>CAMRHE010000141.1:367500-2767500 GCA_947044405.1 Leptodactylus fallax
ACAGGAAGATGCAGATGTAAAAAAATGCAGAGAATGCCAGAGAACCCAGAAATCACTCAAAACACTGCTAAAGGTATTTGGGTGCACTTATTAACCAATTAATAGCACTAACAAAACTTTTTTTGAAAATAAATTTTTTGCCCGGAAAACCCCTTTAAACTAAACTCAATGATAGGTGACGTTTCACTATTGAAGACAGTGTTGTACACAAGAAAAATAGAAATAGAAACAGAGCCTCTTTTACCAACAGTAAACAAATTATAAAAGTCAAACGTTCAGTAAAAGCAGCAGCCTCATTCATTGCTATGGACACTTTCACTTTTTCTCCTAAACAGACAATTAGTTTCCATATTTCATTTCTCCAGTCCATTATTAACAAAAAAAACCCCAAAGATTAGGCTCTGTTCACACTTCCATGTGTAAGTCAGTTGGGTTTGGCATCAAGAATAGAGCAGCAGGCACAAAAATTCTTGCTACTAAATGATGGGAACCTCAACACAACCCCAAATGACCCCAAGATAAAGTAAGAGGGTCTGTTAGGCAGGGCTGACTGTTATACTTTGCCTCTTCTTTGACCACGCAGACAGTTTTAACTGCATGACACAAGTATGCAGTTAATATTGTCTGCATGGGCTGCTATGACTTGGGCCGTACCTTTCCAGTGTATGCTGCTGCTCTTCTATAACCCTTCCCCCCTCCCCTCAGTATCTGGCCCCGCCCCTAAGAAGAATCTGTAAGAAGAATCAATCATGATCAGATGAGAAGAAGCCTGTGTCATGTGACAGTAATATGACTGAGTACCTGCTACAGGCTGTAAAATGGTGTAAAGTGGTATATAGTGGCATTGAGATCTGAATAAGTAAATATAGCCCCCAGCCCCAGGGTCAGGAGTGTGGGGGAGAGATGATCTTACTGACTGTTCAGAGCTGCCTTGCTCCCTTCCCCTGCAACTTGAGTGTGGACAGTGAGGTGAGGAGTGAGTGAGGCACTGACTGGCTGCATCATCATCACCATTTTATACTGCCAGTGCTATGTCTCCTCAGTCCTCATATTGCTTCCTGCTGCTGTCGGTGCATCCTCTCCCCTTTCTCAGCTCCCCAGGTAGGTGCCCCCCCCACTGGTGTGCCCCTCCCCCCTCTAAGTTCCCCATGTTATCACCCCCATCATCGTCCTCAGAGACCTCTAGTGGTGCACCTCCAACCCCTTCTCAGTTCCCATGTAAGTGCCCCCCATCACCTCAGAGACCTTCTGATAGTAGTGACCACCTGTCTCTACCCCTCCCTGCTCCCCCAGAGTCTTGTTCTGGGTACTTAGGCTAGGTTCACACCTGCGTTCAGGTGTCCGTTCGGGGGGTCCACTTGGGGACCACCCCCAAAAAGAAACCTAATCCGCTTAAAAAAAGCTGTTACCCACGGAAACCCACGGACCCCATAGACTATAATGGGGTCCACCGGGTTTCCTGCTTAACCCTCGTCAGGCTGCATAATTTTACAACATTACAGGCTGCATAGGAATAGGTACAATTGTACCTACTCAGCCGGACGAGGGTTAAGGACGAAAAATGCGGAGAGAAAAGTGCTGCTCTCCGCATTTTTTTTTTTAATGGGTTTGGGGACGGAATCCCCGAATGGAGTACAAGCGCTGGTGTGAACCCAGCCTTAGAGGGGTTATCCGTAACCAGCTCCATAGTGATTTTTCATACTGATGATGACCTATCCTGTTCATCAGTATATGAATTGTCCAACACCTGGACCCCGCACACATCAGTTATTATGGCAGTCTCTGGGGCCTGGTAGTTACAGCAGTGGACAGGGAGCGCATGCAGATACTCCTATTCATGTACTAGGAGCGGCACAGCAGCCCCATCCACTGCTGTAGCTTCCATGGCTCGGAGGCTGCCAGAATGACCGATGTGTGCAGACCACCACAGATTGTATACTGATGACCTATGCAGTGGAAAGGTCAGTATGAAAAATCATTATGGTTCGGTGGGTTCACATTACTGTTATTTAATGTCTATTGCTCTTTTCCATCATAGGATGTGAGCCACTGACATTAACAACTGATGCAGGCGGAGCCCTTCCATCTGGTGTCGTCTACATTCACCCTTTTATAAAAAAAAAAAAACATAAAAGCTTTCTTCTGTCATGATTTTTTACTTTTCTGACGGATGCATGAAGGGCTTTTTCTTCTGTTACAAAAGTAAAGAAACATGACAGAAGAAAGGACAGAAGGAAGCTTCCGCCATGTTTTTAACATGAGGGTGAATGCTGTGAGCCATTTATGAAGTAGTTGGGCTGTAGAAAAATAGAGGAGTCAGGATTTGTGGTTTGACCTACCAACTCCACAGTCCTGGGCTGCAGGGGATCATTCATGGTGTCAACCCAATTAGGAAGAATAAAAAGACCAGCACAAGTCCAAGTGTCCAGAGCAGCAGGAAGCCATGAGGGGCGTACAGACTGTTCAGGGTGTATATTTATGTAGCAGTAGCCACGTGGCGACTAATCGCACAAAGCATGATTATAGTATAATTCTGCGATTACTGGCTGCAGAATCGAAGCAGAATGCAGCTGCCACTATGTCAGCATGCACCCAAGGGTATGTTCACACTGAGTTTTGAGGTGGATTCTGCCTCAAAATCCACCTCAAAAAATGCCTCACAACTTTTCTATTCATTTCATTGAGAGTCAGTAGCAGATTTTTTTCTCAGATTTTTCAGCTAGAGGAAAAAAGAAGCAACATGATCTACAGGCGGATATTGTGTAGGGGCCACTGTGGAGCATATAATACTGTGTGGGGGCCACTGTGGGCATATAATACTGTGTGGGGGCCACTGTGGAGCATATGATACTGTGTGGGGGCCACTGTGGAGCATATGATACTGTGTGGGGGCCACTGTGGAGCATATGATACAGTGTGGGGGCCACTGTGGAGCATATGATACTGTGTGGGGGCCACTGTGGAGCAGAAAAATACTGTGTGGGCCCACTGTGGAGAATATAATACTGTGTGGTGGCCACCGTGAAGTATATAATCCTGTGTGGGGGCCACTGTGGAGCATATAATACTGTGTGGGGGCCACTGTGGAGCATATAATACTGTGTGGGGGCCACTGTGGAACATATGATACGGTGTGGGGGCCACTGTGGAACATATTATACTGTGTAGGGCCACCGTGAAGTGGCACTATTAACAGTATCAGGCCCTGTTCACACGTTGGAATCTGACACTGATTTTGTAGAGGATTTTGCCCTTAAATCAGCAGCAGATTCCGCCATCATTCTGCCTCCTAATTGGAGCAGGAAGCTGGAAAAAAAAGTGTCCTGCTGGTCCTTGCCGCAGATTCTGCAGCTGATTCGGAGGCCGCGGCTTGAGACTTCGCACTGGTTAGACTCATTTATTTGGGCCTAATCAGTGGTGGAAAGCCGCAACAGAATACTGATACTCTGCAACGTGAGCTATGGGCAGAAAATACAGAAGAATCCGCCTCAAATTCCTCTTTACTTTCCGATGTCTGAACAGGTTGTATCTACTTGTATGGAAAGGACTGTATTACAGTCCACTCCAGTAGGTCAGCCTCAGCAAAAAATACCCAATTTCGATAGTTTTTTTTGCTGTATTGTGCATGAGTTACTCCAAAAGGGGCCCACTGAGGCTCTGTCGCCCAAGGGCCCACACAAACCTGGAGCCGGCCCTGCTGTTAGGAATCATCATAAGTCAGACCTAGTACAGCACTGTGATTTTAATTGTAAATGCAGATTGCTTTGAACTTTACAGCTAATTTGTTCCATTTAAGCAGTTTTAATAAGGTTAAAGTCTTCTGAAAGTTTGACTTACCTTGTAGTTTAGCACTCGTGATAATGTGAAGTTATTTTCTGCTTTATTGTCAACTTCATATATGCTGTCTTTTAACTTTACATACTCCTTTAATTCAACCTGGAAAAAGGTAAAAATGATGTAATCACAGAATTTTTAATCTCATGGTGGCTCAATGGTTAGCACTGTTACCTTGAAGCACTGGTGTCCTGTCAATGAATTTGACTAGGGACAACTACATGTACTATATATTTATACAGTATTTGTGTGGATTTCCCCCCACTGTCAAAAAACACTCTGGATTCCTATGAATTTAGCCTGCATGTGTGTGTGAGACAAGGAATTCAGATTATTAACCCCACTGAGAACAAAAACTGTCACAGGTTATGACAACTTCCGTACTGCGCTACAGTATATATAGGCACTGTGTAATCAAGTGAAGTCAATTCTAACTATAACTAACCTACATACAACCCATCAATCTTGTGAACACATTCACCAATACATACAAAACATATACATACGCACATAAATACACACGAACATAAATATATTCTTGAAATGCTGCATTTATAGCCAGAGTGCCAATTTTGATAAAAAAAAAAAAGCAAACACTTACTGGTCTAAAATTATCTGTATAATAATCCGCCTTAAGAAATTGTTGTAGCTCATCAACATTGTTTAACGTTGCACTCATACCAATAATCTGTGTGCTTTCTGTAAAGAAACAAGAAGCCATATTTTAGTTTATAATCCCTTATGTGCAGTATGTCTATTATATAATGCAAGCCCTATCAGAAAAACATTTAAATCAGAGATTGAAAACATATATAGCTATACACAACAGAAAAACATTTTCTGATATGTCATAGATACAAGTGAGAAAATAGCATTGCCAAGATTACATGAACTACTACACTAAAAATGCATCATACAACATTATATGGCACTATGGTAGTGTAAAAAGTTGAAAACTTGGGGTTTGTGATACAGCATGAACTACTATATTAAGTTCAAATACCATTAGGTGTTATTAAACCAAAAGATACAGCGATCTGAAGTGGCCATCCCTCCTTTGGTAAATGCTTCAGGTCTGCATATTAACAATACAAATGTGTTCGAACTTGCCCTAGCAACAGCTCAGTTAGACGGTTGCTAGGGAGACTCCAAATAGTAGTCAGGAAAAATCCAAAAGTAAGCGGTACTTCCGGTAAGGCTAGAAGAAGCGGGACGCCGCAAAAAGGCCGTTCCTCGTTTGGAGAGCTGCACTGTTATGACCTGCTGAGAAGCAAAGAATAAAGATAAGTGTTTTGTACATCTTATCGTGAGTGCCGCTTGCTTTTGGATTTTAGCTGACTACTATTTGGATTTCTAGAAGACTGTTGCTGTTAGAGTGGAGCACCATGTGGCTGTGGAAAAAAGTAGTTGCACGACCTTAATAATGTGTCTATTATTGATTGAGATTGAGTGCTGACTATTCTATGGTGTATTGGCGTTGCTAGATAAACTGCTACAGCCTCTTTTATAATAAAAAGGAAGTTAGATCAAATAATAAAGTGTATTAGAAAAAGGGTTACCAAACACCCCCGACAAAGTAGCAAAAAAAAAAAGGGAGTTACACATTAAAGGGAGCATGACAAGGGGCATTGATGGGTGGAGTCACTGGCCCCGACTGATTTATGGTCATTTATGCCAGTTTAGTGAATCATGCCTGAAAACTACGTCAGATATGAAACTTCAGTGCAGGCGATCAGCTTTGCTAAAGGGTGCACCTTGTTGCAAATTAAGTGCATTCTCTGGCAGCGCAGGGATTATCAACACTGGCTTCCTAAGTGCCAGTCTTGATAAATTCCCCCATTGTATACTGTATTTAACCATAGAAGCATTTAATAAAGTACCTTATGGAGTAAGTTACAATTGTCTGTTATCTCATGAATTCCATACAAATTATTGTGAGAATAAAAACCTCTGTGTGCTATGGACCAGTACTAATACCTCTGCATAAGGGCTGGGCAATCATATAATTGATTAATTCATTAATTAAATTGAAAAATAACCAAAATCAAAAGTCAGCTCAAATTAATTATTTCAGTTATTTTGTACCAATGCCAACCTGTCTCACACTATCAATGGCTATAGGATATATCCCTAACTGTACACTATCCAATCAGGATTGATGATATGTGAATAACCAAAATTAAAATTAAGTAGCTTATAAATAGGTGGTGGTATAGTATATGTCTAGTGTTTCTCGGTCACATTCACAACAATGATTTATTTGGCTATATTTTATATTTACTTTCTTCTTTATTTTATCATGCAAATCAGCAATTCATGCAGCAGTCTGAATTTCTGATGGTGAATTTCTGTTTTTCTGTGTTTTTTTTTTTTTTTTACTTCTTTAGAATGTAACAAAGTAAACTGCAATGTTTCAACAACATTACAAATTATACTCAGAAATACAATGAAAAACTTTATTAGGGTGGGTTCACACCTGCGCTTGGTGTCCGTCCGTCGCCAATCCAGTGAAAATCTCGGCGAACTGGATTGGCGTCGGATACAGACCGGTCAGCGGCGCATTGGTTAAAAACCCATTCATTTGAATGGGTTTTTAAAGCAGTGCGCGGGTGTACGCTTACACCCTCTGCGCTGCCAATCCTTTTTTTTTTCGTCGGACACGAAGTCCTGCATGTCCGACTTTGTTTCCGACGAAAAAAAAAGGATTGGCAGAGCAGAGGGTGTAAGCGCACACCCGCGCACTGCTTTAAAAACCCATTCAAATGAATGGGTTTTTAACCAATGCGCCGCTGACCGGTCTGTATCCGACGCCAATCCAGTTCGCCGAGATTTTCACTGGATTGGCGACGGACGGACACCAAGCGCAGGTGTGAACCCACCCTTAATTGTATTTTAAACTCGTTTTATTGAAAATTGCGTATCAGACACAAGAAAAGGAATCAAAACAAATACATAACATGTTGCGCACCAAAAAACGAGAATTTCAATGTAAATTCACTCAACGCACCACATCCCACCTCGCCAGGCCCTCGTCCCATCCGGACCATATAACGTAGACTCGGTACAGAAAGAATATAATCAGGACATGCGTAATACTGTATACATCAGTTATCATGTACAAAACATGCAGTCAATAAGTCAAGGGTAACAACAAGGATACACTCCAAAATGAGAGGTCGTGGATACTCCCGGTGTCTCGCACCCCTCACGGCATGAGTAAATTAATGGCAGAGCGCAATGAGGGAGCCGTATATTGGGTTACCGGAGAATTGCACCATGTTCCCCACACCTTATGGAATTTCTGAGGGCACCCTCTCCCTTTATACACAATCTGGTTATAAGGAAGAACAGTATTAACAAGTTTCTTCCACTGAGATACTGATTGGGGTTTCGGAGCCATCCATCGCAGTGCGATAGCTTTCCTAGCATAAAATAAAGACTCCCTCAAAAGGATTCTAACATGGTGTTGCCATATTTCTTCATCTAATACGCCGAAAAGGCATATCTCTGGGGTTAATGGTATAGGTTTAGCCAGAACTTCCGCCAGGAGATCCACGACCCCTTTCCAAAAACATTGTATGATCGGACATTCCCAAATCATATGCCAAAAGTCTGCCTGTGGACAAAGACACCTAAGGCATCCGGGGTTGGGCAGACGTCCCATTTTGTATAGACGGGAAGGTGTCAAGTAACATTGGTGTAGAATATATGTTTGAATCAGTTTGTTGTTAGCTGAAGGTGACACATGTTGAGGAGATTCAAGGATATCTTGAAACATCTCATCTGTGAGAGTTGGGATATTTATGCTCCATCGCGTCAAGGCCGGGGCGTCCAAAGTGGACACCTTGGCCTGTATCAGATGTGCATATAAAGTAGATATCAAACCCCCAGGGCCCTGTGAGCGAAGTATGCCGATAAGCGGATACTCAGATATATTGTCCAATCGATCCGGGAACTGAGAAGAAAGTGCATGTCTAATCTGTAGATATCTAAAGAACTGCGTTCTGGGGATGCCATAGGAGGAGCTTAGCGAGTCAAACGTTTTAAAAACCCCTTGTATGTACAGGTCACTAAGAGAGGACACGCCATACTGCGACCAGGCCCGGGCGCCAGGCAGGGCAAATAACGTCGGCAGACCAGGGTTGTGCCAAAGCGGGGTCTCCGCAGGTATATCAGAATAAGCGGACACCTTTTTCGCCTGACGCCAGACCTGTCCCGCCAGGGCATGGATGGGCAACAATTTCCCCCTAAACAAGGCCGGGTGTTCCAACACCGGCCACAGATTATGCAGACCCAGGTGGTGAGCCAGATGTGCCTCGGACCTCGGTAGGGGATCAGATGAGAGCCACTTCCTAATAAAACGGAGCTGTCCTGCCAGGTAGTAAAGAAACAGATCAGGGAGTGATGTACCCCCGAGCTGCTTTGGTCGTTGTAGAGATGACAACCTAAGCTTAGATCTAGAGTTTCCCCATATAAAGGAGATAATGAGGGAGTCCATTTGTTTAAAAAATCTAAGGGGAACGGACACAGCAGAATGGCTTATAGCATATAGACATTTGGGTAGTACTATCATTTTAACTAGGTTGATTCTACCAGCCACAGACAAAGGCAGTGTAGCCCAAAGATTAAACTTAACCCTAAAGTGCGAGATGAGCGGAAAGATGTTCTGTTCCAAAAAACACCTATGGTCCCTAGATATAAAGATGCCCAGATATTTGCAGGTTGAGACTGTAGTCAATCCACATACCACATTCCCCTCAGCTACACTTGACGCACGGCCAATATGCATGTATGAGGACTTAGTCCAATTGGTCCGTAGGCCAGAATAATTACCAAATTCGTCAATTATAGCCATGGCTCTGGGCAGAGACCGGGAGGGGTCGCTCATAAACAGGAGTAAGTCATCGGCATATAGTGCTGTTCTCTCCTCCAGGGTGCCTATCACTATGCCTTTATATATGGGGTCATTCCGAAGCAGTATTGCCAAGGGTTCCACCGCCAGAGCAAACAGTAGCGGTGACAATGGACATCCTTGTCTTGTACCCCTACCCAAAGGAAAGTAGGAAGACAACGCGCCATTAATGGACAGCGCCGCTCTAGGGGAACAGTATAGAAGGGAAATCCAGGTAACAAACCCCTCTCCAAATCTGTATCCTCACAACACCTGCAATAGAAAAGGCCACTCGACAGAGTCGAACGCCTTTGTTGCATCTAAAGAAGCCATCGCCCAGTCATGTGAGGATGATGCCCCAATCTGAGTTATCACCTGAGCCCTTCTAAGATTATCCGATGTGGATTTTCCAGGCATAAAGCCTGTCTGATCCGGATGGACAAGGTCGAGAACAACAGAATTTAGCCTTTTCGCCAACATTTTAGTAAGGAGTTTATAATCTATATTAAGCAGTGATATAGGCCTATATGAGCTACAGTCCAGCGGATCCTTGTCAGGCTTAAGTAACAGGATAATGGTGGCGTCATAAAAGGACTCCGGGAGACTGCGACCCACAAAGGCAGCGTTATAACAGTCAAGCAACACCGGGAGAAGCAGGCCCCCATACTGGGCATAAACCTCCACCGGGATGCCGTCCGGACCCGCCGATTTGCCCCTTGCCATATCTGCCAGGGCTCCCGATAGCTCCTCTAGCGTAAAAGGGGAATCTAAAAATTCACGTTGGTCTTCTGACAATGTAGGAAGGGGGATCAAGCCCAAATAGGTGGCAAGCTCTCCGTCAGTGACTCTAAGCTTGGAGAGGTATAACTCACTGTAATACCTATAAAATCTGTCACTAATGGCCAAGCTATTGGACAGTACCTCCCCCGTCTCTGAATGTACTCGTAGTATTGCAGGTGAGGCTGTGTTTTGATGTATCAGTTGAGCTAGAAAGCTGCTCGACTGGTTGCCGAGTTCGTAAAACTTCTGTTTGCTAAAAAACAGAGACCTACGTGCCTTGTCATGCAGTATATGCAGATATTGTCTACCCGTCTGCAACCATTGAGACCTAGCCTCATCAGTTGGATTAGCCACGTATGCGGCTTCGAGCGAGGCACACTGGGTCGCCAAAGTGGTCTCCAACAGCGAGGATTCCCTCTTTACAAAGGAAATGGAGGACTTAATACAACCCCTAAGATATGCCTTCATAGTTTCCCATAAGAGGAGCGGAGAAGTGTTTGGGGAATTAATGGTCCAAAACGTCTGAAGTTGATCAGGTATTCGATCATGTGGTACAAATAGTTTCAACCAAAATGGGTGGATTCGCCAACCCTGTCGTGGCTTAGCAGCCGTACTACTATTTAATTGGACCAACAACGGGGAATGATCAGACACTGCCCTGGGTAAATAGGATATGGTCTGCAACAAAGAATATGCTTTAGTATTTCCAAAAGCATGGTCAATCCTGGACAGAGTATGTCTGTTGGCAGAGTGACAGGAAAAGGTGCGGGCCTCCGGAAACCGGACCTGCCACAAATCCAACCACCCCAATTCACGGATCACTCCGGCCATTGTAGTAGGGCGAGGCAGAGAGGGGGAACCTGGCTCCGCGGAGAACCGATCCAATGCAATATCCATAACTTTGTTAAAGTCACCCAAACATAATGCAATAGCCCCAGGGAATCGGGTCGCAAACTGCGCAGCCTGCTGGAGCACAGCAAGATCAGACGCCGGTGGCAAGTACACACCCAGGATAACATACAGGACAGAGTCAACCCAGGCCTGGACAAAAACGTATCGTCCCTCGGGGTCCCTTACAATGAGGCCTGGCTCCCACCTGAGTCTACGATGCACCAAGATGGACACCCCCCTGGAATAGGAAGTGTGTGTAGAGTGAGCCGCCCACTGAACCCATGGCTTCTGAAGTCGCCTGGAATTGTCTGGAACCAAATGAGTTTCCTGAAGGCATATGAGGTGTGGGTCAGCCCTCCTAATCTGAGAGAAAACCAACGACCTCTTTTGTGGGCTACCCAGGCCCCTCACATTCCAAGATAGTACACTAAAGGACGCCATGGTCGTCTAAGAATGTAATGTAATCATGGCAATTCAGGACCCCAAAAGTGACCCGCCTATGAGTGTGTAGCGCGTGGCTGAGTGAAACACAAAGTGGTGTGCAGCAACCTAAGAACCATATACAAACGAAATGAACCATTACACCCCTAAAGGGTGTGAGACATACTACTGGCATAAACAAACAATATTTGTTAAATTAACCGTGGCTACAATTAACGGGGGAAGAAGTGCACCCACAGTGGTTGGTATACGGGGCACTGTCTTAAAGGTATGGATAATCACTAGGCTAGGAGATATACTATTCAACAGAGCCAGGTTCACATGAGTAAATGAGATACACCGGCGCCCCGGGGGTCGCCAGCCCAGGTAACTATAAGACTACAGGATACTATAATAACAGAACCGCACTTTTCATAAAACTACTTATGCAATAAACAAGAGCATCCCGTAATACATAAGTCCTTATGTATGGTCCGATCGGACCTCTCACCACACGCCGTCAGGATCATCGTCTTGGAGATCGAGGAAGAAGAGATAGCCAGTCCTCCACATCCCTCGGTGAAGTAAAGAAAAGGGACCTGCCGTCATGGACGACCCGAAGACGTGCTAGGTAAATCATGGAGTATTGTATAGCCTTTTCTCTCAACCGCCTCTTAACGGCCACGAAGGATGCTCGGGTCTTCTGGAGAGCCGCCGAGAAATCTGGAAACATGGCCACTGCTGCTCCGTTGTACTTAAGCTCGCCGGCCTGGCGCGCAGCCCGCAACGCCGTATCCCGATCCGTGCTGTTAATCAGACGGGCCAACAAGGGTCGAGGAGGTGCGCCCTGAGGCGGCGGTTTAGCCGGAACCCTATGGGCCCGTTCCACTGCAAATATTGGTGAGAAGTGAGCCTCCAGCAGGACATTTTTCAGCCACCCCTCCACAAAGGCCCGAGGATCTTCACCCTCCGCCCGCTCCGGCAGGCCCAGGATACGGAGGTTGTTTCGTCGCAATCTATTCTCCAAGTCATCCGCACGCTGGGTCCACAAACTTGCAGCTCTCTCCAGCTCCTGGAGTTTGGCAGGAAGTGGGTTAACAGTGTCCTCTACCTGAGAGACCCGATCCTCCACCTCACACACCCTGCCTCGCAAGGTCTGAAAGTCCTGACGGAGCAGGCCCAGGTCGATTTTTACCTCCTCAATTTTCCCGGTCAGCGAGGAAGTGCCGGCATGGATCGCCTCCAGTAGCTGTCCAGTAACTTGCTTTAAAGTGGGCTCGGGGTCCTCCTCTGGAAGGGCAGGAGAGGCTGCCTCAAGCGATGGTGATGTAGAAGAGGATGCTGCCCTGGAGAACCCCCTCAGGCGATCAGAGACAGAGGTTGATTGCGGGCGACTCATTTTAGAGAGTCGGCGGCCTCTCTTCCTGCGTTCCGTACGGGTGGATATGTTGGCAGAGGAGGAGGTGTGATTGTAGCAAGACCAGGCCGGCCCCAGAGGATTATAGACAAGGTCTCTGGCTAATAGCAGTTGCACAGTAGGAGCCTCTATGTCAGGCCACCAGGGCCAATAAGCCAGCCGAGGACAGACAGTAACTCAACAGTCCAATAGTATCGATGGCAACAGACTCTGGATTATAAGCGATGTCTCCAAGAGAGAGCCGTCAGCAGAGTAATGAAATAAATAGATTGCCAGGAGGAACTAAGAGGGAACGGATGGCAACTCAGCGATCCAATAGTGCCGATAGCAACAGTCACTGGATTATAAGTAAGGCCTCCAAGAAGGCCAGTAGCGAAGTGATGGAGTAGATAGATTGCCAGGAGGAACTAGAGGAGGACAGATGGTAACTCAACAGTCCAATAGCACATACAGCAACCGTCACTGGATTATAAGTAAAGCCTTCTAGAGAAGCAGTCAGCAGGACGATAAATCGTACAGAGGCACACACCTTCAATGGGTCAGAGACAGTTGATGGCTGCCACAGATATTGCCTTGCACTACTGCCCAGAGGAGCCAGGGGATGGTCCTATCGTGCCCAGCAGCAAGCAGGAGAGAGGAATGCCGGCTCCCAAACTTCCAGGCAGGGAACCATAGAAGGAACCGTCAGAGATAGGCTCAGCTCGCCAGGAACGCCAGACTCAGCGCCCCCTCATCAGCAGATGGCCAAACCGGTCAGGGTTAAAATGGCCGCCCGCCACGTGGAGAGAGGGGGAGACCGCCGTCCGGGTGCCAGCAGGACCAGCGGCCTCAGCGGTGCCTGCACAGCCCAGGCCGGTCCACGAGCGCAGCCCCAGAACGGCAGCTCCACCCCAGCTCCAGGCCACAGCAGCGCGGGACAGAGCGGCTCCGGCAGCGGCGGTGGGAGTGTATGGCCGCCGGCCACGTGTAGCGATCACCGACTACTACCCAACGGAGAAGGACACCGGCAGAACGGGAGCTCTGGAACCAGGAGGAGGGCCTCAGAAGTGCGTTCCAGCGGACAGCGAACCCGGGCACCGGTAAGCAAGGATGGATTTCAGGATGGATGAGCGGCTCTAGCCAGAGCTCCGCTCACATGCGACCGTCCATGTCGCGCGCTAGCCACGCCCCCCCTTAATTGTATTTTAATAGACTGCAATGGTTGGCAAATAGAAGCTAGTTATGTATGATATAGGACACAAGGAAAGATTTATAAAAACAAGTGCAAACATAGATAATAATAAGATTCACCGCAGCCGAGACTCCTGCGCTAACTTATCTAAGAGAAGTTGGGCTACTAAAGCAATGATCTAGTTGTCTGTAATGCATATTCCTTTCACTTTCCTTTTGGCTGTTTGTAAATCAATCTCACATTATTTGTTGGGTCCCAAGATACTCTTTTATGGTCATAGTTTCAAAGGTTTTCTTTATATATATATATATATATATATATATATATATATTGATATGCAGTCTCTAAAGTGATTTCAAAAACAAAACAAACTTACCACTTGTGTATAGAATCTTAGCAAGAGTCGTTTCTATAATAGCACCTCGACTTCCTTCACTAAGCATATGCAACTAATGGACCAAAAAGAACAAAAAAGGAGATTTAATACAGTGAAAACAACAATACAACTACTCACAAAATTAAAGGTGTTTTCCAGAACTTATTAACTGATGACCTTATCAATTAAAGAACAGCAGGGGTCGGACACCGGGGCTTTTTGAAGAGAATGCAGGGATTGCGTGTTTGCTGCAGTCTCTTCAGTGCTGACAAGGCACAGTATTGTACATTTGTACTTGAGCTATGCTTGGAATCTCAGCCCATTCACTTGAGTGGGACTGAGCTGTGATAAGGCTGTGTGCCCGAAGAATGTGATGTCATATGGCCTGTGAAGCAGAAGTTGCACTCATGGAGTGCTGCTGCCGCTTCAAACAACTGATCCATGGGAGTCTTGGGTGTGAGACTCCGACCGATCTTCAATTGATGACTTATGCTAAGGATAGGTTATCAATTAATAGATCCTGGAAAACCCCTTTAAACTCAGAACATTACACAATAAGTTTTTTAGGCTAAGGCCCCACTTGGCTTCCCGCAGCAAAAAAGTGCTGAAGGAAAAACTGTGGCGGCAGCACATCGCGGTTCTTCCCGCATCGATTTGCAAAGAAAATTCGCAGAAGTTTTCTCTGCGGACTTTCTGCTTCAATTATATCTATAGAGAAACCGCTGGCGTTTCTGCAGATATAATTGACATGCTGCGATTTCCAAAACAGTGACGGTTTTGCAAACTGACGTATGTCCACACCGTGCATTTTGCTGCATGGGATTTGCTAGAATCCCATCTACTTTGCTGTGACTGTAAAATGCTGCGCTTTTTTCTGCGGCGTTTCCAACAAGTGGGGCCTCGGCCTTAAATGGGTTTTCCCATCGAGGCCACAACTCACACACAATCGAGCCATTGTACCCACATTTCTGAAAAGATGATGTTGGGGAAAGCAATGATTGTGTGTGTTGGACCTCAGTATGCCTGATCCCTTGTTCTCACAGGCTATACACTGGCACCAGAAGTGTAAGATAGCGGCTTATTCCCATATCACCCCATTAAGAACACATGGTCGTGCAGAGTGTGAATGTGTATGAGAGGTGGGAGGCAGGAACTGTATTCAGTTAAGGTGAATGGCTGTAAGATGCTCTTATTACAGGGCCCATCCTCAGGACACTGAATATCTTGCCCACATACACAGAAGACTTACCTCATCAACAACAACAAGGCCTAATTCACTGATACGTTGTGTTTCAATCAATGAGTTTACAAGACTGTGACCTTTTTCAATGGTTGCAATATAGAGAGATTTTTTTGTTCTTCTTTTTGTTGGCGGAAATCTTCCTTTGCTGCCAGCATACTCCTCTATTAAAAACTCCAGCTCCACTCCAAAACTGGACAAGCCACGAACCTTGGTAAGGAAATTAGCTATTAGAGATATTTTTGTGAAAGTTTTGTAAAGATTCATGTATGTTAGTTAAGTCTAAATGGGTGGTCCAAGACCCCAAATGTTTTGGACACTGATTATATATCCACGGGATGGTCATCAGTATCTGGTCGGTAGAGGCCCAATTCCCACATCAAACAGCTGATAAGGCTGGCAGAAGCTGTATACAGTGTAAATGACCAGAAACAGCTGTGTTCCTATTCAAGTGAAAGGGAGCAACGCTGCAGTTTCCTGCCGCCACCACTACAAAGTCGTACACTTTTCTGATGGTACCAGGAAACTGCTGCGATGTTTTCATTCACTTGAATAGAAGCAGAGCTGCTTCCAGTCATATATACTGTATACAGTTTCCAGCAGTCAGATCAGCTGATCGGTGCAGGGGACGGGTCTTGAACCTCATCGATCAGATATAGTATCCAAACACATGCAGTGTTGGACAACCCTTTTAATGTAATTTTCTGCGGCAAGGTGTTGTGGATAATATTTATATTCTGTGTGTTAAAATTGTACTGTTTTTTTGTTGTATTTCTTGCTGTTAACTATATCAGAGATACAACACTGTCTCATTTACTCAGAGAGATGATATACAAATCTTACCCAGCCAGTAAGGCTCCTTTATTTTTTAAAGGAAGTCTACTACTAGGGGTGGGTGACTAATCAAACAATAACCTAAACCAAATATCAACCAGGATAACCAATGTGAACAAATGTTCAGTCTCAACAAAACCACTGTGCGAACCTCGCAAGACAAATCTCATGAGGTTCGTCCAACACATACTCATACTATAAAAGGGGTGTGGTTTAAACGGGACATGACCTAAACAACCGCCATTAATTGTAATCGAGGTAAAATGCCCAATTAATCACAATTTTAATTTAGGTCATAATCAACCAGCCCTGTCTACCACCATCAAAATTGCTTCTTAACCACTTATATACACTAAAAGATCTTTCCAGCAACCTCCAGGCATTGGAAGTGGATGGGATGGGATTACTTCATGCATTCACTGAAACTGACACTTTTTTTATTGCAGATTTTAAATGTATGGCTGAAATCGATATTACTGCCACAAATCTCTGGTGCCTTGTGTATTTTAACCCTTTAGCGACCTAACATTTTAGCCTTAAACCAGTAACATTTTAACCCTCTCTGCATTCCCACGTTCATAACTTTTTATATTTTATTTCAATGTAGCTTTATGAGACCTTGTATTTTGTGGGTACATAAGACTTTTTGATCAGTTTTTATTACTTTTTGTTTTTGAGAGGTGAGATGAACAGAAAACAAATTCTGGCATCTGAATTTTAATGTTTATGGTGTTTATCATGTAAAATACATAACATACTAATTTTATTTAGGGTTTGTTACGGATGTTGTGATACCAACTTTGTGTTTTTTTATCTTTTGTCATTAACAAAGGGGAAAAAAGTCTATTTTTACTTTTTATCTATAAAACGACTTAGGTGCTGCGGTCAGCAATGACTACAGCACATAAGGGGTTAAATGGCAAGTATGTTTCTGATTGATAATGGGGGTGGTGATATCATGAACAAAAATCCATGGTACCCCTTCCCCAGGCGCTATCTGAAGGGACTGGAGAATAATAAAATCATGTGTTCTCCTGCACACTGGTTACACTGAAAGTGCGCGTATATGCACCTCCGCTTTAAACAGTGATATCTCTAAATCTATGGGGGATACAGAGTTAACTCCAGAGTTAGAGCCATTAAAAGTTACAGTGTCTCTGAACATGTCCTACTTGGGGTGAACAGTTATGCACTTAGCTGAAGCCTCACGTCCTTCTCTTCCAAAACTGTAGGGGGGTTAATAGGAGCAGCACTGTAACGCTGTCTACTGTATAGTGGTGGTTCTGGAGAATTACTTGAACAGGAGCAGCTGCATGCTCCAACAGTCCACTGATGTAACATGGCGCGCCTAGATGCTGCTGGAACAGCTGATCTGTGTAGGGTTCAGGTATCAGACCCTCACATACTGGTGACGGGGCTAACCAGGAGGAGAGTGTTTTTTTTTGTTTTGTTTTTTTTAAGAGTCACGTGTTTTTAATAAAAAGCTAAAACACAAGAAAAAGAGTAATTGAGTCTTGGAACAAACTTCCAGCAGATGTGGTTGGAAAATCTACAGTAAGAGAATGTAAGCATGTCTGGGATAAACATGTCTACCCTAAGATAAAATGGAAATAACTTAAGGACAGACTAGATGAACCATGTAGTTTTTTTCTGCTGTCAGTCTTCTGAGTTTCTAAGTATCTATTTATCAAGGAGTTCTCTACCACAACCTAAGTATTTTATTCATATCAGTATTGGTCAGTATTTCTTTATTATTGTACTGGTCACAGGGCTGTTTCTGAGCAAGAGAGACCACATGAAGCATATTCTCTATAAAACATTTCTAAATCTATGTAATATAATAACTAGAAGTATGCTTTAAAATATAACTATTACAGGATGTAATGGAGAAGCTAACACAAAATCAAAATCTGGCCACTAAAACAAAACTTACCTTTTCCTGTACAATAGCTACATAAGGCAAGATCATCAGTACATCCCTTTTTCTGCACAGAAGTTCCTGAAGCATTACAATTTCTGCAACAAGAGTTTTACCACCACTTGTTGGTAGAGAGTAAATCAAGTTCTTCCTCTGTCGTAGGGATTCCAAAGTTAGGCATGTGTGCTGCCAGTCTGAAAAATATACACTAAATATTTTATATAGCTGATAGAAAAATCCAATTACTCCATAACACAGTGAAGTCATCTTTCACAAAATTTTGTGCATATTCCCAACTAGTACTGCATGGGGTGGTGGAGGGACATGTATAAGAAAAAATTTACAGCCAGCAAAAACTTGAACAATTCTACAATACGTTTTTTACTGCACTACTACTATGTTTAAATACGCCCCCCAAGCAGAATGATTCCTGCAATTCCTTATTGTCAGTAACATAAATTAAAAACTGAATTGCATACATTAACCAACAAAAATGTGCCAGAAATAAAATATGTGAAAAATAGAATATCCTATTTAAAAAAAAAAAGCTTGTCAAATAGTCCAAGAGTCAGCCAGAATATAGAGCTAGGCAAGAATTGAAAAATACTTTGGTGCCTCTGCACTTGTTAGCTGTAGGAAGCTGGATTCCTAGTGTAGGAAATATTTTTCAAGAGTTGCCCTATAGCAATAAACCTGCAAATCCCTACTCAAGACATCATGGTGCTTTTAAATGGCATCACAACACAGAAGGCTCAATTTACCATATAGTTTTTTAATGCCTCTATACTGTTCAATAAGGTCAGCGACTTTGCTGGGTAAACCATAAAAGGGACCCAAGTCGATTTCAGAGGAGGTTTCCACAGCCTTTTGAGCAACTTCAAGTTCCTCCATAATAGTGTTCTCTTTCATTTGCACAGTCCTAGAGATTTGAGGTATATGTACTTTAGCATTCCCAGCCAATGTGTTCTTAAGACTGTCCCGTAGACTTTTCCTTTTCCCAACTTTTGGATTTGTATGAGAAGCAGTGGTTGTATATACATCACCTACTCGATCAATACCGCACAAATTGTATGTTTGTTCAGTATTTGTTGCAGTACCAGAATTTTGTTTTGCATCTTCATAAGAAAACTGTGAACAAGGAATATCATCAAATAAATCCTCAGTTAAATGTTTTGAATCATCATTTCCCGAAGTACACAATACATTTTCCTTCAGTTTTTTTGGCAACTCTTCTTGAACAGTGGACTTAGAGGGGTTGTCCTGTGTGTGAGTGACAGGTATAGTGCTTGCAGCCTGCTGATTACACTTTTCTAAGTAATCCATCTGTGCAAGCAAAGATGGGTCCTCAGCAAAGCTGTCATATTCTCCAAAGAGGTCATCATCGCTGTCATAGCCCTAAACAGAAAAAACAAACAATAAATTTACTTTTAAAACATATAAAAGATAAGTTCTATAATAATACATTAAAAGTTCAGAATCAGCCATGTTGTAATGTTTTTTCATAAGGACTGAGGGTTCATGTAAAAAAAAAAACTCAAAGAGAAATGTCATGGAAGCCCAGAATATCAACCCAATCCAACAAATAGATAGGTTAAGGTCATCCGAATCAGTGTATTTCCTTTGAAAATCGGTGCCTTCATTGCTGAAAACTTGCTGTTTTTGTCAATATGCAAATAAGGTGCTACCATTGCTCCAAAGAGATAAGCAGCAACACCCTTGTTGCTCCAAAGAGCTCATTGCATATTCACAAAAACAGCAATTCTTGATTCAGGCGACCCTAACCTGTTTATCTGCAGGACGGGTTGATAGGCTGGGTTCTGGTGACAGACTTCCTATAAGTATGAGTATGGGCAATGTGAGATCTCTTGCAAACAAGATGGATGAACTAACAGCGCTCACCAGGCATCATCAGGAGTTTCGGGTGTGCAGCATGATGCTACTTACAGAGACTTAGCTCACTGAACTTACTCCTGACTCTCTGGTCTCCTTGGATGGTTTTAAACTCCTTCGGGCAGACAGGATAAGGGAGAGCGGTAAGAGGAAAGGAGGGGGGCTGGCAATGTTTGTGAATAATAGATGGTGCAATCCTAGGCACATTGTGATTAAGGAGCAATCTTGCTGTAAGGACATTGAACTATTAGCTGTGAGCATGAGACCTTTCTATCTACCAAGGGAACTATCACATGTCATCGTGATAGCTGCATATGTCCCCCCCTCTGCGAAAGCTGACGCTGCCTGCGAGGTCCTACAAGCCACGCTGAGCCAGTTACAGTCTCAGCACCCCCCAGGCCCTCCTTCTTGTGTCTGGCGATTTCAACCACGCCTCTCCATCATCCACACTTCCCAGTTTCACACAGTATGTAACCTGCCACACAAGAGACAACAAAACACTGGACTTGTTCTTTGCCAACGTGAGGGAGGCATATAACTCATCAGCCCTACCGCCCCTGGGAAGATCGGATCACAACCTAGTACATCTCCGACCTGTGTACAAGCCACTTGTACGTAGAGAACCAGCTGTCACCCGCACAGTGAGGATATGGTCCGAGGAGAGTGATGAGGCTCTGAGGGATTGTTTTGACACAACCGCATGGGAAGTTTTGCAGGATTCGTATGGAGAAGATATAGAAGGACTCACACACTGCATAACGGACTACATTAATTTTTGTGTGGACAACACAGTACCCACAAAAGTGGTGAGGTGCTTCTCCAATAACAAACCATGGATTAACTCTGATATAAAAACACTACTTAAGGAGAAAAAGATGGCATTCAGGACAAGAGATAAGGAGGGGTTGAGGGAAGTACAAAAGGAGCTGAGGCATCTAATCAGGCAAGGAAAAGCCAGTTATAAGGAAAAAATGGAAATGCAAATGGAAAGAAAAGACATAAGGGGGGTCTGGGAGGGGCTTAAGTCAATTTCAGGTCATAAACAGTCTGTCTGCCAGATTGAGGCAGATGTTAACTGGCTTAATGAACTAAACCTATTCTTCAACAGATTTGATCACACACCAGCTCCTCCCACCCCAGCATGTCCTTCAGCTCCCCTCACCACAATGACTTCACCCCATGTGGCTACTTCCCAACAGACCAGTAAATCCAGAAATCTGTCTTGATCTGACCACAGTCTGACCTTCACACGGGCCCAGGTGAGGAAGGAGATGAAAAAGATCAAGGCGAGGAAAGCCGCAGGGCCAGATGACATCAGTGCAAGGCTAATTAAGACTTGTGGGGACCAGCTGTGTGGTATAATTACATATATGTATAATATGAGCCTGAGGCAGGAAATAGTCCCTGGATTATGGAAATCTTCTTGTGTGGTACCAGTTCCAAAGAAACCTCACCCTATGGACCTCAACGACTACAGACCTGTAGCACTGACATCCCACTTGATGAAGATCTTAGAGAGATTGGTTCTCACACATCTTCGCCCTCTAGTGAGCCCCGCTATGGACCCTCTCCAGTTTGCTTATCAACCGGGCATTGGGGTAGATGATGCCATCATCCACCTTCTGCACAGGGCTCTGTCTCACCTGGAAAAACCAGGGAACACGGTGAGAATAATGTTCTTTGACTTCTCCAGTGCTTTTAACACCATACAGCCCAGGTTACTGAGAGACAAGCTGGGCCTTGCTGGAGTGGACCACCACCTCTCCAACTGGATCCTAGACTACCTCACAAATCGACCTCAATACGTGAGAGCCCAAGACTGTGTGTCAGGTACCGTTATCTGTAATACGGAGGCACCTCAGGGTACGGTTCTCGCCCCTTTCCTCTTCACACTGTACACTGCTGATTTTAGGTGCAACTCATCCAGCTGCTACCTACAGAAGTATTCTGACGACTCTGCAATAGTAGGCCTCATCACAGACGATGATGACAGGGAGTACAAAGAACTGAACCGGTTTTTTGTGGACTGGTGCCACCAGAACCACCTGAAGATTAACGCGGGGAAGACCAAGGAGATGGTGGTGGACTTCCGTAAAGGCAGATGCCCTCCTAAACCAGTGGACATCCTGGGGACGGGCATCGAGATTGTGAACACCTATAAGTACCTGGGTTTGCTCCTTAATAATAAGCTGGACTGGGCAGATCATATGGAGGCCCTGTACAGGAAGGGCCACAGCAGGCTCTACCTGCTTAGGAAGCTGAGAGCCTTTGGAATCCGGGGGGCACTTCTTAGGACTTTCTTCAACTCGGTAGTGGCATCAGCCATCTTCTTTGGAGTGGCCTGCTGGGGGAGCAGTATATCAACCAGGGACAGAAATAAACTTGACAAGCTGATTAGAAGGGCCAGCTCTGTCCTGGGGAGCCCACTGGACCCAGTGCAGGCGGTGGGTGACAGAAGGATACTGTCCGTGGTGAGCTCCATGCGGGAGAATAACTCCCATCCCACGCATGAGACTGTGATCGCGCTGGGCAGTACTGTCAGTGACCGTTTGCTCCACCCTAGGTGTAAGAAGGAGCGCTATCGGAAGTCTTTCCTCCCCACCGCGGTCAGGCTGTACAACCAACACTGA
The DNA here is from genome assembly GCA_947044405.1 of Leptodactylus fallax. NCBI lineage: Eukaryota > Metazoa > Chordata > Amphibia > Anura > Leptodactylidae > Leptodactylus > Leptodactylus fallax. Next base: position 389,793 of record CAMRHE010000141.1, read on the forward strand.
CCTAAGCGGAGATCATTACACACAGAGAACTGAAATATCTCTCTGCCTGTTAAATCCCCCCCCCCCCCCTCTGCTACGTCCTATCTGTCTGTCTGCTATTAATGTAATGCCTCTCACCTTGGAACATTCCTGTACATGTTGTATTTGTATTTGCTTATCTTATCTTTGCTGCTGTAACACACTGAATTTCCCCATTGTGGGACTATTAAAGGACTATTATTATTATTATTATTATAGAGTTCAATGGGTCCATGTGCAACCTATCAAATTCAGATGTCACCTGGTTGTCCCAAGGGCTCTAACGTGCAACACAAAACATAAGGGTAAAATACTTTAGAGGTTATCTTCGTACAGATAACGGCTATATGAAAATATTATAGATTCCGTAATTCATATCCTACCTGTTGGGAAGAACACACTTTATTCGTCTCTTTAAGACAATCAGCTAAGTTATGGGGCTCAGATGTTATGTTCATGTCTTCTATTCCACTTGGCTTCTTTTTAACCGGTGTGTAAAGGCTATGTCCCAAAGGAAGACTTCTTTTCCTTACTGGTGGCCGCCTCTGAACTTTGAGTCCACCAGTTTCCATCATAATGTGAATTAAACCATGCTAAGACTTGGATATTATGTCTGAAAAAATATTCACTATGGTCCCCAGGTAAAAACATGAGATCCAGTCTACAAGTTCCTTGAAATTATTGTAATGTCTTGGAATCCACAGGAACCTTAAATTCTATTTTAGAGAAAACATGCATTTTGTGGTCAAAGTTTCTTCTCTTTGAATGAAGGGACATGAAAGGAAGTTTAACACCTTGTACTCTCGAAGTAATCGGCACATATGTTAATTTCCTCCACAACTTGTAATGCAGAAGTCTAAAGAAGGTAAAAATAAAGACAGTTATTACTTGCCCTAAAACCTAATGCAGTGGAGGACTAATCCCAGGAGTCAGATAGACAACATACCTAGAAATGTACTACTGGTACCTAGATTTGCAAGGTTTCTTTTGTAGGGTCTATCAAAGTTTTTATTCTGTCCTAGAAAGATGTACTTAGTTTCTAAAGTCCACAGTAATTTGCCTAACCATTACCTTTATAGAAGTTTCCACAAACAGTACAAATGATACAACCAGATGTCGCACTACATTTTTTCCAGAAGAGTAAAAATATTTCTTTTACCATTTTTGAGGAGCATTTTCAGCCATGCAGGAATACAAAGTTCACGGTAATGGAAATAAATTATATGTAGGCATAATAATGCTAAGAAGTCACTATTTAAACAGCGATACCATTACTATAACCATCTTCTATGTCTAAATTGCAAATTTAGGGTTACATTTTTATGGTGTTCGCTGTACAGTAAAAATGACGTTACTTATATTCTTTGGGTTAGCATGATCACAGCGATAAAACATTTATATAGTTTTTGTTATGTTTTAATACCTTTGTAAATATCCAAAACTTTTAAAAAAAAAATTTTTTTAGTTGATTTTTTTTTTTTTATGTTTTTGTGAACGAAGGTGTGTAAGGAATCTTTTTTCGTGCCACAAGATGTAGTTTTTATTTATACATTTGGAGAATGTCCAACATTTTTATCACTTTTTATTCAATTTGTTTGGGAGGCAAAAATGGTGAATCAGCTTTTTTGATTTTTTTTTTACCGTTACAGTGTTCACTGTACGGGATAAATATATTTACAGTTTGGGCATTTATGGACACAGCGGTGCATAATTTGTTTGTTTTTGTCTATTTTTGATCTAGGGAAAGGAGGTTGTGTGTGTTTTTTATATATATATATATATATATATATATATATATGTACATATATTTATTTAATCAATTAATTTTTTTCACTTTTTAAAAAAAACTTAAATTTTTTTTTTTTTAATTATTATTAGCCCCACAGGGGGCATCAACCTGTGATCATTAGATTGCTTGTTCCATAGATTGCAATACAACTGTATTGCAGTTTATAGGAGAATCACTGTATACCTATTGAACCCTGCAACAGGCAATCCTCAATAGTTATTTTCCTATGACAACCCTGGGAGCGCTCATATACACCAGACGGCTCCCATGATCTCACTGCGCAGGAGCCACACCTGCAACATAGAATAAGAGGTGGGGGCTTGGACTAGGGAAATTGGAAGTCCTCGAATGTGCTAAATGCTCTTGATCAGAGAGGACATAAAAATGCCTTTACAGGTGTTATTGTGACCTCTAATTATAACACAATTAAAGTATCTGAGTGCTGTTGGTTTAGCCCTTTCGACATCCACAACCTTAAGAACAGGCATCCCATGCCCCCATTTGAACAAAGCATCAGTCTGAGATGTGCACTGCCACTCCATTCAGCTGTAAGGTATAGAGAAAGCCAAGCATAGCACATATACATAATAAATACACACACATATATCCAATCACTCGCACGCTCATGTCAGCTCCACCTCAAAAACATCTCCATAATTCGCCCTTTCCTTACCACAAATACACTAAAGACACTTATTGTTGCCCTGATTCACTCTCGCCTTGACTACTGTAACTCCTTACTAATCGGTCTTCCCCGTACTAAACTCTCCCCTCTACAATCTACTCTGAATGCAGCGGCCAGGCTCATCTATCAGTCTAGACGCTACAGCGATGCCTCCGGTCTGTGCCGGTCACTACATTGGCTGCCTATTCAATACAGAATACAAAATAAACTTATCACCCTCATTCACAAGGCTCTCCATAATGCTGCACCTCCCTACATTTCCCCCCTCATCTCTGTCTATCACTCAACCCGTACTCCCCGTTCACTCAATGACCTAAGACTAACATGCTCTATTATAAGAACATCCCACGCTCGTATACAAGACTTCTCCCGAGTTGCACCACTTCTCTGGAATGCTCTATCCCAGACTATTAGATTAACCCCCAATTTCCACAGCTTCAAGCGTAAACTAAAGATATATCTTTTCAGACAGGCCTATCACAACTCCTAATGTAAACTCTTCCGTAGTTAGAATCCCTAAAACGCTCCAACATTACCTCACAGGATATGATGCCGTATCAGACTAGCTTTATATGTCCAGGCACCATCTGCACGTTAAAGGACACGACTGTTGACTGCTCATATAGCTTTATATATGTGTAATGACAGTAACCTCTATTACAAAATTGTCTGACCATTGTACAAGCAATGCTATGTCTGTTGCTGCCCCTGCTACCTCTTGTGTCAACCCCTCTACCTCAAAGATTGTAAACTCTTGCGAGCAAGGCCCTTAGTCCCAGTGTGTGAATTGACTATTTCTTTGTAATGTATCTTTCTTTGTCTGTACTTAAACCCTACAAAATGTACAGTGCTGCGGAATATGTTGACGCTATATAAATAAAATTATATATATATATATATATATATATATATATATATATATATGTGTGTGTGTGTGTATTTATTTTTTTTAACCCTCACACTCTGCAGAATTCCACAAGTAGGGTTTCAAACAGAACAATCCAAATAAAGGGAACTATGCACTCTAATGTAACATGATGTACGGACCTTTCTCAGACACAAATTGCCATATTGGTATAAAGCAGCAGTACTTTGCATGTTGGAACGGACATTGACGGTGGAAACTGGAGCTCTGGGGACAGGCGAGTATGATTTTTTTTTTTCACCTTCCCTGGGCTCCTCCCCAAGTTGCCCAATTCCTGGAAAACCCCTTTAGGCTGAGGCCCCACGTTGTGGTGCCACATTTTTTGAGCTAAAATGAAGAATGGCTACTAAAAGAATGGGAAATATATAGGAAGTATGTCTGCCCTTCTCAATCCACAGCAAAAAAACTCAAAAAAACACAGCAAAATCTGCAACCAAAAAAGCTGCATTTCCGCAACGTGGGGCTTTAGCTGTAAAAAAGCACCATTGCAAGTTCTGCTACAGTGCAGAGTTCTCTTTATTTAGATTTCTTTTACTTCACCATGGTATTCATCATTCCCATGCAGCAGAAAAGTGGTGTAATAAAGTTGCATATTTTGGGGCAAGACTTTTTTGTGAATTTGTGAAATCTTAATGGGAGGGGATGTGACCTTCTATGGCCTGACACATTCATCATAGTTTACACCATGCATCATAAATTATGACTCTAATCTATGCTACACAGAGCCCGTCTTGGGCCTTATTCACTATTCAGTGGTTTGGCCAGTGATCTGAATCAGTCATTGTGAGCTAAAAGAGCATGGAGACTTCACAAAGGTAAAGTATAATAGAAAAAGATTCGCACCTGTTCTGTGTTTTCAATCCACACCTGGTTTTAGCAAATCAAAACACCCTAAATTGCACAGAAAGCGTTTCCTCGCCACAGCTGTGTTCTTATGGGACATGTCTGTGGCAGGGAAAGGTCAGCAATGTCCACTCCCGTTGCACATCATATGGAGGGAAGAGCATGTTTACCAGTGACAAGATCTGAGAGTTTGATACATCTTGTTTACAGTCTTCTGACATTTCTATTGTTTTGTATTTACCTAAGGCAGTGAGGTTTATCTATGCAACTACAACCTTTCTCTAATGATACTGCAAAAAGTGGGTTCGGATATATAAAGCTCCCAGCCCACCATTATTTCACATACAAACTAATAGATCAATGTAACTGGATGCACTCTAACTAGAAACTTGATAGATGAAGTAAGTGGTCGTGCTGCGGGCAGGGATTTATTATCTGCATTGTTTCAGAATAGTAGAATGTATTCATTTGCATTGCATGTATAAACACGCGCAACAATCGTACATTACCTCACGTTTCTGTAGCGTTTTTTTTTTATCAATACATGTATAGTCGCTCTTACTAACCAGTAGTCCCGAAGTAGACCCAGTTCTATCATGAGTTTATTTGAATCTTTCTGGCAGAATACTACGCATGCTCAACCTTGTAGCCGGCGTGGACTGATGACGTAAGACACTATGGAGCAGCCATTTTTTATTTGGGAATATAATATCTATACTACAATTTAGGCAACCAAACTCGTATAATAAATCTGCATGTTTCTACTCATAAATCACGTGACTAGTACGTTTATTCAACTTTAGTATTCAATATCATATTGTTGGTGTCACTTTCAGGATGCGGAACTATAATGTAGGGCGCAGTGTTGTGAGTCGAGCCGGTGAGGTGACAGGACGCGACAGGCATTTGCTTCCTCTCCTCCTGCAGGTCACAGACTAGAGTGTGGAGTAGGATGCTGTTGGTCAGGTTATTGCGGAGTGCTGTGCTGAAGCGGCATCAGCTGCCAGGATTGTGTACCTCCTCCTCTGTACATAGCACAGGTAAGAGCTGCCACAGGCACACACAGATGATATAAATGAGCCCTGACTGACGTCTGCACCAGAAGTAACAAAGTGTAATAATTGCCAATGGACTTCTACTATTATTATTTATTTGTCTATTGTGGCACAGCCTCTTTAAAGGGTTTGTCCAGGCTAATTTTTTTTTTTTTTATTAGGCTGGGGGAGGTGAAATAAAACAAAATAACCATACTCTCCTGTCCCTGGTGCTCCAGTGTCTCCCAGCGCCGTACTGCAGCTCCGTTGTTTTCTTCCAGTGGAAGACCCTGCTGCATGTGACGACTAAGGCAAATCAGTGGCCTCAACAAAGGACACGGGACGTCCCTACCTGTGACATCCCTGGGTTCCTTCTTTAGGCCAATCAGCGGAAGCGACACAAAATGTCACAGCCGGTAAGGACTTCTAGAAAAAGAAGACAGCTGAGCAGCAGGACCCGGCCACGCTGAGAGGACATAGGACTACATGTTCATGTAGTTGTGGTCTCAGCTGAAATTTGTGGTCCAAGACTTAAACACGTGGACAAAAATGTTGGTACCCCTCGTTTAATGAAAGAAAAACCCACAATGGTCACAGAAATAACTTGAATCTGACAAAAGTAATAATATATAAAAATTCTATGAAAATTAACAAATGAAAGTCAGACATTGCTTTTCGACCATGCTTCAACAGAATTTTTTAAAAAAGAAAACTCATGAAACAGGCCTGGACAGAAATGATGGTACCCTTAACTTAATATTTTGTTGCACAACCTTTTGAGGCAATTACTGCAATCAAACGATTCCTGTAACTGTCAATTGGACTTCTGCACCTCTCAACAGGTATTTTGGCCCACTCCTCATGAGCAAACTGCTTCAGTTGTCTTGGGTTTGAAGGGTGCCTTTTCCAGACGGCATGTTTCAGCTCCTTCCAAAGATGCTCAATAGGATTTAAGTCAGGGCTCATAGAAGGCCACTTCAGAATAGTCCAATGTTTTCCTCTTAGCCATTCTTGGGTGTTTTTAGCTGTGTGTTTTGGGTCATTATCCTGTTGCAAGACCCATGACCTGCGACTGAGACCAAGCTTTCTGACACTGGGCAGCACATTTCTCTCTAGAATTCCTTGATAGTCTTGAGATTTCATTGTACCCTGAACAGATTCAAAGCACCCTGTGCTAGATGCAGCAAAGCAGTCCCAGAACATAACAGAGCCTCCTCCATGTTTTACAGTAGGGACAGTGTTCTTTTCAAGATATACTTCATTTTTCCGTCTTTGAACATAGAGCTGATGTACCTTGCCAAAAATTGAAAGTTTTGTCTCATCTGTCCATAGGACATTCTCCCAGAAGCTTTGTGGCTTGTCAAAATGTAGTTTGGCAAATTCCAGTCTGTCAGATTCAAGGTATTTCTGTGACCATTGTGGGTTTTTCTTTCATTAAAACGAGGGGTACCAACAATTTTGTCCACGTGTGTATATTGGAAATATGACAAGAGGCCAGTGATGCTCATCTGTTTCCGAGTCTACCTTTAATGACCATCTCTAGAAGTGGGTACCCCTACTGCTAGGAATGTTGTCTACGCTACCATTGGTCTCCTCAAGTGACATCTGCAGGGAGCAACAATGATTATGCAAATGAAAGGAGAGGTTTTGGAGCACTGTATTCCAAGACACACATCCCGCTACGAATATATAAATGCATACAAAATTTTAGATGTAAAAACAATGATGTTGAAAGTTGGATGCATATTTTTTTAAAGGAGTTATGCCACAAACAGTATTTATCCTTTATCTATAGTTGATTTATTGAAGTCTTACCGCTGAGAGCCCTCCAATCCTGAGAACGAGGGAGGGGATGCTCCCCTTCAGTTATCTCTGGCACTCCCATTGAAGTGAATGGGAGAGCAGATGCATCCCATCCAGCATTCTGAATTTACATTGGGGGGGAAACACTCCTGTTCTCAAGATAGGTGAGTATCTCAACTAGGGCAGGATGATCAGGACCTAAATTGCAATTGAGCATTTTACCTTGATTATGATTAATGGCAGTTATTTAGGTCACGCCCCTTTTTACAGTATGACTGCGTTTTGAACCTCGCAAGATTCTCCTGGCGGTTTCGTTCGGGCTAAACACATCCGAACTGAAATTGCTATTATTATATACCTAACTGTGTTAGTACCCTCTCCTGGGCTCCGGTGCAATTACCTGCTGTCTTCGAAGTCTGCGATTGGGCCTCAGCGTCACGTGGTGTAGTGAAGCAAACTTTGTGTTGCCGTGTGACCACTGAGGCCCAGTCACAGATATCAGCGATCCCTGACAACAGGCAGCAGAAGAGAAGAGGGAGCCGCATCGGAGCCCAGGAGAGGTGAGTAGCACTGTTTTTTTTATATGTTTAATCACCTCCCTGGGGCATCCAATCATTATACTCTCGGGTCTCTTCAGACCCCAGAGTATTATACTAACACGTTTGGTCTGAATGAAACTGCAAATATTGTAATAACCAAAACAAAATAACTAATGTTAACAAACACACGTCAGTTACCCTGGTTGATCAGTTTTGATTATTTTATTTATTTAGCTTATTTACAGTGCCTTGCGAAAGTATTTGGCCCCCTTGAACTTTTCAACCTTTTGCCACATTTCAGGCTTCAAACATAAAGATATAAAATTTAAATTTTTTGGTGAAGAATCAACAACAAGTGGGACACAATTGTGAAGTGGAACGAAATTTATTGGTTATTTTAAACTTTTGTAAAAAATAAAAAACTGAAAAGTGGGGCATGCAATATTATTCGGCCCCTTTACTTTCAGTGCAGCAAACTCACTCCAGAAGTTCAGTGAGGATCTCTGAATGATCCAATGTTGTCCTAAATGACTGATGATAAATATAATCCACCTGTGTGTAATCAAGTCTCCGTATAAATGCACCTGCTCTGTGATAGTCTCAGGGTTCTGTTTAAAGCGCAGAGAGCATCATGAAGACCAAGGAACACACCAGGCAGGTCAGTGATACTGTTGTGGAGAAGTTCAAAGCCGTATTTGGATAAAAAAGGATTTCCCAAACTTTAAACATCCCAAGGAGCACTGTGCAAGCGATCATATTGAAATGGAAGGAGTATCAGACCACTGCAAATCTACCAAGACCCGGCTGTCCCTCTAAACTTTCATCTCAAACAAGGAGAAGACTGATCAGAGATGCAGCCAAGAGGCCCATGATCACTCTGGATGAACTGCAAAGATCTACAGCTGAGGTGGGAGAGTCTGTCCATAGGACAACAATCTGTCATACACTGCACAAATCTGGTCTTTATGGAAGAGTGGCAAGAAGAAAGCCATTTCTCAAAGATATCCATAAAAAGTCTTGTTTAAAGTTTGCCACAAGTCACCTGGGAGACACACCAAACATGTGGAAGAAGGTGCTCTGGTCAGATGAAACCAAAATCAAACTTTTTGGCCACAACGCAAAACGATATGTTTGGCATAAAAGCAACACAGCTCATCACCCTGAACACACCATCCCCACTGTCAAACATGGTGGTGTTAGCATCATGGTTTGGGCCTGCTTTTCTTCAGCAGGGACAGGGAAGATGGTTAAAATTGATGGGAAGATGGATGGAGCCAAATACAGGACCATTCTAGAAGAAAACCTGTTGGAGTCTGCAAAAGACCTGAGACTGGGACGGAGATTTATCTTCCAACAAGACAATGATCCCAAACATAAAGCAAAATCTACAATGGAATGGTTCACAAATAAACGTATCCAGGTGTTAGAATGGCCAAGTCAAAGTCCAGACCTGAATCCAATCGAGAATCTGTGGAAAGAGCTGAAAACTGCTGTTCACAAATGCTCTCCATCCAACCTCACTGAGCTCGAGCTGCTTTCCAAGGAAGATTGGGCAAGAATTTCAGTCTCTCGATGTGCAAAACTGATAGAGACATACCCCAAGCGACTTGCAGCTGTAATCGCAGCAAAAGGTGGCGCTACAAAGTATTAACTTAAGGGGGCCGAATAATTTGGCATGTCCCACTTTTCAGTTTTTTATTTTTTACAAAAGTTTAAAATATCCAATAAATTTCGTTCCACTTCACGATTGTGTCCCACTTGTTGATTCTTCACCAAAAAATTTAAATTTTATATCCTTATGTTTGAAGCCTGAAATGTGGCAAAAGGTTGAAAAGTTCAAGGGGGCCGAATACTTTCGCAAGGCACTGTATATAGTGCCATCATATTCCACATTTGCCCAGTGTTAGTCTCAGCAGTCAGACCCCCTACTGATCAGCTATATGTATCCTATGGATAGACGATAAATGCTCTTTGTGGCATAGCCCATTTAAGTTTGCAATGATGTCATAAGAACACTACCAGGTTGCACCAAATATGTATTTGACATTTATTAATTGATCTATTTACTTTTCTAGCAACCCCAGACAGTAACAATGCTGCACTTGAAGATATGGTAATTATAAAAATTCCCTGTTATAGAAATATAGTTTTTATCTATGTATTTATATAATTTTTCTTCTGGTGGTCAGTAGTTTCTCTCACAAGAGTTCTTAGGCCCTGTTAAAACGTTTGCTGTCGGCCTTTATTCTGCATCAAGCTGATTTGGTGCGTTTTCTGAAATTCTGCTCCAAAATCTGCCTCCCATTCATATCAATTGGAGTTTCAGGGAGAATCCGCCTGAAAAACAAGCAGGACACTTCTTTCTCCCAAAGCAGATTTCAGGTAGAAATTGAAGCTGATTTAGAGGCTGTTTTCATGGCAGAGATGAAAAAGGAATTTGATGCCAACTTCCGTCTTGGCTGTTTTCACTTGCTGTTTGGGCCCATTCCTCTGAGCCTAATCAGTGGAGTGTTTCTTGCCAGGGGTTCTGCAGATGAATCAACTGCAGAATCTGTGGCGAGATCAAGCAGATTTTTATTTTTTCAGCGTCCTTATTTGATCTCTGCCTCCCATAGAATTACATTGAGAGGCAGATTCAGGGCTTATTTAGTGCTAATATTGAGGCAGAATCTGCATCAAATTCAGCCCCAAATTCAGCCAGGTTATGATACCTATAGAAGTAAAATCTGCCTCAACATAGTCTCCAAATTCCTCTGTGTGAACATACCCTTAGGAGGCATTGATAATTTGTGCCCCACAAACGCCTTAAAGGGGTTGTACAGGACAGCATCACAAAAGGTTAAATCTCCATCCCCTATAAGGGACAAGAAGAAAAACACAAGAGGTTAAATATCCCCTCCCCACTTTCCTGTTCAGTGTATTTCAAATGACCACTAATCTATATTAATATAGAACATATAGTTCAAAATTAATAAAGGTAGGGAAATCAGAGTGCTGTCATGGAGGATTACACTAGAAACCAAATTACCATTAAGTACTAATCCTATTTTCTCTAAATATCCTCAAGGATAGCACCACAGGAAGGATGCCAAATAACTTTTAGGGGGGAACGTCTGTACACATTTCATTTGTCAATCTATAATGTCTAACAAAAGTATGGACTGAGGACCAGCTAGCCGCTCTATTGAAGTGCTGGAAACAGGAAATAATGGAGATTTTGTGGGTGTGTTTGTACTAATAACACATGCCCATAATACAAAAACCACCCATAGGTCAGTCAGTCTACTCCATACACAACAGGTCACGACAGGAAAAAAATCCATCACAACAGATTTTGGTTCTGACCATCTTTAGTTGATGGTTGGCTGTAGGAACAAACTGTCGTAGGTTTATGTACGACCAACCAACAACAGACTGTTCAATATCTTCCAGTTTAGTAGTCTAAAATGAATGTGTATGGCCAATTTAATATCTACATGCTGATAGAGCAGAACAGGAAACTAAGCTACAATCAACAGGTCGTCCAGGTAATTTATTACTACAAGAGTCTGCCTTGGAGAAAAGCCACTAACTGTACCATAATTTTTTTTTTTTTAAATTCTGGTTGCTGAAGATATGCCTAAAGTAGGGCTTGTAACTGCAAATCTTAGAAATTTGTGATAGATTGGATGTATGGGGATATGGTATTAAGTCTCCTGAGGATCAATAGTGGCCATAAATTTTATCAATTCCATTTTGAATCAATGGTAAACTGCAAAAATGTTTAATGGTCTTAGGTTTATAATAATCCTGTAGGCCCCGCTTGGCTTTCTGAGAATGAAAAGATGAGAATAATTACCTCTTTCAACTTCTAAAAGAGGAACTGAGGAAATGACTTCCATATCTAGAAGTTTCTGAATGTCTTCCATTAAAGAGGACCTTTCACGTCCTCATGTATATGCAGTTTTACATACCGCTAGAAAGCCGACAGCGCGCTGAATTCAGCGCACTGCTGGCTTTCCCGTTATGTGTCCCGGGGCTGGAGATATCGGGGGTCTAAATTTCACCGTTCACTCTCAGAAGGGTGTTCCTGACAGTCTAGCTGCTGCTGTGTCATCACTGGGCTGTAAGGAACGCCCCCTCTCTCTGTCCTCGTCCATAGCCGAGTACTGTCAGAGGGGGCGTTCCTTACAACCCAGTGATTATGCTGAGCTGTAAGTTACGCCCCCCAGTACAAGTCTATGGACTAGTACTGTCAGGGAGGGCGTTCCTCACAGCGCCCTTCTGACAGTGAACAGTGAAATTTAGACTCCCGATAACTCCAGCCCCAGGGCATATAACGGGAAAGCCGGCAGTGCGCTGAATTCAGTGCGCTGTCGGCTTTGTAGCGGTATGTAAAACCGCATATACCTGAAGACGTGAAAGGTCCTCTTTTTAAAGCCAGATGAAGAGTAGGAGATGGAAAAGATGTAACTACTACTTTCAGGAAGTTAGGTTGAGAACTCTGTTTTGAAGCTGTCTGATATAGAATTTAGGATATATTCATTGGTCATGATTTCTCTCCACTGATGAGCTTTGTTTTGACGAAGGAAGTTATTTCTTCCTTTGCCTTCTTTCAGGTAACTACAGCAACCTGATTTTCGTTTGTTTCTTTTTTAAGCAGTGAATCTAATTGCGGTCCAAAGACCTATTCCCCTTGGAATGGGATGCCACAAAGTTTCTGGTGATCCCCCTATCCACATTTTCAGCCACAGGTCATATTTGAGAGAACTCCTGGCCTACACTGTGTTCCAAATTATTATACAAATAATATTTTCTCATATTTTCCAAAATTGCCTATATGAATTGCAGTCATTGTAATTTTCCAGTCATCAACTATTTGAGTATAATTGAAAGGTTTTTGAACAAACTGCCTATGATAACAGTATATTTAAAAAAAAAAAAAAATAAACACTCAAAATGCATGTTTTAAATTATTATGCACAGCAGAATTTGCAACCTTTTCATTTTTATTAAGAACAAAAAAATGGTCATTGTGAAATTATAAGCATTAGCAGGTTATTACAAACTGAAATCAAACAGTTTTCAAGCCAAAACTTTATTCGAGGTGATGTTACATTTGCACATAGGACCCCTTGTTCGAAAGAAGCTTCTGAACTCTCTCGGCCATTGAATTTGTCAGTTTTTGGATGGTTTCTGCTTCAATTGTTTTGCATGAGGACAGAATACCGTCCCAGAGCTGTTGCTTAGATGTGAACTGCCTCCCGCCATCATAGACACTCCTTTTGATGATGCTCCAGAGGTTCTCAATGGGGTTGAGGTCAGGGGAGCATGGGGGCCACACCATAAGTTTGTCCCCTTTTATGCCCATAGCAGCCAGAGATGCAGATGTGTTATTTGCAGCATGAGACGGTGCATTATCATGCATGAAAATGATCTTTCTGCGGAATGCATGGTTCTTCTTCTTGAACCATGGCAGGAAGTGCTGTTTGAGAAATTCCACATACATTATGGAGTTCATCTTTACCCCTTCAGGGATCCTAAAGGGGCCGACAATCTCTCTCCCCATGATTCCAGCTCAAAACATTACTCCACCTCCTCCTTGTTGGCGCCGTAGCCGTGTTTGCATGGGGTGTCCATCAACAAGCCATCCTCCACTCCATCCATCTGGACCATCGAGCGTTGTACGGCACTCATCTGTGAACAAAACAGTTTTGAAGTCAGTCTTCATGTATTGTTTGGCCCACTGGAGCCGTTTCTGCTTGTGTGCAGTGGATAGAGGAGGTCGACAGGATGGCTTACGCACAGCTGCAAACTTCTGAAGGACCCTGCATCTTGTTGTTCGGGGGGACGTTGGAGGCACCAGCAGCTTCAAAAACTTGTCTGCTGCTATGACAAGGCATTTTTGAAGCTGCTCTTTTAACCTGACGTAATTGCCTGTTGGAAAGAGTCCCCAATTTTACCTTATCAGCACGCACACGTGTGTGCTGTGAATCAGCTACATACTTCTTGATTGTGCGATGATCACGATGAAGTGTCTTGGCAATGTTGATTGTAGTCATGCCTTGACCTAAACACTCCACAATTTGTTGCTTCTCAGCAGCCAACACATCCTTTTTCTTTCCCATTTTGGCTGAAAATGTAGGCTGCTTAATAATGTGGGACAGCCTTCTTAAGTAGTCTTGCCTTTAACACTAGAAGTCCCAGAAATTTCGAGCTCCCCCTTGAAGTCCTGAAAGAGGGTCAAATGACCCTTAGTCCAAACAGACAACTCTGATGGCTCCAATTAGCATCCTTTCATTTGTAAATGTGGCCATTGTCTGAGGAATCTGCAGGGGGCAATTGTGTTGATCTACCTCAGGTCTTGTAAGAGAGTGTAAACAAAAGAATGTAAGATGCTCTTGCGTGTGTCTGCCCATCCCCCAGCTGCATTGTTGTGCTGGGAATATGCATAAGGTTGCTAACACCTTAGCAAATTTGCATGCAGCCTTTTGTGCTGTGGGGGATGTGAAGGGACTGCTTCACCTATTTTGTTCACAAGAAACAAAATGCAGAGAAGGCACACCATTCAACAGGCATTGGAACTGATCCTGAGCAACACCAACCCTTCTGACTCAGATGGAGAAGACATAGTCCTTCAACTGGATTCGGACTCTGAGCTGTCTTCAGGTTAGATTTTTTTCAAATTACCGATTTTTATTTCCTGACTAGATTTTTTATTTAGAACCAAAACAAAATGTTAATTTGAAATTATTTATCTTGCAGATGAGGAGACTCCTCCTCTACCAAAAAAGAGAGCTCGGTTGGCGAGTGAGCCGACAGAGAACGCAAAAGATGGCACAGTGTGGCGTGAAGTAGAAGTGGGGAAACGTCTCCATTTCACCCCAATAGAACCGTACCCTACAGATGGAGAGCCAAGTGCTAAGGCCAGACGAAGTGTCCGGAGTCGCCTTCAGAGCTTCCTCTGTTTTATCACTCTTGACATGCTTCGTAGCATTCAAGAATGGACTACTCAACATGCACGTCACACGGAGCAGGTGGATTGGTTCATGGGTCTCCCGGAACTAATGGCATTTATTTCAGTCATTATCTTGCGGGGGGTGACCAAGGTTCCATCACTACGTGACAGCTGGTCAGCAAACCTAGCAAACCCAAGGATCATTGCAACTATGACCCGAAACCGCTTCCAAGACATCATGAAACACCTACTCTTTGATGACATGTTCACACGCAGTGAGCGAGTGGAGACCGATAAGTTTGCTGCAATCTCCGATGTGTGGAGATCGTTTGTCACCAACTGCATCGCATCCTACAACCCTGGTCAACACATCACTATTGATGAACAGCTTTTCCCGTCAAAGACTCGCTGCTGTTTTCTGCAATACATTGCAACAAAACCAGACAAGTTTGGCATCAAGTTTTGGGTGGCTTGCGACTTGAAATCAAAGTACATCTGTAATGTCCTCCCATATCTTGGCAAGGACCCCAGTCGTCCCAGCGGGGAGAGACTGTCCGAAACTGTAGTGATGAGGCTGATGGAACCATTCATGGACAAGGGCAGAACTGTAACCACAGACAATTTCTTTACATCATTGTCACTTGCACAACGACTGCTTAGCCGGAAAACCACTATCCTCGGCACAGTCAACAAGAGTCGCCGGGAAATTCCTCAATCCGCTAGACAGATGGACCGCACTGAATTCACCACTCAGGTGTTTTCAACCACTGGTGCCACACTGACAGTGTATGCACCCAAACGAAAGAAGGCCGTCTACATTCTCAGCAGCATGCACAGCGTGGTTGAGACTGAGGATACCAACAAAAGGAAGCCAAACACGGTCACACAATACAATCACACAAAGTGCGGTGTGGATGTAATGGACCAAATGGTGCGGGAGTACAGCGTGCGTGCAGGAACACGGAGATGGCCAGTCGCCGTGTTCTACAACATGATTGACATGGCAGCACTGAATGCTCATGTTCTTTATCAGGCATGCACTGGGGTGCAGGAGAGACGGGTGGACTTCCTGGTTGAGCTTGCAAAAGAGTTAGGTGGCTCTCATGTGACTGAAAAGAAGGCATGCAAGGAGAAACTCCTTCGGCAACAACCTTCCACACCCAGCCCTGGCAAAAGGGCGAAGTGTCAGGTCAACCATCGATGCACGAACAATTGTGCAACTGAGAGATGTGTTGACTGCTACAAATACACGTGTGGCAAATGTACCAGGGACATACCCAGGCAGTGCCAGGTATGTTCCAACAGTGCAGACAGACTGCTGAGTAAGTGCTGAAATGCTAGTCACACAAGAAGGACATGCCACTCACACACACACATGCAGCCCCCCACAGCAGCCTATTGTAAATATGTGTGGAATTGTTTTATTCCTTGTATTTTTTTTATTATTTTCATAACAAAAATAAAAAGCATGGAAACAAATAACAGTTGTTCTTTTGTATATTTACATTTTTGTATATTTAGATTCAAGTCAATGGGTGCAGAAAAAAAAAAAATCGCAAAAAAATCGCAGTTACTGAGTGAGTCACACAAGAAGGACATGCCACCCCACACACACACACACACACACACACACACACACACACACACACACACACACACACACGCAGCCCCCCACAGCAGCCTATTGTAAATCCTGTGGTGTGACAGTAATGGCCTTAATTACAGAACAAAAGCGGTGATTATCGTTGATTGTAATGTCAATCTGTATTCCCTTAGTCCAGACAGCAGCACAATATGGGGTATCTCTGCCCCTGTGTGTTGTTTAGGACAGTGGAACCTTTAATTAGCACCAAATTTAAGGTGCCTCCTACTAGTCCTATAAGAGGGCACCTGAGACCTCCCTCCACTGTGTAAATTATAAAGTAAAAGGAAACAAGCTTCTAGGGAGGGAAGCCTTGTGCTGCTGTCTGGACTAAGGGAATACAGATTGACATTACAATCAACGATTCCCCTTACGTCCGACAGCAGCACAATATGGGGAGATAGCAAGTAATTCCCCTAGGGAGGGTTTCCTCGCCTTACAACGTCAAGGACTGTCTGACCAAAGGCAGTTGTCTGGGAACTGCGGACGTCTAAACGATAATGTTTGACAAAGGTCAACTGGGATGACCATGATGCAGCCGCACAAATCTGGTCCAAAGGTAAGGACCGGTACTCAGCCCAAGAAGTCGACACAGCCCTGGTCGAGTGGGCCGTAGAAAAAACTGGAGGGAGTAACTCCTGAATAAGGAAGGAAGACTTAATTGTCTCCTTGATCCATGTGGATAGAGTAGGCTTGGAAGCCTTGAGGCCTTTGTTTTTACCCTGCATATTAATTAGTAGGTTTTCGGCCTTCCTAAACGGTTGAGTGCGGGATAGGTAAATCCGCAGACACCTTACCATCTATATTTTGCCATTAAAATTCCAATTTTCAAACTTACCGCACTTTTCCGAGAAAACCGGAAGTAGGCCGCGGTGGTGCGCAAAGGCTTCCTTCCCCGGGGAACACGGGACCGAAAAAAAGGTTCCGGCCGAAGAGGTTCCCCGCTTACTTCCGGGATCGCGCTGCCTGCAGAGCGATGAGCCGGGTAACGCTGCGCTGCGGGGCGGAAAAAGGCCCGAAGGACCGGAGGATCTTAGGAACGTAGGAGAGGACCGAGGTACCCCCAAAAAGGTAAGCCAGGAGCTTTTTTAGGAAAAAAAAAAACCCCTAGCAACGGGAGGTCACCAGAGACCTCCGTCCACCTGTCCCACACAGGACAGAAAAAAACACAGTGGAGGGAGGTCTCAGGTGCCCTCTTATAGGGCTAGTAGGAGGCACCTTAAATTTGGTGCTAATTAAAGGTTCCACTGTCCTAAACAACACACAGGGGCAGAGATACCCCATATTGTGCTGCTGTCGGACGTAAGGGGAATAGGTTGTTTGCTTAAATCCTTCAGGTCATTCGACCCATCTCTGGGTTCCAAAGGTAGAAATGTTAAATGACCCCTCTCTGGGACTTCTAGTGTTAATTGGACACACCTGCCAAACTAATTAGCACAGGTGTCTGCAATTGCTTTCAGTGATATAAAGAACCCTGACACACATCACCATCAATGAGTTTAACTGACAAACAAAAAAAATTCTTACCTTATCACTCCTAAACACTTTTTGCATAATAATTTGGAACACAGTGTAGAAGCAATTCTCACCAAGTCAACTGAGACATCTGCTGGAAAAACAGTAGCCCTCTAAAGGAGGGGGGTATAAAAGTCAGAATATCTTCTGACTTCTGGCTACCTTCAGGCCAGCATTTTATTTTTACCTCATTCTTAGGAAATCTGTTTTTGATCTTTTGAAGTGAGACATTTCTCAGGGTGTTGTCATTACTCTTGAAATAATCCCTGTAAATTTTCATCAATAGGGAAATCAAGTTTTTCTTTGTTCTAAGACTGGCAAACCTTTCATCATGGGTTTCTGAAACCTAATAATATAATAATAATACATTTTATTTATATAGCGCCAACATATTCCGCAGCACTGTACAACTTGTAGGGTTCAAGTACTGACAAAAAAGATACATTACAAAGAAATAGTCAATTCCCACACTGGGACTGAGGGCCCTGCTCACAAGAGCTTACAATCTATGAGGTAGAGGGGGTGACACAAGAGGTAGCAGGGGCGGCAACAGATGTAGCATTGTTTATACAATGGTCAGACAATTTTGTAATAGAGGTTACTGTCATTACACATATATAAGCTGTATGAGCCATCAACAATCGTGTCCTTTGACATGCAGATGGTGCCTGGACATATAAAGCTAGTCTGATACGACATCATATCCTGTGAGGTAAGGTTGAAGCATAAACAGAGGGTTCGTTTTAGGGATTCTAACTATGGAATGGTTTACATTAGGAGTTGTGATAGGCCTGTCTGAAAAGATGTGTCTTTAGTTTACACTTGAAGTTGTGGAAATTGGGGGTTAATCTGATAGTCTGGGATAGAGCATTCCAGAGAAGTGGTGCAACTCGGGAGAAGTCTTGTATACGAGCGTTGGAGGTTCTGATAATAGAGGATGTTAGTCTTAGTTCATTGAGTGAACGGAGAGTACCGGTTGGGCGATAGACAGACAGAGATGAGGGAGGAAATGTAGGGAGGTGCAGCATTATGGAGAGCCTTGTGAATGAGGGTGATAAGTTTATATTGTATTCTGTATTGAATAGGCAGCCAATGTAGTGACCGGCACAGACCGGAGGCATCGCTGTTGCGTCTAGACTGATAGATGAGCCTGGCCGCCGCATTCAGAATAGATTGTAAAGGGGAGAGTTTAGTAAGGGGAAGACCGATTAGTAAGGAGTTACAGTAGTCAAGGCGAGAGTGAATCGGGGCAACAATAAGTGTCTTTAGTGTATCTGTGGTAAGGAAAGGGCGGATTCTGGAGATGTTTTTGAGGTGGAGATAACAAGAGCGTGTGAGTGATTGGATATGGGGGGGGTGAAGGAAAGGTGTGAGTCAAACAAAACCCCGAGGAGGCATACTGCCTAGGAGTTATGGTAAGGCCGGAGACTGCAATGGAGATATCAGGGACAGATCTATTAGATGGTGGAAACAGCAGTAGTTCAGTCTTTGAGAGATTCAGTTTCAGATAGAGCGAAGACATGATATTTGAGACAGCAGAGAGGCAGTCACTGGTGTTCTGTATTAGTGTTATTGGGTGTCTTCAGCATAAAGATGGTACCGGAAGCCAAATCTAGTGATGGTTTGTCCAATGGGTGCTGTGTAGAGGGAGAAGAGCAGGGGACCTAGGACCGAGCCCTGAGGAACCCCAACGGCAAGGGGAAGAAACAGAGCCTGCAAATGATACACAGAAAGTGCGGTCAGAGAGATAAGAGGAGAACCAGGAGAGAGCGAAGTCTGTGATGCCGACAGAGCGGAGCATAGTGAGGAGGAGTTGATGGTCAACAATGTAAAATGCTGCTGAGAGATCTAGAAGAATAAGAATAGAGAAGTCACCTTTGGATTTAGCTGTCAGGAGATCATTGGAGACTTTTGTGAGGGCCGTTTCAGTAGAGTGCAGAGTGCGGAAGCCAGATTGTAAGGGGTCAAGAAGAGAGTTAGCAGAAAGATAGCATATGAAACGAGAATAGACCAAGGGTTCCAAGATTTTGGAGATAAAAGGAAGGTTAGAGACAGGTTGATAGTTAGAAGCACAGGACGGGTCAAGGGAGGACTTCTTCAGTAGTGGGATTATGACAGCATGTTTGAAAGAGGATGGGAAAATTCCAGAAGAGAGAGAGAGAGGTTAAATATTTTAGTAAGGCAAGTCGTGACAGCAGGCGACAGAGACTGGAGAAGGTGTGAGGGGAAAAGGTCACTACTGCAGGTCGTAGGGCGAGAAGAGGAAAGTAGCTGAGATACTTCCTCCTCTGTAACAGGTTCAAAAGATGAGAATGAACAGTCTGAAGTACGGCTGGTGAGGGGGTCAATGCCACCTGGGGACTGGGCAGTTATTTCCTGACGGATCTTATCAATTTTATCATGGAAATAAGAGACCAGATCATCTGCGCTAAGGTCTGTGAATGGCATCTGCACCTTAGGGGTAAGTAAGGAATGAAAAGTTTCAAATTAGCCTTTTGAAACTTTTTAATATCCATTGTATACTGACTGTGGATAACAGTTTTTGGGTGAATTCTGAAGAAGGAACATACAGTCATATGAAAAAGTTTGGGCACCCCTATTAATCTTAATCATTTTTAGTTCTAAATATTTGGGTGTTTGCAACAGCCATTTCAATTTGATATATCTAATAACTGATGGACACAGTAATATTTCAGGATTGAAATGAGGTTTATTGTACTAACAGAAAATGTGCAATATGCATTAAACCAAAATTTGACCGGTGCAAAAATTTGGGTACCCTTATCATTTTATTGATTTGAATACTCCTAACTACTTTTTACTGACTTACTGAAGCACAAAATTGGTTTTGTAACCTCACTGAGCTTTGAACTTCATAGCCAGGTGTATCCAGTCATGAGAAAAGGTATTTAAGGTGGCCAATTGCAAGTTGTTCTCCTATTTGAATCTCCTCTGAAGAGTGGCATCATGGGCTCCTCAAAACAACTCTCAAATGATCTGAAAACAAAGATTGTTCAACATAGTTGTTCAGGGGAAGGATACAAAAAGTTGTCTCAGAGATTTAACCTGTCAGTTTCCACTGTGAGGAACATAGTAAGGAAATGGAAGACCACAGGGACAGTTCTTGTTAAGCCCAGAAGTGGCAGGCCAAGAAAAATATCAGAAAGGCAGAGAAGAAGAATGGTGAGAACAGTCAAGGACAATCCACAGACCACCTCCAAAGAGCTGCAGCATCATCTTGCTGCAGATGGTGTCACTGTGCATCGGTCAACAATACAGCACACTTTGCACAAGGAGAAGCTGTATGGGAGAGTGATGCGAAAGAAGCCGTTTCTGAAAGCACGCCACAAACAGAGTCGCCTGAGGTATGCAAAAGCACATTTGGACAAGCCAGCTTCATTTTGGAAGAAGGTCCTGTGGACTGATGAAACAAAGATTGAGTTGTTTGGTCATACAAAAAGGCGTTATGCATGGCGTCCAAAAAACACAGCATTCCAAGAAAAACACTTGCTACCCACTGTAAAATTTGGTGGAGGTTCCATCATGCTTTGGGGCTGTGTGGCCAATGCCGGCACCGGGAATCTTGTTAAAGTTGAGGGTCGCATGGATTCAACTCAGTATCAGCAGATTCTTGAGAATAATGTACAAGAATCAGTGACGAATTTGAAGTTACGCCGGGGATGGATATTTCAGCAAGACAATGATCCAAAACACAGCTCCAAATCTACTCAGGCATTCATGCAGAGGAACAATTACAATGTTCTGGAATGGCCATCCCAGTCCCCAGACCTGAATATCATTGAACATTGTGGAATAATTTGAAGCGGGCTGTCCATGCTCGGCAACCATCAAACTTAACTGAACTGGAATTGTTTTGTAAAGAGGAATGGTCAAAAATACCTTCATCCAGGATCCAGGAACTGATTAAAAGCTACAGGAAGCGACTAGAGGCTGTTATTTTTGCAAAAGGAGGATCTACTAAATATTAATGTCACTTTTCTGTTGAGGTGCCCATACTTTTGCATCGGTCAAATTTTGGTTTAATGCATATTGCACATTTTCTGTTAGTACAATAAACCTCATTTCAATCCTGAAATATTACTGTGTCCATCAGTTATTAGATATATCAAATTGAAATGGCTGTTGCAAACATCCAAATAGTTAGAACTAAAAATGATTAAGATTAATAGGGGTGCCCAAACTTTTTCATATGACTGTACAGTGCTGGCCAAAAGTATTGGCACCCCTGCAATTCTGTCAGATAATAATTTCTTCCAGAAAATGATTGCAATCACAAATGCTTTGGTAATAATATCTTCATTTATTTTGCTTGCAATGAAAAAACACAAAAGAGAATGAAAAAAAAAAGTCAAATCATTGATCATTTTACACAAAACTCCAAAAATGGGCCGGACAAAAGTATTGGCACCCTCAGCCTAATACTTGGTAGCACAACCTTTAGACAAAATAACTGCGAACAACCGCTTCTGGTAACCATCAATGAGTTTCTTACAATGCTCTGCTGGAATTTTAGACCATTCTTCTTTGGCAAATTTCTCCAGGTCCCTGAGATTGGAAGGGTGCCTTCTCCAAACTGCCATTTTGAGATCTCTCCACAGGTGTTCTATGGGATTCAGGTCTGGACTCATTGCTGGCCACTTTAGAAGTCTCCAGTGCTTTCTCTCAAACCATTTTCTAGTGCTTTTTGAAGTGTGTTTTGGGTCATTGTCCTGCTGGAAGACCCATGACCTCTGAGGGAGACCCAGCTTTCTCACACTGGGCCCTACATTATGCTGCAAAATTTGTTGGTAGTCTTCAGACTTCATAATGCCATGCACACGGTCAAGCAGTCCAGTGCCAGAGGCAGCAAAGCAACCCCAAAACATCAGGGAACCTCCGCCATGTTTGACTGTAGGGACCGTGTTCTTTTCTTTGAAGACCTCTTTTTTTTTTTTCCTGTAAACTCTATGTTTGGCAAACTCCAGCCTGGCTTTTTTATGTCTCTGGGTCAGAAGTGGGGTCTTCCTGGGTATCCTACCATAGAGTCCCTTTTCATTCAGACGCCGACGGATAGTACGGGTTGACACTGTTGTAACCTCGACTGCAGGGCAGCTAGAACTTGTTTGGATGTTAGTCGAGGTTCTTTAGCCACCATCCGCACAATCTTTCGTTGAAATCTCTCGTCAATTTTTCTTTTCCGTCCACATCTAGGGAGGTTAGCCACAGTGCCATGGGCTTTAAACTTCTTGATGACACTGCGCACGGTAGACACAGGAACATTCAGGTCTTTGGAGATGGACTTGTAGCCTTGAGATTGCTCATGCTTCCTCACAATTTTGCTTCTCAAGTCCTCAGACGGTTCTTTGCTCTTCTTTCTTTTCTCCATGCTCAATGTGGTACACAGAAGGACACAGGACAGAGGTTGAGTCAACTTTAATCCATTTCAACTGGCTGCAAGTGTGATTTAGTTATTGCCACCACCTGTTATGTGCCACAGCTAAGTAAGAGGTGCTGTTCATTACACAAATTAGAGAAGCATCACATGATTTTTCTAAGGGTGCCAATACTTTTGTCCACCCCCTTTTTTATGTTTGGTGTGGAATGATATCCAATTTGGCTTTTTGACAATTCTTTTTGTGGTTTTCCATTGAAGACAAATTAAATGAAGATATTATTACCAAAGCATTTGTGATTGCAATCATTTTCTGGAAGAAATTGAGTATTATCTGACAGAATTGCAGGGGTGCCAATACTTTTGGCCAGCACTGTAGCGATCACTCTCATCAGATTCTGGGTCTATTAATTTCCTCTTTTTAGATGCTGGTTGTGGTTCAGAGCAGAAGGATTAGTGAAAACAGAGGCCAAAGAGGACTGAATTTCCTGTTTTACGATCACTATAATTTTTGTCTATTAATGTCTGTTGTTCTTCAAAAAAAAAATTTGTACATAACAGGAAACTGGCTTTTTACTGGAGGATGTTTTTTGCAACACTTTCATAACTAGCCTTCTTTTTTGAGACTGAGGAGGGACAGCCTTAGCTTCTTTATCCTAGAAAAATACATAATATGAGAGAGGTAATGATTCCATCTTATAATATGTAACAACTCATAGCCAGAATACTTACCAGTTCTGGAGGCACAATGGGCTTACTGCCCACTCTACTATTCCTGAAGATGAGACCTCTGAAGGACAGAACATAGACAGGTCCTACTTTAAAAAGAAACACCACAGATCTGGGAGGCTATTTAAAGTTGCCACCAATGGCTGTGCCGTATTCCACCAATAGGAACGTCTGTCCTCCTTGCACCTCCCAAAGTAAAGGAGGGAACACTGAGCTTTCATATATCCTACGTTACTACGTGGTATCCGAGTACAGTAGTGACACTGTGTGTGCTCCTGTGGAACACACTCTCTGGCCGCCAGGAGAACCAGTAGGGGACACAGCAAGTCAGGGAGCTCCTGAAGGAGGACTGATGCCTGCACCTACTGCCTTCCCTTTAGCCAGAGGGCGCAGGAAAACCCAGACTCCCATGGAGAACTGAGCAGTGTTATGGGGACAGCCATACTGGACCCCATACTGCAGGTACACAACAAACCTCTGTCTGCCCTCTAATAGGAACAGGAAAAACACTGAAGAGAAATGTGGGGAGGGGCTATTTAATTTCTTGTGCTTTTCCTGTGCCTAATAGGGGGTGGGAATTCAGCTTCCTCATGACAGGTTCCCTTTTAACTATTTTAAGTATGATTACTTTATTTAATAGCTTCATAAAACAACTTGACATTTGTCCTTTTCTATTACCAACAGCCACAGAAAATTGAAAATCCTTATCAAGAGCCTCCAAAGAGGTGTATTTTGTGTGGCATCTCAGTAGATTACAAGAATACACAGGTCTGTATTATAAGCTATAATATTGTAAGGACTTTTGACTGATAAAAATGAGTAAATGATTATAATTTAGCATTTTGTTGAAATATTTGGCTTTGAAAGAGATATAGGTATCTTTCCTAGGTTAAAACAAAAAGCAGTAAATTAAACTTTGAACTAGGATCCTAATCTTAATTTGTGATACTCTGGTTTCATTGTGTCGAGGATATCAGGGCTGGTACATTAAAGGGGCTGTCCAGGTTTTTTTTTTTTTGGTTTTTTTTAATCCTCCTGGATAGGCCATAAATATATCATCGATAGGGAGCCGACACCTTACTCCTGGACCAATCATCTGTATGGAGTCGTTTCCAGCTTGACTTCAATGGGACCTGAGCTGCAATTAAGGCGCCGGGCCGCTAGACAACGGACAGAGCTTTCTGCTTCTGGTTCCATATGGTTTAAAGGACGGGCGCCTAAAGCAGCTCCCTACAGGTGATCGGTCTGGGGCCGTGTCTCGGCCCCCTGTCGATGATCTGAGGATCGGCCTTAAAACAAATAAATAAATAAATAAATAAGGCACAGTCAATGATGGTGCTTCAGTATGATAGTGTCCACTCCAGCACATACATACTTTCGGACTTTTTATTTTTTGGCAGCATTTGTGTCATAATTTTTGTGATATACTTTTTAAAAAATGTTGGCTCCTTTTTTGTGAAATCCTGCATTTTTTTTTTTTTTTTTTTTTTTTTTTTCATTGCATCTCTATTGATAGCGGTCCCTGCTTCTCATTGTGTATGAAGTAGGGGCAGTGTCAAGTGAATAGAAAATGAGGGTGGGGGTGTCACTTGAAATGGCTATATCTCAGGCATTATAAAACATAGAAATTTGCTTTTGGTGTCATATGAAAGAGGGGAATCCTCACTAATGATATGGTTCTACCTTTTTGATTTACAGCGATAACACTGGTTGAAAACAAAGTCAGGATTGGTATATCTATAGCTGCGAGCTGCATAGTAATATCCCAATCCTGACTGTTGTGTATAGAGCCTGGTAGACAGCCTAATACTCCATACACCATGAGAAAATGAGAAGTAGGGTACAACTCTCAATAGAAAAGCAAAGAGCGAAATGCAGGATTTCCCAGAAAGGAGCCAAAACTTGTTAAAAGTATATTACAGAATTTATTACGCTAGATTCAAATCTGTGTTGGAACCTCTGTAAGAGACTCCTCCGCAGATTCTGTCTAAGATCGGTGGAGAGAAAAGTCCTGCATGGAGGACTTTTCTCTATACCAGTTTCAGTATAAGACTGACGGACCCCATTATAATCTATGGGGTTCGCATGTAACCACTTTTTTTTTAGACTAACGCTTATGTAAACCTAGCGTTAATGGCAAAAATGCTGCCAGAAAATCATAAGTTGTCTGCAAGTTTAGTTTTGCTTTAACACAGGTAGAAACCTGGTGCATACATAGGGGGAGTGTTTTTTTTTTTTTCTTTTTCTTTGGCTGATTTGATTGTGGCAACAAATCTACAATATGGCTTATGATTTACTCATTTATCTTTAATATGTAATAATTTGGGTCATTTTTACAAACTTTGACATCAGTTACCCATCTTTCATAGCTCCTGTCTCAGTTTGTTTCCCCTCACACTGGTCGCATTTATGGAAGGCATATAACAGGTATGTGTTTGCATTTAGTCTTTGAAACATTGTGAACTGTGCCTTAGTGTGGAAACACTTTCTGCAGTATGAATTGTACAAAATGTTATACCCATCGCCAAATACTTCCCAAGAAGTAATAAGGGAAGAGAATGTTAGGTTCTGTATACACTGTGTTTGAGCCTGCTATTGATCGTATGTGAGCAAGATTGATTTCATCCGATGAAGATTTTTGATGAATGCCATACCATACTGGTATTCGTCACCCAAACTAAACAGAAACCAGAAAGTATACTTGTTGTGGTGGCCCTCAGTGTAGGAATTTGCAGTCTGCAATTGCTATCACAACTTTCAGTCACATATAGCCTCAGCCTTATAAAAAGCCTAACATCCGATGAAGTGAAAAGGTCATGTGACCACCCCAGGCACATTTTTCTAGGGTCCAGTGACGTTACAAGGAAACTTCTATTTTCCCTTCCAGCACGGAACGTCACATACTGTTAACTCAACTCCCACCGCACCCTACCCATCCTACTTCCCTGTTTTTCCGGTCCAGATCTTCAGGGGCATGGGACATTACTACTTCTGGGCGGCCGGCACCTTCTCTTCATGATGGGTGTTGGATTGCCAGTATGCGTAGTAGAGTTAGCACACTCTACTGCGCATGCCAGCGTTCCTGCTCTATTGAGCATGCGTGAGCAAGTCAGCCAGCACCTCCATGGAGTACTGGCATATTGTAGCACAATATAATATGGACTGTGCATGCGCAATTCATATTATACTGTGCGGGGGCCACTGTGGAGCATTATACTGTTTATGTATGCATATATATTCACCAAATGCCAAAAACAGCACCAAGAAGGAATTGTTGTCTTGAAGTTTTCTCAGTGTGTCTGTAATGATGATGTATAGAAGTGATTATAATATTACAGCCAAAGAAAAAGGTTGAGTGAGAACTAGTAGTCTAAAGCTGGCTGCTGAGGGTGTAGTGGGCAGGCAAACTAGGGAAACAAGAAGAGGGAGTGAGTCAGCTCTGTGCAGCCCAAAGAATCATGGGAGTTGTAGTAAAGGCACAGAACAGGAAGATGCAGATGTAAACAAATGCAGAGGATGCCAGGAGCTCCCAGAAATCACTCAAAACACTGCTAAAGGTATCTGGGTGCACTTATTAACCTATTATTAGCACTAACAGACCTTTTTTGAAAATTCATTTTTTGCCCAGAAAACCCCTTTTAAAGGGGTATTCCCATCTCAAGGATCCTATCTATACTGCTAGCTTATGTAAATTGAAGAGTTTTCCTAAATATATTGCTTTAGCAATGCTGCTTTGTTTTCCTGCTAATGTAAAATTATATCTCCCTTTGTTTACACAGCGTTTCCATAACCCTGGACATGTGTGATAAGCAGGACAAGTGATGTCACTCACTGCTCTCACTTATCTACAGATTTGCTGTTCAGCTAATTAGTTTGCTGATAGACAAGGCTGTTATTTCTCTATATAAACACACAGATACAGTGCCTTGCTAACAAAATAACTAACCTTAACAAAAACACATCAGTTACCCTGGTTGATCAGTTTTGGTTATTTTATTTATTTAGCTTACTTACAGTGCCTTGCGAAAGTATTTGGCCCCCTTGAACTTTTCAACCTTTTGCCACATTTCAGGCTTCAAACATAAGGATATAAAATTTAAATTTTTTGGTGAAGAATCAACAACAAGTGGGACACAATTGTGAAGTGGAACGAAATTTATTGGTTATTTTAAACTTTTGTAAAAAATAAAAAACTGAAAAGTTGGGCGTGCAATATTATTCAGCCCCTTTACTTTCAGTGCAGCAAACTCACTCCAGAAGTTCAGTGAGGATCTCTGAATGATCCAATGTTGTCCTAAATGACTGATGATGATAAATATAATCCACCTGTGTGTAATCAAGTCTCCGTATAACTGCACCTGCTCTGTGATAGTCTCAGGGTTCTGTTTAAAGCGCAGAGAGCATCATGAAGACCAAGGAACACACCAGGCAGGTCCGTGATACTGTTGTGGAGAAGTATAAAGCCGGATTTGGATACAAAAAGATTTCCCAAACTTTAAACATCCCAAGGAGCACTGTGCAAGTGATCATATTGAAATGGAAGGAGTATCAGACCACTGCAAATCTACCAAGACCCAGCTGTCCCTCTAAACTTTCATCTCAAACAAGGAGAAGACTGATCAGAGATGCAGCCAAGAGGCCCATGATCACTCTGGATGAACTGCAGAGATCTACAGCTGAGGTGGGAGAGTCTGTCCATAGGACAACAATCAGTCGTACACTGCACAACTCTGGCCTTTATGGAAGAGTGGCAAGAAGAAAGCCATTTCTCAAAGATATCCATAAAAAGTCTTGTTTAAAGTTTGCCACAAGTCACCTGGGAGACACACCAAACATGTGGAAGAAGGTGTTCTGGTCAGATGAAACCAAAATCAAACTTTTTGGCCACAACGCAAAACGATATGTTTGGCATAAAAGCAACACAGCTCATCACCCTGAACACACCATCCCCACTGTCAAACATGGTGGTGGCAGCATCATGGTTTGGGCCTGCTTTTCTTCAGCAGGGACAGGGAAGATGGTTAAAATTGATGGGAAGATGGATGGAGCCAAATACAGGACCATTCTGGAAGAAAACCTGTTGGAGCCTGCAAAAGACCTGAGACTGGGACGGAGATTTATCTTCCAACAAGACAATGATCCCAAACATAAAGCAAAATCTACAATGGAATGGTTCACAAATAAACGTATCCAGGTGTTAGAATGGCCAAGTCAAAGTCCAGACCTGAATCCAATCGAGAATCTGTGGAAAGAGCTGAAAACTGCTGTTCACAAACGCTCTCCATCCAACCTCACTGAGCCCCAGCTGTTTTCCAAGGAAGAATGGGCAAGAATTTCAGTCTCTCGATGTGCAAAACTGAGAGACATACCCCAAGCGACTTGCAGCTGTAATCGCAGCAAAAGGTGGCGCTACAAAGTATTAACTTAAGGGGGCCGAATAATTTGGCACGCCCCCTTTTCAGTTTTTTATTTTTTACAAAAGTTTAAAATATCCAATAAATTTCGTTCCACTTCACGATTGTGTCCCACTTGTTGTTGATTCTTCACCAAAAAATTAAAATTTTATATCCTTATGTTTGAAGCCTGAAATGTGGCAAAAGGTTGAAAAGTTCAAAGGGGCCAAATACTTTCGCAAGGCACTGTAACACGGAGTCTGTTCTCTAGAAGCATGTGCATATTATTTCATCTGCATTTATATTACATTTCTAGTAATCATAAGTATTGTGATACTTCATAGTGTCCTGTACTTCACAGAAATGTGAATTATTTATACTCAACAAAATAAGTTTTATTTTAAGTAAAATACCAAACAAATAAAAGGACGTCTACTAAACATAAGACAATCTATGACGCTGTCTGTCTGCTCATCCTGATCCTAAATAAATATCGCACCATACACCTTTTCTCCCAGAACTAGGCTTATCATCATGACATAGCCCTTTAATACGTATACAGTGTAAGTGAGTAGTCACGTATCAGTCACAAGTGTTCAGTCGCTTATAGTGCTAGTGTATTGTCTAGGAACCAGGTGTCTCTGACAATCAGGGGTTGCTGTGACCTGCATCCTTATACACTGTTCACGGGACCTTATTTTGAGTATAATAGTTACCATGTGGTAGTCTTGCACAGTCCACTTAATGACGCTTTATAATTTGTGCATATATGGGTGGATCGGGGGAAGGGGAGTCTTCTTGATGAGACACCTGGTTTCTAGATAATACCCTAGCACTATAAGCAACTGAGAACACTTGTGACTGATACGGGAGCGGCGGCGTGTGTGACTTCTGCAACCACTGGTATTTCCTCAATCGGAGCAAAACAAAATGCCTTAAGATGAATGGACATGTGTTTCATGGACTTGCATGATGTAGATCAATCAAAACAATGGCATCTGCAGTGGACGACCCAGCACAAATGTGAACACAGTCTTATTGTACTGTTATTTCTTCCACAGGGCTATGTGGTGTGAAACAAAAAGCTGTATCAAAAGCCATTAAAAGGGCAACCATTATGGGTAAGATGATGTTTGTGTTTTTTTAATTTGTCTCTATGGATATAACAAAATCCACATCAAGTTTTATTTGTGTTCCAGGGTTTATGCCTGTCACATACAAGGACCCTGCCTACCTCAAAGATCCAAAGATTTGTGATGTTTGAAAAAAAAGTTAATAAAGGAATGTTTTTGCCAATATTTGTGAATATTTATTAAGCTTAGCAAACACAACATCAGCATTTTTAAAAGGTTTTTATATTTACTTCACTACTAATAATCAGCAAGGTCAAATGAACTGATCATAAATTATCCATTCACATAGTTAACCTCCTATGTAGGCACAATCCTGGAAAATACCAATAACTTTAGTATATTTGAGTGCTAAAAAGAAAATAAAATGGTTACCAGTACTGCAGCAAAAACAGCTAAACTGAATAAAAGAACAAAATTCTTTTTAAACAGAAATGGAAGAATAGAGAGAAGCTTATCTCATGACCTGAACACTCCCACTTTCTACTATGTTCTTAAAATGTTGGGGACTGTGAACCCATCCAGTCCATTTTTAAGGGCTCAGAATCATCTGTTTCTGTACCACTACTGAACAGTATTCGGTTGTAGGTGCGGATGTTCTGTTGTGTGGCTCCTCTTGACTTCACTCTTAAACTAGTCTTTCGTTGAGGTGGTCTTTTTCGCTTTCCAGTTTTCTGCATAGAGACTTTAGGGAGGTCACTCTGTTGTATTATTAAGGTAAGATTATTTAGATCATACAGTTTATGGCTGACATCACAGATGTGTGGTATTATCTCCCCATTTAATCCCAGGGAAGTGGACTGTAGAACAGCAGAATTAGGGAAGAACTTGTTCAAAGCCTGACAAAGGAATACATTATCTTCAGGACTTGCAGATGTTTCCTCCCCTAAAATACAAATGTAAAATATTATTCCGTTTCTAGAGGAAGTGCTGCAAGTATAAGGCTTTGATCTTACTAAAGTCATGATTTTCATAGGGTAAATGATACAGGGGGATGGGTGGGTAAAAACTTGATGCTGATGTCATATATAAGAGGAGATTTTCATCTTTCATATGACACTAAGGTTGCTGTGGATATGAATATCACTGGTTGAAACCAGTGTCAGGATTGGGATTCCTTTCATTCGACACCAGAAACAAGTTTCTACATTTTCTAATGTTGTTCTTCATTACACACATAAGAAATGAAGAATTTCACAGAAAGGAGCCAAAATGTAATAAAGTATATTAAAAAAAATATAAATTACAAACGCTGCCAGAAAATTAAAAAGTTTGAAAATGTAATTATGCTTTAAAAGGTATTCTGTTACCAGAACAGTACCAGTTAGGCTATGAGCACAGTCAGATAGCTGGGGTTCATGTGAATAAAATGCTTTTTCTGCTCCCTGATCTGTTTGTATATGGTCACGTTCCCCACCCCCTCAGCTTCTGATAAAGACAGTGATAAGCCAGAGCTGCTTGTGCACTTCAGTCAGAATAAGAAAGTTGGGGAGAGTAGAAGCATCCGGGGATGCACAGGAGCTGAGCAGACAAACAGCTGAAGAGATGTAAAAGGTACTAAAATCATGGAAAACATCTTGGTTGCATAGTATTGAGCTTACTTTGGGTTTATGTCTGTGTGTCTACAGCTCCAGATCAACTGTAGATTAAACTGCCCCATGGTCTATTTTCTGTTGAGCAATGTAGTGCAATCTATTGTTCCCTTTCAGTCAGCTGAGTGTGTTCCAGATATTACAGTATGTTTGGCAGCTTTTCCAAACTCACTACATTATAGTAATCCATGATGCCTGACAGTCAGACTGGAATTCATACTCACAGCATTATAGTAATCCATGATTCTGTGAGTTCCAGTCTGACTGTCAAGTCTGTTCTGATCTACTTATCACAAGGCATTATGGGAAAGGAGCTGGGGAGCTCATGCGCCCTCTATTGGATGTAACAAATCCTCAATTTGCTTTTGACTCACCGAGCCTTGAGACAGCAAAAGGGATTTTAGCCAAGCCAATTTCACTTATTGTTCTGATCTACTGTCAGACTAAACTGAGTCTGACAGTAGTCCTGGGGGCGAATTGAAACTCTCAGCATCATGGATTACTATAATATAGTGAGCATATTTCAGCTGAGCTACAGTCCATCCGAGAAAAGCAGCCACCACATATACCATATTAATTGGACCACACAGCCAGCTGAAATGGCCCTTAAATGAATAATCACAAGTTAATTTACATTATATGACTTCTTTTGGTGCCTGCTCACTTTTTTTTTTTTTTTTTTTGACAAAATCAAGATTAAAATCAAAAATTGCCAACAACCTTGGAAGGAAGGGGGGGGGGGGAGGTATTTTTATGCAAAACACACAGCCTTAGGTAAAAGGGACTATTCCGGGGACAAACTCCCTTTAACCCCTTAAGGACACAGCATTATTTTTAATTTTTTCATCATCATATTGCAATAGCCTTAACTTTTTATTTTTATGTTGATATAGCCATATGTGGACTTGTTTTTTTTGCAGGATTAGTTGCATTTTTTTTAAACAGCATCATTTTTACAACACAAATTTTATTTTTTTTTTTTTTAAGCATTAGTTTTGGAGTCACTATATTCTGAAACCCATATTTTTTTTATTGTTTCATCAATGGAGCTGTGTGATGGCTTTTTTTTTTGCAAGATAAAGATTTCAAGGATCCAAGTGACTTATTGATTGCTTTCTATTCTGTTTTTTGGATAGCGGGATAAAAACAATGCCAAAATCACCATTTTTGTTTAACTTTTTTATGCCATTCATCATGCGGGTGAAATATTATAATGTTATGTCAGGTTGTTACGGACATGGCTATACCAAATGTGTACTTTTTTTCTTTTTTTAAAACATGCAAAGTATTTTAAATGTGGAAATGGGGGTTTTTGTTTTTTTTACTTTTTTAAAAAAAGATAAAAACTTCTGTACTTTACCACTAGGGGGCTTGATTACCTGTCCAATACACTACAATACATTTGTATTGCAGTGTATTGTTCCTGTTACTTAATTGTAGCAGGCATTCTATTAGGTCATGCCTCTAGCAGGTCCTAATATAAACTCTATGATGGTAGTCACGGGGGCCCTGGCTACCATAACAACCAATTGGCACTGCAGGGTGCCGATAGGAGTGTCAGTGTCACTGACAAATACCTAAGATGCCGCAGTTGCTATTGACCGTAGAATATTAAGGTTTAAACAGCGGGGGGATAGGTATTATCACCGCCCCGCTTGTTGCAGCGGGTGCCTGGCTGTCATATACAACTGGGTTTCTGCAGTGATCGCACTGGCTCTGCTTCTGAGCCCGCTCAATCACCATCATGTACATGTACGTGGGGATGCGGTAACTAAACCCTTCAAGCATTTTCACGTACATGTACATCAGGGAATGCGGGTAAAGATTCCATAGCCTTATGAAATGGGTATCCTATGTTTTGTGGGTTTTTTTTTTCATGGCAAAAATTAAACACAGTGGCAAGGTGAACATAGCATTACTCAAATATTCAACATTGCCTTCTGCATGAGCTGGCTCCAAAATGAATCTCATAAAACTAACTAAATAGACTAAATCTGTGACCTTGTAGTTACAGTTTATCTAAATGCTTAAAACCATAGCCACTAAAAATTGTAAAACATTACCTTCTTTACGAAGCTGCCGCTTCTCAGCTATTTCCTTCTTCAGCTGGTTAACTTGTTTCAATAGTCTTTCTACACAACTTTCACTTTCTGCTACACGGCCACAAGTTTCCTGGATAGAGAAAAGATCACAAAAAATTACAAACCTTGCTTGTAAAAGTGAATATACTGTTAAATTAGTTTGTTCTTTATTCATACCCGTGTTTCTCCGAAAATAAGACAGGGTCTTATTTTTTTTTTTTCTCTCCAAAAAAAGGGCTAGGGCTTATTTTTTCAGGCAGAGTGAATCAGAATCTTTTCTAATTCACTCCGGACAAATGTTGTAAAATGGTTAGGAACCCTAACTTACTTTCACAATTGATGGTGGGTCTTAAACTTACTGGCACTCTCTCTAAGCACTTTGTGTGACAGTGGCACTGTGACCTCTCTAACTCCTCTCCTTTACGCTAAGGGGGAGGTCCTGTAGTGGAGTGGCTGCATCTCTAGTAGCGAGCAGGGGTGTCACCTGATGTCTGGTCACACATGTAGCTAAGCCCACAGCAAAGTAGCAGCCGAAAGGCAGGGCCCAGGATATGGCACTTAGAAGGCCGACTTGGGACGCAGAAGGCAAGACTTTGGAGCGGGTGAGTGGATTTTGAACTGCCGTGGCATGAGGTAGACAGGCGCACCTGTCCAGGGTTGTTGGGAGTTACGGTATGCCTATTCTCTGTCTCCATGAGGCGCTGACTTTAATTAGGGCTTATTTTTGGAGTAGGGCTTATTTCAAGCCTACTCCAAAAACCCTGCAAAATCAAACTATGGCTCATTTCTTGGGAAACGATATATAGAAAGGGTTCGAAAAGTTCCAGATTTTGCTGCGTTTTTTGAGCCAAAGTCAGGAGTGGATTTAACAGAAGGAAAACATCTAAGAGCTTCCTTTATATTTTACATTC
This sequence comes from Leptodactylus fallax, assembly GCA_947044405.1. NCBI lineage: Eukaryota > Metazoa > Chordata > Amphibia > Anura > Leptodactylidae > Leptodactylus > Leptodactylus fallax. Next base: position 424,751 of record CAMRHE010000141.1, read on the forward strand.
CTTTTCAAGCCACTCCTGACTTTGGCTCAAAAAAAAATCGCAGCAAACGCTTCACCAAAAAATGCTGCGTTTCCGCAGCAGAAAAGGGTTTTTCCAAGTTGTCCCCCATGATGGCTTAAGTGGAGGATGACCCTTAACCAGTCTCTGCTTCCTGTCCCTACAGAGGTAAAAAGCCCCATCCTTTGTTTCCTCCTATCATTGTTTCCTGTCCCTACAGCTCTCAGGTTGCAGAGAGTAAAATGTCTTACCTTCATGGTGGAGATGTATAGTTCTTTTGCTAACTTTAACCAGCTATGATCGATCTGGGCTGATCGGGTGGTTCTTGGTGAATTGCTGGGCATTTCGGTAGTGTGAGAGTAACGACTGACATCCGCCTCCTTTTCTCTTCCCAGGATCCTGGCTTTTCTCCAAACTGGTCTGGACCAAAGACTTGCTCTTTCTTCTCTTAAGAGGCAGGTTTCTGCCCTTTCTATTCTTTTTCAGAAGACCCTGGCCTTCTGGTCTCAAGTGAAGACTTTCCTGCAGGGAGTGGCACACTGCTCTCCTTCAGAACCGTGGGGACCTTAATCTTGTTCTTGAGGTGCATCAGGCTTCCCCTTTTGAGGCCTTGGGTGAGAGATCTCTTCGCCTTTCCTGGTAGCTATTGCTTCCATTTGCAGGGTGTCCGAACTGGCTATCCTGTCCCGGAAGCCTCCTTTACTTGTTCTCCACAACAAGATTGTCCTCAGTCACCACTTTTTTTGCCTAAGGTGGTTTCTTCCTTCCACACCAACGAGGACATTGTCTTCCCGTCTTTCTGCAATTCAGGTCTATTTGTTTCTCAGTGACCACTTCCATCATTTGGATGCCTTGTTCGTTCTCCCTGAGAGCCCTCGCAAGGGCCTGGCTGTTTCCAAAGCATTCATCTCCAGATGGATTTGGTCTGCTATCAGGGAGGCCTATCAGCTCAAGGATAGGCCGCTGCCTCTCCATGCTACTGCTCATGCCACGAGAGCTGTCGGAGCCTCCTGGACTATTTGGAATCAGGCTTTCGCCTCCCAGGTTTGCAAAGCTGCCACCTGGACCTCTGTTCACACTTTCACCAAGTACTGACCATATCCATTCTGTGGCCACTGCCGATGCCAGCGGGTTGTAAGGTTCTGCAGGCAGCTGTGCGCTAGGATGGCTGGAACCCCCTCAGTCTTGAGAACCCCTCCTCTTCCTCTTCTCCCGCGGAACACATACAGAAGGTGGAAGTCCGACCAAGGATTCACGAGTGTGTCAGCAGCAATGGCTCGAGGGTCCTGGGACCTGGCCACATAGCGCGGAAGCTTGTGGTTCAGGAAGGAGGAAAGGAGGTTGACGTTGGGAGTGTCCCACCAGGACCACATCAGAGAAAGCAACCACTCACTGAAGACCACTCCCCAGCTGGAAAGACTGGCATCAGTGGAAATCACCTGCCAACGAAGGGAAAGAAAGGACTTCGCCTCTGCGCTTCCTTGGGAGCAGAGCCACCAAAGAAGCTCTCGGCGAACACGGGGAGGAAAGCCCAAAAGGGGAGAGCGACAAAATGAAAATTACATGAATCCACCATGAAACAGAGATGACAAGTCCTTCTTGGGACGGTGAACAGGTTGTAATAAAAACCCCCAAAACACTCAAGCTGTGGAGGGGACTGACTCCCTGCTGCAGAAGAGTGGAGATGGCCTGAAGAAAGACCGCCACTCGAGTGGTGGAAAGCGGCAAAGTGCATGGAAAAAAAAAAAAATCTTCCATTTGGAAGAGAGGAGAACTCTATGAAGCTGATCAACACCACTTCTCAGACCCAGGCGTCGTCGATGCTGGCAAGCCAGACCTCCTGGACGGAGAGCATCTGTCCCCAAACCCGAGGAGCCCCGAGTGGGGGAAGACAGTCATGCAAAGTAGGGCTTGGAAGAGGAATGCTTGGAGGACGCGGTGCGGGACCAGCAGGCAGGTCTGGGCTTGAAAGAGGGCTTTTGGAGCGGGAGTCCCAGGAAGACTGTCCTCCAGAATGAAGTGTAGGCACGAAAGGAGCAAAAAAAGAGAGTGGCTGGCACTTAGGATGCCTATGGGGGAGAAGCGAGCTTTCTCCTCCTGTAACCTCAGCAATGAGCTTCTCCAGGCCCTTGCCAAAAAGTTGGCCCTGTTCGTCCCGAGAGAGGGGAAGGGCCATGACCGCCTTGTTGGAGGTGGATTTAGTGTTCCACAGATGGATCCAAAGCGCACAATGGATTGCTACTGCGTTGGAGGCCGCCTTGGCAAAATGGCGAGCTGCTTTCAGGAAGCTTCGCACAGGTACTTGGAAATGTTCAGGATATGAGAGACTAGCAGTTGGTTGTCCTGGAGGGGGCTTCTTTGGTGAGATCCTTCTGGACCCTAGAAGCAGCGAAGGAAGGCCGCAGGGAGGAGCAGCCTTGGCGACAGAGTCCATCCTCTTGTCTGAGTGATTTCTGAGAGAGGCGGAGTCCGTTAAATGCAGAATGGTAGCCTTGGAGAGCCTAGCTATCACGGGGTCCACCACGGGAGGCTATAACTACTTGGTCTGGGAAGGGAAAGAGAACGTCTGACTTCCTAGTACAAGACGGGACGGTGTGGGTTAAGCCATTGCTCTTTCAAACGCCCCATGGTTGGGGAAGACCGGGCGGTGACTGTGGCAGAAGGAGACATCCTCTTGAGAAGCAGGATCCGGGTCCTCTGAGGAGGGGTGGAATCCACTGGAGAGGGTCCTGAACTGGCTTAGGTGGAAGGCAGACAGAGAAGATGGCCTCAGGCCAGCCGTATGATAACTTTTTGTTTTGTCTGGGGACCAAGGGACAGGTTGGCTCTTCATAGGAGGACATAGCGGAAGGGGCCCAAGGAAAACAGGGGTAACCTGGGGGGGGGGGGGGGTTGGGAGGTTAACCTACTAGACCACTGGAAGCAAGTCCAAAGGCTGCACAGAGAAGGTTGCCCAGGTGCTGTATCCCTCAAGAAAACAGAGTATCCGTGAGGAGCTTGCAGGCTGCTGGAGAAGCAAGAAAAACCAGAAATAAAGAAGTTTCCTGAGGAGAACTAAGGGTCCTTCCCGGCACGGTGCCAGGTGGGAGCTCTGGAAAACCAAATGAGGCCTAAACGAAGGTGCCGGAGGCCAGGAACAGAGGTCTCCAATAAAAAATGGGTGCCACCCATCCTTAACGATTGCCGCCTGGATGAGTAGTAAAGATGGGCCAGAAGCCCTTCGGTGACCTCGCACATGGGAGAGGGGTCACCAACATTCCAGCTGCAGATGCGGCGAGTGGGGACTGGGTGACCAGCGAGACACTCTTTGTAGAGTGCTGCACCCACAGGGGCGTACAACTAGTTTGGCATATGCCGGAAGAAAAATAAAAACTATGCAAGACAGACCTGATTAAGGTCGTGTCTGCCTCCTACAGACACTAGGCTAAAACTTGTTAGCATATTATCTGTAGAAAGGGTATAGCCCAGAGGCGAAGCCAACATCTTTTGCTATCCCTAGTAGCCAGGTCTATACCCATGGTGCTACGTCCCCCCAATGAAATAAGCGAGAAAATTGGTTTTTGTACTCGCCATAAAATGCTTTTCTTGTTGTATTCATTGGGGGACACAGATCTCACCTTTGTTTCTTGTTCCTGCCCCAGGCTGTTTAGGTTCATTTTCTGGTTTAGGAAATGGTGGTTCAGTGTTTTTTTTTTAATTATTTGTACAGTGGGGAAAAAAATTATTTAATCAGCCACCAATTGTGCAAGTGCTCCCACTTAAAAAAAAAATGAGAGGCCTGTAGTTGACATCCTAGGTAGACCTCAACTATGAGAGACAAAATGAGAAAACAAATCCAGAAAATCACGTCTGATTTTTAAAGAATTTATTTGCAAATTATGGTGGAAAATAAGTATTTGGTCACCTACAAACAAGCAAGATTTCTGGATCTCACAGACCTGTAACAACTTCTTTAACAGGCTCCTCTATCCTCCACTCATTACCTGTAGTAATGGCACCTGTTTGGAATTGTTATCAGTATAAAAGACACCTGTCCACAGCCTCAAACAGTCACACTCCAAACTCCACTATGGTGAAGACCAAAGAGCTGTGGAAGGACACCAGAAACAAAATTGTAGACCTGCACCAGGCTGGGAAGACTGAATCTGCAATAGGCAAACAGCTTGGTGTGAAGCAATCAACTGTGGGAGCAATAATTAGAAAATGGAAGACATACAAGACCACTGAATCTCCCTCCATCAGGGGCTCCACGCAAGATCTCACCCCGTGGGGTCAAAATGATCACAAAAATGGTGAGCAAAAATCCCAGAACCACATGGGGAGAACTAGTGAATGACCTGCAGAAAGCTGGGACTAACGTAACAAAGGCTACCGTCAGTAACACACTACGCTGCCAGGGACTCAGATCCTACAGTGCCAAACGTGTCCCCCTGCTTAAGCCAGTACATATCCAGGCCTGTCTGAAGTTTGCTAGAGAGCATTTGGATGTTCCAGAAGAGTATTGGGAGAATGTCATATGGTCAGATGAAACCAAAGTAGAACTGTTTGGTAGAGAAACAACTCATCATGTTTGGAGGAGAGTGAATGCTGAGTTGCATCCAAAGAACACCATACCTACTGTGAAGCATGGGGGTGGCAACATCATGCTTTGGGGCTGTTTCTCTGCAAAGGGACCAGGACGACTGATCCGTGTACATGAAAGAATGAATGGGGCCATGTATCGTGAGAAACCTCCTTCTTTCAGCAAGGGCATTGAAGATGAAACGTGGCTGGGTCTTTCAGCATGACAATGATCCCAAGCACACCGCCAGGGCAACGAAGGAGTGGCTTCGTAAGAAGCATTTCAAGGTGCTGGAGTGGCCTAGCCAGTCTCCAGATCTCAACCCCATAGAAAACCTTTGGAGGGAGTTGAAAGTCTGTGTTGCCCAGCGACAGCCCCAAAACAATCACTGCTCTAGAGGAGATCTGCATGGAGGAATGGGCCAACATCCCAGCAACAGTGTGTGCCAACCTTGTGTAGACTTAACAGCAAAAGTGCCAAAAAGTGCCCCGCTACGGTGTTCACCATACAGGGAAATATTTATATAACTTTAGACCGACCGTTTTCAGACACAGGGATTCCTCATGTGTATGTGCTTCCCAGTAATTTTTTAGTTTTACATGTATTCTAGTGAAAGTGGGGGAACTTGAATTTTTTTTTTTTTTTTTTCTATTATTCCCCCATAGGGGGCTTGAACCTGCAATCGTCCCACGTTGTATTGCAGTCTATGGGAGATTCTCCACATTACTATTGAGGCTGGTCATAGAAAAACCCACACATAATATCAGCTGAAATACAGGACTCTCTGAAAACTATCGGTGTGGCTGTTTCAAGATGCACAATAAGGAGGCACTTGAAGAAAAATGGGCTGCATGGTCGACTTGCCAGAAGAAAGCCATTACTGTGCAAATGCCACAAAGAATATCGCCTTCAATATGCCAAACAGCACAGAGACAAGCCTCAAAACTTCTGGAACAAGGTAATTTGGAGTGATGAGACAAAGATCAAACTTTTTGGCCACGACCATAAATGTTACATTTGGAGAGGTGTCAACAAGGCCTATGTTGAACACCATTCCTATTGTAAAGCACGGAGGTGGATCACTGATCTGGGGATGAGTGAGCTTCAAAAGCACAGGAAACTTGGTCAAAGTTGAAGGAAAGATAAATGCAGCACGTTATCAGCACTTACCGGAGGCAAATTTGCACTCATCAGCCAGGAAGCTGCGCATGGGACGTACTTGGACGTTCCAACATGACAACGATCCAAAACACAAGGCCAAGTCGACCTGTCATTGGCTACAGCAGAAGAAAGTGAAGATTCTGGAGTGGCCATCTCAGTCTCCTGACCTCAATATCATTGAGCCACTCTGGGGAGATCTCAAGCACACAGTACATGCAAGACAGCCCAGGAATTTACAGGAACTGGAGACTTTTTGCCGAGAAGAATGGGCAGTTTTACCATCTGAGAAAATAAAGAGCCTCATCCACAACTACCACAAAAGACTTCAAGCTGTCATTGATGTTAGAGGGGGCAATACACGGTATTAAGAACTGGGGTATGTGAACTTTTGAACAGGGTCATTTTGATGTTTTTGGTTGTCATTATGATTTAAAAAGAAAAAACACAGTAGTTTGACAAATAGCTTCAACCAACCACTAACCATTAGTTGAGAAAAAGTGTTATTCATATTCTCTGAAAAAAGGCCAAAAAATCTGCCAGGGTATGTAAACTTTTTAGCACAACTGTAAGTCTGTGGTTGCAAGGTGACAAAATGTGAAAAAGTTCAAGGGGTATGAATACTTTGGCAAGCCACTGTATTTAGCAAATTTACTGGACTGGACATTTTGATGTCAGTTGCATCTTCTAGATGGTAAATCTTATGAAATGAATTATGAAATTCACATATTGCCGTTATAGAGCATGCTGTTTTTTTTGCAAACACAAGATATAAGTACAGTAACTTTTTAGTAAGTAGAACAAAGAAATCTCTTCAAAAATATCAAAGATGTACAATTTATGTACCTTCAGTTCGTCTTGTAGACTCGTACACATAGCAGTGATTTTATTCACTTCCTTTAAAGTACCATCTTCATTAAAAAACGCTGACCTGTTCAAACACAAATAATCCCATGTTCATTAAATATTACAAAAAGTCAATTAGTAAACTTACTGATCAGTACTTTTAAAAGGAACCTGTGAAGGCAATTTAGGACACTAAACCACCCACAGGTGGGAAGTATTGCTGATAGGTTAATATAAAGCTTTTTTTATTATTATTTTTAATGCTGCCATGGACTGCATTATACGAGGGCGATTTGGGACACTAAAACCCCAGACCATAAGGACTTGTAGGTAGTTTAGTGTCGCAAATTGCCCTGACTGGTTCCCTTTAAATGTTTAAAAGAGAAAGATAGTTAATTGGAAATGTACATTATTGAGATAATAAAAAATCAGCGGTTTTTTTTTTCCCCATGATCGCCACACAGGCCTTAGTAACATGTAATTTATCTATGAACAGTTATAAACCCATAGTATGTACTTTTTGAATAAACCATATTTTCTCCATGACCATTCAGTTTCCCCTCCATACCTGTGATTTGTAACTGCATGATTAAATCCAGTAGACACACAGGATCCAAATAAAGTGCTGTATCCCTGTTGATCTGACAGTCCCAAGTTGGCAATTATTAGAGGCACTTTCTGAAAAAGACTGAGATTGTAATAAGAATGTCAGCCTGAAAAAAACAAAGGACGTATGTATTCTCATGCGGCTGATTTCTTTTCAGACATTTAGGCAACAAAATCTGTTCCATCCATCTGAATGGGGTTTGCTTCTTCAACAAGTAAACCTTTTTCAGGTGAAAGGGACATTTGCTGAATATTCTGCAACAAATCTACTTAAAAGATTTTAATGGACAGTATATATTTCTACAATATATAAACATAATAGTATATAGCACAATTAAATTACATTAACACATGATTAATGATTACAGCAATAACATATTCTGGACCTGTCAGATCACATGTGTGGGAAATCAGGAGCCGAGAGTCCCACAATGTCCTGATCAAAAGAGCCGTGGTGTTTGTTGTTTGCAGTTTTCCCTCTAGTCAAATCCATAGATATTGCAGAAAAGAATTACAGGGCTGCTTGACATTTCCAATTGTGTATAACAGTAGTGCTGGTGTGCTGCAGGTATATTTAGTTTGTCAGAAGATAACCTGGATTACCTTGAATATTGACAACTTAGTCGGCATATAACTACAAAGATTGTTAGAATTGGTGTATCCAGGTAGATATTGCATGCACCACGGTAAGGTCAAGGTATACTGTTGGGGTGTGGTTCCACCTTAATCCACCAGAGCAGTCCAATATGCAAGAATGGTCCAAAATGATGATTGGACACTTCTTATATATTGAACGGGGCAACATGTTTCAGACTTCACTTTGGTCATAGCCCCTTGGGTCACAGCTACGTTTTATACATGTTGCTATCCATGTGTTAAACTCCAAAAAAAAATCTATTTTATTTTGCTGTGATCCTTTAAAGGGAATGCATCACCATTTTTATTAATTAAAAGCAGATAGGGAAATATCACATACTTCGCTTATGTTTTTATTTCTCTGACTGTAGATTTTTAAATTCTAATTTCTGTATGTGATTACGGGGGCTGCCATCTTGCCTGAGTTTCTCCGCTGCTCTTTTAACTGCATTTAGTGATATGTTTTACAGCAGTCATGACCATATAGGCAGTAATAGTCTGGAGCCAACTCATTGAGGTCTATGGGAGAGTTCACTAGACATGCTCTGTGCAGGGATGGGGAGTAATAGCCATGACAATCTATTGTCAGTAGTGGACACAACAGTGGTGTTATCTATGGAAGTGAGACCTTGTATTATAGAGTTCAGCAACCTTTGACACTCCCAGCATACTCTGCTGTTCTTGAAACTCCCACAAAAGTAAATGGAGCATGCTGGAAGTTGAAGTTTAACAGCAGCTGGAATGCCGAAGGTTACTGACCCCTGTTCTGCAATCCTGTCTTGTCTGTGATGTAAACGAGTTGACTGCTGCAAAGAAAAATGAAAATAGGATTTAGAGCTTTTTTTTTTTTTTTTTTTTTTTTAATAAATATAATTAGTGACATGTAAAATGAAAAAAAAAAAAAAAAAAATGCGATTTTTAAGGCACCACTTTTTTATGACACACTCCCTTTAAATGAGAGCCCGCCTTATTTTTAAAGCATATGAAGGCTTAAAAAAATAAATACTATATTACTTACCTGTCCATACAGCCAGAGATCTAAAAGAATCTCTATTCAGATCCACAGTCTTCCTGACTTTTGGCCTGGACAGCAGCGTATCAGCCAATCAGTGGCTGAGTAGTGGTGCTGTGTTGAAATGGAACATCAGTGCCCAGCCACTGACCAGCTGACACGCTTACAGTGGGGAAAAAAAGTATTTAGTCAGCCACAAATTGTGCAAGTTCTCCCACTTAAAAAGATGAGAGAGGCCTGTAATTGACATCATAGGTAGACCTCAACTATGAGAGACAAAATGAGAAAACATATCCAGAAAATCACATTGTCTGATTTTTAAAGAATTTTTAAATTATGGTGGAAAATAAGTACTTGGTCAATAACAAAAGTTCATCTCAATACTTTGTTATATATCCTTTGTTGGCAATGACAGAGGTCAAACGTTTTCTGTAAGTCTTCACAAGGTTGGCACACACTGTTGCTGGTATGTTGGCCCATTCCTCCATGCAGATCTCCTCTAGAGCAGTGATGTTTTGAGGCTGTCGTTGGGCAACACGGACTTTCAACTCCCTCCAAAGGTTTTCTATGGGGTTGAGATCTGGAGACTGGCTAGGCCACTCCAGGACCTTGAAATGCTTCTTACGAAGCCACCCCTTCGTTGCCCTGGCGGTGTGCTTGTGGTCATTGTCATGCTGAAAGACCCAGCCACGTTTCATCTTCAATGCTCTTGCAGATGGAAGGAGGTTTGCACTCAAAATCTCACGATACATGGCCCCATTCATTCTTTCATGTACACGGATCAGTCGTCCTGGTCCCTTTGCAGAGAAACAGCCCCAAAGCATGATGTTGCCACCTCCACGCTTCACAGTAGGTATGGTGTTCTTTGGATGCAACTCAGCATTCACTCTCCTCCAAACACGATGAGTTGTGTTTCTACCAAACAGTTCTACTTTGGTTTCATCTGACCATATGACATTCTCCCAATACTCTTCTGGAACATCCAAATGCTCTGTAGAAAACTTCAGACGGGCCCAGATATGTACTGGCTTAAGCAGGGGGACACGTCTGGCACTGCAGGATCTGAGTCCCTGGTGTCATAGTCTGTTACTAACGGTAGCCTTTGTTACGTTAGTCCCAGCTTTCTGCAGGTCATTCACTAGGTCCCCCCCGTGTGGTTCTGGGATTTTTGCTCACCTTTCTTGTGATCATTTTGACCCCACAGGGTGAGATCTTGCGTGGAGCCCCTGATCGAGGGAGATTATCAGTGGTCTTGTATGTCTTCCATTTTCTAATTATTGCTCCCACAGTTGATTTCTTCACACCAAGCTGCTTCCCTATTGCAGATTCAGTCTTCCCAGCCTGGTGCAGGTCTACAATTTTGTTTCTGGTGTCCTTCCACAGCTCTTTGGTCTTCACCATAGTGGAGTTTGGAGTGTGACTGTTTGAGGTTGTGGACAGGTGTCTTTTATACTGATAACAATGTCAAACAGGTGCCATTACTGCAGGTAATGAGTGGAGGACAGAGGAGCCTCTTAAAGAAGAAGTTACAGGTCTGTGAGATCCAGAAATCTTGCTTGTTTGTAGGTGACCAAATACTTATTTTCCACCATAATTTGCAAATAAAGTCTTAAAAAATGAGACAATGTGATTTTCTAGATATGTTTTCTCATTTTGTCTCTCATAGTTGAGGTCTACCTATGATGTCAATTACAGGCCGGCATCATCTTTTTAAGTGGGAGAACTTGCACAATTGGTGGCTGACTAAATACTTTTTTCCCCCACTGTATGTGCAGGCAGATTGTAAACAAAGACTGAGGACCCGAACTGAGACTCTCTGCTGGATCCCTGGACAAACAGACAGGTAAGTATATAGTATTTATTTTAATTTCAAAGGTATATATTGAATTACAAATCCAAAAAGAATACAGATAAGCAATAAAACTGTCAAAGAAAGAAGTATAAAAAGTGCAAAACAGGGTAAGCATATAAACAGTATAGTAGACATAGTCACAAAATTGGCATGCCAACAAGATCGAGGAGTGAACAAGAAAGGGACCCTGCCAGGGAGAAGAGGCGGTTGTTCATCATGCTCAATCCCAGTGCAGAATTATAGTTGGAGACAGTATGGCAGGCCCAGAATGTTGGATCTGGTAATCCATGGTGTCTGAACTTTATCAAAGAGAGGGTGAGTATCAGAAATGGAGGCATAAATTTTTTTTAGTGAGGCATAATAGAATCAACCCATCCGTCACCGAAAGAGAAGGTCTCTTCCAGTTCAAGGCTATGTGAATACGTGCGGCCATCAGGTTGTATTGAAGTAATTTAAATTGGGCGCATTTGAAATTAGCCTGTTTGAGGCTGAGGAGAAAAGTAGGGGCTGACAGTGGAATCGACAAACCAAAAAGACGTGGTGCTATTCTATGAATAGACACCCAGAAGCAATGGATATGGGGGCAGGACCATCAGATATAGAAAGTAGTGCCTAAGGCATTACAGTCTTGAAAGCAGAAAGGTGAAACTGATGGGTAATAAGTAGGTCCTATGAAGGACCTTCAAGGAAGGTTCCATAAGGGTGACCTACCAACTGTCCCTTATAATGGATGTGCAACAGTCAATCCACTGAGCTGGAGTCAAAAGTGAAGCCAAGATCCCGTTCCCAGGCTGCCATAAAGTCCAGTTTAATTTAGAAGGGAGGGGCATTTAGCAAACCGTACACAAAAGATAGAGAACTCCTATCTGCAGCTCTACATAAAGTTTCTCAAAGCTAGTTTGGGAAATTTCTTGGCTGAGCGAAGTAAGAGAACGTAGGAAATGAAAGACCTGTGTAGTCCTAAAAGGATCTGAAGGAGGTGGAGATTAAGTGCTGACAAAACCGAGCATATCTCCGCCAAATGAAAACCTCAGGGGATAGGCCGGGAGGGAATAGGGGATTTGAAAACAAGGGTGTTAGCGGGGAAATCGGGCTCTGCAAACTATACTGGAAGCGGACCCGCTGCCAAAGTTGTAGCATATAATCAGTAACCTTGGCAGTGGCAGGAAGGGTATGGGAAGCTGATCTCGGGGGACCAAAGCAGGGCTTGTAGGGAGGTTGGAGCTACCAACACTGACTCTAAGGCGACCCATTGTGGGCAATCTATCTCATTATAGAGTTGGGAGAGTCTAGCAGCTATGTAGTATTTATAAAGGATGAGGGACTGAGGGCTCACCCAATCTCTGGAAATACATAAATGCGTCTATGGATATGTGGTCGCTTATAAGCCCAGATGAAATTAAAGATTTGTTTTTGGAGGGCTGCAAGGGAAGAGGAGGTCACCGGGATTGGGAGAGTGCGAAAATAATAAAGAATATGAGGCAGAGAGACCATCTTGACCGAATGAATTCTACTTATCCAAGAGAGAGCGGGGCAGTGCTTCTAGTGAGTTGCAGAGATTAATGCCTAGGTACGATAAAAATGAAACTCTAGTTTCAAAGCCGAAATTCAAGGAGATCAATTTGGAAATGGCCAACAGGACATCACAATGTAGTATTTCAGATTTAGAGGTATTTAGTTTAAGGCCTGATAGCTGTGCAAAATGGGAGAGGGTGGTGATCAAATTTGGGAGTGAAATGAGATGGTTAGTGGTAGTCAACAGCATGTTGTCTGCGAAAAAGTTAGTTTTGTAATAGCAGTTCTCGATCCGTACACCCTTAATGGGAGCAGATGGCGATGGCTAGCGGTTCAATAGCTAAAGCAAACGGGGCAGGGGACAATGGGCAACCCAACTGGATGCCCCAGAGGATGTCACAGTATTTATTTTAAAGGCAGTGCATCACCGCCACCATGCATTTTCAACTTACAACACGGTTACTGAGCAAATTACAGTGATATACAATATACCAAAACTATGTATGCCGCTTTGGTAGATTTGGAGAAAAAATTGTTTGAAGTCTTTGGCAAATGAGGCCGTTGGTGCACTGGGGATGGGACTTCAGCCCCAGAAGAACTACTCTTGCTGCTCAAGTAGAATGGGTGATGTCATAAGAGTGGGATGATCAACTCTAACTTGAAGAGGTAATGCAATGAGGAGGTTGTAGTGGCCTGAGTGGCAACAGTAGTGCTCCAGTTAGCTGAAGGCCTGCCCCAACGTATCAAACCTCCATATGCTGTAAAAACAAGAACTGGATAGTTAATGCTCAAACGTTTTGAGAATTTAATTTTTTTGGATTGGTGCTGATCCTCTTCTCTTTGTTGTGAAGTGTGCTTAAAGGAGCTTTGCAAGCTCTAGCTACTGATGACTTCTTAGGATAGAGGTCTCTAGTTTCATGTCGCAGCGGACTTTCCTCTTCTACATTTTTGGGTTTGTAATTATTGTGCCAATATACTTTGTATTCAGCATGACCATAAGATTATATACATGCATATATACATATAGTACCAGCTCCATGTTGTTCACTGTTGTCAGCCATTATCAAAAGATTTTATATATACATATATGCAGCACTTGCTTACAGCTGTTCTCTTATCAACCACTACCAGAGTATTTTGAATGTATTTTATTTCACAACCCTTGTGTGACGTGGGGTTTATTTGTATATTGCACCTTATATTTTTGGAGCGGAGGCTAGCTGTGACATCCTTTCTTTTAATGGCTTTAAATTTTTGATAACTATGATTTTTTTTGTTTTGTAATTAGTTATTTTTTGAGACTTTTTTAAAGTAATTTATTGGGTGAAATTTGTAGGATTGCACTACAAATATCAGATCCGTAGGGGTCCGGCACCCTGTACTTTCACCAATCAGTTCAATTGCTCAATGTACATAGCTGTAACCAAACAACTCCATCCATTGTGAAATTTGCGGCTCCCGATAACTGCAGCTCATCTCCTATTCAGGGTACCCCACAGTAACTTCAGCAATCCTAAGGATAGATCCTCATTCCTATATCCAGGACCCCTTCCAGTCACAGCCATTTTTCGATTTTCAATTTTTACTTCATAATGGTGCAGTTTAATATTCCGTACAATGCACTGGGAAGCTGGAAAAAAATTCAGAATGGGGTGGATGTAGAGAAACGTATGGTGTTCGTTGTTCAGCTAAAAATTATATCATTTTTATTTTTTTTTTTTAACCTCTTAAAAAAATAAAAAAAAATAAATAAAAATAAAATAATATAGATAATATCCAAAATTTTGCAAAAGATTTCTTTGAGTGGCCATATTCTGACAGCTGTCACTTTTTTTTTTTTAATTTACAAAAATGCAAAAGTTGTCTTTTTTTTTTGCAGGGCCAGATGTACTTTTTATTTATACCTTTTGGGGAATGGCTATTGTTTTGCTCACTTTTTTTCCAAATTTCTACGGGTGGCAAAACAGTGAAAAAACAGTGATTCGGCTATTTTGATTCCCCCCCACCCCCTCCCCATTCCATCATTGACTGTATGGGAAAATATTTTTATACATTTTGTACAGTGGGAGTTTGGGGACACAGTGATATCTAAGGTGTATGTGTTTTACTTTATTTTGTTTATTTTATAAAAGTGTTCAAGGGGCGATTTGAATATTTTAATTCTTTAAAAAAAAAAAAAAAAGTTAAACTGTTATTTTTAGACACCCTAAGGGTCTTCAACCCCAGGGAGTCTCCTCACTAATACATTGTACTGCAATGCATTTTAAAATTAGAAGGGTTTTATTACAGGCTGCCTAGAGAGATGACAAGCCTGGGATCCATCAATAGGCTCGCGGCTGCAATAACAATGGATCAACGCCCCCGGATCTTGTTCTGAGAGCCAGCTATTCACCCCAAAATGGCACCTTGGTCATGCTTCATCATGGGTATTGCTGCTGGGTCTCTGCTGAATAATACAACAGGGACCCAGCAACTATGTTGGTTGCTCTGCTCCTGAGCAGCCGCCATATTTAACTGTCCAACATTTGCTGTAATAGTATGGCAGATGTTGAGAAAAGGTTAAAGTTGCAGCTTCAGCTAACTGAAAAGTTTTAACTAATACATTGCTTTATGTTTTTTGCTCTGTTTGTCAAATACTGCATAGGAGTATGTCTTCTGTGTGTTTATAGCTCATTGGTTTCAGACCATCGCAGCTACACAAGTGGAAAAAATTGTTGGTATCTCTTGTTTAATGAAAGAAAAACCCACAATGGTCACAGAAATAACTTGAATCTGACAAAAGTAATAATATATAAAAAAAATTCTATGAAAATGAACAAATGAAAGTCAGACATTGCTTTTCAACCATGCATCAACGGAATTTTTTTAAAAAAAGAAAACTCATGAAACAGGCCTGGACAGAAATGATGGTACCCTTAACTTAATATTTTGTTGCATAACCTTTTGAGGCAATCACTGCAATCAAACGATTCCTGTAACTGTCAATGAGACTTCTGCACCTCTCAACAGGTATTTTGGCCCACTCCTCATGAGCAAACTGCTCCAGTTGTCTCGGATTTGAAGGGTTTCTTTTCCAGACAGCATGTTTCAGCTCCTTCCAAAGATGCTCAATAGGATTTAAGTCAGGGCTCATAGAAGACCACTTCAGAATAGTCCAATGTTTTCCTCTTAGCCATTCTTGGGTGTTTTTAGCTGTGTGTTTTGGGTCTTTATCCTGTTGCAAGACCCATGACCTGCGACTGAGATCAAGCTTTCTGACACTGGGCAGCACATTTCTCTCTAGAATCCCTTGATAGTCTTGAGATTTCATTGTACCCTGCACAGATTCAAGACACCCTGTGCCAGATGCAGCAAAGCAGCCCCAGAACATAACAGAGCCTCCTCCATGTTTCACAGTAGGGACAGTGTTCTTTTCAAGATATGCTTCATTTTTCCGTCTGTGAACATAGAGCTGATGTGCCTTGCCAAAAATTTTGATTTTTGTCTCATCTGTCCATAGGACATTATCCCAGAAGCTTTGTGGCTTGTCAACATGTAGTTTGGCAAATTCCAGTCTGGCCTTTTTAAGTTATTTCTGTCACCATTGTGGGTTTTTCTTTCATTAAACGAGGGGTACCGACAATTTTGTCCACGTGTGTATCTAGCAACACTGGCCAGACTGTTGACTTCAGTCTAGGGCTGGGCAATTAATCGAAAAATCGGTTATTTTGGTTAGTTTATTACATTATTTCAGACAGAAGAGCTGAACACAGCTGGGAGTCGTGCCGGAGCCCAGCAGAGGTGAGTAACTGTTTTTTTTTAGGTTTGATCACCTCCCTTGGGCCTTCGCTAATTCTACCCTGAGGTCCCTTCAACCCCAGAGTAGAACAGCCATTTTGGCTCAGCCGTGTTCGAATGAAATCACCAGGTGACCTTGCAAGACGAAATGTGTGAGATTCATCCAACACATGCTCATACTGTAAAAGTAGCATTGTTTAAAAGGAGCATAACTGTGATTGATAGCTTATGTTTCTGTCAGCTCTTTAAAGTGCACGTAGATGCTGAGCCCTAATAAGGGCTAGAACAGGTTCCATTCCCTAGGCCTCTAATTACCCATATGCATGGGGCGGTCATGTGATAATCCTGTGACGTTTCACCATTTTCCGAAACGTCACGTCACCATTACTCTAAACCCCCCCCCCCCCCAACCCCATCATACTTACATATCTTCCTCTCCGGGAACGACTCCTCCCCTCTTCCTCTCTGCCAGCACGTGCGCAGCCTGGAAGTGCCTGCGACACATGCCATCTCTACTGCGCAGGCGTCAATGTACTTCCGGTCTGTGTACACGCTTGCAGAGAGGAAGAGAGGTGTCTCCAGCCTGCGCACAGTGAAAGAAAACAAGGAGCCATCTCCCAGAGAGGAAGACATGTAAGTATGATGCCGTGGGGGGTGGCTGAGTTAGTTAGTTGGGAAGGGAAAGTAGTGGGCAGGATAGCTAGAGAGACAGGGAGGGGGTATAACGGAGTGAGAGAGGGAGGGCAGTAAGAGGGAGGTAGTGTGGAAGTTACACCATGTAAACAAATGCAAAAGATGCCAGGAGCTCCCAGAGAAACCCAGAAATCACTCAAAACACCGCTAAAAGTATATGGGTGTACTTATTAATCCATTAATAGCACTAAAAGACCTTTAGTGCTACAAAAGGAATGGGAAATATATAGGAAGTTCTTCTACTTCTACAGTCTGCTCACTCCACTCCTGGCTTTGACTCAAAAAACTGCAACAAAATCTGTAACAAACAAAACTGCATTTCCGCAACGTGGGGCTTTAGCCTTAACGTAAATTAAGAAGAGTTAAACATTTTCAAGATCAGCATTTAAGGATCCTCTTAAATTCTAATTTCTGTATTAGACTTTTATTGACAAATAATACTGAACTACTTACTTGTCTTTAGATTTATGTAAAGCATACTCCATGAGATGCGTAGATTTGGTTTCTGTTATAGATTGTGATGTGACCAATAAGAAAACAAGCTCTGGATTACACAAGTACGTCTGAAGGTTAAAATGTAAAATCCTTTCCCTGAAACTCATGGTCTGTTCAGTGTTATGGCGAAATTTATACCATCCAATCACTTCCTGCAGCCCAAAAAAAAGGAAATTAATTAATATTAAAAAAGCAGCTCACAAATTTTTATTACACAACAATGTTCTGTTCTGAACACTGCTGTGCCTTTGACCAGTTTTTAATTCACAGTATGCCATAAAACGGCAACTGGTCGTAATAAACTAATGGATGGAAGAGCATCGCTATAGCACAACTATACTAAAATAGTAGACTTGGGTCTTACAGGGGCAGTGTGTGTCGAATCTCTATTCCCTCCCTGTCTGCATGAGTTAGTGCAAGACCAGGGATCAGTAATCTTCGGCACTCTGTTGTGAAACCATGACACCCAGCATGCACACTTGCTTGGCTATTCTGAGAACTGCCACAGATTAAACTGGAGCATGCTGGACAAACTGGAGTTATAGATTCACAACACGTGGAATGCTGAAGACTACTGACTCCTGTTCCACCAAATTACTCACTCACAGTTAAGCTGGCTTCATAGAAAATAGAAGCGAGTGAGTTTGTGAGGCGAGGTTAACACTGAAAGGGAGGCTTCATGTGGAAACCATAACAGTGACAAAGCGCTTGTAAAATGGACCCAAGTGGACCTAACTCAAAATGGGGTCCATCAAATTTCTACTGCCATAACAACTGTACACACTACACAGCTCAACACAGATGTGAACAGAACTTAAATGGGCAGGAAAATAAGAATTAAGCTGTAGGTCGATGAGATTTTTCCATCAAGTATTTACTGGATTAACAGCATACTATATCTATAGTTCTACTTCAGGATGTTTCCTTCTTTTTACATAAATTTGCTCTTGCTTTTATTTCCATTTATGTTTCTGCTTATATGCGCCATAACTTTTTTTATTTTTCCATTCAGCAAGCCATATGAGGGCTAATTCTTTGCGGGACAACTTGTATTTCCTAATAGCACCATGTAATATTCCATACAATGTACTGGGAAAGTGTAAAAAAAAAAAAAAAAATGTGATAGATTTGGAAAACAACATGTAGCTGTGCCATTTTTTTTTATGGGTTTTGTTTTTACGGAATTCACCGTGCAGTAAAAAAAAATGTTAACTTTATTTTGCAGGTCAGTGTAAGCATGGTGATACCAAGTTTATGATTTTAGCCATTTTTAACAACTTTATTTTTAAAATATAAATCTTTGTAGAAAAATTCTATGCATCTCTACATTATGACACTCCTACTCCCCTTTTTCATATTTCCACGTTCAGGTGTTTGTTTGTTTTTTTGCAGGGCAAGTTGTAGTTTTATTGATACTATTTGGGGGTACATATGACGTTTTGATTACTATTTGTTTAGTTGTTTGGGCATTTTGATTGCCCCCCACAACTACAGAATTCAACATATGGGAAAAAATATTTGAAACACTTGTATTATTATTGCAGGATCTGGCTGCTGAAAGTGAAATAAAAATAGCCTCTCAGACGCTGTAGTACCTGTGAGAGGATTTGTCTCCAATTATGAATACTGCTTTCGAGTCACTGCTGTGTAAAACTGCAGCAGAGACCCGGCAGCCGTGGCGCCTTCTCAGGTCCTGAGAGTGTGCCATCTTTAACGCACTGATGTATAACGGATGTTGGCAAGTACAGTAAAAAGATAATAATTAATAATAAACATTAAAAATGCACAAACCATAATGTAAAGTGATGGTGGGTGGTAAATTCTGCCCAGCAGTGAAAATGCAAGACAGCAAGATAACACAGGTACTAGAGGTGTACAAGCACCCTCATAAGCAGATTTCAGCTATAACAGTATGTTAACCTCCCCTAGCAGAACTTACGAATGTTATAAGAATACATAACTGCTTTGCCATTTATCCCAAATAGTGAATGCTGTAACAAAAAATGCTGAATTTTGTAGTTGAGGTCCCAAAAACAGCAATTAAAAGAAATTTTTAAAAATTCTTAAGTACTCCAGGGTGGAAACGATGAAAACTACAGTTCTTTCCACAAAACCAAGACACCCCCATAAAGCATTAATGTTGATGGAAAACTAAAATGCAGAAACATAAAATCAAATTATTTTTTAAAACATTGTTTCCACTGTGCAAATGTAGTAAGATATGAAACTATATGCATTTAGTACTTCCACACTCATAAAGACCTGCAAAATGAAGTTAACATTAACATTAACTTTCCCAAAAAGCAATAAAAACGATCCCCACAAAAGTAATTTAATACATAAGTAATTAATATTTAATACATAAATACATTAGTAATATAGATTATTAAAGGGATTTTGGCTAGGGATATGGTAACTGTATAGACCAGCCTCAATAGCTAAATTCCTATGACAGGCCTGGGAGCCTTCAATAGGCTTCTGGCTGTCAAAGAAACAGGATGGCTCCTGCGATCTCACCGTACCAGAGTCATCCTGCAATGTTAAAGGAATTGTTCCAGTGGGGACCAGCTCTGGGGGACATTACGAAAAGCAATGCCTGCGATCAGAATGAATTCTGATTGCGGGCATTAGCTCCGGGTCTCTGCTGTGCAATACATCTTTAAAGACCCAGCATCTATTACAGAAAATGTCAGGAAAGGTTTTAAAGGGGATTTTTTTTATTTTTTTTTTTTAAACTCATTTTATTGAAAAGTTTATGACAAAAGTACAAAACATACATTCCCTTCCTGTCCAGCCAGTTTTCTCCTAATGATTTGGTTATTTTAGGTTTTTTTTGTCTTCACATTGTGCAAGCTATTTTTTTTTCTGGTGATATACCCATATGAGGCCTTTTTTTTTGCGGGATGATATGCATTTTGTAATGACCTTTTTTTGGTGCCTACTTATCTAAACTTATTGACTAAATTTTATTAATTCTTTCTTGGTAGATTAAAAAAGCTTAGCATTGCTTTTTAACTTTTCCATTTTTTGTGCACCTGTGTCCTCATCACATGACCCTGGACAGAATTTTATCCACTAGAAGTAACAGAATGAATGACAACAAGCAAAGATCTAGAAAACCGTTAAGAATTGATACAGAAAGTATATTGGAAAATTGAACAACTTATTATATAAACTATAACATTTGTCTCTCAATATTGGTCTGAAAGTAGCCAACCCCTTTAAAGAGGACCTTTCATATCCTTAGGCATATACGGTTTTATATACCACTAGAAAGCCAACAGTTCACTGAATTCAGCACACTGTCGGCTTTCCCATTATGTGCCCCGGGCTGGAGATAACGGTGCCGTTAGTTTTCTGCCCATCGTTAGAAGGGCGTTCCTGACAGTCTAGCTGGACTGTCAGGAACGCCCCTCCCCCCGACTGTACTTATCCATAGCACTGTCAAAGAGGGCGTTCCTTACCGCCCAGCGATGATGCTGAGCTGTGAGGAATGCCCCCTCCCAGTACAAGTACAGTCGGGGGGGGGGGGGGCGCGTTCCTTACCGCCCAGCGAGACTGTCAGGAACGCCCTTCTGACGATGGGCAGAAAACAGCACCAATATCTCCAGCCCCCCCCGGAGCTCAGCGTACTCTCTGCTTTCTAGCGGTATAGAAAACCACATGTCCCTGAGGACATGAAAGGGCCTTTTTGACCACTTAAGGACTAGACCTCACTTTTCAAAACTGATGTGTCACTTTATATGGCAATAACTTTGAGACACTTTTACTTACACATTACAAATTTGATGGAAATTTTGAAAAAAAAAATCATCGCAGTTTTCAAAATGTGAAATGCTGTGCTTTTCATACAGTCATACCACCAAATACAGTAATAATTATCTACCGTAACTCTGCTTTATATTGGCATCACCTTTTAATCATCCTTTAATTTATTTTGGATATTAGATGTTCGTGTAGCTGCGATTTCCCAGACTTACAAGAAAATTTCCCAAACTAAGTTTTAGGGACCACTTATAGAGGCATATATGTTAGAAACCCCCATAAATCACCCCATTACCAAAACTGAACCCCTCAAATAATTCAAAACAGCATTTGGGAAGTTTTTTTTTGTTTGTTTTTTTTTAACTCTAAGCATTTCACAGTAATTAAAACAATATGAAGGTGAAATTTAGAAATCAAGAGAATGCCAAGAGTGTGCAAAGCAGTAATCAAAGCAAAAGGTGGCTACTTTGAAGAACCTAGAATATAAGACATATTTTCAGTTGTTTCACACTTTTTTGTTAAGAATATAATTCCACATGTGTTAATTCATAGTTTTGATGCCTTCAGTGTGAATCTACAATTGTTATAGTCATGAAAATACAGAAAACTCTTGGAATGAGAAGGTGTGTCCAAACTTTTGGTCTGTACTGTACAGATCCACCGATCTCATTTTGGGGGGTCCCGAGGGACATTTAACATGTCGGAACCTCTTGAATGCAGAGGTCATGTTTGACTGCAGCATCTAAGGGGTTAAAACCCCCAATCGGAGATCAGCTCCGACCAGGGGGTAATGGAGTGGGTGTTAGCTGTCAGTTACATCTAACACGCGGTCCCAATGCCACCCGCTCAGATAGTGAGCTAGGAGAGTAATAGTACGTCCATTTGCATTAAGGCAAGTACTATTATGCCCCGCGGTCGTTAAAGGGTTACAGTAAAAGTATAGTACCAATTATAGAGGCTGTGGATACTTCTATATCCATAGGCCTGTTGTATAGAAGTTCATCTCAATAAATTACAGTGGGGAAAAAAAAGTATTTAGTCAGCCACCAATTGTGCAAGTTCTCCGACTTAAAAAGATGAGACAGGCCTGTAATTGACATCATAGGTAGACCTCAACTATGAGACACAAAATGAGAAAACAAATCCAGAAAATCACATTGTCTGATTTTTAAAGAATTTATTTGCAAATTATGGTGGAAAATAAGTATTTGGTCAAGAACAAAAGTTCATCTCAATACTTTGTTATATATCCTTTGTTGGCAATGACAGAGGTCAAACGTTTTCTGTAAGTCTTCACAAGGTTGGCACACACTGTTGCTGTTATGTTGGCCCATTCCTCCATGCAGATTTCCTCAGCAGTGATGTTTTGGGGCTGTCGCTTGGCAACACGGACTTTCAACTCCCTCCAAAGGTTTTCTATGGGGTTAAGATCTGGAGACTGGCTAGGCCACTCCAGGACCTTGAAATGCTTCTTATGAAGCCACTCCTTCGTTGCCCTGGTAGTGTGCTTGGGATCATTGTCATGCTGAAAGACCCAGCCATGTTTCATCTTCAATGCCCTTGCTCATGGAAAGAGGTTTGCACTCAAAATCTCACGATACATGGCCCCATTCATTCTTTCATGTACACGGATCAGTCGTCCTGGTCCCTTAGCAGAGAAACAGCCCAAAAACATGATGTTGCCACCCCCATGCTTCACAGTAGGTATGATGTTCTTTGGATACAACTCAGCATTCACTCTCCTCCAAACACGACGAGTTGTGTTTCTACCAAACAGTTCTACTTTGGTTTCATCTGACCATATGACATTCTCCCAATACTCTTCTGGAACATCCAAATGCTCTCTAGCAAACTTCAGACGGGCCTGGATATGTACTGGTTTAAGCAGGGGAACACGTCTGGCACTGCAGGATCTGAGTCCCTGGCGGCGTAGTGTGTTACTGACGGTAGCCTTTGTTACTTTAGTCTCAACTTTCTGCAGGTCATTCACTAGGTCCCCCCGTGTGGTTCTGGGATTTTTGCTCACCGTTCTTGTGATCATTTTGACCCCACGGGGTGAGATCTTGCGTGGAGCCCCTGATTGAGGGAGATTATCAGTGGTCTTGTATGTCTTCCATTTTCTAATTATTGCTCCCACAGTTGATTTCTTCACACCAAGCTGCTTGCCTATTGCAGATTCAGTCTTCCCAGCCTGGTGCAGATCTACAATTTTGTTTCTAGTGTACTTCCACAGCTCTTTGGTCTTCACCATAGTGGAGTTTGGAGTGTGACTGTTTGAGGTTGTGGACAGGTGTCTTTTATACTGATAACAATTCCAAACAGGTGCCATTACTACAGGTAATGAGTGGAGGACAGAGGAGCCTCTTAAAGAAGAAGTTACAGGTCTGTGAGAACCAGAAATCTTGCTTGTTTGCAAATAAATTCTTTTAAAAATCAGACAATGTGATTTTCTAGATATGTCTTCTCATTTTGTCTCTCATAGTTGAGGTCTACCTATGATGTCAATTACAAGCCTCATCTTTTTAAGTGGGAGAACTTGCACAATTGGTGGCTGACTAAATACTTTTTTTTTCCGCACTGTAGATCAAAAAGTTTTTTTTTGTTTTTTTTTAGTAATTCAATTGAAAAAGTGAAACACATTATATTGAGTCATTACAAACAGAGTGAACTTTTTCAGGTGTTTATTTCTGTTAATGTTGATGATTATGGCTTACAGCCAAGGAAAACCCAAAAGTCATTATCTCAGAAAATTAAATAAGACCAACTGTAAAAAAAATTATTTAACACAGAAATGTTGGCCGAATGAAAAGTATGTACAGTAAATGCACTCAATACTTGGTCGGGGCTCCTTTTGCATGAATGACTGCATCAATGCGGTGTGGCATGGAGGCGATCAGCCTGTGGCACTGCAGAGGTGCTATGGAAGCCCAGGTTGCTTTGATAGCAGCCTTCAGCTCGTCTGCATTGTTAGGTCTGGTGTCTCATCTTCCTCTTGACAATACCCCACAGATTCTCTATGGGGTTAAGGTCAGGTGAGTTTGCTGGCCAATCAAGCACAGTGATACTGTGGTTATTAAATCAGGTATTGGTACTTTTGGCAGTGTGGACAGGTGCCAAGTCCTGTTGGAAAATGAAAATTCCATCTCCAAAAAGCTTGTCAGCAGAGGGAAGCATGAAGTGCTCTAGAATTTCCTGGTAAACAACTGCATTGACTTTGGTCTTGATAAAACACAGTGGACCTGCACCAGCAGATGACATGGCTTCCCAAACCATCACTGATTGTGGAAACTTCCCACTAGACCTCAAGCAGCTTGGATTGTATGCCTCTCCATTCTTCCTCCAGACTCTGGGACCTTGATTTTCAAATGAAATGCAAAATTAACTTTTATCTGAAAACACCACCTTTAACCGCTGAGCAACAGTCCAGTTCTTTCTCTCCTTGGCCCAGGTAAGACGCTTCTGGCGTTGTCTATTGGTCATGAGTGGCTTGACACATGGAATGCGACACTTGTATCTAGGACATGGGCTACATCTGTGTGTGGTGGCTCTTGAAGCACTGACTCCAGCAGCAGTCCGCTCCTTGTGAATATCCCCCAAATTTTTGAATGGCTTTTTCTTAACAATCCTTTCAAGGCCTCGATTATCCCGGTTGCTTGTGCACCTTTTTCTACCACACTTTTTCCTTCCACTCAACTTTCCATTAATATGCTTTGATACAGCACTTTGTGAACAGCCAGCTTCTTTAGCAATAACCTTTTGTGGCTTACCCTCCTTGTGGAGTGTGTCATTGACTGCCTTCTGGACATCTGTCAAATCAGCAGTCGTCCCCATGATTGTGTCGCCTACTGAACCAGACTAAGGGACCTTTTTAAACGCTTAGGAAGCCTTTGCAGCTGTTTTGAGTTCATTATTCTAATTTTCTGAAATAATGACTTTTGGGTTTTTCTTGGCTGTAAGCCATAATCATCAACATTAATATAAAAAACACTTGAAAAAGTTCACTCTGTTTGTAATGACTCAATATAATATATGTGTTTCACTTTTTCAATTGAATTACTCAAAAAAAACCGAAAAAAACTTTTTGATGATATTCTAATTTGAGATGCACTTGTAGGAGTACAGAGTAAGAGGTGAATCATACAAAGGTCCCAAAACTTTTTGAAATTTTTGGGGGCAGCCTCTCTCTTTGTATACAATTTGATTAAGTGGGAAGATTAAGTTTACTTTTTTTACTCCACATGGATAAAGTGGGAGGGCATAGGGCCGTCCGCCATATAGCTATTGATTTTCTAGCTACAAATAGAGATTTACGTAAGACGACTCTGGGGTGGTGTAACCAGACCTCTTCAAGTAATATACCGAACAAACCGACTTCTGGGGAAAGAGGGACAAGTAGTCCCAATACTTGAGACAGGAGGTCCAAAACATCTTTCCAGAAAGCTTGTATAACAGGATAATCCCACATCATGTGCCAAAAATCTGATTGCACGCACGGGAACCTAACACAACCTGGGTGCAGTAGTCGTCCCATCTCATGAAGATGTGAGGGCGTCAGATAACATTGATGCAATATGTAGATTTGGATTAATTTACTGTTGGCAGAAGGAGAGACATACTGGCAGACTCTAGAACGTCCACAAATTTCATTTGTGAGATTTGGAATACAGGTGTACCATCATGCCAGGGCAGGTGTGCCCACAAGGGACACTCACTCAAATCAGATGCATTTTGGTAAAATTTATTTTACCTGCCACAGACACGGGCAGGGCACTCCACACCTGAAATTTAGTTTTAAAGGGGGCTAGGAGGAGGTATATGTTTAAATGCAGAAAAATACTATGGTTATTAGAGATATCGATAACCACGACCTGTAAATATTTGGGTATGTGGAGGTCACAGGCAGTGCCACCCTCCTCCAACTGTGAAGGTCAGCCTGAGAACTGACCAAATTTGTCAATCAAGGCCATGGCTGTAGGGAAAAGGATTAGACGGATCAGCCATAAATAGGAGCAAATCATCTGCACAAAGCACTGTTCTCTACTCTCTTGTGCCTATAACCACCTGTTTGTATATTTAATCGGTACACAGAATCATAGCTAGAGGTTCCAGGGAGGCAACCCTGTCTTGTACCCCTGTGTAGGGAAACATAAGGGGACAGTGCACCATTTATGGATAAGGCCGCACTGAGTGATCCATAAATTAGTGATATCCAGTTAATGAAGCCTTCCCCGAAGCCAAAGCGTCCAAGAACTTGTAAAAGAAAAAGGCCATTCAATCGAGTCATATACCTTAATGGTATCTAGTGAAGCTAACGCTTAATCCCGACAAACATTTCCAGAAGTGGACTTCCCGGGCATGAAGCCTGTCTGGTCAGGGCTTACTGTATCAGATCAAGAATGACAGTATTCAATCTATTTACCAACATCTTAGTCAGTAATTGAATGAATCTGAACGAATCCTGCAGGTTGCAATCGGTTGGGGGGGGGGGTTAATTATTTCTACTAGCAAAAGAATTTCTGGGGTGTACCAGTGCTGGGCTAAAAATGACAGGACTGTTGTAAAAAAAAATAGGGCAATTGGAAATTGATTGGTAAACAGCCTTAAAGGGGTTGTCCAGGCAAAAACGGACAACTCCTTTAACTTTTAAATCAACTGGGGGCAAAAAATTCATACTCACCTGTCCCCGACGCTCCAGTGTCCTCCCGATCCTTCTGCTGAACGGGTCGTTTCTGGAGTTCCGTTGAGGTCAATCAGTGAATGGCAGGTGATGTCACTACCTGTGACATCATGGGTCTCTTCCTGAGGCCTGCTGAAGCCACTGATTGCCCTCAGTGGTCACGTGACCGCAGAGGCCAATCAGTGTCAACGCCAGAAGAGACCCGTTACCCGTTCAGCAGAAGGACTGGAACGTTCCAGGAGGACACCAGAGTATCAGGGACAGGCGAGTGTGAATTTTTTTTTTTAATGCCCCTGGCTGATTTAAAAGTTAAAGGGGTTGTCCATTTTTGCTTGGACATCTCCTTTAATAATGTCAGTTCTGGGCTTAATTAACATGAAAAGTCAAAAATATTTGGATCAGGGATTTTACGGTTAACCACAATTGTGAGAAGAAAGTGCATTCATAAAACATGTGTAATGTTCCAGTTTGGCTACACCCTCTCCAACAATATGTATGAGGGACTGTACCACTGAAAGAATTTATAGTACGCCTCATAGTGGTTGGTACACAAGTGTTAAGTATGATACCGGTATAACAGGCTTATGCCCACTCCTGCATTAGAAGGGAAATATTCAAATCCCTCTCCCAACTGAGTTCATGGAGTGGTTTGTTATCATAGATTAAAGTAGAGCTGGGCAATTTTTTTTTTCCCGAAATCTTCTGATGAGGGAGCCATGTTTAAAGCCCAGGATCCACCATATAATTAAGGCAGACGTCGGACAAATGAAATTAGACAATACTGTTAAAAAAATAGAATGGACTGAAACACTGTGGGTGGGTAAATCTAATTTATTCGATTAATCTCCCAGCTCTAGATAAAAGTATAACGTAAAGGGTGTCAATACCCTTCTGTAATTAGAGATATCTCCTATAATAATACAGGTAGAATTGCTGTCTCGGTAGCATACGAGAATCACTATTCTTGGTTTTATAATGCCTGACATATAACTGTTTGAAGTGACACCCTGCATTATACAGAAGTCCGTTCACCCATACTCACAGTGAGATTTCTGCTGACAATAGAGAAACGGGAAAGAATAAAGAAGGGACAGAAAGTGAATTTCAGCGCATTAATTTTTTAGAAAGGAGACAATATCCGTTTAAGTAAATTACAAAATTTATCAATAAATTCTGGAAGAAAATCAAAAGTTGTACGAAAGTTTAGGTACATATTAAGGTCTAAACTAGGTGGTGTCCATTAAATGGCCAACAAATACTGCTGCACTACAGGAAAAATACATGGCCAGCTGCAGTTTCTCCCAGTGATCTTAATTGATCACTAGCTTAAATTCAATGTAAACATTATTAATATAGCAGACAGAGAAAGCTTAATGTTCACTATATGTCTTCGACAGCTGCAACATTATAAATCTGTATATATTAGTTCATGCCTAACTGTGGGTTGGTTACCTTTTCTTGGCCAGCAAGTAGCTTCTGCAATGCAAGCTTGTTCAATTCACCCACTCCACTGTAAAACCTATACATATTTATATACCATTAGACATGCAAAACTTTATTCCTGTAGCAGCTATTACAAATTACTTCTACTATTAGCTAACATGTCTGTGTCAGAGATTCACAATAGCCACTCTGACAAGATATCACCTAACTGGTGGAAGAGAGATCACCCTGGTGTAACTACTACAGGGAAAGAGCACCTCCTGTACCGTAGTACTGCAGAAAAAAGAAAAATAATGTGATGCAAGTACTGTAAAAAACAGAAGGCACTGCAGTGACTACTGGGGAGGAAGTGAGCTTCAGCCTGATCAAGGGCTCTATCAATATAGCCCTAAATGCTTCAACTGTTATTAAGGTGCACTTGAGACTTGAATATAGAAATTCACTTAAAGGAAGTCAATCACCTACCCCAGTCACTTTGAACCACTGCTATAGTGCTGTAAATGCTGTGATCACAATTAAAATCATACCTTTGTTTCAGAGTCCCAGAAATGGGTCTAAAAAAACCAGTCTTATTCTTTATGCAAATGAGGATATTTGAGTACAGGGGGAGTTTACTTCAATCGCCAAGCACAGCCGCATCACTGGTAAAAACGCCCATCCTGGATGTGGTACATCCCCCTGGGCAGTGGAAGCAGATCTTCCAACTGCTCTGACTGCACCCAAGTGCTGTGAAATCCCACGCAGGTGCAGTACTCTCCTGTAGTCCAGGACATATCTGAACATACACCATCCAGAGGTACTGCCCTGAACCCAGGAAGAGACTTAAGGAGCATGTGCAGTCCTGGACTACAAGAGAGTAATGTGCATGAGTGGAATTTTGCAGCAGCTTCAGTGATTTCAGAGCAGTTGGAAGAGATCAGCTTCCACTGCCCAGAGGGACGTACTACATCCAGGATGGGCGTGTTTTCTGATAATACAGCTGTGCTCAGCAATTGAAGAAAACACCCCCCCCCCGTGCTCCAAGGTCCTCATTTGCATAAAGAATAAAACTGCTTTTTTGACCCATTCCTGGGAATCTGAAACACTACAAAGATATGGTTTTAATTGTGATCACAACATTTACAGCACTATGGCAGCAGTTTAAAGTGGCTGGGGAGGTGATAGACACCCTTTAAAGGGGTTTCTCTGGATCAGAATATTGATGGCCTGCCTTTAGGCCTCTCATCAATAAGCTCTGTGGCTTCTTCATTGATCTGTCTACCTGCGCACCATTTACCTAGTTGCAATAGTGCAGACAAAACTTGGTCTTATTCAAGTAAATGTGACGCAGCTGCAGTTCCCTGACGCTGCCACTACCAAGTGTATGACATGTTAATGTAAACAAAGATGTCACAGAGCTTGGCCACTTCAAACAGCTGATCACTAGGGGTGTCAATAGTCGGACTCCCACCGTTGTGATACTGATAACCTACTCTAGTGATAGTCCATCATTATTCTGATCCTACAAAAAACCCTTTAAGCTTGTAATTCAGGAGTGACATTTTTTTTTTAATTAAAAGATACTGTGACTATTGAGTAATAAAGGACACTGTTAGTCACCAGATGGCCATGCCCTTTCTATCACAGGGAAGTGTGGCTCCAACTGAGTGTCTAAGTGAAACAAGTAATAGAGACTAAAGAAATCTTTTAAGTTTTAATGGGGTTATCCGGTTTCTAGTATTTATGGCCTATCCTTAGCAGGGTCCAACACCCAGGACCCAGCAGATCACGTGTACTGAGACAACACTGCACTCAGTAATGTTTACATACCACTAGGTGCACTGCTCACTCATAGTACAAACTGTAGATACTGCAATGCTGTTCCTTAAACGGGACAGTGCTGCAGTACTTACACTCACTGCTACAGTTTGTATGGTGAGTGAACATCTCATATCATAAGTACCGTGCTGTCTCAGTACACGTGCTCTGCCAGGGTCCTGGATGTCGGACCTCTGCAGATCTAATATTAATGGCCTGTGCTAAGAATAGACCATCAATACTAGAAACTGGATAACCCCTTTAAGTTTAATGGCTCAACAGATATAAAGATCATAGATGAAAAGATGACTGGTAACCCTAGGGAAAATTATTTCATAGTGATCTAAACATGGTAATACAGTTTATGGTAGAGTGCAAGAAATTCTACTGTTCTTGGAGCAGACACAATTTACAAACCTGCACAGATGATAAAAAGGTATATTTCTTTGGATATCTGTGGGATTAAAAGAGAAATAACTTTAGCCACAATAAAAGTTTACATAATGTAAATGTAAAAATAAAGAGCATGCCTCTCCCCAACATAGTTCAAGAAAGCACGCTTTATTACTGTACCACAGGTGAAAATAGATGTCTAGTACCAAGGATAGCAAGAAATGTGGGCAAAGGTAATGTACAGTGGGGAAAAAAAGTATTTAGTCAGCCACCAATTGTGCAAGTTCTCCCACTTAAAAAGATGAGAGAGGCCTGTAATTGACATCATAGGTAGACCTCAACTATGAGAGACAAAATGAGAAAACATATCCAGAAAATCACAGTCTGATTTTTTTAAGAATTTACTTGCAAATTATGGTGGAAAATAAGTATTTGGTCACCTACAAACAAGCAAGATTTCTGGTTCTCACAGACCTGTAACTTCTTCTTTAAGAGGCTCCTCTGTCCTCCACTCATTACCTGTAGTAATGGCACCTGTTTGACATTGTTATCAGTATAAAAGACACCTGTCCACAACCTCAAACAGTCACACTCCAAACTCCACTATGGTGAAGACCAAAGAGCTGTGGAAGGACACCAGAAACAAAATTGTAGACCTGCACCAGGCTGGGAAGACTGAATCTGCAATAGGGAAGCAGCTTGGTGTGAAGAAATAAACTGTGGGAGCAATAATTAGAAAATGGAAGACATACAAGACCACTGATAATCTCCCTCAATCAGGGGCTTCACGCAAGATCTCACCCCGTGGGGTCAAAATGATCACAAGAACGGTGAGAAAAAATCCCAGAACCACACGGGGGGACCTAGTGAATGACCTGCAGAAAGCTGGGACTAACGTAACAAAGGCTACCGTCAGTAACTCACTACGCCGCCAGGGACTCAGATCCTGCAGTGCCAGACGTGTCCCCCTGTTTAAGCCAGTACATATCCGGGCCCGTCTGAAGTTTGCTAGAGAGCATTTGGATGTTCCAGAAGAGTATTGGGAGAATGTCATATGGTCAGATGAAACCAAAGTAGAACTGTTTGGTAGAAACACAACTTGTCGTGTTTGGAGGAGAGTGAATGCTGAGTTGCATCCAAAAAACACCATACCTACTGTGAAACATGGGGTTGGCAACATCATGCTTTGGGGCTGTTTCTCTGCAAAGGGACCAGGACGACTGATCCGTGTACATGAAAGAATGAATGGGGCCATGTATTGTGAGATTTTGAGTGCAAACCTCCTTCCATCAGAAAGGGCATTGAAGATGAAACGTGGCTGGGTCTTTCAGAATGACAATGATCCCAAGCACACCGCCAGGGCAACGAAGGAGTGGCTTCGTAAGAAGCATTTCAGGGTCCTGGAGTTGCCTAGCCAGTCTCCAGATCTCAACCCCATAGAAAACCTTTGGTGGGAGTTGAAAGTCCGTATTGCCCAGCGACAGCCCCAAAACATCACTGCTCTAGAGATCTACATGGAGGAATGGGCCAACATACCAGCAACAGTGTGTGCCAACCTTGTGAAGACTTACAGAAAACGTTTGACCTCTGTCATTGCCAACAAAGGATATATAACAAAGTATTGAGATGAACTTTTGTTATTGATCAAATACTTATTTTCCACCATAATTTGCAAATAAATTCTTTCAAAATCAGACAATGTGACTTTCTGGATTTGTTTTCTCATTTTGTCTCTCATAGTTGAGGTCTACCTATGATGTCAATTACAGGCCTCTCATCTTTTTAAGTGGGAGAACTTGTACAATTGGCGGCTGACTAAATACTTTTTTTCCCCACTGTATATCGTTCATACGTCTGACAATTGAGCTGCTGGGTAGAAGAGTTATGCCTAGGACTGGGAAATTAATCACAAAATAACCAAAAAAGTCAGCTCAAATAATCCTTGAGAACTTACTGAAGTTAAATTATTTCAATTATTTTGTACCCATACCATCCTGTCTAAGGGTAAGTTCACACTGAATTTTTTGCAGGAGGATTTTAAGGCGGAATCCGCCTAAAAAAAAAAAGCCTCCCCACCCTCCCATTCGTTTCAATAGGAGTCAGGAGCAGAGTTTTAACTCTAGCTGATTTTTCTGCTAGAGGAAAAAAGAAGTGTCACGACCGATCTTCAGGCGGATTTTGCCTTGCAAAGCCCATTGAAATGAATAGAAGGCAGAAGAAAAAAAAAAAAAAAAAAAAAAAAACACTAGCTTTTTTTGCAATGGTTTGCAGGGCACAATCTGCCTGAAGATAGGTCATGATGCTTTTCTGAAAAAAAAAAAAAATAAAAATCAGCTAGAGGGAAAAAAAAAATCTGCCTTACTACCAATGAAGTGAATGGGAGAGTTGCGAGACGTTTTTAGAAGCCTCAAAAATCTGCCTGCAAAAAACTCGAACTGCGAACTTACCCTAACACTGCCATTGGCTAAGGGATAAGTCACTAATGGTACACTATCCAATCAATAATATGGCATGGCATATAAAAAAAAAATAAAAAATAGGAGCGTCCTAACATAATCGTTCATTAAAGGGGTTTGTCCAGGCAAAAATGGACAACCCTTTTAACAATTAAATCAGCTGGGGGCAGTGAAAAAAAAAAATGCATACTTACCTGTCCCTATTGCTCCAGTGTCCTCCCATGCCTCCCGGTTCTTCTGCTCCGGCAGCGTCTTCCGGAGTTGTGCTGAAGCCGCAAATCAGCTGCCTCAGGAAGAGGACCCGTGATGTCACAGGTAGTGACATGTGACCAATCAGCGGCTTCAGCACAACTCTGGAAGACGCGCCAGAGCAGAAGAACCGGGAGGCACGGGAGGACACCGTAGCAACGGGGACAGGTGAGTATGCTTTTTTTTTTTTTCCCACTGCCCCAGCTGATTTAAACGTTAAAAGGGTTGTCCATTTTTGCCTGGACAACCCCTTTAATCATAATCAAGGTAAAAAATTCATTCAATCATGATTATGATTTAGGTGATAATCACCCAGCCCTAGTTATGCCACAAAGGATATTTATCCTCTATCCATAGGATATGCAGAGGATAAATATCTGATTGTGGGGTCTGGCCATTGAGACCCCACTATTCCAGAGAATAGGGTGCTTTACCCCCACTGTGTATTCAGCTAGCCTGCAGCCCATGCTGGACATAATGCATCCACATTCCCATTCATGTCAATGGAAGCGCTGGAGACAGCCAAGTGCTGTACTTTGGCAATCTCCGGCGCTTCCAATGCGGTGAATGGGAGTGCAGATTCATACCACCCACCAAGTGACATACTGCATGTCCGAGTTTGTTTCCGACGAAAAAAAAAATGGTTTTGCGGCGCAGAGGGTGTAAGCACACACCCACACATTGGTTTAAAAACCTATTCAAGTGAATGGGTTTTTAAACAAAGAGTCACAAACCTTTCCCTATCCAGTGCCTCTCCAGTTTTCCGACATTTAGGTCGGATTCGCGGCGGACGGAGTCCCGTCGCAAGTGTGAACCCACTCTTAAATGAGACATTTATACATACCATTAGGCTGTATGTCTGTCTCCCGGGCCTGTGACCTGTTTGTTTAATTAAGTTTTCACAGAAGGTATTCGGCAGAATTTGGTCTGCATATCAAATTGCTAAAACAAGCCCCATGAAGGGTTTTTGTTTTGCCTTCCTCTGGATCAACACTGGAGGGTTATAGGTTGGACCTGTGTCTGCATCCAACCTCATCTACTATGTAACGACATAAAGTATCACTAAAAGATCACAGAGCTACATGAGAGACTGCTCCCAATCTACGGAATATACCTACCAATAGTGTAAACCACTTGTACATCACTCATTTGAGAATCTGTGATGCTATCCTTTGCTTCTCCTTTCACAGCCCCAAGAAGAAATCCTTCCTGTGTACAAAATGAAAACAAAGACATTACATAGTACTAAGTCTTCTATGAAGGAATTATATGTTGCAAATCCTGTACCATAAGTACTGCAGCATTTAAACAGAGTCTGTCACCAAGAAACTCTATATCAAACCGGCCACAGTGCACTGTAGGGAATAGGGCTATTAAGGCAATCAATCAAGAAATAATTGAAAGTCAGCTCAATGAATCCTTGTAAACTTGCCCACACTGATCATTTCAATTATTTATGCATCCATGCTATCCTGTGTCACGTTGCCATAGGCTATAGGATATGTCACTATCTGAACACTATCCAATCAGGATTGCTGATACGTGAATAACCGGAACCAAAATTCAGTGGCATGGTACAACATATAAATAGGGTCGGGGATGTCAAATAAGGGGAGTGTCCTAAAATAACCGTTTATTAATCGTAATAGAGGAAAAATTCTCTATTACTCCAGATTTTGATTTGGATCATAACTGCCCAGTCCTATAAGGGAATATTATACTGAGCATCATCACATCTTTAGATAGCCCAACATATATAGCATTATTATTTTAAAAGCTGTTTTTATGAGGCTGAAGTGCAAGGTGGTGTGTCAGAATCCCCAAGGGCTCCAGCTCTGAATGGCCATCCCTATTCACTTGACTAACAACTTCTTATCCTACAGCTATCACATTGCTTGTTCAATTCCTGCATATGCATTTTTTAAGTGCAAAAACCACAACAGCATGCGTTTTCCAAGACATCAAGAAGATAAAAAATGTAAGCCTGATGTAATGATGCAAAATGGATGACAAATAAGTGCTGCCATAAGTCTTTGGGTACTTAAATGGGTGTGCTTGGGCTGCTTGTTTTTAATGTGAACATTGCCTTACAATTGCATACATTGAACACAGCAGCCAGACATATCCAGGGCATTTCACCTGCTCAGCACCTAGTGGTCTGCACTTGTGCCAAGTGAAGGGGCTTAGAGAACTATAAAGGCATCTTCTGATAAGACACCATGGCCTATCAAATGACAGCTAAAATCTACACCTTATGGTTACTCCCTGCCCAAAACATCCATCTTGCAACGACATTTAGTAACTAAGGACATCCCTTAGGAAGTTGGTTTTCTTGTTATACACGGTCACCCCTACTCAGTATGCCACTAGTTCTGTCCCCGGAGCCAGCAGCGGTTTTACAGTCTGCTCTACTCACCGAGTCTGAGCCCGAGTTCAGGTGCTGGAAGGCGAGGGCGCCAAAAACAAACCCAGACATGAGCGCTCTGGTGCTCTCCCCCGCCATGTTGACAGCTCACTCTGTGCAATCTGTAGCGCGCCGCTAGCATCCCTGTCTCTATAGAGCACGGTCTGCTCAGTTACATCTTTCAGGAGAAAAGCATTAAAGAGACATTCACACTAGAAGGAAGAATAACGCGTTAGAGTTCAAGACAGGAAGTATCTCCGCTGACACCACATATACACACACAGCAGAGAGAGGGAACTGCGGACAGATAGGCATGTATAGTAGGACGTGAGAAGAAATAGTGACCTCTGCTGGATACAGTCTATAATGTGCCCATCAGAGAACTGAACTCTACACCTGAAAAATTGCAACACCATTCAGGGTCGTAGTCACACAAAATAACCCATTAGACTCGGTTCACACCATTCCTTAAATTGCTATGCATTTAAGCTGAGTAGCTCATTTCTACTATTTGCTGTAAAGCCATCGGTGCTGTGAAGAATATCGCCTCGCCCAGCCGCCTGGCACGCCTGCGATCAAACTTCTTTCTTAACCTCCCACTCACACACCGTGAGTAGACCGGGTCATAGGATAAAATGAAATGAGCGATATAAATTTTATATGTTTAATAACCCAAGTGGGTCGGTATGGATTAATAGCATATACAGAAATATACAATATTAATATGATCAAGCATAAACATACAAGCAAAAGGGCAATGATACAATACACAAAAATAAACAGGAGAATTAAAAGATAGAGAAAATACCGGCATAGGCTCGTAGTCCGTTTCTCTAGGCCACAGCAGAGTTTTGGGCCTAGGGCGCAAGCTTAAGCAAGTTGCATAAAACAATCCTTCTACATGCTGTCCAGAACTAGGCCCTCAAAGCATTCCTCAGTAGGGCAGGCCCTCTCATCTTCTCCCAGATCAGAGCTCCTTACTGCCTCTTTGCTGAATGACCCCAGAATCCAGGTCTGCTCACAGCATATGGCTAGTGCTCCACCCACCCCTTGCACCCAGGCAGCCCCCCTTCTCCCACCTTTGCAGAACCCTCGGAGAGAAGGGTGAAGTTAAGGCTTGCTATCCCCCATCCCATCTGGCCAGGGATAATAAAAGTGCCTGGCTATAGCAAGCCATCTCCAATGAACACACATAAAACCAGTGAAGCGTATCGTCCAGCAATGTGGACTCAACTAAAGCACCGCATTCCAAGTGGGGGAAGGACTGACCTAAGCAAGTAAAACACACTTCCAAGAAAGATATAAAACTGAGGGTCGGTTCATCACACCTCCCCCTTTTAGAGCGTGTCGGGAGGAAGGACGATCCTAAGATCGCCTTCCGCGGACACCTTGGCGGCCTCACCCCGCCGGGACGTGCGCTGGTCCCTGACCATATTCCTGGTGTACTGATACCCTCTTCCTCTCCTGTCTGAATGGAGACTCTTCTAAGGTTCAGGCTCTGAATTAAGTAGACCTGGCTACCTCCTGCTTGCTCTGGGTCCCTCAGACCCACACTCACAACCCCGGGCCCTTGTGGTACCGGTGCTGGGACCCCATCCTGGCAGTCTCCGCCCACCTGGCTACCCCCGGCCTGCACTGGGACCTCGTTCTGAGTGCTGGCATCCCGCAGATCCACACTCGCAACCCCAGGCCCTTGTGGTACCGGTGCTGAGACCCCATCCCGGCAGTCTCCGCCCACCTGGCTACCCCCGGCCTGCACTGGGACCTCGTGCTGAGTGCTGGCATTCTGCAGATCCACACTCGCAACCCCAGGCCCTTGTGATACCAGTTTAGAGACCCCTTCCCGGCAGTCTCTCAGGGTCTCGCCCACACTAGCCGCTAGTTGGGAGAGTTCTAGGGGATTCTGCACCTCCCCTTTTGCTTCCAAACCTAGGGGCACCTCTGGTTCTGGCACAGGTATGTTTGGACCCTGTCCTCCCTCCCAGACGCCTTGCCCCTTTGGGCCTACACCCTGTTCCTCCTGTACTTGGGTGGGTGATGGTGATACCTTGGACAAATGACTGAGATTATGCTTCCCCAAACCATCCCTCCACAATACATTGACAGGTAATACATTTGACACACCCCCTTCGTGGGTCCCACCTCCAGCACCCCATGCCGTCTGCACTTGGGCCATGGGCACGACTGGCACACCTTGGATGGCTGTTTCTCCTTCCCAGGACTCTTTCACAAGAGTTAGGGGCCCCCGTACACGTCTCCCGTACAAGAGCTCAAAGGGGAAGAACCCGGTTGAGGCTTGCGGCACCTCCCGGTAAGCGAACAGCAGGTGCGGGAGATAAGGCTCCCAGTCGCGCCCGTGGGACTCGACTAACATCCTGGGCATCTGCTCCAGGGTGCCATTGAACCGTTCACACAGGCCATTGGTCTGTGGGTGATACGGGCTGGACACCAGATGTTGCACCTCTGTTACCTTACACAGGCCTTCCATCAAGGCAGACGTAAACTGGGTACCTTGGTCTGTGAGCATCTCTCTGGGAAATCCAACACGGGCGAAGATGCCTACCAGAGCCTTGGCCACTACATCAGCCCGGGTGGAAGACAGAGCGACAGCTTCCAGGTACCTAGTAGCATAGTCTACTACCGTTAATATGAAAAGTTTCCCGGTGCAACTGGGAATGGACAGGGGTCCAATGAGATCCACAGCCACCCGCTGGAAAGGTTCGGTTATGATGGGCATAGGGATCATTGGGGCTTTTGAGCCTTGCCCCGCCTTGCCCATCCTCTGACAAGTGTCACATGAACGGCAGTATTTAGCTACATCTGTCCCCATTTTAGGCCAGTAGAATAAGTGGCTGAGGCGAGCCTTGGTCTTAGCGATCCCCAGGTGGCCTGCCAGTGGAATATCATGAGCAATCCGCAACAACTCCACCCGGTAGGGTTGGGGTACCACCAAATGTTTCTCCCTGAGCCGACTTTCTTTTCCCTTTGTGGGGATCGTTTCCCGGTACAACCTCCCTTGCTCCCAGTACACGCGGTCCTTGTCCGACTCCAAGGGAGGTTGATCAGCACGCTCCTTCAATGCGCCCAGACTGCGGTCAGCTTGGACAGCGTCCCTGAACTCCTGACTGGAACCAGACAGAAGAGATGTGCATGTCATATACCCGCCGGGCTCCTCCGGCTCCAGTGTGGGGAGGTTAGTCATGGCGGTCTCAGTGCCATCTCCGGGTGACAGAGGGAACGGCTCAGGGGTCGGAGCGCCTTCCACCCCTCTAGCACTCTGGCTGCGGGTTACCACCGCAACACCAGCAGTCCGTCCCTCATCCGGATCGGCCCCGAGATCCCCGTGACCCACCTGACCACCTGGCACATTGTCCTCAGTTGGGGTTGCCCCCAGCATCTCAGAAGAGCTACCCTGTAAACCTGCAAGGCAAGAATTAGCAATTACATTGACATTGCATTCATTCATTGATTCACAGTGAACTGCATGGGTGAATGGCTGAGCCAGGGTCACACTGAGGGGGCTCTCATCACCCGCAGATGTGGGCGGGGCTACAGCCAGGTCAGCATTCCACAATGTCTCATTCACATGTGTAAGAGACAGCCAATGTTGTCTTAAGCTTCATTTGTCTGTATAAACTGTTAATGTTGAATGTATTTCTGTGATTCTGTTCCTTTAAGACAGCAGCCATTGTAATTGTGACATGATGCTGGAGTGAGACCCCCCCCCTTTTATGTCAGCCTGCCTGTTCTGCAGACAGAGTGTGAGCAGAGAAGCAGGAAGTGACGAGACAGAGAGCAGCAGCCATCTTGGCAAGTGTTGTATTGAACTGGTGTGGAGATTTTTCTGTACAGCTAAGCTGTATCTTGGTCCAGAGACAAACAGAGTGTAAAGAGACAACAGGACTAGTGAGTCCACGTGAAAGGAACTGTGCTCAGTGGCTGATCAGTGAGACTGACATTGTGACTGTGTATATGGATACCACAGATAGAGACTCGCAGTGCTGTTGATGTACTGGACGGCACCTGCTAAATCCCGGCTTACATCCCAGCTCAGTGTATGGATTCGGCAGGACTGTCAGTGTGCTGAGTGGAATCTGCTGTTGGATTACATTGCATTCAGTTGGTTTCGCTGTCTGTTAAAGAGGACTTCATTTCTCCCAAGATCCTGATAACCGTGAGGAGAGGACGCTTCACTATAAAAGAAAGGACCGACTTTGGGCCCCACCGCGCGCTTCTACGGACTGTAAGCGGTCCACCTGGACCACTGGGGAAAAGGGGGTGCACCCAAATGTGAAGTCAGGGTCAGTTAGGGATAGTTTTGAGTATATTGTTCATTCAGTGTCCATACTGCAGAAGTGGACAGAGTAAAAGTAGAAACCATTGCAGAATTTGCCTTGAAATTGTTCATGCTATATTGTATATTTTGCTTGTCTTTAGCCCTGTCATTTTACCTTTAACTAGCCTTTATTAACTTATAGTAAATATATATTTTTTTCTTGAACTACCGCGTGTGCGTTCATTTCTGGTTGCGGAGTCCAAACCACCTGCCTTGCTCTCGGTTCACAAATTGGCGTAGTCGGCAGGATCCGCTTACCAGAATGGACGGTGACGCACCCGTTCGGGAGAATGGTGCTGGAGGAAGAATGCCAGCAGGGGCTATAATGAGTCAGTTAGCTAAATTTGATGGCAATAATATGTCAGTGAGTATGTGGGTGGAACAGATACGAATGATACAGCGAATGTACCAGACCGCACCAGAAGTACTAGTAGAGCTAGCAATATTGACATTACAAGGGGATGCTAAGACCACGGTGATACTGAGGCCATTTGAACAAAGGCAGACATTTGAGCAAGTAGTCCAGATTCTAGAAACCATCTATGGAGAAACTGCATTGCTGGGGTCTCTGCAGGCTCGGTTCTTCCAGAGGGTACAACAGGAGAATGAAAGCCTTCCCCAATATGTAAATGCCCTACAAGAACTGCTCCGAGATATTCAAAGGAAGGAAAGAGGGGGCTCGCCAGCCTTCTGTAACCCTGATCGGACTCTCCGTGACCAGTTTGTCCTGGGGATACGTGACGGCAGTTTAACTGTGACTATGCAGGATTTTATACGACGAGAGACTGATGCTAAATTCCATGATGTACAGGTAGAGGCCATCTCCCGTGCCAATAGTATGGTCCCGAGGCCGCAGACCGCAGTTGGAGTTACTTTGTCACAGGGGGCTAGTTCTGGCTCAGAGACAGTAGAAAAAGGGACGGTTAAAGAAATTCTCACAGTAATGCAGAAACTGCAAGAACAAATGGAACACTTGCACACTCGTTGTGATGAGCAGTCTATGAAAATTGCAGACTTCCAGAAGACTGGAGATGAAAGGGTGAGCCATCCACACCCAGCAAGTCAGAATCACCCACCACCCCGCTGGAGGGGTGAGGATAGGACCTACCGAAGGGGTCCAAATCATTTAGTGCAGTGCTCAGGAGAAATCGAAGGGGCTTACCGAAGGGGCCCAAACAGATGGCCAGAACGACGGGGGATACGCTGCTGGGAGTGTGGACGGATGGGCCACGTTGCTGCTAGATGTCCAGAGCAGCGACAAACTTATGAGAGACCGCCGTTAAACTGAAGTCCCCTGCTGCTGAAGGGCGTGTAGTAGGGGAGACTGACAAGGAGACTATGTGGGGAGAATGCCCTGATGATGACCTGATCGCTGCAAGTCCTGTCATACAGGTGGAAATGGAGGGTATTCCGGTTACCGGGATGATTGACACGGGTTCCCAAGTAACGACCTTGAGTAGAGACTGTTATGAACGGTACTTCCGGCAACATGTGAAATATGATCCCCATACATTCGTACGAGTGGTCGCAGCTAACCAGTTACCAGTTCCGGTCGTGGGAGTGGCCTGGATGAATGTCCGGGTATGTGGCCAAGATCTAGGTAGGAAAGGCATTGTGGTGGTACAGGAGTCACATGAAGTAAAGGTCCCTGTCATTTTGGGGATGAATGTGTTAAAAGAATTAGATCAGATCCTCTTTGAAAAGAAAGGTCACGGTTATTGGAAAGAAACCACCACCCATCGGCCTACTCAAACAGCTTTCCAGCGGCTGATCCGGACATGTGGCTTACAGAAAAGTTCAGATTCTGGCTCGAATTTCAGTTCCTTTGCATACAAAAGTTACACTGCCACCCAGTCGGGAGACAATAGTGTCCATGCCCGTAGGCACCTGTCGGAAACTAGAGGGCATAGCTGTGTTGGTAGAACCACTGCAGGCAGCCGAAGGAGGTGTTGATCCGCTAGTGGCCCGTTCCTTGGCAATAGTTCGCAATGGAAGAGTACCACTTCGATGTGTAAACACTCAGGACCAGAGTGTGGACCTGACCCCAGGGAGGCTGCTGGCTAACATCTATGTGACTCCGGAGGAAGTAAGGAAAGTAACTCCAATGCAGCTGAAGCCGACTGAAAGGGATGAGTGGACCGTAACTGTGTCCATGGGAGAAGATGAGGAACCCACCTCTGAATGGAATGGCTGTGCAATTCGAGAACAGATGAAGATGGATGTAGGTTCATGTTCTCTGGAATGGGTGCAGAAGGTAGATGAGCTGTTGTGGGAGAACCAAGCCACCTTTGCACGGTATGCTGAAGATTTTGGATGTACCACAGGGATCTACCATGAGATTCCCACAGGAGACACCCCTCCAATTAGAGAGCGCTACCGACAAATTCCTCCACAGTTGTATCAGGAAGTGAAAGAACTGTTAGCTAAGATGCTACAGGGTGGGATCATCCAAGAAAGCCAGAGTCCCTGGGCGGCTCCTGTGGTGTTAGTAAGAAAAAAAGATGGGTCCATCCGATTTTGCGTAGACTATCGGAAGTTAAACGCTTGCACCGTACGAGATTCCTACCCCTTGCCACGGATTGAGGAGTCCCTCTCAGCGCTAGGGAGAGCCCGGTACTTCTCCTCACTAGATCTGGCTAGTGGGTATTGGCAGGTGCCGATGGCCACAAAAGACAAGGAGAAGACGGCATTCATCTTGCCCATGGGACTATACGAATTTAACCGGATGCCCTTCGGGTTGACAAATGCACCCGGAACGTTTCAGCGGTTGATGGAGAAATGTCTCGGTGACTTCAACTTTGAGTTCACTCTCATCTACTTGGATGACATTATAGTGTATTCTGCGACCTTTGAAGACCATCTCCACCAGTTGGGGCAAGTATTTCGAAGATTGCGGGAACATGGGCTCAAATTGAAACCCAGTAAATGTCGGTTGTTCCAATCTGAAATTGATTACTTGGGTCACCGCGTATCAGGAGAAGGGGTGAGACCATCAAGAGACAAGATAGCGGCTGTTCAAGATTGGCCGATACCGACTACCCTGCGAGAAGTGAGGGCGTTCCTTGGAGTAGCCGGTTACTATCGACGGTTTATTAAGGATTTCGCCAAGGTAGCAGCACCACTTAATGCTCTCCTACGAGGCACATCCGGTGGTCCAAAGAACCGGTCCGTGAAGTGGGGACCTGAACAGGAACAAGCCTTCCAGGCATTGAAGGATGCACTGACAACAGCCCCAATCTTGGCATATGCTGATTACCACTTGCCGTTCCAGCTATATACAGATGCAAGCCTGTATGGTCTTGGAGCAGTGCTTTCCCAGCTTCAGGATGGCCAGGAGAGGGTCATAGCGTACGGCAGCCGGTCTTTGAGAGATTCTGAAAGAAACCCCGAGAATTATAGTTCATTTAAATTGGAGCTGTTGGCACTGGTATGGGCCATGACCAAGAAATTCTCTGAATATTTGACCGGTGCTGAAGTTTTAGTACTGACTGACAACAACCCACTAGCTCACCTGGAAAATGCCAAGCTCGGGGCGTTAGAGCAGAGGTGGATAGCCCGAATGTCTACATTCAATTACCGCATTAAGTATCGGTCCAAGACAGAGAACCAGAATGCTGACGGACTTTCTAGGGTAACTGCCCAGACCCCCACAGAAGACGTGGATCATGAGTTGGAGCATGTGGAGGTGCCCGATTTCAGCAGATTTTCACAGGCCTTGACCGCCAC
This sequence comes from Leptodactylus fallax, assembly GCA_947044405.1. Taxonomy (NCBI): domain Eukaryota; kingdom Metazoa; phylum Chordata; class Amphibia; order Anura; family Leptodactylidae; genus Leptodactylus; species Leptodactylus fallax. Next base: position 468,145 of record CAMRHE010000141.1, read on the forward strand.
TAATCAGTTTGAGATGGAGGGGACTGAAATGGCTCCTTTCTTTGGTCCCTCACGACAGGAATGGGCACAGATACAACAGACCCATGAGGGGCTGGCGCAGATGATCAAGTGTGTTGAGAAAGGCCAGAAGCCCTGTAGAGAGGAAAGAGAACGACTGACACGTGAGATATTATCTGTTTTGAGTCAGTGGGAAAAGTTGGAGATGAAAAATGGAGTGCTATGCCGAAAGGTCTATTTACCTTCTGAGATCGACATTCGATACCAAATTGTGGTGCCTAGTGAACTGGCTCGCTCCTTGGCAGTTGAGGCTCATAATAAGAATGGACATTTTGGTCATGAGAAGACCTTTCGTTGGTTACAGCGACTGATTTACTGCCCTGGTCTTCGTCAAATGGTCGAAGAAGTATGCCGCAGCTGTCGAACTTGTGAGATCCATAAGGCAATAGAACAGAGAGCTCCCCTGCAAACCATCGTGACCCAGGAACCTTTAGAAATCGTCATGATAGACTATCTAATGGTGGGCCCATCCAATAGCGGACACCAGTATTGCCTCGTAATGGTGGATCACTTCACCAAATTTGCGGTGGTAACCGCCACCAAGGACCAGACAGCTGAGTCAGCAGCTCGTGCTCTGTGCCAAGATTTCATTCGAGTATATGGGTGCCCCCAACGCATCCACTCCGACCAGGGCGCCTGCTTTGAGGGACACGTAATGAAAGAAGTTCAACGTATCTACGGGATAAAGAAGTCGCACACGACTCCATACCACCCTCAGGGAAATGGGGTCTGTGAAAGATTCAACAGAACTCTGCTACAGATGCTGCGGACTCTGGAGGAAGACAAGAAGTTACAGTGGCCTCAGTTCTTGTCTGAAATGGTGTGGGCCTATAACAATCAGGTCCATTCTACAACGGGGTACTCTCCTTATACACTTCTCTTTGGGCGGTCTGGGCGAAGTATAGGAGAATTACAGTTGAATGATGTGGATGGGTTCCCTCCGAGGGATCCAACCTCTTGGGTGCGGGCGCATCGGCAGAGACTTGAGACGATCCATCGATTGGTGCGGCAGCGCCTGCAAGAACATCCCCATCCTGATAAGACCCCAGTGCAAGAAGCACCATTGCAACCAGGCGACCTGGTGCTAGTTCGTGTCAAGAAACCCCAAGGGAAATTGGAAAGCAGATGGGAGGCTTTGCCGTATCGTGTTGTTGGCCGCAAGTATGCGAATGGGCCAGTGTACCAGGTCCAGAAAGAAGGAACTGATTGTGTTCGAGTACTTCACCGAAATATGTTGCGCCTGTGTCATTCTGAAGGGACAAATCACGATGGGCCTGCCAATGTGAATGAGCTCCCACAGTCAGAGAATGGAGGTGCGGAATGGGCCTCCGACGAGGAGGATGATTGTTGGCCGATCCCTGCTCCTGGGGATGTTCCACCTGTGACTACTGTATCTCCGGCCTGTGCCCCCTCTGGTGCGGAATCCGCTGGTCCTTCTCAGCCCATAGCTGCAGCACCCCATAATATACCACCGGTCCTCAGACGGACCACTAGGCCAAATGCTGGTATTCCCCCTGTTCGGTATGCGCAGGATGAGTTTGTTTGGCCTGCCATACATCGGTATACTACCACCCTGTGCATAAAAGTACAACCCTCTGGATATACAGTCATAGGCAGGGACTGCCAATCTTAAAGTGGGGGGGAATATGTAAGAGACAGCCAATGTTGTTCTAAGCTTCATTTGTCTGTATAAACTGTTAATGTTGAATGTATTTCTGTGATTCTGTTCCTTTAAGACAGCAGCCATTGTAATTGTGACATGATGCTGGAGTGACTCCCCCCCTTTTATGTCAGCTTGCCTGTTCTGCAGACAGAATGTGAGCAGAGAAGCAGGAAGTGACGAGACAGAGAGCAGCAGCCATCTTGGCAAGTGTTGTATTGAACTGGTGTGGAGATTTTTCTGTACAGCTAAGCTGTATCTTGGTCCAGAGACAAACAGAGTGTAAAGAGACAACAGGACTAGTGAGTCCACGTGAAAGGAACTGTGCTCAGTGGCTGATCAGTGAGACTGACATTGTGACTGTGTATATGGATACCACAGATAGAGACTCGCAGTGCTGTTGATGTACTGGACGGCACCTGCTAAATCCCGGCTTACATCCCAGCTCAGTGTATGGATTCGGCAGGACTGTCAGTGTGCTGAGTGGAATCTGCTGTTGGATTACATTGCATTCAGTTGGTTTCGCTGTCTGTTAAAGAGGACTTCATTTCTCCCAAGATCCTGATAACCGTGAGGAGAGGACGCTTCACTATAAAAGAAAGGACCGACTTTGGGCCCCACCACGCGCTTCTACGGACTGTAAGCGGTCCACCTGGACCACTGGGGAAAAGGGGGTGCACCCAAATGTGAAGTCAGGGTCAGTTAGGGATAGTTTTGAGTATATTGTTCATTCAGTGTCCATACTGCAGAAGTGGACAGAGTAAAAGTAGAAACCATTGCAGAATTTGCCTTGAAATTGTTCATGCTATATTGTATATTTTGCTTGTCTTTAGCCCTGTCATTTTACCTTTAACTAGCCTTTATTAACTTATAGTAAATATATATTTTTTTCTTGAACTACCGCGTGTGCGTTCATTTCTGGTTGCGGAGTCCAAACCACCTGCCTTGCTCTCGGTTCACACATGCTCACTGATTACTTTAGCTGGACGCACAGCAAGGGGAGACAAAAGGCTAACCCCTCCCTCTGCCTGTGTGACAGGCTTCAACACCTCATTAAAATCATCCTTCAGTACAGACATTTTGTCACAGCGAGGTGGGGCTGCTCCCACCCCGTATTGGGACACCAAGGGCCCCAAATCTCTTCCCAATAGTACATTGGCAGGCAGATCAGACACTAGCCCCACATCACGCATCCCTTTTCCCGCACCCCAGTCCAAATGGACGCAAGCCATGGGCACAGTTACGCGTTCTTGTCCAATACCCTTCAGGGTCAGAGTTTTTCCAGGGATAATACTGTCCGCAGGGACCAAGTCAGGTTGCACCAGAGTAATCTGCGCCCCAGTGTCCCGAAATCCCATGATCACTTTACCCCCCACAATGACCTGTTGACTGTTGGCATTGGATTGCAACCCCTCCCTCCCCACCAAGTATACAGATGGGCCAGCTGCCGTGGCTGGGGAAACAGGGGGGGTTCTTAGAGCGTTTGGGGCACTCCGCCTTGAAATGTCCTGGCTGGTTACAGGCATGACACCGCCGGGCCTCTCCTTGGGATTTGGAGGGGATACCCGGGGCGCCCAGAGTTCTTGGGACAGGGGAAGTATAGGGGGCACCTGGGACAGAGTTTGTCTTACCCCACTTGGAGACCGCAGGCTGTGGTGAACTCCAACTTTGCCCCTCCTTCCCGCTTGGGGGTCTCTGCAGTGTGGCTCCTCTCTTGATCCCTTGCTCCCTGGTGGACACATAGTCGTCAGCAATCTCTGCAGCCTTGTCTGCTGTTTTGGGTTTCCAATCACACACGAACTGGCGGACCTCCAGAGGGCACACCTGGAGAAATTGTTCCTTTATCATAAGATCCCCAATTCCCTCAAACGTGGTGACAGTAAGTCCTTTGATCCACTGCCAGAATGTAACCTGTAAGTGGTGCAGAACATCCGCATAGCTCTCTGTGGGACCCCGCTGGATATTCCGGAACTTTTTGCGGTACACCTCCGGCGTGAGCCGGTATCTCCGGATCAGCGCTGCTTTGATGGTCTTATAGTCCGCGTCCACTGGTAAGCTCGTGGAAACATCCAGGCCTTTTCCCTTCAGCCGGGGAGACAGGTAACGGGCCCATTCTGCCTGGGGAATATGATGCTGCTTACACACCCTCTCAAATCCCCGCAAGAACGAGTCCAAGTCCCCGTTATCTTCCAAGATTGGAAAGTCCTCGGATCGGATCTTTAGTGCTCGGGCTCCTGGAGTTGGTGCAGGGGAAGGTTGCGCCTGCTGGCAAAGTTCCAGCTTTTTTAGCTCAAGCTGATGCTCCAACTCCGCCCGACGCTCTGCAGCAGCGGCCTCTCTTTCCGCCCGGCGCTCTGCAGCAGCAGCAGCGGCCTCTCTCTCCGCCCGGCGCTCTGCAGCAGCAGCAGCGGCCTCTCTCTCCGCCCGGCGCTCTGCAGCAGCAGCAGCGGCCTCTCTCTCCACCCGGCGCTCTGCAGCTTCTCGGTACTGGAGAATCACCTGCAGACGGGTGCTATAGTCACTGGCGTCTATCTGCTGTAAGGCCATTTGCAAGTATAAGTCCGTTACCCCCACAGAACTGGGGTTACTGGTCCCTCCAGGCACAGTTACCTCTGGGGTCTGGGAACCTGCGGAACCATCTGGCATGGTGATGTTTTCTGGTGCCAGCCTCTCAGGACTTTGCTCCGCCTCCTGCATGGCTATGGTAGCTTCCATATCTGCCATCTCCTGGAGTTCAGCAGCAACCAAGTCCTGCAGACGTTTGGTTATGCTTCTGGTCCCACCAGCCATCCACTGGAAGCCGTTGCCAAATAAAAGATAGGACAGAAAAAAGAAGAAGGGAGGGAACAGTACTGTACCAAACTTTCACCGTATTTTAAGCTTGATCTCATACCGCGCTCGTTCCATAGGATTGCCGCAATCCCCAGTGTCTGCGTGATACCACACCCACACACTGTTATCCTAATATCCCACCACGCTGCCACCACTGTGAAGAATATCGCCTCGCCCAGCCGCCTGGCACGCCTGCGATCAAACTTCTTTCTTAACCTCCCACTCACACACCGTGAGTAGACCGGGTCATAGGATAAAATGAAATGAGCGATATAAATTTTATATGTTTAATAACCCAAGTGGGTCGGTATGGATTAATAGCATATACAGAAATATACAATATTAATATGATCAAGCATAAACATACAAGCAAAAGGGCAATGATACAATACACAAAAATAAACAGGGGAATTAAAAGATAGAGAAAATACCGGCATAGGCTCGTAGTCCGTTTCTCTAGGCCACAGCAGAGTTTTGGGCCTAGGGCGCAAGCTTAAGCAAGTTGCATAAAACAATCCTTCTACATGCTGTCCAGAACTAGGCCCTCAAAGCATTCCTCAGTAGGGCAGGCCCTCTCATCTTCTCCCAGATCAGAGCTCCTTACTGCCTCTTTGTTGAATGACCCCAGAATCCAGGTCTGCTCACAGCATATGGCTAGTGCTCCACCCACCCCTTGCACCCAGGCAGCCCCCCTTCTCCCACCTTTGCAGAACCCTCGGAGAGAAGGGTGAAGTTAAGGCTTGCTATCCCCCATCCCATCTGGCCAGGGATAATAAAAGTGCCTGGCTATAGCAAGCCATCTCCAATGAACACACATAAAACCAGTGAAGCGTATCGTCCAGCAATGTGGACTCAACTAAAGCACCGCATTCCAAGTGGGGGAAGGACTGACCTAAGCAAGTAAAACACACTTCCAAGAAAGATATAAAACTGAGGGTCGGTTCATCACAGGTGCCTGCACTAAAAAGTTTTATACTCACCCTGCAGCTGTACGCCCAGTGCTGATGCAGTTCTTCAGCGAAGCCAAAGAAGTACATCTTGGCTTCAGTTCGCATGCGCCAGACCTTTGGCACATGCACATTGAACCTGCGGTGTACTTCCCAGAATTCACTGAAGAACTGCGCAGGCAGCAGTAACGCCAGAAATTAGTCATCTTTAGGCAAGTATAAAGTTTATTTATTTATTTATTTTTTAACCCTAAATTCATAAGGACCTGTGGGTGGTTTAATGTCTCAAATTGAGGGTGGGTTCACACCTGCGCTTCAGTCCATCTGTTGCCAATCCGAGTGAAGATCTCAGGGAACGGGATTGGCATCGGATACAGACAGGTTAGCGACGCATTGGTTAAAAACCCATTCATTTGAATGGGTTTTTAAAGCAATGCGCGGGTGTGCGCTTACACCCTCTGCGCTGCGAAGCCGTTTTTTTTCGTCGGACACGAAGTCCTGCATGTCCGACTTTGTATCCGACGAAAAAAAGGATTCGCAGCGCAGAGGGTGCAATCGGACACCCGCGCATTGCTTTAAAAACCCATTCAAATGAATTTTACTTCATAACAGTACCATTTAACGCCTTTCTGACATCTGCCATACTATTACGCCGGATGTCGGGTATTTAAACATGGCGGCTGCTCATCTTCATAGCCACCGGGTCTCCATAGCCCCCGGGTCTGCTGATTTATACACATTGATTGCAGAAATTGAACTAAATTACATTAGTGATCCTACACCCTGGGGATCAAGACCCCTAGGTGGTCTAATAATGTAAAAATAAAGGGAATTAAAAATTTAATTCACCACCCTTACCCTACAATATATAAAAGTACTTAAATACTGTGAAACACATACACTTTAAGTATCCCTGTGTCTTAAAATGCCTGGTCTACTAACTTATAAAAATATTTTTCCCATACGGTGAACACCATAGCGGGGAAAAAACATCAGAGATGAACCGTCTTTTCGCTGTTTCGCCTCTCATAAAAATTTGAATCAAAAGATTTGAAAACAATAGACATTCCCCAAAATTACCCAAGAAATTTTTTTTGGGGGGTAAATAAAACTACCGTATATAAATTTGGTATCCCTGGAATCGTACCGACCCATAGAATAAAAGTGACATGTCATTTTGGCTGCACAGTGGATGCCGTAAAAACGAAGCTCGTAAGAAAGTCGTACAGATGCAGTTTTTCTTCACTGCCACCCCATTCTGAATTTTTTTCCTAGCTCCCCAGTATATTGTATGGAATAATGTAATGGTACCTTTACGAAGTACAATTTGTCCCGCAAACATTAAGCTCTTGTATCGCTATGTGAACAGAAAAATAAAAAAAGTTATGGGGTTTGGAAGGCGAGGAGTCAAAAACGAAAATCTAAAAATGCCTCTGCGTGAAGGGGTTACAATTCCATACTATGTACTGGGAAGCTGGAAAAAATTTCAGAATGGTTTGGAATTAGAGAAAAACTGCATTTTTGTCATTTTCTCATGGGCTTTGTTTTTAAAGCATTCACTGTGCAGCCAAAATGATGTTACCTATATTCTGTGGGTTGTTACGACTATGGCAATACCAAATTTATATAGTTTTTCTTTTGATTTAACACCTCAAAAATCCAAAACTCTGGAAAAAAAAAAACATTTCTTGGACTCACCATATTCTGACACCTGTAACTTTTTCTATATACAGAACGCCTGTCTTTTTTTGTGGGGCCAGTTGTATTTTTATTTATATCATTTTGGGGAATGTCTAATGCTTTGATTGCTTTTTTATTAAAATTTTATTGGAAGGTGAAACACTGAAAATATGCCAATTTGGCCATTTTTTCCCGTCTAAAGCGTTCACTGTATGGGAAAAATATTTTTATATGTTAGTAGTTTGGGCATTTTTGGACCTGGTGATGTTTATTTTGTTTCTTTGTTTTTGATAATTTTTTTCAAATCTTTTTTTTAGCCCTCTCTCTAGGGGTCTGGAACCTGTGATAATTAGGTTCATGTCATAGACATTCCTTAATCTATATACCTACAGTCATGGCCGTAAGTGTTGGCACCCCTGAAATTTTTCCAGAAAATGCAATTACGCATGTTTAGTTATACACATGTTTATTTCCTTTTTGTGTATTGTAACAACACAAAAAACTGAAAAAAAATACAAAAATTATATACTTTCACGCAAAACTCCAAAAATGGGCCGGAGAAAATTACTGGCACTGTCATCTTCATATTTGGTTGCACACCCTTTGGAAAAAATACCTGAAATCAATCACTTCCTATAACCATCAACAAACTTCTTCAACAAGACTGGGCATGTTGTGTGAACATGTGCTGTGTGTGTGTACATGTAGTGTGTGTGTGCACGTGTGTGTGCATGTTCTGTCGTGTGTGTGTACATGTTCTATCTTGTGGGTGTATATGTTCTGTCTTGTGTCTGTGTGTGCATGTACTGTTTTGTGTGTGTGTGCGCATGTTCTGTCTTGTGGGTGTATATGTTCTGTCTTGTGTCTGTGTGTGCATGTTGTTTTGTGTGTGTGCATGTTCTGTTTTGTGTGTGTACGTGTGTGTGTGCGCATGTTCTGTCTTGTGTGTGTACATGTGTGTGTGTGCGCATGTTCTGTCGTGTGTACATGTGGTATGTGTGTGTGTACATGTGGTGTGTGTACATGTTCTGTCTTCTGTGTATGTACATATGGTGTATGTGTATATGTTCTGTTTTTTGTGTGCGTACGTGTTATGTGTGTGTGTGTATGTATGTGTAGTATTCACTAATTCAGATTCCCTATGGTATCTAAAACTTGAACCAGAGTTTCATATAATTTTGCTTTGCTATACTGTCAGTATTTACTGCAGTTTTCCATTATATTAATCAGGATGATCATCATTATATTTCCTAAGATTCTTGCTATATATGTAAATGATGAAGGCCAGATAAAAACTGTAATTGTAAAATGAATTGAAAACTTTTAGGCTAGGTTCTGCGCTGGGATCTCCGTCATTCGGGTCTACCGAGGAGACAGACCACTGTTTTAGCATTACATACAGACACTGGAGGACCCCATTGACTACTGTATAATGGATGTCTGGGTGTCTGCCGTTTCAAAACTGAAATCAGCGGAGAGAAAAGTCCAACGTGCAGGACTTTTGTCTGCACCGATTTTCGGTGGTTTGTAGGGACTCCGGCACAGATGTGAACTTCGTTTTACTTGGCTGCAACAACATTGATTGGACTGGCTCGCCATCTTCTAACCGATCATATCTTTTCCTCAAATGTCTCATCCATATACCCACTGACATAATTCACACACACACACATATATATACTGTATATATATATATATATATATATATATATATATATATATATATAAGAGGTCTGCATTTGGAATGATACTCAAAATCAAAGTGAAAAATCAAATTACAGGCAGATCTAACTTCAGTGGAAATGCCTCAAGACAAGGAAATAAGGCTCAGTAGTGTGTGGCCTCCACGTGCCTGTATGACCCACCTACAACATCTGGGCATGTTCCTGATGAGGCGGCAGATGTTCTCCTGAGGGATCTCCTCCCAGACCTGGCTTAAAGCATTAGTCAGCTCCTGGACAGTCTGTGGTACAACCTTACTGACCCACTGCCAAACCAGTCATGCTGGAGGATGTTGCAGGCAGCAGAACGTTCTCCATGGCGTCTCCAGACTTTGTCACATGTGCTCATTGTGAACCTGCTCTCATCTGTGAAGAGCACAGGGCGCCAATGTTGAATCTGCCAATCTTGGTGTTCTTTGGCAAATGCCAATCGTCCTGCACAGTGTTGGGCTGTAAGGATGTCAGGCCCTCATACCACCCTCATGGATTCTGTTTATGACAGATTGAGCAAACACATGGATGTTAGAGGCCTGCTGGAGGTCATTTTGTAGGGCTCTGGCACTGCTCCTCCTTTTCCTCCTTGCACAAAGGAAGAGGTAGAGGTCGTGATGCTGGGTTGTTGTCCTCCTCCACTTCTCCTGGTGTACTGGTCTCTCTCCTAGTATCTGCTCCATGCTCTGGACACTGTGCTGACAGACACAGCTAGCCTTCTTGCCACAGCTCGCATTGATGTGCCATCCTGGATGAGCTGCACTACCTGAGCAACTTCTGTGAGTTGTAGACACTTCCTCATGCTACCTCTTGGCAGTGGTGAACCTAGCCTCTCTGCTGCCTGAGGCAGACTATAGAAAGATGCCCCCCCCCCCCCAAAAAAAAAAAAAATTGCTTTTCCATGCTACTAGCTTCACATGCTGCTACTGCACAATAAACATACACAATACACAATGTTATAAAACAGTTTTTAAGAATTTTTCTTACTGTATTACTTCAGTATCAGATCAACAACACGGCATTAACAATGAAAATAACTTCACACATCTTCTGCTTGGTAGATGGACGAGCCCACATGGCCCCCATTCTCTATAATAGGAGCACCACAGATAGCTGAGTAATGTTCTTTGGCACTCCCATCAAAGTGAATGAGAGCCACGTGAGTTCATCCATCCATCAAGCGATACGCCTATATTCAGCCTGGCTGCGGTCAGGCTGAATACCCACCCAGTGGGGGGGGGGGGGGGGTTGGGGGAGGAACAATTCTCAGGCTCAGTGGGGGTCTCAGCAGACTCCCAATCAATCAGGTATTTATCTCCTCTATCATTTAGGTGAATACAGGGCAGTAACATTCTGTGACTTACAGGTGACGCCTCCGACTAATCGTTCACATTTCCCTTATCTTCCCTCTGGACCGCCATGACCACTTTTTCCAGCTGTGACTTGTCTCTGTAAAGTTTGCAACAGAGACATCTTTGGCTCCTCACTTTTCCAGGCCCCGACCCACATTGTCCTCACCTACACAAAGCCCCCATCCTGCTGCTACCCCAATTATAAAATATATGATATAACCCTCCATAATCATAATACTCCCAAGTGCATCTTTATATTAATAATGTCCGTGTGTACCCCCATAAATAGTGCTCCTTATCAATGCCCCAGGTGTTTCCTAATTAAAAGGTTTTCCAGGTCATTAATAAAATAATCAGTGGGGCTCAGGACCCCCACTGATCAGCTGTTTGAATGGACTGTGGTATCTGTGTAAGCGCCGTGACCACTTCTCTTTTTACATAGTGTCATTTATCTCATAGCGACCATGTAACTACAGCCTTGTCCTATACACGTTGTGAGAAGGTGACTCGCAGAGTGCTGGAGTCGCGATATATCAGCCCCCGGGTTTTGTCATATAGCTGGTCCAGGGCGGGTTTTGGAGTAGGCCCCAGCCCAGGTGTGAGTCCTGGGCTCATTACTGGCCCATATAGGCCTACAGAGCCTGCACTTCAGGGCAGATCCTGGAAGTGAGAGGAGCCGCTCTGGCTCTGTCCTTAAGTTACTGTCCTGTCTGGTTCGTGTGGCTGGAGCAAGCCACAGGTATAGTGAGGCTGATTACTGCTTAGCTAGAAGCTCAGATGAGCAGGAGTTTGTTTATTTTTGTGCTTGAAGTAAGGCTATATTTTAATTATGCCTGAAGTGAAGGTTTATTTATTTTGCTATTTTTTAATAAACCTGTTGCACCTGAGCTTTGTGTCCCTGTCTCTGACTGTTTGGGTCTGTACCTTTGCTGCTACCAAGCTACCTCCCCCACAACGTCTATGTGACAAGGCTGGAATTACATCACACGGTCACTATAAACAGACAGTGTGTGATATAAACAGGCGCCGGGGCCCCTTTAAACTGCTGATTCGGGGGGAAGGGATGAGATGTTGTAGCAGCTGGATCTTGTAAGGGTGCCATCTGTGTGTAGCCAGTATCCGTCAAATGGACGTTTGACTGATGCCACACTCCACGGACATACGTCGAGTGCTACGCTGTGGGTTCTTGGTAAATGCTGTCAGGACAGCCACTGATGTTTCGTCATTGGTGACAGTTTTCATACATCCAGATTTGGGCTTATCCAACTCCGTACCAGTTGCACGAAATTTGGTGAGCAGTTTGCTAACTGTGGCATGGGAGATGGGTGGACTCGTAGGGTTTCTTGCATTGAAGTCTGCTGCAATGACCCGGGTACTGCGTTCACCAGACATCAACACAATGTCTGTCCGCTCCTCGTCGGTTAACCTCTGCGACATGTCAATGGCTGTAACAATAAGAAACATGTCAATAACTCGATAATGAATAAAGCTACTTTAAAAATGAGCACACCATTGTTTTTCTTGTACAATTCTCCATGTGTTTGATGTGTCACATGACCCCCTTCCCATTGAAAAAAGTAAAGTTGAATCCAAAATGCTTTGCAGCTTTGCAGCCCAAAATACACTTGAGAAAGGTTCGACCTCATCTTACTGGATTGTTTTTTGCTAGACAAATTGTATCTTTTAATGCCATCATTTTCGGATACATGTAATGTATTTAAAAATGTTTATGAACTTTATTGTTATTAATGTTATATTGTTATTATTATGCGTTTTTGCTTTTAAGATCTAGCCCATGCACAGGATAAGGGGTAGGCGGAAATAGGCGACCAAAAATGACACACAAAATCCATAATAAAAATATAGATTTTTGTTTAAATATTATGTTTAATCAATGTTTACTACATCCCCAGGAAACATAGGGTTATGGAATAGTGGACTCAGGGGTCCTGAGCCCTTGGCCACCAATCCACTCTAGCTCACAGAGTTCCACACAGTGGAGAAGTGTGTGGAGAGAGACGTGTGTCTAATATGTTTCAGGCAAATGTAAGATGGGATCCAGGGTAATGTTGGAAGGTAGACAGAGAACAGATTTGCCTCAATGGACACCCATTGTTTATCTGAAATTCTATAGTGCCAATCAAATAAGCGCAAGTTGACCATGGACTGATAGTACAGATAAGAGACCGGGAGACCTGCCCCCCTCCAACGCATTTACGATGCATGAGCTTGCAGAACTTCAACCTGCTACGAGTAGAGTCCTATACAAAGCGTCTGAAGACCAAGTGAAGACGAGAGAAGAAATAGCGCAGTACACGAATGGGCATGAGCCAGGATGAGGTAGAGAAATCGGGGGACAAGGTCCATTTTCAAGACATTTATACATCCGAATAATAATAAGGATAATTGTAGGACACCATTTTTTCTCAAGTCCGCTGCAGTCCTTTCCAGTAAGGGGAGGTAGGTACTGTACATCGGAAAAGGTCTGACGGGTCGGAGGAGATCTGTATCCCCAAGTATTTAATCGAATGGGGCTTCCATTTGAAAGGGAATTGGGAGGCCAAATATGCAAACTCCACAGGGGGCATTCATTTATCTGAATCGACAGAAGTCGATTGGGCGACGAGCTTTCCAATAACAGAGTCACTCTCCTCCAATCACCTGGGCTACAATAGAAAACAAACTGCTGCATCAAAACAAATTTAAAGCAGCTAACCAGATTGGTTACAAGAGTAAAGCAAAAGGCAATACAGGATGGAAAGAAAAAACAAGAACTTCGCATAAAGGGAACACCATAGAAGGGTGTGTCCCCAGGGGGGCGGCAGAGGAAACAAGGGCCAAACGAGTTCTCCACCAAGGCAGAGAGATAGTAACAGTCTCCATCGCCCCGGGGCTAGCATCCAAATCAGTGGAAGTAAATACAAGGGAGATCAGCTAAAGCTAGGGATGTTGATTCCGTGACTCAGGGCAGAGAAGCCCCATGCTCCATGGGCCCATCACTTGTAGCAGGGGCCTGATCTTGTCTGTGACGTCTTGGTCCTGGGAGGCTGGGTGTTCACAGGCATCCCCGGAAGGGCAGTATGTCCATGGGGGGGGGGATGCCAAGAGCAGCTGCAAAAGAGGGGATGTCACCAGGATGAGTGAGAACGAAGAGCCATCCCTCCTTCCAGACTTGTAGGGGACAAGGTGTCAGATCAGGACGTCCAGAAGAGGCTTGAGGGCCCGCCTTTTAGCCAGTGTAAGGCAAGAGAGGTCAGGCAGGAGAGATAGTTGGTAGTCCTGGAGGAGCACTTGTCCTGATTCCCGGGCTTTCCGCATGATGGCTTCCTTCAGTTGGAAGAGATGGACTCTGCAAATTACAACCTTTGGGTTGTTAAGGTCAGGTGAACAGGGACCCAGAGAGCAGTGTGCTTGACTAAGTTCGAGGGGTGAGTCCGGAGGGACCCCCAAGAGAGAATTGAAGACATAATATAGAGTGGCGTCCAGTTGCTGGGGTTCAACTGATTCAGGGAGCCCCTGTATGCAGGTGTCATTATGTCTGTTCCAATTCTCCAGGTCAGCAAAGAAATCAGCCAAGTACTGAAGCTGAAAGGAGTGAGTTAGCAAAGTAGAGTCCTGTGCCGAAAGTCAATCAGAGAGGGTAGTAGGGAAAGCCTCAATGGAGTCTACTCTGCCTTCCAGATGTTGAACAGATGGCAGACAGTTCAGATTTTTAGGTTTGCTCTAAACGAGTAACATAAGCCTCCATGTCTGTGGGGACAGTACTGAGGTAGGCACTAAGCCAGCGTAATTCCTCCAGCGTGTTTTGGCAAGGGGAGTGCAAAAGGGGTGGGTGGAGTGGGATTCCCTTTAATCTAGGGGTCCTGCAGCATTAGAGGGGTCCACCTCCAGTAACGTTGCAGTGCCAGGAGGAGTTGTCCAAGTCTGAAGGGGAAAGACAGTACAAGTGTTGGAGCCGGCATCCTAGGCAGCCAGGCTAAAGATGAAGGCTGATTGAGACCTAGGGGCTCTCGCTTGGGGGTGGAGGAAGGTATCTGTTGGGCCAGGTGGCGGCTGTGGCTGAGGGACCCTGAGGCAGAGGCGTCAAGGATGTCCAGTCCACATGAGAGGCCACCCCTGAAGGTGGAGGAATCGGGGATTCCAACCAGGCTTGCCGCACCAGAGTGCGAGCCACACTAGGAGAAGGCACGCAGGAGCCATCCAGTGCCATTTTGAGAGTGTCCTCATGGCACCCCAGAAACACCAAAAACAAATAGATGGCTTCCTTATCGGTAAGAAGAGGGGGAGTAGAAGATGACCGAGGGGGTCTCCATTTAGTTTTCCCCATCCTGGGGTGTGGAGGGCACTGAATAGCTGCTGATAGATGAGGCATGAGGGCTACCAGGGCAGGAGCTCAGCAACAGTGTCTCTACTCCGCCACTGCCAGGCCACGCCCCCGTTATTTAAAGATTACTCATAAAATATGTAAATAAAAAGAAGTACTTTCCTTGAGCTGCATCGGTGCTCTGGAACGCTTTACCCCAGACAATCAGATTAATACCCAACTACAGCCTTTTCAAAACTGCCCAAAAATCTAATCTGTTTAGTTTGGCTTATCACATGACCTGATCACATTGTTCTATACCTCAACACACTACACTAACCTTTCTTATCCTATTCTATCATTCCTCCTGTATCCTCAGATCCTGACCCCTTCATCTAGAAGTTACACTGTTCATACGTCAACAGGCGGCTCATACAGCTTCAGTTATATGACCTTATTTATTAAAAGATGGCTGGACCATTGTACCAAACAAGCCCTCTTATCTCATGTGTCTCCCTATTTCCTCATAGATTGTAAGCTCTTGCGAAGAGGGCACTCACTGCTATTGTTTGATATGTTAATTTCTTTGTCACAGTGTCTCATATTGTCTGTTCATGTGTCCTCTGATTTGTAAAGTGCTGTGGAATACAGTATATGTGGCACTATATAGATATTTTATTAGTAGTAGTAAAGTGGTGAAAGGTCACGTAACAAAAGGTGGTGAAGCTGTAGTGTAACAAGAAAATTGTATACTAAACCAAACCATAATATCAAGGAATATTAACTACATACAGTGCCTTGAAAAAGTATTCATACCCCTTGAACTTTTTCACATTTTGTCACCTTACAACCACAAACGTAAATGTATTTTATTGAGATTTTAAGTTATAGACCAACACAAAGTAGCAGATAATTGTGAAGTGGTAAGAAAAATGTGTGACGTGCAAAAGTATTCAGCCCCCCTATATCAATACTTTGAAGAGACACCTTTGACTGCAAGCTCAAGCTCAGCCAGATTGGATGGAGAGCGTCTGTGAACAGATGCTCAATGGGATTTAGGTCTGGACTTTGATTGGGCTATTCTAACACATGATTATTCTTTGATCTAAACCATTCCACTATAGCTCTGGCTACATGTTTAGGGTCATTGTCTCGATGAAAGGTGAATCTCCTTCCCAGTCTCAAGTCTTTTGCAGCCTCCAACAGGTTTTTTCCAGGATTGTCCTGTATTTAGCTCCATCCATCTTCTCGTCAACTCTGACCAGCTTTCCTGTCCCTGCTGAAAAAAAGCATCCCCACAGCATGATGCTGCCACCACCATGTTTCACAGTGGGGATGGTGTGTTCAGGGTGATGAGCAGTGTTACTTTTCCGCCACACATAGCACTTTGCATTTAGGCCAAAACTTTGGTCTTATCTGACCAGAGCAACTTCTTCCACATGTTTGCTGTGTCCCCTATATGGCTTGTGGAAAATTACAAACAGCGCTTTGTATGTCTTTCTTTCAAAAATGGTTTTCTTCTTGCCACTCTTCCATAAAGGCCAAATTGGTAGAGTGCATGATTTATAGTTGTCCTGTGGACAGATTCTCCCACCTGAGCTGTGGAGTTCTGCAGCTCCTCCAGAGTGACCATGGGCCGCCTGGCTGCTTCTCTAACCAGTGCTCTCCTTGCTCGATCTGTCAGGTTAGGTACAGTGGGGGAAAAAAGTATTTAGTCAGCCACCAATTGTGCAAGTTCTCCCACTTAAAAAGATGAGAGAGGCCTGTAATTGTCATCATAGGTAGACCTCAACTATGAGAGACAAAATGAGAAAACATATCAGGAAAATCACATTGTCTGATTTTTTTTAAGAATTTACTTGCAAATTATGGTGGAAAATAAGTTTGTTCACTAGTGTTCTCTAATAAACCACTGAGGCCTTCACAAAACAGGTGTATTTATACCGAGACTAAATTACACACAGCTGGACTCTATTAACTAATCAAGTGACTTCTGAAGGCAATTTTGCGCACTGGATTTTATTTAGGAGTATCAGAGTACAGGGGGCTGAATACTTTTGCACGTCATACTTTTCAAAATTTCGAAAACCATGTATCATTTTCTTACCACTTCACAATTATCTGCTACTTTGTGTTAGTCTATCACTTAAAATCTCAATAAAATACATTTAAGTTTGTGGTTGTAAGGTGACAAAATTCGAAAAAGTTCAAGGGGTATGAATACTTTTGCAAGTTACTGTATGTAACACCATAATAGCATGACCACAAAAAAATTATAATAAAATATCATTTTATTAACATAAATAATGAAACAAACATATATGGGGAGATAAATAATGAAGGTACACCATAATAACGATAGGGAGGGAAATGGGGGCCACAATAATAATAAATAGGGGGGATATACACCGCTGGTACAAATAAATATGTGTAAAGATGGTTGAAAACAACCTATATAGCACTATATATGCATAAACATACCACAAACAGTATAATAGCTTAAAGAAATCTAGTGAATACTAGAAAAATGGAAATAAATATAAACATGATAAGCCACCATTGTAACCTCACCTAGTCACTGATGACAGTTACTGTCCGTTATAAGTCCGTTACCCATAGACTTCAATGTTAAAAAATTTAAAATTTTTCAAACGGACAAAAAGTTCTGCATGTAGGATTTTTTGTCCGCAAAAAAAAAAACGGACTTCTGACAGATTTGGTGTAAACGGACACAAAAGGACACTAACAGACACAATATAAAAACCCATTGAAATTAATGGAAATTTTAACGGATTTCTGACGGTTCAGCTAGTGTCCGATGCTAAAATCTTGTAATGGACAGTAGCAACGGACACTACTGGGGGGAAGATTAAGCAAATAGGTAAAGGGATCCAGGGGAACACCTTGAATAAAAAGGGCATCAGTGAGGGATCTAACCTCTGTCCAGAAGGGGGTGTATCAAAAATGTTGCATAACGTACCCACCTCCGCCTGGCAGCACCAACAAATGGAAGGAATGCTAGGATTAAGAGAATGGAGCAAGGCAGGGGTGTGGTACCAATGCATAAGTAACTTATATTGAGTCTCGCGGAAAGTAATACAGGTAGAGGACTTAGCTGCTTGAGACCAAATAATCTGCCACTGCCCGGGTGATATCTGCCTATTCAGAGCCTCAGACCACTTAATCATATACTTATTCCTCTGGAGAGGAAAGCAGCCTATAAATGCCCGATATCAGACCTGCTGTGGAGATACCAGCTCGGCAAACCTTTTCAAAGGCAGTAGGGACCGAGACCTTCAGGGAACCGAACTGGGAGGTCACAAAGTGAACAATTTGCTGGTAGTGGAACCACTCAGAAGTAGACAAATGCTGCACAGAGGTAAAATAGACAAAGGGCCTGAGTTCCAAGGTCGACGGATCCACCAGGTCACCAATGTGAAAGAGGCCCAGTTTACTCCAGGGCCGTACCATAGCCGCCGTCAGTCCCCCCGGGAGGAGTGGGTTGTACAAGAAGGAAACCATAGAGGAACATGGAGAACCAGAGGAAAAAGTTTGGAGCAGGTGATCCAAATAGCTCGCGTGAAGTGGATGGGTCCTAGGAGAGGGGTGGAAGGAAGGGGAGAGGAACGGGACCACAAGAATGCTTTAGGGTGAATTGGTGCTAGCTAAAGCTTTTCAATCTCAACCCATTTCGTGTAGGCCTGCGGAGCAGCCCAGAACATGATACAACGCAAATGGGATGCCCAATGGTAATGCAAAACATGTGGGACCGCCAATACCCCCTCACCTCTGCCTGACAACATCACCGAGCGGGGAATACAATGGCGTTTACCATTCCAGATAAACTGGAAAATCGATTTTTGGAAGGCACGTAGCTCCAAGCGAGGGACAGCGATTGGGAGCGTTTCAAAGAAGTAAAGAAGTTTTGGGAGGAGAGTCATTTTGACAGCGGTAACACGACCAATGAGGGAAATATGGAGAGGGTGCCACTTGTCTAAAAGAGAACGTAATTCACTAAACAGGCGAGGATAGTAAAGGGTAGAATAAGAAGGAGACAGTTGAATTCCCAAATAATAGAGGGAGTGCTCCCTCCACTGAAAATCAAAGTTAGACCGGAGCAGTTGTAAAGTAGAGTTAGGGATGTTAATAGGTAATGCTTTGGTCTTGGTAGGATTAACTTTATAGCCAGAAAAACTGTCATATGTTTTCAACACTTGGAGAAGATTGGGGAGGGATGTGTGCGGATTAGTAAGGGTTAAAAGAACGTCGTCAGAAAACAAGCTAATCTTAAAGTCCCTATCCCTAACCGCTATCCCAGTGATATCAGGGTTAGATCGATTCTGGGAGGCTAGGGGTTCAATACAAAATGCAAATAGGAGCAGGGACAAAGGACATCCCTGACGGATCCCATTACGGATGGGGAACGGTGATGAGAGAGAGTTAGGGAGTTTTACCACAGCCGAGGGCTGAGAGTACAGTGCCCAGATCGCCGTGAGAAAGGCTCGAGAGCCGTTGGTTGAATTTACAGGAAGACTGTCAACTGTTTCAAATTGTGAATAATCTTTCTCACTGTAGACTGATGAACTTCAAATTGTTTCGAAATCGCCTTATAACTGTTCCCAGATTGATGCACAATAACAAGTGCTTCTCTAAGATCACTGCTGATGTCTTTCCTCCTTGGCACTGTGTTAACACACACCTGCATGCTGCCAGACTTTGCTGTTACAGAGATGGTCATATTTGTGTGTGATCAATTGATGAAAGCCATTTGATTAGCAGAACCTGGCTGCTACTTACCCTCTAAAAGGGGTTGTCAACATAAATAGAAATTCCTACACTAATCTAAACACCCTCCCATCACCTACCTTCTAAATTACATAATTCAGCAAAAATACACAGTTACCCATATCCCTGGGCTGGTCATTCTGATTATCCAGTGACAATCCGTTTCCCCATTTCCGGAAATGGAATGTCACCAATACTCCCCCCCCCATACTTACGTGTCTGCCTTCCAGACTTCCTTCTGCGGGGTGCAACTCCTCCTCCTTCTGTGACGTCTGCCTACGCGTGGAATATCTATATTGCGCAAGCGTGGAAGTCCAAAGGAGCCGCCTGCGCAGTAGAGATGGAGTGAAGGCTACAGCACAGTGCCGGGACTGCTGCGCAGGCGCTGGCAGAGTCACAGAAGAGGAGGAGCAGTTCCCCGCAAAAGGAACTCTGGACAGGAAGAAGACAGATAAGTATAATGGGGTAGGGGGTGGGCTGAGTTAGCTGGGAAGGGCTAGTAGTGGGCGGGATATCTAGGAAGAGGAGGGGAGGGGGTGTTAGAGAAGGAGGGGTGAGGAGTGAGAGGGAGATAGTGTGAGAATCTACAACTACCATAATGCATTGCATTAACTAAGGCAGCAGGAAGCTACACCATGTAAACAAATGCAGAAGATGCCAGGCACTCCCAGAGAAACCCAGAAATCACTCAAAACACTGCTAAAGGTATTTTGGTGCACTTATTAATAGCACTAACAGACCTTTTTTTAAAAAAAATATTTTTTTGGGGTGTGGCTAGGCATGCTTTTGACAGGCAGCACATTGTAGGAGCTCTGCTGTAAGTCCCGCTATAACAGGTGTTCCCGACTTGAAAATGAGCAAGACGTGCCCCAGGAAAACTGCTGGAGACATTTCCTCCTCCCAGGTACCGGAGGTACCCATCTCCAACTACTTTCTACCTTTGGGGGCACTACGGGGCTCATCAGACAGTGAGGCCGGTCTTGACGTGCCGGCGCCGCCATCTTCCCTGCCCCACGTGCGCTCAGGCGGCCCAGCGAGCAGCGCTCTTCCTGCCTCATGGGCAGCATAGCAGCTCCCTTCGCCTCTCTCTGCCACTGGTGCCCGCTGTTCCACACCACACCCAATGGCTTCAACTGTCACTCGACTGCCAGACTCCGCACCTGATCCTGCAGCAACCTCTCCTCTGCCATCAAGCACTCCCCTGGCGGGATCATCAGCAAAATGGGCGCCACTGATCTCTGGACTGCAAACTCCTCCTGAGACTGCTGGAGAGGTAGGAGACTCGTCCCAGGGGCTCTCCCTGCCCCACCCCAAACCCACTAACATGACTCCCGGTCCCCAGGTCCTCCTTCTAAGAAGGCCCTCTCTCACTCCTCCAGATCAGGGTGGCAGGCCCTTAAAGCTCTATCTACCCCTTCATGTTCTGATCTATCTTCAGTAGAAGACACTGTGCCCCTTGTCATCTGCAGAAAGAACCTCAGTGGCTACCACGCTCCCGGCGCTCACCACACTGAGACATCTACCTTCGTGACACCCCTGCCTCCGCTAGAAGAAGCAACTCTAACTCTTCAAGGCCATCCAGAACTTCAGGCTCTACTCGCCTTAAGTGAGAGAGATATAGACAATCTAGCCTCTGATCTGAAGCATGCATGGCGTCACGACTTACAAGTGGTTAAAACTGATATCTCTGACTTGCAGCACAGGGTGGACAACCTGGAAAAACTTCAGTTTTCAGTTACGGCTTCATTTCATACTTTGCAACAGGCCTCCGCCACCCATACTTCTCACTACTTCAAACTTATCTCCCACGTGGATGATATGAAGAACCGCAACTTCCGCAATAATATACGTATTCGCGGCCTCCCTAAAGCTACACAAACGGCTGACTTGGTGCCCACACTTACAGGCATCTTCAACTCTATTTTGGGCCGACCCCCTGAGACTCACATAGAGATGGACCGCGCACACCGTGCCCTCTGTCCTCGCAGCGCAGACCCTGCCAAACCTCGAGATGTTATACACACGTGGAAAAAATTGTTGGTACCCCTCGTTTAATTAAAGAAAAACCCACAAAGGTCACAGAAATAACTTGAATCTGAAAAAAGTAATAATATATAAAAATTCTATGAAAATGGAAAAATGAAAGTCAGACATTACTTTTCAACCATGCTTCAACAGAATTTTTTTAAAAAGAAAACTCATGAAACAGGCCTGGACAGAAATGATGGTACCCTTAACTTAATATCTTTTTGCGCAACCTTTTGAGGCAATCACTGCAATCAAACGATTCCTGTAACTGTCAATGAGACTTCTGCACCTCTCAACAGGTATTTTGGCCCACTCCTCATGAGCAAACTGCTCTAGTTGTCTCGGGTTTGAAGGATGCTTTTTCCAGATGGCATGTTTCAGCTCCTTCCAAAGATGCTCAATAGGATTTAGGTCAGGGCTCATAGAAGGCCACTTCAGAATAGTCCAATGTTTTCCTCTTAACCATTCTTGGGTGTTTTTAGCTGTGTGTTTTGGGTCATTATCCTGTTGCAAGACCCATGACCTGTGACTGAGACCAAGCTTTCTGACACTGGGCAGCACATTTCTCTCTAGAATCCCTTGATAATCTTGATATTTCATTGTACCCTGCACAGATTCAAGACACCCTGTGCCAGATGCAGCAAAGCAGCCCGAGAAAATAACAGAGCCTCCTCCATGTTTCACAGTAGGGACAGTTTTCTTTTCAAGATATGCTTCATTTTTCCATCTGTGATGTGCCTTGCCAAAAATTTAGATTTTTGTCTCATCTGTCCATAGGACATTCTCCCAGAAGCTTAGTGGCTTGTCAACATGTAGTTTGGCAAATTCCAGTTTTGTCAGATTCAAGTTATTTCTGTGACCATTGTGCGTTTTTCTTTCATGAAACGAGGGGTACCAACAATTTTGTCCACGTGTGTATATTGACTTTGATGGTGCCTCACTCTCCATCTTTCCAGACCTCTCCAGACATACTCTGCGCCAGAGAGGGGCCCTGAAGCCTCTACTTGCTATCCTCCAGAAACGCAGGATTCCCTATCGCTGGGTTTTCCCATTTGCCCTTCAGGTCCGCGTCAAAGACAGATTGGTTTCCCTGACTGCCCTGGAGGAACTGATCCAGCTTCCAGCTTGGGACCTACTCATCAATGACGCTGACCGTCCTGGACATTCTCCTCTGACCAGGCATACTACAGGAGGCCATAATATGAGTCCCCAGCACTCTCAAAGACCCCGTCACAGATGGAGATTGGCCCCAGACCAAGACCATCCCAAATCAACTGTCTCCTGTCACGTGACCTATTACTGCTGGACTGCTATTACTTTTTTCTGTTACGATATGGCTCTTTCCATCTAAGCCCTTGACACATGTCCTGCCCTCCTCGTCCCCACATAGCTGGAGTCCTGCTGTGCAGGACCGCCTGGAGACCTGTGTTCCCACCTTATAGTCCTCTCTGAGGGTGTTCTTTCCACCTTCTCTCGCTAGCCTGTCCTCTCCATACTCCGTAACCTCTCATCTCCTATCTTTATACCCTTTACCTCCCATGTCTGTGCTCTCTGTCTTCTCTCTCCTGATGCTGCCCTTGCCTGTTTTCCGCTCTACATGGCAGACGTTACCGTTTCATCTTTTAATGTTAAGGGATTAAATGTTTCTGAGAAGCGCTCTCAGCTCTTATATGCCCACAAGCACAAGGTTCAGATTCTCTGCCTCCAAGAAACACATTTTCTTGCTGAGCGCATGCCCACCATTAGAAACCGCTATTTTCCTCTATGGTCACATGGCAGTAGTGCACAAAGTAAGACTAAAGGGGTGGCCAACTTTTTTCCTAAGAATCTCCCAGATAAAATAGTGGTCTCCCTGGTAGATCAGGATACTCGGTACCTATACCTAATTTGTGAAATACTGTATATGGTAAGGTGTACACCATGGCCAACCTATACGCACCCAACTCTGGCCAGGTCCCTTTCCTCCTGTCTGCTCTGGATACCCTACAGTCCTTTGCAAAGGGTCACCTCATCCTGTGTGGTGATTTCAAACTTTCCATGAACCCACTGATTGATACATCCACGGGTAGATCCCATATCCCCTACAATGCTCTAAACAAGCTCTGCAGACTCTTACATTCTATGCTCTTATGTGACACTTGGCGGATTCTCCATCCTGCTGATAGGGACTTCTCCTACTACTCCCATGCCCACAAATCCTATAGCAGATTAGATTACATCCTCATATCCCACTCTCTCCTCTCTCAAGTGACTGTGGCTAGGATAGACATGGCCTTCATCTCTGACCATGTTACCTGCTCTATCTGTCTCTTATCTCCTGGCCCACGTTCCAACTTGTGGAGATTGAATGAGTCACTGCTGCTTGATGCTCAATGCCTAGCAGACCTAAAGCTTTCTATCTCCAACTTTGTGCAGGATCACTCATGTGATACGACTACCCCACCGGTACAATGGGAAGCCATAAAATGTGTGCTTCGGGGGGGTGCTAATGAAACATGGGGCCAGGCTCAAGAGAGATTCAGGCTTGAAGTTCCAGTCACTCCTTAGAGACCTGGCTACCCTGGAGGTGCAGCATAAGCAAACCCTCCAACAGTCTACTCCAGCCTCTCTGACGGCAACGCGTCAGGAGATCAGGTCCTTGCTTGAGCACAAGCAGCAGCGACTCCGACAACTGAGCAGATGTTCATTCTATGAGTGGGGTAACCAGGTGGGTCACCTGCTGGCTCGAGCAGTGAGCGAACCCAACGCTGCCACCCATGTTATGGCCATAAGGAACCTCTCAGGCATCACCTACCATCATACTGCAGATATTGCTGCAGCATTCCGTGACTACTATGAGTCCCTTTATAAACTTCCCCATCCGCACACCACTAACACGGCGCCCGACCCACCACTCACCCTTACCCAATACATAACTAATACAGCCCTCCATTCGCTTGGGCCTGAGGATGTCGCCTCTCTCGAGTCCTCGTTCTCTATGCAAGAGCTTGAAATAGGGATTTCTTCCCTGCCGATAGGTAAGAGCCCTGGACCGGACGGTTTCACTGCCCGATTTTATAAGACCCTACAACCTGATCTTGCACCCCTCTTACTGAAATCTTTCAATTCTGTATCATCAGATATGCCCTTCCCTCCATCCTTTCTGCACATATAACAGTTATCCCCAAGAAGGGTAAAGACCACTTACTCTGTCCTAGCTATAGGCCAATATCCCTAATCAACACAGACGCAAAACTTTATGCGAAGTTAAGTGCCTCTTGATCAGGTGGGATTTATTTCTCATAGGGAGGCCAGGGACAATACGTTGAAGGCCTTCTCTGCAATCCACCATGCTCAACACTCTCGAACTCCTATAATGCTGCTTTCTTTGGATGCGGAGAAGGCCTTTGACAGAATGGATTGGAGGTTCCTGGAGGCTACTCTCTCCCAGATAGGTCTTGGCCCTACCATGATCACCTGTATAAGCTCCCTCTATAATTCCCCATGTGCACAAATACGAGTTAACAGCACGGTCTTCCATCCCCTTACTATTCGTAATGGTACCCAGCAAGGTTGCCCCCTCTCTTCGATTCTGTATGCTCTGGGGATGAAACACCTGCTGGTGGCTATTAAGAGTAATCCAGACATTCAGGGCCTCCGTGTTCGTGATCTGCACTTAAAAATTTCAGCATTCGCGGACGATGTCCTGCTTTTTGTCGCGCAGCCACTTACGACTATCCCTTCTCTTCTTCACGAGATTAATACTTGTAGTTATTATAGTAATTATAAAATTAATCTGCCCTCAATATTTCCCTGCCCGTGCCTTTAATCCTTAATCATTGCTCATCCTTCCCATTCACGTGGTCCCCAAAAGCGATCAAATATTTGGGTGTACAGCTGCCTAGTAACTTATCTGACACATTCTCGTTAAATTTCCTCCCAATCCTGCGCACTCTCCAAACAGACCTCTCTCGCTGGGATACCAAAGGATTTTCTTGGCTAAGCCACATTAACCTCCTGAAAATTAATATACTCCCCAGGTTGCTCTATCTTTTTTAGACTATACCCATAGAGCTACCCAAACATTTTTTTACTACGGTCCAGAAAGCTTTCACTAAGTTTATCTGGGCGTCGAGGCCTCCGAGAATCGCAAGGAGTACTCTCACCAGGTCTAAGAGGAGTGGAGGTTTGGCGGTCCCAGAGTGCTCTAGTTACTTACTTGCCGCGGTCACTGCACGTATTTTTGACTGGCACCACTCTGCACGCTCTAAGCTCTGGGTTGCCCTGGAGGGATCTCTGAGTCAGCTCCCTCTCACTGCCTTCCCATGGCTTCACAAACGCTATTGGGGTGACGGTACGACTCATGTACTTCCATACGTCATGAGTCAGATTCTACACTCCTGCAGGCTCTATGGTGCTGTGCGGAAGCTGTTCATCAATGAAGGGCCCATGATTCTTATCTCGACTTTCCCGCTGCACAATACTCTCCCTTTCTCTCCCATACCATAGGCCAGCCTATCCTCAGGTTCTGTCGGGTGACCTCATCCTCATCCCTTCTTCTCTGCTTGGAATTAATCGCTTCAGATTCCGACCCTGACTCCACTACCTCCCACTGGCAGTATGCCCAGTGCCCAGCTCTCTCATTTCTACGGCACTCTTAAAATGTTTCATAATCTCCATAGGGCACTGTTGCCTTTTGAGCGGCTATGCCTCTTGCCTGCTCCCCAATCTCATGTTGTCTTGTTTATATATGGAATGCTAATGGAGGACCCCGATACCTGCTTTCCTGCGTATATGAGGGGTTGGGAGAGGGAATTGGGGCCTTTGTTCTCACCAGCCGTGTGATCTTCGGTTTTCCAGGCGTGCCATAATTTCTCTATTTCTTGCAAGGCACAAGAAACGAACTATACGATCCTTTCTCAGTGGTACAGAGTCCCATCTGTCCTCCATGAGATATACCCCTCCACATCAGATCGCTGCTGGAGATGTAACGTTGACCGGGGTACGATGGCACATGTCTGGTGGGTATGTACGCTCCTCCGACCCTTCTGGTCAGATGTTCCATCGAATTATTCAGATCGTCACTGGAATTGCATTGGATGATGACCCTGCTCCACTCCTCCTCTCTATCTTCATGTGAAAATTAAAAAAACATACCCATAGACTGTTAGGATTCCTATTAATAGCGGCAAGGACCGTTATCCCTCGAATGTGAAAATGCCCAATGCCCCCCCTCCCTGTTGTTGTGGCTTCAGGAGGTCTTGCGCATCTGCAGTATGGAAAACTTGCTCGCGGAATTGAAGCAGGATGATAGTGCCCACCAACAAACATGGCTCCTGTGAAACC
Organism: Leptodactylus fallax; assembly: GCA_947044405.1. Classification (NCBI taxonomy): domain Eukaryota; kingdom Metazoa; phylum Chordata; class Amphibia; order Anura; family Leptodactylidae; genus Leptodactylus; species Leptodactylus fallax. The sequence goes on from CAMRHE010000141.1 coordinate 494,826, forward strand.
ACTTCTATTACTCTACTTCTTCATAACCTTCCCGTTGCTTTTATCTTTCCTCAATCGCTTTTTGTTTTTAGTTTCAATAATTTTTTTTGAAGGTTTACAGATATAAAAGAACAAGGACAATAGCATAAATAAGTAACATAATCTGAGTATGCAGCATCTTAGGGACAAATAACGTAGCTCCAGTAGTATTACAAAGGTGCATACTGCCTTTACCATTAAAATAAAACAAACAAAGTACAGAAACAAAATAAAACACAGGCATTGAACAAAAACAGTTAAACATAGAGGCACCCTAATTGAGGCTTTAGCGAGAAGGTATCTCAAACGCATAAAGCAACACGCATAAATATCATATACTGTATCTGGCTAAGGAGGAATACATAAGTCTTAATGAGGTAAATAAGCCGAGCTAAGGGAAATGAAAGAATGAGATATTAGAACAAAATGTAGTGTATGTAAAAACGAGACACGAAAGGGACAAGGCCAAGGGGAATACCAAAACCGCACACCAACATATCTAGAATGAATCCAGCAACCCAATTGGCCACAAACGAATTATATGAATAGTTACCTAGGGCAATAATTTTTCATAAGCAAAAGTATTGTTAATAGCAGACTGTAAAGCCGAAAGGGGTGGCGAAACGGTCGATTTCCATCTCTAGACCAGCGTCAACTTGGCGATAGTCAAAATCTTATACAAGAGTGTTTTATGCAGGTTTAGTGTGCTAGGAACTCTGAGCAGCAAAACAGGCAAGTGTGGAGTGTACCGGATCTGGAGACCGAACAGCATTGAAAGCATGTGGAATACTTCTGTCCAGTACCCCTGAATAACCGGACACTGTCCCAAGGCACGCATAATCGGTGAAAAGGATGGAGCTGTTGTGATGTTCCAAAAGAGTGCTCCATGTGCAGCCAAGGAGCCGATACATCCATGGACCACCATCCAGCGCACTGAACAGCAAGGGAAGCCAAATAATAGTTACGCACTATGGGAACACTCAGGCCACCAGCTTATGTTTAAACAAAAAAACTTCTATTAATTCTAGGCCTTCTACCGCCCCATATATATTACAAAATCACTCTCTGCACAGATTCAAAAAAGAAGCAAGGAGAGAAATCGGCAGAGTGCGGAACAAGTAAAGAAGTCTAGGCAATAGTAACATCTTAAAAGCGGCCACTCGCCCGATCCAGGAAACATCTGTTAGCAGCATGCGTTCAGTTTCATCTCGCAAAGTTTTTATCATTGGCAAATAATTTTGTTGATAAAGTGACCTAGGAGAGGATGACACATGTTTACCCAAATATTGAATGCTATCCTTCCTCTAATCAAAATTGTATGTTGACTTTAAGGAGCTAAGCATGGAAGAGGGAACATTAAATGGAAGGGCCTGTGATTTTGCCAAGTTTAATTTATAATAAGACAACTGTCCAAAAGTCTGAATAATACCCATAAGGCGTGGGAGAGACACTCCCGGGTTGGTTAACGTAAGAAGAATGTCATCAGCATATACTGTAGCGATACAAGATGGACTCTATCTTTTACAGTGACGCCCTGTACATCAGGATCTATATCTGCCTGTGAGGGGGGGGGGACAGAAGAATCGTCCACAATATTATAAAGATCCAAGTAAAAGGACCTAAATGCATCCGCTATACCTTTAGGGTCGTAAATTTTATGTGTTCTGTCCCCAGGGTCGGACTGGCCCACCGGGGAACCGGTGAATCCACCGGTGGGCCCCGAGCCCTGACTATTAGTCCTCACCTCATGGGGGCCCGATCGGGATCCTGACCATCCCGATCGGGCCCCTGGCGTTATGATCGCGGTAGCAGGGGAGGCGACCGGACCCGGCAGGGTACGGGGGCCCGCGGCCAGCTGCAGATGGCGGGGCCCCAGACCACTATGATAGCGGTCGGGGAAAGCCTGGTTCCCCCGACCGCTATACATACTGTTATTGGAAAGGGGCCCTGGCATATTGCAGGCCCCTTTCCAATATATGGCAGGGCAGGGCACCCAGGGGAGGTGACTGAAAACAATAGATATTCTCACCTCTCCTGAGCGCAGCGTCCTCTCCGTCGCTCCTCTGTCATGTGACTGAGGCCTGTGATTAGGCCCCGGCGGTCACATGGGGGCGCGACCGCGTAATGACATCAGTGCGCCCCCACGTGACCGCTGAGGCCCAATCACAGGCCCCAGCAGCGACGTCGGAAAAGGGCCTGAAGACGCTGAAGACGACAGGATGGAGCGAGGATGCCAAGGAAAGGTAAAGCAAGGTGAGTATGAGAGTTTGTTATTTTTAATAACTTCCCATGGGCCTCCGATTATTATACTCTGGGGTCTGAGGAGACCCCAGAGTATAATAATAGCACCGAAGCGGAGCGGAGGGGAGCTATTGGGCGCATATAATATTGGGTGGGGGCCACTGTGGAGCTTATAATACTGGATGGGGGCCACTGTGGAGCTTATAATACTGGGTGGGGGCCACTATGGAGCTTATAATACTGGGTGGGAGCCACTGTGGAGCTTATAATACAGGGTGGGGGCCACTGTGGAGCTTATACTCCATACAGTGGCTCCTTCATTTTTTTTTTTAATTACGCCGGGGCAGGTGAAAAAAACAAAACCAAAAAAACCCCCACAAACTTTCTTTCCTGTCCCCAGTGTCTCCCAGCGCAGTTTGGTCCTGCAGTTCTGTTTTCTTCCATCGCAAGTTCCCTCTGCACATGACTACCTGTGACGTCACGTGACCCCTGAGGCCAATCAGCGGCCTAAGGGAAGGGACCTGGGACGTCACAGCCAGTGAGGAATTCCGTCAAAAAGACGACAGCAGAGCTACAGGACCGGACCGTGCTGGCAGGACACTGGAGCGCCGGAGACAGGTGAGTATGTTTAGTATGTTTTGTTTTTTTTGGGGGGGGGGGGGGGTAGGGGGGGATTCACCTCCCCCAGACTAATTATAAAAAAAGAAAAAAATTATACTGGACAATCTCTTTAAAGTGTGGTGCATTAGGGGTGTATATTAAAGGGGTTGTCCAGGCATAATTTGTTATGGTTTATCCTCAGGATAGGCCATAGATACCTGATCTGTAGGAGGCTGACCCCGGACCGATCAGCTGTTCGGAGCCACTTCTGGTGCCCATCCTGTACACAATACAGGGCCAGAAGCAGAAAGCTCCTGGGTGAGCAGCATGGCTCCCGGCATGTTATTACCTTTAGCCGCCCTGTCTCGGTACCGCTGATCTGCAGGGGTTCTGATGGTGGGCCCCTAGAAACAATTCCACTGGTGGGCCCTAGACATCCCAGTCCGACACTGTCCGTCCCTACTATGGAGGAACGGGATCCTGGATTTAGCATGTCTCTGTTTAAGTTTAGAGGCCAGCATCTTCCCCGCCTTATTGGATTGAGAATAATAGGTAGCTCTCACCCGCTTTAAATTCTTTTCATATTTATGTAACAAAGAAGTAGCAAGTTGTCGGCGTAGCTCTACTAGTTTAACCGTATTTGAGGGGATAGGGGACTTTTTATTGCCATTATCTATGATTTTTATTTGATTTATAAACTGGTCAATCTCTACCAATCTAGTTTTCTTTTCAATGTGACCAAGGCGTATAAAGGTACCAATAATGAAGGCCTTATGGGAGTTCCACAATATACCGATGGAGTGTTAACCTGAAAAAATTCCTTCAGATCATTCTCCAGAGTTGCCTTAAATTTCGGGTGTGATATCAAAAATTCATTACATTGCCATACATAAGACCGAGGACAGTCATATTTCTCTGAGATGAGAAGCGTAACCGCTGCATGATCAGACCCTGTTATTTGCGAAATAGTGGACTGCATGATAAGAGGGAGAGTACATTGGTCCACTAAAAATAAGTCAATACGAGAGTAGCTATTATGTGCGGACGAGAAAAAAAAGTATAATCTCGCTCAGTGCTATGCAAGACCCGCCAAGCATCAAATAAATTATGGTGCCACAGAGCCTGTGAGAAAGAAGGGAGTTGCTGTGAGAGGCCAGATGTGGTATCTACTAAAGGATCAGACGTTATGTCAGAGTCTCCCATCAACAATAACCAACCCTGCTTTCTTTTTCCAATCGCTTTCCCAAGCTTTCCAAAGAATGCTACCTGTCTCTTATTAGGAGCATAAACCGACACTAACGTATAAGTAACATTATTGATGAGACACACCAATATAATGAATCGTCCCCCAGGGTCTGAGTATTGAGATAACAACTGAAACGCCACTGAGTCCCTGATCCCGATCAGCACTCCCCTACATTTGAAGGAGTAATGAGCGTGGAACACATGAGGGTATGATGAGTGTTTAACGCGGGTGGCATCTGTAAGGGTCTTGCCAACCGTAGCAACCCTGACACTAGTGCAGCGGTCTGGGAGGAAGGACAGAGACAAGTGAGCCCTAATCTCACCCCAGCCACTGTCTCTTCCTATTGCCTCAGTTACCCTAAACGGTAAAAGGACAACCAGAAGACAAGCCCTATACTGGGTAAGTGACACAGAGAGCAGGACAAGATTAAAACAACACAGAAGCAGAGTGAGCAAGCCAAGGGATCAGTAACAAACGAGCAAAGCAGCACAAAATCGAAATCCAAGAGAATAGTCAAAAGGCAAGCCAGAGGTCAGAGAAATAGTACAGTCAATATCAAGGGCACAAAGAGAGCAGGCAAAGTCAGAGCAATAACCGGCGACAATGTGAGGGCTGACAACCTGTTTATAGAAAGTCTGGGACCAGACCCCAGACCTGATAGGTACACAGGCTGTCAATCACACAAGCCAGGAAGAGATTAACTCTATACCGTCCAGAGAGAAATGTTCAGAACACGGGTGGGGCTGGAAATCCATTACACTGATTAGGACCATGTTCAGACTGAGCAGCAAGAAACTTACACAAAGAATCAAACTGAACCCGCCTCCTTCGCCACAGCGTGCGAGCGGAGGGCGGCGCCGAGACCCGAAACGGCAGAGACGTTACAGTACCCCCCCTTTATGAGGGGCCACCAGACCCTCACCAGATAAACCAGTTTTAGTAGGACCCAGTATTTTCTCTGCCTTCAATTCAGGGTCTTTTTGCACAACCACAGACACTGGTGGGCCAGGCAAACATTTTTTATTCACCTGGTATTTCCCACCTTTAGCAGCCGAGACAGTCTCCTCAGTGACACAATTTAAGGTGTGCAAAACAATACAGTGGGATGAGAACTGATCTCCCCATTTTACCAACTCCCTTTTACCCCAATCAAAAATAGGGTTATGGATGTTCAACCAGGGGAGCCCCAAAATAATATCGGAAGACAGATGCTCCATAACAAAAAAGCTCATGACCTCTGAATGAGCTGAACCCACTTGCAACGTTATTAAGGGGGTCTTGAATCGGACCTTACCCCTGGCCAGTGGGGCAAAATCCGCTCCAGTAAACACCAGAGGAGTGTCAAGTGGCAAAAGCTCAATGCCTAAAGCTGAGACAAACGAGAATGTGACAAAGTTTGCCGCAGACCCAGAGTCAACTAAGGCCTGGCCAGAAACAGATCTGTCCCCAGAGGACAGAGACACAGATAACAACATCTTATTGTTACTACTGGCAAATACCTGGTTGCCTGAGTGGTTCTTCCGACTACCACTCAGGCACTGAAGCTTTTCCCCTGGTGTGCGGGGTCTGATGGAGCAGTCTCGTATGATATGCCCTGAAGTACCACCGTACAGGCAGAGGTTATTCCGGAAACAATGCTCTCGTCGCATCTTGGCGTCCATAACTCCTAGTTGCATGGGTTCCACACCAGGAGTCATGGGAGAAATAACAGGTTTCTCAGGAGAGAGTGAGGGAGAGACAGAAAACTTGAAAGAAGCAGACCCTATTCTCTCTTTAACATTTTCCCGGATCCTACGGTCAATACGGACAGCCAAAGTCATGGCCTGCTCAAGAGTGGGAGGATCTGGGTGACCAACCCAGAGCTCCTTAACACGGTCACACAGGCCTTGTTTAAAGTGGGCCTTTAGAGCTGACTCACACCTACCTGCAGACACGCTGCACTTGCGGAATTCTGCGCAATATTCCTCAGCAGAGCGTTTGCCCTGCCGCATGGTGAGGAGTTGCGATTCCGCAAGCCCAATGTGGTCTGGCTCAGCATATATAGACCCCAAAGACAAAAAAAAAATTTTCAAAGTTAATCCACTCCTCAGCCCCTGGAGGGAGTTTAAGGGCCCAAGCTTGTGGATCCCCCTGTAGTAGGGATATAACTACTCCCACCATTTGGGCCTGGGATGGATGTGGATTAATCCGGAAATACAAGCGACAAGACTCCCGGAAAGTCTCAAATTTTTCACGATCCCCTGAAAAACGGTCGGGGAGTAGCATCTTAACCCTAAAAGGGGCAGAAACAACTGGGGATGCTGCAGCAACATCAGTAAGGGTCTGCACCTGTTTAGCAAGCTCAGCTACCAGACCTACCAAACCTTCCAACTTGGCTGCAAGGCCCTGAATAGGATCCATGCTGACCCTATAGGAAGCAATGGCAGAATGTATTGGTCGGTTATTCTGTAAGGGTTTTGCCAACTGTAGCAACCCTGACACTAGTGCAGCGGTCTGGGAGGAAGGACAGAGACAAGTGAGCCCTAATCTCACCCCAGCCACTGTCTCTTCCTATTGCCTCAGTTACCCTAAACGGTAAAAGGACAACCAGAAGACAAGCCCTATACTGGGTAAGTGACACAGAGAGCAGGACAAGACAAAAACAACACAGAAGCAGAGTGAGCAAGCCAAGGGGTCAGTAACAAACGAGCAAAGCAGTACAAAATCGAAATCCAAGAGAATAGTCAAAAGGCAAGCCAGAGGTCAGAGAAATAGTACAGTCAATATCAAGGGCACAAAGAGAGCAGGCAAAGTCAGAGCAATAACCGGCGACAATGTGAGGGCTGACAACCTGTTTATAGAAAGTCTGGGACCAGACCCCAGACCTGATAGGTACACAGGCTGTCAATCACACAAGCCAGGAAGAGATTAACTCTATACCGTCCAGAGAGAAATGTTCAGAACACGGGTGGGGCTGGAAATCCATTACACTGATTAGGACCATGTTCAGACTGAGCAGCAAGAAACTTACACAAAGAATCAAACTGAACACTCCTCCTTCGCCACAGCGTGCGAGCGGAGGGCGCCGCCGAGACCCGAAACGGCACGTGTGTCTCCTGTACCGCTAGTATATCACAACCCTGAGCTCGAACTTCATCCCACAAATTAGCTCGTTTTTGAGGGGTATTCAAACCCCTAACATTCATGGACATAATCTTAAGAACCATAATGCAAATCTAAGAGAGCTATAAGAATCGGCACATATAGACTAAAAAATATAGAAATAATACTTGAGTAATGAAGTATGAAGTTGTCTCCATGCCAGAGGCCCTTTTCAACCAAGGTGCCAGAACCTGTAAGAAATAAATCAGCCAAACCATAGAACTCAACAACAGTCAAGCCTAAAAGAACAAGTAACATAGTACAGCGGACCAGCAGCTGTTGCGATCTCGGGGGATAAGTTCAGCAGCAGCAGACATAAGAAATTCCTAGGGAAGAGGAGAAAGAGCCTTCAGCGTTTAACTCCTGTGGTAAGAAATCTTCAGGTCTTCACTGGATGCCAACCGTCAGACAGGTGGCCAGGTGGTTTCACATGTGGAAGATCAACAATAGGAATGTTCCATTTACTTAACAATTTTTTTCCCTCTTCCAAATTCTTGATCACATGGGTAAGATTATTTCGGGTTAGTATCACTCTGACTGGGAATCCCCGCTTGTACACCATATGATGTTGGCGAAGTGCTGCCGTAATGGGGACTAGCTGGCGTTGTAGTTGTAAAGTTGCAGCCGACAAATCTTAGAAAATGGAGATCTTGTGAAATGGTTCAGGAAGACGGTCTAGTTTACGAGAGGCTAATAACACCAAATCTTTAGTGCGAAAAAAGTGGATCCTCGCCAGGACGTCTCTTGGAATTGATTCGTCCAAATGTGAGGGTCTGGGGACTCTGTGTGCTCTGTCGATCGTTAAGTCTGTAGACTGATGGTCAGGCAGTAAGGCACGCATCAGACCCTGAAGGAAAGTGGGCAATTCTCCCGTAGCAACCGTCTCCGGAATTCCCCTGAATTTCAAGTTATTCCTTCTTGACCGATCTTCCAAATCAGCTATTTTAGCCTTCAAAAAGGTCACATCTTTTTCCACATCATAATGGGCATCTATAAGGTCATTATGGGATATAGAAAATTCCCCTATCTTAGATTCTATATGTACAGTGCGGCTTTTCAGATCTTGAATGTCTCGCTCAAGTGGTGTGATCATGAGAGACATATCTGCTTTCAATGATTTACAGAAGGCTGTCAGCATAACTTTCATAGAGGCCTCAGTCTGTAAATTCTCTGATACCGGTATATCAGCAAAAAAAAAATCAATGCAAGGTATTGTAGAGTGTGTGTCATGTCTCACCTCTCCATCAGAGACAGCAGTATCTTGAAGTCGTGGTCTCAATTTAGCTGGGCTAGCGGTGGGAGACCATGGTACCGCTGCTGTGGAAGGAGATGTAGGTGCGTTTATCTCCTCGGTGCCATCTTGGGAGGACGACCAGTCTGAGCAGGCCCACCCCCCTGATCCTCCCTGTTACCCACCTGATGTATCATATTCTCCCTGCCCCTTCCGCTCCTTAACCCTAACTGTCATCATTTCCCTCTTTTGTGTATCACCTTTGTTGTTATTGTGTTGTTACTTGTTTACTGTTGTTATACAAAAAAACAATAAAAATCTTAATGTTAAAAAAAAAAAAAGATTTTTTGCCTGGAAAACCCCTTTAATTCCCATAGACGTTACTTTTCCTCTGTGGACTTTCTGCTTCAATTATACCTATTAGGAAAACCGCCAGTGTTTCCATAGGTATAACTGACATAATGCAATTTCCAAAGCCGAGACGGTTTAGAAAACCACAGTGTGTCTGCTGCGCGTATTTTCCCGCAATATGTGGATGGGATTCCACTTTGCATGGATTGTAAAACGCATCATTTTTTTGTGCAGCTTTTCTGCTGCAGTTTGGTTTCTGCCAGGTGGGGCCCCGGCCTCAAGGTATGTCAGCACAGGATGTATACTATTTATTTTATCCATTTATACAGAGGCAACACATTCCATAGCATGTTACAAAGGTTGTCATTCCCTGTCTAAATTTCATGTTATCCAATGAATATGTTTTTGGAGCATAAAAAGGAAACTGATGCCTCTGGCTGAAATCCACATAAACACACAGAGGATGTACAAACTTCATGCAGATGTTCTCTAAAGTGCTAACCACTGAGCCACCATCCTGCCCACTGTAAGGCTGAAGCCCCACGTTGCGGAAACGCAGCTTTTTTTGTAGCAGATTTTGCTGCGATTTTTTGAGCCAAAGCCAGGAGTGTATTGAGCAGAGGGAAGAAGTATAAGAGCTTCCTATATATTTCCCATTTCTTTTATAGCCATTCCGGGCTTTGGCTCGAAAAAACGCAGCAAAATCTGCAACAAAAAAAGCTGCATTTTCACAATGTGGGGCTTCAGTCTAATGCCCGTTGCAGACGACCGTGGGCAAGATCCGTGTGCTATCCTTGTTTTTTGCGGATAGCACACTGACCCATTCATTTCTATGGGTACATGCACACAACCATGTTTTTCACTGATCAGTGTGCGAGCCATGATTCCGCGCCACATCAGATAGATCATGTCCTATTCTGTTCAGTTTTTGCGGAACGGACTCGCCCATAGAAGCCTATGGGAGACTAAAAACCTAGGACGGCACACTGATGTAGTCAGTGTGTCATCAGGACAAGCTAGGGATATAATTAGATGTCACCTGTGTTTATTATGGTGGATCCGCAAACTAGGATCACACACTGAAGACACAAATCACTGACGCTGAAGAAACACTGAAGACACTGCCCGCAAAAACTGAAGACTAATTACTAGTTTGCTGACTGCAAAATACACACGGTCGTCTGCAACTAGCCTAAGGGTTTCACACTCTGCGGATTTTATTCTCTGCATCAAATTGTGTGAACTGATGTGGATTTTATGTTGCAGATTTCACCATATGTATTGGAAAGGGTGAAAATCCACCGCATAAATTGACATGCTATTTTATAGTCACTGCAGATTGTTGTCTTAGTGTGGATGGGATTTATTTATATCTCATTCACTTTGCTGCTATTATAATAGGTCACTATCACAGTACTTCAGCTTCACAAAAAAAAAAAATGTATATATATATAAATTTTAGTAAAATGTTTAAAGAAAAGTTACATTGTATATGATTTTGCATGCCGGTGAAGCCAAAGTGCTGTCACAGTCATTTAGTACACAGTGGCATGGTGGTTTATCATGGTTGTACAGGAATAATACTGAAATATTCCGCCACAGAAACTCTGCAGTAATCTTGTCCTGTGTGGACATACCCCGATAGTAGCCAGTTCTGTTTAATAGTCCTTAGATCATATAGAGGTGACTCCAGCAATCCTAATCTATGTGGAGGATCTCAGCAGGATCGCACAAAGTATCAGACGACGTATTATTACTGATATAGATGGCGTTTGCTTCTCTGTTAACTATTGTATGTGAACAGTTCACCTTGCAGTCAGGGCAAAGAGCAGCCGCGGCTTCTACTCTGTACAAGAGGGAGCAGAGGTCGGCAGGCAGGGCTCTGCCATAAAGGAGGGAGGAGCCGAGTGTGACTGGAGACTCTAGGAAGTCGGAGAGCTACTCCAGAAAAGATCAGAGTTTCCTGCCCTCAGCGGAGGAGGAGAGACAGATGACAAAGTGTGAGGCTGACAGCTCAGCTGAGCCATGGACGACTTCAGAAGCCTAGCAAACAACATCTTCGCAGTATGGCTCAGCGTCGTTATAGTCTTCATCATGTTACCTTCCATGTTTGGCATGTCGCTGGGCATTTCCGAGGTCTACATGAAGATCCTGGTGAAAATGCTGGAGGTGAGCCACGTTCAGATTGCTTGCGCTCCGTGCATATGTGCGACTTTTGTTCCTCACACCTCAGTCATTGCAACATAGGCCATTACTGCAAACTTTACGCATGTGATGTGACTTGCAGAATTATTGTGAGTCTCTCCAGATCGTAGTCCATGTCAGTGACAAAAACGATCAGTTCTGACCAATGGGAGTTAAGTTTGAGTTGTAACAGGTGCAGGATTATGAAGTGTCCATGTTTGTCTCTGGTGAAAGACTTTGATATTTCTCATCTAGCTGTGACCACCAGTTTTACATTTAGAAATACATTCTGATCCTTGCAGAATTCTTAGGACCTATTTACACTGTGCAGTTGTCATTTAGCGTTATCACGAGGGTAAAGCCACATGTAGTGGCTGTGGTTCAAGTGTCAACTTTGGGTATTACCACAATTTGATGAGGTTTGTGCTAGTCTGCACAGTGTTTAGTGCCATTCACCTGCCATTGTTTCATTGCAGTTTTCGGTGCTGAAACTGAGGCAAGATAGATCATGCAGCTTCTTTTGTTTTCCTGCAACACAGGAATTCCGTTCTGTTCATTGGAAATCTCATGCCATGTGAACAGCGGGGGGCTTTCCCAGTGAGAGGCAGGAACTCGTTTTCCACTCTGATTTCAATGCAGAATACGGAACAAAAACGATGTGAAAAAGTGTGTGTGTGTGTGTGTGTGTGTGTGAGACTATACCCTTAAGAGTTTTCCAGGGAAATAAAAAATCTAAAGAGGACCTTTCACCACCTCCACCAACTCGGACTCTGCATCCTTTTAATAGATGCTGTTCCACTGGTCCCAGCACAATTTTTTTCTCTAGCCTTTGCTGTGCAGTTATTTCAGTTGGTTTGAGCACTCAATATCTTAATTAGGCACCACCCACCTGACAGTACGGAGCCTATCTGCTTCTGCCCAGGACCACCCACCTGACAGTAGGGAGCCTATCTGCTTCTGCCCAGGACCACCCACCTGACAGTAGGGAGCCTATCTGCTTCTGCCCAGGACCGCCCACCTGACAGTAGGGAGCCTATCTGCTTCTGCCCAGGACCGCCCACCTGACAGTAGGGAGCCTATCTGCTTCTGCCCAGGACCGCCCACCTGACAGTAGGGAGCCTATCTGCTTCTGCCCAGGACCGCCCACCTGACAGTAGGGAGCCTATCTGCTTCTGCCCAGGACCGCCCACCTGACAGTAGGGAGCCTATCTGCTTCTGCCCAGGACCACCCACCTGACAGTAGGGAGCCTATCTGCTTCTGCCCAGGACCACCCACCTGACAGTAGGGAGCCTATCTGCTTCTGCCCAGGACCACCCACCTGACAGTAGGGAGCCTAATTATCACATTTTGTGCTGATACTAACAGAAGTAATTGTTCAGGAACAGTGGGGGCAAAAGAAAAAAATTCCAACTGCGCTGGAATCCATGGAGCAGCACCTATACAAGGATGCAAACTGGAATTGATAATTGGTGAAAGGTCCTCTTAATAGCAGTAGACCCCATCTTCCTACTGCAGGTAAAGCAGAAGATATGCTAATGCTAGGTTCACACCTGCATTGGGGTTTTCGCTTGGGAACCCGAAAAATGGAAAACCAATCTGCTTAATAATGGGGTCCGCTGGGTTCCCACCTTAAACGGCGGAGAGAAAAGTCCTCCTTGCAGGACTTTTCTCTCTGCCTACTTTAAGTGGAATGGGGGACAGAGTCTCATGCTGAGACTCAAATGCTAGTGTAAAACTATCATAATTGGTTTGCGAGGCATTTTAGAGGAGATGGTCTCCCTTTTAGAAATTGTGTACTATATATATATTTGAAAACTGCATATCTTTCATCCGTGAAATAAACTACTTTCTGAAAATCAGAATTTCTTTAAGCTAGCTAGTCTTCTGCTTTCACCATAAACGTAAGTTTCCAGCAGCAGCTAATATCTTGCATAATATAGGATTGGCTATTGTGCCTTTGCAGGAGACTCTAGAGCAGGGGTCTCAAACTCGCGGCCCGCGGGCCAACTGCAGCCCTCAGGACAATAGTTTGCGGCCCCCACCTCAATATCAAAGTTTAATGTTAGTGCGGCACAAGTTTGATACGAATGGCACCAGTGGCGCACTGTCTGGGGGTGGCATTTTTTACTATCTAATGTAAACCAACCCAGGACAGGCCGCTTTAAAAAAAAAAACAACGCTGAGCGGGGCCTGTCCTGGGCTGGCTTACGAGACAGCGCAGGCAGCGATATAATGACGTCATCGCGCCTCCTACGCTGAGACATAGACGTCTCAGACAAGAGGAGGAGGCGGCGGCTGCATCAAGGCATCGCAGGTAGGTGAGGATAAGTTTTTTTTTTTTTTTTTTTTTATTTATATAAATAGGCCGTTACCTGCTGGAGTATCCCCGGCAGGTCACAACCTATTTATTTCCCTACCCGGCGTCTGCTCATGGCCGCCCCCAGTTCCCCTTCTGCTATGGGACGCAGAAAGGGAAGTGGATGCAGCTGTGAGTAGCCGCGGGCATCGGTAAGTGAGGCCGCGAGCCTCAAATAATACTATTATTATACTCCGGGTTCTTTTTAGACCCCGGAGTATAATAATCGGAGACCCAGGGGAGGTGAAGGAACATAAGTCTGACCTGTCTGACCTTCACACGGGCCCGGGTGAGGAAGGAGATGAAAAAGATCAAGGCGAGGAAAGCCGCAGGGCCAGATGACATCAGTGCAAGGCTAATTAAGACTTGCGGGGACCAGCTGTGTGGTATAATTACATATATGTATAATATGAGCCTGAGGCAGGAAATAGTCCCTGAATTATGGAAATCTTCTTGTGTGGTACCAGTTCCAAAGAAACCCCACCCTGTGGACCTCAATGACTACAGACCTGTAGCACTGACATCCCACCTGATGAAGATCTTGGAGAGATTGGTTCTCACACATCTCCGCCCTCTAGTGAGCCCCGCTATGGACCCCCTCCAGTTTGCTTATCGGCCGGGCATGGGGGTAGATGATGCCATCATCCATCTTCTGCACAGGGCTCTGTCTCACCTGGAGAAGCCAGGGAACACGGTGAGAATAATGTTCTTTGATTTCTCCAGCGCTTTTAACACCATACAGCCCAGGTTATTGAGGGACAAGCTGGGCCTTGCTGGAGTGGACCACCACCTCTCCAACTGGATCCTAGACTACCTCACAAATCGACCTCAATACGTGAGAGCCCAAGACTGTGTGTCAGGTACCGTGATCTGTAATATGGGGGCACCTCAGGGTATGGTTCTCGCCCCTTTCCTCTTCACACTGTACACTGCAGATTTTAGGTGCAACTCATCCAGCTGCTACCTACAGAAGTATTCTGACGACTCTGCAATAGTGGGTCTCATCACAGATGATGATGATAGGGAGTACAGAGAACTGAACCAGGATTTTGTGGACTGGTGCCACCGGAACCACCTGAAGATTAACGCGGGGAAGACCAAGGAGATGGTGGTGGACTTCCGTAAAGGCAGAAGCCCTCCTAAACCAGTGGACATCCTGGGGACGGGCATCGAGATTGTGAACACCTATAAGTACCTGGGTTTGCTCCTTAATAATAAGCTGGACTGGGCAGATCATATGGAGGCCCTGTACAGGAAGGGCCACAGCAGGCTCTACCTGCATAGGAAGCTGAGAGCCTTTGGAATCCGGGGGGCACTTCTTAGAACTTTCTTCAACTCGGTAGTGGCATCAGCCATCTTCTTTGGAGTGGCCTGCTGGGGGAGCAGTATATCAACCAGGGACAGAAATAAACTTGACAAGCTGATTAGAAGGGCCAGCTCTGTCCTGGGGAGCCCACTGGACCCAGTGCAGGCGGTGGGTGACAAAAGGATACTGTCCGTGGTGAGCTCCATGCGGGAGAAGAAGTCCCATCCCATGCATGAGACTGTGATCGCGCTGAGCAGTACTGTCAGTGACCGATTGCTCCACCCTAGGTGTGAGAAGGAGCGCTATCGGAAGTCTTTCCTCCCCACCGCGGTTAGGCTGTACAACCAACACCGACCTAAGCGGAGATCATTACACACAGAGAACTGAAATATCTCTCTGCCTGTTTAAATCCCCCCCCCTCTGCTACTTCCTATCTGTCTGTCTGCTATCAAAGTAATGCCTCTCACCTTGGAACATTCCTGTACATGTTGTATTTGTATCTGCTTATCTTTGCTGCTGTAACACACTGAATTTCCCCATTGTGGGACTATTAAAGGACTATTATTATTATTATTATTATAAAAACCAATGCTACTCACCTCTCCTACGATCCGTTGTCACTCCGAGCAGGCTTGGACGCTCTGGTGACGTCATCAGGTCGCATCGCCGGTCTCATCACGTGACTTAGACAGGGCCGAAAGCTGCTGGGAGTGCTCCGGTTTCCAGTATAGGTAAGTAACACTGGTTTTTATGTTTGTCACCTCCCCTGGGTCTCCGATCATTATACTCTGGGTTCTGAAAAGAACCCAGAGTATAATAATAGTTCTTGGGTGGGCATCTATGGGACACAATACCGTGTGCGGGGGCCACTATGGAGCCTAATACCAGTGTAGGGGCCACTATGGAGCATAATACCGTGTGCAGGGGCCACTAGGGAGCATAATACAAGTGCAGGGGCCACTAGGAGCATAATACAAGTGCAGGGGCCACTATGGAGCATAATACCGTGTGCAGGGGCCAATATGGAGCATATTACCGGTGTGGAAAACCTGATGCGGCCCAGACTCTACCTCCAGCGGCCCCCGGGTAAATTGAGTTTGAGACCCCTGCTCTAGAGTCCACCTATACACAAGACAGTCCCCCTAATCTCATTAGTATTAGCCAGCAGGGAAGAAACATATCTATAGATAATAGGACAGATTTATTATGACTAGCATTGACATGCCTGTCTGCTTAAAAAGCGGTTACCTGCAGACAGCCACTGACCCCATAGACTATAATGAGATTCCGTCTAAAATCGGCGGAGAGAAAAGTCCTGCAAGGAGGACTTTTCTCTCTGCTGATTTCAGTATAAAACCGGTGGAGAGAAAAAACCTCCTTGCAGGACTTTTCTCTCCGCCGATTTTAGATGGAATCTGCGGCGGAGTTTCTTACAGAGACTCCAACACAGATGTGAATCTAGCCTGATCTGTTACCTGTTATGTTGCTGACTAAATGACTATATTTGTTTACTTCCAGTGGGCTACTTTAAGAATTCAAAAAGGTTTTGAAGAACAAAAAAAACTTCGAATGGTTGCATCGAACGGTAAGAGCTGAAAGTGACTAGCTTATCAATTCATTTGAAAATTGTGATGCCACATGTGAAAAGTTCATAAACCAATACCGAATGAATTTAATGCATACATATAAAAATACCTCTCCATCCTAAGCTGCAACATTTCTACTGTTGAAGGACTTTTCCGAGCAAAGAAATGTATCTTCTGTCCAGTGGATTGGAGATAAATGTTTGATCGCTGGAGGTCCGACTGCTAGAAACCCCAGCAGTCGCGATCCCTATGTAAATAGTGTTGGTGCACATGCTCAACCGCGGCTGCTTTTACATCTGTGAGCATGTGCTCCATTCACATTGGCACTTGGAGGGGGTACTTTTGGGCCCCATTCTTCTGATTGGGTCCTAGCGATCAGATTCTTATCTCCTAACTTGTGGATGGGGAATAAGAGTATATTGTGAAAGAAACTCTAGATTCTCTAGGTTGTGAACCTGTGGTAATGTAATTGTACCTCAGGGGGTTACACACAAATCCTGTGAAGAATACTTACACAGCAAATTATTAAAGCCTTGATGTTATTTATCTGGTTAGAGGGTATTTGACTTGGGAACATCAAGAGGCACTGGTGTAGCCGTTCTGTTTGTGGCGCCTGTTTTTATATGGTTATTTTAACACTATGTAGGATATGTGGTGGGTGAACAGATCTGCATCTTCATAATCAGCGCTGTAGGCTCTAGCTTTAGAGGCCATTCACACAGTGGGCAATAAAGAGGAATTCCTTTTCAATTTCCGACCACCGGAATCAATATCCCTCAGATTCCGTCGCAACTTTCCTCCACTGATTAGGCCCAGGTGAATGGGCCTACTCAGTGGGGAGTTTCGGGTCTCTGCATCCGTTGCAAGATCCTGCCTCCCATTGAATCTGTTATTTGTTTTCTTTTTTATTTATTTTTTTGGTCCGCCATCTTGGCCAAAAGTTTTTCTCTAGCATTCCTTCTCCAAGAGATCATAGGTCCTTTCATCCATTTGGAAGGTATAGGAAGGAAAGAGGTTATAGAGACAATGAGGAGGTTGGAAGGATTCCCAGAACAGAAAGAAGAGGTTTTTGTTTGGTAGTTCATCCCATAATCTGTCCTGTAAACAGTGATGGCAGACCCCAAGTCGTTGCATGGCTAAAGGATTTTATACTTGCTTGGTATGTTGTCTTTGCCAGTACTTGGGTGTTAGACACTATAAGATGGAGGTTGAAGCTGAAGGTTGTCTCCCTCTCCACAGAGCTTCGTAGTCTCGCCAGCCCAGTCTTCAGCCAGATCTCTCTGCCCTAGAGTTTATTTATTTTGCTTACTTATAGTTTAGAGGTGATAGATCTTATAGACAAAGGAAGTTCTTTCCAGTGCCTACAAGAGAGAAAGGTCATGGCTTTGATTTCCATTTCTTCTTGGTCCAGAAGCTGAATGGTCTTTCAGGATGATAACAAATCTAAGGGGGGTGAAATCACGTCCTGAAATTTGAAAAATTCAAGGTGGAGACTATAAATTTAAAGTGACTCTCCTAACCCACTTTGTGGGTGGTGGTTATAGACTTAAAAGTGCCCCTACTACCATGTTCCCATTCATAGACCATCAAAAATTCCTGATGGTGGTAGTACAGATCAAGAATTCCATTCTGCATTTCCAGTACCAGGCTCTTCCCTTTGGGATGTCTATGGTTTTGAGAGTGTTACATCAGGAGGAAAGATATTATTTTTGATCCAATTTTGTTTTTTGATTTGAAGGATTGCAAAATCTGTGTGGATCAGGTTCTGGTGATCCTGGCTTGCCTAAACTGGATAATAATCTCCAAAAAAAAGCCCAGATTTACCACAACTAGACGCCAGACGTTTCTGGGCATTATCCTGGACTCTGTACTTGCCTTCTTCCAGATGAAAACATTGTAAGGCCAGGGCCCCACATAGCATAAACGCTGTGATTTTGCTGCAGCAAAACCCGCTGTGTTTTACATTACATGCAAAGTGGAGGGGATTCTGGTTAATCCCATCCACACATTGCAGAAAAATATCCACAGTAGACATGCTACGATTTCAAAAACCGTTGCGTTTTTTTAAATCGCAGCCTACCTACAGAAACGCTGGTGTTTTTCTGTATAGGTATAGTAGAGGCAGAAAGTCCACAGAGGAAAACTCTGTGGACTTTGTGAAAAGCGCTGTGGGTAAAACCGTGATCTGTTTCGCTGTAGTTATTCCTACAGCGCTTTTTGCTTGTGGCTCACTACATGGGGCCTTAGGCCAAGGCTCCACGTTGCGGAAACAGTGTTTTTTGTTTAAAATTTTGCTGAGGTTTTTTTGAGCCAAAGTCAGGAGTATATTTAACAGAAGGGAAACATCTAAGTGCATCCTTTATATTTATATCATTGCACATGGTCTCCTGTGTCTGTAGTTAAATTTGACTATAAAGAACACAAAAATTATGATTTCAAATAAAATAATTTACTACATCATATGCTCCTGTAATAAACTCTGTGGGCTGAACAAAGAAGACATTACATTTGAGACTGAGGGAACATGTACAGTATGTAATATTATGAAGGATACCCACAATGGTCAATTTAGCATGTCCTCCTTTTGTGGATTAGAGTGGGTCAGGCCAGATTGGAGAGGTGCTAACTTTACAAAACAAATGTCCAGGGTGGAATGCTGCTGGATTTTTGAGCTGGACAACATTGCCCCTAATAAATACAGTAGAATTTTTGCTTTTTTATTGGGAGGAAACATGAGTGGCAAGTGATCCCACATCTGTAGGTATCTAAAGTTTGCTATGTGGGGTAGATCATTCATGTGTGTCTTTGGCATTATATATATTTGAATGTTGTCCCCTTATGTTTTGGAAATACAAGACCAAATGGATTGAATTATATTCATGCACGTTAATATATATGGTTATTAAAGCGAATCTACCACTTTTCTTGAGCATATTCAACTTTCACCACTGTTTTAGAGTACATTATCACAATACAGTGATAAACATACATTTATTATGTGTGTTGTTTTTCCCAAAGTCTAAAAAAGTAACTTTGAAGACTTTTGCAAATGAGGGAATTGGTGCACTAGGGGTGGGCTTTCTGCCCTGGGAGCACTGCTCTTGTTATCTGGTAGGATGGGTTATGTTATAACAGTTGGAGGGATCAATTGTCGCAGGGAGGATAGATAGTAGGTGTCTGAGTGCCAAGAGCAGTGCTTCCTCCATGAAGGCCCACTCCCAGTGCACCAACTGCCTCATTTTCATAAGACTTTGGAGTTGGTAAAGTGGCATACGTAAAAAAAAAAAAAAGTATGTTGTTACTCTATCATTGTTGTGATCTGTAACACTTTTGTATGTCAGTTTTGTAGGTTTGAAGGAAAACAACCTTAAAGTCTTATGCAAATGAGGCTGTGAGTACTGTGCTCCCAGGACTCAAGGCCCATCCCCAGTGCACCAACTGCTTCATCTACATACAGCTTCAAATGTTGTTTTTATTACATAAGGATATGATGTGAATTAATGTAATGTACTCTGTGATGGTGGCAGTTGAATATGCTTGGGAGAAGATGGTAGACTCCAATTAATGATGTGTGTGTGGTGTGTTTTTTTTTTTTTTTTTTTTCACATATGTGTACTTGTCTACCCATCTGTGGTCACTGTTTTTTCAACTTTAAGAACTGAATTGAAACAAGCTTAATTATAATGAAATGAGTAACGCTAACCCTATCTGCTTAAAAAGCAATTACCCGCAGGACCCCATAGACTATAATGGGGTCCGCCAGGTTTCTGCCTGAAATCAGCAGAGAAAAAGGCCCTGCAAGCATATTTTAAGGAATCCCCGAACGCTAGTGTGAACCTAGCTTAAGGCTGTTCATCCACATTGGGAGGAATTTATCAATGCATCTACTAATTTTCTGGTGTTGATGGGTGATAAGGTGGCACATCTTTGGCAGAAAGCCTTTTCTTGTGCAAAAGATACAAATAACCCCCCTGTTCTGAGCCTCACTCACCACTTTCAACAAATATGGGTTGGGCAGTTTCCTGGCGTGAGTTATGCAGAAAATCTACACTAGTTTCCGATTGACATAGATTTCCATTCTGATGCACTGGGTCTTTATTAAGACTGGTATGTGAATGCTAGCCATAAGGCAGATTTCTTATTATCAATAGATATGTGCCTTTCCTGTTGGCAGATATTAATGAGATTTTGTGTATAGGTGGCCTCCAGAGTCTTCTGCAAAGGCACAATAGCCAATCCTATATTATGCAAGATATTGGCTGCTGCTGGAAACTTATGTTAATGGTTGAATTGGAAGACTAGCTAGCTTTAAGAAATATTCTGATTTTTCAGAAAGTAGTTTTTTATTACACAGATGAAAGATATATTTGAAAATTGTACAATATTTAGTACACACTTTTAAAAGGGAGACCATCTCCTCTAAAATGCTTCCCAAACAAATAACTCTAGGTTTACACTAGCATTTGAGTCTCAGTATGAGACTCTATCCTCCATTCCGTTTAAAATAGGCGGAGAGAAAATGCCTGCAAGGAGGACTTTCTCTCCACCGTTGACGGTGGAAACCCAGCGGACCCCATTATAGTCTATGACCGTGGTGGCGAACCTATGGCACGTGTGCCAGAGGGGGCACTCAGAGCCCTCTCTGCTGATACACGCGCCGTCGCCCCATCCAGGCTTCCTGATTGCTCACTAACGAGGAATCCCCATTTACACGACTGTATTTTGTGGGTCCGTAACTGTCCGCAATTGTAGATCCGCAGAGTTTTAAAGGGGTTGTCCGGGATAAAACAATACTTTTACCCTAAGCTAAACACCCTCCCCCGCCTAACTTCTAACTAACTTACTTTATCAAAAATGTACTGTATATTTACCCTGATCGCCGGGGAGGTGATGTGACTGCCCCAGGCACATTTTCTGTTTTTCTGGTGACGTTCCATTTTCGGAAACGGAATGTCACCAATACCATTGCGCGGAAGTCAGCAGACATCGAGAGGGAAAGGTGCTGGCTGCACAGAAGGATGGGATCTCCCATGCCCAGAAGATCTGGACAGGAAGACAGATAAGTATGAGGGGGTGGGCTGAATTAGTTAGGTAGGAAGGGCTAGTAGTGGGTGGGCAAACTGCTAGGGAAACTGGGAGGGGATGAGAGGGAGTGGGAGGGGGATGTAGTGTGAGTCCGCTATGAGTGAAGAGCAATGCATAATGGTAGCTGTAGGATAAACGAACAGGAAGCTACACCATGTAAACCAATACAGAGGATGCCAGGAGCTCCCAGAGAAACCCAGAAATCACTCAAAACACTGATAAAGGTATATGGGTGCACTTATTAACCCATTAATAGCACTAACTGAGCCTTTAAGGTTAAATTGTCGTGTTGGCATTTTGCGATAAATTAGTTGGGTTTGGGTTGCAGTTTGGGCACTCTCTCTAAAAGGTTCGTCATCACTGGTCTATGGGGTCCGTGGGTTTCCATGTGTAACTGCTTTTTAAGCGGATAGGGTTTACTTTTCTCGGGTCCCCAAGCAGACCCGAATGAGGAAACCTGAACGTTATTGTGAACCTAGAGTAATAGTGCTTTGTAGGGACTGTTAATATGACCAGAAACATACCTTTGTGGCCACAATCCAGTGCAGAGATAATCCTCTTATAGATATTCATATCGGCCTTGTTTTTGTCACAAAATTATTTGGTAGGGGTGCTCCAAGGAATTTTTTTTTTTTTTTTCCAGGGGGACCCTGAGTCTGAAAAGGTTGGGGAAACACTGTCCTACATGAAAGTTATAGAACACAAACCATAACTGCAACCAGTTAGTCGATTGAGCTTACATTTCAATGTGATCCTTTATCAAAATGATTCATATTTGGACTGGACATGGGGCTAAGTGTAACCTGCACTAAGCCTGCTTTGTGGGGGCAGTGAGTGCCCATCACACAGCCTAGTCTTTTTGCTGAAGAAATCCAAACTAACTTTTACAGTCTTATTGAAATGAATGAAGGCAAATTTAGCTGCCATATTATACTTTGCACAAGTAGTTGCTGACCTTTGATTAGGCTACTGGCCTGGACACTTAGACATTGTGCCTCATGTTCCCACCACCTCCCAGTGCATCCTCCCGTCCGACTGCATTTTACATCGGTTAGAGAGAGAGAGTGCCACCTGGAGCAGAGAGAGTCCTATGCCAGGCAGATATGCCTTGGGTGCCGACTCCGGCACCAATGCCAGGGGTTGCTGACCCCTGCTGTAGATCATACAAGTGTTCTAGATGGTAAACAGCAGGGCATATTACTATTTTGTGCTTTACACCAAGCCTACACACAAGCAAGTGTCTGGTATAAATGCAAAAAACAATTGCTGCATTTGGCTGTAATCCCAGTCCCTGGTTTAGGGTGCAGCAGAGCATTGTACCATAGCATAGTTGGCACATAAAAGCAAAAGTAGATATGTTGGACACTGAAGTCAGTATTGCTGCCATCATATGAGATTCTTGAACTCTGTCCAGTTCACATGCATCAAGGGCATTTGCTGTGTTCTGTATATAAATAAGGCAGCAATCCAAGGTCTGTCTTTCATGTGCTAATAAAAATAATGTGTAGTAGAGAGAGAGAGAAAAAAAAAAACACTATGCTTGTGGAAGTTGCCTGTTAAACCAGTTATAATTGCCTGACACGTACTTTTAAATTCTTGCTGCAGTTCTGAACAGGTCCCACAGAACCCTAGTGGGAAAAGTGGCTAGTGAACTACAGTATATGTAAAATATGAAGTTATATAAAAAGCAAATATTGCAATAGAGCACAATTTATTAAGAATGCGCTAGAGGTGTGGCATAATGTGTCAAAAAACTGGCATACATGCTGCACAAGTTTGTCTCAATAAATTAGAAAATCCTTGAAAAGTTAATTTATTTCAGTCATTACATTCAAAGAGTGAAACTCCTAAATTTTATAGATTCATTACACAGTGGTCTATTTCAAGTGATTATTTCTTTTAATACTGATGATTATGACATACACTAATGAAAACCCAAAAGTTTACTAGCTCAGAAAATTAGATTGTGAAAGTTCAATATTTTAGACTCATGGTGTCACACTCTAGTCTGCTAATACACACAAAAAAAAAAAAAAAAAAACTGGCTTGGTTTCCTTAGTTCCTCAGTCTGGTTCAGTAGGATACGCAATCATGGGTATGACTGCTGACTTGTCCAGAAGACAGTCATTGACAACCTCCACAAGGAGAGTAAGCCACAAAAGGTCATTACTAAAGAAGCTGGCTGTTATCAAAGTGCTATATCAAAGCATATTAATGGAAAGATGAGTGCTAGGAAAATATGCACAAGCAACAGGGATAACTGCAGTCTTTGAAAGGATTGTTAAGAAAAGGCCATTCAAGAATTTAGAGGAGACTCGGAATACTGCGCAACAATGATTTTGCTACTGAGAGAAAAACAAGTCATTTATGTTCATGGGAATACCCCTTTAAGATGAATAAATGCAAATGTGTTAACGATCCGGACTATTTCTGCTACATATGTGACAAATTCACTACTTATGATCAGCGCAAGAATCTGACAAGGCGAGTGCGTCTTGCTTACAAGTATTACTTTGACTGTCAAATTGGAGATCAAGATAAAAGCTGGGCACCTCATGTTTGTTGCACTGTGTATTACTTTGGGCTAACGCATTGGTTGAATGGTAAAAGGAAAGGAATGGCTTTTGCAGTGCCGATGGTTTGGCGTGAGCAGAAAAATCACCATTCAGACTGTTACTTTTGCATCATTAAGATGTGAGTCTGCTCTTAAACCAGTACCACACGATGTAGAGAATCCAGTGCCTGCCCCTCCCACAGCAGGAACAGCAATTGAAACAGACGGTTCTGATCCTGATGAAGAAGATGTTGATTGACGCAATGTATTTACTAATCCAGAACAACTGGAGGGTCACTCGCACTTGCTGAGCCAATCAGATATAGATGATCTGGTAAGAGAGCTGTCATTATCTAAAGAAAAGTCAGAACTGCTATCTTCTAGACATCAGGAATGGAATTTGCTACAACGAGGTACCACAACTTCACACTTTTGTCAATCGACACACCAAGTTAGCTACATACTATGCAATGGAAAGCGATGTCTGTTTCTGTACTGATGTAAATGGTCTTATGATGGAGTTAGATGGTACACATGTTCCCGATGAATGGAGGTTATTCATAGACTCTAGCAAAACAAGTTTGAAAGCTGTCTTGTTGCACAATGGTAACGTAAAACCATCTGTTCCATTGGCTCATGCGGTTGGAATGAAAGAGACCCATGCTTCTATGGAGTTAATTTTGGAAATGATCAAATACTCAGAACATAAATGGAAAATTTGCGCTGACCTGAAAGAGGTGACGCTGTTGCTTCGCCTACAGTTAGGGTACACAAAGCATATGTGTTTCTTGTGCCTATGAAACAGTCGTGATGATAACAGTCATTACAAAATAAGACAGTGGCCTCTGAGTCGAGCACACAGTTGGTCAGTATAATGTACAACACAAATCGCCGGTCGATCCACTTCAAGTTCTTCCTCCACTTCATGTTAAACTTGGTTTAATGAAAAATGTAGTAATTGCACTTGATCGTGATGGAAATGGTTTCCAATATTTGAAGGAGAAGTTTAGCACACTAAAAATTGAGGCTAAAAAAAGGCTGGAATTTTTATTGGCCTCGAAATCAACAAACTAATGCATGATGACACATTCAGAACAAAACTCAACCCTCTGGAACTTGCATCTTGGGATGCATTTGTGCTAGTAGTGCAGAACTTCCTTGGGAACAGACGTGCTGAAAACTATGCTGAATTAGTAGACCACGTGCTTGCAGCATATGAACAACTTGGCTGCCGAATGTCATTGAAAATGCATTTCTTACATTCTCATTTTGACTTATTCTCACCCAATTTGGGACACGTAAGTGACAAACATGGAGAGCGGTTCCATAAAGATATTTCTATAATGAACAGATATCAAGGCCGCTGGAATTCCAGCATGATGGGGGACTACTGTAACTGCTGGTTTTTACAACGGGAAAATATGACCGTTCACAAAAGCAGATGCTTGAAGCACTTTTAACAGTACTGGGTCTTGCTCAAGTAAGTCTTTTAAACTGAAAAACGAGACTTTTTGAAATTTATTTATTTTTTTGTGTAATGAGTGGACTGCGGCTGGCGTCAGTGCTTCAAGAGCTACCTGACGTATCCAGGAGATGGGCTACAACTATCACTTTCCTTGTGTCAAGCCACTTATGACCCAGAGACAGCGTCAGAAGTGTCTTACCTAGGCTAAGGACTGGAAAAGGGACTGGACTTTTCTCAGTGGTCCAAGGTCCAGTTTTCAGATGAAATGAAATCTTCATTTCATTTAGAAATCAAGGTCCCAGAGTCTGGATGAAGAGTGGAGAGGCACTCAATCCAAGTTGATTGAGGTCAAATGTCAAGTTTCCATGCCTTTCCATCTTCTGGTGGTGGTCCACTGTGTTTTTATATCAGGTCCAAAGTCAGCACAGCCATCTACCAGATAATTTATAGCACTTCATGCATCCTTCTGCTGACAAGCTTTATGGAGATGCTGATTTCATCTTCCAACAGGACTTGACATCTGCCCACACTGCCAAAAGTACCAGTACTTGGTTTTATAGTATCCCTCTGCTTAATTTGCCAAACTCTCCTGACCTAAACCCCAAAGATAATTTAAGGAGTATTGGCAAGTGGAAAATGAGACACGTCCCAACAATGGAAACAAGCTGATTGCTATCAAAGCAACCTGGGCTTCCATAACATCTCAGCAGTGGCACAGGCTGGCTGCCTCCATCCCATACCACACTCATGCAGTAAATCATGCACCAGGAGCCCAGACCAAGTTTTGAGTGCATATACAGTACATAGATTTCAGTAGGCCAACAGTTCTGTATTGAAAACAATCTTTTCTTTAACCACTTATACCACCCATAGACTATATACGTCCAGATAGTGGTTGTCTATTTCTGCATGGACATACCGGTATGTCCAAGCAGAATTCCGCAGCTGCACAAAATTGTGCAGCTGCTGAAACTGGGAGCCGGATGTAGCTTCAACCGGAGCTCCCAGAGAGAAGGCAGGGAAGGTTTATTACCTTTTCTGCCATCCCAATCACTTGTGTATACAGTGCTCAATGAGCGCTGTATACCGTGCTATGGGCGCCGCCATCTTGCGGCTGCCCTCTGACCTGGTGGTCATGTGATCTGCCGGGATCAGCATGTGTTAGAGCTGCTCTGTAGTAACGTGCAGGACACTGCATTCCTCCTGCAACTTTGGCTAAATGTACCAGCCCCAGTTACAGGGGAGATCAACCTCCACCCCTCCCCCCCCCCACACAAAAAAAATAAAAATAAAAAAGTGATAATGTCCCCAAAGGTCTATTATGACCTTATGGGAACACAATGTAAAAAAAAACACCATACAAAATAAAAAAATACTATAACGGAGAGTAAAAACAATTTTTTATTATTTTTTTTTTTTTTTTTATTTTAAATTTTTAGTAGTACTTTGTTTATTAAATAAAATGTGTTTTATATATATATATATATATATATATATATATATATATATATATATAAAAAATAAAAAATTTAAACACATGCAAAAATAAAAACATAAAAATAAAGCCCTATGTGTCACCAAAAAAAGACGCAGAAATTAGTTGAATAACACACATGATCAAAATGTTACAGCCCTCAAAACCGCACATACTAAAAACCTGAAAATGTGTCTGGTATGGAAGTGGTTAATTGGTCTTGCATAATAATTTTCTGAGATACACTAATGTAAAGTTAAGTAATCCATCATCATCAACATTCAAAGAAATAAATACTTGAAACTGAGTTTCACTTTTTGAACTGATTTACTGAAATTAAATTTAACTTTTCAAAGATATTCTAATTTATTGAGATGCACCTCAATTATTGAAATTTAGTAGAAAGGAGTGGAGTTTATCAGGAAACAATGACTAAACGTGCCAAACTTTTTATACGTTTTTTCATCAGAAACTAAGTGGTGTAAAGTTAGACTAGACAGCATATAAAGAAATGCCATATTTATCAAACTGCTTCACCCACTTTGATAAATCTCTCGCAGTTTAGCTTTGGACTCTTTGATCTGCTTTCCATACATAGCAGATGTAGCAGAAACTAGACTGATAATTTTTTGGAGAAACTGCACTATTATCTAGGAGCTCGGCAAAGTTGGACACTAAGCTGTCAACGGTTCTAATAAAGACCATCAGGGCTGCCATCGGAAATTTGGCACCCCTGCTGCACTTTTGCATATTTAGAAAAACATGATTTTCATGGAAATGGTGCATCTGTTGGTAAATATAAAGGCATGATTGTGCTTAGCATAATGCCCAACAATGTACTGGGGCTAGTTTAAAGGGGTTTTCCAGACCAAAAAAAAAAATAAATTATTTTTCAGAAAAGGTCTGATTTTTGTCTCCCTGCCTTCCAAACCCCATAACTTCTCTTTTTTTTATTTTTTCCGTTCACAAAGCCTTATTAGGGCTTTAATATTTGCAGGACAAATTGTTCTTCATACTGGTACCATTTATTATTCTGTACAGTGTACTGGGAAGCTGGAAAAAAATTCAGAATTGGGTGGAATTGGAGAAAAAGTGCATTTGTGCGACTTTCTTGCAGGCTTTTTTTTATGTCGTGCACTCTGCAGCCAAAATGAAATCACCTGTATTCTACGTTTCGGTATGATTCCGAGGATGACAAATTTATATAGTTTTATATAAATTTTAACACCTTAACAAAAATCCAAAACTTTGTCAAAAAAAGAGAATTTTCTTAAAGTTGCCATATTCTGATACCCTAACTTTTTTTTTTTTTTTTTTTCCTCCTCCTCTTCGGGGCCAGGTGTACTCTTTAGTTATACCATATTGGGGAATGTCTACTGCTTTGATCACTTTTTATTCAAATTTTTATCAAAACAGTGAAAAAAAACCACCAGTGGTTTGGCGCTTTTTATTTATTTTCCCGCTACGGCATTCACCGTAAGGGAAAAATATTTTTATAGGTTTGTAGACCGGGTGTTTTTGGACACAGGGATACCTAATATGCATGTGTTTCACAGTATTTAAGTACTTTTATATTTGTTCTAGAGAAATGTAGGTGATTTTGAAATTTATTTTATTTTTTTTAATATATAAATTATTTTATTTTTTGCATTTATTAGACGTCTGATCACTAATGCAATGCATTGCAAAATATCGGTGTAAAGCAGCCTGCCATACAAATGAAAGGCAGACAAGTCTGGGAGCCTTCAATAGGCTGTCAATGGGATGGCAAAATGGCGCCTCAGTCAACCTCACCCAGCCCGAGGTGCGGGGGGGAGGTGGTTTAATGCCCGTGATCAGTATGGGCATTGATTGCAGGCATTAGCGCCAGGTCTCTGCTGTATAATACAGCAGAGACCCGGCAGCTATTATATACCCGACATCTGTTGTACTATTACGGCGGATGTCGGGAAGGGGTTAAGTGCACCCAAATACCTTTAGAGTGATTCCTGGGTTTCTCTGTGAGATCCTGGCATCTTTTGCATTTGTTTACATGGGTATCTTCCTGTTCTGTTTTCCTGCAACTAACATGATGCTTTGGGCCATTCGGAGCTGACTCACACCAGCTCCCTCTCGCTCGCTCGCTCTCCCCCTCCTTCCCTCTACTGTGCATGCCGGCACCCCAACTCTATTGCGCAGACGTCCTGTGCCCAGAAGATCTTGCCCAGGAGACAGGTAAGTATGTTGATGTGGGGAGGGCGGCGTTTAGGATAGGTGATTTTCTGTCACCGGAAAATTGGAAAATCCTGGGGCAGTCAGCAATCAAGGTAAATATAGATTTTTGGTACACTAAGCAATTTAAAAGGTAGAAGGGGGAGGGATGTTTAGCTTAGATTAGAGATATCAAACTATCCCAGACAACCCCTTTTAACATTGATTTCCCTTTTGACAGACTCCCTTTAAAGGGGCTATGGTACTCATGGAATTCCTGCATCCTTTTTATTGTTTAGACTGCACTTTATCAACATACAGTAGTAGCGGATGTATAAGGTATTTCAGCTATGGTAGAACTTAAAATTTGCCACAGAAGTTATTTATTTTTGAGCGGTATCGCTTGATTTTAAAAGGTTATCTAACCAATGCACATGTCCTGGAATTCGAGCAACCCATGGGGTTGCCAAGGGAGGTGTAAAATAAAAAAAAAAAAAAAATGCTTGCATGTCTTCAGTGCTACGTTGTCTGCCAACGGTGCCCTTGCAATTTTGTGCTGGCGCCACATTGCTGGAAGTTTTGGTGCTCACATGACCTCTGAGACCAATCAGTGGCCTCTGAAGTTGCTGCTAAAGAACCAATGATTTATGCGAGAGACTTCACCGATCCCTCTCCAGCAATAGTTGAGGTCACTGAGCCTCAGGACTTCTGTGGACAATAAGCCAAGGCCCAGCATAGGGGAAGATGGTGGCTTTGTATATTGTAGTATCAACAGTAGACCATGTTTACAAAGTTCATTTTTTCTTTAGCAAAAACCAAGCTGAATGTGAAAAGATTTTCCATGTTTTGTGAGTTGAATTTAAAAAGACTAATTTAAAACTGAAAATGCCGAAAAAAAAAAAAAAGTAAAATCAAAAACCCTTTCTTCTTGCGTGTGTTTTTTTTTTTTTTTTTTTTTTTTTTTTTTTTTACAAAGTTATCATTCAGCGAGATGAGTTGCCAATGGAGGAAGAGATAGTGGGCCTGAGGCAAAGCAGAAGCCAATGTTTACAGCGTGGTGATTTTGAGTTGTCGGATGTGTTCTACTTCTCCAAAAAGGGGTTTGAAGCTATTGTGGAAGATGAAGTCACCCAGAGATTCTCCTCAGAAGAGCTCATATCATGGAATCTTCTGACTAGGACAAACTACAACTTCCAGTATCTCAGTCTCCGTGTGACACTTATTTGGGTGCTTGGTGTTTTTGTACGTTACTGCATTCTCCTACCACTACGGTAAGAAGTGGCTTGTTATATCTTATCTTCTCCTTTCAGTCGAATAAGGGTCATGTTTGAAATGTAAAATCTATTTAATAGTTAATAATTACTATTTTTGCGAGGGATCTTGTACCCCAACAAGCTAGGTGAACTCTTGTTCCGCTAGTGACTCTATTTGCTTGTCACCTTTTTATTGTCGTGTGCCAAAAGAGGGGGTCCATAGGAAACTCCTCAGACTCCTTTCCCATATTACAATAAATGAGGGCTATAAATTTGTGAACTTTAGCACAACACAGGATAATGATTATTGCAGGTTTAAACTTATCTATGTAGGTCATGAAATGTTTCTATCGGCATAGTCTCTTGTCTAGACGCAACCAAAGGAGTTCTTTGACCATTATAATATTTATACAGGGCACAGAGCTTTGAGGTATCGTGTAATACACCGCTTCTGCAGAATCTCTCTTTGAAGAGTAAAGCGGACCTTCCTGTCCACAGTGTTTAATCCTCCTGAAATCTGGGAAATCATCTGGTACACAGCCCAGAAATACATCGTATGATCTACTGCTACATGCTTTACTTTTCTTTCTACCCTTCTTTCTATCTCTGTGAAATTCAACATTATATTCTGTATTGTAGACTCAAATCTATATCAAATAGGAAAGCTCCTTTTAATCCATTATTAGGGTGGTGAGTGTCAAGTTATTACACATAGTGGATTATTGGATAATCAAAGTGAAAAAAAATTATATTTAATTTTTTTAAAGATAGAGAATTCTGTGTGGATAAATAAAAATGGATGGTAATGCGAAATTTTCTTCTTAAGCCCAGGTAATATGAATCACAGAAAATCCACAACATGTGGCTTGGGTCATAATCCTATGACTTCTCGATTTTGAGCGCACAGTCATGTGTGAGGCAAAAATTTCAAATAATGACCAAAATTTACATAAGCCCCTAGTTTAGGGCACAACAGTGGCCCACAAGTCTGTCATGTGTATATATGTGTAAGGACCAGTCACAAGCTGACTTATTTGACTTTATCTTTCTCTAAAATATGGTTTCATATGAACTATTTGCTTAGCCTTCCTGTAAGGAGCTGCATTCTTGTCTAATGCATTGCTATTCTGGTATCTTTTGTTAACCAAAGAGTGTGTAGTTTGTTTTGTCTTCCCAATATTTGCTATTTAAAAAAAAAAATAAAATAAAAATAAAAATCACCTGGTTTCCTCTTTCAGGGTTACCTTGGCTACCATTGGGATCAGCTGGCTGGTCGTGGGAGCCACACTTGTTGGCCAGCTGCCAAACAGCAGGTAAACAACTCGTCAAAAGAGAGAACAGTCTCTATATGTAACATAATGTTAAAGGGATGGTGACGTTAGGGGATAAGTGTCCTTATCTATTCACTGCTATGGGGCTGCGGGCACACTGGAGCTCCATTCACAAGGGACTGTAGGAGAACGTTTGGTCCTCTGTTCTCTTGCTAACTTGGGGACCTCCAGCATTCTGACACTTATTTCCTATCCTATGTCTAGGGGATAACTGTCCTTAACAGCGCAATGCCTTTAAAGAGGACTTTTCATGAATTCAGTGCACTGTCAGCTTTCCCAGTATGTGCCCCGGGGGAGGAGATATCAATGTCGTTAATTTCGACACCGATATCTCTTCACTGTCAGAAGTGCGTTCCTCATAGCTCAGCGTCATCGCTGAGGCCACATACCAGGAAAGATGCACTTACGGTACAAGAGGACCTTTCATTTCCTCTTGACCAAAACCCCATTCTAAAATCATTAGTAACACAAAATGAATATCTTCATGCATGTCAGAAGAATTAACTTTCAGTTATGTATACACATGAGAATGACTCATGTATTTTTAGTTTTTCTCTTCTATGTGCCTTGTTTGTAGTATTGCTTAGTCTAGACCCCTGAAAATACAATAGAGTTGTCATTAAAGGGCTATTCCCATCTGGAACTTTATGGCTAGCTCAATAAGATATGCCATAAATGCCCAAAAGATGAGTATATCCTTTATAATCTTTGCTTTGTTATGGTTTTCCAATCTGTCTATAGAAGAATTACCCACCCCTGATTTTTAGATCAATTATTAAATAAGGAAAAAAATAACGTTGGCATTCCTGCTTTTCCCATAATAACACAAACTGTGGCAACTACAATAAGACCTCTTAAATAAAAGGGAACCTCTCAAGATTAAATGCAGGTTAACCCCTTCCTGTCGCAGGCATTTTTCGATTGACTCCCCACCTTCCAAACCCCATAACTTTATTTTTCAGTTCACAGACCCATATGAGGTCTTAATGTTTGCAGGACAAATTGTACTTTGTAATGGTACCATTTTATATTCTGTGCAATGTACCACAAAGCTGGAAAAAAATCAGAATGGGGTGGAATTGGAGAAAAATTGCATTTGTGTGACTTTCTCATGGGCTTTTTTTTTTTTTTTTTTTTTTGTCATTCATTGTGCAGCCAAAATTACGTCACCTGTATTCTGAGTGGGTATGATTCCAGTGATACCAAATTTACATAGGGTTGTGTGTGTTTTTTTTTTTTTGTTTTTTTTTGCAAAGTTTTTTAAGGGGTAAAAAAAAAAACAAAGTACAGGGATGCATAAGGCCGAGGTTATACCATTTTGGGGAATGTCTGATATATTGGTCACTTTTTATTCAAACTTTTATGAGCAGCTTAAATGACGGTTGAAATCTACGACACCAAGGAACGGGCATAGATTTTAGCCTAGATGCAGGGACTCCCGGAGGATGTCCTTAGTTCATGATATGGCGTGTGCTGTCATGAATTAAGCATACCCTTGACTAGTACATAGGACATCAATGTCGGTGTACAATACACTGGTCTTCATGAACCCCCTCAAGACTTTCAATATGACAAGCTCTCTTAAGGGCTTTTTTCAGGGACTTTGATTTTCCTTTGGTCAATTCATCAATAGAAAACAAGTGGGGTCTGACTCCTGCACTCCTAACAATCATCTGCCTGCTGCACATTGCACCATGTCCTGAGCAGTGCCTGGTTCCACTCTTCTGTGCATCTGGCTGGTACACTTAGTCCAGACCAGGTGGTCAGTTACCTGGCGATCAGCTGATTTGGTGGGGGACCCCTTTTAATCACCTTTAACAGTGGAAGCTACAGTTTCCCCTCCCCCATTAACCACGATAGCCTCAGTGTTCCATAGTGACTCCTAGAGAAATAACTCGCATAAAATATGTTGAATCTTTACTATTTACATAGTACAACTGATTTCCTTCATTTTGCAACACTATTACAGAGTAAAAAACTGGTTCAGTGAAAAGGTCCATTTGGTCTGTTGTCGTATTTGTGCCCGAGCGCTCTCCAGTGCCATTCAGTACCACAACAAGTAAGTCTAAGTAATGGAGTTTCTGAAATTCATGACATTAGGTTAGTGTCCTGTGAAAATGTTTGGTGTGTGTGTTGTGTGTGGTGTGTGTGTGTTTTTTTTTTTTTTTTTTTTTTTTTTTTTTTGCCAATTCAAAATTAATTTGAAGTATAAATATAAAATTGCTAGAATACGGCAGTATACACATAATCGGAAATGAGAGTAAGGGTATGTTCACACGGAGGAATTTGGAGCTGAATTCTGCATCTGAAATCCTTGATAGATAGATAGATATAGTAAAATTTATGTTGTATAATATTATAAAATTACTAATTGTCCAAAGACTTTGCATTCACAAGTTGACTTACATTAAATATAGCAGACATTAGAAATGGTAGGTACCCTTCATATTTATGCATATTGAAAACACGTACATGCAGGTTTTCATTCAATACCATCAGTGACTGTTAAACATGTGAGAAGTAAATCTATATAAATGGGATGGCACAGAAAGTGACTTGTTGCTGCTAGGCCTTGTGAACAAGGCCTTACGATTGAAGCTCATAGCTGCATATGAAGCTACTTTTGAAGCCTCCATCACCGACTCTGTCATGGGAAAAAAGTGTGTTTCAGATCCAACAGAGCATTGTGGTTTAGAGTTAATAAGAAAGCCACAAAGCAAATGCGAACATTAGTCTTAATCAAGGTGAAACAAGTTTATGCTGTAAAACAAAAAAACTATTGGTATTTTATTTTCACAGAGAAAACCGGCCCAAAAAGGGAGGGATTTGTGTGGCCAATCACACATCACCAATTGATATTATTATTTTAGCTAATGATGGTTGCTATGCAATGGTAAGTACTTCATTACTTTAAAGCCAAATTCTGTTTTACAATTCCTTCAATCCTCCTTTTCCCACCACAGTGTGTGGTGGCACAGAGGGGGTGAAGGGGACACAATATTCATCCAAGCACTTCTGATCCTTCATTCTAGCTATTGGTTGGAGACAGTCCAAATGAGAGCTATTATAAATACCAGTAGCAAATGAAAGACTTCAGGGGTTTGTTTGTACTGTCAAAAACAAAAAAAAAATAAGTGTGTCATATAGTTTTTGCTACACATTTCAATTCTGAGTACTTATTGTTATTCTGCATGTGCTCAATCAGGTTGGACAGGTTCACGGAGGACTTATGGGTGTTATCCAGAGAGCTATGGCAAGGGCATGTCCACATGTGTGGTTTGAACGTTCTGAGATGCGTGATCGCCACCTTGTGACAAAAAGGTATATTGCTTTGTCTTCATTTTTACATGTGTACTGGATACTAGTCAGAAAATGGCAAGGAATACTAATAATCTCAATATTATTAACAAGCACTTCCACCCAAAATAAGAAGTTTGACAAGCACTAGGTGTTGGGAAAATAAACAAATCTTGAATAGGTCCCACTGTAATTTTTCTTACCCATCCTGACTTGTCTATTTTAGTAAATACTTTTAAGCTCTATAAATAAACAATTCCTTTGTTGTTTATCCTGGAAATGGATGGATACATTGAAAACTGAGTTAGGGCCACATCTGCGTTCGGTTTCCATACAGGGGAGTCCGCTTGGGGACCGCCCGAACGGAAGCCTATACGCAGAGAGAAGCAGGTTACATAAGGAAACCTGCAGACCCCCATAGACTATAATGGGGTCCGTGTGGTTTCCGTACGAAACATGCGGAAACCACAGCGGACTCCCCTGTATGGAAAGCAACGCAGATGTGAACCGGCCCTTACCATTTCCTTTGTCAAAGGATTGTGTCACTACACACAATTTGATACTATCCATTCTGTGCTGACTGTGTTTTATTCCTACAGTATTGCCGTATTGCACAGTGGGTAGTCAACTGACTTTGCTTAATATACTGATGTACTCTTAAATCTTTAAATAGGCTCCGAGAACACGTGTTTGATAAGGAAAAACTACCCATTCTGATTTTCCCAGAAGGTAAGGTGGACGTCTTGTTTACAACTTTGTTTATATAATGTGATGCTGCTGTTGTTGCTCGCTGAACATGGTTTCAGTTGTTGCACATGTTCCTCTGTATACAGGGGCACACAGTGCAGGAAGTCTGAGAGGCACAGCTTTAGCTGATAGTTGCAGAGTAGTGATGTCTGGGAAGGAAGCACTGTTTTTGCAAAAAAAAAATGCTGTAGAAGACAAAAAAAAAAAATCCAGTACAGTATAAACATGCACCTTGTACTTGCAGTTTTTATTGCATTTTGTAATTTTCCTTTGCAGAAATTGAACTCCATGGCAGAAAAAAACAGCACACTTGCTGCTAAGATTAACATTCTGCGTTTTTTTCAAAAACTGGCACAAGTGTTTTCTGAAATGAGTAGATGGGATCATATGAAGTTAGCATTTACTTTGCTTTGTTTTTGACACTTGTATCTCTGCAGCGTCCAAAAAATGCTGCCTTTCCACAACATTTGGCCTTAGCCCAAATTTTGTATAAAAGCTGTCTTTTGCTTTAAAAAAAAGTCAAGTGGCTTCATAAGGAATGGAAAATGTTTATCCCTTCTCTTGAAGCTACTGCTAGCTTTTCCTCATCAAACCACAGCAAAATCTGAAATAAAAAAAACCAAAACCTTTTTTTGCAACGTGCGCCCTCCACATTAAAGTGTTTTCAACAAGGACTATCTTTGAAGAAAGGCCTTTTAAACTGTTTGACATGGGGATGGTTTGTGAGGGTGGATCGTCTGAGACTATGTAAGGCCTGCCTCCCACACTTCTTGTTTATTTTCTCTTTACAATATTCAGAATGGGTCTGGCAGGTAAGTGATAAAGTATACTTTTTGGCTCTATACTTTCATACTCACAGCTAATACTGTAATGTGCAGTAATCACATGGTGGGAGGGATTTCATGAAATCTGATCCATATGTGGTGACTAAAAGCCACAGTGACAAGTTACCTGCACTGTAGGTTTTCAACCCTAAAGCTAGTTTCACATCTGCACTGGCGTCTCCATCATTCAGGTCCACTGGGGGAACCGGACGACAGAGCGCCTGACTGCCAAAACAGAGGTTACCAGCGGATCAAATTGACTATAATGGTTTCTGTTGGGTGTATTTATAATGAAATCTGCGGAGAAATGTCCTCCATGCACAACTTTTCTCTCCGATTTCTGGCGGTTTCTGAGGCTGAGTCTCCAGTGCTGATGTGAAGTTAGCCTAAGCATATCATTTATTGCAATATACACCTTTTGCAGGGCTAAGGTTTGAAATACAGGAGACCTGTGGTGATTCCAGCAAGTGAACCGCCAAATAGCCAGATAGTTTTTAGGGTGACCTCTTTCAAGGACACGCTCTGCAGATGGAACATCCATTACCAATCATTGCTGTTCATCTATTCCTGAGCGTAGCCCCGCGCGTCAGTCTTTTGGGGCCTTAATTTGCTGGGACTTCAAAATTTTGCATTTTTAAAATGCTATATGCCCTGAACAGATATCGACACCGTCATGGCATTCCTGCTACTGAGCTTACGTGGGGTGTGTTTGTTTGCTTGCTTGCTTGCTTGT
Organism: Leptodactylus fallax; assembly: GCA_947044405.1. Classification (NCBI taxonomy): domain Eukaryota; kingdom Metazoa; phylum Chordata; class Amphibia; order Anura; family Leptodactylidae; genus Leptodactylus; species Leptodactylus fallax. The sequence goes on from CAMRHE010000141.1 coordinate 532,040, forward strand.
TTGTTTTGTGTGCTGTGTGTGTTTGTGTTTTTTTTTTTTTTTTTTTTTTATTTGTCTTGTAGATTGACTTTTATTGAGCTTGAAATTTTACCTTTTGGTAAAGTAGTTGTATAGGTCATCATTTCTTATCTTCTACAGTGCCTTGCGAAAGTATTCGGCCCCATCAAACTCTTCAACCTTTTTCCACATTTCAGGCTTCAAACATAAGGATATAAAATTTAAATTTTTTGGTGAAGAATCAACAACAAGTGGGACACAATCGTGAAGTGGAACAAAATTTATTGGAGATTTTAAACTTTTGTAAAAAATAAAAAACTGAAAAGTGGGACGTGCCAAATTATTCGGCCCCCTTAAGTTAATACTTTGTAGCGCCACCTTTTGCTGCGATTACAGCTGCAAGTCGCTTGGGGTATGTCTCTATCAGTTTTGCACATCGAGAGACTGAAATTCTTGCCCATTCTTCCTTGGAAAACAGCTCGAGCTCAGTGAGGTTGGATGGAGAGCGTTTGTGAACAGCAGTTTTCTGCTCTTTCCACAGATTCTCGATTGGATTCAGGTCTGGACTTTGACTTGGCCATTCTAACACCTGGATACGTTTATTTGTGAACCATTCCATTGTAGATTTTGTTTTATGTTTGGGATCATTGTCTTGTTGGAAGATAAATCTCCGTCCCAGTCTCAGGTCTTTTGCAGACTCCAACAGGTTTTCTTCTAGAATGGTCCTGTATTTGGCTCCATCCATCTTCCCATCAATTTTAACCATCTTTCCTGTCCCTGCTGAAGAAAAGCAGGCCCAAACCATGATGCTGCCACCACCATGTTTGACAGTGGAGATGGTGTGTTCAGGGTGATGAGCTGTGTTGCTTTTACGCCAAACATATCGTTTTGCATTGTGGCCAAAAAGTTTGATTTTGGTTTCATCTGACCAGAGCACCTTCTTCCACATGTTTGGTGTGTCTCCCAGGTGGCTTGTGGCAAACTTTAAACGAGACTTTTTATGGATATCTTTGAGAAATGGCTTTCTTCTTGCCACTCTTCCATAAAGGCCAGATTTGTGCAGTGTACGACTGATTGTTGTCCTATGGACAGACTGTCCCACCTCAGCTGTAGATCTCTGCAGTTCATCCAGAGTGATCATGGGCCTCTTGGCTGCATCTCTGATCAGTCTTCTCCTTGTTTGAGATGAAAGTTTAGAGGGACGGCCAGATCTTGGTAGATTTGCAGTGGTCTGATACTCCTTCCATTTCAATATGATCGCTTGCACAGTGCTCCTTGGGATGTTTAAAGTTTGGGAAATCTTTTTGTATCCAAATCCGGCTTTAAACTTCTCCACAGCAGTATCACGGACCTGCCTGGTGTGTTCCTTGGTCTTCATGATGCTCTTTGCACTTTAAACAGAACCTTGAGACTATCACAGAGCAGGTGCATTTATACGGAGACTTGATTACACACAGGTGGATTATATTTATCATCATCAGTCATTTAGGACAACATTGGATCATTCAGAGATCCTCACTGAACTTCTGGAGTGAGTTTGCTGCACTGAAAGGAAAGGGGCCGAATAATATTGCACGCCCCACTTTTCAGTTTTTTATTTGTTACAAAAGTTTAAAATAACCAATAAATTTCGTTCCACTTCACAATTGTGTCCCACTTGTTGTTGATTCTTCACCAAAAAATGTAAATTTTATATCCTTATGTTTGAAGCCTGAAATGTGGCAAAAGGTTGAAAAGTTCAAGGGGGCCGTATACTTTTGCAAGGCACTGTAAGTTTAATAATAAGAGTGTGTCCCTTTTTTCTTTTTTTTTTATATATATTGTGTTGGGGGTGTTTGAACATTTTTGTAATGTACTTAACCCATCTACCTTCCTTTAATAGAAAACAGGCTGTAAAGTTCCCATGAGCAATGTTCTAACTACTCTACCAGGTAGAGTCTGTCTTGTACACCTCTACTCAATGCAGTATGTAGAGCTGTAGCATTTGCCAGTGAGAGGATGGCCATTTGAAATGGCCGTATCTCCAGTTTTATAGCACCTAGTTGGTTATGGTATCACAAAAGTTGAGGTTCTCAGCTTTCATGTGCTGCCTAGATTAGAAGTTTAGCTGCAAAAGAACTGGTGTAATAACTAGTTAAAAAACAGTCAGGAATGTTTTTTTTATTTTAGGTGTGTGTGTGTGTGTGTGTGTGTGTGTGTGTGTGTGTGTGTATTTAAAAACAAAAAAACAAAACAAAAAAAAAAGCCATTTGAAGAGACCATTCCCCCTTTGGCAAATGCTACAGCTCTACAGCTTTTGCTAGGTAGAATTTGAGCTGGTTTTCTGTTAAAGGGAAGTTATAGGTTAAGTATATTACAAAAAATGTTTACCAAACATGATGGCAAGAAAATATAATCTTTATTTTTTTTTTCCCTTGCTGATGCAGGGACCTGTATTAATAACACATCTGTCATGATGTTTAAAAAAGGAAGTTTTGAAATTGGTGGGACCATATATCCTGTTGCGATAAAAGTAAGCAATTATATACTTCCATATGGTATACACTCATATTATATATTTTATGGAGACTTTTTACTATGCAGATAACCTACAAAGAGAAGACTGAGCAGCATAAGAAGCAGGACACTGCTTCTGAAGCTGCTTAGGCTCCTCTTTCTGTTGCAGACCGTGCCAGTGCTAGGAGGAGAGGAGATGAAACCATTGAAGGAGGATCCATTGTGAATCATGGGATGGTACTACCAGCAGCAGCAGAGAGGATGGGGTGGGGGTGCTATTTCTACCCTTCACCTTTTCAGACTGGCACTGTACTGTAAGAGTATCTATGCTGGATTGGTGGGGGGAAAAAAAAAAACTGGCAAAACAATGACATCCAGTAGAGGGACTCATGGCCCCCACAAAATGGGAGTAATGGTGTCAAAATACCAACAGACTATAATAGGGGTGAAATGTGTGGTTGCCCGTGGACCCAGCAGCAAGTAACTACACATTTTGACCCCATTATAATCTGACCTAGTAATCTACCGATACAGTTGATTACTGTGGCGGGGCATGGAAGTCTACTGGAGGCGAGTGTTTGTTGGGCAAAACTTGTGATGTTCATCTTGTGAATATTCGAATATTCTAAAGGTTTTCATGGGAGTAAACATGACAAATGGGCCTTTCCTGGGTGGTGTCAAGGACCACTGAGGCATGTGCTTAGACACCAGCGTAATGAAGCACAGACTCAAACATTACGCCAACAGGACCCATGTGACTCCTAATGCCCAGTTACAGGCCTCAGTGCTCACTGACATCATAGTGTTACTCAACTCCCCCTGTGCCTTTGTTTATTGTACTTCAACCCAAAATTTTTGGAAAATTCGTATTGAGAACTGGTTCGGCCAACCCTATCATACTGTGTGGAGGGACCACTATAGGAGATTATTTTGGGGGGCATATAAAGGTGATAGGTCTTGATCAGAATGTGTAGCAGGTGGAGGGGATATACCATCACCCTATGCAACATGGAGGGAACCCGGTATCTTCTGGACAAGACCCTTATAGCCCACTTCCTGATGGTGTCTGGCTATTGATGAGCCATGAGATAGGGAGAACAGCCTCCACCCTCCTTCTTCTTTTTTTTTTTTTTTTTCTTCCTTCAGTGAAGGAAACTCCAAGATCAAGCTCCCAATTCTGCGCACAGGATGGGATGTGCAGTCTCGAGAGTAACCCTAACATAGTTTAAACTGAGCCTGAACAGTGTCTCGAAGGCATTGACTGGTAGAATGTGGCCACGGGTGGTAATGATCTCAAATGATGCATCAGCTAGGTTGACCTCCAAGTATCCAAGTAGTAGGGTTCAGGTAAACAGCCCAGAGCCTCTGTGCGAGGTCCGTGAAGGGTCAGTAGCTAGGAGGGAGTTCTATTATCAGGCGACTTTTAGGCCGCTGTGAGAGAGTGGTGAGGCTAAAGGAGGCCTCCAATGATACTCATAATTTGTTAATGGCGGTGCCAGTCCACCACCCTGGAGAGGTGGACTGCTTGGTAGTAGGTGTAGATAATGGACAAAATTAAAGTTATTGGTGCTCTAAAAAATCATCATAGCTTTTTTTTTTTTTTTTTTCTGTTAAAATTCTGCAGCCTTTTGCAATAGTAGCAGAAAAGTGTATGTCATGTTATGGGTGAAATCTGTGGCAAAATCACAGCATTTCTGCAACAAAATTAGTGACACAAAATTTTTTTATTTTTTTTTCTGATGCAAATTTCCAGCCGAAATGCTGCAGAACTACACTTAAAAATAAAATTGATTGTTTACAAAATATCTTCATTTTGTTGTATTTACAGTATGATCCTCAGTTTGGTGATGCATTTTGGAACAGCGGTAAATACACAATGGTGAAGTACTTGTTGAGAATGATGACAAGCTGGGCCATCAAGTGCAATGTATGGTACTTACCCCCAATGACGAGACAGGTATAGTATACTGTAGTCTTGCTTGTTGACTGCTGATTTCTTTTGTTGCTTATGACTTCTTAAAGTTTTGCTTTAAAAGGGATTGTGTATTTGTAGCATATACTCCATATAGGGACTGATTGCTCTTGCACAGCTGTCACAATCCCTTCCCCACCAATAGCAAAGCATGTTCTTGGATGCAATAGAACAACCATTTTTTCTGTTAAGATAATGGTTGCATAAAATTAACTCTACCTCTTTAACCGTGTAAAAATAGAACTGTTACGCTGACTGCCATTTTAAATTCCCTTCACTCTCCTTAGTGAATTTTCTGAGTTACAACTTCTTGTCGTATTCCAAATTAGTCCTGTGGAAGAATTCAATTTAAACAATGCCTTTTTATTTAAAGGGAGCCTGTCCATAGGTTTTACCCTTCTAAACCCTTCCCATCATGATGTATGACCTAAAACCTTTGTAAACTTTATCTATTGATCCTCTTTAGCGCTGCAGCAGGCCCCTGTTCCTTTGATTGACGTGGATGATGTCATCCACGGCCAATCCAAGAGAAAACAAGAGCATACGCAGTAGGTTTCCCCTTTACATGAGCAGAGAAAACCTATTCATTCCATATATGTGCAGCAGTCCCCATCATTAAAAAAATGAGTGACCCCAGAAGTGAGATGGAGACTGGTGCATGTGCAAAATGACAAATATTTCTCTGCCCACAAAACCAGGGAAAACCTACGGCATATACTTTTACCTGTGGAATGATGTTGGAGGGGTTTACATCAGTAAAGGGAACAGGCTATCTTAGGCTGAATTCCTGCCAGGAGATTCTGTACCTGTACTTTTCCTTAGCTTAACTAGCAACTGTTAGGGCCTGTAAATCCGGCAGATACAGAGTTCCCTGGCTGTACTTGGCCATATAAAACTGGCCTTAGTGATTCTGACGACTCTTGGAAGATGAGAAAACATCTTAACAGAAATTTTTTAATTTTTTAAAAGCTGTGGAACTAGTGGTAATCAATGGATATGCATGTACAAAGGTATTTTTCATTTCATTAAAGGGGTTGTCCAGGCAAAAGGCGTTTTCCTGGGGGCAGTGAAACAAATAACAAAAAAAAAAAAATAAAAAAAATAATGCATACTCACCTGTCCCTGATGCTCCAGTGTTTCCCCACGTGTCTCGGTTCTTCTGCTCCGGCGGTGTCTCCTGGGTCTCTTCTGGCTTTCAGCTGAAGCTGCTGATTGGCCTCAGTGGTGACCACTGAGGCCAATCAGCGGCTTCAGCTGAACACCAGAAAACCCGGGATGCGTGGGAGGACACCGTAGCAACGGGGGCAGGTGAGTATGCATTTTTTTTTTTTTTTTTTGTTTCACTGCCCCCAGTTGATTTAAACGTTAAAAGGCTTGACCATTTTTGTCTGGACAACCCTTTTTAAGGGTTTTTAAGAATCTTCTTGGGATTGGACAAGTGTAAGAAGTTCTACTTTTCCTAAATAAGTATAACGGCTGAAATTTTAGTTGTTGATGATCAACACAACAACTAAAATTTCAGCCTTTATACTTATTTAGGAAAAGTAGAACTTCTTACACTTGTCCAATCCCAAGCAGATTCTTAAAAAACCCTTAAAAGGGGTTGTCCAGGCAAAAATGGACAAGCCTTTTAACGTTTACATTTTTTTTTTCTCTCTCAATGTCATGGTCATCATTAGTATTTTAGGGTTAGACCTTTTAAAGGGGTTATCCAGTTTATAAAAAAAAAATGGGCCAAATAACAAGATGCATCAATACAAAAGACTACCTTATATATCCCATATATTATAAATATCTCTCTTCAGGTCATTTGACTACAGCTGTGACGTTTCGTTTGCAAGCTCATTCCCCTCCCTGTGAACAGTTTAGCCAGCAAACAAAACGTCAAAGCAGCACGTGACCTCTTTGCTTGAAGCCACTCATACTAATGTCAGATGTGGGAGCAATTTATTACCTTGTTAGTTATGTGGTGCTACTGAAGAAGAAATGTGACACAACACAGACCCCAGGGATGGAGTTTGTACACAGGCTGTGTGATCCGTGAAAACTGACAGAAATGGAACATGTTAATTTTTTTTTTTTTTTACAAAAAAAAAACCGTGAACATGGGCCATAAAAAAAAAAAAAAAAAAAAAAAATGCTTTCACACTGACATTTTTCACTTGAATTTTTATAAATTACCTCAGTTAAGTGAAACACTTCATTTTTATTTTAACTTTAATAGGATTTCTGAGGAATTAAACCTATTAGCTAGGTTTAGCTATAGACAACTCAAACTAGTTTGCTGTCAATTCAAACGTAATTTAGATTACAAATTTACCTGCATGTAAAGCAAAGCCATTTGTTCAATTTTTTTTTTTTTTTTCTTCTTTCCCAGGAGGGTGAAGATGCAGTTCAGTTTGCCAGCAGAGTTAAATCTGCCATTGCTAAGCAAGGCGGACTAATTGAACTACCTTGGTAAGTAGACAACCCTTATTACTGTAAGTTAACCTAGTATGACCCATATCACACTGAAAGGATCTGGAAAGCAGAGATTGGAGGAGTTGCCTGCTGTGGTCCTCTTAAAGTAAAGCTGTTTTATCTGCAGCAGCCTAATGCATAGAAGGAATGCTATGGTACTGGTAAATTTCTGACTTGGGCTGGATGAGTTTTAAACTGTTGGTGTTGTTCTTCTTCACAGTTATACATTTCTGGCCATTATAACTTCTGTATTCTACAGTTTTCCTCTCTGCTGACTCTTATCTGTAGTTTTGTATTTCTCTGAGTTGGTGAGTGGAGACCAGCTGTCATAAACAGCTTACAGTGGGTAGAGAAGAATCTGTATCTTTCCAGGATATTATATAGAAAAGTACTGACCTGTATAGATGTAAGTAAAGTACTTGCGTTGTCATAGCTCCTATTGAGCTCCAGCATCGCACTGAACCTGTGTTTCTGCTGCTAACCCTTTCTCCCTCTCCATAGACCCCTGTAGACATGTGTAAGCTGAGATATGTGACCTACAGTCTCTCTCCAGACTAAAGTACTAGTGATTTTCAGAGTGAACATCTGTTTAGCAGAGGGAGAGGGAGCATGGAAATGTTCTGATAACTGTATAAGGAACTATTTGTTTGACACGATACAGTGGGGAAAAAAAGTATTTAGTCAGCCACCAATTGTGCAAGTTCTCCCACTTAAAAAGATGAGAGAGGCCTGTAATTGACATCATAGGTAGACCTCAACTATGAGAGTCAAAATGAGAATGTCTGTCTGATATTATTTTATTTTATTTTATTTTTTTTAAGCATTTATTTGCAAATTATGGTGGAAAATAAGTATTTGGTCACCTACAAACAAGCAAGATTTCTGGCTCTCACAGACTTATAACTTCTTCTTTAAGAGGCTCCTCTGTCCTCCACTCATTACCTGTGGTAATGGCACCTGTTTGAAATTGTTATCAGTATAAAAGACACCTGTCCACAACCTCAAACAGTCACACTCCAAACTCCACTATGGTGAAGACCAAAGAGCTGTGGAAGGACACCAGAAACAAAATTGTAGACCTGCCCCAGGCTGGGAAGACTGAATCTGCAATAGGCAAGCAGCTTGGTGTGAAGCAATCAACTGTGGGAGCAATAATTAGAAAATGGAAGACATACAAGACCACTGATAATTTCCCTCGATCATGGGCTCCACGCAAGATCTCACAGCCGTGGTATGAAAATGATCACAAGAATGGGATTTTTGCTCACCGGAACCACACAGGGGGACCTCGTGAATGACCTGCAGAAAGCTGGGACTAACGTAACACAGGCTACCGTCAGTAACACACTACGCCGCCAGGGACTCAGATCCTGCAGTGCCAGACGTGTCCCCCCTGCTTAAGCCAGTACATATCCGGGCCGTCTGAAGTTTGCTAGAGAGCATTTGGATGTTCCAGAAGAGTATTGGGAGAATGTCATATGGTCAGATGAAACCAAAGTAGAACTGTTTGGTAGAAACACAACTCGTCGTGTTTGGAGGAGAGTGAATGCTGAGTTGCATCCAAAGAACAACGTACCTACTGTGAAGCATGGGGATGGAAACACCATGCTTTGGGGCTGTTTCTATGCAAAGGGACCAGGACGACTGATCCGTGTACATGAAAGAATGAATGGGGCTATGTATCGTGAGATTTTGAGTGCAAACCTCCTTCCATCAGCAAGGGCATTGAAGATGAAACGTGGCTGGGTCTTACAGCATGACAGTGATTCCAAGCACACCGCCAGGGCAATGAAGGAGTGGCTTCGTAAGAAGCATTTCAAGGTCCTGGAGTGGCCTAGTCAGTCTCCAGATCTCAACCCCATAGAAAACTTTTGGAGGAAGTTGAAAGTCCATGTTGCCCAGCGACAGCCCCAAAACATAACTGCTCTAGAGGAGATTTGCATGGAGGAATGGGCCAACATACCAGCAACAGTGTGTGCCAACCTTGTGAGGACTTACAGAAAACCTTTGACCTCTGTCATTGCCAACAAAGGATATATAACAAAGTATTGAGATGAACTTTTGTTATTGACCAAATACTTATTTTCCACCATAATTTGCAAATAAATTCTTTCAAAATCAGACCATGTGATTTTCTGGATTTGTTTTCTCATTTTGTCTCTCATAGTTGAGGTCTACCTATGATGTCAATTACAGGCCGGCCTCATCTTTTTAAGTGGGAAAACTTGCACAATTTGTGGCTAGCTAAAATACTTTTTTTTTGTCCCCACTGTATATTTCAAAGTTTCTTATCTGTACTATTGAGTACATGAAAAATGAAAGTTCTATTGTAAAGGATATGGATAGAAAAAAACACCATACCTATCTAAATGTTGCATTTAAATAAAAGAAAAAAATGCTACTGACCTTTAAAAGGGTTTTCAGATTTCTGGGGGTCCAACTACCTGGTTCTCCAGTGCTCAGGAGAACAAAGAGCCCATAAATTCACTGAATGCTCCATGTGAATGGAATGCTGCTACGCATGCATGGCCAATGCTCCATTCACTTTTGTGGCACTGCCAAAGATTACTGGCATTTGTGACACACCCTCTTTAAAATACTACAAAGATGTCAAAATCCGAAGCACTGTGTATATAGACTTTTTTTTAAATATATGTCAGACTATGGCAAAAGAAAACCTTCAAAAATGCATTACAAAGGAAATCCTGTTTCACTCAAAAAGAAATGCTTGCCATGTGTCAAACTTTTTTTTTTTTTTTTATATATATTGGTGATTGTGAACCCTGTTATTTCTACACCAATTCCTTGACCTTATGCCTTAAAGTTAGTATCTTAATAACATGGGTGGTCATGTCTAGCACACAAGAAAAACTGATCTCTTTAACTGTAGTGGTTGTAGAAATTTTTAGAAATCAACAGAAAAACATTTTTTTTTTGTGTGTGTTTGTAGGGATGGGGGCCTGAAACGAGATAAAGTGAAAAACTCATTCAAGGAAGAGCAGCAGAAGAACTACAGTAAAATAATTGTGGGTGAAAATAATGAATTTCAGAAGAAAGCGTGATCAATACCATATCTGTATGCGTTTTATAGACTCCATTGACACTGGTTTATTTTTCTACGGTCATGTACTAGTTCTAGGTTTACCCATCATCTTATTAGATCTTTTTTTTTTTTTTTTTTTTTTTACTTGAACAGAGGACGCTACAAAAATAAAGTGTAACAATTCAAGTAAAGTCAACCATGATATATATGGCACCAAGGGTTTATTAAATAATATATTGGGTAATGTTGAGTAGGGAAAATTATATTGATAAAAATATTTTTTTATAAGCTTTCTCAATACTTTGGGTTAAGAATATCAGGAATATGATTGGTGATTGCTTTACTAGATATAAGGCCAAGGCAGACTTATTCATGTGCACTATTTAATCACCATTTTCAAAGACCGGATACCAATGATTTAATGAATTGTAATGAACAATATCAATGTTTTCTGTGGTGTCTTGTAGTAATTGTAAAATGATATTTTTATTTACATGTTAAAGTTTGGTTGTGTTTATTATTAGATTGTTGTAGCGTTTAGGCCTCCAGTAACTAGGAGTTACCACTGTATGTTTAAAGGGAACCTATCACGCTGAAAATTAAATGCAGGGTGCAGGCAGCATGTTATACCGCAAGAGTAGCTGAGCAGATTCATAGTTTTGTGGGAAAAGATTCAGTATAATTTGTCATCCTGTTTATTTAAATCTCTGCTTATTCTGGGTTTAGGAATTTAGTGGGCAATCCTATCAGTGATTGACAGCTGTTTCTGCTTACATGCTCATACAGGGAAGATCACTGGTTAGGACTGCCCACTTGACGACTAAACCCAGAATAAGTAGAGATATAAGCGAATAGATTACAAACTGTTTGTTTGAAATCTTTTCACACAGAACTTTATGAATCTGCTTAGCTACTCTTGTTCTGTAACATGCTGCCTGCCGTTTCCTAGACTTTCTCTGTGACCTGTGCAGACGTCATTGGTCAGTGAAGGGGAGTAGCTGAGCTGTGACCATTACCTACTATGAGTGATGGATCCTGTGTCGACTATATGTGTAGACAATGCCTGTCATTGTAATCCTCCCTGTACTGATAATAAGCTGACTGCTGCAAAGAAATCTCCAACAGGACAAGTGTCAGCCTGTTTTAAAGGGTGTAATAGCCAGAATGAAAACTGTAGGTTTATCAAAAATGCTTGAAAAATATTTTTAACATTATTCTTGATTGAAAAAAAAAAAAAAAAAAAAAAACAATTCTGACCACACCTTCACATGCATGAGTCTTATGGGTTGTGGCTGCCCACAGCGTGATTGCGGGGGGTTATCACCCGTGAAATCGCTGGAAGCAAATCCCCTGTGATCTACAGTAGCATCACTGTGAATAAGATTTCAACAGATCTCATACACTTGCAGCAACTAAAACCTGCCATGTCTGTTATTCCTGGGGGTGTTACCGACCACCTTTCAACCTTTTCAATGTTCAATGTGGCCCTGGCCTTAGACCCTATTCACTCACATCTGCTGTTAGCGGATGTGTGATGTCCGTGTTAATCCTAGACAGCACATGATCCTTCTAATTTTCAAGCTGTGTGCCATCCCATTGTTGATCAGTCCTTGAAAAACAGTTCAACTTTTTTTTTTTTTTTCCCCCTCCTCATTTCCTTTACTTTTTTTTAAGGTCTCTTGGTCCATGAACAACTGACAGCACACTGATGGCAAACTGTGCAGTCTGATTTTTCACAGATCCATAGACAGTTCATATGAATGTCTTAGTATTTTTACAGAGACCTTTGTATAACAGCAAGGTGCTAGACTTGCTGTTACAAGATAGAACTCTCATTACTTATCGTTGTAACAAGCCATGCACCAGCAGTGTACATTCCATGTTTCTGGCAGTTAACAGCATTGTGTTTTTCTTGGGACTAGCACAGTGCATGATCATGGCCTTATGGGTACTTTACTGCCATGTTATTTTGGTAAAGTGTACTTGACCATGGAACCTTGAGGAAACTCTGCTCTAACAGAATATATGTAAATCTTAATTTGGTATGTATGAGAGCAGCGGTATTCACCTAAGATTGATGCGCTTTTTGTTTATAGACTGAGTATACTTACAATCCTGTCAGTGCAGCTGTGATCTACAAGACCTGCAAACATAAACTAGTACTGTATGTGCTCACAATTGGCCTTATTTATTTTATAGCATAAGGCTGAAGTCTTATACAGTCTCTTGCAGAATTTGGTTTTGGTGGTGTCTTTCACAACTATTTTTAAGGTGTTTGTAGATGATACTATATAGTCTATAGTGAAATATTGAAAAAGTCTACATAGAATGTGTAATGGTTTCATGTATTTTTGGAGGGCATTAGAGCATTCACTGGTTATTTGTTTTTCCTCCAATATATTTACTCCCATATAGTACTTGGAAAAACAGCACAAAAAAATATACAAAATGTTACGACCTAAAACATTGTCTGAAAAGTAGTTAGCAATATCAAGGTTTTACGTGCCTTTTTGGACAAAGTGAGTCATATCCTAACAAAAGGACGTATGAAAATTTATTCCTTATTAAAGCTATTTAAAAGAATACCAAACACAAAAATATTTTTTAAATAATAATCCCCTTAAAAAAAAAAAATACCATAAAAAGAGAAAGAAGGGTATCTAAGGTCAGTGGAGGAATAATTGGTTCTCCAAAACAGCCATAAAGAAGGTCATTCTGACATGGCGTTTCCACGAAGTATTGGAGAATCCAACTCTACAGAGTCGCCACTCAAATAGGGCCAGTAGATGGGTACAGAGACTTAGTTATATGTATCTATCAAGTCTCACAGTATATCCCATGTACTATGCACTAAAACACTTTAGTGGTACTATACCACAAATGCTATGGGGCTAATAATTCATGGAGCCTGCCCTCCAGCATCCTCAATACTTCTTCTCACATAACCAATAAGATGCCTATGAAGAGGGCTTAATAACTGTTGCAGCCCAAGTGCTCATCAATATGCTTGATGCCCCCCCCCAGAGTGGCCACACATCAGTGCCGAGGGGAGAGCGGAGGATCTATATTGTAAATCGCTGATAACGATTGCTGTGAAGCCAGAGATCAATTCAGTAGGCTGGATAACCGCACCTCTGGTGCTTTGATAGAAGCGAGTGTAAAGAAAATGACGTTGCTCTGGGGGGGTGCCATAAAGCCCAGTAGTTGGATTCTCCAATATTTAGTGGAAATGCCATGTCAGAATGACCTTATTTATGGCTGTTTTTTAAAACCAATCCTTACTCCACTGTCCTTTTTAGATGCCTTTTATCTTTTTATGATCTCCCTTTTTTCTTTTTTTTTTTTTGGGATGGGGGGGAGTATTTAAAAAATATTTTTGTTTGGTATTCTTTTAAATAGCTTTAATAAAAAATATGTTTTAATACATCCTTTTGATAGGGTACGACTCACCTAATCAATTTCTGACATAAAACATTGTTACCAAAAATGCTTATGAAAAATGCTTGAAATTCCTGGTTGATGATGTTGTTTTGGGGGGGGGGGGGGGTGTGGTGGTGTGTGTTTTTTTTTTTTTTTTTTTTTTTTTTTTTTTGTGCTCAGGATTCACCATGAATTTTCATGTAGGTAGAATTGGTCATGGGGCTTAGGCAGTATACTGGTTAGTTATATGCATGATGAATGTGGAATTAAAGTAAAATTACAAAAAAAATAATTAGCGCTTCATCCTTTGTCTTTACTGCACTTCTCCTGAAGCAGTGGTTTTACAATGGTTTTTGAACTATGTGTCAATAACTGTATTAAATCACATTTAAGCGTTTCAGAAATTAAACAGAAGTAGATATAAACATGTACTTCATTTTACTGTTATATCTATGAATTTTGAAATGTTAACTAATACAATGCAATGCTCAGTATCCTAAAAGTTATTGGTCTCTTGGTCTCTAGATATTTATCACACTGTACTTATATTTCATTAACTTGTGTCCTTTTGGGGGTATGCCATGAATAAGTCAAAACGAAGTTTAAACGGGTATAACAATTTATCAAATAAATATTATTCTTTATTAAATCGAATAGTATACTAGTTTTTTATTAATTACATTTTGTGTCAATGTCTCATAGTTTTCAAGATCTCTGGTGTCGTTTTAATAGGGACCTGCAGTGTTCATTTACATGATACAAAATTTGTGATGAATACAGCTGCTCCGATCTGTTAACTGTACATATATTGCAGCTGTGTCCATCACATTATTAGGACAGATTTGTATCTATGCGAGAAGATTGAATAACTTTTCATTATATGTAATTGTACTGCACATGCATATACACTATTTTTTATATATATATATATATATATATATATATATATATATATATATATATATAATCTCAAATGCCCTCCATGACAGCACCACAGGAGGTTGTATCTCCTCATACTATTAGGGACAGGAAAAGCACACAAGAGGTTAAATAGCCCCTCCCCTTCCTCCCTCTTCAGTGTTTTTCCTGTCCCTATTAGTGGGCAGATAAGAGGTTTGGAGCATACTTACCCAGCAGAGTGGGGTCCAGTGCGGCTGTCCCTGCAGATCTGCGCCGTCTCTCTCTGCGGAGACCTGGTGGGTCCATCTCCTCCTGCGACAGTGGAGATGTGTAACGCAGGCCTCAGTCCCTCTTCGGAGGCTCCCTGGCCTGTACAGTCCCCTGCCTGTTCTCAAAGCCAGCGTTCCCGGCTGGGATGCACGTCGATGCCACTTCCAGTTGTGGTGATGTCACTTCCGGTTGCGGAGAAAGACACTAAAGGAGGGAAATTTGAAAAGTTTAGCGTCCTGAACAGGTGCAGGTGGACCGGAAGCATTCCTATTCATGGAATGCAGTACGCAGGTCGTCGGTGGCTGGTTTAAAACTCCTCCCAGACCAAGAGGCTTTCTCCTCAAGGTAGGACCATCTGTGTCTGTTTGTTATAATGCCTGGAGATGAGTCCTCTAGAGTGGTGTATGAGCCTGGCATACCCCCAGCCCCAGTGAGTAATCTGGTAATGGGATGTTACATGGTATGATTAGGGGAGTTCTCATGTCCCTTTTATTGTCATGTTTTTATTTTAAAAAAAGAAGCTAAAGATGTGTCTTCTAAATCTAAAAGTGGCTGTATTTAAAAAATGTGCCATCTGTGAGAAAAAGCATTCTTCCACATCCAAAAAATCTTTGTCTTGCACTGAAAAGATAATTAAAGAGGAACAGTCGTCTTTAATGGAGGAAATTAAAGGGATGGTTTGGCATGAGATCCAATCCTCCCTAGCTTCTTTTTCCCATGCCTTTTCCTCTGCTGAGCCACAACCTGCGGCCAAAAAGAGGAAGTTAATTACTGATCCAGATTCGGATAATAGTGACGTTTACATTCCATCTGTGTCCGAAGATTTCCTGGAGGAAGGTGAATTACCGGGGCCTTCAGATATTGAGGGTTGAAGATATTACTTCTCATCTGCATTTACCTAGAAGCTTCTTTCTGCATTAGAAGCATCATGAATATAGAGGATGTTCAGGAGAAGCAAACTATTTAGGATGAAATATTTGCAGTGCTTAGGCCAAAGAAAAAAAAAAATTGGTTTTTCCCATTCATGAGAATTTAGAGTGTCTAATTCAGAATGAATGGCTACATCCGGAGAAAAGACTGTCTCAAGAAATTAAGGACAGATTTCCTTTTGATGAATCTAAAATCAAAGGTTGGGCAAAAGTGCCAAAAATTGATATACAGGTGACTAAAGTGAGGAAAAAGACGACGCTTCCTTTTGGAGACTCGTCGCAGCTTAAAGACCCGCTTGATAGGAAAGCTGGCAGCCTCCTTAACAAATCCTGGGAGTGCTGTTCAGCCCTATTACAAGTTAATATTGGATCAACTTATGTGGCGAGGTCTATGTATAGATGGCTAGACCAACTTGAGATCCATCTTAGAGAAGGCACCTCAAGGGAAGATATCTTATCCTCCATTCCGCTGCTACAGAAGGCCACTGGCTTTCTTGCAGACACTTCGGCAAAGTCAGTAAAGGTTGCCTCCAGATCTGGGGTCCTCTCTAATACAACTTGCCGAGCATTATGGCTGAAAATGTGGGCCGGTGACCCAATTTCTAAACAGAAGCTCTGTGCTCTTCCCTTCCAGAGAGAGTGTTTTTGGTCCAGAATTACATATTTTGCTTGAAAAGGCAACGGCTAAAAAGCCAAAACCTTCCAAAAGAAAACAGCCATTTCGTCCCTTTCAAGGATACAATTCTGAATATAAATCCAAGGGGAAAACAGGAAGATGGAGCTGCCCTAAGGGAGGCAGGGGGAAAAATATCATCTTTAACCCCAATAAGCAATCCTGGGACAAACAATGACGCCAGGAGGATAGGGGGCAGGTTGTCCAGGTATGCCGTACCCTGGAAGGAAATAACATCCAACCTGTACATCCTTTAAATTCTATAGCAAACGGCTTAAAAATAGAATTTTCAACGTATCCCCCCAGGAGAGTGGTATTCACATCCATACCATCTCCTACACTTCACCTGGCTTTGATGGAAGGTGTCCAGAAACTTCTGGACACAGAAGTAATTTGTCCTGTTCCCCCCCCCCCCTTTAGAAAGAGGGGAAGGTCATTATTTCCACGTGTGTGTTTTTTTTTTTTTTTTTTTTTTTTTTTTTTTACCATAAAAAGTGGGGCGTACAGAATAATAATTTTGAAACCACTAAACCATTACATAGTTTATTATCGTTTCAAGATGGAATCAGTAAAGTCCACAATTCCTCTGGTAGGGCAGGACCATTTTATGGCCACCATCGACCTTCAGAATGCATACTATCACATCCCTATTCATCCTCTCTACCAAAAATTTTTAAGGCTTGCAGTCCAGCATGGGAAGGGGAGAGATACTCCATTTTCCGTTTCGGGCTGAGTCGGCAGGGAGGAAGAAAGTTACCCATGCTATCTGTAGTAAGGTGTGGAAGAAACTCCTTTCCTGGTGTGGCAGTAGTGTTCCTGATATCAACTACCCGAATATAGCAAAAATCTTTGATTTTTTTGCAAGCAGGTCTGGAAAAGGGTCTAAAACCTAGTACTTTGAAGGTACAAATATCAGCCCTTAGCAGGTATTTTGAATCTGACTTAGCTAACCATCGCTGGGTTAAGAGATTTTTTTTTTTAATGGGGCCTGCAGGCTTCTCCCAGGGAGAGAGGTTTTACTTCCTCAGTGGGATCTCAATATAGTCCTTAAGGGACTGACGCTGCATCCCTTTGAGCCAATCGCTGAGGCTAATATAAAAGAACTGTCCTGGAAAGCGCCTTTTCTGGTTGCTATAACATCTGCCAGAAGAGTTAATGAAATTCAGGTGCTCTCTATCAGAGAACCTTTCCTAAAAATTTTAGGACAGAATAGTTTTTTGGCCTGACCCTACTTTTTTTTTTTTTTTTTTTTTTTTTCCTGTGGAAAAAAGTGGTTTCCGATTTTCATATGTCTCAGGAGATCATTCTTCCTTCATTTTGTCGACATCCATCTAATAGGAGGGAAGAATCGTTTCATAGGCTAAATGTCTGTAGAACTATCCTTTCCTATCTGAAAGCCTCTTCAGACTGGAGAAAGGATGAGAATCTTTTTATTCAGTTTTGTGGCCCTAACAAGGGGAAGAAACTGTCGAGGAAATCCCTTGCTAGTTGGTTTAAAAATGCAATTTGTAAGGCCTATCTGTGTCAGGGTTTATCTCCCCCCGAAACACCTTAAAGCTCATTCTACCAGAGCCATGTCAGTTTCTTGGGCTGAAAGGGCTGATGCCTCCTTAGACCAAATCTGTAGAGCCGCTACTTGGTCTTCGGTCCATACATTTACCAAACATTATAGATTAGACCTTTCTCGCACGTCGGACCTCTCCTTTGGGAGAAAGGTCCTGCAGGAGATAGTGTGTGTGTCTGTTTGTCTGTCTTTCTTTCTTTCTTTCTATTTATCTGGCATTCCTTCTGTGGTGCTGTCATGGAGGGCATTTGAGAAAATAGAATTAGTACTTACCGGTAATTCGGTTTCTGGTAAGCCCTCCATGACAGCACCCTCATTTCCCTCCCATTAGCTAGACTATATTTGGTTTAGGATATACTAATAGTGGTCATCTGGAATACACTGAAGAGGGAGGAAGGGGAGGGACTATTTAACCTCTTGTGTGCTTTTCCTGTCCCTAATAGTGGGAGGACATACAACCTCCTGTAGTGTTGTCATGGAGGGCTTACCAGAAACCGAATTACTAGGAAGTACTAATTCTATTTTTTGTAAGACAAGACAATGTATCGTGACAAAGCAAGTTATACAGTGTAGTGGTCAATGCCTGTGTGCAACAATGGTCACTAACTGCCAGTCTCTAAGTAGTTTTAAATGGGTGCGGTAAGAGAGATTTAAGAAGGAATGCGTACCATTGGTGAGTGGGGAAAAAAAAAGGGGGGGGGGATGGAAGTGATGAAGGGGAGGGAGAAAAGGTGTGTTTTTAGAAGCAAATAATACAGTAAGTACAACTGGGATCGGTTACTTGTTACTCCAGTATTAACGGTTAAAATCCAGACATTATAAGATGGCTTACAAAGTGTTTATCATGGAGTAAGAATGGAGAAGGATAAGTGGGGGGGGGTGGAAAGGGGGAAGACAGATGAGATGAGGGAACAAAGCTCACCCAAAAGTTGCATTATTTATGTGTTACTAAACACACATCTACAATCAACAGAATAGTCTGGGGAAGGGTAACAGAGGGCAGAGACACCGGCCTTACTCTACTAAGCATATGACTATAGGTAGTCATAAAAACAAAAAGGTTAATCACGATGTTTAAAATATGGGTAATGAGTGGGAAAAACTACGGTTGCTTCAAATGGTGGGGAATATTGCACCCAATCCTCCAAAAATTGGTGGTGGGGGTTTAAAGGCTAATATCACAAAGGCCCCATATTTTAAGGAAGGAGCTCCCAGACTGCTTCCAGTCTGCTCCCAGAATGATTTCCTTGAAGCAGTATATCTGATGTAATTTCATCCTCCAAGCCCCAATGGAAGGGTTTCTATCCGATGCCACTTTGTGTGAAAACAGAAATTTCGCAACCGCTTGCATTATAGTAGGAAGATTTTTATTGGCAGTGGGCAGCCACAGCGGAAGTTTTAACTGGGTTTTACATATGGTATTGATCAGTCGTTCAACCTGTTACCAGTAGCTCCTCATTAGTGGGCAATACCACCAAATATGTGAGATTGTGCCTGCATCGCCAAAAAGAGCCAGAGGGTAACAGATGTATTCTGTGCAAATAATCTGGCGTATGGTACCATCTGGTGAGAAGTTTATAAGAGCTATCATTGCAGAAATCTTAGAGATTGCCTCAGTACTAACTGCGTATCCGAGGCAGACAGATGTATGCTTGGTTCACTCTCCCAAGCTAAGAGAAAACACGGCTTTGCGGGCGCCTCAGGGTAGGAGGCCCTGGTAAATTCTAAATGGCACTTTATAAGGGAGCTTGGGGAGGAGGACATAATTCTCCAGCTAGGTAGGGTCAGTGTATGATGAGATTTTTTTACCTTACAGAATCTTTATACAAACATTTTGGAAATCATTATTGTGCAATATGGATGGGGGTCCTTGTTCAATCTCTTTAAAGCAGTGATGTTAAGTTCAGCTGAGACAAAGGTTAAATCAAGGAGGTGAGTGCAGTGCCCCTCAAAAGCTGCCAAAGGTGTGACTCTGAACGACTGGATTGGTCTACAAAGTGGGGTAGGACGTTCAATGGGGCTATTGAGGACAACAACTTCTGAGACATTAGTAAAGTTGGCGAGGGGTGGCATACCTTAAGCATACCCCTTGTCATGGTGCTGAAGAGGCTGCCAGGACTCAGTAGGGTTGGCTTGACCCAAAGCAGGGGCAAGTTCGGTTGTCCCATAGGCTCCCTTTCTATCTAGACATGTGGGGAGGGTTCCCTGGGGTTAACTAGGTTGGGTCCAGAGGATCTGTTGAATAGCCTTATAATACGTACAATACAGACCAAAAGTTTGGACACACCTTCTCATTCCAAGAGTTTTTTCCTTATTTTCATGACTATAAAAATTGTACATTCACACTGAAGGCATCAAAACTATGAATTAACACATGTGAATTATATACTTAACAAAATTGTGAAACAACTGAAAATATGTCTTATATTCTAGGTTCTTCAAAGTAGCCACCTTTTGCTTTGATTACTGCTTTGCACACTCTTGGCATTCTCTTGATGAGCTTCAAGAGGTAGTCACCTGAAATGGTTTTCACTTCACAGGTGTGCCCTGTCAGGTTTAATAAGTGGGATTTCTTGCCTTATAAATGGGGTTGGGACCATCAGTTGTGTTGTTCAGAAGTCAGGTGGATACACAGCTGATAGTCCTACTGAATGGAGTGTTAGAATTTGTATTATGGCAAGAAAAAAGCAGCTAAGTAAAGAAAAACGAGTGGCCATCATTACTTTAAGAAATGAAGGTCAGTCAGTCCGAAAAATTGGGAAAACTTTGAAAGTGTCCCCAAGTTCAGTGGCCAAAACCATCAAGCGCTACAAAGAAACTGGCTCACATGAGGACCGCCCCAGGAAAGAAAGACCAAGAATCACCTCTGCTGCGGAGGATAAGTTCATCCGAGTCACCAGCCTCAGAAATCGCAGGTTAACAGCAGCTCAGATTAGAGACCAGGTCAATGCCACACAGAGTTCTAGCAGCAGACACATCTCTACAACAACTGTTAAGAGGAGACTGTGTTCAGCAGGCCTTCATGGTAAAATAGCTGCTAGGAAACCACTGCTAATGACAGGCAACAAGCAGAAGAGACTTGTTTGGGCTAAAGAACACAAGGAATGGACATTAGACCTGTGGAAATCTGTGCTTTGGTCTGATGAGTCCAAATTTGAGATCTTTGGTTCCAACCACCGTGTCTTTGTGTGACGCAGAAAAGGTGAACGAATGGACTCTACATTCCTGGTTCCCTCCGTGAAGCATGGAGGAGGAGGTGTGATGGTGTGGGGTGCTTTGCTGGTGACACTGTTGGGAATTTAGTCAAAATTGAAGGAATACTGAACCAGCATGGTTACCACAGCATCTTGCAGCGGCATGCTATTCCATCCGGTTTGCGTTTAGTTGGACCATCATTTATTTTTCAACAGGACAATGACCCCAAACACTCCTCCAGACTGTGTAAGGGCTATTTGACCAAGAAGGAGAGTGATGGGGTGCTATGCCAGATGACCTGGCTTCCACAGTCACCAGAACTGAACCCAATCGAGATGGTTTGGGGTGAGCAGGACCGCAGAGTGAAGGCAAAAGGGCCAACAAGTGCTAAGCATCTCTGGGAACGCATTCAAGACTGTCGGAAGACCATTTCAGGTGACTAGCTCTTGAAGCTCATCAAGAGAATGCCAAGAGTGTGCAAAGCAGTAATCAAAGCAAAAGGTGGCTACTTTGAAGAACCTAGAATATAAGACATATTTTCAGTTGTTTCACACTTTTTTGTTAAGTATATAATTCCACATGTGTTAATTCATAGTTTTGATGCCTTCAGTGTGAATCTACAATTTTTATAGTCATAAAAATACAGAAAAGTCTTGGAATGAGAAGGTGTGTCCAAACTTTTGGTCTGTACTGTATGCAATTCTGGGAGAGACCCCCCCCCCCTCCTTCCCCAAATCTCCTTTTCAAGGTCACTAGCCTGTGGGCTATCCTAGGCAGCAACTATATGGTGTTCAAACTTGGGGCAAAACTTATGACGTGACTAGTTTTTTTTTTCTACCCAACCATGACAGATATGGGATTTTTAGGTCAGCGAGCAACTTGCATGTCTTCTGAATAAGAGAGGGATAGTTAAGTCAAAATGAAAGATCTGGATTTGAGGGGGATTGGTGATGAGTAGTAATAAATCATCAGCAAAGGCTGCTGTTTTGTGGGTACATTGCACCACCTGTAGGCCTGCGATTTCTTGGGTTTGCCTGAATTTAAGGAGTATTGTTTCCATCACTAATATGAAAAGGGTGTGGGGTAGAGGGGATCCCTACTTCATGCCATAGTCTGATTAATATTATTATGGTTTGTGTGTTTTTTTTGTTTTTGTTTTTAATTCTTGTTGTGAGGTCATTATAGATGGCATCTACAGTGTCTTGCAAAAGTATTCATACCCCTTGAACTTTTTCACATTTTGTCACCGTACAACCACAAACTTAAATGTATTTTATTGAGATTTTAAGTGGTAGACCAACACAAAGTAGCACATAATTGTGAAGTGGAATGAAAATGATACATGGTTTTCAAAATTTTAATCAAAAATCTGAAAAGTGTGACGTGCAAAAGTATTCAGCCCCCCTATATCAATACTTTGAAGAACTTTCACTGCAATTACAGCTGCAAGTCTTTTGGGGTATGTCTCTACCAGCTTTGCACATCTAGAGACTGAGATTTTTGTCCATTCTTCTTTGCAAAATAGCTCAAGCTCAGCCACCAGATTCGATGGAGAGTGTCTCTGAACAGCAATTGCCACAGTCTTGCCACAGATGCTCGATGGGATTTAGGTCTGTACTTTGATGGGGCCATTCTAACACATGAATATTCTTTGATCTAAAACATTCCTCTGTAGCTTTGGCTGTATGTTTAGGGTCATTGTCTTGCTGGAAGGTGAATCTCCTTCCCAGTCTCAAGTCTTTGGAAGCCTCCAACAGGTTTTCTTCCAGGATTGCCTTATATTTAGCTCCATCCATCTTCTCATCAACTGACCAGCTTCCCTGTTCCTGTTGAAGAAAAGCATCACCACAGCATGATACTGCCACCAAGTTTCACATTGGGGATGGTGTTTTCAGGGGAATGAGTAGTGTTACTTTTCCGCCACACACAGTGCTTTGCATTTAGGCCAAAAAGTTCAACTTTGGTCTCATCTGACCAGAGCACCTTCTTCCACATGTTTGCTGTGTCCCCTATATGGCTTGTGGAAAATTGCAAACGGCACTTCGTATGTCTTTCTTTCAACAATGGTTTTCTTCTTGCCACTCTTCCATAAAGGCCAAATTTGGTGGAGTGCATGACTTACAGTTGTCCTGTGGAAAGATTCTTCCACCTGAGCTGTGGATTTCTGCAGCTCCTCCAGAGTGACCATGGGCCGCCTGGCTGCTTCTCTGACCAGTGCTCTCCTTGCTGGATCTGTTAGTTTAGGTGGACAGCCATGTCTTGGTAGGTTTACAGTTGTAGAATACTTTTTCCATTTTTGGATGATGGATTGAACATTGCTGCTTGGGTTTCTCAAAGCTTAGGATGTTTTTTTTTAACCTATCCCTGCTTTAAACTTCTCCACAACTTTATCTCTGACCTGTCTGGTGAGTCCTTTGGTCTTCATGATGCTGTTTGGTTCACTAGTGTTCTCTAGCAAACCACTGAGACCTACATAGAACAGGTATTTATACTGAGACTAAATTACACAGCTGGACTCTATTAACTAAGTGACTTCTGAAGGCAATTGTGTGCACTGGATTTTATTTAGGGGTATCAGAGTACAGGGGGCTGAATACCTTTGCACGTCACACTTTTTTCAGATTTTTATTTGGTTAAAAATTTGAAAACCATGTATCATTTTCGTTCCACTTCACAATTATGTGCTACTTTTGTGTTGGTCTATCACTTAAAATCTCAATAAAATACATTTAAGTTTGTGGTTGTAAGGTGACAAAATGTGAAAAAGTTCAAGGAGTATGACTTCTTTGGCTTTCCCCCTGTATTTATGCAGTAGCTTGCAAAAGTTCACCAAAACTGCTCTCATGTATTTCCAATAGACCCTGTCAAAGGCCTTTTTGGCATCCATGCCGAGAAATAGCAATGGGGTACCCTGGCATTTTTACAAGGTTTCTTCTCCTTCCCCTTTACAAAATGCACCTGTTCAAGCCCTATCAGGCCAGGCAAATGAGTTTCTATAAAACAGGCCAAGATCTTGGCCCACCACTTCAAGTCACGCCAGCAGGGCCCGGGCTTTTTCCCGAGGGAATCGAAGCTAGAGTGTCTCTCGCTTTGGTCGTTGGAATAGAACTAGCATGGAGGGATTGTTCTTCCTGTGGGACAGTCTAAGGGTGTGTTCACAAATGGACGTCCCTACTATCTGTTTCCATCCAGCGGAGTGCACATGAGCCGGAGGGGAAACTGATGCCACAACTGATTCCATAGTTTTCTATGGGATCAGTTCTGGCACCGGATCTGTGCCTCAGCCAGATCAGCAATTGTTCATACGGCTCCCTTAAAATTTCTGCAGCACTGTTTCTGCATGAAGATGGATGCAGCAGCACCTGGCATTCTGCACAGTCCATTTATGTACAGTAATAAAGCTGGCAATTGCCTTCTTCACTTCTGTACCGGAGCAAAGGGATGCCTGCTGTCCAGACCCCTGCCTCCTGGCACTTTTATTGTGACAGCAGGTGGGAGAAACCTTCATCTCCTGCCTGTTGTCCCCAAGCCCTGATCCCTTGCACTAGTGGCAGCAGGAATCGGTAATTATTCCTACTGCCTTCCCATATGAAGGCAGGGACGATTGCCGATCCCTGCTGCCGCTTAGTGTAAGGGATCAGTGTTTGGAGACAACAGGCGGGTGGTGAATGTTCCTATTGGCCGCTATTAGTGTAAATTATGTATCGAGGGGGCACTAATGGGGAGGAGGTAGTACTAAGGAGCATACTGCTTGGAGGTATAATAATGGGACATTATAATATAAAAATATTTAATGCTCCTTAGTGCCCTCGCACTGTATAATGCCACGTTAGCCCCCCCACCTAATCCTAATTTTTCTTGACTAAACCTTTATAGTCAGAAGTGTCGTCTTGTCCAAAAAACACCGTAATTCCTGGATGTGTTGAGTTCAAAAGTTTACTTGATGGCGGACCCCTGTCAACGGACCTTTTACTAAAAGTAATACCCCTACTCTATTAGCCTTGGCAGCCCATCTTGCCTTGTGGACCATCATGGTAAAAACTGATGCCAGCTGATGTTAACTTAGGGCTTTGGAGTAGAAATTTGTGTTTTAAAAAAAAAAAAAAAAAAAAATCAGTTTTGGCATCAGTTGTAATGACAAAAGGGTCAAAACCTAATATTGATGCAAGTGATATATGCGAATGTACCCAAAGGAGGAAAGAAAGTAGCTTATCAAGTTCTTTCTCTTCTCTGTACAGCTTAGGTAATACTCAACCCCAATACTCAATAGTACCTTGATAGGTTATGTTCCCTTGTGGCCTGTAAAATAGCGCCGGTGTCTACAAAACTCAGTTTGCCACAAACAACATTGTGGGGTGGATCAGTGTTTGCTGGCTTGGGCCGAAGCGCCCTGGTGACTCGTTCTATGGTTACTTTTTTAGCCCGGTCATCTACCAGAGAAGTGAAGAGGGAGGGCCTCCGGGGCCACAGATTCTGTGAGGCCTCTGACTCTCACATTCTCCTGGTCCTCCAAGTAGAAATATAAGTAGTTCAAATGCGTATGTTGGTCTGTGATTTCTGCATGCAGCGAAGTAGCATGGGTGGATATAGTTTCTTGGGTGTCCTCAAGCATCATAACTCTCTGGCCAAAGTGTTTAACGTCTGACCTTATTATATTGGTCAGTTCTTTCATAAGAGGGGATAAGGCCTTATACAGTAGTCTCTTGAAAAAGGCTCTTGACAAGGGGATAGAATCTGATTTTCTGGCTATATCAGAGGGAGCATATGAGCTCTCTTCGTCTGAGTCATTTGCTTGTTGTGACTTATGGGTTTCCGTAGCCTACATGTTAAGTTGACCAACTGGGGAAGCAAGCTTATTCTTAAGGTACTTGTTCATGTCTACTTGATTTTTAATGGGTCTCAGCTGGTCCTGGGGTTTATCCTTTACCCATTTTCACCATGATACGAAGTTAGGAGAAGCCATGCAGTGAAAGATTTAGATTAATGGTCCATCACCTGGTTCCCGACCCCCAAACTGTACATTTCTGATCTTTGTCAGAAAACTACCCATGATTTCCTTATTGTGGCCGGGTTATCTTTTATGTATTGTCCCTGCCTGATAACCTATCACCAATAAGGAAATTATGGGCGAGTTTGACAAGTACCACGCCATAAAAAGTTGACATTCATGGTCGTATCCATTGATAACCGATCAAGACAAAAGACTGTTACCATTAAGATGATTTGAGAAACTCTGCAAAATTTGTAACCATATGTTTGCAAATATTATTTAACTTTTGGTTGTCTTCAAATTTAAATATGGTTGTTTATTGGAATACCCCTTTAATAAATTCCCTCTACTATTGCAGCAAAGTGTTTAAGCAAATAAAAATATGTTTACTTACCTCACATATGGTGTGTCAGAAATAATATAATAACATAGCGGCAGCAACAATTTACCAGGTACCATATGTTGGAATGGAGGAGTAAGTAAAAGTATTAAAGGTATTTATTTTTACTTAAACTCATTCCTGCAAAGAGGAAGAGAGTAGTAGAAACCAGCACAGCACTAAAAGAGATGTCACAAGGACTCCATACTAGATTCTTAGGACAATTTTGATGCTCCACTGTTAGTTTGCTTTTTTATGTCCTAGTATTTTCATGTCAAAAACAAATATAAAATAAAGTATTGTTTATGAGATCAGATTATTTATAATTTTCAAAATCAATATAATTTATATATAAAAAAAAATCTGAAAACCTTTGTTCAGCACTTGTAGATTCTGGAATCCAACTAGATATCATGCAGCAGCCAATAATTGGCCAATACTATATTACAGCCAGTGCTTATATACAGGACCAGAGAAAAATGGTACTGTGTAGTGATTTATATCCAAGGCAAGTGCAGATACTGAAAATGATCTCCATTATATTATATTGGATCGCGGAAAACACTCAAACACCTGTGATAATTAAAGGAAACCTAATTAAAGCTAAGACCCTGCATTGCGGAAATGTCGCTTTTTTGTTGCAGATTTTGCTGTGGTTTTTTTGAGCCAAAGCGAGGAGTGGGTTGAGCAAAAGGTAGAAGTATAAGTACTTCGTATATATTTCCCATTCCTTTTGTAGCCGTTCTTGGCTTTAGCTCCAAAAACCGCAGCAAAATCTTCAACAAAGAAAAGTTGCATTTCTGCTAAAATACCATTGCAAAGCAGCATACTTATATTTGATGCTGCTGGTGCCTCTAGAGTCGACAAACCTCAAAGTGTAGGATCCTCCAGAGGCTTGCAGTGGTGCATAAACCTACTATTTGGCCACCCCTAAACAGTGCTCACAAGCAGAAACTGTTGCAGTGGGCCCAGACATACATGAAGACTAATTTTGAAACAGTCTTTTTTACTGATGAGTGCCATGCAACCCTGGATGGTCCAGATGGATGGGGTAGTGGTTGGCCACCGTGTCCCAATGAGGCTGCAACGTCAGCAAGGAGGTGGCGGAGTCAACTTTTGGGCCGTAATCATGGGAAAAGAGCTGGTAGGCTCCTTTAGGTTCCCTGAAGGTGTGAAAATTTTACCTCTGCAAAGTATAAAGAGTTTCTGACTGATCACTTCCATGGTACAAAAAGAAGAACTTTGCCTTCAATAACAAAATCAACTTCAGGCTACTCTGACATCTTGAAAAGAAATTCTATCAGAAACTATCTAAAAACTCAAAAATTCAATGGATGCAAGAATTGTGTAAGTGATATCAAAGAAGGGGTCCTATGTTAACATGTAACTTGGCCTGTTAAGATGTTTTTGTTTGAAATAGCTTTTGATTTCAGTAAATGTGACCTCTTAATACTGCAAATTCAACAAATAACCATTTTCAGTTCTTTACAACCTACAAAATATGTAGAAACTCTGTTGTGCATAATAATTTGGAATAGTGGATTTTGATTTTTTTTAATTTTTGAAAAAAATTATCTTTGGAAAGTTGGTACAATAAAATGTGATTTATGGTCTAACATTTGAAGATTTGGAACGTTATGCTGACTGTCATTTGCATCGACCATTTGGGAAAATCAGTAAAAAATATAATTTGCATAATAATTTGAAACACGGTGAAAATACATACATACATACATACACTTAACTTACCATGCTTCCTCCTTTGGTTGCGAGTAGAATGGAGTGGTTTAAATCAGGTGCGTTGTGGATCCAGTAGGTGGCGCTGCCTCGGCTCCAGGAGTGTTAGCCGAGTGGTCTGGTAGGCGGAGCCTACCAGACCCTCAAAGTTAACACACCCGGATACTTGACCTTTTCGGGTGTTGCATTGCATTGTTAAAGTAGAGGCTAAATATGCCTCTCCTATATACAACCCTAAACCGCCTGGTTTGATATGGATATAGCAGGTGGTGTCTCTTACTAACAGTCAATGGAGGCAGTAACACCTAGTGCATGCCTTATTTAAAACACTCCATTCTAGCATCTACCCTCCTTCTTTGTCTGCAGTTATTGATTTTACTGTGATTTAAGAACCACCTGGTCACATGATGTTGCTTTCAAGGGTCCTATAGTCACAGTAACAAGCTGAGTGTGGACTGGAGGATCCTGCCTACATCTGTGTGAGGGCAGATATGTGATGTACCACAGCAGTCTCCACATACACAGATGTATTCAGGACTGTGCAGGATAATTGCCTCCAGTTAGCAAGTGGAGGGACCAGCCCATCGGGAAAATTCTCCGCAAAAGTACTTTGCCAGTCCACCCCTGCCCAGATTAGCATACTCCTTTTTGTTTATTAAATAATATACAAATTTTAGCTGTACCTCAGTGAACCAGTTATTTCCTTGTAGAAAAGGGAAGAATCAATTCCCTATTGTGTACTGTAGAAGGGTACACCCTTAATTTGATGCTTAAATGGTGAATAATTTTGAATTAGTGACAATATATATGGATGTTTCGGATGTTTGTCAATGCCACTGGGAAGATAAAGGAAGTATAAACACAAAAAGACACATGTACTAAATATCCGGAAATGCAAAAATATCATTGTATATCTTTAGCTGTATGGTATGATCTTACCTGTAAGCTTCTGGAATAGCTGCCAGATTAGAAATCAGGACAAGAAAGGGAAAGAAAGGAGTTCCTCCCTCCATATTTATACATATTACTATTAATAGGCTTATACTATATTCTATATTCTATTATTTTATATTTTGGGCTGTTACCATAATCCTGTACTGGTCAATCATCCATGTACCATTTATGACCTTCATACTTTACATTGACATTATCTATGCAATTTATACACTACCGTTCAAAAGTTTGAGGTCACCCAGACAATTTTGTGTTTTCCATGAAAACTCACACTTTTATTTATCAAATGAGTTGCAAAATGAATAGAAAATATAGTCAAGACATTGACAAGGTTAGAAATAATGATTTTTATTTGAAATAATAATTTTCTCCTCCAAACTTTCCTTTCGTCAAAGAATGCTTCATTTGCAGCAATTACAGCATTGCAGACCTTTGGCATTCTAGCTGTTAATTTGCTGAGGTAATCTGGAGAAATTTCACCCCATGCTTCCAGAAGCCCCTCCCACAGGTTGGATTGGCTTGATGGGCACTCTTTGCATACCATACGGTCAAGCTGCTCCCACAACAGCTCAATGGGGTTGAGATCTGGTGCCTGCGCTGGCCACTCCATTACAGATAGAATACCAGCTGCCTGCTTCTTCCCTAAATAGTTCTTGCATAATTTGGAGGTGTGCTTTGGGTCATTGTCCTGTTGTAGGATGAAATTGGCTCCAATCAAGTGCTGTCCACAGGGTATGGCATGGCGTTGCAAAATGGAG
This sequence comes from Leptodactylus fallax, assembly GCA_947044405.1. Lineage (NCBI taxonomy): Eukaryota > Metazoa > Chordata > Amphibia > Anura > Leptodactylidae > Leptodactylus > Leptodactylus fallax. Next base: position 561,777 of record CAMRHE010000141.1, read on the forward strand.
TGATAGCCTTCCTTATTCAAAATCCCTTTTACCTTGTACAAATCTCCCACTTTACCAGCACCAAAGCAACCCCAGACCATTACCTCCTCCATGCTTGACAGATGGCGTCAGGCACTCTTCCAGCATCTTTTCAGTTGTTCTGCGTCTCACAAATGTTCTTCTGTGTGATCCAAACACCTCAAACTTCGATTTGTCTGTCCATAACACTTTTTTCCAATCTTCCTCTGTCCAATGTCTGTGTTCATCTGCCCATATTAATCTTTTCCTTTCATTAGCCAGTCTCAGATATGGCTTTTTCTTGGCCACTCTTCCCTGAAGGCCAGCATCCTTGAGTCGCCCCTTCACTGTAGACGTTGACACTGGCGTTTTGCGGGTACTATTTAATGAAGCTGCTAGTTGAGTTTCTAGTTTCTCAAACTAGAGACTCTAATGTACTTGTCTTGTTGCTCAGTTGTGCAGTGGGGCCTCCCACTTCTCTTTCTACTCTGGTTAGAGCCTGTTTGTGCTGTCCTCTGAAGGGAGTAGTACACACCGTTGTAGGAAATCTTCAGTTTCTTGGCAATTTCTCGCATGGAATAGCCTTCATTTCTAAGAACAAGAATAGACTGTGCATGAGACTTCTTCTGTACAGACAGTCACTTGAGTGGTTCTAGAGGACAGGCTTCATGAGCCCTATCTGTTTATAGGATCAAACTGCACTTGTTGCATGACAGCTGCACTGACAATGCCAGAGACTTTCTCACTTTAACTGCTGATCCAACTTAAACATTGATACAGATGTACTTTGATAACACTAAAGGATCAGCCGATAGGTATTGATGCAAACAATCAACTTTTATTTCATGTAATATCCCAAGTGTAGAAAAAAACCAGTCTTGTTAGTTGTAAGCAATTAAGGTGGTTGCCCTAACTTCAGAGTCTACTAAACAAAGTCTGTGAAGAGGGAGAGAGCGTAAGGGTGTCAGAATCCTGGTGTCAGAATCTTGGTGTATTTTTCTAATTTACCACCAGTGGCCACTGTTTCTTTCACTCTGAACTATTGTGTTGCACTGCCACTCCTCACCACTGGAGGCTGCTGTGTTATCCTAGGATTTGCCCTTAACTAAGATGACTGATGTGTGCCAACTTGAAGCCATCTTGTTTCCTGCTTGGGCCTATTTATACCCATGAGGCAATTCAACCATTGCTCGAGTATTGTGATTTGTTCCAGTCTCAAGCTCCTCAAAAACACACTGACAATTCTGACAAAGGGCTTGCCAGAACATCTGGTACAACTTGGGCTTTTTGTATGACTCCTTGTGTCTGAGGTCAGCATTCAGTTACTGTTCTCAAGCTAATCTTTAAGTAAAATTTTTAAGTGAGCTCTACATGATATGGAGAACTTTTGGCACGACTCGAAGGCCGAGAGCCACACATCCGGTGAGAAGGAAGTCCCTAGATCCCTCTCCTATGTCCCCACAAAGCTTGGCAGAGAGTCAGTCCTAGAGTTGCTGAATAGGCTATAGATAGTGGAGATGAGATGAAGGGGCATGGAGCAAGGTTCTATGCAGGTTCTGCATTTTATTTGAGAGGCATAAAAGTAGTGCACTTGCAGGTTATTGGCAGTGGGAGGCTGAAGTACAGTTATCCGAGGTAACCAGGTCGATGTAAGAGATGATCCATCTAGCACATGAGACCGTAATTGGAAAGCGATCAGTGGGCCTGGAGAGGAAGGGGGGGATGTAAAGCAGTGGGGAAGTCTGGGTTGCCCGAGACAGGTGTCAGCGGTCCGTCATTGGTAAAGAGCCGAGTGACTGCACAATGCATGGGAGAGTGAGGAGAGCTCTATCCGACCAGTGGCATTTATGAAGCCAAGGAAAGGATGTAAGTGGAAGGGGGAACTGAGATCTCTCTAGGGCAACCCAGATCTTGAAGTGGGAAGAGTGGTGCCAAGTGACTGCCGCTATGTAGCAGTGTGTGAAGACTGGGACAGCCAACCACTCACGTAATTTGGGCCTGGTCATGGTCAGTTTGGAGATTTTCAGGGGTTTTGAGGCCCATATAAATTTGGTGGTGATCTTCTGAATGGTGGAGAGAAATGTCTTAGGGAGAGTCATGGGGATTGTCTGGAATAGGTAGAGTATTCTAGGGGCAATATTCATTTTTAGGAAGTTGATGCGGCCCATCCATGAAAAGCCTTTAGTGTCCCATCTAGCAAGGTCGGAGTGGAGCATTTGTAGGAGTGAGAAAATTGAGAGAGTGTGTCGGATAGGGTTTTAGAAGATGTATGCCTAAGTATTTAATGGATTTAAATGACAAGGGGAAGGAGGAGCGGATTGAACGCTCCAGGGAGTCTGGTAGGGATAGGTTAAGTGCTGTGCTCTTGGGTAGGTTAATTTTGAAGTTGCTGAAATAGCTATAGTTGGCTACTTCCTGTAAGATGGAGGGAAGCGTGGTCTGGGGTTTAGTAATAAAGAGCAGGACATCATCTGCAAAGGCTGAAATTTTAAGGTGCGGATCTCCTAGCCACAGTCTTAGTTTCACCGTCCACCGTCAGAAGGGCATTCCTGACAGTTTAGCTGGGCTGTTAGGAACGCCCTCCCTGACTGTACTCGTACAAGGCTATGGACGAGTACAGTCAGGGAGGGCGTTCCTCACAGCCCAGCTAGACTGTCAGGAATGCCCTTCTGACGGTGGACGGTGAAACTAAGACCACTGATAGCTCCAGCCCCAGGGCACATAACGGGAAAGCCGACAGTGCGCTGAATTCAGCGCACTGTCGGCTTTCTAGCGGTATGTAAAACCGCATATACATGAGGACATGAAAGGTCCTCTTTACTGTTCAAATCGATAAACTTTATTGTTTTTTGCAAATATTCGCTCATTTTGAATTTGATGCCTGCAACACATTCCAAAACTGGGACAGGGGCAACAAAAGGTGGGGCCCGGTGGATGTTTACCGCTGTGTTACATCACAACACTCAATAAGCATTTGGGAACTGAGGGCACAAATTGTTGAAGCTTTGTAGGTGGAATTCTTTCCCATTTTTGCTTGACGTACAACCTCAGTTGCTCAACAGTCTGGGGTCTCTGTTGTCATATTTTGCGCTTCATAATGCGCCACACATTTTCAATGGAAGACAGGTCTGGACTGCAGGCAGGCCAGTCTAATACCTGCACTCTTTTACTACGAAACCAGCTGTTGTTACACGTGCACGTTGCTTGGCATTGTCTTGCAGAAATAAGCAGGGACGTCCCTGAAAAAGACGTGGCTTGGATGGCAGCATATGTTGCTCCAAAACCTGTATGTACAGTGCCTTGCAAAAGTATTTGGCCCCCTTGAACTTTTCAACCTTTTGCCACATTTCAGGCTTCAAACATAAGGATATAAAATTTTAATTTTTTGGTGAAGAATCAACAAGTGGGACACAATCGTGAAGTGGAATGAAATTTATTGGATATTTTAAACTTTTGTAAAAAATAAAAAACTGAAAAGGTGGCCCCCTTAAGTTAATACTTTGTAGCGCCACCTTTTGCTGCGCTTACAGCTGCAAGACGCTTGGGGTATGTCTCTATCAGTTTTGCACATCGAGAGACTGAAATTCTTGCCCATTCTTCCTTGGAAAACCGCTTGAGCTCAGTGAGGTTGGATGGAGAGCGTTTGTGAACAGCAGTTTTCAGCTCTTTCCACAGATTCTCAATTGGATTCTGGTCTGGACTTTGACTTGGGCATTCGAACACCTGGATACATTTATTTGTGAACCATTCCATTGTAGATTTTGCTTTTATGTTTGGGATCATTGTCTTGTTGGAAAATAAATCTCCGTCCCAGTCTCAGGTCTTTTGCAGACTCCAACAGGTTTTCTTCCAGAATGGTCCTGTATTTGGCTCCATCCATCTTCCCATCAATTTTAATCATCTTCCCTGTCCCTGCTGAAGAAAAGCAGGCCCAAACCATGATGCTGCCACCACCATGTTTGACAGTGGGGATGGTGTGTTCAGGGTGATGAGCTGTGTTGCTTTTACGCCAAACATATCATTTTGCATTGTGGCCAAAAAGTTCGATTTTGGTTTCATCTGACCAGAGCACCTTCTTCCACATGTTTGGTGTGTCTCCCAGGTGGCTTGTGGCAAACTTTAAACAAGACTTTTTATGGATATCTTTGAGAAATGGCTTTCTTCTTGCCACTCTTCCATAAAGACCAGATTTGTGCAGTTTATGACTGATTTGTTGTCCTATGGACAGACTCTCCCACCTCAGCTGTAGATCTCTGCAGTTTATCCAGAGTGATCATGGGCCTCTTGGCTGCATCTCTGATCAGTCTTCTCCTTGTTTGAGATGAAAGTTTAGAGGGACGGCCGGGTCTTGGTAGATTTTCAGTGGTCTGATACTCCTTCCATTTCAATATGATCGCTTGCACAGTGCTCCTTGGGATGTTTAAAGTTTGGGAAATCTTTTTGTATCCAAATCAGGCTTTAAACTTCTCCAAAACAGTATCACGGACCTGCCTGGTGTGTTCCTTGGTCTTCATGATGCTCTCTGCGCTTTAAACAGAACCCTGAGACTATCACAGAGCAGGTGCATTTATACGGAGACTTGATTACACACAGGTGGATTATATTTATCATCATCAGACATTTAGGACAACATTGGATCATTCAGAAATCCTCACTGAACTTCTGGAGTGAGTTTGCTGCACTGAAAGTAAAGGGGCCGAATAATATTGCATGCCCCACTTTTCAGTTTTTTATTTGTTACAAAAGTTTAAAATAACCAATAAATTTCGTTCCACTTCACGATTGTGTCCCACTTGTTGATTCTTCACCAAAAAATTATAATTTTATATGTTTGAAGCCTGAAATGTGTCAAAAGGTTGAAAAGTTCAAGGGGGGCCGAATACTTTTGCAAGGCACTGTACCTTTCAGCATTAATGGTGTTTTCACAGATGTGCAAGTTACCCATGCCATGGGCACTAACACCCCCCCCCCACCCCCGTACCATCAGAAGTGCTGGGCCGGATAATATCAGCGCAAGGCTAATTAAGGCTTGGGGGGAACAGCTGTTTAGTATTACATATATGTTCAATATGAGCCTGAAACTGGAAATAGTCCCTGAATTATGGAAATCTTCCTGTGTGGTACAGGTTCCAAAGAAACCTCACCCTATGGACCTCAATGACTACAGACCTGTAGCATTGACATCCCACTTGATGAAAATCTTAGAGAGGTTGGTTCTCACACATCTCTGCCCTCTAGTGAGCCCCACTATGGACCTTCTCCAGTTTCCGAATAGGCCAGGCATTGCGGTGGATGATGCTATCATTCACCTTCTGCACAGGGCTCTGTCTTACCTGGAGAAACCAGGGAACACAGTAAGAATAATGTGCTTTGATTTCTCCAGTGCTTTTAACACCATACAGCCAGGGCTACTCAGAGACAAGCCCTTAATTAACATAACCATTCCCTCTCATAAACTTGATCATTAGCTTACACTTCACCACCTCAGCCATTCGCCTTCCGTTTCATTATTTTGCTCTTCTTACCCTTTTTAGCTCCCATTATGTCCCGCCCTCATATATTCTGTTCCAATTGGCCTCAACAATTTATCATTGTATTAATACTCACGCATTTTTCACTTCCCAGTCCTTTTTCTTCCTTGCACCCAGCTTTCCTTGGTGCCGATGAGTCCCTATTATGCAGGCGCCATGGTATCTGATGTGCCAGCACACTTCACCTACATACAGCGCGCTGGCACATTGCTGAACTGGGATGCTGCGTGCTACTGCGCATATGTCCTAGCCGAAAAGTCTTCACTTCCCCCCGCGCGCGTGCGGCGTGCCCCCCTGCAAAAAGGTGGCCTTGGGGGGGGGGGGGGAAGGTTGGAGGGGGGAGGGGGGGAAAATAAATTTGGCGGGGTTGGGGGGGGAAATGGTGGGTGGGGGGGGGGGGGGCCCCTAAAAATTTCACATCACAAAAAAGGGGGGGGGGTGGGGGGTTTGGGGGGGGGTTTTTGTTTTTTTTGGGGGGGGGTTTTTGAAAAAAAAAACTTCCCCCTTTGTCTTTGAACCCAAGGGGGGGTAATCGTTGATTATATTGTTAATCTGTTTTCCCTTAGTCCTAACAGCAGCACAATATGGACAGGTGGAACTTTTAATTAGCACAAAAACGTGCTTATTAACCTGCCCTATAAGAGGGCACGAGAGACCTCCCTCACCTGTGTAAATTATAAAGTAAAAGAAAACAAAATTTTAGGGAGGGAAGCCTTGTGCTGCTGTTAGGACTAAGGGAAAACAGATTAACAATATAAGCAACGATTCCCTTACGTCCTACAGCTGCACAATATGGGGATATAGAAAGTAATTCCCCTAGGGAGGGTTTCCTCGCCTTACAACCTCAAGAACTGTCTGACCAAAGGCAGTCGCCTCAGAACTGCGGATATCCAAACGATAGTGTTTGACGAAAGTCAGCTGGGATGACCAAGAAGCAGCTGCACAAATTTGATCCAGTGGAAGCGAGCAATTCTCCCACCCAAGAAGTCGACACAGCCCTGGTCGAATGGGCTGTACAAAAAACTGGAGGAAGCAACCCTTGAGCAAGGAAAGAAATTTTGATTGCCTCCTTAATCCATCTGGACAAGGAGGGTCTGGAAGCTTTAAGACCTCTGTCTTTACCATACATGTTGATTAGGAGATTTTCAGCTCTCCTGAAAGATTGTGTCCGCGATAAGTAAATTCGCAGACACCTTACCACATCCAAAGTATGAAGTTTCACCTCCTCTTCTGAAGATGGATCCGGAAGGAAAACAGGCAAAGAAATCAGTTGATTATAGTTATTATGTGAAGAAACCTTAGGGATAAAGCCAGGCAAAAACCTAAGGTGGACCCTATCCGAAAAAAATACAATATAAGGTTCTTTGGAGGAGAGCGCCTGTAGCTCTCCTACCCTTTTGGCAGATGTGATGGCTAACAAAAAAGTAGTTTTAAAGGCTAAAAATTTTAGCTCCGTAGCTTCCAGAGGTTCAAAAGGAGGACCACAAAGGCCTGAAAGGACCGTCGCAAGGTCCCATTGGGGAATAGGAGAAGATACCGCAGGTTTCAGCCTCACCGCTCCTTTAAGGAATCTTGCAACCAGGGAATCCTGGGACAACCGTCTAAGTGGGCGGATAAAGCCGATACCTGTAAAGTAGCAGGGGCAAGGCCCCTGTCCAAGCCATCCTGAAGAAAATCCAAAACATCAAAAGTCAAAGGATTAGAAATATCAACGCCTCTTTTGGAGCACCACTCCAAAAAAATCTTAGCCGTCCTCTGGTAATTCCTTTTGGTGGATTCAGCTCTAGCACAGGAAAGCGTCTTCAGGACGGCTTCTGACAGTCCTCTATACGTTCGTAGGGACTGGTCAACCTCCAGGCTGTCAGGTTGAATCTCCTCAGATCCTGGCACTTCAGTGATCCTTGGGAAACCAGGTTCTGGGTGGGGGGAAGCCTCCAATATATCCCTCGACTCATCACCATGAGCTGGGAAAACCAAGCTCTTTTTGGCCAGAATGGAATGATGGCTATTACAGAGGCTTGGTCCTTTCTTATTTTCATCAATACTCTCGGTATCATAGGAATTGGAGGGAAAATGCATGACAGCCTGGACCTCCAAGGAATGGACAGGGCATCCACTGCCAAGGGATTGTCCTCCTGGTACAGGGAACAGAACGTCTCCACCTTGGCATTGAGTCGGGTTGCCATGAGGTTTATCTCCGGGAGACCGTATTTCAGGGTAATCTGATGAAACACTTCTGGACTGAGTGACCATTCTCCTGATACGGCACGACCCCGACTCAACCGATCCGCTACTGAGTTCAGGGAGCCCTTGATGTGAACCGCGGATAGATGGGTCAGATTTTTCTCTGCCCAGGGAAAAATCAGATCTGCCTCCCTGAGGGATGATGATCTGGTGCCTCCCTGTCTGTTCACATATAATACCGTCGTCATGTTGTCCGAGCAAATCTTGACTGCTCTTCCCTTGAGAAGAGGAGAGAAATGGAGTAAGGCACGGTACACAGCTCTGAGCTCCTTCCAGTTGGACGACATCCTTCCTTCTGGAGCGCTCCAGACTCCCTTTATGGAGTTTCCGTCCAGATGGGCTCCCCACCCCGTAAGGGATGCATCTGTAGTCAACAGGGTCCAATGAGGTTGGACCGTGGACCTTCCGTCCTTGGTGCAACCACCATCTAAGAGAAAGACGGGTCCTGGGGGAGAGTCGAATCCTCCTGTTGAGACCGGGAAGAGAGCGATCCCAAATTCCTAGGATTTCCATCTGAAGAGGACGTAGATGCCATAAGGCCCAAGGAACCGCCATGATGGAAGATGACATCAGACCTAGGATTTTCATCAAAGTTCTGATGGACGCTCTCGACCTCCTGAAAAGTTGCCGAACCGCTGTAATTAATTTCTCTTTCCTTTGTAGTAGTCAAGGAGATTTCCAGCCGGTCTGAATCTAGGAAGTAACCAAGAAACTTCCTTTTGGTTGAGGGGACGATTTCTGACTTCTCCCAATTTATGAGCCATCCCAGGTTTTGAAGCAGGGATATGGCAATCTGTAAATGCTGGAGCAGAACAGACACTGACTGGGCTTTTATCAGCCAGTCGTCTAGATAAGGGACCACAAAGAGTCCCTGAAGCCTGAGGGCGGCTACTATGGGAGATACCACCTTGGTAAAGGTGTGGGGAGCCGAGGAGATCCCGAAAGGGAAAGCCGAGAACTGATAATGCTTCCTGTAGCCGGAAACTATAACCGCAATCCTTAGGAACTTCCTGTGCGGAGGGTAAATTGGCACGTGCAAATAAGCATCCTTCAGATCTAGGGTGACAAAAACGTCGCCCTGGAGAAGAAAAGAAGAAACTGAGCTTATGGTTTCCATGCGGAACCGTCTTTTTCTGATGAAACGGTTCAGATACCTCAGATCTATAATCATCCTCCATCTGCCTGCTGGCTTTGGTACTAGAAAAACGGGGGAATAAACCCCCAAACGTTCTTCTAGAGAAGGAACTTCTTCTAGAACTCCTTTGCGGATATACTCTTGAATGGAGCGTTCCAAAATACCTTGCTGAGACGCGGGAAGAAGGCGAGTTAGGACGAACCGATCTCGGAGAGGACAGAGAAATTCGATTGCATAACCTCGCTGAATTAACTGTAAGACCCAAGGGTCCTGAATTTTTTCCTGCCAAGTGCTGAGAAAAAGGGAGAGACGACCCCCGACAGGAATTTCGGCCACAGGAAGACAGCTTCTCATGTCAGAAACTGGGCTTCCTTCTATCTTCAGTTTTGGGGAATCTCCATCCAGAGCCTCTAGAATAATACCACAAACCATAACACAGAAGTGCTGCCACCAGATGCTTTAGGACACATGCGTTTACTGCTATTTCCTGGGACACTCCTGTACTTTCTGATTAGAAGCAATGAAAGTCCATGTGCAGCCCCCAATTAGTGGTAAATTTATTGTGTCCAGGAGCCCCGTATGGCAGCATCCTTATGGTGAATACACACTATGTATCTGGATGCAGCTATATTTGGAACTTTTTCATTCAATGTAAAACTGGTGCATTTTTGCACAAAAAAAAACAAAGCCGGAGTTTTCTGTGCAAAAACACATCCTTAATATAGAAAACACACCGTTATACAGAATAATGTCCCATAGTGGTCCCTGCACGCGGTATTATGTCCCATAGCGGCCCCTTCAACATGGTATATGTCCCATAGCTGCCTCTGCACACGGCATTTGTCCCATAGCTGCCTCTGCACACAGTATTTGTCCCATAGCAGTCCCTGCACACAGTATTTGTCCCATAGCGGCCCCTGCACACAGCAATATGTCCCATAACGGCCCCTACACACCGTATATGTCCCATAGCAGACCCTGCACACGGTATATGTCCCATAGCGGCCCCTGCACACGGTATTATGCTCTATAGTGGCCCCTGCACACGGTATTATGTCCCATAGCAGCCTCTGCACACGGTATTTGTCCCATAGCGGCCCCTGCACACGGTATTATGTCCCATAGCGGCCCCTACACACAGTATTTGTCCCATAGCTGCCCCTGCACACAGTATTTGTCCCATAGCGGCCCTTGCACACGGTATTATGTCCCATAGCGGCCTCTGCACACAGTATTTGTCCCATAGCGGCCCCTGCACACGGTATTTGTCCCATAGCTGCCCCTGCACACAGTATTTGTCCCATAGCGGCCCCTGCACACGGTATATGTCCCATAGCGGCCCCTGCACACGGTATTATGCTCCATAGTGGCCCCTGCACACGGTATATGTCCCATAGCGGTCCCTGCACACGGTATTATGCTCTATAGTGGCCCCTGCACACGGTATTATGCTTCATAGTGGCCCCTGCACACGGTATATGTCCCATAGTGGTCCCTGCACACGGTATTATGCTCTATAGTGGCCCCTACACAGTGTTATGCTCTATAGTGGCCCCTGCACACGGTATTATGCTCCATAGTGGCCCCTGCACACGGTATTATGCTCCATAGTGGCCCCTACACACCGTATATGTCCCATAGCAGACCCTGCACACGGTATATGTCCCATAGCGGCCCCTGCACACGGTATTATGCTCTATAGTGGCCCCTGCACACGGTATTATGTCCCATAGCAGCCTCTGCACACGGTATTTGTCCCATAGCGGCCCCTGCACACGGTATTATGTCCCATAGCGGCCCCTACACACAGTATTTGTCCCATAGCTGCCCCTGCACACAGTATTTGTCCCATAGCGGCCCTTGCACACGGTATTATGTCCCATAGCGGCCTCTGCACACAGTATTTGTCCCATAGCGGCCCCTGCACACGGTATTTGTCCCATAGCTGCCCCTGCACACAGTATTTGTCCCATAGCGGCCCCTGCACACGGTATATGTCCCATAGCGGCCCCTGCACACGGTATTATGCTCCATAGTGGCCCCTGCACACGGTATATGTCCCATAGCGGTCCCTGCACACGGTATTATGCTCTATAGTGGCCCCTGCACACGGTATTATGCTTCATAGTGGCCCCTGCACACGGTATATGTCCCATAGTGGTCCCTGCACACGGTATTATGCTCTATAGTGGCCCCTACACAGTGTTATGCTCTATAGTGGCCCCTGCACACGGTATTATGCTCCATAGTGGCCCCTGCACACGGTATTATGCTCCATAGTGGCCCCTGCACACGGTATATGTCCCATAGTGGCCCCTGCACACGGTATATGTCCCATAGTGGCCCCTGCACACGGTATATGTCCCATAGTGGTCCCTGCACACGGTATTATGCTCTATAGTGGCCCCTGCAGGCAGAAGCGCCCGAAGAGTACAGAGCGGCTGCGGAGCGTGGAATAGTGAGTACATTGTTTTTTATGTTTGATCATCTCCCCGGGGGCTCCGCTTATTATACTCGGGGGTCTGAAGAGACCCCACATTATAATAATAGCAGTTTCGTTTCGGCCGTGTTTGGTCCGATCGAAACTGCTGGGTGAGGAGTCCGCTGCCGTGCCAGGGGAATAAGCCTCGCGTGCCAAGAGTGGCACGCGTGCCATAGGTTGCCGACCCCTGGTCTAAGGCCTCAAGCACACTAGCGAAAAAAAATTGCGCGAAAATCGCATCGCAATGCGATGCAATTTTTTTCAGCGATTTGCCAATGTATTTCAATTGCACCAAGCACACCTGCGATTTTTTTTCGTGCGATTTTTTTCATAGGTGCGATTTTCCTGCGATTTTTTTTTTTTTTTTTTTTTTTTTTTTTTTTGTGCGATTTTTTTCGTGCGAAAAATCCCAGAGGAGTGATCTATATGACCAATGGGACAGATCACAAAAATATCGCAAGTAGCTGTGATTTTTTGGGGGATTTTTTTTTTTTTTTTCCGCACCCATTGACTTGAATCTAAATATACAAAAATGTAAATATACAAAAGAACAACTGTTATTTGTTTCTATGCTTTTTATTTTTGTTATGAAAATAATAAAAAAAATACAAGGAATAAAACAATTCCACACATATTTACAATAGGCTGCTGTGGGGGGCTGCGTGTGTGTGTGTGAGTGGCATGTCCTTCTTGTGTGACTAGCATTTCAGCACTCACTCAGCAGTCTGTCTGCACTGTTGGAACATACCTGGCACTGCCTGAGTATGTCCCTGGTACATTTGCCACACGTGTATTTGTAGCAGTAAACACATCTCTCAGTTGCACAATTGTTCGTGCATCGATGGTTGACCTGACACTTCGCCCTTTTGCCAGGGCTGGGTGTGGAAGGTTGTTGCCGAAGGAGTTTCTCCTTGCGTGCCTTCTTTTCAGTCACATGAGAGCCACCTAACTCTTTTGCAAGCTCAACCAGGAAGTCCACCCGTCTCTCCTGCACCCCAGTGCATGCCTGATAAAGAACATGAGCATTCAGTGCTGCCATGTCAATCATGTTGTAGAACACGGCGACTGGCCATCTCTGTGTTCCTGCACGCACGCTGTACTCCCGCACCATTTGGTCCATTACATCCACACCGCACTTTGTGTGGTTGTATTGTGTGACCGTGTTTGGCTTCCTTTTGTTGGTATCCTTAGTCTCAACCACGCTGTGCATGCTGCTGAGAATGTAGACGGCCTTCTTTCGTTTGGGTGCATACACTGTCAGTGTGGCACCAGTGGTTGAAAACACCTGAGTGGTGAATTCAGTGCGGTCCATCTGTCTAGCGGATTGAGGAATTTCCCGGCGACTCTTGTTGACTGTGCCGAGGATAGTGGTTTTCCGGCTAAGCAGTCATTGTGCAAGTGACAATGATGTAAAGAAATTGTTCGTGGTTACAGTTCTGCCCTTGTCCATGAATGATTCCATCAGCCTCATCACTACAGTTTCGGACAGTCTCTCCCCGCTGGGACGACTGGGGTCCTTGCCAAGATATGGGAGGACATTACAGATGTACTTTGATTTCAATTCGCAGACTACTTTGAGAAGCAGTCACATCCCCCACAGCACAAAAGGCTGCATGCAAATTTGCTAAGGTGTTAGCAAATATTCCCAGCACAACAATGCAGCTGGGGGGTGGGCAGACACTCAGGAGCAGCTTACATTCTTTTGTTTACACTCTCTTACAAGACCTGAGGTGGATCAACACAATTCCCCCCCTGCAGATTCCTCAGACAATGGCCACATTTACAAATGAAAGGAAATGCTAATTGGAGCCATCAGAGTTGTCAGTTTGGACTAAGGGTCATTTGACCCTCTTTCAGGACTTCAAGGGGGAGCTCGAAATTTCTGGGACTTCTAGTGTTAATTGATAATGGGAGGCCTCAGCTAGGAATTCTGCCGCCAAAGAAGACGAAGTTAAGAAGGAAAGTAACTCGTATCTGGAGACACCAGAATCGATGTCCCTCTCAAGCTGGAGCAAATCAGCCCGTAGTTTGGCTGAGACTTCACATGACGCAACAGCGACCGAGGTCTGAGAAGAGGCTGCTGAGTAGGCCTTCTTGAGAGTACTCTCCATGCGTCTGTCCATAGGATCCTGCAGATTTGCTCCATCCTCAGATGGTACTAGAGTGCGGCGAGATAGCTTGGCTACCGCTATATCCATCTTAGGGGGAGGACCCCACTGATCCAGTTGAGACTCTGCGATGGGGAACAAGGTCGTAAACCTACCAGTAGTTATAAAGGGTTTCTCCGGAAATTTCCACTCTGAAGACATTAACTTTTTTAATGTCTCGTCCACTTGGAAGACCCTGGGCCCTCTATAGGTGGACGTGGAGGCTTCCCCATCAACATCACGGTCTTTAGACCGGATGGACTTCAGCAGCCTATTGACTTTCTCGAGTGGGAAGAGAGGTCTGCTGGTATCTTCAGCGGAGTCATCAGAAGACAAAGTTTCATCCACAACCTGAAAATCTTCGTCCGAGACCCACAAGAGAGGATGTTTTTCAAGACGTGGTCTCTTGGCGATCTGGGAGATAGAATTCTGGATCTCCTTGAGAGAGTCCTCCATGTATTCTTTCACCCATGTCACAACCTCACGTATGGATGGCTCCTCAGAAGGGGGGCCACGACACTGGCGACAGCGGGTGAATTCGTAGCCGTCAGGCAAGGGAGTCTTACAATCTAAACAGGATAAATGTTTACGCTTGGAGGATTTCTTCCTCCTAAAATCTCCATCACCAGAGCCGGAAGCAGAAGAAGACATCTAAAAAGACCCAAAAAGTCACAGACAATAACAATACCAATATTACAAACCACAACCAGAACCAGAAAAAGAGGGGTACCTTAAGGAGGTCGGTCGTCGCAAAAAATGTAGCAACAGCACACGCAATAGTCAAATAGGGTAATCTCTGAATCACAGAAGAGAATTTCTACTCCTTAGCAATAGGAGAGCCAGAAAATCACAGCCCAACCCAAATGGACTATGGGAACATTTTAAAGGCAACCATAAGTGGAGGTGGAGCCAAACACAAAACTAATCCACAATGAAAAAATACATAGGAATTCATGCAGAGCAAGGCCAGCGATATGAATTGACAATTCATATAATATGTATAAACAAGAATAAATAAATATTACTTACCCTCCTGAGATTTAGAGCACCAAAACGGGTCAAATGCCATAATGAAACAAAGAGGAGCATAAGCCTAAGTCAGAGGCTCAAACAACAAGCAGCAAAAATCAATTCTATATTTTGCCTTAAAATTTTAAATTTCCAAACTTACCGCACTTTTTCCGAGAACCCGGAAGTAGGCGCGAAGGAGTCCGGTGAAATCCGCCCGCACGGAAACCCAGGCACAGAGAAAAGTTCCGGCCGTCGCAAAGTCCGACGTCACCTCCGGGTAGGCCGAAGCCTACCGCCGGCCGAAGATTTACCGACAGAAGCGCTGAGAACGGACGCAAGCCGGCAACAGAAGGAACAACCACCTCAAGGTAAGAAAAAAAAACCCTTAACTCTAGAGAGGTCACAAGAGACCTCCTCCACCTGTCTCACACAGGACAGAAAAAAACACAGGTGAGGGAGGTCTCTCGTGCCCTCTTATAGGGCTGGTTAGTAAGCCCGTTTTTGTGCTAATTAAAAGTTCCACCTGTCCTAGACAACACACAGGGGGAGAAATACCCCATATTGTGCTGCTGTAGGACATAAGGGAATAACGGTTCTTGACCACAGGAACGTGTGGGGAAAAGAAATGTGTTTCCTGAAGGCACAATATGTGAGCTTTACGTTTGTGTGCATCATAGAGAATTTGAGAGCGTTTTTCAGCAACGTTGAGTCCTTTTGAATTAAAGGATGAGACTGATACATCCACCTTCTGGAGAGAGAAGAGAGGGGGCAGGTAGTGTATGGGAAGTTAGGAGGTAGGAGCTAATAGAGGGAGTAGGTGAATAAGGGTGAGGTAAGAGATAAGAGAAAAAGAGGGGATTGGGTTGGTCAAAAGTTAGAAAAGAGGGCAGGATAGCCGCTCACAAGGGGACTATGAGTAACGAGCACAAGTCTTGAAGTGGACCAGGGGTATGGACCACTAAGCTATGCGGAGACATGGTCAGCACAAGTAGAGCCAATGAGCGGAGAGAAAGAGTAAGAGAAAGAGGATATAAACAGTCTAGGCCCTAAATGAATGGGTGATCATGAACAATATCAATAACAGTAGTGCCCTCTGCAGATAACGTCACAAAACCTCGCCATATCTGAGCTACGAGGTCTAAGTGCATGATGGGCTCGGTCCATTTCAATATGAGTATCAGCAGCACAGCCCAGAAGCATATTAAGGATACCTGTGAGAGTAGGGATGAGATCAGCTGTTTGGGTGGCTTCTGGAAGGCCCCTGACCCTGATATTGTTACAACGTTTGTGGTTTTCTATGTTGTCGATGTGGGCTGTCATTTTGCGGTGTTGGCGGCAGCTGTAGCAGAGGACTTCTGCAAGGCTTGGATAGAAGAGTTTGCAGAGGTCTGGAAAAGTTCGAAATCATCATCCTGCTGCTGTAAAGCTGCTATATCCACTTTGACCTTCTTAAGATCATGGCTCCAAACTTTCTTCAGGTCAGAGGCAAGGTCATCCATATCTTTCTTGCTAGGAAGGAGCATCAGCAAAACCTGTAGTTCAGAATGACATTTCAGGGTATGCACTACTTCAGCCAGCGGGGGCAGTTGCGCCATATGTGTAGAATCAGAGATCTGCCGCAGAGCGGGGTTGGATGTCTCTGGATGGAGTCAGTGTCAGTGTCCGGGAGAGGCCTAGTAAGGCTGTTGCGGCACCCTCTTAGCGATAGGCATTGGAACAGGCATTTTTTAGTGGGTGGGCTAGACCCTGTGTCCCTTCTGCCGTAAGACCCAGGGGACTGTTGTTTGGATGTCTGAGGAGGAGTGGTGGAGGCAGCCTGTGGCTGTGGAAGGCTAATGGCCGCAGGTGGCCCTAATTGGGCCAGAAACGGGACTTGGATCATGTGGTCTGAACTTTGGGAATGTGTTTGGCAAGATGGGCACCGGGCCACAACTGCAGGCGGAAAGATAGGCAGGTGTCACCAATGAGTCTGAAGCAGTCTGGCTGGGATGAGGAGCGCTCTCCAGATTGGCGAGTAGTGGAGCCTGCTGGACTGAGAGAGTTCCTTTTGCCAGCTCTGGCTGTGCAGGAGGCTTGATTGAAGACACTGGCTCACGGACATGCACCCGGCAAGATGGCCGCTGGGCCGTTGCAGTCAGGGAAACATCAGTGGATGCCTCAGGTGATGGTTACTCTTGGGGCAGCAGAGGGTCAGAGACATCCGTATGAGACATAGTGCCCCGTTAGGACCGATGGAGCTGGCTTTCTGGCAGGCGGCCGGGGAGAGGAGGAATCAGAGGCACTCTCAGCTGAGCTGCATATCTCACCCAGGGGTCTTTTTGGAAAGGGTCTTGCCCTTTTAGATGCAGTAAATCTCCTGATGAGAGGGGCCAGAGACGAAGCAGCAGTCAAACACGTCTGATCTCCAGGATGCCGAGATATGCCTCCTGGGGAATGTTCTTAATTCTTGTTATCATATAAAAGTTGAGAATCTCAGCTTTCTTATGATACCAGATCTATTTTTCTAGGTGGTATAAAACTGAAGATACAGGCATTTGAAGTGACCATCCCTCCTTTGGTAAATGCCTCAGCTTCTGCATATTTACAACTGTGCACGGATTTACCCCAACAGCTGAATTATAGGGTTGCTAAGGAGAATATTACAGTATGTTTTATAATAAAAAGGAATTTAGATAGGGTAATAAAATATATTACAAAAATGGTCACCAAACACCCCCGACACAATAGCGAAAAAAAAAAAAAAAAAATGGGAGTTACACTTTAAGAACACGCTCTTATAACCCCTGAAAGTGGAAGCAGTAAATCAATATCTTATCAGTATGGACTGAAGTTCATCTATTAGTTGCACAGCAGTGGTTATCTGTTAGCACTGTTACAATTATTTTTGTTGCAAATTTTGCTGCGGTCTTTGGAGCCAAAGTCAGGAGTGGATTTAGCAGAAGGGAAACATCTAAGAGCTTACTTTATATTTTCCATTCCTTTTCAAGCCACTCCTGACTTTGGCTCAAAAACCGCAGCAAAATCTGCAATAAAAAAACACTGCGTTTCCGCAATGTGGGGCTTTAGCTTTAAAAATTCCCTAAGTGCTACGTTTTCAGACACAGGGATTCTCAATGTGTATGTGTTCAACTTTATTTATGTATTTTTATATGTGTTATAGGCAAAGGAGGTGATTTTAATTTTTAGTTCTTTTTATATATATATTTTTTTTTACTTTTTTTTCTTGAACCCTAGGGGGTCTGATTACTAATTCACTGCAATGCTAATGTATTGAAAAATATCTATGCTTCTATTACAGGCTGCCTATAACAGAAGCATTGTAATGACAAGACATAGGCTCCCGGCTGTCATAGTAATTTATCACTGACCTCGGTTCTCACGCCCAGAGCTGGCGGTCCACCCCAAAATGCCAGTGCCTCGGTCAGCTGTAACTAAGGTAGATTAATGCCCGCGATCAGTGCAGGCACTGACTGACTGATTGCTGAGGCTAGGTTCACATCTCCGTATGGGTTTCCGTCATTCAGGTCCACCAGGGGACCTGAACGATGGAGAGCCAGGCCGCTAAAACAGCGGACACCCACGGGCCCCATATCTATAATGGGGTCCATAAGGTGTCTGCCGTTTTTATGCTGAAACTGGTGGAGAGACAAGTCCTCAGTGCAGGACTTTTCTCTCCGCCGACTTTCGGAGGTTTCTGTGAACCTAACCTAAGGGGTTAAATAATTATCACAAGGTTAATTTATTATTCATTTGTTTGGATATGTAGGAAGTAACAGATTAGACTAAATGTTTTGTAATCAGTTTTGATGGAGCCACAGTAACAACAAACTCAGTATTCATACTGTAGTTTTACATAAGAAATATATACAAACAGGATATTTTTAATCAAGATCATTTTGTAATTTTGTTTTATTTTACATTTTAAATGCACTGATGTAACACAAAATCCATAAAAGCCAACAGGGTACAATTAGAAGCAGAAAATCAGTGTATTATTGACATTATTGTTTTGGTTTTGGTTTTTTTTGATTGGATACATGGAAACTCCAGTAAGGCAATTTTTATTTTTTATATTTTATCATCTCTAGTTATATTAGTCATATAGTCATTCAATAGTTATTTCAGGTTCATTTTTAATTTTGCTTTATCCTATTGGAAAAAACATGTCTACATGTTAGTAAATCGGATTAGTTGTGCTATTTTCAAGAGAACATAAAATAAATCAGAATTGGCAAAATAGTGCATACAGAGAATGTACCTTCTCTCTGTCATGTTATTACATTTACTGCCTTATTTGGTGAATAGAATCTATACAAATAGAATACAGACACTCTGAGTAAATAATAATGAAAAGCTAAATGAATTTCCATGGCAAGGCTGTTGCCTGCAAGACATTGCCTTGACTGATATTTCTGAGCTGATCTCTCAGCTATTAGAGTCTTTTAGAAGTAATAGATTTGGCTTTTAGACATTATGATAGAGTAAAATAGTTTCTGTGCGATATTTAGAAACCTTTAGATACATTTAAGCAATTACATTTGTTTCAATGCACTATGAATAACAGTATGTTTTATAGTCAGGGCATTCAGACTTGTAGACAATAAAGTGCCTCATCCCTAAACCAAATTAATTTACAAAATCAATTTTCCTCTGGTGTCATATCCATCCAACAAATGTTTCCTCCCAAGAAATATTCTCTGCAAAATATATCTATTCTACTGTGCATATATCTTATTGGTTTGCCTATACTTTGGAGGGAAGTCCCCACAGCAAAAACAAAATGAAACCTTGTTGCTAGACCACACATTTGATTGGGCACCCATGCCCATGTTCTCAAATCAAGAACATTTTAAAGGGAACTTGTAACATGGATTTTGCATATAAAATCCTCACTACCAAATGCTGCACGGGTGCTTTAGCCCCTTGCCACCAGGGCCATTTCTTTTTTGTATCTTTTTTTTTTTACTCCCTGTTTTCTAAAAAACCAAAACATTTTTATTTTTTGGTTCACAGAACCATATTAAGACTTGTTTTCTGTGGGACTTTAATTATTTCCATGTACAGAGCTGTGTAAGGTGTCTTTTTTGTGGGCCAAGTTGTAGTTTTTAATACAGTGCCTTGCAAAAGTATTCATACCCCTTGAACTTTTTCACATTTAGTCACCTTACAACCACAAACAATGTATTTTATTGAGATTTTAAGTGATAGACCAACACAAAGTAGCAGATAATTGTGAAGTGGAACGAAAATGATACGTGGTCTTCAAAATTTTACTCAAATAAAAATCTGAAAAGTGTGACGTGCAAAAGTATTCAGCCCCCTATATCAATACTTTGTAGAGCCACCTTTCGCTGCAATTACAGCTGCAAGTCTTTTGGGGTATGTCTCTACAAGCTTTGCGCATCTAGAGACTGAGATTTTTGCCTATTATTCTTTGCAAAATAGATCAAGCTCAGCCAGATTGGATGGAGAGCATCGGTGAACAGCAATTTTGATGTCTTGCCACAGATGCTCAATGAGATTTAGGTCTGGACTTTGACTGGGCCATTCTAACATATGAATATTCTTTGATGGATTGAACAGTGCTCCTTGGGATGCTCAAAGCTTGGTATATGTTTCTAAAACCTAACCCTGCTTTAAACTTCTCCACAACTTTATCTCTGACCTGTCTGGTGAGTTCCCTGGTCTTCATGATGCTGTTTGTTCACTAGTGTTCTCTAAGAAACCACTGAGGCCTTCACAGAACAGGTGTATTTATACTGAGACTAAATTACACAGCTGGACTCTATTAACTAATTAAGTGACTTCTGAAGGCAATTGTGCGCACTGGATTTTATTTAGGGGTATCAGAGTACAGGGGGCTGAATACTTTTGCACGTCACACTTTTCAGATTTTTATTTGGTTAAAAATTTGAAAACCATGTATCATTTTCAGTCCACTTCACAATTATGCGCTACTTTGTGTTGGTCTATTATTATTATTGTTGTTTATTTATATAGCACCATTAATTCCATGATGCTTTACATTTGAGGGTTTACATACGGTACACAAAATATATAAAACAAATATAACACTAACAGTGACCAACTGGCACAGTGTGATAGAGGACCCTGCCCGCAAGGGCTTGCAATCTAACACTTAAAATCTCAATAAAATACATCTGAGTTTGTGGTTGTAAGGTGACAAAATGTGAAAAAGTTCAAATGGTATGAATATTTTAGCAAGCCACTGTATACTCTGCAGTCAAGGCAATGGTTCACAGACACTACCGCAGAGTATAAGGCCTAAACTCCTTCTCAAATCAGACCATGCAGAAAGGGGTTACCAGCCAGGGTGCTCTGTTTAAATTAAGGTCCACCACATATATCTTCTCCATACAAGACAAAAGAGTGGCATTCACTGAGGTAAAACCACAAGGTCCTTCTTTGGCGCCTGGTCCATTCTGGCAAGGGTTAACCATTGTATGTCTGAAGTCTGTGGTTTGGGAGGGGTTTTTCCCTGAGGTTCTGCCCCACCCTCTGGTTTGCTATTTAAGCTGGGGGCTTACTCCAGTTCACTGCTGGTTATTGTTATGTTTGACCCCGAACCAAATGAAACATAAACAAACATGCATAATAAACTGGTTTATTAACCCCTTAACGACATTGGACATACTATTACGTCCTGTGTGCTTGGTACTTAGCGCAACAGGGCGTACTAATACGCCCTGGGGCGGCCGCCCGCTCACTATCTGAGTGGGCGGCATCGGGAACCGGGTGTTAGCTGTAACTGACAGCTAACACCCTGCTCCATATCCCCCGGTCAGAACTGAGTTCCGATCCGAGGTTTTAACCCCTTGGATGCCGCGGTCAAACATGACCGCGGCATCCAAGGGGTTCTGCTATGTTGCCGCTCCGATCGGCACCCCCCGCGGCAAGATCGGGGGGTGCCGATACCTATAACCTGCAGCCCGGGGTCTGCTCAGTGACCCCAGGCTGCCTGGAGACCCCACTACCTGGTTGATCCTGCCGAGACCTGCGGAAGTGAGCGCTATGCGTCTGCATAGCCTCACTTCCTGTATAGACTGCAAGACACTTGTAAGCTTGTGTCTTTCAGTCTACAGTGCTGAGCCAGCAATCAAAGCACTGCTGGCTCAGGTGTCCTAATGGGACACATGAAAAAGTAAAAAAAAAGTGAAAAAAAATAAAATAAAGTGTTTTAAAAAAAATTAATAAAAGAATAAAGCCCCAAAAATTCCCTTTTGCTATATAAAATGAATTATATAAAAAAAAAAACCTAAAAATTAATAAAAACAATGCATATTTGGTATCACCGCGTCCGTAACAACCTGTACAATAAAACTGAAACAATATTTAATGTACATGGTGAACGACGGAGAAAAAAAAACGGAAAAAAACTCGCCAAAAGTAATGATTTTTTTGCCATCTCACCTTACAAAATATGCCATAAAAAGTGATCAAAAAGTCATATGTACCCCAAAACAGTACCAATAAAAAGCAAAGGTTGTCCCGCAAAAAATAAGCCCTAAACAAACTCTGTAAACCGTAAAATAAAAATGTTACGCATCTCAGAAGATGGCGATGCAAAAACAATTAATTTATGTCCCCAAATGGGTTTTTGTTCTGCAAAATTAGTATCGCATAAAAAAAACAGTATAAATGAGGTATCTCCGTAATCGTACCGACCCGTAGAAAAAAGGTAACATGTTACTTATGCTTTATGCTGCATAGTGAAAAATTTCAAAGGTAAAACGCAGTGTCAGAATTGATGGGGTATTTTTTAATCCAAGAAAGAGTTAATAAAATTTATTCAATAGGTTATAGGCGCCCAAAGATGATGTCATTACAAAATCCATCTCACCCCGCAAACAACAAGCCCTCATATGGCTACATCACCAGAGAAATAAAGAAAATATAGCTCATACAATGTGAAGACAAAAACCCCAAAAATCGCCAAATCTTTAGAACATAACTGGCTGCGTCAGGGAGGGAATGTATAAGCTGTGTGAGCGGATATCAGGGGACACCCCAGATTTAGAGCTTATGAGGGAAAATAAACCAGAAGTGACCCCCAGAGTGACCTCCCCAATAATAGGAACTACTGGGGAAATAGTAG
The DNA here is from genome assembly GCA_947044405.1 of Leptodactylus fallax. Lineage (NCBI taxonomy): Eukaryota > Metazoa > Chordata > Amphibia > Anura > Leptodactylidae > Leptodactylus > Leptodactylus fallax. The sequence continues at coordinate 584,440 of CAMRHE010000141.1, forward strand.
GGAATTTGGTGTTCCCAATGCACTCCGCACAGCTTATATATTCACTTTTCCCCATCCGCTGTGTATTCACGTCTGGGATACTACTCCTTATTACACCCCTTGATAAATTCTTTGAGGGGTGCAGTTTTCAAAATGGGGTCACTCCTTTGGGGAATCCACTTTTCTGGTACCTTACAGGTTCTGCAAACATGACATGGCGTCTAGATCCCAAACATCTGAATCTGCACTCCAAAAGCCACATAGCGCTCCTTCTCTTCTGCGCCCGGCTGTGTGCCCAAACTGCAGTTTATACCCACATATGGCATTAAGTACGTTATCCTGGGCACACCAGTGTCATACATGTGGACATAAACTGCCATTTGGGCACACAGCAGGGTGCAGATGTGAAGGAGCACTATGTACTTTTGGAGCGCAGATTTAGATTGTTGGTTTTTGGACGCCATGTCACATTTGCAGAGACCCTAAAATCGCCCCTACAAAATGGGGGTCACTTCTTGGGGAATTCCAGTTTACTGGCACCTCCAGGGCTCTGCAAAAACAACATGGCGACCAGAAAGTCCCTCTAAATCTGTACTCCAAAAGCTAAAAAAAAAAACAGTGCTCCTTTCCTTCTGAGCCCTGCTGTGTGTCCAAGCAGCAGTTTATACCCACATATATAATTTTTTTTCCCCCGGGATAGCCCACTTAATAGTTTTAGGAGTGCATGCTCTGATGCCACAAAGTGGCCGCAACATATTCTGAAATTGGATATTTCTTCAAAAACTTCAATTTTCACTTTGTACATTAATTTTTGGGAAGCATTTTTAGGCTCAAAATGATAATACCCGTTGATACATTCCTTGGGGGGGGTGTAGTTTCTAAAATGGGGTCCCTTTTGAGGGGTTTCCATTGTATTGGTACTTTAGGGGCTCTGCAAATGCGACATGGCACCTGAAAACTATTCCAGCCACATCTGCCCTCCTAAAGCTAAATAGCGCTCTTTCCATTCTGAGCCCCACCATGTTCCCATACAGCAGATTACAACCACATATGAGGCATTTCTGTGTTCAGAAGAAATTGTGTAACAAACTGTGGGGTTTTTTTTTACTTCTTTAACCACTTGCAAAAATTTAAAATATGCTGCTAAATGGACGGTTTATTGGAAAAAAAGTAATTTTTCATGTTTACGTCCCAACGATGATAAAATCTGTGAAACAGCTGTGAGGTCAAAATGCTCACTATACCCCTAGATAAATTCTATGAGGGGTGTAATTTCCAAAATGGGGTCCCTTTTGAGGGGTTTCCATTGTATTGGTACTGTAGGGGCTCTGCAAATGCGACATGGCACCCGAAAACTATTCCAGCAAATTCTGCCCTCCAAAAGCTAAATAGCGCTCTTTCCATTCTGAGCTCCACCATGTACCCATACAGCAGATTACAACCACATATGGGACATTTCTGTGTTCAGGAGAAATTGTGTAACAAACTTTGGGGAGCTTTTTCTCCTTTGTCCTCTTGCGAAAATGAAAAATTTGGGGCTAAATTGACAGTTTATTGGAAAAAAAGAAATTTTTCATTTTCATGTCCCAATGTTAATAAAATCTGTGAAACAGCTGTGGGTTCAAAATGCTCACTATACCCCTTGACATGTTCTGTGAGGGGTGTGGTTTCCAAAATGGGGTCACTTTTAGGGGGTTTCCACTGTTTTGGTACTTTGGGGGCTCTGCAAATGCAACATAGCACCTGAAAACTATTCCAGCAAAATCTGCCCTACAAAAGCAAAATAGCGCTCTTTCCATTCTGAGCCCCACCATGTACCCATTCAGCAGTTTATGACCACATATGGGGCATTGCTGTGTTCAGGAGAAATTGTTTAACAAACTATGGGGTCCTTTTTCTCCTTTAACCCCTTGTGAAAATGAAAACTTTGGGGATAAAGTGACGTTTTAGTAATTTTTCATTTATACATCCCAGTGTTAATAAAATCTGTGAAACAGCTGTGGGGTCAAAATGCTCACTATACTCCTTGATGAATTCTGTGAGGGGTGTAGTTTCCAAAATGGGGTTACTTTTAGGGGGTTTCCATTGTTTTGGTACTTTGGGGGCTGTGCAAATGCAACATGGCACCTGAAAACTATTCCAGCAAAATCTGCTTTTCAAACGTCCAGTGTCGCTCCTTCCCTTCTGTGCACTGCCGAATGCCCAAACATCAATTTACACCCACATGTGGGGTATTTCTGTGCTCGGGAGAAATTGTATAATAAACTGGGAGATGCATTTTCTCCTTTAACCCTTTGTGAATGTGTTAAATTTAGGGCTAAATGAAGGGATTAGTGGAAAAAAATGAAATGTCTAAATTTCACCTCAATATCGTTTTAATTCTTGTGAAATGCTTAAAGGGTTAACAAACTTCCCAAATGCTGTTTTGAATTATTTCAGGGGTGCAGTTTTGAAAATGGGGTGATTTATGGGGGGTTTCTAATATATAGGCCTTTATAATCCCCTTCAGAACTGAAGTGGTCCCTAAAAAATTAGTTTGGGAAATTTTCTTGTAAATCTGGAAAATCGCTGTTACACTTGTAAGCCTTCTAACATCCAAAATAAATTAAAGGACGATTAAAAGATGATGTCAATATAAAGCAGAGATATGGTAGATAATATTTATTAATGTATTTGGGTGGTATGACTATCTGTCTGAAAAGCAGAGACTTTTTCACATTTTGAAAATTGCGATTTTTTTCCAAATTTCCATCAAATATCCTATTTTTTTATAAATAAATACAAAAATATTGATTAGTGTTTACCACTAACATGAAGTACAATGTATCACGAGAAAACAATCTCAAAATCACTTGTGTAAGTTAAAGCGTCTCAAAGTTCTTGCCACACAAAGAGACACATGTCAGTTTTGAAAAACAAGGCCTGGTCCTTAACGCACTTTTGGGCTGTGTCCTTAAGGGGTTAAAGAAACACAAAACAAATAAAGGGCAGACAAAATAACTGAGAAAGTAAAACAGAGCAGGCAGGAGAAAATAACAATAGAATTCGCCCTGCGATCCGCCCTGACTAATCCTGCCTGACGCCAGAGTTTTCCTCTGAAAAGAGGACACCTCACAGGAACCTTACTAGAATCCCTGTGAGATGACCCTGAAATTAAACACACCATAAACCAGCAGTCCCCTGCACTGACCAGCCAATAGCTAAATCCAAGAATCCACATACACAGTGAATTGCATACAAAACCTGAGAACCAGGCCTCTCAGCACAGGTATGGCTGGACACACAAATATAACCAGCAGTGTGAAATAGTGAAGCCCCAGTTTATATAGCACCACAGAGGGTGTGGCAGAGGCACCGGGGAAAACCCCTCCCCAAGGCAGAAAGTACAGACAGACAAGATTTAACCCCTGCCCGTCTGGACCAACTACCTAACAGTTATACTCTTGTGTTCAGCCATTCCTGTTACCTGTAGTTCTACAGTCTTTTTGGTTCTGTATACTAACCTTGTCTGTTTTCTCTCTGGCCTGCTGTCAGGGTGTCTGTGTAGTGGACTTTGTGAGTGTGTGTGCACTGTCCTCCTGAGTTTCTGTTAAGGCTTACTTCTAGGGTCTCTATTTAGGTTCCTGTGAGGCGTCCTCTTATTAGAAGAAAATTCTGCTCTGATTTTCACTTATTTTGTCTGCCTTTGTTAATTTGCATTTCTAAAATAAACCAGTTTATTTCACACGTTTGTTTGTTACTATTCTGTTGAGAGACAAACATAACAGTCATTTATTCAATGTAGTAGCATATCATCATTGGCACCATGAGGCAATGGGCCTTTTCGTGCTATACACGCTTTCTCAAACCTAGTGACATGACCATCACTGGAACATGACACTAAAATCTTTCCCTGAGGTCATCTCCCTGGTAACTTTAGTGTTGTAGTGAGGATGCAGGTCACCTGGAATAAGTCCACTATGTGATAATGACTTTTATGGATCCGACTTCTTTATTCCATGCTCCCTTTTCGACTTCTTGTCTAGCATCCCTCCTCCTAGCTCAGCTCCTCCTCCCTTACTACCTCACTGTTGCTAGGCAGACAAAGCAAAATGAATAAGCAGCAAAGAACATACAGAATACTTATAACAACATCACATCTCTTCCCTTCTTATAAAAAAGAAAAAAAAAAGAAAATGCAACCATTATAAATGGACAATAAATCAAACGTCCAGATTCACAGGAAAATTTTACTGCAGAACATAATCCACGAGGTGCGTTGGTGGCCTTCGACTGGTGGTACCTTTAACGTGCGTGACTTGAAAGGGGTCGGAATGATAAGGGGATGATAATTTGTCACTAGGTTTCAGCCTTTTAACAAGTACCCAGTCTACCACGTCCAGCTGTTTGAAACGATGACTGCTCTTATCTGCATATTTTTTTATCCTGCCTTTCGCAAGGGAATCATTGAGGACCGATGGAGTCTGGACAGAAACTACAGGGATGTTCAGAAGCTTAATGCACAAAGGTCTGCCGAAAAGCGCAGTCGCTGGTGGAGTTCCTGTAGTAGAGTGTGGGGTGGCTCTGTACTGTCTAAGGAATCTGTATAATTCTTGTTGCGAATCTTTCTGTTCCATGGTAGCAATCCGAAGAGTTTTGTTGAGTGATTGCATGAAGCGTTCCACTTCGCCATTGGCTTGAGGCCAATAAGGAGTTATTTTCCTGTGGATGAAACCAAGACTGAAAATCTGCACTATTGAAAGGTGGCTTGTTGTCGGTCTTTACTGTTTCAGGTATGCCATATGCAGAGAAGATCTTGTCCAGTTTTGGTATGACGGCTCTTGCAGAGGTGGTGGAAACAGGTTCAATCACTGGAAACCTAGAAAAATCATCTATGACAACCAGTAAATAGGAATGATCTGACAAAGTGCAGAAATCAACACTAACGGCAGTCCACGGACTTTCTGGCAGAGGTGACATTTGTACTGATGCTTGGCTATGATCCACTGTTGTTGCTTGACAAGGTATACATGTGTCAATAAGTGCTTCCACTTGTTTATCTAGTCCTGGAAACCATACTTTCTCCCTAAGCAATTGCTTTGTTTTAACTATACCTTGATGAGCCTCATGAGCCAGATCGATCACTCTACTTTGAAGTTTCTGAGGTATGACCAGGCGGTTGTCACGCAGTAGTATGTTTGAGTCAGACACAGAGAGGGAGTGTCTTGCATGAAATAAGGTCTGCAAATATGCTACTTGACCCTGTGGTTGAAGGTGAGCCTCAGCTAGAAAAGAGCTCCAGGTCTTAGACCGAACAGCGTCAATAACTAACTGGAGTTGGGGATCAAAATCCACCGCATGTTTAATTTCTTCTATGGTCATTGCTATTGGCACAGAATGTATAACACCGAAATTTACATGCTCCTCAACTAAGACAGTGGCGGGCAAGTCATCTTTGGTAGACTGTGGTGAAGGGTGTTTTGAAAAATAGTCTGCAAGGTTCCCAGCTCCTGCCTCATATCTTAAATGAAAGTGGTAGTTCTGTAGGCGGAGTAGCCAGCGTTCAAGTCGTGAGGGTGGCTTTGACGAATGTTTATTGAAGATTGAAATTAGTGGTTTATGATCACTTACTGTGAATGGACGACCAAAGAGGTAAAGATGGAAATGAAGGCATCCCCAAACAACTACAAGAGCTTTCCTCTCAGTATGGGAATAGTGCTGTTCCGTCTCTGTGAAAGCCTTGCTTGCATAGGAGACTGTGGAAACGCTGCCAGTTTTGGACACCTGAGTAAAAATCACACCAAGGCCTACAGGAATGGCATCCACAATGAGCTCAGTCGACTTTAGAGGGTCAAAATAGGCCATGACTGTGTCACTAGTCAGACTGGACTTTAGTGTGTCAAATGTTGATTGATGTTCAGCCGTCCATGACCAAGGAGCATCTTTTTTAGTTAGGTGTCGTAGGGGTTCAGAAACAATAGCCATATCAGGTATGAAACGTCCACAGTATGTGACCAGTCCAAGAAAACTCCAAACATCTGATACATTTTTAGGCTGGCTAGCAGAGGTTATGGCAGCTATTTTCTCAGGGTCTGCAGAAATGCCATTTTCAGAAAAAATATAGCCAAAAAATTTAATGACGTCTGGTTGAACTCACATTTTGACGGATTTACGGTTAGATTGCAGGTTTGCAGTCTCTGAAAGACTTGTTCTAAGTGATTGTCATGTTCCTCCTGGGTTGTGCCAAAGATAAGGATGTCATCACTGACATTGAGAACTCCAGATATTCCTGAAAGAACCTGCTTGATAACGTTCTTAAAGATTTCTGCAGCCGATGAAATGCCAAAGTTCAGCCTCTTGAACCTTCTCAGACCAACATGATTGCTAAAAGTTGTTATACAGTATATCTGGAGTCTAGGTGCAATTCAAGCTGATGGTAACCAGATTTTAGATCAATTTTTGAAAATATTTTTGCATCATTTAGATCTACGAGAATGTCATCAATGGTAGGTGTAATGTGCCTTTCTCTTTGAATGACTCGATTGGCATGTCGCATATCCATACATAATCTGATTTTACCAGGCTGCTTAGGTTTAGGTGAAACAACAATTGGTGAGACCCAAGGAGTTGGGCCCTCCACACGTTCAATAACATCAGATGTCTCCAGGTGTTGAAGTTTTCTCCACAAGCTTGCGGACATGGAATGGGATGCATCTGTGAGGTTGAACTGAAGGCTGTACTGACTGGCCAATGTTTAATTTCACTTGAAAGTCTTTCAGCTTTCCTAGGCCTTGAAAGAGTTGAGGATATTTCTGAATAATAATTTGGCAGAAGATTGTGTTGCGCTGTTTACCAGTTACACTAAGCCCAGAGATACCGCACTACTGCAGCTGAGAAGAGTGTCTGCAGAACACTCCACTACATAGAAAGTGTCCATGATAGATTTCCCATCAGACGTTAGTACTGACTGAAATTTGCCACACAGGGGTAATGCAGTAGCTGAACCATAAGGATATATCTTAGGACATTGCAAAGCAGGTTTCTTCTTTATCTGGTTATAGGTGGCGTGACTAATAATGTTGACAGATGCCCCTGTATCTACCAGTGTCTCCACTGGAGTGCCATTTATTAAGATGACTTGTTTGGGATTAGGAATTGCATGCACATTGTGAGACTCCTCTTCAGTCACTGAGAATAAGTAGGTGCTGCTGGGCTCATCAGTAGGGGGCACTGACTGCACTGCTTGAACTTTCTGTGGCATGGCTTGTTTTGCAGAGAGAGAAGATTGTGATTTAGATCTGCAAACTTTTGCAAAGTGATTTTGTTTCCCACAGTTATGACAAGTTACTCCCTTTGCTGGGCAGGGCTTCTGATGAGGATAAGGACCTCCACAGTTGTAGCAGGTTGCAGCCTGTGTGTGAGGCATATGTGGCTTGTGAGTGAGCTTTGCTATAGAAGATGGCTGCTCTGGCATACAGTCTGTGTTCTCTATAAGTTTAGCTTAATTCTCTGCTGCATCATGATTACAGTGGGGAAAAAAAAATATTTAGTTAGCCACCAATTGTGCAAGGTCTCCTACTTGAAAAGATGAGAGAGGCCTGTACATGTAATTGACATCATAGGTAGACCTCAACTATGAGAGACAAAGTGAGAAAACATATCTAGAAAATCACATTGTCTGATTTTTTTAAAATTTATTTGCAAATTATGGTGGAAAATAAGTATTTGGTCACCTACAAACAAGCAATATTTCTGGCTCTCACAGACCTGTAACTTCTTCTTTAAGAGGCTCCTCTGTCCTCCACTCATTACCTGTAGTAATGGCACCTGTTTGAAATTGTTATCAGTATAAAAGACACCTGTCCACAACCTCAAACAGTCACACTCCAAACTCCACTATGGTGAAGACCAAAGAGCTGTGGAAGGACACCAGAAACAAAATCGTAGACCTGCACCAGGCTGGGAAGACTGAATCTGCAATAGGCAAGTAGCTTGGTGTAAAGAAATCAACTCTGGGAGCAATAATTAGAAAATGGAAGACATACAAGATCACTGATAATCTCCCTCGATCATGGGATCCACGCAAGATCTCACCCCGTGGGGTCAAAATGATCACAAGAACGGTGAGCAAAAATCCCAGAACCACATGGGGGGACCTAGTGTATGACCTGCAGAAAGCTGGGACTGTGAAGCATGGGGTTGGCAACATCATGCTTTGGGGCTGTTTCTCTGCAAAGGGACGAGGATGACTGATTCGTGTACATGAAAGAATGAATGGGGCCATATATCGTGAGATTTTGAGTGCAAACCTCCTTCCAACAGCAAGGTCATTGAAGATGAAACGTGGCTGGGTCTTTCAGCATGACAATGATCCCGAGCACACCGCCAGGGCAACAAAGCAGTGGATTCGTAAGAATCCTGGAGTGGCCTAGCCAGTCTCCAGATCATAACCCCATAGAAAACCTATGGAGGGAGTTGAAAGTCTGTGTTTCCCAGCGAGAGCCCCAAAACATCACTGCTCTAGAGGAGATCTGCATGGAGGAATGGGCCAACATACCAGCAACAGTGTGTCCCAACCTTGTGAAGACTTACAGAAAACGTTTGACCTCTTTCATTGCCAACAAAGGATATATAACAAAGTATTGAGATGAACTTTTGTTATTGACCAAATACTTATTTTCCACCATAATTTGCAAATAAATTATTTAAAAAAGACGTGATTTTCTAGATATGTTTTCTCATTTTGTCTCTCATAGTTGAGGTCTACCTATGATGTCAATTACAGGCCTCGCTCATCTTTTTAAGTGGGAGAACTTGCACAATTGGTGGCTGAATAAATACTTTTTTTTCCCACTATACGTGCAATGTCCAGTAGTTTTGCTAAAGTCATGGTGGGATCTCTGAGTGTTTGTGTCCTTTACTTAGATGAGACACATCAGAATTTTCTTGTCTGTATCTGCAAATTCACAGTAAGCTGCAAGTTGTCTTAATCGGACATGATATGTATCAATGCTTTCTGTTGGTGACTGTTTTGACTGTCTAAACGTGAAAATTTCAAAGGCAGCATTTATGTATGGAGAGAAGTGCTTACTTAATGCTGCTCTGCATAGCTCATAGTCACTGTCCTCCCCTGTATTAAGCAGAGTTGTGAAGATATCATAGACTTGCTCCCCTGCATAGTGTAATAACATTGCTTGCTTTCTTGCGTTGTCAGTAATGTTCAGTGCTTGCAGGAATATCTCAAAGTGTTTCAGCCATTTATTCCAGCATGCTGCCAAGTCTGCTTGGGGCTGGCGCACATCAAATGCAGTAAAGTAGGGTAAGCAGGCCATGGCTGGTGCTAGAATTGCAGTCTTGTACACAATTTTCTGTAGCTGTGAAATACCTTTAGTGGATGGTTCTTAATCCTCGTCGTCAATTGTAGTGTTGTGAGGATGAAGGTCACCTGGAATAAGTCCACTATGCGATAATGACTTTTATGGATCAGAATTCTTTATTTCATGCTCCCTTTTCGGCTTCCTGTCTAGCATCCCTCCTCCTAGCTCATCTCCTCCTCCCTTACTACCTCACTGTTGCTAGGCAGACAAAGCAAAATGAATAAGCAGCAAAGAACATACAGAATACTTATAACAACATCACAGTAGCCACAATAACAATATAGAAACAATAGAAAAATAGAAACAATAACAATATAGAAAGAAAAAAAGACAAGCAAACAATTATACAAATGATAATTAAAACAATGCTCAATGTCAAGGTATAAAAAGACACCTTTCATTTACACTCATTGGTCCCATCGCATCCCATCCCATTTTTATTATCCAGTTTTCCTCTTGTTGCTTTAAATGTTTATGTCTATCTTCCCTTGCACAGTTACAATTAACCCTCTCAATGCCTGCAAATGACTAAACCTCTGAGTTAACAGCATGGCATTCCCTGACATGTTCAATTAATCTAGGGGAACCTTTTCCAGACAAGATTGATTTCCAATGTTCCCTAAAACGTATATATAGACTCCTGATGGTTCTGCCAAAGTTAAAGTGTTTGCAGGGGCAAAATATAACATACACTACTCTGACTTGCAGCTAATGAACTGTCGTACTACATGGGTAACAGTTCCTCTGCTACAATCCACTGTTTTACATTTTTCCTACAAAAATCACAAAGGCACAGTTGAAGTTTCCAGCTGGAACAAGCCTATTTTACTAAGTCTACCTTAAATCTTCCGATCACTAACTTATCTTTTAAAGTGGGGCTTCTCCTAAAAACTAGAAATGGAGTGTCCAGGAGTATTTCTCTAAATTGTGAAGCCCTCCTAAATTCTTGCGAATTGCTGTTTGAATAACCTGTTTGCATGTGTTATACCATACCAAAAGAGAATGCAAATGTACTCCCTTTTCTTGCTTGCCTATCTAGGGCCCAATCCAGCAGAGGTTTAGGATAACCTCTCACTGATAAGCGATACTCTGTTTTGTCTGTTTATAGAATTTCATGTCATCATTATGTGGCGAAACCTGTGATGGACAGCTTTTTCACATGTTGGGGGTGAAAGCTCCCATAGTAGAGCAACAAATTAGTGGCTGTAAGCTTTCCATAAGCCTGAGTAACAGTCCTACCTCCTTCTATTTTTACTGCCATATCCAAAAACTCAAAATAATCCCCACACTACCAAAAAGCAGTGAACTGCATGTTCATGGAATTATCATTCAGTTACTTTATGAAGTCCCAAAAGAGGGCCTGGGAACCAGACCGCACAATGAAGACATTGTTGATATATCTGAGAAACAGTCAACACGTGGATTCTTGACAGTAAAATCATAATAATCCTCAAAAATCATCAGTAATATATTGGCCAGGGTATAAGATACTGGCATCCCTAGAAGCCATACCTGTTCTTTGTAAATACCATCTATCTCAGTGATTCCCATAGTGGTCCAGGTGGACCCCCAGGGGTCCACGGGAGACTCGACGGGGGTCTACGTTAGATCTAATCTTCACATTTTTTGACGAGTTTTGTGAACATGGTAGAAATGTAGCAGCAGGGGGTCCACCGAAACCAGTAAAATTTTGAAAGTGGTCTACGAGAAAAAAAAGTTTGGGAACCTCTGATCTATCTCCAAACATGAAAGCGTTATGTCTATGGACATATTCTAGTGATTCACATAAAAAATCTACAAAAGTGGAACTTTCACCTGAAGTCTAAAGGATGGAACTAACAGCACTAACAGCAAGATCAAAATGAGTCACTAGACTATAATTTAAACCCTTAGACAATAGTGATAAACAGTCATAGTCCAATTCATAGGTAGTTAAATTAATAATGTTATACATCCCAGTACAGACACATCTGCTTCTGTTACTACCATGACACTTGATTTCTCTTTATTGCTCTGCTCCGATCTCTTCCTCAGCCTTGTGCTTTTCCTAAAGGGGTAATGATTGGTGCACACGCAGTTCTACCTTGTAGTTGACCCAAGCCTGACATTCCTTGTTCATCTGACACACAGGAATCCAACTCAGTTGTCCAAAAGCCTGTTGTTCTGCATCTGGTTATCTCACTTCTTAATCTCCTTTTTCCACCCCATCCAAACACAAGACCATTTTCAAAATCCAGTTTGTCCCTCAGGAACTTCTCTGTTCTATATTTTTAAGAGGCTAACTGAGTATATTTGATAGTAAGCTTTCGAGAGTGCTAGCTCTCTTCTTCAGACATGGTGTAATACTAGAAACTGAAAATTCACACTATTTATACACACACAAGACATGGATCTTGGAATAACCAAATGCAATATACGTAGAGAAGTTATTTACAACAGGTCAAGAAATAAACAGTCTGGAAAATTTGTGGGGCTTGACAGAGGAATCTGTTATCTGTTTGTAATCAGGTGGTGTTCATACATAGTGTGACATGAAACAGGCATGAATATTAAGTCCAAATTGCAGAGTTTGAAATTTTTGCATTAACTTGTATTCCCATTCCTTTCTCTCTCTCTCTGCGTCTTAAAATGTCCCATTAAAACCACAACCCGCAAATCTTCAATAGAGTGGTCTTCTCCGGAGAAATGTGCGGCCACTGGGAGATCTGTTCTGCTGTTATTAATGGTGGATCTGTGTGAGTTCATGCGCTGACCAAGTCTCTGGTCATAGAGGCCTGTGGTGGGACATTGCACACACATTATGAGATACACCACCTTGGAAAACCGGCTGACAAAGGGGGCTCCATAGTCATAAGAAACACCTCAGACTATATCCAGGAAACAAACAGGCAATTGCCAAATCCCATCCATTACTCCAAACTTGGAAGTGATCCCACAGAGGCCTATATGAAACAACTAAAGAATATGATCAAGAAGTTTCCAATCCAAGTCCAGAAGCAGGGAAAAGGGCTTATCCCATAGGACCCCAGGCCGGGCTGCTTCTATATGCTCCCAAAGATACACAAAGATGGCAACCCTGGGAGGCCTATCATTTCTGGCATTGGGATACTGACGGAAAACATCTCAGGTTGGGTGGAAAATCTCCTAAAACCCCTTGTCAGGGATACTCCAAGCTACATCCAGGATACCACTGACCTTCTTAACAAACTGAATTCCCTGGGCCCACTACCTGAGGGCACCATTTTAGTCACCATGGATGTGGAATCCCTGTATACCAACATTCCCCACAAGGATGGAGTTGCAGCATGTCGGGTACACCTGGAGAAACAAAACCTCCCAACAGAACCAGTAACGCAACTCATACAATTCATCCTTAGCCACAACTATTTTACTTTTGGAGAGGATCTATATCTACAGCGAATGGGAACTTCAATGGGGACCAGATGTGCACCCCAGTATGCAAATCTCTTTATGGCAGAACTGGAAGGAGCATATTTATCAACATGCACCACCAAACCTTTGATTTACCTTCGTTATATCGATGATATCCTTGTCATCTGGACTGCAGGTGAGGAGGCCCTACTTCAATTCCATAATGACTTCAATGACTTTCACCCTACCATCAACCTTAAACTTAGCTATTCGGAGAGTGAAATCCACTTTCTGGACACCACAATATACATTAAAGACCACCGGCTACTCACATCAATATACCACAAACCCACAGACAGAACGGCCCACCTGAGAAACAACAGCTTCCACTCCAAGCACACAAGACTATTATAATAGTAATATAATTATAAGACTATTATTATTTACAACCAGGCTATATGATACAATTGTATTTGCTCCGACAAAGCAGACCTGGACAAGCACCTCCAGGATCTGAGGACGAAATTTCTCCGATTGGGATACAAACCAGAAGTGACGGACAACCAATTAAACAAAGCAGCAGCCATTAACAGAGACAGTCTGCTCACATATAAAGAGACCCAGAAAGAAGCCTGAGTGCCCCTAGTTGTTACCTACAACCCACAGCTGGAGATCCTACAAAGGATTGCCAAGGAGCTCCAACCTGTGCTACATAGGGACAACAGACTCAAAGACATATTTCCAGTCCCCCTCTCCTTTCCTTTCGACAACCACTAAATCTGAGGCGTATTATTATCCGGAGTGCCCTGAAGGCCCCAACTGAAAATGGCACCTCACCTTGCCTGCAAAACAGGTGCATGACCTGGAAGCACATCCACACCGATGACAGTGTACCTATCCCACAGTCACAACAGGTGCACAGAATTAGGGGGACATTTTCCTGCAGGTCTTCCAATGTGGTGTATCTCATAATGTATGTGCAATGTCCCACCACAGGCCTCTATGTGGGGGAAACAGGCCAGAGATTTAGTCAGCACATGAACTTACACAAATCCACCATTAAGAACAGCAGAACAGATCTCCCAGTGGCCGCACATTTCTCCGGAGAAGACCACTCTATTGAAGATTTGCGGGTTGTGGTTTTAATGGGACATTTTAAGACGCAGAGAGAGAGAAAGGAATGGGAATACAAGTTAATGCAAAAATTTCAAACTCTGCAATTTGGACTTAATATTCATGCCAGTTTCATGTCATGCTATGTATGAACTGTGAGGGTCACAAATCACCACCTGATTACAAACAAATTCCCCTGTCACACCCGACAAATTTTCCAGACTGTTTATTTCCTGACCTGTTGTAAATAACTTCTTTACGTATATTGCATTTTGTTATTCCAAGATCCTTTTGAAGATCCATGTCTTGTGTGTGTATAGTGTGAATTTTCAGTTTCTAGTATTACACCATGTCTGAAGAAGAGAGCTAGCACTCTCGAAAGCTTACTATCAAATATACTCAGCCTCTAAAAGGTATTGCCTGATTTCTTCACTCTTCCACTACTTTCTATGGCTAACACGGTACAACAGTATAATACTATATTTTTAAAGCTGAAGTTGACGATAGTGTTTTACCCAATACATTGATTTATCTATCTTGCTCTGTTTGCTAGATGTAGCTAAATTTCTCTCCTCATTGTTTACAGGGATGATGATGCCTGGTTTTTTATAGTCTCTGTTCTCTCTCTCATTGCATATGGCTTTCAGTTTGTAAGCATTGATAAGCGGTAGACAAGGTCTCTGTTATCTGTGTATGTAAGGAAAGCCTGAAATAAGAAAAACCCTTTAACCCTTAGGAGACACAGACATTTTTCATTTTTGCATTTTCGCTTTTAACTCCTTACATTCCAAAGCCATAACTTTCTCATTTTTCTGTTTACGTAGTCATATGAGGGCTTGATTTTTGTGTGACAAGTTGTACTTCAAAATGGTACCATTTATTATTTTGTACAATGTACCGGGAAGCAGGAAAAAAATTCAGAATGAGGTGGAATTGAGAATAAAACGCAGTACCGCAGTTTTCTAATGACGGCTTCCACTCTGCGATACAAATGCTATGTTAGCTATATTCTGCAGGTCAGAACGATCAAGGTGATACCAAATTTATATAGTTTTTTTCATGTTTTAATAACTTTACAAAAATTAAAAATTTTGAAGAAAAAAAAAAAAATCTTTGAATCACCATATTCTGACCCCTGTAACTTTTTTTTTATATTTCAGCATACGGAACTGTGTAAAGTGTCTTTTTTTGTGGGACAATATGTAGTTTTTATTGATACCATGTTGGGGAATGTATGATGTTTTGATCACTTTTTATTCCATTTTTTTAGGGAGGTAAATTGGCAAAAAAACGCCAGATCAGCCATTTTCATTTTTTTTTCCTGCTACGCCGTTTACCGTATGGGACAAATGTTTTTATATTTTAATAGTTTTGGCATTTTCGGACATGGGGATACCTAATGTGTTTATGTTTACTTCTATATATTTATATGTGATCTAGGAAAAAACTTTTTTTTCTTTTTTTTTTAACCACTTCCAGATGCTTTAACCCCCTTCCAGACCAGGCACATTTTCAAGTTTTAGCCATGTTCCAGTTTAACTGAAAATTGCTTTTCTATTACTGTGCCAACCTACATATATTTGGTCTCCTTTTTCTCGTAACATAATGGGCTTTCACATTTTATAACAAAAAAAGCAATATCTTTTACTTTTTACAAAAATATAGAGGGAAAAGGGCAAAAAAAGTTTAAAAAAAATGCTTTTTTGTACATTTGTAAGAGACAGCCAATGTTGTCCTAAGCTTCATTTGTCTGTATAAACTGTTAATGTTGAATGTATTTCTGTGATTCTGTTCCTTTAAGACAGCAGCCATTGTAATTGTGACATGATGCTGGAGTGACTCCCCCCCTTTTATGTCAGCTTGCCTGTTCTGCAGACAGAATGTGAGCAGAGAAGCAGGAAGTGACGAGACAGAGAGCAGCAGCCATCTTGGCAAGTGTTGTATTGAACTGGTGTGGAGATTTTTCTGTACAGCTAAGCTGTATCTTGGTCCAGAGACAAACAGAGTGTAAAGAGACAACAGGACTAGTGAGTCCACGTGAAAGGAACTGTGCTCAGTGGCTGATCAGTGAGACTGACATTGTGACTGTGTATATGGATACCACAGATAGAGACTCGCAGTGCTGTTGATGTACTGGACGGCACCTGCTAAATCCCAGCTTACATCCCAGCTCAGTGTATGGATTCGGCAGGACTGTCGGTGTGCTGAGTGGAATCTGCTGTTGGATTACATTGCATTCAGTTGGTTTCCCTGTCTGTTAAAGAGGACTTCATTTCTCCCAAGATCCTGATAACCGTGAGGAGAGGACGCTTCACTATAAAAGAAAGGACCGACTTTGGGCCCCACCGCGCACTTCTACGGACTGTAAGCGGTCCACCTGGACCACTGGGGAAAAGGGGGTGCACCCAAATGTGAAGTCAGGGTCAGTTAGGGATAGTTTTGAGTATATTGTTCATTCAGTGTCCATACTGCAGAAGTGGAGAGAGTAAAAGTAGAAACCATTGCAGAATTTGCCTTGAAATTGTTCATGCTATATTGTATATTTTGCTTGTCTTTAGCCCTGTCATTTTACCTTTAACTAGCCTTTATTAACTTATAGTAAATATATATTTTTTTTTCTTGAACTACCGCGTGTGCGTTCATTTCTGGTTGCGGAGTCCAAACCACCTGCCTTGCTCTCGGTTCACAAATTGGCGTAGTCGGCAGGATCCGCTTACCAGAATGGACGGTGACGCACCCGTTCGGGAGAATGGTGCTGGAGGAAGAATGCCAGCAGGGGCTATAATGAGTCAGTTAGCTAAATTTGATGGCAATAATATGTCAGTGAGTATGTGGGTGGAACAGATACGAATGATACAGCGAATGTACCAGACCGCACCAGAAGTACTAGTAGAGCTAGCAATATTGACATTACAAGGGGATGCTAAGACCACGGTGATACTGAGGCCATTTGAACAAAGGCAGACATTTGAGCAAGTAGTCCAGATTCTAGAAACCATCTATGGAGAAACTGCATTGCTGGGGTCTCTGCAGGCTCGGTTCTTCCAGAGGGTACAACAGGAGAATGAAAGCCTTCCCCAATATGCAAATGCCCTACAAGAACTGCTCCGAGATATTCAAAGGAAGGAAAGAGGGGGCTCGCCAGCCTTCTGTAACCCTGATCGGACTCTCCGTGACCAGTTTGTCCTGGGGATACGTGACGGCAGTTTAACTGTGACTATGCAGGATTTTATACGACGAGAGACTGATGCTAAATTCCATGATGTACAGGTAGAGGCCATCTCCCGTGCCAATAGTATGGTCCCGAGGCCGCAGACCGCAGTTGGAGTTACTTTGTCACAGGGGGCTAGTTCTGGCTCAGAGACAGTAGAAAAGGGGACGGTTAAAGAAATTCTCACAGTAATGCAGAAACTGCAAGAGCAAATGGAACACTTGCACACCCGTTGTGATGAACATTCTATGAAAATTGCAGACTTCCAGAAGACTGGAGATGAAAGGGTGAGCCATCCACACCCAGCAAGTCAGAATCACCCACCACCCCGCTGGAGGGGTGAGGATAGGACCTACCGAAGGGGTCCAAATCATTTAGTGCAGTGCTCAGGAGAAATCGAAGGGGCTTACCGAAGGGGCCCAAACAGATGGCCAGAACGACGGGGGATACGCTGCTGGGAGTGTGGACGGATGGGCCACGTTGCTGCTAGATGTCCAGAGCAGCGACAAACTTATGAGAGACCGCCGTTAAACTGAAGTCCCCTGCTGCTGAAGGGCGTGTAGTAGGGGAGACTGACAAGGAGACTATGTGGGGAGAATGCCCTGATGATGACCTGATCGCTGCAAGTCCTGTCATACAGGTGGAAATGGAGGGTATTCCGGTTACCGGGATGATTGACACGGGTTCCCAAGTAACGACCTTGAGTAGAGACTGTTATGAACGGTACTTCCGGCAACATGTGAAATATGATCCCCATACATTCGTACGAGTGGTCGCAGCTAACCAGTTACCAGTTCCGGTCGTGGGAGTGGCCTGGATGAATGTCCGGGTATGTGGCCAAGATCTAGGTAGGAAAGGCATTGTGGTGGTACAGGAGTCACATGAAGTAAAGGTCCCTGTCATTTTGGGGATGAATGTGTTAAAAGAATTAGATCAGATCCTCTTTGAAAACAAAGGTCACGGTTATTGGAAAGAAACCACCACCCATCGGCCTACTCAAACAGCTTTCCAGCGGCTGATCCGGACATGTGGCTTACAGAAAAGTTCAGATGCACAGCGTCCTCTGGCTCGAATTTCAGTTCCTTTGCATACAAAAGTTACACTGCCACCCAGTCGGGAGACAATAGTGTCCATGCCCGTAGGCACCTGTCGGAACCATAGCTGTGTTGGTAGAACCACTGCAGGCAGCCGAAGGAGGTGTTGATCCGCTAGTGGCCCGTTCCTTGGCAATAGTTCGCAATGGAAGAGTACCACTTCGATGTGTAAACACTCAGGACCAGAGTGTGGACCTGACCCCAGGGAGGCTGCTGGCTAACATCTATGTGACTCCGGAGGAAGTAAGGAAAGTAACTCCAATGCAGCTGAAGCCGACTGAAAGGGATGAGTGGACCGTAACTGTGTCCATGGGAGAAGATGAGGAACCCACCTCTGAATGGAATGGCTGTGCAATTCGAGAACAGATGAAGATGGATGTAAGTTCATGTTCTCTGGAATGGGTGCAGAAGGTAGATGAGCTGTTGTGGGAGAACCAAGCCACCTTTGCACGGTATGCTGAAGATTTTGGATGTACCACAGGGATCTACCATGAGATTCCCACAGGAGACACCCCTCCAATTAGAGAGCGCTACCGACAAATTCCTCCACAGTTGTATCAGGAAGTGAAAGAACTGTTAGCTAAGATGCTACAGGGTGGGATCATCCAAGAAAGCCAGAGTCCCTGGGCGGCTCCTGTGGTGTTAGTAAGAAAAAAAGATGGGTCCATCCGATTTTGCGTAGACTATCGGAAGTTAAACGCTTGCACCGTACGAGATTCCTACCCCTTGCCACGGATTGAGGAGTCCCTCTCAGCGCTAGGGAGAGCCCGGTACTTCTCCTCACTAGATCTGGCTAGTGGGTATTGGCAGGTGCCGATGGCCACAAAAGACAAGGAGAAGACGGCATTCATCTTGCCCATGGGACTATATGAATTTAACCGGATGCCCTTCGGGTTGACAAATGCACCCGGAACGTTTCAGCGGTTGATGGAGAAATGTCTCGGTGACTTCAACTTTGAGTTCACTCTCATCTACTTGGATGACATTATAGTGTATTCTGCGACCTTTGAAGACCATCTCCACCAGTTGGGGCAAGTATTTCGAAGATTGCGGGAACATGGGCTCAAATTGAAACCCAGTAAATGTCGGTTGTTCCAATCTGAAATTGATTACTTGGGTCACCGCGTATCAGGAGAAGGGGTGAGACCATCAAGAGACAAGATAGCGGCTGTTCAAGATTGGCCGATACCGACTACCCTGCGAGAAGTGAGGGCGTTCCTTGGAGTAGCCGGTTACTATCGACGGTTTATTAAGGATTTCGCCAAGGTAGCAGCACCACTTAATGCTCTCCTACGAGGCACATCCGGTGGTCCAAAGAACCGGTCCGTGAAGTGGGGACCTGAACAGGAACAAGCCTTCCAGGCATTGAAGGATGCACTGACAACAGCCCCAATCTTGGCATATGCTGATTACCACTTGCCGTTCCAGCTATATACAGATGCAAGCCTGTATGGTCTTGGAGCAGTGCTTTCCCAGCTTCAGGATGGCCAGGAGAGGGTCATAGCGTACGGCAGCCGGTCTTTGAGAGATTCTGAAAGAAACCCCGAGAATTATAGTTCATTTAAATTGGAGCTGTTGGCACTGGTATGGGCCATGACCGAGAAATTCTCTGAATATTTGACCGGTGCTGAAGTTTTAGTACTGACTGACAACAACCCACTAGCTCACCTGGAAAATGCCAAGCTCGGGGCGTTAGAGCAGAGGTGGATAGCCCGAATGTCTACATTCAATTACCGCATTAAGTATCGGTCCAAGACAGAGAACCAGAATGCTGACGGACTTTCTAGGGTAACTGCCCAGACCCCCACAGAAGACGTGGATCATGAGTTGGAGCATGTGGAGGTGCCCGATTTCAGCAGATTTTCACAGGCCTTGACCGCCACTAATCAGTTTGAGATGGAGGGGACTGAAATGGCTCCTTTCTTTGGTCCCTCACGACAGGAATGGGCACAGATACAACAGACCCATGAGGGGCTGGCGCAGATGATCAAGTGTGTTGAGAAAGGCCAGAAGCCCTGTAGAGAGGAAAGAGAACGACTGACACGTGAGATATTATCTGTTTTGAGTCAGTGGGAAAAGTTGGAGATGAAAAATGGAGTGCTATGCCGAAAGGTCTATTTACCTTCTGAGATCGACATTCGATACCAAATTGTGGTGCCTAGTGAACTGGCTCGCTCCTTGGCAGTTGAGGCTCATAATAAGAATGGACATTTTGGTCATGAGAAGACCTTTCGTTGGTTACAGCGACTGATTTACTGCCCTGGTCTTCGTCAAATGGTCGAAGAAGTATGCCGCAGCTGTCGAACTTGTGAGATCCATAAGGCAATAGAACAGAGAGCTCCCCTGCAAACCATCGTGACCCAGGAACCTTTAGAAATCGTCATGATAGACTATCTAATGGTGGGCCCATCCAATAGCGGACACCAGTATTGCCTCGTAATGGTGGATCACTTCACCAAATTTGCGGTGGTAACCGCCACCAAGGACCAGACAGCTGAGTCAGCAGCTCGTGCTCTGTGCCAAGATTTCATTCGAGTATATGGGTGCCCCCAACGCATCCACTCCGACCAGGGCGCCTGCTTTGAGGGACACGTAATGAAAGAAGTTCAACGTATCTACGGGATAAAGAAGTCGCACACGACTCCATACCACCCTCAGGGAAATGGGGCCTGTGAAAGATTCAACAGAACTCTGCTACAGATGCTGCGGACTCTGGAGGAAGACAAGAAGTTACAGTGGCCTCAGTTCTTGTCTGAAATGGTGTGGGCCTATAACAATCAGGTCCATTCTACAACGGGGTACTCTCCTTATACACTTCTCTTTGGGCGGTCTGGGCGAAGTATAGGAGAATTACAGTTGAATGATGTGGATGGGTTCCCTCCGAGGGATCCAACCTCTTGGGTGCGGGCGCATCGGCAGAGACTTGAGACGATCCATCGATTGGTGCGGCAGCGCCTGCAAGAACATCCCCATCCTGATAAGACCCCAGTGCAAGAAGCACCATTGCAACCAGGCGACCTGGTGCTAGTTCGTGTCAAGAAACCCCAAGGGAAATTGGAAAGCAGATGGGAGGCTTTGCCGTATCGTGTTGTTGGCCGCAAGTATGCGAATGGGCCAGTGTACCAGGTCCAGAAAGAAGGAACTGATTGTGTTCGAGTACTTCACCGAAATATGTTGCGCCTGTGTCATTCTGAAGGGACAAATCACGATGGGCCTGCCAATGTGAATGAGCTCCCACAGTCAGAGAATGGAGGTGCGGAATGGGCCTCCGACGAGGAGGATGATTGTTGGCCGATCCCTGCTCCTGGGGATGTTCCACCTGTGACTACTGTATCTCCGGCCTGTGCCCCCTCTGGTGCGGAATCCGCTGGTCCTTCTCAGCCCATAGCTGCAGCACCCCATAATATACCACCGGTCCTCAGACGGACCACTAGGCCAAATGCTGGTATTCCCCCTGTTCGGTATGCGCAGGATGAGTTTGTTTGGCCTGCCATACATCGGTATACTACCACCCTGTGCATAAAAGTACAACCCTCTGGATATACAGTCATAGGCAGGGACTGCCAATCTTAAAGTGGGGGGGAATATGTAAGAGACAGCCAATGTTGTCCTAAGCTTCATTTGTCTGTATAAACTGTTAATGTTGAATGTATTTCTGTGATTCTGTTCCTTTAAGACAGCAGCCATTGTAATTGTGACATGATGCTGGAGTGACCCCCCCCCTTTTATGTCAGCTTGCCTGTTCTGCAGACAGAATGTGAGCAGAGAAGCAGGAAGTGACGAGACAGAGAGCAGCAGCCATCTTGGCAAGTGTTGTATTGAACTGGTGTGGAGATTTTTCTGTACAGCTAAGCTGTATCTTGGTCCAGAGACAAACAGAGTGTAAAGAGACAACAGGACTAGTGAGTCCACGTGAAAGGAACTGTGCTCAGTGGCTGATCAGTGAGACTGACATTGTGACTGTGTATATGGATACCACAGATAGAGACTCGCAGTGCTGTTGATGTACTGGACGGCACCTGCTAAATCCCAGCTTACATCCCAGCTCAGTGTATGGATTCGGCAGGACTGTCGGTGTGCTGAGTGGAATCTGCTGTTGGATTACATTGCATTCAGTTGGTTTCCCTGTCTGTTAAAGAGGACTTCATTTCTCCCAAGATCCTGATAACCGTGAGGAGAGGACGCTTCACTATAAAAGAAAGGACCGACTTTGGGCCCCACCG
This sequence comes from Leptodactylus fallax, assembly GCA_947044405.1. Lineage (NCBI taxonomy): Eukaryota > Metazoa > Chordata > Amphibia > Anura > Leptodactylidae > Leptodactylus > Leptodactylus fallax. The sequence goes on from CAMRHE010000141.1 coordinate 606,788, forward strand.
CGCGCTTCTACGGACTGTAAGCGGTCCACCTGGACCACTGGGGAAAAGGGGGTGCACCCAAATGTGAAGTCAGGGTCAGTTAGGGATAGTTTTGAGTATATTGTTCATTCAGTGTCCATACTGCAGAAGTGGAGAGAGTAAAAGTAGAAACCATTGCAGAATTTGCCTTGAAATTGTTCATGCTATATTGTATATTTTGCTTGTCTTTAGCCCTGTCATTTTACCTTTAACTAGCCTTTATTAACTTATAGTAAATATATATTTTTTTTTTGAACTCCCGCGTGTGCGTTTTTTTCGGTTTGGGGGGACCCCCCCGCTCTTTGTTCGGCGGTGTCCAAACCACATAGCCTCAGCTCTCGGTTCACACATTTATACACATGATAAACTCAAAAAAATGAATTATAATAATTTATTATATATAATATATATATATATTCTAAAATATATTTTCTTATTTCTGCTGTTTGTATAGATACCACATTTAAGTATTTTCTCCATTATGTGGGCCTACAGAAGAGCCTGCAATGAATGGTGCGCAAACTGGTTTCCGGAGGCCAAACTCTCCATAGCTGGTTTGCTGACAACATACAATAACAATAATGACAATAATCTTCATGTATGTAGCACAAAAAATCTGCTTTTATATGACTAATGTATTTTAGGGTGCAGAAACATGCAACGGCTCTGACCGCACGCCAGACGGCCAGTAACAAGTTTTAGATAATACATTTTGTGCCGCCAGAACCGCTGCGTGTCCACATCCTAAAAGTGGAATAATAATCTTTACTTATGAATTTATGTAGATAGATGGATAAAAAATAGGTAAAAGATAGATAGATAGATAGATAGATAGATAGATAGATAGATAGATAGATAGATAGATATGGGCGACAGAAGAGAGTGGTGGACACTGAAGGGGGGGGAGTATGTGTGTGCAGTGATTTTTACTTACCAATCTCCCTCTGTCATGATCTGAGGAGAGGGAGATTGGTAGCCACTTTTTATATATTTATTATTTACTAAATAAACTTTATGTGAGTGCAGCATCCCAGAGGGATGTGTTTGTTACTGTGCCTCTGGGCTATGTTGGTATGTTCCGTCTTCTGTGTTAAGTGTTTTATGTTATATGTATGCAGCTTTTTCCCTCAGCATTTTTCCCCCTGCAGTGTTCAAAACCTTGCCTTGGTTCAGCCCTGGCCTATCACAGGCCACTGGGCGGGGTTGTAGGGAGATATTATCTCCCCGGCGACGGTTGGTCTGCAGTTCAGTGCATGCAGTTAACAAGAGAAGGTGTGCAGAGCTGACCTGCCACCAGCCTCTGGACAGTAGGCCAACGGTCGCCTCTACAGCCCCAGGAGGGAAATCACCAGCCCCAGGCTCATCTATAGACAACCCAGAGCAACGGAGAAGTGCAGTCTGGACTTTTGACCACTTTCGGTGCCGTGCCAGGAGGAGCAGGAGAGGACTCTGACAGGAGAACTATATTCGGACCTAGTCTCCAGGTAACCAGATCCCTGTCAGGACTCCCTGTAACTCCATACCCAATGTACCAGTCTGGGAGAGGCAGAGAGGAGGAGTAATAGAACACTATCCTCTGGAGCCTATAACATCCCTGGGCACCCTCCTAGAACCAAGGCTGGGGGTTGGACACTGTAGGACTACTACCCCCATTTAGAAGCTGCCGTTGCCTTGCTGTTCCTGTTGCCAAATAAAGGCTGTTACTTGTTACCTGCACCGCTGTTTCCTGAGTCGTGCCTGCTTCACCATAAGGGCCCTTTCCGAACAACACCACACCAGCTCAGAGAGAAGAGGTCCTCTCTTCAACTGAAAATGCTCCGGGGGAAAGAACTACTACCACCACCATCCGTTAGGGCTGCAGGACCCCCCTCGACTTTGTCCGGTCTAGGAGTGGGACTGGAGTGGTTGGAGAGCATGCTCAGCCTGCTAGATGGCACAGCATCCGCCACTACAACTCCCATCCTCCGGTCTCCTCCATCTGGGTTGCGGCATGAACACTGTGACAGGCTGTCACAGTGCTCACATGCCCCAGAGACCACTATGCCCAATCAGGGTTGTCTCTTGGCAAAACTCCGTGATCATAGCAGTCTTCTGACAGCTAATCACGGAGTATTGCTGGGGGTGGAGGCAGAAGTGCCGATCTCCCTCTCTGATAGGCTAAGGAAAGAGAGATCGGCGTTCAGCTAATGAAGTTTGTCACTATGTGACAAACTTCATTGTGATAGCTGTGACAGCGATCACATGCCTGGAAACCACACAGGCTGGTGTTGACAGCGGGACCTCAGAGCTAAGTACAGGAGGGGGATGGGGGGCACAGCGGCGCAATCTGCTCATGTGCCGATTATCATTGTGATCGCTGTGACACATATCATGTACCTGGAAACCACACAGAGTGGTCTCTGGGCAAAGCTCTTAGGTCTCCGCTGTCTATTGAGAGCGGGACCTCAGAGCTCAGCACAGTGGGGCGGGCACAGTAGAGCTAGTTCTGCTGGACGTACTGGTACGTCTTTGCAGAACTAGACAACTACCTTCCAGACGTATATACCCAGTGGGCGGTACGGAAGTGGTTAACTTTTTTTTAGCCCCCCCCCTAGTGGGCTTCAACATGTGATCTTTAGATCACCTGTGCCATAGACTGCAATACTACTGTATTGCAGTCTATGGCAGATTTGCTATGTAACTATTAAAGCCTGCTGCAGGCAGGCTTCAGTAGTTACAATACTATGGCAGGGTTGGGAGCCTTCAGAAGGCGATCGCACCGCGTGGGGGCCGTCCCGTTACCAAAAAGCAAATGGAAAGTGAAAGTAACCACTCAGATGCCATTTAACCACTCACATTTGACCATGGCATCTGAGTGGTTAAATGCCTGTGTTCAGAGTCATCTCTGATCACGGACAATGCTGCTGGTACCCTGCTGTATGAAACAGCACAGACCTGGCAGCTAGTGCCATGTTTAGTCACGCGCACCAGGACGTAACTATGGGGCCGAGGCCCCAAGTGGCGTAAACGCTGTGGTTTGGCAGAAACCCCACAGAAAAAAAACGCAGTGTTGGCTGTGAGGCCTACACCACTAACAGCTCTGGCCGCCATCTTGAAATCGCCTATTTATCTTCCCGTGTCATCGCTGGCTGCTGACTGCGGCGGAGCCACCACATGGTGACAGAGCTGCTGGTCCAGGAGGCAATGTCTCCGGAGCACATTGAGCTTCAGCTAGGCCTGCTCCGCTTCGGTTGGAAGAGGATCCCCTGCGCTTCTTGGGGACTGTGGCCTACCTCAGTTTCTGAACAGGGCCGACATCTTGAAGGTGCGGCCCTTATCATCATCGTTATCTCCATACTCCGAGCTGTTGCAGGGTGAACACTCACTTCCTTCACGCTGACTGCCGGAGGTTCGGGTCCTGCAGGTCTCCGGGCGGTTTTGCTCTTGAGGTACGGATGGGACACGTCTGATTGCGGGCTTATAACGCCGAGCGGCCATCTTAGGAGCCCTGTTACACTGGATATTACTCCATTGTACACTGCATGGAGTCCTGATAGTAAGCCTGACATATAGCTTCAGCTGCTCCACTCCTGTTATCCCCAGACACTCTCCGGCAGAGTTACATACCAACTACTACAGTAGAGGTAGAGATACATGGCTCTATGTCCATTGTCCACAAACTCCTGGACTTGCTCTACTTTCCTGACCCTCTATAACTCCTCCGGGTAGTGCCACCGCCAGTGTCCTGTCTTGGGGAGGGGAGTGCCGAGCCCCTGGACATACAGCAAGCTGACTACGCACTCCTATTGATTTCTTCTCCTAGTGCCATTGCTCAGGATTTCACATCAACTTCTTCTATCCCTCACTGAGCCGTAGATTTATATGTAGACTTTAAAAAAAGGGGAATTTCTCGGGGGCGCAGCCTGACCACAAAGAGTGATGGAGTGCTGAGCCTCTAGGGAGATGGGTGGAGGCTACAGAGAATGCGTGCTCGGACTTAGCTCAGTGCTCAGTAGCTTTAGCTGCACAGGCACGAATGCAGAAAGAACACATTGACAGAGCGCTTACTCTCCTAGAAGATCAAGAAAATCGTAGCAGAAGAAGAAATATCAGAGTGAAAGGCTTGCCTGATTCTCTTCATACGGTGATGATGGGCCTTTTCACCACCCTTCTTGGTACAGAGAGAGTGACAACAGTCTCAGTGGAAAGAGTACATCGAGCTTTACGTCCAAAAACCAAAAAATTTTGATCCGCCTAGAGATGTAATTTGTGGCCTCTTGTCCACAGCAACACCATAGACATCCTTGCGGCCACTAAGGGAAGAGCGGACATTAAACATGGTGATGCTACACTCTCATTCTACCAAGACCTAGCACCTTCCACTCTTGTCAAGAGGAGAATGATGAGGTCTCTTCTGGATATCTTCCAAGAGAGACGTATTCAATATGCCTGGCTCTTTCCTTTTGGTCTCTCAATACCGATAAATGGACGCCGCCTGATAGTCCACACCCCGGCCGACCTAGGTGGGGTCTGGGAGGCGCTCAACATTTCACCAGTGGAAATCCCATCATGGATGCCAACATCAGAGTTAGAGCCTCCACCCTGTGCCTTGAAAGGCAATCATTGGAGACACATGCAGAAGATGAAATGCCCGAAATCAAGAAGATCTCTGCAGAAGCCTGAACTGTCTTCGCCATGAGAATACTCCAGAGTTTTGCATTATTGCTGTCTCATAGACTATCGTTAGTTTACAACTTTTTTGGACTTATTTTGTATCTTTAGATAGTTAATGTGGTAGATGGTGCAAATTGCTTGTGTACCAAGGGTATATATTGTTAATCTTTACATACCACCTTTTCTGTAGGGCTCTTGGGTAGATCTGAGGTTCACTGCAGTCACCTAGCATGCCCCGTGTGATGGTTTCTAAAACCTGGTGGAAACTGCACTTTCGATGCTCTCTGCATAACTGCCCTAACTACCTCATAAAATGTAGTGTTGTTCACTAAAACAATTTTTTGTTATCACCACCTGCCCCCCATGGTTGTCTGTTGATGGCCCTGTTGGTTTCTCACACTTTTCTACACCCTAGTGGAGATGTCTTTTAACTTTTTATAGCATCTCTTCCATAACAAATATACTTCTTCCGCATGTGCGTAATATTTCAAAGATATATCAATCATACATATTAGTGACATGCTGGCATCTTATTATGCCTGCATACATCCTCTCCATTTTGTAGAATATTCAATAGCGTATTTAGCTAATTTTATGAGTACTTTCTTACTTAATATCCCCATAGATCAGGTTTGTTTGTTGTATATATAACACCCCCAGTGGTAGTGCAGAGAATAAGTACTTGTCCTTTGCACTAGTTTCCTGACCGGAACACAGTTGTACATTTACGTAGCAAGTCTTACAGGCAAGGCTTGCCCTTCTCTCTCATAACACAATTTACTTTACACTATTTTCTGAAATACTTTGATAAAACAGTTGCTGTTATATTTTAACTGCATTTGTACCCTCCCACCCTTCCCCGGTCTTCCCTACTAACTTTCTACTTCCTTAGCTCTTCTTTTGATAAGTTAATCCATCTCCTGCGCTGAATATATAGAGAATGGCTACAGCGTTGATAACAATCTTCAACATTCATGGCCTCAATGCTCCACAGAAGAGACATAGTCTCCTACTACTCATTAAGAAGCTGCAATCCAAGATCATCTTCCTACAAGAGGCACATTTTAAGAAAGGTCGCGTTCCTAAATTACCAACAAATTACTTTGCTCAGTGGTTCCATGGTGAGAGCACCTCTTCCTCCTCACGAGGAGTCTCTACAGCTATACACCATTCTATTCCTTTTAAGTGTCTGCAGAAATATAGCAATGAGGAGGGGCGTGTCTTGTTCATTAAAGGCACCATTGCCTCGATTACATATACATTAGCTAACATTTACGCCCTACAGTAAATTAGATCTCCTGGCTACTGAAGATCCTGGATGATCTCAGTTTATTCGCTGAGGGAGCAGTGATTTTAGGTGGAGACCTGAATGTATCTTTGAATGCTTTATTAGACACGTTCACTGGGAAAATCCATATCTCACAGGCCGCTCTCCGGAAACTACACTCTAAATTGCAGGACCTTAAGCTGTTAGATATATGGCGTCTACACTCTCCATCTGTGAAAGACTTCACTTTCTTTTCAAACCCCAGACAATCCTTTCAGAGATTGGACTATCTTCTGCTGTCAAGATCTTTGCTCCAACGTGCTACAAAGTCACTTATTGGTTCGATCACTATATCGGACCATGCTCCAGTATCAGTATTAGTCTCTCTCTCCCCTTTGCCACGTCCTGACTATACTTGGAGGATTAATGAAGCAGTTTTGGATGTGGAGGAGTTGAGACTGGAAGTCACTAAACATCTAACGGAATATTTTCAAGTTAATGTGTCGCCTGACCTCAATGCAGCAGCAGTTTGGGAGGCTCACAAGGCTTATATTTGAGGTATTCTTATTGGGCTCTGTACCAGGTTGAAGAAGTCGAATCAAGCCAAGGTTGACAGCCTTCTTAACAAGATTGCTAAACTGGAACGCCTTTGTAAGAGATCATTGATAGCTAGTACTTTGAAGCACCTCCAAAACTTACGTGAAGAGCTAAGGGATATCTTGAATGCTAGAGCAGAGAAACATTTGCTGTACTTCTGTAATAAATTGTATGCATGGTAGCAAAGGAAGGAAGATGATGCCATCCTTGATAAAGAAAGCAAGAGCTAGAACTCACATTACAAGTGTCAAAACTCCAGAAGGTGTTGTGCATACAGTAACCTCTAAAATAGCAGAGACTTTTCAGAAATTCTACTCCGCTCTCTACAATCTCAAGGATTCTGCTCCAACTGTGCTGCCAGGTGCAAGAGAAGGTCTCATTAAAAATTTCCTCTCCTCCATACAGCTGCCACATCTTACCACTGACCAAGCGACCACGCTTATAAATCCGATCTCTGATGATGAATTAAGAAAGACTATCCTTAGTTTTCCCCCTGACAAAAGCCCTGGCCCAGATGGCTTTCCGTTAAAATATTATAAGATGTTCTTACATATTCTATTGCCGCATTTGCAACAATCACTCAAGGCTCTTCTGCAAGGTGACGCCTTACCCAAGCATTCTCAGGAGGCCTTTGTTACCTTGATTGCCAAGGAAGGGAAAGATCCTACCCTATGTGGTAGTTATAGACTGATCTCACTGTTGAATTTGGACACAAAGTTTTGGGCGAAGTTGCTGGCTTTGAGGATGCAACAGCTTCTTCGTTCACTCATTCACGAAGAACAGACAGGTTTTGGTAAATTAAGAGAAGGCAAGGACAACTCAGCCAAACTACTTCAGGCCATAGATTGAGCACAATCCACCGGAACTACATTGACGTTCCTGGAGTTGACGCCGAAAAGGCATTTGATAGGGTAGACTGGGATTTCCTGATAGCAACTCTCCGCAAATTTGGTTTCCCTGATCCCTTCATGTCTGCCATATGGACACTATACTCAAATCCACATGCTAGATTAAAAATTAATGGCACCCTCTCACCAGCTTTTAATATTTCCAACGGAACTAGACCGGGTTGCCCACTCTCACCTTCTCTCTTCATATTATCTCTTGAACCCTTGCTACAAATGGTGAGACAAGACCTGGACGTTGTGGGTCTTTGGATGGGGAGCACAGTGCTTACCGCAGCGGCATTTACGGATGATATCCTTTTTGTAGTCTCCAACCCTGAAAGAGGTCTACTTCAACTGCAAGAATTGATGTCCAAATATGGAGAAGCTTCAAATTATAAGGTTAATGACGGCAAGTCTGAAATTTTACATGTCAATATGCCATTTGCATTAAAAGAATGTCTTCAAAGGTCGCTCCCCTTCACCTGGGCAATGCATTCCATTAATTACTTGGGAGTAAAACTAACACTTCATATCAACCAAATTTATGCTGCCAATTTCACACCGTATTCCACTCCTTTCCTGGTTTGGTAGGAGGAATTTGCTGCAAGCCTATATTGTCCTTAAAATTTTGTATACATTACAGATGCTCCCGATCTCATCACCAGCTTCATTCTTTAAGACAGTGAGAACTTCATTTTCCCGCTATGTTTGGAAACAAAAGAGACCAAGATTGGCACATCCTGCTCTTACTCGCCCAAGTGCAGAGGGCGGAATAGGTGTACCTGATATGAGGAATTACTATGTAGCAATACAGCTTCAGCTCTGGCTGGAACTAGTCAGCCCTTCTAAATCTCCCACCCTCTCTAAAATTGTTATGGCGACTCATACATCAGATGTCCTAAGAGATTTATGGCTACTGGATCCAAGTCGCTTCCGCCGCCCGAAATTTAGTCTATTCCTGAGAGGTGTATGTGAAGTTTGGCACACTCTGCAGCCCCGAATTGCACCCACACCATCTTTATGCTTGCCAATGGGCCTACTGCCTTATTTGATGAGTGAAATAAAGCACCCCCTCAAGGATTTTTGGACCCAGCTTCTACCCTACCCCCTATACGATCTCTGTATAGACAGTTACCTACAGCAGCGTCTATTGAGAACATCATCCTGCCTTCTCGCTTGACCTTCCTGCATAGAGCTCACTATGAAAATTGCTGTTCGACCTTCAACAGAGCATTCTCCTGGAAATGAGACTTTACAGATTTTGAAAAACTTATAGTCTCAAAAACACCTGTAATGAGGAAAGTTTCACATCTTCTACGAGCTTTTGTCCAGACTACTTCCACGCTTAAACCTTTCTTCATCACTAGCTAGGAAAAAGATCTGAACTTAACATTATCCCACAAAGAACTTCAATTTACCCTCCGACACTCACATGGTCTTTCGACGTGTGTGCATCTACAAGAAAACCATTACAAGATCTTGACCAGATGGCACAGAACCCCTAAGTGGCTTTATTCCCACGGTCTTGCTCAATCTGACATTTGCTGGAGATGTAAAAACAATACTGGTTCTATTCTTCATGTCTGGTGGTCCTACCCGATTATTTCAGCCTTCTGGAAAGCAGTGGAGGCGGAAATACGGAGAACTGGATTCCCCTCTTTCTGTCTCTCTCCAGATTTATTGGTGTTTGTTAGGCCCCTCCCTTCATTTTCCAAAACCTCACAATATCTCATTTACCACTTAATTGCAGCTGTGAAGTCGCTGATCACACCTCTCTGGTTGCAACGCACTAGACCAATGGAAAAATAAAGTTAACCAAATTGCTAGATTTGAAGAGCTCAACAGCTGTATAAAGCGTGTGCACACCCGCTATCTAAAAACCTGGGACCCCTGGCTCAGCTCCAGATAATGACCCTGGTAGCTGACGTTCTTGAAACAAATGGAATCTACCAATTGCTGCCTGATTCATAGTCCTTTTATTATGGAGAATTGGAGCACTCTTTCTTTCTGCCGCTCATTTCTTCAGCTCATTTATCTCTGTTTTCTTTATTCTTTCTTTTTTACCTCTCTTTTCTTATACCTACCCCCCCTTCCTCCTCTCCTACTCTGCCCAGTACATAACCTTCTACCCCCCCCTTATTTTCCTACCTCTTATCTGCTATCTTGTTTCTTCTTGCTCTTTCCCCTCCTCTTCTCTCTTCTGTTCTTCTTCATCTCTCTCCTCCTCTTATTCTCCCTCCCCACCTCGCTCATTCATATATATATAAAATTCCACTAAATGGTTTGTTGAATGTAGCTCTCTTATATACGCATGTAGTACCTATTGTGAACATATTTTGTATTCTGTGAAATGTTCTTACTCTGTACTGGATGCCAAGTATGTGCTTCTTGTTCAATAAACTTTGAATATAAAAAAAGAAAAAAACGCAGTGTTTTACAGTAACTTCTAGTGGATCCCATCCACAAATTGTGGAAAAATTCACGCAGCGAACACGCCATGATTTCCAAAATCGTTGCAGTTTTGAAAATTGCAGCACGTCAATTATACCTACGGAAACGCCGGCGGTTTCCCTATAGGTATAATGGAAGCAGAAAGTCCACAGAGGAAGCCTCTGCAGACTTCCTGTGAAAAGCGCTGCGGGAAAAACTGCCATGTATTGCCGCTGCAATTTTTCCCACAGCGCTTTTTGCTGCGGCCTGAGTCTGGTTTGTAACAAGTTCTTCTCAATTCATAACCAAAAAAGGTGTTTTTATTTATTTATACCATTTTGGGAATTTTTACATTTTATTAAAATTTTTGGCAGGGTAAAAAGAGAATAAACAGTGATTCTGCATTTTGTTTTTTTTTCTGCTATGATATTCACTAGATAGGATAAATATTCTTATGTTTTTATAGTTTGGGAATTTTCATACACAGGGATACCTAATTTGTTTATTTTTCTATATTTTTTTTTAGGGAAAGGGAGGTCTTTTTTATGTTTTTAAAAATGTTTAAATTTTTGAGCCCCCAGAATGTTCCTCATCCTAGAAGTTAGTTGGAAAATAGTGTGAGATTTGCTGCACCACCTGCTTGGACTATGGTTATCTCCTCTACGTGGATAACTTGTACACCAACATCCCACTCTTAAAAGGGGTTATCCAGACTAACATTTTATTTTTTAACAAGGCTGGAGAAGGTAACAAAAATGAAAAAAAAAACAAAAAACACTCACCTGTCCCTGGTGCTTCAGTGCCTCCCAGCGCAGTCCTGTACTATAGCTCTGTTGTTTTCTTCACATGACCGCTGAGAACAATCAGTGGCCTCAGTAGAAGGGACCCGGAAGATCACAGCCATCAAGGACTTCCACAATAAAAGACAGCTGAGCAGCAGAACCGGACCATGCTGGGAGGACACCGGAGCATCAGGGACAGGTATGTTTTTTTTGTTGTTTTTTCACCTTCCTTTTGACCTAAAGCTGTTGTTTTTCAGATTTGTAGAATGCCTACTATGTTGCTGTTTTGCCACAGATTATTGCTGTGAATTTCATCCTCTGCCATGCAAATGATAAATTCCATAACAATATCTACATGCAAAATATGTGTCTGGAATCTTAGTTTAGCTACTGTTGCTTTAACACCTTCCCGACATCCGCTGTAATAGTATGGCGAATGTTGGGTATTTAAATATGGCAGCTGCTCAGCTCCTGAACTGTATTATACAGCAAGAGACTTGGCGCTAATGCCCACGATCAGTGCCTGCATTAATCATGGGCATTAAAGCCCCCGTCACCTTGATCAAAGCAGACTGAGGTACCATTTTCCCAGCGGCGTTTGGGCGCTGCCATTTTAAGGAGGGTCGCTAGCGGCCGGAACGAGGTTTGAGGCCGATGATCCATTTCCATGACAGTTAGAAGCCTATTGAAGACTCCCAGGCTTGTCTGGCAATGATTTGTATGGCACGCTGTCCTATGCCCTAGGGGATCTAATAAATTAAATATAAAAAAAGGTAAAACAAAATATAAAAAAAAAAAAAAGAATTCAAAATTTGAATCACCCCCTTTTCCCTAGAATACATATAAAAGTTAAAAAATACTGTGAAACACATACACATGAGGTATCCCCGTGTCCAAAAATGCCCGATCTACAAACTTATAAAAATATTTTTCCCATATTGTGAGTGCCGTATCAGGAAAAAAAAAAAAATCGAAAAGTGCCAAACTGCAGTTTTTTCACTGTTTCGCTTCGAATAAAAATTTGAATAACAAGTGATCAAAGCAATAGACATTCACCCAAATGCTATAACTAAAAATTACATCTGGCCCTGAAAAAAAGGACAACCTATGCATCCCCATATACAAAAATATAAAAAAGTTACAGGTGTCAGAATATGGCGAATTTAAGAAAATCATTTTTTGCAAAGTTTTTAATTTTTGTTAAGGGGTTAAACTGTAAATAAAACTATATAAATTTGGTATCCCCGGAATCATACCGAAACATAAAATACAGGTGACATGTCATTTTGGCAGCACAGTGAACGTAAAGGGTGAACGTAAAGGAAGCACGTCGCACAAATGAACTTTTTCTCCAATTCCACCCCCAATTTTTTACAGCTTCCTTGTACATTGTACAGAATAATAAATGGTAGCATTATGAAGAACAATTTGTCCTGCAAATATTAAGCCATCATATGGCTCTGTGAATGGAAAAATAAAAAAGTTATGGGGTTTGGCAGGTGGGGAGTCAAAAATGAAAAATCGAAAAATGTCACCAGCGGGAAGGGGTTAAGGTTACCACGCTGACTTGAGAAGCTTCTGCAGTGTTCAGAGTTCTCTTATGCAATTAGCAGCTTAGAAGGCATATTTAAACCTATTCCTCCTTAGCCAGGTGCCTGCTATTTGGTTGTAACCTAGTGTGGCTATATCCTGATTGTGTGTACTGGACTGCTCTGAATTGACCATTAGCTTGTTTCTGGAAATCCTCTTGTCTTCTGATTTTGACTCTGACATTACCTCTTGAAACTGACCTTTGATGTGTTACTGGAAATCCGCTTGTCTCCCGATTTTGGCCCTGTCTTTACCTCACAGATTGACCCTTGGCTTGGATGTTCACTCTCCTGATTTATCCTCCTGGTTCGGATTTGGCTTGTAAGGTATGGTGGGTTCTAGTTTTAATTCATTTTGTGGAGAGTTTATTTTTCGGTTTTTGTGGTGATAATCTGGCTTTGCGGCTGGCTCTAGTGAAGGCATTTGGGTGTCTGGGATTTATCTCTCAGCACTGTATAAGATTTAAACATCTCACTATTATCCTCTGGTTCCTGCAATTTCTGATATTTGCGCCATAGCCTCTAGAATAACAGTATGATTTTGCTGCACAGATTTGCTGTGGGTCAAAACTAACCAGGGGCATAACTTGAAGGGGTGCAGAGGATGCAGTTGATCTTGGGCCCTGGAGCCTATGGGAGCCCATAAGGTGTTTCTTCCCAATATGAAGAGACCAGTTATATAAATGATACATTATACTTAGGGGCCTGGGACAGATTTTGCATCGGGGCACAGGAGCTTCATGTTACATCTCTGTGACTGATTGTTATACTTAATTTTTTAATCCACTTTTGTTCCTAACCAATCTGTCCTATGAAAGGTTTTGTCTGGAGCTGTCACAATAAAGGTGGTGCTACAAGATGTACTGGATGTGGCTATAGATCCCAGATGCTTTCACTTTTCTGTAATTGAAATACCTATTAATTTCAGCAGTATCTAATTTTTTGCCATTGAAAAGAGCAAAATCGCATGGCCAGTAATGGTATAAAGATTAAATTAATTGGCGTTTCACCTACTGAAAAGTGAATGCACTGGATGCCTTGGATGTGACACCCAGGGCCGGTTTTAGACAAAGTGGGGCCTTGGGCAAAAATTAAAAGCGGGTCCCCAAATGCTGATATGCAAACAACACCATCGTCTTCCAGTGACAACCCCTATAATAACGCCTCCTTTCTGCCAACAAAAAAGTAATAAGCCCCATTTTACCACACACAATTCAAATGAGCACCTTTGTACCACCTATTAGATTTTTGCACCCAGTCATCAGTTATTATAGCGCCTCCTTCTAAATAATAGTCCCTGCTTATAAATAATATTACACCTTTATCAGTAATAGCTCCCTTATAAATGATAAATAGTGCCCTGTATCAGTAATATTCCCCCTTATCAGTAACAGACACCCCGTAAAAATAATACTGCTCCCTTATAAATAATAGCCCCCTCATAAATAATAGCTACCCTTATAAATAATAGTCCCCATTATCACTAATCGCCCCCTTTATAAATAAGCCCACTTAATAATTATACCCCCCTTATAAATAGTTCCCCTCTTATAAATAATAGCCCCCTCATACTTAAGTTTCCCAATTATATTTAGTAACCCACCCTTATATATAATAGTTCTCCGTTATACAGTGTCGGACTGAAGGTCCTTAGGCCCACCAAAGGAACTTGTTCTGGGGCCCCACCCAACAACTTCCTGCTAATAGCCTGCACCGCGGCTCCTTCACTGAAGTCTTACATATGTGCTGACTATCTGGTGTTACTGAGTATGTTCCCAGTATAGTCAGCCCCTATAGTACTGTGCAGGCCCCAATAACTCCATGGCCAGTTCATGCACAGTACTGTATGGGGAATGACATGGCCATGGAGCACTACACGTATGTGCAAGATTATAGTGAGGGAGCTGTGATGCAGACATAGCACACAGGGCTGCCAGCAGGAATTGTGAGCACCCCCCCCCCCCACACAGTATAATGCTCTACAAGGTATATAATGCTCCACAGTATAAAATGCTCTCCTGAGCCCTCCAGTTTCCCCACATGGTATATAATGCTCCACAGTGACCCCACACAGTATAAAATGATCCCCTGAGCCCCCCATTGTGGTCCCACATGGTATGTAAGGCTCCACACAGTATAATACTCCACAGTGGCCTACACAGTATACTACCCCTTAGTGGCCCCAGACAGTACAATATGCTCCCCAGCAGCCCCACACAATATAATATGCTCCAAACAGTATAATATGCACCCCACAATGCCCCCCTAGTATAATGCTCTACAGTGGCCTAACACAGTATAACTTGCTCCATAATGATCTCCACATAGTATAATATACTCCCCAGAGGGGTTCCCCCAGTATAATGCTCCACAGTGGTCCCCCACAGTATAATATGTTCCCCACAGTCCCCCCCAGTATAATGCTCTACAATGGCCCCACAGAGTATAATATGCTCCCGAAAAGCCCCACACAATATAATACACTCCACAGTGGCCCCACACAGTATAACAGGCTCCCCACACTGTCCATTCCCCCAGTATAAAGCTCCACAGTGGCCCATAGTATAATATGCTCCCCAGAGGGCCCCCGCTAGTATAATGCTCCACAGTGCCCCCTCCAGTATTTTGCTCCACAGTGGCCCCACGCAATATATTATGCTCCCCAGAGCATCCCCCCAGTATAATGTTCCACAGTAGGCCCCACGCAGTATAATATGCTCCCCAGAGGGCCCCTAGTATAATGCTCATTAGTCCCCCTCCTAAATAATGCCCCACAGTGGCGCCACGCAATATAATATGCTCTGCTGATGCCCCCCCCAGAATAATGCTCCATAGTGACCCCACTCAGTATAACATGCTCCAGAATGGCCGCCACACAGTATAATATACTGCCCAGAGAGGTTTCCCCAGTATAATACTCCACAGCGGCCTAAAACAGTAAAATATGCTCTACAGAGCCCCCCCCAGTATAATGCTCCACAGTGGCCCAAAACAGTATAACATGCTCTCCAGAGCCCCCCCCCCCAGTATAATGCTCCACGGTGGCCCCGCACAGTATAATATACTGGGGGGCCCCTCTGGAGAGCATATTATACTGTGTGGGGTCACAGTGGAGCATTATACTGGGGGGGGGCTCTGGAGAGCATATTATACTGTGTGGGGCCACTGGGGAGCATTATACTGGGGAGGGGGCCCTCTGGAGAACATGTTATATTCTGCGGGGCCTCTATGGAGTATTATAAAGTGGCGGGGCTCTGGAGAGCATGTTATATTCTGTGGGGCCACTTTGGAGCATTATACTGGGGGGCCCCTCTGGAGAGCATATTATACTGTGTGGGGCCACTGTGGAGCATTATACTGGGGGGCCCCTCTGGAGAGCATAATGCTCCAAAGTGGCCCCACAAAATATAACATTATCTCCAGAGCCCCCCCCCCACACACATTATAATTTTCCACAGAGGCCCCACAGAATATAACACGCTATCCAGAGGGTCCCCTTCCCCAGTATAATGCTCCACAGTGGCCCCACACAGTATAATATGCTATCCAGAGGGGGCCCCCCAGTATAATATGCTATCCAGAGGGGGCCCCCAGTATAATGCTCTACAGGGGCCCTACAGTGCTATTATTATATTATATTCTGGGGTCTCTTTAGACCCCAGAGTATAATAATCGAAGGCCCGGGGTAAGTAAGGTAAAATAACAAACAGTTATACTCACCTTGTCTTACCTCTGCTGGGCCTCCTCGCGCTGCTCCGTTATCCCCGCCGGCGACCGCATCTTCTTCTCTGCGGCTGACGTCACGCGTTGTGGACGTCACCTCTGAGGCCTGTGATTGGGCCTCAGCGATTACGTGAGGCACGCCCCACGTGACCGCTGAGGCCAGGCCTCAGCAGTGATGTCCGGAACGCCAGAAGATGACGTTGGACGCCAAGGACAGGTGAGTAAAAATGTTTGTTATTTTTACTCACCTCGTAGAGGGGCCCTGCGGTCCCTTTCTGTTGTTGATTTGGCCGGGCCTGACTCCGGGATCCGGAGTCATCAGGTTCCGGATCCCGGGGCCCCTTTGGGGACGGGGCCCTGGGCAATTGCCCAGTTTGCCCCCCCCCTCTAATGCCGGCCCTGGTGACACCCCTTTATAAACTTGGTGAGTCCTACATGTGATTGACAAGCACTATTGTAAGAAGGTAATCAATATTATTCAAGTCACCTGTTTAAAGGGAGTCTGTCAGCACAAAATTGAGATATTAACTAATCACAGGTCCTTGTAGGGCTGTCAGCACAGTTTACAATGATGTATTTCTTATTCAGGACCGCTGCTCCATTCTTGTAAAAATCATTCTTTTATCCCTATGCAAATGAGCAGAAAAAGGCTTTAGGGACGTTGCTCTCCATAAGTAGGCTTCACTATCTGCTACTGCTCAGCTCTTCTCCTGCTAGTTAACTGACATCTCTCTCCTCTGCTTCAGAAAATGGTACTAACTGTTCTGTGTGTGTCTGATGATGAAAAGTGAAGGTTCCGCAACCCAGTTGGAGGAGACCGGAGCATGGGAGTTGTAGTGGCAGATGATGTGCCACCTGCTAGGCCGAGCACACTCAACCAAACACTCCAGCCCCACTCCTGGGCCGGACACCGTCGAGGGGGGTCCTGCAGCACTACCTGTTGGTGGTGGTAGTAGTTTCCCCCGGGGCGCTTCCAGTTGGAGAGGGGACCTCTCCTCTCTGAGCCAGTGTGATGGTGGACTTAAGGACCCTGATGGTAATGCAGGCATGACTCAGGAAGCTAGTAGTGCAGTTGAACCAGGTAACAGTTTTATTCAACAACTGGAACAGAAGTAAATGGCAGCTTCCAAAAGGGGGTAGTAGTACAACACTGTTCAATCCTCCAGGCTTGGGTATAGGAGAGTGCCCAGAGATGTTACAGGCTCTATGGCAGGCTTCTCAAACTACTCCTCCTCTCGTGCCTCTCCCAGCTAAGGATACTGGGGATGATGATACAGGGAGTCCTGACAGGGATCCTGTTATCTGTAGACTAGGCCTGAATGCATTCCTGCTGTCTGGGTCCTCTTCTGCTCCTCCTGGCACAGCTCAGAAAATGTCCAATACTCCAGACAGTGGTACTCCCTTACTCAGGGCTGTCTCTAGATGAGCCTGGGGTGATGAATAATCCTCCAGTGGCTGTATGGCTAGCCATTGGGCTTCAGTCCAAATGCTGGCTTGCAGGGAAGCTCTGCAGCCTCTGTCACTAACTGCACTCATAATGGAACTAGACTGAACTCAGGACCAATGGTTTCCTACAACCTCGCCCAGTGGCCTGTGATTGGCCAGGGCTAAACCAAGGCTAAGGACTTGAATACAGAGGGGGAAACACAATAGGAAAGCTGCAAACAGTGACATAGAACATAGAATATAAAGGACAGAACATACCAACATAACCCAGAGGCACAAAAGACAAACAGTTAAAGCAGTAGCACTCTGAGATGCTGCAAAGTAAGTGGCTTCAGTTTTTTTTTACAAGAATGGCGCAGCAGTCCTAAATAAGAAATACATTATTGTAAACTGGCTGACTGCCCTAAAAAGTACCGTGATTAGTTTATATCAAAATTTTGTGCTGACAGACTCCCTTTTATGTTATACTGATCTGTATGTAATGCTCAAGCTACACCTAGACTTTATATTGCACTACAAAAAAAACCCCCAAAAAACTCAGAAATAGTTTCTGTCAAGCTATTCACTAGAGATTTCTTTTGAAATTCTACAAACTGGAACTTAAAGTGGTTTTCCTGCGAAAATAACTTTCTTTAAATCTACAGATGATTAATGGTTAAACATTTTTGCAAACATAGATAATTTATCAAGTAGATACACTATATGCATGAGGAGATAACCCAGCCACAATAATGAAATCATGGCTGGGCCAAACCATAGAAAATACCTGTATTCATTGTCATATCTATTGGCAACCGATCAAGACAACAGACTGTCACCACTAAGATGAAAATCTTTAAAACAATGAAACATTTTTAATTATTTATATTTGTAGAAATCTTATCTTGTAATTGTCTACAAATTTAAATATGGTTATGTTCATGGGAAAACCATTTAAAGGGAGTCTACCACCTCCCCCAATTGTCTTGAGTCCTGGGAGCACTGCTCTTGCCACTCAAACCCCTACCATTTCAGCTTGCACCACCCCATGCAGTGAGAATTGATCCTACCACTGCTATGACATCACCCATCCTCCTTGAGTGAGAAGCAGTCCTCCCAGGGTTGAAAGCCCGCCACCAGTGCACCAAGTACCCATTTTTATATAAGATTTCAATGTTGTTTTTCTCCAAATCTACAAAAGTGGCACACATAACCAATGTTTACATTTTTCTAAAGTTGCAAAGAGGTTGAAACAATCTTTGCTAATAGAAGATGGGTCACTGATCTGGATGAGTTAGAATTTTGGAACTTGACCTTTAATGTAATCACTGCAGTCCAGAATTCAGTATTTCTAATGGGTACAATGTTTGATAGGTACAAACAGTGGCGTAACTAGGAATGGCTGGGCCCCAAGGCGAACATTTGACATGGGGCCCCCCCAAACCGCCGCCCCAACCCCCCCAAGCCACCACCCCCAACCCCCCCAAACCGCCGCCCCCCAACCCCCCCACACACAAACCGCATTCCTGCGAACACTATTATGCCCCATAGTGGCCCCTGCACACGGTATTATGCCCCATAGTGGCCCCTGCACACGGTATTATGCCCCATAGTGGCCGCTGCACACGGTATTATGCAGCATAGTGGCCCCTGCACACAATATTATGCCCCATAGTGGCCCCAGCACACAGTAGTTTGCCCCATAGTGGCCCCGACACACAGTAGTTTGCCCCATAGTGGCCCCTGCACACAGTAGTTTGCCCCATAGTGGCCCCTGCACACAGTAGTTTGCCCCATAGTGGCCCCTGCACGCAGTAGTTTGCCCCATAGTAGCCCCTGCACACAGTAGTTTGCCCCATAGTGGCCCCTGCACACAGTAGTTTTCCCCATAGTAGCCCCTGCACACAGTAGTTTGCCCCACAGTGGCCCCTGCACACAGAAGTTTGTCCCACAGTGGCCCCTGCACACAGTAGTTTGCCCCATAGTGGCCCCTGCACAGAGTATTATGCCCCATAGTGGACCACCCATGAACGATTATTATACTCTGGGGTCTTTTCAGACCCCAGAGTATAATGATCGGAGACCCAGGGGAGGATGGAAACATAGAAAACACTCCAACTTACCTCTTCCTCGCTCCGGTGCACTCCCGTGCGCTACTTCGGCCATCTTCAATGTCGGACCATATCTCGCGCGATCCAGGCCGGCGTCGCGACGCATAATGACGTCGGCTGACGTCTGGGACGTCACCAAACAGGCCTGAAGCCTGCGGAGCCGCGGAGAGGTGAGTTACGGTGTTTTTTATGTTCGCTCACCTCCCCTGGGCCCCCGATCGTTATACTCCGGGGTCTCAAAAGACCCCGGAGTATAACGATAGCAGTGATTGTGGGGTTCGCGGTAGCGACTGCCACAGGGCTCCGGGCCCCGTAATATTCCGGGCCCTGTGGCAGTCGCTACCACTGCTACCCCGGTAGTTACGCCCCGGGTACAAATATGTCTTGGTTGCTACCTTTCAAATTTTTGTTTTTACCCTTCATATATAGTACATTGAATATAAATTGTGTACTGCACATTTTTAAAAAATAAAAGTTAAAAGTTTGGTTCACTTTTTAGATAAGTTACTGCTTTTTTACACTAGGTGGCAACGTTTGACTCTTCTTTGATGAAAAATTAGCTTGACACATCATGGATTTCACTACTTCACCATTTACTATTGTATATTACTTGCTATTTACAGATGTTCTTTGTCCTTGATAGTCACATTATAATAGTTTATTTTAATGTTTCTGTTTATTCTGATAATTAAGCTTACAAGATTATAGAGAGATTTACTTTGTTTCAGATATAATTGTAACAATCTTGGAATTTTATAGAGTTATTGCAAGTGTATTCCACTAATTACATATAAAGAATAACTTGTAGGAAGTATTAATATTGTTGAAGCTGAATGTCATATACATTGCACCAAATTTATAAAAATTATGTACACAAAGAATGATAAATTTTGTGTGGCATGCATGACATGTTACAGACAATTCCTTACGTGGTGTTATGACTGCAATTCTGTTTTGCTCATGAGCGCACTTTATTAATTTGTTGTATTTTATGACTTATGGAAATGTCCTTTTTTAAACAAATTTAAACTTTCAACTAAGGGGAAAAGAGTGTGATGAAATATGTACTGTATATTATACTGCGTCATAGTTGGGTGTCTATGTAGGAATTTTTTTTTATAGTTATAGGGATAAGGGTTTTTTTTTCCATTCCTGGATGTAATTTGGAGACGGGGCCTTTGTATATCTTCTGTGCTAGAATTGCTGTGTAGTTGGTATGCGCAAATCCATAGAGCAGGCTAAAGAGGGAGAACAGTCACAAATGCTAAGTCAATTGTCCTCACTCTAATTAGCAAAGCTGTTCTGTGGACCATAGCAGACATTGCATCACCGACCCATCTTAGAGTTGGCTGATCAACAGGCCTACATTTCCAGCAAGGCAAAATAATGACATCACAGGGGGAGGTTGCAGGAAGTAGCTTGGGGGGGTCAGGGGTCCATGAATGTGATGAGGTTCATGATTTCAGGGTCAGATTCTTCGGAGCTAGTTTGAATCCTGTCCCAGACTTAAACCACCAAGTCTGTAAGTAATCCCCTTTTATTTTATACTCTGTTTGTCTTGGTGTTATTCCATCTGTTTATTGCACTCTACCTTATATATATTTACATATTGATTAAATCTAAAATTTAATAAGATTTCCCTTTGGCTCTAATGTTTCCCCACTTCCGAAGACTGAACAACACTAACTGCGTTACCCTGTTGTGTGCTAGTTGTGCATGGTGTGGTCATACTTGTGTCTCATTGTACTGTAAGTGGCGAGTAGGGACAGCTTTGTGTGGATGCATGAGTGTAAAAGGGTGCTTGACTCCTGTGTAGCCTGGTGTGATGGGTGAGTGGAAGGGACTGTGGAAGCAGAGTTCCCTTTTATGATTGCATCTGGGTCAAATGTTTTGTGTGTGTGGTGAGTAAGGTGAATGGATAACACCCAGAATTAGTATACATGAGTGGCTATATCTGTGGGTGTGACTCCGATCCCTGACAAGAGTTTCTAAAACACAATCAAGTTGACAGACCTAACATACAGGTGCATCTCAATAAATTGGAATGTCTTTGAAACGTTTATTTCTTTCAGTAATTAAATGAAAAGAGTGACCTCCTATATTTTCTAGGTTCTTTACACACAGAGTGTTCTATTTCAAGTGTTTTATTTCTGTAAATGTTGATTATGGATTACAGGTAATGAAAACCAAAATCTAAGAAAATTAGAAACCAGCCAAGGTTTCCTAAGCCTTTAAATGGTCCCTCAGTCTTGTTCAGTAGGACACACAATCATGGAAGACTTCTGATTCTGAATTGTATTACTGAAATGAATGAACGTTTCAAAGATATTCTAATTTATTGAGATGCACATGTACTTTGTTTTTGCCACAATTTACAAAAGATTTTTTTGCGTATTGTATGGTATTTTGTTTAGTAACTCTTCCCCGATGTTTTATAAAGAATAAAATAATATCCTACAAAACACTTTCACTAAGCTATTCTACACAGTGCAAATATGATAATTTATGTACGATAAATTTGCACGGTATAGCTTTTCTGCATTGCTAGCAAATATATCACTGATATTTTACTCAACGCGCACAATGATTATCAACAAAATAACACTGATCGGATGGCAATATACTGATACAGAGAGGTCAGGTTTGGTTGAATGTTTAATCTCTTCCCACTCTGCACTGTTACGTTGCACTGAGCGTTGCACTATAACAGTGCCTGCAGCATTACTTCTGGAACTCGGATGCCCGGGACTAGCCTTCGGAGTCGGAAGATACTTTGATAGTGATCATGGCATCGCCTATGTGCAATGTGCTCCAATACCATGTATTGCAGTACATTGCACTGGGGATCCCAGATTCAAGTGAAAAAAAAAAATGAACACCATATAAAAAAATACACCGCAATGCACAAATTAACATATTTTGTTCACCCCACTTTCACAAAAAAATAGCAATAAAAAGTGATCAATAAGTCATGCATACCAAAAATGGGTACCAATAAAAAGTACAACTTGCCCCACAAATAAAGAGCCCTGACATTTATCCATCAACAAAACAGTAGAAAAGTCTGAGAATACGGTGAATACTTTTACCCCAGGAAAATCGTTAATCTTCGAAAAGTGACAATTTATTTGTAAAAGCGGTAAAACATAATAAAATCAATATAAATATGGTATCACTGTAATCATAATGACCTGGTGAACAAAGCTGCCATGTAATTTTTAATGCAGAGTTAATGCCGTAAAAACAAAATGTAAAAAATTATGATAGAATTGTAGGTTTTTTCACACGGACACCTCAAAAACATTAATAAAAGCTAATCAGAACATATGTACCCCAAAATGGTGCAAAATAAAAGTACAACTCGTCACGCAAAGAATAAGCCCTCACCTAGCAATGTTAGCAGAAAAATAAAAAAGTTATGAATTTTGGAAGGTGGAGATGGAAATTATGAAAAAAGTCGTACAAACTACCCTGCGTCCTTAAGAGGTTAAAGAAAGTGTATTACCATTTTTTAAAATGTATTTATTAAAACCAGATAGTAAAATATATGTCTTTTTTTTAAATAGGTTTTTGTTTTCTGATATATTTTTTTTTATTTTATTTTCTGCATATGATTATGGGGGTTGCCATCTTGCACAAACTTCTCTTCTGCTCTGGCCACAGGTAGTAATAGAATGGAACTGACTCATTGAGGTCAGCATTAGAAATCATGTGACATTATTTTCATATAGTCTATGAAATAAATGTAAATCTGTACAAACATTGTAAAACAAAATAATGTGGTCCCTCAACTTACATTTGCCTTTTATTACATGCGGTTTGTGAAGGGGGGGGGGGCGACCCGGCTTTGCACGGGTATATTTCATTTTTTGTTTGTGTAGTGGCCCCATAAGAATCGGCCAGTTTTGCATTTGACATCCAGTATGGAAGTCCAGTATAGGTACAGTCTATTTATGGCTGTGTTGTTATGGAAACCTGGTAAATGAAATGTGGACTCATATTGGCTGATTCACGTCATATGACTGAATATTTAAGGACCTACAAACTGGTACTGTCTCATACAGGTCATAAATAGCTTGGTTGCAATGGAAACCTGGTGTAAAGCTGTGTGTATGTCAAGACTGAAGAACCTGCGATTTTCCATTGGTCCATAAGCGTCGTGTGATCATGTATATCTCAGTTTGGATGTCAGTGAAAAACCTGCAATCGGTTGTTATGGAAAACCTGGAGTAAATCTGTGTGTATATGACCTTGTGTAACAGTGTAAACATATCGTTTTGCATTGTGGCCAAAAAGTTCGATTTTGGTTTCATCTGACCAGAGCACCTTCTTCCACATGTTTGGTGTGTCTCCCAGGTGGCTTGTGGCAAACTTTAAACGAGACTTTTTATGGATATCTTTGAGAAATGGCTTTCTTCTTGCCACTCTTCCATAAAGGCCAGATTTGTGCAGTGTACGACTGATTGTTGTCCTATGGACAGACTCTCCCACCTCAGTTGTAGATCTCTGCAGTTCATCCAGAGTGATCATGGGCCTCTTGGCTGCATCTCTGATCAGTCTTCTCCTTGTTTGAGATGAAAGTTTAGAGGGACGGCCGGGTCTTGGTAGATTTGCAGTGGTCTGATTACTCCTTCCATTTCAATATGATCGCTTGCACAGTGCTCCTTGAGATGTTTAAAGTTTGGGAAATCTTTTTGTATCCAAATCCGGCTTTAAACTTCTCCACAACAGTATCACGGACCTGCCTGGTGTGTTCCTTGGTCTTCATGATGCTCTCTGCGCTTTAAACAGAACCCTGAGACTATCACAGAGCAGGTGCATTTATACGGAGAATTGATTACACACAGGTGGATTCTATTTATCATCATCAGTCATTTAGGACAACATTGGATCATTCAGAGATCCTCACTGAACTTCTGGAGTGAGTTTGCTGCACTGAAAGTAAAGGGGCCGAATAATATTGCACGCCCTACTTTTCAGTTTTTTATTTTTTACAAAAGTTTAAAATAACCAATACATTTCGTTCCACTTCACAATTGTGTCCCACTTGTTGTTGATTCTTCACCAAAAAATTAAAATTTTATATCCTTATGTTTGAAGCCTGAAATGTGGCAAAAGGTTGAAAAGTTCAAGGAGGCCGAATACTTTCGCAAGTCACTGTATATAAGAGATATTGAAATTGCAATGGCCTTCTCTAGCTCATTATCACTTGAAACCTCATTTAGCTTTAAGTGGCACAAGTAGCACCCATTTGTGTTTAGCTTGAAGAGCAAATCTATTAGTGTGGGCATTTCACTAGAAAAACACTTGTTAATCATTATTTCACATTAAAAGGGTTTTGGCTACAGGAGCAATGTATTCACTATCCACAGGGAGCCCAAAGGTCAGACACCTACCAATATTCAACTTATCCCCTATACTACGGCGTTATGTGCCAGAGCCAGGGCAGTCCTCAATAAGCTATTCCACCAGAACAGATGGAAGCATTGATTGCCCTGATAACAATCTGGGAAGCGAGCAGTGCTACAGATTTCAGCATTATTTACTGCTCATAACTTCCTGGTCTCCCCATTCCTTCCTCACTCCCTGTGGTTCTGACAAAAGGGGTGGTGGGCATATGGGGCCAGGAGCCAATATACTGTGTGTGGGGAAAAAGGGGCCATTATACAGTGTGGGGGAAAAGGGGTCCATTAAACTGTATAAGGAAAAATGGGCCTTTTTATTCTATATGGGGCAAAAGGGGGCAATTAAACTGTGTGGGACTAAAAGGGGACCATTAAACTATATGGGAGAAATGGGGCCATTTTACTGTGCATCGGGGCAAAAGGGTGCCATTTTACTGTGTGTTGGACTGCGTGTTATGCCTAACCTGCTGCCATCTACAGTAGCAGCACTGTGGTTTCTACAAATCTCATCTACATGCGGCAACTAAAAGTACTCACAACATGTCAATCATATTTGCCCGTCTCAACCAATTTTAAAATTTTGCAATGATACAGAAGACCTACAGCAACTCTAGCAGGGGTTGTTGCACAAAAATTAACCAATTGCAGATGTTTTTTGCTGCAACAAATTTTACAGGAACACACTGAGGGTCCCCTGAGACTGTCCAAAGGGCCACACAAATGTGGAACTGGCTATGTGTGCATGCAAGGACTTGCTTTTGGATGACAATTGGGGCTTTGTAACTAACTGGTAGTTTTCCTAAGCGTTATCAATTCTGAAATTACACTAGTGTACTAGATCAGTGTGCTATCCGGGTTCTTCCCACGCACACGACCGTGTATTACATGGTTCCGTGCATGGGCTAACAGTCCGGGCCACAAAAATCAAGACAGGTCCTATTCCCAAGGCCAGACTAGTGTATATGAGTAAACTATTGCAAACAACACTTGCATGGGTCATACACCATTAAGTGAAACTGTAGGTACCGGCAGTATTAGTGCATCACCCTTCTTCAAGGAAAAATTCTGTGGTGCAGTGGGAGCGGTAGAATACCATAGCATAGACTCAATACTTTGGACCAATAGGATCTTTATATAAAGGCATGGATTTAAAAAAAAAAATGTTTATACAATTCTTGAATTTCCCATCATGTCCAATGCATTTTGATAGATTTCTACTCTTGGAGAAGTTAGTTTGTTACCAAATTCATCAATGCTGACCGCTTATTATTAGTCAGGAAGCATTACTTTGTGTGCATAGCGCCCTTATTAATAGAATCAGTTAGCTGACATGGTAATCATCAGTTCAGGCCAGGTCTGTTCAGGGCAATTTTGATCCTGTAAACAACCAGATTTAATATCCTTGTCAGAAATAATTAGAAAACTTTAGATAACTACAGATCATTTAAACTTTCCTTCTTCGTGTGCCTCTGCTCACAGCTAGAGACCAGTAAATGCATGTAAATGATAGCTCTTGCCTAATTGCGTTCTGTGCGCTGCTTTCCCTTGGGTAGATACTCATTTGTATGTTTCCCTATTTACATACTCTAACGAGATGGGCTATAATTGGTCTTTATTGATTTTGTTTTCATTGAGCTACAATAGAGTAAGAACTTTGTAAGCCAGGAGAGTTGATTGATTTGTGGCAGGATTCAGGACTATTCAGTTGTAGAAATAATTAATTATCTTCTTATTTACTAATAATGCACATATTATTCTATGTGTAGCACAGCAGCTTCGCCTACATTAAAGTTCGACAATGTTGTTTATGTAGGAATTCTGTGAAAGACGTGTTTGAAACTTGGGAGGTTTTTAGCCAAGTTCAGGTACCAGCGGAAAGACAAAACACTTTTCCATATGCTTACTTGCTTACTGGAGAAATCCATCTTCTTAGGCTATATTCACATAACTGTGTCTGTTTGTTTCTCACCTGTGAAAAGTTGATAAACTGGTCTGTTTTTAATGACCGTTTTGCATCCTTTCACTGTCCATTTGTCTGTTTTTGATGGCTGAGTGTCATCTGTTTTTAACAGACCATTAAAAACAGATGAATTTTATTGGTCTTTTTTTTTACCCACCCCACTGATCTATTTTAACCATTTTCCACCCTTTCTCTGAGCATCCGCCACAGCTGCCAGACCCAGTGGCAATGCCAACAATCAGTGCCTTCACTGATCACAGGCATTAACCCCCCTGGCATCTTGGGGAAAGGCTGTTTTACCGACATATAGAAAGGTACCCTCCCTCCCAAAAAAATACTGACCTGGCAATCTTTGGTTCTGTAGTGGTTCCCCCCTAATTAAAATTGTAGGCTACTCCCCTCCATTTGCAGATCAAAAAAATCCCCTTATTTGGCCCACAAACAGTATAACACCCCCTTTACTGGCCCCCACCATATATAAGCCCCTATGCTGGCCCCCAAAGTGTACTACCCAGTTTATTGGCCCTCACACCTTATATTTCTTGCTTTACTAGTCCCCACACAGTATATTTCCCTCTCTAGTCGCCTCCACACATTATATTGCCTCCTTTACTGACCCTCACATTATATTGCCCCTTTTACTGGTCCCTTCACAGTATATTGTTCCTTTTTACAACCCCACACAGTATATTGCCCTCTCCCCCCCCCCCAAAGTATAATGTATAATGCCTCCTTTTGGCCCCCACACAGTGATATGTCAGTCTTGACTTCAACTTGAATTTTCCTGAACCAAGAACTTTGGGGTTCGTCACCCACAAAGCACTATTATACTCTGGGGTCTCCTCAGACCCTAGAGTATGATAAGAGGAGGCTCGGGGAGGGGGTTAAGAAAGATAACACTTATACTCACCTTGTCTCAACTCTCCTGGGTATTTTCGCAGCGTCCCACAGCATCTGACATCCTCTTCAGGCCTCTTCAGGTCTGACATCACGGGCCTCAGCGGTCACGTGTGGTATGCTGAGCCGACAGAACAGGCCTAATCACAGGCCTCAGTAGTGATCCTGGGGCATGTGACATCAGATGCACGCCAGAATAGGCCTGAAGAGAATGCCAGGGGACCGCAGGAAGCCCACGAGAGGTGTATATAATTGTTTGTTGTTTTTACTCACCTCCCATGGTGCTGCACAAGTTTGGTTGCTACTTATTTGATTATTCCAACAGTTAGTGGCCGATATTTTACTCACCAATCCTCGCTCCTGTCGCGTTTGGTCTCCGCTTCTGTCTCCAGGATGCGCGCACTGAAAAATGCTGCAGTGCCCTCTGGAGTAAGAAGCGGAGGTTGCACTGGACAAAAGCGGGGATCATTGAGTAACATACCAACTGCAATGTGTTGGACTAAACCAATAGGTAGCAGTCGAAAAAAATACTGTCTCTCACCAAGCCTCAGGAGGAGGACCCGTGATGTCACAGGTAGTGACATTCAGGCCCTTTGTTGATTCAATCAGTGGCTTCAGCACAATGCCGGAAGACGCTGCTGGAGCAAATGAACTGGGAAGACACCGGAGCAATGGGGACAGGTGAGTATACTTTTTTTTTTCACTGTCCCCAGCTTATTTAAACTTTAAAAGGGTTGTCCATGTTTGCCTGGACAACCCCTTTAATTTAAATATACAGGATGTATTGGCAGAAAAATATACTGCAATACTGAACTAAAATTTAGCAAGTTGCAAAATTGTTTAAATGTCTAAATACAACTAGACAAGCTGTTTAAAACAGTATTTTCATCTATAAGATTTATGGCATATCCAGAGGACATGCCCTAAATGTACAATAGTTGTGGGACCCACCACTGCGGCCTCATCTATTTCGAGATTGTGGGTCCTCTGACCAGAGACAGTTCCATCGGATAATAGACTATTAACTATAATCTGGTCTGTTGATTTCTGTCATTAATCCAGAAAATAATAGCACAACATGCTGCATTATTTTTTTCTCTAATTTTTATGGGGTATGTGACTGAGACTCCTAATGGAATCTTCAAAGCAAGATTGTAGATGGAGCCTAAACATAGCAGAATAGGTTCTTATCTAGACTGATATATTGTAAAAAAAAAACTCAGCAGTTATACAAGCAGGAAATGATAAGTACAAATAATAGTAGAAATGTTGTTTTTATTTCTAGACTAAAAAAACACAGTATGGAGTATAAATGTGGAGTGAAAAACAGTAGACATGCATATGCCATAATTATAGAATGCATGGCTTTAACTTTTCTTCTCTTCTTCCTTGTGTCATAGGTCCATACACAATAGGTAGCTCTTGACACCTCATTAACATTCATTAGAAAGATGATAAGCCATTGCCAATAAACTCTAGCAGCAATCTGCCAAGGGAACCACATTTCAACATGCCTGCTGCTTCTTTCATCTTTTCCTCTGGCAACTGCTTTTAGAAAGCAATCAAGTTGCCCCCATGTATATCAGATTGCTCTCCAATATCATCAAAATCATTAAGTTCAGACAAATTTGATCTAATGTGTATGTCCAGGCCAGAGTTTTAACACATTGGTGGGCCCAGTGCAAAGGTCACAAAAGTAGCCCCCAAAAAGAAAACACCTTTTACTTCAGCCATTCTTGCCCCCACACAGCATAATGACACCTAAGTGGCCACATAGTATAATGCTTCAATAGTGGCTCCCAAACAGTATAATGTTCCATTAGTGGCCTCCACAAAGTGCTATACTGCTTTATTGGCTCCATGCAGCAAAATGCCCTCTTGTGGCACTACACAGTCTAATACTCCCTAATGGCCCCCATGAAGTATATTGATCTTAACGGCTCCAACACAGTAGCTTTGCCAAAAAAAAAAGCAAAACTCCCTTAGCTTGGTTGTCTCCACTGGTCTATGCTGTGTCTGACAACAAGTGGCAGGTGTGATGACATCATTGTATTGCCTCTGACTGTACCAAAAACAGATGGCAGGTATAGCATGTTACTGGTGGGAGTTGAAAACTCTCTGCTCCACCACTGTATTTGTAAAATTGCAACATACGGCTGATAGGGGTCACCACCCCCACTTGCATAGGGCCCGGTGCAGGTGGACTATTTGCCCTGTGGTTACAGCAGTATTGGCAGCAAGATATTTTTAATCTTCATTACTAAAACAATTACAAAATGTATAAAACTGAAAAAACAAAGGTATTAATAATAAATGATAAAGTTGCTACACTTCTGACTATATGGACAATTTGGTTTTGGTTAATATCTAATATATAGTTATAGTACATAAGTTTTCAATCACAGTTATTAATTGCATCTTTGTGATAGTTTTGTTTATTTTAAAAAGTAAAGATTAAAACACAGAGAAATCAATCAAAGAAATGGATGTTGCTGAATTTTTCAATTAAATGAACTTTAGATCAGCAACAGGTATTGTCTTGTCTTATAAAATGATGAACATCTTCCAATTTATGAGAACAGTTGTTAGATAAAGATGAACAATATGCTTGAGAAATTCTTCACATTGATGTGTCAACTCAAATATGGAGACATATCAAGCCGACCTATCTCCTAGTGGGCTTTGTAGATTCTATCCAAGGGATTTATATTAAACTTGTAATAAACCTCATTCAGTCTTTGAATGGTTCATTACGGAGACACTGCCTTGCAATTATGATAAATTAGATTAAATTTATGGAAGTATGTTATTTGTACAAATCAAAAAAAGGGCCAGGTTGAGGGGAATGATGGATGATGAAAGAGTTTGATAAATGAAGAAAACAGCTGAAGTAAATTGAATGTGTATTCATCCGTTTTCACTTCATAACTAATGATAAATTGGGCATGTCACATTTAACAATACATGTCTGGGCTTAAGCACAAAGTAAGCCTCTGTGCCTTAATCGCCATGTCACTTGCCTTGAATGTGATATTTTTGTTTAAGGGCGGCGCATGTTTTCAGTGTGTACACTTACATGAATTATCTACTTTACTAGGCTGTTTCTTCACAGACTTGTGGGGACAGTTGTATAAAAAATTTTGAAATGAAATTACTATACATAAAATAATGACACTTGTCGGAGAAACTGTGAGATGGCTAGTACAGTTGATAACCCCTATATCCTTCAAGCTCAACCAGGGGATGGGAGAGCGTGTGAAGTGGTAAATCTTGGAACTTTGTTTCCCGTATTGATCTACAGTAGAGAAAGACAAAGACAACGCTATAAGGCATGACGCAGTCTGCCTTAAATGGTCACTAACTTTTCAGACAACTTTGTCTCGTCTAATAGAGCATATGTTTCTGAACCAAACTGGAACATACTTTCTTTTCAAATGTTTGATCTCTCTAAAGTTCCTGCCACTAAGTGTCTCCCTTCTTGCTAAAATGCTGTTCCCTCCGTTACTAGAGAAGTTCCATCTGTAGAAACCAGCAGGCTCAAGATGGGATTAAGTCAGAGGCGTAGCTAGCAGGGGGTAGGGGGGTGGTGGCCCCGGGCCCACTGACTCTGGGGGGCCCACCGCAACAAAGGTTACCCTCACACATCAACTGCATCAGCATCTGCATGGCACCGATACAGTTGAAATACATAGTAGAGAAGGAAGCTTCTAGGCTTACTTCTCTGTTAGTAAGTAGCCCATAAGCCACAAGCCATTTCAGGTCTGTGGCCTACGAGCTACCCTAAGACATTTGCGTCTTCACGATGACGTCACTGTCCTGAGCCGTCCGCGCCAGGATGCAAAAGTCCTTCTGCTTTCCAGTAAGCAGCAGCAGTGCTGGCAGCGGAGGTTCGTCCTCGGGGGATCGAAGGTAGGTGAGTATTATTTTTTTTTACTCACTTTGGGCATTTTAATTGGGGGTGAGGGAGATTGGGGGTAATACATACCGATGTCCGCAGCCCTCTGATGCTGTCTGTTCAGGCACATGCACGCCGCTGTCCTGCCGCAAGTCCTGCAATGCACATGATTGGCTTCAGCGGTGGCTGGAAAGGACTCTGTGATGTCACTCATATACATCACTGGATCCTTTCCAGCCAACACTGAGGCCACTGATGGTCTCAGCAGTCATGTATGGCATGTGTCTGAACAGATAGTGGCGTCAGACACCAGAGCACTAGGGACAGGTAAGGCTGGGTTCAAACTAGCGCTCGGTTTGTGCTCGGTTTCCATTTTTCAGGTCCACTTGGGGACCCAAAAAAACGGAAACCCAATCCGCTTAAAAAGCGGTTACCTGCAGACCCCATAGACTATAATGGGGTCTGCTGGGTTTCTGCCCGGTTTCCGCCTGAAAAATGCTGCTTGCAGAACATTTCTTTCTGCATTTTTCAAACAGAATGGGGGACAGAATCCCCCAATGGAGTTCAAGCGCTGGTGTGAACCCAGCCTGAGTATGATTTTTTATGTTTCACCTACCCCACCTCCACTGCGATTTGTCCACTTCATGGACAACCCCTTTAAAGAAGACATTTCATGTCCTCATGAACCTTCAGTTTTATATACCGCTAGAAAGCTGACAGTGGACAAATCACAGTGGAGGTGGGATAGGTGATAAAAAATCATACTCAGGCTGGGTCCACACCAGCGCTTGAACTCCGTTGGGGGATTCTGTCCCCCATTCCATTCGAAAAATGCAGAAAGAAAAGTCCTGCAATCAGGACTTTTTTTCTCTGCATTTTTCGGGCAGAAATCCAGCAGACCCCATTATAGTCTATGGGGTCCGCAGGTAACCGCTTTTTAAGTGGATTGGATTTCCGTTTTTCGAGTCCCCAAGTGGACCCGGAAAATGGAAACCGAGTGCTAGTGTGCACCCAGCCTTACCTGTCCCCAGTGCTCTGGTGTCTGCCGCCACTGTCTGTTCGGACACGTGCCATACGTGACTGCTGAGGCCAGCATTGGCTGTAAAGAATCCAGTCATGTATATGAGAGCCATCACAGAGTCCTTTCCAGCCACCGCTGAGGCCAATCACGTGCAATGCAGGACTTGCGGCAGAGAAGCGGCGTGTGTGTGCCTGGACAGACAGCAGCAGAGGGCTGAGGACATCGGTAGCCTGGGGACAAGGGAGTATTTTTGTTATGTTTCACCTTCCCCGCCTCCTCTCCAATTTGCCCAATACAATCCTTAACAGTAAACTTTATTATTCCTATAAAACTCCTTTAATACTGCCCCAATGCCCCCTAATATTATATCCCCTTACATTCATACAGACCCCACTGACCTTTCTCTATAATTTATATCCTCTTTTATTAAAACTCCCTAATACCTCTTATATTAGTTATAGCCTCTTATCCTGCTAAATTCCCAAGGCTCCCAATTGACCTCTTATATGTATTACAACCCCCACTCCCACCAACCCCCAATTAAAATGTCCAAAGTGAGTTAAAAAAAAAAAGTTGATGATACTCACCTACCTCCGATCCCCCGAGAAGGAGCCTCCGCCACCGGCACTGCCGCTGCTTACTGAAGCAGCAGGACTTCTGCGTCCTGGTGTGGACGGCTCAGGACAGTGACGTCAATGCGCAGACGTCTGTGCCGGGATGCAGACGTCTTAGGGCAGCTCATAGGCCACAGACCTGAAGTGGCTTGTGGCTTACAGGCTACTTAATAGCAGAGAAGTAAGCCTAGAGGCTTCCTTCTCTACTATGTATTTAAACTATATTGGTGTCTTGCAGACGCCGATGCAGTTGATGTGTGAGGGTAACCTGCATTGCGGCGGCCCCAAGGTGGCCCCCACTAGCTACGCTTCTGGCAGGATATTTTGGAATTAAGCCATCGTCTCTCTCTGTGTGAAGCACAAAGTCTATCCCATTTATATATACTGCTTACCCCTAGTCTGCTTCATTGGATTGGAGTGGAAGAATGAAGTAATCAGGCGATACCTTTTAGAGGCTAACTGAGTATATTTGAAGGTAAGCTTTCGGGAGTACTACCTCCCTTCATCAGACATAGTGTTATACAAGAAACTGAAAATTCACAGATTTTTTTATACCCTAAAGACACGGACCTTCAAAGGATCTTAGGTCTGCTTTGTTGGAGCAAATTCGATTGTATTGTATAGCCTGGCTGTAAATAATAGATTGTCTTGTATGCTTGGGGTGGAAACTGTCGTTTCTCAGGTAGGCCGTTCTGTCTGTGGGTTTGTGGTATATCGATGTGAGTAGCTGGTGGTCTTAGATGTATATTGTGGTATCCAGAAAGTGAATTTCACTCTCTGAATAGCTAAGTTTAAGGTTGATGGTAGGGTGAAAGTCATTGAAGTCATTATGGAATTGAAGTAGGGCCTCCTCACCTGCAATCCAGATGACAAGGATATCATCGATATAACGAAGGTAAATCATAGGTTTGAAATGACAGCTTCCACCCCAAGCACACAAGACAATCTATTATTTAAAGCCAGGCTATACGATACAATCGAATTTGCTCCAACAAAGCAGACCTGGACAAGCACCTCCTGGATCTGAGGATGAAATTTCTACGATTGGGATACAAACCAAAAGTGACGGACAGCCAATTAAACAAAGTGGCAGCCATTAACAGAGACAGTCTGCTCACATATAAAGAGACCCAGAATGAAACCCAAGTGCCCTTAGTTGTCACCTACAACCCACAGCTGGAGATCCTATGAAGGATTGCCAAGGAGCTCTAACCTGTGCTACATAGGGACAACAGGTTCAAGGACATATTTCCAGTCCCCCCTCCACTTTCCTTTCAGCAACCACCAAACCTACGGCGTATTATTATCCGGAGTGCCCTTAAGGTCCCAACTGAAAATGGCACCTCATCTTGCCTGCAAAACAGGTGCAAGACCTGCAGGCACATCCACACCACTGACAGTGTAACTGTCCCACAGTCACAACAGGTGCACAGGATTAGGGGAACATTTTCCTGCAGGTCTTCCAATGTGGTGTACCTCATAATGTGTGTGCAATGTCCCACCACAGGCCTCTATGTGGGGGAAACAGGGCAGAGACTTAGCGCATGAACTCACACAGATCCACCATTAATAACAGCAGAACAGATCTCCCAGTGGCCGCACATTTCTCCGGAGAAGACCACTCTATTGAAGGGAGAGGAAAGAATAAGAATATAAGTTAATGCAAAAATTCCAAACTCTGCAATTTGGACTTAATATTCATGCCAGCTTCAGATAACAGATACCTCCGTCACGCCCCACAAGTTTCCAGATTATTTATTTTTTGACCTGTTGTGAATAACTTCTCTACTTATATTGCATTTTGTTTTTTCCATCTCTTTAGGGTATAAAAAAATCTGTGCATTTTCAGTTTCTTGTATAACACCATGTCTGATGAAGGGAGCTAGTACTCCCGAAAGCTTACCATCAAATATACTCAGTTAGCCTCTAAAAGGTATCGCCTGATTACTTCACTCTTCCACTACTTTCAATGGCTAACATGGTACAACATTATACTACAATCATTGGATTGGAGTCTGACCGGATGCTAAATATCCTAGGCCCAGATATGAAGATGCTCATTTGTTACATATACTATGGGAATGTTCTGTCATTGGCCTGTATTGGAATAGAGCAGGGGTCGGCAACCAGTGGCACGTGTGGCATTTTTTGCTGACACAGCAGCCAGCATGGGACCTGCAGGTAATAAGAGAAGAGGGAGTGTCCCTTCAGTGATCTGCTAGAGCTGAGGTATAGAATGCTCCCCCTTCTCTTGCTGCCCTCCCTACCCACCAATGAGAGGGGGTGAGGAAAGCCCAGGAGGCGGAGCTCATCACTCCTGCTGTCTGCATCCTTCTAAGAAGAAGAGGAGAAAGAGGAGAGCTCTGTCAGTAAAGTGAAAGTAAAAAAAAACAAAAACAACAGGTACATGCTGAGGTTGCTATTCCTATTAATGTCAGGTATTTGGGGTTATTAATTTAGATGATGTAACTCCATGTGCCTCACATTAATAGCAGTTAACCCTATCATGTCCTTCACATTAACCCCTGTGTGTCTCACATAAGGGTTACGAATATGTGAGACACATAGAGGTACTAATAAAGGACCTCAATAAGGAAGCTATTTACTTAATTAGTACCCCCATATGTCTCACATATGAGTAACTCTTATGTATAGCACACAGGGGTTAATGTGAGGGACATGATAGGGTTAACTGCTATTAATATGAGGCACATGGAGTTGCTAAACTGTAATGCACATGACCATACATTTTATCCACAACTGTGGATAAAAGTACAGACCTATACATTTCAATGGGCCCATGCACACAGCCGTTCTTTTTGCATCTGTGTGTCCGGGCCAAATTGAAGAGCTGCACATTGTGGAGCAGGTCCTATATCTGTCCTATACATACCCTATACCTGTCTGCAATTGTGGCCCTGTTAATTCATTTTTAATGTATAGGTCAGTGAAAACCACATCTGTGCCATTTGTGTGCAGGAGGCCTAAGGCTGAGGCCCCATGTTGCAGAAACGCAGCATTTTTGTTTTTGCTGCAGTTTTTTGAGCCAAAGCCAGGAGTGGCTTCAGCAGAAAATAGAAGTATAAGAACTTCCTATATATTTCCCATTCCTTTTGTAGACATTCTTGGCTTTGGCTGAAAAAAACTGCAGCAAAATCTGCAACAAAAAAAGCTGCGTTTCCGCAACGTGGGGCCTTGGCTTTAGGGTGTTTCTTTTCGGGTGGTGACACACTGTGTACCCAGGTGCTCATTATTTCTTGGCTGGGGTTTTGCTGTTACCGCACAGCCAGGAATTAAAAGTGACTGAAATTAATCTGTCAGTTTTGGCGAAACGCGTGTTGGGGTGCATTCTACACGTGCTATGTGATGAAGTTTAAAAAGTTTTTCCTGTGATACATCTAGGGTCTATTTATTTACTGGTATACTTTGGGACTACTTGCCTATGCCTTGTATATTTACTGCACCAATATGGTTTAGAATGTTTCCTCTTTTGGAAAATATGTTTGCAATTACCTCTATATTTTTTACCTCTATACCTCTCCTCAGGAGTAGTTTTTGCTTTGAATTACAGCAGGTGCTTATGCTTTTGAGTCCTAGTATTCATTTCAAATCCCTTTTTGTCCCAACTATGTTGTACTATTGGTGGCATTTTTAAACCTTTGTAAGAACAGAATATGTACCTCCACTACTACTTTATGATTTAATGTGGATATATTTCTTCACTTCCCCTATATTTGTATATTGACTTTAATATTTTTTGTATTTAATAAATTGTAGACTTTTTATCCAAAGTTTTTGGTGTATGGAATTTCTTTGTTTATTGATTGTATTTCAGTTCCATACTTTCTCTATATTCTTGTGATTAGCCCAATTTCTTTTTTTCTAGAATACTTTGGTAAACAGAGGAGTTCATGGTTGCCTCAATGACTGCAAGGTGTCCAGGTCCTGTGACTGCAAAATAAGCCAAATCTTGGTGTTTGACAGTTGGCATGAGATGTTTGTGCTGATATGCTGGGTTTCTTTTTGCCAAATGTGGCACTGAGCATTATAGCCAAATCTTTCCACTTTTGTCTCAACAGTCCAAAAGACACTGTTTCAAAAGTCTTGTGGTTTGTTCAGATACAACTTTGCAAACTTAAGCCTTGCTGCCACGTTCTTTTTAGAAAGAAGAAGCTTTCCTCAGGCAACCCTTCGAAACAAACTGCACTTGTTCAGTAATTTTCTAATGGTACTATCATGAATTTGAACATTTAACATGCTAACCGAGGCCTGTAAAATCAAACATGTACCTTTCGGTTTTTTTTGCAATTTCTCTGAAAATTGTACAATCTCACCTTATTACCCTTCTCAGATTGAAGGACAGCAGCAGTTGCTTCTCTTAAATCAATGTTGATGTTTTTTCTCCTTGACATTGTGTTAGCACATGCATGAGTACTCCAAACCAGCAGGCTGTCAAAAAGGTGTACTTAATTTTTCACACACTGATTTTGCATTTTGGCCTATTTTTTGTTAAAGGGGTTTTCCGGGCAAAAAAATCTTTTTTTTTTTTTTTTTTAAAAGGTATGTTAGTGCTATTAATGGGTTAATAAGTGCACCCAAATACCTTTAGCTGTGTTTTGAGTGATTTCTGGGTTGTTCTGGGAGCTCATGGCATCCTCTGCATTTTCTTACATGGTGTAGCTTCCTGCTGGCTTAGCTAATATAATGCATCATGGTAGTTGTAGGCTGACTCACACTACCTCCCTCTTATTCCCCCCTTCATCTCTCACTCACACTCCCTCCCTGTCTCCCTAACTCTCCTGCCCACTACTAGCCCTTCCCAACTAACTAACTCAGCCCACCCCATCATACTTACATG
The DNA here is from genome assembly GCA_947044405.1 of Leptodactylus fallax. Classification (NCBI taxonomy): domain Eukaryota; kingdom Metazoa; phylum Chordata; class Amphibia; order Anura; family Leptodactylidae; genus Leptodactylus; species Leptodactylus fallax. Next base: position 644,920 of record CAMRHE010000141.1, read on the forward strand.
TCTTCTTGTCCAGACTTCCCTTCTGTGGGGATGGCTCCTCCTCTTCTTTGACTCCGACACCTGCGCAGTAGGAACCCACCGGCAGAGTCAAGGAAGAGGAGGAGGAGTCCCAGAAGGAAAGTCTGGACAGGAAAACATGTAAGTATGATGCGGTGGAGAGGAGGGTTATTGGTGATGTTCCGTTTCTGGAAACTGGGAAATGGAACATCACCGGATAATCAGAAAATGTGCAGGTGAAACGAGCCATCCCTAAGTTGCGAAAACAGAAAAAACCCATCCGAGAAATTGCTACAATATTAGGAGTGGCAAAATCTAGAGTTTGATACATCCTGAGAAAGAAAGAAAGCACTGGTGAACTTATCAGTGCAAAAAGACCTGGACGCTCATGAAAGACAACAGTGGTGGATGATTGCAGAATAATTTCCATGGTGAAGAGAAACCCCTTCACAACAGCCAACCAAGTGAACAACACTCTCCAGGATGTAGGCGTATCAATATCCAAATCTAACATAAAGAGAAGACTGCATGAAAGTAAATACAGAGGGTTCATTGCACGGTGCAAGCCACTCATAAACCTCAGGAATAAGAAGGCTAGATTGGATTTTGCTTAAAAAAACATCTAAAAAAGTTCTGGAAGAACATTCTTTGGACAAATGAAACCAAGATCAACTTCGACCAGAATGATGGAAAGAAAAAAGTATGGCGAAGGCGTGGTACAGCTCATGATCCAAAGCATACCACATCATCTGTAAAACACGGCGGAGGCAGTGTGATGGCTTGGGCATTCATGGCTGCCAGTGGCACTGGGTCACTAGTGTTTATTGATGATGTGACAAAGGACAGAAGCAGCCGGATGAATTCTGAGGTATTCAGAGACATACTGTGTGCTCAAAACCAGCCAAACTGATTGGTTGGCGTTTCATAATACAGATGGACAATGACCCAAAACATAAAGCCAAAGCAACTCAGGAGTTTATTAAAGCAAAGTAGTAGAATATTCTTGAATGGCCAAGTCAGTCACCTGATCTCAACTCAATTGAGCAGCATTTCACTTGTTAAAGACTAAACTTCAGACAGAAAGGCCCACAAACAAACAGCAACTGAAAATCACTGCAGTAAAAGCTTGGCAGAGCATTAAAAAGTAGGAAACACAGCGTCTGGTGATGTCCATGAGTTCAAGACTTCAGGTAGTCATTGCCAACAAAGGGTGAACAACCAAGTATTAGAAATTAACATTTTGTTAACAATTACAGTATTTCATTTGTCCAATTACTTTTGAGCCCCTGAAATGAAGGGATTATGTGTAATAAATGCTTTAGTTCCTCACATTTTTATGCAATGATTTTGTTAAACCCACTGAATTAAAGCTGAAAGTCTGAACTTCACTGCATCTGAATTGTTTTGTTCAAAATTCATTGTGGTAATGTACAGAACCAAAATTAGAAAAATGTTGTCTCTGTCCAAATATTTATGGACCTAACTGTATGTCATTTAGAAAATAGGTGGGGGGAGGGTGTTTAGATTAGTGTAGGAATTCCATTTTATCCCAGACAACCCCTTTAAATAAGCAATTTGTCATGTGTTGTTCATCTTAGGTTGTACTCAAGTATTTAAAGTTGTATTTAAGTTTGAAACTTGGCTTTTTTCTTTAATATGTCCTGATATATAAAATCATAAAATTCAAAGAGGGTGTACTTTGTTTTTCTCATAACTGTATATAGACACTGTACAATATCACTTCTTTTGCCTTGAATATGCAGCTACTGTACAGTAATACCTTTCTTGCCCTGTGTACACAGACATTGCACAGTGTTAATTTTCTTGCCCTGTATTTGTGGAATCTGCACAGTGCCACTCTTGCCCAGTGAATGTAACCCTTACTATCCTCTCTTAATTTGCATACATTTGCAATGCACGTTACCAATTCCCTTTCTTTGTATATATTGGGTATATATTGGCACTTCACAATAATACTTCTATTGTTCTAAATATATGGACACTGCACAGTGCCACTTTCCTTGTTCTATATATATGGACACTTCTCTGTATCATTTCTCTTTAGAGATGGGTGAACTGATTTGTTATGAGTCGGGTTTGACCTGAATATTCTAAATTGTTTGGTTTTTAACAAAATCAAATAAATGGCAATTTGTCTTGAACAAACTAAAAAGGCCACTGCTTCATGTATTGCGTAGTGAAAATACAGAAGATGCGCCTGTCTGTGAGTCACTGTGACATTCTGACTTCACCTGACTTCACCTCATAGCCTCTCAGCTAATAGTCAATGATAAATGGACACCTTACAGTGCTGATGTCATTTACCGTAAATAAGGTGCTGTGGGATGGAACACAAGGCATTTCAGTGATGGTGGAAGTAGGGGATGGATGTGTTATTCATCACTACATGAGCTACACTCCAAAGCAATTACTCCATTTTCTTAAGCAATGCACAGCACTGACTGCAGCAAAGCTTGCAATACAGCTAGAGAATCATAGAAGAAGGAGAATTAGAACAAAGCTTAGTCAGATTTAATCATATACAGGCAGATTAGTGATAGAAATCATATAGGATAGGAGTGAGGAAAAATATAGGAAGGATATATATATAGATTGTAACATCTAAAAGAACAAAACTGTCCACCGCATGTGTTCTACTCTAATATTCACTAGCAGGTCACCTTATGAGAGCCAAATTTCACTTCTTTCCTAATTCTCTTGAAATAGAGTTTTTTTTTGTAAAAAAAACCCCCCAAAAAACCAAAACAAATACATACTATGTTAGAATTATCATCAATCACTATTATATTATGCAGTGCAGTAAAACGACTGAAAAAAACAGAGCTGGGGACAGACTAAAGGAGGAGGAGGAAACACTTGTGCTACTGTCACTCTAGCTACCACTGCAAGTGCTAACAATAAAAATGTGGGTGGCAACAGGAACACTACTTTTGGTATTGGCAGTTCCACCAGTAGCTGCAGGGATGTTGCATCTCTTGAGAATAAAGATGACATTTTTGATTACTTGCCTTGCTGATCTCAGTCACAGCAGGATATGACATCTGACAACAGTAAAAAACACAAATGTGAGGTGACCAGATGGTGGGTAACGCTGCAGTTGGGATTGCGGGGTGCAAACAGCACAGACTTGTCATGGTCTCTGAGCACGAGGGCGCAGCGCTGGTGCTGTCCCACGTTACCACCACTGGTACCGGTGATGAGGGGGCTGCACAAATGTTGGTGGTGATTGTTCCCCCGGGGTGCTTCCCCTATACTGCGCCGACTGGTGGTGTTTGGGGCCCCCTGATGTTGTCGGTGCAGAGTCAGACACAAAAACAGTTGTAAAGTTGAACTTTTACTTCCATGGGTGTGGAGGCACAAATACTTAAACAGTTTCTTCAATACACAATAACAGGGTATGCCTGGTGACACAGCAAAGTCCTGGGGTGCAGGGTAGACTTAATGAAAGGTGTTCCTAGCCCCTTATACTTCAGTGTTACAGCCCTAAGGTGCGTCTGGGCTCCTATTTGGCTCATAGGAGGATGCCCACCACCATACTAGCACACAATATTCCCCACTCACGTTATGTGGTCCAGATAGTTCAGAGTTTTGGGGAGCAATAGTCAGGGTGGCGGGATGTTCCACAGGTTTGGCTTTGGCTCCTGGATCCTGTGATACTTGCTATGGAGCACGTGTTCCAGAATGTTCTCTGCACAGTCTCAGGCTGACAAGATGATGATGCTTGACTTCCTTCAGGGCGATGGCTAGGCAGACAGGGGACAGGATCTTCTGAATAGCTGGAGTATGTCAGCTCTCCAACCTTCCTGGGCCTGTCTAGGACTTGAGATGCCTGCACTAAGCTCAGTGTTTTCTTCACAGGACATCACACTTATCTCCTCACCTCCTTCTCCTAACACTCCACACTTCTAACTACTCACACACAGGACCTTCCTGAAGGGGTGTTACATGGGGACCCAGTGATCAGCTGACTCCTCCCCTTTACCCAGGTGATGTCCTCCCATTGGACATTTGGTTACTATTCCATCCTATGGGAGGTGTAATGCATGCGTGAGACTCACTAGGTGGCGCTGTGTTGTGTGAGACTCAGGACCCTCTGCTATGTCACACAGGCTATAAAGCAACAGGAAATAATGCAATGCACAGAGATCACCCTCAGCCCAGCCATAGCCAGCTCTGGGATGCCACATACTCCCCCCCCTCCACTGAAAAATGCCACAAAAAACCAAAAAAAAAAAAAAATATAAAAACTTGTTAAAACCCCCCCGGGGGGGCATAGTCTCTGAGAAACAATAAACAGTCCTTTCTGTAAGGAAGAGTAGGCACTCTAGCATGAATGTCCATACCGCAATGGGGTAACAGAACTTTCTTGGCTCGGTGAGCCAGGCACTGTGGCTTGGATTGTTGCATATAACTGTATATATTACATGGCAATATATATAAATATACAGGAAAAACATTAATGTAATCAGAACAGGAATAACATATATACAGAAGCAGAGACAGTTAACCTCTTTTACCCGAGGACAGCAATGGCATCACTATAGCATGTTGGAGGTGCGCCTTTTGTGGTACACTCAGAACGCCTAAGTGGAATGAGATTTGGATCAGGAACAGTGTCACTGAAATCGATTAAATCATCTGTCGAAGGGTTCACTTGCACTAGAGCAATTGGTGGATAGCAGCTAAATGGTAGTAGTTTAGGCGCCCACCTAAGCTCAGTTAACGTTGGTGGTCTCTCTGTCGCTTCAGACGGTGACAAGATCTTTGTACTCGTCGTCTCAGCTGGGGGCACCTCTGTGGGTAGTCCTTCTTTAAGGCACAGCTTAAAGAAGATCTCATACGCGTCGGTTTAGAGATCTCATACACGTCGGATTCAGGATATGGTATGGAGATGACGCTGTATGGTTCTTTCTCCCAGAATGGATCCAATTTCCCATTATGATGGTTATTCCTTAACCATATACGGTCGCCAACTTTCAGGGGCGCTGCACGGGCGTGATGGTTGCAATCCTCCTGCTGTCTCCTACGAACCTCATCCATGCGCGTTTCAACTATCTCTTTAGCTTCCTCCATACGTCGGCGGTGTTCAACAACCCAGTCTGTTATGGGTAGTGGATTGATGGTGTCAGGGACCTTCACGCCAAGAGTTAAGTCTGAAGGAAGTTGACCTTGTCTTCCAAACATTAGATAAAACGGTGCGTATCCCGTAGATGTTTGGGGTGTGTTGTTGTAAATATAGGCCAAGTCCTTGATACGCTCAGGCCACTCAACACCAGGTGTAACTGCGGCTGTTCTTAGCATACCGATGATCACTTGATTTGCCTTCTCGCACATCCCATTCCCTTGAGGGTGATATGCTGTGGTTCGCAACTTCTTGCAGTCTTGGAACTGACACAGCTCATGGAACAATTGGGATTCAAATGCCGATCCACGGTCGGTGAGGATATGCTCAGGACAACCGTACTGGCGGACAAACTCTGCGTAGAAGGTCTCAGCCGTAGTTCTTGCTGTAAGTTCTCTGACATGCACGATGACAAGGAATTTGGAGTAATGATCCACCATTGTCAGAGCGTAGCTGTAGCCGGAACGTGTGGGACCCAACTTCACATGGTCCAGAGCAACAATTTCACACGGCTTTTGAGTCTTAATTGGATGTAGAGGGGCCTTCTGATCTCTTCGACCTTCCTTGGTGATACTACAGGCGGGACACTCTCGGCACCAACTCTCAAAGTCACTCCTCATTCCGACCCAATAGAAGTGACGACGGATGGTAGCTTCGGTCTTTTGTACCCGAAGTGACTGGATCTGTCATGATACGCCAAAAGTATCATCTGTGCGTCTCTTCTGGGTACGAGGATCTGATGAAGCCTTTCACCCATGACAGGATCAAGAGTGTTTCTAAGTAGAAGGCCTCGTTGGACAAACAGGCGCTTCCTCTGTCGCCAAAGGCATTTTAATTCCACATCATGAAGACCTCTCTTTACATGGGTTGGTATTCTTCCTGTAAGGAGGAAATCTGACAATTCTCCTAGAACTCAGCTCTCTTCTTGGAACGTTTTCCACAGAGATGGCTCCTGGAGGGATTCGGCAGCTGTTTTCGCCAGAGATTCTACTTCTACAGGGACACCAATAGCACTCCGTTGGGCAAACTTGTTGTAGAATGGTGGCCTCTCCACCTCTTCCCAGATGTCATCTCGGGGTGGTTCTTCTCCCACAGGCAACCTTGAGAGTGCATCAGCGTTAGTGTTGGACTTGCCACTGAGAACTTGTAATTCGCTAGTCTTGAGGCCCACCGTTGTTCAAGGGCTCCCAGGGCTTTGTTGTCCTGAACCTGGGACAACACTGCACCCAAACCTTGGTGACTTGCATCTGTGTACAAGCGGAATGGCTGACTGTAGTCGGGATAGGCTAGAATTGGTGGTTGCGTCAGAAGTTCTTTAAGCGCTTGAAAGGCTTCCTCTTGAGGCGCTGTCCAGTCTACCGGAAGCTTTCGGTTGTAGGTTTCTCTGGGACAACCGCGCAACAACTCGTTCAGAGGCTCGGCTACTTGGGCGAAGTGTGGTATGAAACGCCGGTAGTAACCTTCGAATCCAAGGAAGCTTCGGATTTCTTTGATGGTAGTTGGTCTTCGCCAGTTCTGGACTGCAGTGATCTTTTCAGGATCAGGTTGGACGCCTTGTGCGCTCACGATATGCCCAAGGTAGTGAACTTGGGGTTTCAACAGGTAGCACTTGGAGGGCTTCACCTTTAGGCCGTGCTGTATAAGTACCTTGAATACCTCGGACAGGTGACGAAGGTGTTCTTGGTATGTCTGGGAGAATACAATAACATCGTCCAGGCACAGTAGCACACTCTGGAAATTCTTATGGCCTAGGCACCTCTCCATAAGACGTTGGAATGTGGCTGGGCATTACATAGCCCAAATGGCATACTATTGAATTCAAAGAGTCCCATCGGGGGTCGTAAATGCAGTCTTTTCACGATCTTCAGACGCCATAGGGACTTGCCAGTATCCACTGGTTAAGTCCAGGGTTGAGAAACAGGTAGCTGATCCCAAAGCTGTTAGAGATTCCTCAATCTGCGGCAATGGGTATGCATCTTTGTGCGTGACGTTGTTGAGTTTACGATAGTCCACACAAAATCGTAGGGTGCCGTCTTTCTTCTTGACGAGGACTAGCGGGGCTGTCCAGGGACTGTTACTCTCCCGGATGACATCAGCATCTCGCATCTCTTGGATCAACTTTTTCACTGGTTGGTACATCGCTGGTGGTATTGGACGGTGACGCTCCTTGATTGGATGGTGGTCACCAGTCAGAATGCGATGTTGTATGGTCGTGGTCTTACCAAAGTCCAGTGGGTGTTTGCTGAATGCCTGTTGGTAACGCTTGGCCACATTGCGGATCCCATTGATGTGCTCTATAGGGGTATTGGTGTCTCCCACGTTCATTCATCCCACCAGGGCTTCGTGGCTCCATTCTGAATGCTCTCAGCAGCTTGGGTGGAACGCTGTGTGGCGGTAGAATCACCAGAGAGAATGTCTTCAGGTGCTAACCGGTGTAGCAGGGCCACAGAGTGGAACTTGTGGAGGTTCACGGGATCATCGACTAAGTTGACTAAGCGGACAGGAACACATCCATTGGAAACTGTGACAAGGCTGCGGGCAGCCATGACAAGTGGTTGGCCATCTACCTGTATGGGTTGTAGCAAGGCCTCGTAGTCCTGATTTTCTATGCCCGGACTAGGTTTACTGTAGGGTTACTGGATGGGTGTCTTGGATCCGGACTCGACCAATTTCACCTTGTTTGTTGGCGAACTTGTGCTGGGCGTTCAGTACACGAATGGCCCACTAAATGGTCTGCTGGTCACTGGGAGAAGCTGTAAGGAGAGAGGCATGCAAGGCATCCAACACTTCTGCAAAGCAATGGCGTAAAACATTCATGCCTAATATTACAACTGCAAACCTATCATCCTCTACATCAGTGACAATTACACCCTGTCTAGGCAGTTTCAAGTCCCCAATCTGGAGAGTGGGTTCCCAATAACCCTGCTGTGGTATGGGCTGTCCATTGCTGGCACACAGATTTATCCATGTGTCAGGTGTTCTATTCAACACACCTAAGTCCCAATGTTCAAGGAACACCTGCTTGCGCAGGCTTGTTACCTGAGATCCAGTGTCCACCAACGCTGTCAGAGGGATGCCGTTTACCTGGATTGTGATGTGTGGGCAGGCCGAGAGGAAGCGTGACAATGGCACTGAAGATTCACCTGGGCCCTTCTTCTTTCCTCCCGAGGGGCGGCCCGCTGCCTCGGGGGTTGCCCGTTTAACTGAAAACACTGAGGCCTGGTGTTTCCATATCTATGGCAATAGGTACAGTATGGCCTCTCACTCTGCGGAGGTTTCACTGAAGACGGACGTCTGGGTGGCGGCTCAGGTGAGATGTTGAGACTTCGCAAAGGATCACTGGACGATGAAGACGGCTGGGTCAGACAATCTAGACGGACGGTGATCTGTTCCATGGCATGGGTCAGATGATCCACTCGGGCCAGAAGGTCATCTCTGGAGTCTGCTGGTGTAGTCCGCGCAGCTTGGGCAGCAGGTGAGGTACCCAGAGGTAGTGTCAGGACAACTGGAGCGATGCTTGTAGAGCGTCCAGGTGAGGGAGCACAGATGACTGGGCTCGGCTGGGGCTGCTCCTGTCCCAAGACCTGGATGGCAAGGGCCTTGAAGTCAGCAAACGTGATGCTGGGATGTTGTGCAGAAAGCATTCGCAACTGACTCTGGAACAATGTGGTACTCGCCCCTTCTATGAAGCGGTCAAGCAAGATTTTATCAGAGTCCACATTTTCACGCGGATCCACTTGCACCACAGCTCTGAACGCCTCTTGGAGGGATAAAGCATAGTCCCGCAGGGTCTCACGAGGTAGCTGTTGTCTGAAAAAGAAGCGCATCTTTACCTCAGAGACATATCGCACGTCAAAGTTCACCTGGAGTTTGTCCAGAATTTGCCCAGGGGTTCTTTTGTCAGAGGCAGGCCAGGATTTGACCTCCCTAGCTGCAGCATCCTCAAGCTGGCCCAGCAGGATCTGTATCTGCTGTTCGGAATTCAGAGAATAGAACTGGAAGAGAGACAGCATCTTCTCACGAAAGTCCCTGAGGGTATGCGCCTCCCCTCTGTAGCACGGCAGCCATGGTGCGCCAGGGTAAAATGGCATGGAGAATGGTAGGCTGCACGCCATGGGCACTGCTGGATCACTAGAAACAGATGGCACAAAGTCACTTTGCTCAGTCATGTTCTTTGCAGGTATAACTGAAATTAGGTCGCTGTCTCTTTAAGAAACTCAACTGCTTGCTGGCAGGGAATGGAGACTACAACTTTGAATGCTGGCCCTTTAAGAATGCTGTAGCTATTAACAGAGTCACTGTGATGCAGGCTGACGGTGTGCTCCCCCTCTTTAATGGTGGCACTCCCCACAGACACTGTACACAGAAAACACTCGCTGGGGCCGTGGGAGGACTGAAGACAAGGACAGGGAGGCACAGTACTCACTGACAGCAGCTGCAGCGTGGACCAGAGATCAGCGGTGTACAGCAGGGACGGTAATGCGGCACTGGAGAGTCCAAAATGGCGCTGGCATGTTCGCCTTTCACTTTGCTGTTGCAGAGTACACCTGTCAACTGGGACAGAAAGACAAAGTGACATCAGAGGGAGAGGGTGGTGGCAGCTGTGATAGCCATGATTTAATCTGATGTACAGGCCCAACATCAAAAAAACCTTCCCGGGACAAGTCTAGTGCAATATTGTGTGGTGGTGACACTGGCAGATGCTATTGTGATAGTATCTATGGAGCAAATATCAGAAATTGCAAAAACTGGCTGATAACAGAGAACAGTAGAACAAGCTGTTTAAATCTGACTGACCAACAGAAAATAAGCCATGGCCATGCAGGCACATATGTAGGAACTAAGTATCTCTGTAATGACATGAAATGGCATCATTAGCTCAGTTGGCACAATAGAATTGGCAGTGGCACCATCAGGCAAAGTGTGCAAGACCACTGTAGTCCTTCTCCCCATGATCATCTTTGTAGTAAGGCCACATCCACACCAAGCACATGGCGTCCACATCTAGCACATGTGCTGGAGAATGTGGGCTTCTCCTTGGATATGTCATTGTGGGGAAAGGTTCACACTACTGACACATTGAGCAGCAATTATAGGCAGGGATAATACATGGCTTTCATGGCCCACTGGGTCAATGAGCAGTATTGGCCACCGTTCAGAAATGCTCCAAGGCCAGGTGCTAGTACAGACGCCTTCCCGTTGGTGCAGGCCCAGTTCCAACAACAGACGCAACCCATTCACATCCTCCAGTTCCTCCTCACTTTGTCACCTTCTGAAGCCCTTTCAGGAAGCCACCAAGTTTGTCAGCACCAAGGATAACTGTACCATCTCTTCTTCATCACTTTTCAACCAGGAATGCTGCCACAAATTTTTAGTCAAAATTACAAACACTTTGGATTAAATATCCAAAATGTGCAGGGAAGTCCAGGTTATCTTCCAGCTCCCAAGTGTTGCCTTCATCAGAGATTTCTTTGCTGATGATGTTCCACCTTACCTTTAACCAAGCAATTTGTAGCCAGACCACTTTTTTTTTTTTTTTTTTTTAATCAATTTTTCACTTCTTTAATTGTCATTCATTCATTCCTCTACTGCAATGATGCTGTGACATTTGGCAATAATTTTTGGTGTATTTTTACTATTTCTCTTCAACTGGCAGAACAGGCACAGTGACAGTGTACCACAATTTTTTTCTTCAAATTCTGTAATTGTCACTCCTCCACCTTCAACGCTATATTGCTGTGGCATCTGCTCCCATAATAGGATAAATTTGGCATCTTCTATTTATTCATATTTTTAAAGCTAGTCCTTCCCTTTTCAACTAGCAGGCAATCCAGGCACACCGACAGTCTGCCACAAATTTTTCTTCAAATTCTATAGTTTCCACTTGCCACTGCCACACTGTTGGCATGATAACAAGAAAATAAAACAAAAACAATTACCAATGCCATGTTGGTGCAGCAATGGATGATTTTAATGGATTTTTTTTTCTAAGCCATTTCTTCTTCATCTTTTTTCAACCAGGCACACAGCCGGATAATTTTCTTCAAAATAACAAGACTGTTGCACTTACAAGTCTGCATAATGGGCTTTGTATAGAACCATTGCTTTTTTCAATATAACAGCCTTGTGAAAAACCACAGGCAATCATCTTCCCCCAAATCAAGCTAATTTTTGGAGTGTTCTAATTGTTAAAAAGCATAAACCCAGATCCAAAACAAATCTTTAGAAGTTTATACATCTCTAGTTGCTATGTAAGGCCTGAGATATAACTGTTTGAAGTGACCTCCCAACCCTTATTTTCCGTGCCTTACACACAAGCCCATACATCTGTACACTTCCGTACAAAAGTTTTTTTAATATTTAGTTACACTTTAAACTTTCTACATATTGACTTGACTTTAGTTCCAGTTATACAGTAGTTGTATATTCCCTTGCTAGGCCACTGTTACCTGCTATCTTTTTTTGAATTGTATTTGACTCTTAATTTGCCTTTTGGTTTTACTTTTCTGCTTTGCTCCCTACTGTACTGCATACCCAAATCTGAATGAACACTGTTGAATCTTTGACTTGTCTACTCTCCTGAACTACCACCTATTGTTTTTACTTCTGTGCCTGCTACATTGCAGCATCGTACTGTTATGGCACTTTGCGCTAAAGGAGTTGAAAAGCCGCTAACGTGGACACGCTGCCAGTGTGTATAAATTTATGCTTATTAGCTTTATCTAGACCGGCTTTGTCTTCTTATCAAAATGACTAGACCCCTGATGAGATGCATTTAGGAAACTCGTAGGGTCATGCTTTAAGGGCTTGGAGGTTGGGCTGTAGCTAGGCTGCTGGGAGATGTATGACTGAATAAAGCTGGGCTGTAAGTGTATCGCCCAGGCTAGACAGGTCTACTCCCCTAACTAGAGGCTACTATACATAAGCCAGTATATATTGCCCTGTTCAATATTAATGGGGATAGTGATCCATATAGTGTGTGAACCCAGAGGGCGCTATTGAGCGACCCAGGGCCAGGCCTGAAAAGGCCCTCAGCCACACCTATGGGTGGGGCCTAACTCCAGAGGGAGTGGATACAGCGGCAGAGCTGCTGTCGAGTCCTGCAGGAAGCAGGGACTGTGGAACCAGCCAAGGGCAGAGAGAAGGTCTGTCCCAGGAGGGCTGGGGTCCACAGGGGACTTTTGCTTGAGCTGAGCATGAGATAGGCTGCTTGTTGCCTCAGAGTCTAGATAGGGGTCAAGGAGTGAGATAGTGCCCTAATTGTGGCCCAGGCTGGTTATTGTTTTTGTTTATGTTCCACTCTTAAAGCTGAAATAAAAGCCATTTACTTTAGACTAGCACTGTCCGAATGCTGCTTCTCCGGCGCCCAGTACCACCAACACCGCTGTTGGGTCCAGGAGTCTGCCACCATTGAGGCTAATCCCCCCAAATTGCCACAATATATATGAATCACCCCCATGTTTATTTGACTTTTAGACAGCACTTTGTTGTTTTTTGTTTTGAGCACTTGAATACATTCACTTATAGTGATTTTTATTGGCTAGAATTTAATAAAAGTTACATTTTAGACCTTTACACAGAATTCAGTGAATACATATTCTCCTGAATTACCAGCTATTGTTTTTACTTCTGTGCCTGCTACATTGCAGGATTGTACTATTATGGCACATGGCGCTAAATAAATTGAAAAGCCCAAGTGATCACAATATAAGAAATCCAGGAACACTGAACTGCAAATATAGGGCAGATATATGCAGATACCCCTACATTCTAACATCTACCATGCAAGTATGACACAGGAAAAGAGTAACCTAGAAGAACAGTCAGTAAAGCTGCTGCTATCTGTGAATAATATCCCACCTGTAACACACATGCAGCCAGAACTAGATACAAGTACATAGAAGAATCTTTTTCTTACATTATAAGCTGTGATGTGCAGAATGATCAGTTTCAGCAGTTTGAAGACGTGTGAGGCTGTGAGTAGAATCAGCCCTTCCCATCTGCATTCACGGTGAAAAGAGAGATTTCCCCTTATGTCCAACAGCAGCACAATATGGGTTATTTCTTCACCTGTGTAGTAGTAGGACAGGTGGCAATTTTAATTAACCTTACTAAATTAAGCTGTATTACCCTATAAGACGTGAGAGAGACCTTCCCTCCCTGTGTTTTTTTCTGTCCTGTGTATGGACAGGTGGGGGAGGTATCTCTTATCTCCCTTTGGAAGCTACTCACTTTCGAGGGTTTCTCTCACCTTATTCAGTCGGGCTCTTGTGCTTTAGAGCGGGCCCCATTCGCCCTACCGCACAATAACCTCTGCATATTGGGCGTCTTTGGTTTAATTGCCACGAAAAGAGTTTGCCTTTCCGCCCCCGCTTTTCTTGGGGTGATTATCCTTCCTTTCGCTGCTGATCTTTCCCCCTTCAGGAGCTCCGGAACTCCTGTAGCGGGTGCGGCCGGTGAGAACCTATCTAGGTAAGTATGGTTCCGCCCAGCGCCTATTCCATGATACACCCGCGTCACTTCCGGTTTCGTAAATTAAAAAAAAAGGGGGGAAGAGAATCTAAAAATAATTTTTTCTACAGATTATCATTTGTCTTAGAAGCAATAGCTTCTTTACTGTATTAATTATCTTAAAATCTCCTTGTTTTCTCATGTTCAGACTCTAAAATTTTTTTACGTCGCTCTCATCTCCTTAACCTGTCCCCTTCCTCCCTCTATTTAGTCCAGGTTTTCAGGTTCAGCATTGACTTGTCTTTGGTCAAGTCCCTTGCTCCCTGTTCCTGTGGACAGTTGCTGCTGCTACTGGTTCTTCAGATTCCCTGAATAGGGTTTACTTAGAATTTAAAGCAACATGGTAAAAAAAAAATAAAAAAAATAATGCATTTTTAATTTCTTTCTTTCTTTTAGATGTCTTCCTCTCCTTCTGAAGGTGAGGATGTACCCAGAAGGAAGAGCTCCTCCAAGCGCAAGCATCTCACTAGCAAGGATTGTGATACTCCCCTTCCCAACGTGTATGACTATCCCCACTGTCGTCAGTGTCGCGGTCCTCCTCCTGAGGAGCCTTCTATTCGGGACATCATTTCCTGGGTAAAAGAATATGTGGAAGACTCTATGAAAGAGATCAAACATTCGATCTCTCAGATTGTCAAAAAACCACGCCTTGACACCCAGTCTCACTCCGTGGATCCCTCTGAGTTGGATTTTCATGTCCTGGATGAAGCTCAATCTTCTGAAGATGAGGTTGAGAGGTTTGGCAGTCTCCTCTTTCCACTAGAGAAGATGCCAAAACTGCTTAAGTCCATCCGGTCAGGCGATCGTGATGTTGACCCAGAGGAAGCCTCATGTTCCACCCATAGGGGGCCAAGGGCCTTCCAAGTGGACCCTACTCTGGAAAAACCTATGGCCATAGAGTGGAAGCATCCGGACAAGCCCTTTTTCCTATCTAAAAGGTTCAGGACCCTATTTCCCATTTCCGAGATTCAGCAGGATTGCTGGGGTCCCCCGCCCAAAGTGGACATGGCTGTAGCCAAATTGTCCCGCCGTACTGTGGTACTTGCAGATGATGGCTCTAATTTGCAAGATCCCATGGATCGTCGTACAGAATGTACGCTTAGAAGGGCTTACTCTACTGCCTCAGCCCAAACCTCTGTAGGGATCGCTACAAACGAGGTGGCGATTAAGCTGTGAACTGACCTCGCCTAGCTTGAAAAGGACATTGATTCTGGAGTTCCCAGAGAAAACCTCTTGTCTTTTTTGAATTCCATCTCTCTAGCGGCCAACTTTCTTGCTGAGGCATCTCTCCATCAAGTAAAGTTAGCCGCCAAGTCTATGGCTCTTACTACGGCCGCTAGAAGGCCCCTTTGGCTGAAGCCTTGGAGAGCGGACAACATGTCCAAATATAACATTTGTTCCCTTCCCTTTGAGCCTGGCAGGCTCTTCGGTAAGGGGCTCGATGACATCATGGAGGGCTTAGCAGACAAGAGGAGGAAGTGTCTTCCCCAATCTTTTAGAGGTAAACCTAGACCCCTGGTCGTGGCAGAGGCTTCCATCGCCAGACCCAATCCAAACCTCAGTTTCAGATGCGCTCAGGGTATCAGGCTAGAAGCTCTGGTCACAGATTCCCCAGACATGGGGAAAAGAGGAAGCCTGATTTTTGACATTTTCTGTATTCTCCCCCGGTGGAGTCTTTACCGGTTGGAGGTCACCTCTCTCATTTTCTCCCCATATGGGACTCTTGGGTCCTACAAGTCATACATCGGGGTTACAAAATAGATTCTTGTTACCCTCCTCAAGACAAGTTTATAGAAACCTGCTCTCTATCCACCCCAAGACAGTTGGTGCTAGAGACATCCATTCAGGAATATTTATACAAAGGTGGCTTGGAACCGGTTCCCCTCCTAGAAGAGGGTTTTGAGGTCTATTCTCCAGTCTTTCTGGTGCCAAAGCCATCAGGGAACTGGAGAATGATCATAGATCTAAGATTCCTAAACCAGTTTATCTGAAATAAATGGTTTTGTATGGAGACCATAAAATCGGTAGTTTCCTTTCTTCAGCCCGGCAATTTCATCGTAACCTTAGACCTGAAGGACGCTTATCTACATATCCCGGTGTATCCTCCTCACAGAAGATACCTGAGGATTTCAGTAATGATGGCCGTCCGGATTCGGCATTTTCAATTCACGGCTCTACCCTTTGGCATCTCCTCAGCCCCTCACACCTTTACCAAGGTGGTGGCTTCTGTAGTCGCGGCTCTCAGACTCCAGGGTTTGTTTCTTGTGCCATATCTGGACGACTGACTCATAAAGGCCCATTCAGAAGGAATTTTGCTCCATCACCTACAGTTAACTGTAGGATTTCTCCAGCGATTAGGCTGGATCATAAATTTGGAAAAGTCGGATGTCAGGCCCGCCAGACGGAAAAAGTTTCTAGGCTTTGTTCTAGACTCCGACCAGATGACAGTTTCCTTGCCTCTCCTGAGGAAGGAAAAGATTATCGGGGCAACCCGTCATCTATATCTATCCCAGCAGGTTTCCATCAGAACAGCAATGAAGGTTCTGGGTTTCATGTCAGCGTCTGCAGATGCAGTCCCTTGGTCCCTATGGCATATGCACTCTCTCCAGAAAGAAATTCTGGAAGTTTGGAGCCGCAGTCTGGACAAGAAGTTTCAACTCTCCTACAAAGCCTGTCTTTCCCTCAGGTGGTGGTTCCATCTCAAAGACGGGATGCTAAGGGATCTCTATTTGCTGCCTGTTTCCCCCCCATGGGGAAAAAAACAACCAGGACCTCCACCCTAGAAACCCCTGCCTCCTCTGACCCCCCGGGGCAGCTTAGGATCACTACCTACCTGATTCCAGTGGCTGCTTCCCTCCATGCTTCTACGAGGCGGTGGCAATCTTGCTCGACCGCATCCACTTCCCTGCCTCCTCCTGCTGAGTCCCCGGTGGTTACATCGCTCCCTCTGCTGCCTCCGGACCCCCAGATAACCTCTCAGGTGGGTCCTTTACTCCGGCCTCCGGAGCCTGTACATTGTGGAGTGCAATCCCCGCTGACAGGTGCCTCCAGTATGGCGCCGCCGGCAGCTCCGGTCCCTGCTGCCTCTCAGATGCAGACCTCCTCCGCTGCCCTCTCCCTGTAGCACTCTGGCCCCCAGCCTCTCCCCGTGCAGCCTACCATACCTCTGCCTTCAATCTCAGCTCCTACTGCCTCCTCAGCTGCTCCTCATGCCTCTGAGGGTCCCTCCACGTCTATGCCTCCTCCAATGCTCTCCTCCAGAGTGCATCCCCTGCTTCCTGTGAACTCCCCCCCTGTTCACTCCTGGGTGGGTGAAGTGGACCTCAGTGCTACCCCCATCTATGTCCTCCTGTGCTGTTCCATCTCCTCCTTCACCTCCTCCTCCATCCTCCTTACTGACACAGTGGCTCCAGTTCCTTACTCACTCACTAGTTGCTGAAGTCACAGAGGCGTGCCGCAAAGAAATCCGCACTGAAATTTCTGCATTACGGCCAGACCTTCATCATATTGCATCTCGGGTTGAGACCCTGGAGGATGATCACAACCAGACTTGTGCCTATATCTCCCAACTCCAGGATGCAGTTGTGTCGCAATGTCACCTGTCTAATGACATGCAGCGCCATATTGAGGACTTGGATAATAGAGGCAGGTGCAACAATATTAGAGTCAAGGGCCTGCCTGAGGCTACTCACGAGGGGGATCTGCATGCTACTTTGGAGGTGATCTTTAACCCCATCCTGCAAGAACCTCCTACTCATAGGATCAAACTGGATCGAGCCCACAGAGCTCTGCGCCCCAAGGGTACCGGGCCTACTTCACGTGATGTTATTTGCTGTGTGCATGATATTGCCTTGAAGGAAGCTATACTGTCTAAGGCTCGGGCCCTTGAGGACCTTGACTTTGGTGGGGTCAAGATTCAACTTTATCAAGATCTTTCCTGGATCATTTTGTAGAAAAGAAGGCATCTGCGTCCTCTCCTCCAGATACCATGTCGGTGGGGTTTCCCATTCGCCCTGACGGCTAGATCCAACGGCCGTTCAGGTACCTTACACTCTCATGCAGACCTGCAATTGTTCTGCTCAACTATGGACATTGCTTCCCCCTGGATATGCCTGACTGGGAGCTGGCTGTTCCTACACCACCGCCCCCTCCACTGTGGTCCCAACAGAAACCGATGAGACGACAACTGCCCTAGCTGGGTGCTGCTCCCTGAACACGATGGGTGGACCCGCCACCCCCCTGATTACACTGATTCTCCTTTCCTCCTTCCATCCCTCTAGGTCCTGGACTGGAACCTGTTCCTGCAATTCCAGATGGCTGACTCTGGATTATGCGGTTTTTCCAGTTTATTGATGATGCATGTTTATTGTGTTTTTTCTTACTGATTTTTGATCCCTTTCTCTTTAGCATTTTTCCTAATTATTGCGGGCAGGGTAGGAGGTAGCCCTCCCTCCTACCTATATAGTTCATTACTGCCTTTTCACGTATATAGCTGGTCTATCTACTGATGGTCCCCTCCTGCTCCCCCACTATGGGGGCTTTACCCAGTTGTCCTGTTTTTTGACCCTTTTGGTTACTTTGCCTGCATTTGCTCTCGTTTTTGCTCTTAGCCCCTGGTCAGGAGATTTAGTCCTGTCCATGACACAATTTTTTCTTGTACTATTATCTAACAATTTTCTGTCTGTTCTCTTCCCTCCCCCCTCTTCCCTTCCCCTTCCCTTTTTAGGTTTGGAGTCCCTCAACCCTTGCGGTTGACCACCGGGACCCACTCCACGGGAGCTTTAATGCCAAATTCCTTCCCTTGAGGCTGGGTGAGATCAGGGCCGGTTTTAGACAAAGTGGGGCCCTGGGCAAAATTAACAGCGGGGCCCCAAATGCTGATATGCAAACAACACCATCGTCTTGCAGTGGCAACCCCTATAATAACACCTCCTTTCTGCCAACAAAAAGTAATAACAAGCCCCATTTTACCACACACAATCAAATGAGCACCTTTGTACCGCCTAATAGAATTTTGCACCCAGTTATCAGTTATTATAGCGCCTCCTTATAAATAATAGTTCCTGCTTATAAATAATATTACACCTTTATCAGTAATAGCTCCCTTATAAATGATAAATAGTGCCCTGTATCAGTAATATTCCCCCTTATCAGTAACAGTCACCCCGTAAAAATAATACTGCTCCCTTATTAATAATATCCTTCTCATAAATAATAGTTACCCTTATAAATAATAGTCCCAATTATTACTAATAGCCCCCTTTATAAATAAGCCCACTTAACAATTATACCTCCCTTATAAACAGTTCCCCTCTTATAAATAATAGCCCCTCCTTATAATGGATGCCTTATATATAATAGTTCCCCCCTTATAAATAATAGCCCGTCTTATAAATAATAGTTCCACCTTATAATAGCCCCCTCATATTTAAGTTTCCCAATAATATATAGTAACCCACCCTTATAATAGTTCTCCGTTATACAGTGTCGGACTGAAGGGCCTTAGGCCCACCAGAAGAACTTGTTCTGTGGCCCCACCCAACAGCTTCCTGCTAATAGCCTACACCACGGCTCCTTCACTGAAGTCTTACATATGTGCTGACTATCTGGTGTTACTGAGCATGTTCCCAGTATAGTCGGCCCCTATAGTACTGTGCAGGCCTCAATAACTCCATGGCCGGTTCATGCACAGTACTGTATGGGGAATGACATGGCCATGGATCACTACACATATGTGCAAGATTATAGTGAGGGAGCTGTGATGCAGACATAGCACACAGGGCTGCCAGCAGGAATTTTGAGCCCCCCCCATAGTGTAATGCTCCACATGGTATATAATGCTCCACAGTATAAAATGCTCCCCTGATCCCTCCACAATTTCCCCACATGGTATGGTATATAAGGCTCCACACAGTATACTCAGTGGCCCCAGACAGTACAATATGCTCCCCAGCAGCCCCTCATAATATAATATGCTCCATACAGTATAATATGCATCCCACAGTGCCCTACCAGTATAATGCTCCACAGTGGCCTAACACAGTATAACATGCTCCACAATGGCCTCCACACAGTATAATATACAGCCCAGATGGGTTCCCCCAGTATAATGCTCCACAGTGGTCCCCCACAGTATAATATGTTCCCCACAGTCCCCCCCAGTATAATGCACTACAATGGCCCTGTAAAGGGAAGTGCACCACAGACATTAATATATATATATTTATCTAGCTGTCCATTCAGAACTTCTGAGCTATTGTCTGCAGGCTACAAAACCGGTTTTCTAACAGACATCCCGCATGGGCCAGGAAGTCTTTTGTTTAACATAATGAGATGGAATATGCTAATGAGGCCACCATAGTGATGTTAAATCAGACCCAGAGCAGATGGGGGAGGTAGGTCATTAGCCCTAGGCCACGGATCAATTTTAAGTGTTAGAGCGCCATCCCAAGACTCATAAGAAGTATTGCATCTAAACTTATATTACAATACCAAGAGCCTGATTGGAGTGACAACATCTAGGTGGGCGGAGTTGTGGGCCAATATATAATGGGCCAAAAGCCCTTTCTCGCTCTCTTGATCTTCTCTCTTCACCAGACCCCATAGATTGACCAGCTTCACCTAGACAAGCTCCATATACCACCAGAGCATGCTTAATAAGACTTAAGTATACCTTTCTCTCTCTCTATTCATCTATCTATCTATCTATCTATCTATCTATCTATCTATCTATCTATCAGTCACCCTTTATTAATCTGTATTACTACTGCTGTGTTCCTTACAGAAAGGGTCAGTTAGTAAATTGTCCAGGGGTTGTATGTGTGTGTGTATGTAGCGATCGATATCTGTAGGTTTTTAATTGGGTTCTGTTAATACTGTTTTGTATTATTCTATAACCTAGTTCCATCATATTAATAATAAACGTATTTTATGATTAATATTGTGGGGTAAATTATCGTACATGCAAACCAGTCAAGGAAACAGATAAGTAGATATACCTAAGGAGAAAGGAGGGAAATCGGTGAATATTAATTAGTAGTAACACCCAGATCTCTCATACCTAAAGGTGAAACAAGTCAAAAGGGAGGAAATAGCAATTGTTAATATTATCACTCCTTAACAGGCCCCACAGAGTATAATATGCTCCCGAGAAGCCCCACATAATATAATAAACTCCACAGTGGCCCTACACAGTATAACAGGCTCCCCACACTGCCCCTTCCCCCCAGTATAAAGCTCCACAGTGGCCCATAGTATAATATGCTCCCCAGAGGGCCCCCGCTAGCATAATGCTCCACAGTGCCCCCCCCCAGTATTTTGCTCCACAGTGGCCCCACGCAATGTATTATGCTCCCCAGAGTGTCCCCCCCAGTATAATGCTCCACAGTAGTCCCCACGCAGTATAATATACTCCCCAGAGGGCCCCCTAGTATAATGCTCCATAGTTCCCCCCCGAATAATGCCCCACAGTGGCGACACGCAATATAATATGCTCTGCAGATGGACCCCCCAGAATAATGCTCCACAGTGACCCCACACAGTACTTTATAACATGCTCCAGAATGGCCTCCACACAGTATAATATACTGCCCAGAGAGGTTCCCCCAGTATAATGCTCCACAGTGGCCCAAAACAGTATAATATGCTCTCCAGAGGGGCCCCCCAGTATAATGCTCCTAAGTGGCCCCAGAGAATATAACATGCTATCCAGAGCCCCCCCCACATTATAATGCTCCACAGAGACCCCATACAGTATAACATGCTATCCAGAGGGGTCCCCCAAGTTATCCAGAGGGACCCCTCTCCAGTACAATGCTCCACAGGGGCCCCACACAGTATAATATGCTATCCAGAGGGCCCCTTCCCCAATATAATTCTCCACAGGGGCTCCACACAGTATAATATGCTATCCAGAGGGCCCCCCCAGTTAAATGCTCCACAGTGGCCCCACACAGTATAATATGCTATACAGAGGGACCCCCCAGTATAATGCTCCACAGTGGCCCCACACAGTATAATATGCTATCCAGAGGGACTCCCCCCCAGTATAATGCTCCACAGTGGCCCCACACAGTATAATATGCTATCCAGAGGGACCCCCAGTATAATGCTCCACAGTGGCCCCACACAGTATAATATGCTATCCAGAGGTCCCCCTTCCCAGTATAATGCTCCACAGGGGCCCCACACAGTATAATATGCTTTCCAGAGGGGGCCCCCCAGTATAATGCTCCACAGTGGCCCCACACAGTATAATATGCTATCCAGAGGGGGCCCCCTCCCCGATATAATGCTCCACAGTGGCCCCACACAGTATAATATGCTATCCAGAGAGGGCACCCAGTATACTCTTCAGATCCCAGAGTATAATTATCGAAGGCCCGGGGGAGGTAAGGGAAAATAACAAACAGTTATACTTACCTTGCCTTACCTCTCCTGGGCCTCCTCGTGCTGATACGTTATCCCCGCCGGCGCCAGCTTCCTCTTCTCTGTGGCTGATGTCACGCGTTGTGGATGTCACCGCTGAAGCCTGTGATTGGGCCTCAGCGGTTATGTGAGGCACGCCCCACGTGACCGCTGAGGCCAGGCTTCAGCACCTCAGCTGTGATGTCCGGAATGCCAGAAGATGATGTCGGACGCAAGGACAGGTGAGTAAAAATGTTTGTTATTTTTACTCACCTCGGAAAGGAGCCCTGCGGCACATGATGCTGGGTCCCTTTCTGTTATCGATATGGCCGGTCATGACTCTGGGATCCGGATTCATCAGGCTCCAGATCCTGGGGGCCCCTTTGGGGTCGGGGCCCTGGGCAATTGCCCAGTTTGTCCCCCCCTAACGCCGGCCCTGGGTGAGATCTGCCTATGCATGTCCCTCTACACATTTGCTGGTACCTCTCTTCTTACTTCCTCATGGCTAAGTGTGTCACATTGAATCTTAAGGGCCTGGGCTCCAATTCTAAAAGGCGTTTGGTCCTACATGAACTTAGATCCCTCCGGGCGGATGTGGCTTTCCTCCAGGAAACCCATTATGACCATACTTTTAATTTTGCCCGCCATTATTTCCCCACTGCTTATTCTGCTTATAATACCCGCAGAAAGGGGGGAGTGGCTATTCTGCTCTCTCGCTCCTGCCCCATCTCTATTTCTGCTTCCCATCTAGACCCTGAGGGACGCTATATAATTTTAGAGGAACTCTTGCATGGCCCATCGTCCTCTGTAACTTATATGCCCCAAACTCGTCCCAAGTCCCTTTTCTTAAGAGGGTGTTGTGACGCCTACAGGTCTTCTCTGGCTCGGCCTTGCTGTTGGGTGGTGACTTTAACATGGTCTTTGAACATATGGACAAATTGTCCCTCTCTGATGGAACCCTGGGTGCCCCCCAGCTTCGCCTAGCCAGGGAATTCCGCTGCTTGATTAGATCTTCTGCCCTTTATGATCTTTAGCATGTCCACAATCCTACTGCTCGGACCTATACCTTCTACTCCCATCCCTACAAGACACACTCTAGGATAGATTACTTTTTTGGTAATACCCTGGCCCTTAGACTGTTTACTGATGCGGATATTAGCCCTATTTCTTGGTCAGATCACGCCCTTGTCTTGCTTACGCTGTCCCCTACCTCCAACCCGACTAAACGTTGTCATTGGTGACTAAATGAGTCCCTTCTCCACTCCCCGACCTCCTGTACTACCCTGCGTGCTCAGCTCCTGGATCACTTCAGCCATAATGTACACTCAGTCTCCTCTGATTCCACACTCTGGGAAGCCCATAATGTAGTCATGAGGGGTCACTGGCCCAAGCCCCTTCACTCTCCACTCTTCGCCAACTAGTAGCGGCCACAGCGGATCTCCGGGATCTTGCTACTCAGGCTACCCAGCGTCTCCTCCTATACAGTCGCCAACGTTACTATAAAAGAGGCATGCTTGCTAAGACCCTGCGTGATCACCAGGCCTCTTCCACACCACATGCGATCTGTGACCCACATGGTACCCTTCACCATCATCCTGACTCTATAGCATCCTTATTTAAAAACTATTACACTAAACTATATAATCTTCCCCCCTGTTCAAGTGCCGATCCGGTCTCCCGGGACACAGCTTTACATTTCTACCTCGACACTTGCTCTCTCCCTAAGCTCCCGACTTTAGCACTTGCTAATCTAAATGCCCCAGTCACGGAGGAGGAGCTCATTGCAATCCTTTAAGGTCTCCTGAATGGCAAGGCTATGGGCCCAGATAGGTTCACATACCTGTACTACAAACTTTTCAGTCTGACCTGCTCCCACACATGTGCCGCCTCTTTAACTCCTTCCTTGATGGCGACCCTATCCCTCAGTCCATGCTTCATTCCCATATCACCCTGGTCCCTAAGCATCGCAAGGACCATCAGGAGTGTTCTAACTACCGCCCCATAGCCCTTCTAAATACTGATTTAAAAC
Organism: Leptodactylus fallax; assembly: GCA_947044405.1. Lineage (NCBI taxonomy): Eukaryota > Metazoa > Chordata > Amphibia > Anura > Leptodactylidae > Leptodactylus > Leptodactylus fallax. The sequence continues at coordinate 669,006 of CAMRHE010000141.1, forward strand.
TCTACTAAAATCCTGGCCAACAGGCTTAACGTTTGGCTTTCTTATTCATAAGGACCAGGTGGGTTTCGTCCCTTGTCGTCAGGGAGGAGACAACACCAGAAGGACAGTGGACTTATTATTTTATTATTATTATTGTTTATTTATATAGCACCATTAACTCCATGGTGCTTTACATTTGCGGATTTACATACGGTACACCAGATATACAAAACAGATAATGCTAACAGAGACCAACTGGTACAGTGGGATAGAGGGCCCTGCCCGCAAGGGCTTACAATCTATGAGGGAAGAGGGATAGAGACAGAAGGTGGGGGTAGAGGCTGCTCAGGTGGTGGTGTGGTGACAGTAGCGTTATCGGAGGTTGTAGGCTTTCTTGAATAGGTGAGTCTTCAGGGCCTTCTTGAAGCTTGTGACTGTGGGGGAGTCTTATGTGTCTTGGTAATGAGTTCCAGAGTATGGGGGAAGTCTTGGAGTCGATTGTGTGAAGAGCGGATAAGAGAAGAGCGGAGTAGGAGGTCTTTGGAAGATCAGAGGTTACATGTGGGCAGGTAGCGTGAGATTAGGTCGGAGATATATGGAGGGGACAGGCTGTGGATGGCTTTGTATGTCAGCATTAGTAATTTGAACTTTATTCGCTGGGCAACGGGTAGCCAGTGAAGGGATTGGCAGAGGGGAGCGGCCGATGAAGAAAAGGGGGAGAGGTGTATTAGGCGAGTAGCACAGTTTAAGGTGGACTGGAGGGGGGCGAGGGTGTTAGCTGTCAGGCCGTGGAGAAGGGTGTTAGAGTAGTCTAGGCGGCGGGAGATTATGAGGGCATGGACTAGCATCTTTGTAGTTTCAGGGGTGAGGAAGGAGCGGATTCGGTGGATGTTCTTGAGTTGGAGGCGGCAGGAGGTGTTGAGGGTTTGAATATGCGACTTGAAGGATAGGTCAGAGTCTAAGGTTATCCCAAGGCAGCGGGCCTGTGGGACTGGGGTGAGAGTGGTTCCATTAATTTTGATAGATGAGTCAGGTAGGGGGATCGTGCGTGGAGGGGTGAAGATTATGAACTCCGTTTTCTCCATATTGAGTTTGAGAAAGCAGGAGGAGAGAAAGGAGGCTACGGCTGCTCTAGACAACAGGGAGGTAATGTCAGGTCCAGAGAGATATATTTTGGTGTCGTCAGCTTAGCAATGTTAATGGAAACCGTGGGTTTCTATGAGTTGGCCAAGGCCTAGGGTGTAGATTGAGAACAGGAGGGGTCCTAGGACGGAGTTGGGGGACACCTACAGAAAGAGGGCGTGGCGAGGAGACGCTGAATGTGCGGTTAGTGAGGTATGAGGAGATCCAGGAAAGGGCCAGGTCTGAGATGCCAAGGGATGAGAGAGTTTCTAGCAGGAGAGAATGGTCGACTGTGTCAAAGGCAGAGGAGAGGTCGAGGAGGAGGAGGACAGAATAGTGACGTTTGGCTTTGGCAGTTAGAAGGTCGTTAGTGACCTTGGTTAGGGCAGTTTCTGTGGAGTGATGGGGTCTGAAGCCTGACTGTAGTCTGTCAAAGAGCATATTGGACGAGAGGTAGGAGGAGAGTTCGGAATGGACGTGTTGCTCTAGTAGTTTTGAGGCGTATGGGAGCAGTGAGATGGGGCGATAGTTGGCTGGAGAGGACGGGTCCAGGGAGGGTTTCTTAAGTATAGGTGTGACGGTAGCATGTTTGAAGGCGGAAGGGAAGGATCCAGTGGTTAGGGATAGGTTGAAGAGATGGGCTAGGGCAGGAGTAATGTCTTCCGAGAGTTTTGGGATGAGATGTGAGTGGATTGGGTCGAGTGCACAGGAGGTGAGGTGAGATTTAGAGATTAGGGTAGAGAGCTTTTCATCAGTGAGGGTGGAGAAACAGGTTAAAGATGATGAGCACCGAGCAGTTGGATAGAGTGGTTGTTGGGGGTGTAGGGTGAGACTGTCTCTGATGGTGTCAATTTTGCTTTTGAAATAAGAGGCAAAGTCATCAGCTGTGATAAGTGATGTCAGAGGGGGCGCAGGAGGACGGAGGAGGGAGTTGAAGGTAGTGAATAGCTTTTTGGGGTTGCGGGATGGGGCAGATATTAGTGTGGTGAAGTAGACCTGCTTTGCAGAGGTGAGTGCGTTCTTGAATGTAATAACTGCCTCTTTATACCTAAGGAAGTCTTCCTGGGAGTGGCTTTTCTTCCAGAGGCGTTCTGCAACCCGTGAGGCACGTCTCAGTTTTTTAGTCAGGTCAGTGTGCCAGGGCTGCCTCTTGATCGGCCGGATTCTGGTGTTACTGAGAGGGGCCACAGAGTCAAGGGCTGAAGTAATGGTGGTGTTGTAGAATTCAGCAGCGGTATCTGCGTCCTGGAGTGAGGATATGTCAGCGAGTGGTCGGAGAGAGTCTGAGAGCGTGCGGATGTCAAGGTGATTAAGGTTCCTGCAGGGGCGTGTTGGTTTAGGGGTTGGGGGTTCAATTACAGAGGAGAGGGCTGAGAATGTCAGCAGGTTGTGATCTGAGAGCATGGACGGAGAGTTAGAGAGATTGACTAAAGAGCAGAGGCGGGTGAATATAATAATAATAATAATAATAATAATAATAATAGTCCTTTAATAGTCCCACAATGGGGAAATTCAGTGTGTTACAGCAGCAAAGATAAGATAAGCAGATACAAATACAAATACAACATGTACAGGAATGTTCCAAGGTGAGAGGCATTACATTAATAGCAGACAGATAGGAAGTAGCAGGGGGGGGGGGGGGATTTAACAGGCAGAGAGATATTTCAGTTCTCTGTATGTAATGATCTCCGCTTAGGTCGGTGTTGGTTGTACAGCCTAACCGCGGTGGGGAGGAAAGACTTCCGATAGCGCTCCTTCTCACACCTAGGGTGGAGCAGTCGGTCACTGACAGTACTGCCCAGCGCAATCACAGTCTCATGCATAGGATGGGAGTTATTCGCCCGCATGGAGCTCACCACGGACAGTATCCTTCTGTCACCCACCACCTGCACTGGGTCCAGTGGGCTCCCCAGGACAGAGCTGGCCCTTCTAATCAGCTTGTCAAGTTTATTTCTGTCCCTGGTTGATATACTGCTCCCCCAGCAGGCCACTCCAAAGAAGATGGCTGATGCCACTACCGAGTTGAAGAAAGTCCTAAGAAGTGCCCCCCGGATTCCAAAGGCTCTCAGCTTCCTAAGCAGGTAGAGCCTGCTGTGGCCCTTCCTGTACAGGGCCTCCATATGATCTGCCCAGTCCAGCTTATTATTAAGGAGCAGACCCAGGTACTTATAGGTGTTCACAATCTCGATGCCTGTCCCCAGGATGTCCACTGGTTTTGGAGGGCATCTGCCTTTACGGAAGTCTACCACCATCTCCTTGGTCTTCCCCGCGTTAATCTTCAGGTGGTTCCGGTGGCACCAGTCCACAAAAAACCGGTTCAGTTCTCTGTAATCCTTGTCATCATCATCTGTGATGAGGCCTACTATTGCAGAGTCGTCAGAATACTTCTGTAGGTAGCAGCTGGATGAGTTGCACCTAAAATCAGCAGTGTACAGTGTGAAGAGGAAAGGGGCGAGAACCGTACCCTGAGGTGCCCCCGTATTACAGATCACGGTACCTGACACACAGTCTTGGGCTCTCACGTATTGAGGTCGATTTGTGAGGTAGTCTAGGATCCAGTTGGAGAGGTGGTGGTCCACTCCAGCAAGGCCCAGCTTGTCTCTCAGTAACCTGGGCTGTATGGTGTTAAAAGCACTGGAGAAGTCAAAGAACATTATTCTCACCGTGTGTGAGAATATGAGGTCCAGCGTGTGCCCCTTTGTGTGGGTGGCAGAGGAGGACCATTGAGAGAGGTTAAAGGAGGTAGTAAGTGACAGGAGACTGGAAGTGGCGGGGTGGGATGTATTAATGGGGATGTTGAAATCACCCATGATGATGGTGGGGGTGTCTGTGGATAGGAAGTGCATTAGCCAGGTGGTGAAGTGGTCGATAAAGGCAGTAGTAGGTCCTGGCGGTCGATATATGACGGCCAGTTGAAGGTTGGAGGGCGAGTAAATGCGAACAGAGTGCAATTCAAAGGAGGGGAGGGTGAGAGTAGGTAGCGGTTGGATTGGGGCAAAGGAGCAATTGTCAGACAGGAGTACGCCTACGCCTCCACTGGGTTTATTGTTGGGGCGGGGAGTGTGTGAGAATTGCAGACCTCCATAGGAGAGGGCAGCAGGGGAGGTGGTGTCTGAGGGTGTTAGCCACGTTTCTATGAGACCTAGAAATGATAATTTATCAGAATTGAAGAGGTCATGGATGTAGTCAAGTTTGTTGCATACAGAGCGAGCATTCCATAGTGCACCGGGAAGTGTGTGGGGAGGGACAGGAGCGGGTGAGATAGGTTGGACTTAATTGACGTTGCCAACCGCTCTGCCCTCCCCACCCTCCTCCTGAGCCTTGATGCCGAGAAGGCCTTTGACCGCCTTGATTTGTCATTTATAATCACCACCCTTGAGAAATTTGGGTTCTCTGGAGCTTTTCTTACAGCAGGCAAGGCGTTATATTCTCGGCCCTCGGCTGTTGTAAAACTTCCTAACTCTCTCTCATCCCCATTCCCCATCCGTAATGGGACGCGTCAGGGCTGTCCTCTATCCCCGCTTATATTTGCGTTGTGTATTGAACCCCTGGCCTCTTAGATTCAGTCTAACCCTGATTACCGGAGTGGCGGTTAGAGATAGAGAATTTAAGGTTAGCTTATTTGCAGATGATGTTCTCCTGACCCTTACCAACCCTCACACGTCCCTCCCCAACCTTCTCCAGGTGTTGATAGCATATGGTGATCTCTCTGGTTATAATGTTAATCCCACAAAGACTGAGGCATTACCTCTTAACATCCCTGACTCTACTCTACAGCTGCTCTGATCTAACTTTGACTTCCAGTGGAGGGAGCGCTCCCTCTGTTACTTGGGAATTCAGCTGTCTCCCTCTACTCAGTCAACTATCCTCTCCTGTTTAGTGAATTACATTCTCTTGTGGACAAGTGGCGCCCTCTTCACATCTCCCTCATAGGTCGTATTACAGCTGTCAAAATGACCCTCCTCCCTAAGCTTCTCTACTTCTTTGAAACGCTCCCGGTCGCGGTCCCTCGATCAGAGCTGCGCTCCCTTCAAAAATTGATTTTCCAGTTTATCTGGAATGGTAAGCGTCACCGCATTCCCCACTCGGTGATGTTGTCGGGAAAGAGTGAGGGGGGGATGGCAATCCCACATGTTTTGCATTACTACTGAGTGTCCCACTTGCATTGCATTCCAGTCTGGGCTGCGCTGCAGGAATACACGAAATGGGTCGAGATTGAGAAGCTTTGGCTAGCACCGGTCCACCCTAATGCATTTCTGTGGTCTCGTTCCTCTCTCCTTCCTTCCACCCCTCTTCTAGGGGTGTTCCTCTATGGTTTCCTTCTTGTATAAACCGCTCCTCCAGGGGGGACTTATGGCATCTATGGTACGGCCCTGGAGTAAACTGGGCCTTTTTCACATTGCTGACCTGGTGGATCCAGTGACTTTGGACCTCAGGCCTTTTGATTATTTCACCTCTGTGCTACGCCTGCCTACTTCTGAGTGGTTCCATTACCAGCAGATTGTCCATTTCGTGGCCTCCCTGTTTGGTTCCCGTAAGGTCTCAGTCCCTACTGCTTTTGAAAAAGTTTGCCGAGTCGGTACCTCCACGGCTGGCCTGATATCTAGTATCTACAGGCTCCTCTCCTCTGCAGAGGAACGGGCTCCCCTCTCTCATAAATATATGGTCAAGTGGTCTGGGGCTCTGAATAGACAGATCTCACCCGGGCAATGACAGATTATTTGGTCCTGTGCGGCCAAGTCCTCAACTTGTGTAACTTTCTGGGAGACCCAGTATAAGTTACTTATGCATTGGTACCACTCCTCCGCCTTGCTCCATTCCCTTAACCCTAGCATTCCCTCCCTTTGTTGGCGCTGCCAGACAGGGGTGAGTACTCTATGCCACATTTTCTGAGAGTGTCCACGGATTTGCCCTTTCTGGACAGAGGTCAGATCTCTTACTGATGCCCTTTTTGTTCAGGGTGTCCCCCTGGATCCCTTTACCTAATCTCCCCCCCCAAACACCTGGGTAAGCAGACCTCAAAATTATTCCTATACCTGTGTACTTCCGCCAAAACCCTTATCGCTCTCCACTGGAGGAAGACCTCTCCCCCCACCAATCCGGAGCTTATTGCCCACATGAAGGATGTCCGTAGCATGGAGTGTTTAATGGCCTCCCTTAATCATAGAGTGGAGGCCTTTGATGCTGTGTGGTCATTTTGGGACGCCTCTTTCCCTTGCCGTCTCTCCCCCTTGTTTTTTGTATTGCTATTTGATGGTTTGTCCTATATATTTTTCTCTGTTTTTTTTCTATATTGTTGGGCGTTCGGACCACATGTTGTGGCTTGCGCACCTTTGCCTTACTATGTCGTTTTCATTTCTCTTTTTGTCGTTATGTAATTTCTAAAACCCTTAATAAAAACTACAGTTTAAAAAAAAAAAAAAAAAAAAGTGGAGAAGTTCTGTTCCCTATATTAAGAGGACAATCCCTTGGAGGTTCAGGCTGGCATACATCTTCCATCCACTTTCCATGATACCAAGGGTATTGATGAAAGTAAGTCAGGACCAAGCCACGGTAATTGCCATCATACCTTTTTGGCCAAAAAGGGCTTGGTTTTCCCAACTCATTCAGATGAGTCGAGGGACTTATTGGAAGCTTCCCCTAATCCAGAACCTGGTAGTTCAAGGGAATCGGTTCTGCCAGGATCTGAGAAGACTCAACTTGACAGCCTGGAAGTTGACCAGTCCCTATGTCAATCTAGAGGACTATCTGAGGCCGTCCTAAAAACTCTACCCTGGTCTAGAGCCGCGTCCACAACTAGGAGTTACCAGAGGATAAGTAACATCTTCAGAACCTCATGCTCCAATAATGAGGTTACTAGCTCAGATCCTTCTACGGAGGTTCTCCTAAATTTTCTTCAGGATGGTCTAGACAAGGGTCTTACTCCTGGGACCCTAAAAGTCCAAGTGGCCGCCCTTTCCGCCTGTTTAGGCAGACGTCTGTCTCAGCATCCTTTGATTTCGAGGTTCCTAAAAGGTGTGGAAAGGTTAAGACCCTCCGTACATGCTCCCATTCCTCAGTGGGAACTCTCTACAGTCCTTTCGGGACTATGTGGACCTCCCTTTGAACCCCTCAAAGAGGTAGAGTTCAAATTCTTTGTTTATAAAACCACTTTTTTATTGGCCATTACCTCCGCCAAAAGAGTGGGCGAGTTACAGGCCCTATCAACTGTAGAGCCATACATCTCCTTTTTTCCTGACAGAGTCCAGTTGAGGTTTCTTCCTGGTTTTACTCCCAAGGTTCCTTCCTGTTCCAACATTAATCAGGTAATCTCCTTACCAGCTTTTTTTTTCCTTCCCCTTCTTCTGAGGAGGAAAAGAAATTGCACACTTTGGATCTTGTAAGATGCCTTCATATCTACTTACAGCGTACAGGTCCCCTTAGAAGGTCAGAAAACCTTCTGATAAACTACTGCGGTAGAAACAGGGGCTTAAAGGAATCAAAACCTTCCTTAGCCAGATGGATAAGGGAGGCAATAAGATTATCTTTTTCCTCTCAGGGGTTATCTCCCCGATTTTCTGAGAGCTCATTCAACTAGGTCCGTATCTACCTCTTGGGCAGAAAGTCTCTCTGTTCCTCTGGATCATATTTGTGCCGCCGCTTCCTGGGGTTCTCAGTTAACCTTTGTGAAACACTACAGATTAGATATGCATTGCTCAGAGGCCACCACCTTTGGGCATTCAGTGTTGAACATTGTATGTCGAGGGGGCCCTCTCTAGGGGTGTTTTCTCGCTACATCCCCATATTGTGCTGCTGTTGGACGTAAGGGGAATTGTTGATTATATGTATAATCTGTTTTCCCTTAGTCCGAACAGCAGCACAAGCTTTCCCTCCCTTGCCTAAGGTTAATTTTTGGTATAATTTTTTTCTTCTTTATAACTGACACGGGGGGGGGGGGGGAGGTCTCTCTCACCTCTTGTAGGGGAATACAGCTTAATTTAATAGGGTTAATTAAAAGTTCCACCTGTCCTACCAGTACACAGGGGCAGAAATACCCCATATTGTGCTGCTGTTCAGACTAAGGGAAAACAGATTATCCATATAATCAACGAAAAACCCTCACCTCCTGTCTTTCCATCTTCCTTTTAGGGATGTACGTTCCTGGTACCAAAGCAGTCAACTATAAATTAGCTACAAGGGAGACACCTAGTGGTAGGAACATTAGAGAGAGACAAAAAGCAGCAACATTTTTTATTCAAGTGCATTACATGTTGGTCCAGAATCACATGAAATGAGACTAAATTGTCTGAAAAGTTAGTGACCATTTCAAGGCACCAACACCAGAATATTTCCTACCTCTCTGTAATGAAGAGAAAGTATAATTGTCATGTGTATATACCCTAAAACAATACAACTATCATCCTTTAACCACTTCCAGCCCAGATGCTTTACCCCACTTCCAGACCAAACACATTTTCGGGTTTTTTTGTATGTGCGGTTTTGAGGGCTATAACATTTTTATAATTTCGGTATCTTTTTTCGGTGACACATAGGGTTTTATTTTTATGTTTTTATTTTTGCTTGTGTTTGAATTTTTTTATATCTGGGAAAATCTAAACAAAAGAGAGAATACATGTCTGTTTTTCACTTTTCATTTTTTTTATTTAATAACACAAAGTACTACTAAAAAAACTTTTTAAAATACTTTTTACTCTCCATTATGGTCATTTTTATTTTTTATTGTGTTTTCTGGGGTGGGGCTATAACCTTTAATAAGTGTGTGTTATTGGCGTATTAGTTTATTTTTTTAATTATTTTATTTACTTTTATGTTTTACTTTTCTTTTCATTTTTTAATTTTTTTTTTTTTTTTTACATTGTGTCCCCATAAGGTCATAATAGACCTTTGGGGACATCTGATCACTTTTTTTTTTTTTGTTGCGGTGGCTGATTTTCCCTGTAACTGGGGCTGGTACATTTAGCCTCAGTTGCAGGAGGAATACAGCCTCCTGCACGTTACTTTCACATTACAATAGAGCTGAACTGGGTCCTGTAGGACCCAGCAGCTCTTACAGACACTGATCCCGGCGGATCATGTGACCGCCGCGTCAGAGGGCAGCCGCAAGATGGTGGTGCCCATAGCGGTGTATACAACGCTCATTCAGCGCTGTATAAACAGCAATCAGGAAGGCAGGGAAGGTAATAAACCTTCCCTGCCTTCTCTCTGGGAGCTCCGGCTGACAATTTTGTGCAGCCGCTGAATTCTGCGTGGATTTACCGGTACGTCCTTGCAGAAATCGACAACCACCTTCCGGATGTATATAGTCTATGGGCGGTATGGAAGTGGTTAATCTTATAAAATATTATTCTTGTATATCTTGTATACACTAAACAATAGCATTCATAGAAATACTGTATGCCATTATACCTCACTGGTTGATGGCCCCTCTTTTTAGATATCTGTTTATACAGTGGGGAAAAAAAAGTATTTAGTCAGCCACCAATTGTGCAAGTTCTCCTACTTAAAAAGATGAGAGAGGCCTGTAATTGTCATCATAGGTAGACCTCAACTATGAGAGACAAAATGAGAAAACAAATCCAGAAAATCACATTGTCTGATTTTTAAAGAATTTATTTGCAAATTATGGTGGAAAGTAAGTATTTGGTCACCTACAAACAAGCAAGGTTTCTGGCTCTCACAGACCTGTAACTTCTTCTTTAAGAGGCTCCTCTGTCCTCCACTCATTACCTGTAGTAATGGCACCTGTTTGACATTGTTATCAGTATAAAGACACCTGTCCACAACCTCAAACAGTCACACTCTAAACTCTACTATGGTTAAGACCAAAGAGCTGTGGTCGGACACCAGAAACAAAATTGTAGACCTGCACCAGGCTGGGAAGACTGAATCTGCAATAGGGAAGCAGCTTGGTATGAAGAAATCAACTGTGGGAGCAATAATTAGAAAATGCAAGACATACAAGACCACTGATAATCTCCCTTGATCAGGGGCTCCACGCAGAATCTCACCTCGTGGGGTCAAAATGATCACAAGAACGGTGAGCAAAAATCCCAGAACCACACGGGGGGACCTAGTGAATGACCTGCAGAAAGCTGGGACTAACATAACAAAGGCTACCGTCAGTAACACACCACGCCGCCAGGGACTCAGATCCTGCAGTTCCAGACGTGTCCCCCTGCTTAAGCCAGTACATATCCGGGCCCGTCTGAAGTTTGCTAGAGAGCATTTGGATGTTACAGAAGAGTATTGGGAGAATGTCATATGGTCAGATGAAACCAAAGTAGAACTGTTTGGTAGAAACACAACTCGTCGTGTTTGGAGGAGAGTGAATGCTGAGTTGTATCCAAAGAACACCATACCTACTGTGAAGCATGGAGGTGGCAATATCATGCTTTGGGGCTATTTCTCTGCAAAGGGACCAGGACGACTGATCCGTGTACATGAAAGAATGAATGGGGCCGTGTATCGTGAGATTTTGAGTGCAAACCTCCTTCCATCAGCAAGGTCATTGAAGATGAAATGTGGCTGGGTCTTTCAGCATGACAGTGATCCCATGCACACCGCCAGGGCAACGAAGGAGTGGCTTCATAAGAAGCATTTCAAGGTCCTGGAGTGGCCTAGTCAGTCTCCAGATCTCAACCCCATAGAAAACCTTTGGAGGGAGTTGAAAGTCCGTGTTGCCCAGCAACAGCCCCAAAACATCACTGCTCTAGAGGAGATCTGCATGGAGGAATGGGCCAACATACCAGCAACAGTGTGTGCCAACCTTGTGAAGGCTTATAGAAAATGTTTGACCTCTGTAATTGCCAACTCTGTCATTGATATATAACAAAGTATTGAGATGAACTTTTGTTATTGACCAAATACTTATTTTCCACCATAATTTGCAAAAAAATTATTTAAAAATCAGACAATGTGATTTTCTGGATTTGTTTTCTCATTTTTGTCTCTCATAGTTGAGGTCTACCTATGATGTCAATTACAGGCCTCTCTCATCTTTTTAAGTGGGAGAACTTGCACAATTGGTGGCTGACTAAATACTTTTTTCCCCACTGTACCTATATGGACACTGTCTAGTAATCGCAATTCTTATGGAAATTATTTATACCATATCTTGTATTGCCATGGTGACCATACGAATCTTGTGTAAAAATGCAATCTTGCTGCTGAGAAAACTTTTAATCCACATGCAAATGAGCTGTTTGGTGTATCTAGGGCATGGCCACATATGCAGAAGCACCCATTTTCTCCTGTGGTCACCGTATATTGGGACCTGTTAATTTTTATGTTGGGGAAGTGCTGAACAGCAACCACAAATGAAAACTAGTTGCCTGTCAGTAGCAAGGATAGTCCAGGTTCACTGAACAGCTAATTTGCTTATGTAATAAAAGTTGATTTTCTTGGCAGCAAAATTTAATTTTGACATAAAAGTATGCTCACTGTGCCCCTATAACAGCATATAAATAGTCTGGTGGTGATAGACTCGCATTAATTTTTTTTTTTTAATGACATGGGTGAAACAATACTACACATTAATAATCTTATGGATTGTCAAAATAACCTATTAACATTGTAATCAGTGGTGGACACAGATAGCGAGGGCCCCTGTACAAGAACAGTTATAGCCCCTTGTTTACAAAAATCTCAGCACAGAGCAATCCCTTACTCCTTTCTAACAATTCACCTGTAATAATTACCCGAGACATTTATTCTAATGGAAAGCTGCTGTTAATGTGATAGGGCCCCCTGACCTACTGGGCCCTTGTGCAGCTGCACAGGCTGCACCAATGGTATGTCTGCCCTGACTGTACTTGATGTAAAAATTAGGAATACTTTTAGCTGACTTTTTGTTGAAAGTGAAATTATGCCTCATACTCAGATTAGAACTGTATCAAACGGTTTCCCCCCTCAGTCAGGGAAGGATGCTGACTGAAGTAAAATTCTCACATCTTCTTACAGAAGGTATACCTTTGTAACTCAACATACCACCATGTTATATTGTGCCTGTACTATTTATCAACTCTGGTGTTGGAACAGTTATATCAGTTAAGTGACTGCACCTTTAAAGTGAATGGTGAGTCATTAAAGGAGAGCTCAGTGTGATGGTTTTATATTAGCAGTCATATAACGATTACAGTTTCCTGTAATAATGGGAGTGATGACTGCACGGCAACACTTCAGTGTTCATTGAAAGTTAATTCACAGCCTTTTAACTAATATGCTACAATTTAATCCCTTTTAACATACACTTAAAATATACTTGGCATGAAAAGTGCTGTGGTACTAAAGAAAAAGTTGATTCTTGTTGGTGTGATTGATCGTCAAGTTTTTCCCTATCATAGAGAAGACTACATTATTATTTGCTTGTAAAACACGTCTTATACGTGATTAAATATTATAGATATCTGCAAATCTATTCTTTTAAATATAAATATTTTATTCAAGGTTAAAAAAGGTATGTTAATGTTATTTAATGACAATGGGATGTACTTTGTGAATCATTTTTGACATAAAATAAGCTTTTTCAGGAATATTGATTTTATTGGTCTAGATTTATAAACCAAATGTGTGCTGCATTGTCTAATGTACTTATTAGGGGGAAAAAAACTGATGATGTAGGAAATAAGATAAAGTTAGGGTTTGTTTCTATCCACATTACTGGAAATGCAAATCTATTACTTCTCTATTCTTGCAAGTGATGGGGCATAATTCTGTCAACTGTTTATTTAGAAATACGAATTAGAATTAGTAATATTTCAAAATATTTTACAAGTAACAACAGTTTGCTTTTAAATAAGTTATGCTAGGTTCACACCTGCCCCTTGGTTTCTGTTCTTTGGGTCTGCTTGGGAACCCAAAGAACGGAAACCTAATTCACTTAAAAAGTGGTTTCCGCCAGAAAAATGCGGAGAGAAAAGTCCTGCTTGCAGAACTTTACTCTTTGCATTTTTTAAGCAGATTCGGGAACGGAAACCCCGAACGTAAAACAGGCACAGGTGTGAACCTAGCCTTATACAGGGAATAAGGACTTTGGGCAGTATACTCGCTGCACCATGTCAGTAAACTTTTCACATTCTCAGAGCACTACAGGAGGCCAGAAGAGGTGGTGACTCTCCAGTTGTAATCCTGCCTTCAAAGGGGTTGTATGGTCAAAAATTTAATTTTCATACAGTATGTGATCTTTTGGGGTCCGACACCCAGACCCCATACAGATCATCTGATCTAGAAGCCTCCGAGTGCCAGAAGCTGCTAGTGGATCGGTGGTGCATGCAGCACTGCTCCTATACAATAAGAGTGGCATTGCAGCTCATTGGAACCACTGCTATTACTTTTGTAGGAGCAATGCTGTACGCACCACCCTTCCACTTGCAGCTTCCAACACCCAGAGGCTGCTAGAACAGATGATCTGTGTGGGGTCTGGGTGTTGGATCATGACAGATCACATACTGATGACCTATCCTGTGATCATCAGTTTGAAAAATTGGGCCAGACAACCTCTTTAAATGGATTATCTAGTTTATGCTATTGCAAGGTCATCAATAAGGGATCAGTGGAGACCCAACATATGTGACCCCTGCTGATCAGCTGTTCAAAAGGACCACAGAGTTTGTGCAAGCGCCATGACCCCTTTGCTATTTACATCTCACGCAGTCTATTTATAGTGGCAATGTAATTACAGTCTCATCTTATAGAAGTGAACAATATATGTAATTGCATTGCATGGTCGCTATAAAACACATTAACATAGGTCATCATTTTTAGAACAGTGGTGGTCCTATATTTGTTTACACCATTTACTCATTATTCTATTGGTATCAACAGTTGTGATTACTAAAGCTGTGTCCCATTCCAGTCTAATATTTTTGACTCATTTGGTAGCACCTATAACTGCCACTATGAAGAATACTACATAGGGATGGAATAGGGGGCCCCGATAAAGGTTTTCAACAGTATCCACAGTACTTTAGTTATGCCTCTTAGCCTATGCATACAGTGCTACTTAAAAAGTTTGTGAAAGTTTGATCTGCATAGAATTGACCTAAAACTACATTAGAATTTCACAAAAGTCCTAAAAATAAAGAGAACCAAATCAAATGAGTCAAAAATGTTAGACTTGATAATTTATTTATAGAAGGTAATGATTCAATATCACATATCTGTGAGTGTTAAAAGTATGTGAACCTTTAGTATTAGCGGATAATTTCAGACAGCTTTTGATATTCTGGCAGTATTTGTGTCATTAATCCCTTCCCGACATCTCGTGGATGTCGGATATTTAAATATGGTGGCCGCTTAGCCCACATGGCTGAGGATCGCTGGCACCTAGAGCAAGATCCGGGGCTAGCGTCCCATTGTTATGACAGCTGGGAGCCTATTGATGACTCCCAGGTTTGTCTCCCGTTCATTTGTTTGGCAGTCTGCTTTATGCAGCCTGTCACGCAAATGCCGGTATTTCGGTATTTTGTAATGCATTGCAATGCATTAGCATTGTAATACACTGCATTAGTCAGGGTCGTAACTATCGGGGTAGCAGTGGTAGCGGATGCCACAGGGCCCGGAACATTACGGGGCCTGGAGCCCTGTGGCAGTCGCTACCGCGAACCCCACAAACACTGCTATCGTTATACTCCGGGGTCTTTTGAGACCCCGGAGTATAACGATCGGGGGCCCAGGGGAGGTGAGCGAACATAAAAAACACTGTAACTCACCTCTCCGCCGCTCCGCAGGGCTTCGGGCCTGTTTGGTGACGTCCCAGACGTCAGCCGATATCATTATGCTTCGCGTCGCCGGCCTGGATCGCGCGAGATCCAGTCCAACATTGAAGATGGCCGAAGTAGCGCACGGGAGTGCACCGGAGCGAGGAAGAGGTAAGTTGCAGTGTTTTCTATGTTTGTATCCTCCCCTGGGTCTCCGATCATTATACTCTGGGGTCTGAAAAGACCCCAGAGTATAATAATCGTTCATGGGTGGTCCACAATGGGGCATAATACTGTGTGCAGGGGCCACTATGGGGCAAACTACTGTGTGCAGGGGCCACTATGGGGCAAACTACTGTGTGCAGGGGCCACTATGGGGCAAACTACTGTGTGCAGGGGCTACTATGGGGCAAACTACTGTGTGCAGGCGCCACTATGGGGCAAACTACTGTGTGCAGGGGCCACTATGGGGCAAACTACTGTGTGCAGGGGCCACTATGGGGCATAATATTGTGTGCAGGGGCCACTATGCTGCATAATACTGTGTCCAGGGGCCACTATGGGGCATAATACCGTGTGCAGGGGCCACTATGGGGCATAATAGTGTGCGCAGGAATGCGGTTTGTGTGTGTGGGGGAGGTTGGGGGAGGCGGTTTGGGGGGGGGGAGCCCATGTCGAATGTTCGCCTTGGGGCCCAGCCATTCCTAGTTACGCCACTGGCATTAGTGATCAGATCCCGTGGGGTTCAAAACCCCTTAGGGGGTCTAATAAGTGAAATAAAAAATATATATATAAAAAACAAAAAGAATTAAAAGCTCAAATCCCCTCCTTTCCACAGAATACATATAAAAGTACAAAATTACTGTGATATACATACACATTAGGTAATTAGGTATCCCTGTGTCTGAAAACGCCTGGTCTACAAACTTAAAAATATTTTTCCCGTATGGTGAATGCTGTAGAGGGAAAAAAAAAATCAAAAGTGTCGAAACGCGTTTTTTTTGCTCTTTCGCCTCCTCAAAATGGTATAACTAAAAAGTACACCTGACCCCGCAAAAAAAAAAAGATGCCCTATGCATCCCTGTACATGGAGATATAAAAAAGTTACGGGTGTCAGAATATGGCGACTTTTAGAAAAAAAAATTCTATTGCTAAGTTTAAGATTTTTGTTAAGGGGTTAAAATGTAAATAAAACTATGTAAATTTGGTATCACCGGAATCGTACCGAAACATAGAATACAGATGATATGTCATTTTGACTTCAGAGTGCACGCCGTAAAAACAAAGCCCGTAAGAACGTCGCACAAATGCACTTTTCCTCCAATTGCACCCCATTCTCAATTTTTTTCCAGCTCCCCAGTACATTGTACAGAATAATAAATGGTACCATCATGAAGAAAAATTTGTCCTGCAAACATTAAGCCCTCATATGGCTCTGTGAATGGAAAAATAACTAAGCTATGGTGCTTGGAAGGCGGGAGTCAAAAATCTAAAAATTCCTCCGGCGGTAAGGGGGTTAATAAATTTTGTAATATACTTTATTAACACATTTTGGATCCTTTCTGTGAAATCTAGTATTTTTTTACTCTTTCCCTTGTTTCTGTATTGATAGCTGTTTCTGCCTCTCACTGAATGTTACTGTGTACCGGAGTACGGGGTTGTGTAATATGTAGAGAAAATGAGGGGGAGGAGGGTCACTTCAAACAGACATCTCGGACATTATAAAATGTAAAAACTTGCTTTTTGTGTCATATGAAAAAGGAGATTCTAGGCTGCAGTGCTATCGAAATTATTTCCAGAAATATCACTGGTTGAAAATAAAGTATGGATTAGGATATTTATATGCAGCTGTATAATATACAGTATATAATATAAAAAACCTAATCCCGACTCTGTTTTCAACCAGTGATATCTCTGGAAATAATTTAGACACTTAGGTTACAATGTTATCTAAATTATTTCCAGAGAAATCACTGGTTGAAAACATAGTCTGGATTGGGATCTCTGCTGTAGATTAGCTTCTAAGTGGCTGCCATATTCTAATACCCAACATCCATCGTAATAGCGCAGTGGATGTGGGTAAGTGGTTAAATCTCTTGCCACTATTCATGATTACAGAATAAGGCAGCACTATGGTTGGCTTAGCACCTCAGATCTTAGACTGGCTGGAGACAAAGCCAAAGTTTCATTTTTTAGCATAGCAACCTTAAAGCAACAGCTGTGAGCATTGCTTCATTGAAAAGTATGGTAACTGCAGGAAGGATAACACCTAATGAGAATCCTAACTAGAGATGAGTCAATTAATTTATTACACAATAGGTTCGACCCAAACATTCCAACATTACAATGGACCGTCAAAATAGCAATAATCACACGTACATTATTCACTGTGAATATAGCTTAAAGGGGTTTTCTGGGCAAAAAAATATTTTTTTTTAAAAAGGTTTGTTAGTACTATTATTGGGTTAATAAGTACACCCATATACCTTTAGCAGTGTTTTGAGTTATTTCTGGGTTTCTATGGGAGCTCTTGGCATCTTCTGCATTTGTTTACATGGTGAAGCTTCCTGCTGTGTAGCTTCCTGTGTAGCTTCCACACTACCTCCCTCTCACTGCCCCCCTCCTCTCTCACTCCATTACATCCACTCCCTGTCTCCCTAGCTATCCCGCCCACTACTAGCCCTTCCTAACTAATTAACTCAGCCCACCCGCCCCACCATATCATACTTACCTGTCTTCCTCTCTGGGAACGGCTCCTCCTTTTCTTTCACTGTGCGCAGGCTGGAGACACCTCTCTTCCTCTCTACTAGTGTGTGCACAGACCTGAAGTGCCTTTGACGCCTGCACAGTAGAGATGGAGTGCCATCTCTACTGCGCATGTGTCGCAGGCACCTCCAGACTGCACAAGCGCTAGCAGAGAGGAAGAGGGGAGGAGCTGTTCCCAGAGAGAAAGATACGTAAGTATGATGGGGTTGGGGGGGAGTAATGGTGACGTTCCGTTTCGGAAACGGGGAAACGGAACGTCACTAGAATCAGAAAGTGTGCCTGCCTCACATGACCACCCCAGGGATATGGGTAATTATAATTTTTTTTTTAATATAAGTAAATTAGAAGTTAGGCAGGGGAGGGGGGTTTAGTTTAGGGGTTCATTTTTATTTAATCCCAGACAACCCCTTTAGAAATAGAGTCATTTATTCAGATTTAATCAATTACAGGCAGATAAGTGATAGAAATCATAGATATTATGAGTGAGGGAGAATATATGTGTTGCTGTTATGACTGTGAGCCTGACAGCAGCATTGCTGCACCAATACACACACAAAAAAAGAACAGTTAACCCTTTCATTGCCAATAATCTAATTTCATCTAAGTCTGTTTTGCAGTTGAGCAGTTTTATCTGTATACAAAGTATTTAAGCATAATTTTTACTAACAGTCAGTCTTGTTAGTGAAAAATGTTTTGCTAAGAGTATTTTGGACAAGAGTTTACATAAATACATAAAAACTGCTTTTCTAGCAGCAAATTGCTGATTCTGCCTGTACTAATCTGAAAAAAATCTCTGGTAAACATTTTTTATGTTGTTCACTCTGTTTAGGGTTTTTTTTTCTTGCTCTGCTCACTAAATACACAGTGTGCTAATCTGAAAAAATATTTATTTCTTATGTAATTTTTTTGTTGCTGTTCATAAATACAATATTGCAGCCTGTGCTACTCTAAAAAAAAACCTCTGTCTTTCTCATCACAACATACATGGATCTAGCGTGAAAAAGGTCTGCTGCGACTGAAGCGTTGCCAGTTTTATCTGAAAACAATTATTTATGTCTAAAGTGTAATCAATGGACAATTTTCTATCTACATACCTAGCTCTGCTAAGCAAATAACTGCTTTTGTGCTTGCAATAAAAAAATAAATCCATGGCAATGTGCAAGATCTGCAAGCAGAAACAAATGTAGGAATAACATTTCTATGTACTCATGTGAAACGGCCTCTCCATCTTATTTGGCAAATGAACTTGGCAGTGGCACACCACCTTTTGGTGTCGATGTAGGATTGGTTCCCTTATGTTCCTTGTTGGTCATTGAATTTTTAGTGTATTTAGAATAAAAATTATATTTAGCCTTTTGCTGACATTATAACTTTTCCCACCGCCATCTACATCAGGGCAAGGCATTGCTTCTACTTCTTCTCCCCCCATATTTCATGGGTGTAGGGTGAAACGCTGTCATGTAGTTTTACAATTAATGAGCCTAGGTCAGAGAGGCCACATAGCAGAGGAGCTGCTTCGCTGTATCCTGCAGCAAGTATCCCACTGGATGACTCCTTACCAACTACAACACTTCAAAATGAGTCAAGTATGGATCTGTGAGGATTTTCATACACCTGCAGCTGATACCTCTGAATAGTGGTGCCACCATCTCCCTGTATCATCATGTTCCATTTACTGTACTGCTGATACTGCCTCCTACGCCTGCAACAGATACCACCACTGCCAGCACTCAGCCAGAAATGTCCTATGGCCTGGTTCATCACATTCCACTATAGTGCACTCTTGGTAAACATAGACATACATGTCACTTTCACTTTAACATAACTTCGACTGTGTTTGCCTTAAAGAGCTAGAAATTGGATATATGGGATCCTAGGAGACTTGACAGTGTTATACCCTATGTTTTAAGCCAATTTAAGTTGTGGTTTGTACTGAACTTGTTCAACCGGAAACAAATCTGGGACCTGAGCCACCTGAACCCCAAATGAATCTTGAGAGGTTCGCCCATCTCTAATACTAACACAGATGTAGTTTTAGGTCAGATTTATGCAGAAATGTAGAAAATTCTGAAGTGTTCACAATCTGAATTCATAGGCTGACAGCACTTATACAATGCAATTGTAGCCCTATTTGGGGGGGGTATGAGTATTATCCCTCCCGCAACAGACTCTGGCGCTGACCTGTGTGTATAATGGGACCTGAAGCCTTCGCTGAAGGGAAGAGTGGGAACATATATGAAATATATCAGTGCCTCCACCCAGGATAGAGCCTCTGTATTACAGGGAGGATCTCTTCCTGGGACTTACCCATGAAATACAGTTAGTAGCCTTAACAAGGATCACTGTACTAATCTCACAGTCTGAAGAATACATACAGATACCACATAAGGTTATAACAGTAGCTTTATAAGAATCAACAGGGTAATAATACATACATAAAATATACTCAGAACACAGCAATACTACAACAACCAGCAAGTCCTCAACCGTCTTAGGTTATATACCCGGGTATATATATAGATATATAGCAAGAGTCCAGTGCACAATACCTCCAGGCAACAGAAGAGATGCAGGGGCCCCTGTGGATGACTGTGGATCCTCGGATTCTTCCAGGAGATGACAGACAGCTGATCAGGAGATGATGATGATGATGGTGAGATTCTTCACAGGCAGCAAACAGGGCGACGGTGACGGCAGTAGATGCAGGCCTGACTACCCTAACACTGAGTCCTTAACCTGCCAGCTAAACTACTAGTGCCACCGGGCCTCTAACTAGCTAGTTGGCCTTCGGAAGCCTAACCTATCACTGCCCTGAACTATATATATATATATGGATCCCTAACTACGGTTACTAGCTAGGTCCTGTGAGTATATAGGGGGTAACACATACCTAACTATATACTGTGAAGTAAAGAGGAACAAGTGGCTCTTAGACTCCCCCAGACATAACATGTCTGTCTCAGCAGCTCTGCTCACATCTCTCCCCCCAGCAGCTCTGCCTCACATGTGTCTGACTCACTGTATTTACAAAACAAAACTTGCACTAAATGCCTGGGGTCTCTGAAGCCAAACTGCAGGGGCAAAGAAGCCAGATACATTATATACTAGTAGAAATGGCAGTTCCCTACACTCTCCCTCTGGTGAAATCTTTACGTCACGTCAAAGACATACAAAGTCATAGTATACAGTCAACATTACCAATGACAATATCAATATGGTTGCTTTTGCATTTACAGAGTCACAACAGGTTAATAGGTATACATGCCAGCAGGAGCGAAAATTGGTAACATATTGACCAAAGTGGACACTGCACCCACCCAAGCATGATATAAATGAGGCTGAGTAGTAAATCTGGGGTCCCCCAAACTATCATATGTCAGCATAGGTGGAGGGTGTCTAATTCTCTCTCCTCTCCGTACCTCTCTCTGAGGTAAACTAGCATGTCCAGGCCCTAAACTAGGGTTGTCTGCCATGGGAGGGGATGGTGCTGGTGGCGTAGGAGAGCTAGATCCCTGCTCATCTGTAGACACAGATCTAGGTACGAATTCTGGAGTTTGAGGGTTCATAGGTCTCCCTGAAGGAGAAGATACTGGTGATCTAGGAACTTCAGGAGCCACAGTCCAATCACTCTCAGGAGTTTCAGGAAGGTCAGGTGGAATATCGGCTAAGGACTGTGGAGAATCGCAGGCCGAGCCATCATTGGAGATATCCATACCATCAATCTGAGGTACAGGCAACAAATGATTTCTATGCCAAGTCCTGATCCTCCCGTCCCGTCCTTTTATCTTGTAGACTGGTATTCCAGGCAACCGATCTACCACTGTAAAGAGTTCACTCCGCCATCGATCAGCCAGCTTATGTTTTGCAGATGCTCCCAAATTCCGTAGCAGAACATGGTCCCCAGGGTTCAATTCTCGGTATCTTACTCGAAGATCAAATCTCCTTTTATTTCCTTCATTCACTTTGGCCGCATTTTCCTCAGCCAGCTGATAAGCACTCTTAAGCGTTTCTTTCAAACGTGCCACGTATCGGTAATGATCTCGATGACTGATACCATCGGTAGAGACTCCCAACAAGATGTCAATAGGTAGCCTAGGCTCTCTTCCAAACATCAGAAAGTATGGTGAATATCCTGTGCTCTCGTGCCTTGTACTATTATAGGCATGCACCATAGCCTCCACTTTTCGACTCCAGGATCGCTTATCCTCAATTCGTAAGGTACCAAGCATATCAAGTAAAGTCCTGTTAAATCTTTCAGGAAGGGCATCTCCCTCTGGATGGTAAGGCGTCGTCCGACTTTTGCGGATGTTCAACAACTGAAGTAACTCTTTGATCAGGTTACTCTCAAAATCCCGGCCTTGATCAGAATGCAACCGGTGTGGTAAGCCATAATGGATAAAATACTTTTCCCAAAGCACTCTTGCAACAGTGACTGCTTTTTGATCCTTAGTCGGAAAGGCTTGAGCATATCGTGTGAAGTGATCAGTCACCACCAATACATTTCCAAATCCTCTGGAGTCGTTGTCAATACAAAGGAAGTCTATGCAGACAAGATCCATGGGGCCCGAACTCTTCAAGTGTCCCATGAAGGCCGCTCGAACCGGGACAGTCTTCCTCTGCAAACATCTGCGACAGCACCTACACAGACGAGTCACGGTATCTCTCATTTTGGGCCAGTAGAATCGGTCTTGTATTAGGCCATAAGTCTTCTCAGGTCCCAAATGACCATGATAATCATGCAGACTTCGGAAAATCATCTTCTGAAAGCAGCTTGGAATAACTAGTTGGCGCCTTCCAGGGTGATCATGATACAGCACCACACGATAAAGTAGGCCATTGTCTATTTCAAACTTCTCCCAATCTCGTAGAAGTTGACTGCATTCAGAGGGTAGGGATGTCTTTAACATTTCTCTGTCTTGAGAACTCACTGCTTGATAAAGAGGTCCAATTAAAGGATCAGTCTTTTGACTCCAGATCATTCGCTTTGAAGATATAGAACAACTCTCAAAGGATCCTAAAGCGGCAGGGTAGGCAAACATGTCTGGTACAGCTTCGGGACCTCCCCCAATAGAGTCAATAAGCCGAGTTTCAGAAAAGGCTACTCGGTCTTCAACTACAGCAGCCATGGCACACAAAGCTCCTACTCCAGGACTTGGCACTTCTTCCCATTCATCCACTACTTCCGGACTAGGTAATCCAGGCCGTCTTGATAGAGCATCTGCCCCAATGTTCTTAGGCCCCGATTTATACTTGAGTGTGAATTGGTAGTTGGATAAAGCTGCCAACCAGCGATGTCCTGTAGCATCGAGTTTAGCGGTTGACAAAACGTATGTCAGTGGATTGTTGTCTGTTCTTACTTCAAACGTGGCTCCGTATAAATAGTCATGTAATTTATCAACAATGGCCCACTTGAGCGCCAAAAACTCCAATTTATGTACTGGATAATTTTTCTCGCTGGGAGAAAGACTTCGACTTATGAAAGCTATGGGCCGTAACCCGGCCGGGTATTCTTGGTGCAGCACGCCACCTAATCCTTCAAAGCTGGCATCTACATGTAGCACATATGGCTTATGTGCATCAGCATAAGCCAGAACGGGAGCTTCTGTCAATTTCTTCTTCAACAACTTAAATGCTTCTTCACAATCCGCAGTCCACCTATCGCCAAAAAGGCTTTTGGAAGACCCTTTCTTCTTTCCCGGATCTCCTGCATCACTCTTCAACAGGTCGAGGAGGGCTCGAGCAATTTTTGAATATCCTTCCACAAATCGTCGATAGAATCCACAAAACCCCAAGAAAGATTGCAACTCCGTAATATTTTGCGGTCGGGGCCAATTCACCACAGCTTCAATCTTACCAGGATCGGTAGCAACTCCTTCAGCAGAAACAATATGACCTACATAAGTGACCGAAGATCTACAAAATTTGCATTTGTCAGCCGACAACTTCAGCCCCTCTTCTTTTAAGCGATGGAGTACTCTCATGAGTCGTTCTTCATGTTCTTCCAGCGTCTTTCCAAACACAATAATGTCATCAAGATATACAAGGCATTCCCGGGGCACTAAATCACCTAACACTCTTTCCATCAACCTTTGGAACGTTGCTGGCGCACCTTTTGTACCTTGCGGCATACGAGTGAACTGAAAGAAACCCAAGGGGCATATGAAGGCTGTCTTTTCCTGATCCTCAGGTGCCATTGGGACTTGATAGTATCCCGATCTTAGGTCCAGCACTGTGAACCAACAGTTTCCATTCAGAGCTTCCAGAGCTTCTTCAATTCTCGGCAGTGTATACTGATCAGGTAAGGTTCTCCGGTTCAGAGTTCTGTAATCCACACATAGGCGAATTGCTCCAGATTTTTTTCTTACCACCACAATAGGTGAGGCATAGGGGCTCTTACTGTCCACAATGATCCCCTGACCTTTCATTTGCTGTAGAGTCTGTCTTAACTCATCAACATCCTTTGGAGCAACTCTCCGTGGTCGCTCCCGGAAGGGAGTAGAATCGGTCAATCGGAAAGTGTGTTGAGCACTTTTAGCACAACCTACATCCATATCATCCATGGAGAACACTTCCGATAATTCAGACAACTTCTGTGTCAGTCGCTGATTCCAGGCCTCTGGTAAATGTGGATCACTCAAGTCAAGATTGAGATTAGGGATTGCATCTCGGATTTGAATCCTGCACACTTCAGCGTATGGATTTACTCCAAGCACAGGGTAGCAGTGGGCCACATTCTGGTATGGTCCAATTACAATCGGATGCGGTGAACAGTTCCTCACTGTCACACAGGTAGATAACTCCACTTTATTTCTCCAGTCCTTTCTCTCTGGGATCACCATCCAGCCATTCTGGTTAATCATTTCTTCAGGGGTTTCCATAAGGACATAACTCCCCCCTTCAAGCAAATCGGGAGCAATGCTGGAGGCTACTCTCAGAACTCTCTCCCCGCCGGCAGGAACTTCCACGGTTCTCTCACCGATATGATATACCATTCCATGTCGATAGCCAGTAGACAGGGCATCACAGAGTTCTCTAAGATCAGAAGATATATTCACCGGCTGAGCTGCAGGGTTCCAATCTCTTCCAAGAAACTTCTGAAAAGCATAATGCACTGCGGGACAATTAGTGCCAAGTATCACAGGAGCTGCACAAGAATCCCCTGTATCAGGACAGACAAGAGCCGTAATCTTCATGGGAGCGACACTCTGATCTTCTAATTCAGGGACAGCTATAACTACTTGTAGGCTGCCATCTACAGGATATGATCCTGAATTAAGCCCCCACAATTTCATTTGTCCTGTAGACTGAAGAGGTATATCCCTCAGATACTTTTGGTAGAACGAGCGATAAATCAGGGTCACTTGAGATCCTGTATCAAACAGGGCAGGAGCGGCATGACCATTGACAGTGACTTTGACAACGGACCTGGAGCCCGCGATAGCGCCTCTGGTCTTTACTCGGCCGGCCTTCCTTCGGTGTCTTTGATTCTGAATAGAGAAGACAGCACTGTGTCTCAATCCCTCACTGTCCTCCGTACACTGTCTGGCAGTATGGCCCGTCTGACCACATTTATAACAGGTTCTAGCATCCTTCCTCCGTTGAATGGCAGTGGGTGGAGTGGCGGACTGTCTAAGTTCTGACCGCTCCGCTGGTTTGTCCTTGTTTGAATTAGGAACAACATCTTCTTTAGAGATGCTTTTCGCTTTCTTAGGGGTACTAAAACTAATGTCAGCTTCTTGTTTCTTCACTAACTTCATTAAGTCAGGAAATGGAAGGACTCTATCAGATAGTAAGACCTTGAGTACTTGAGCAAGAGGATGATGAGGTTGTAACCCTCTCACCAACTGACTGGTTCTCATAGCGTCTACCTCTGAAGTAGATATAGCTGCGTGGTACACCAGACGTGAAAGAAGTAGCTGTAAACGGTTAATAAAAGTAGAGACATTTTCCCCTTCTTTTTGACGAACCATTCGGTAATCAGTAACCATCTGGGCAAGGTCATAGTATGGCTCAAAGTGATCAGACAGTACTTGTATATAGTCCATTGCACTCACTCCTTCATGAGAGTCTCTGTACAAGCGGATCAATTCTGCAGCAGGAGACCGCAAACTTTCACTGATACGCTGCCGCTTGCCTTCTTCAGAGCAAGACCATTCCTTCAGGCATTGGAGAGTATGTTCTTTCCATATCTCAAAGTTTTCCTCCCCTTGTGGTACTGGGACATTTCCAGAGAATACTTTTAGTTTCTTGTAGTGAGTGGCCTGCAGGCCCTGAGCTAACATTTCAGTCAGCCTGGCTAAAGTGCTAATAGCACTGTCACTAGAGGAACTGCTAGCGACGGCCATACTGGGGGGGTAACTGGCTGAGCGGGGTTCTTCCTTTACCTGAACCAGGGGAGGAACAGGAGGTCGGTAATCCCATGTAGTAGCTAGTGGGAGGTTCCCCTCTGAGCTATATCGCTTCTCCATATCAATGACTATTCCCACTTCTAAATCTCAGCAGTGCCTCCAAATGTAGCCCTATTTGGGGGGGGTATGAGTATTATCCCTCCCGCAACAGACTCTGGCGCTGACCTGTGTGTATAATGGGACCTGAAGCCTTCGCTGAAGGGAAGAGTGGGAACATATATGAAATATATCAGTGCCTCCACCCAGGATAGAGCCTCTGTATTACAGGGAGGATCTCTTCCTGGGACTTACCCATGAAATACAGTTAGTAGCCTTAACAAGGATCACTGTACTAATCTCACAGTCTGAAGAATACATACAGATACCACATAAGGTTATAACAGTAGCTTTATAAGAATCAACAGGGTAATAATACATACATAAAATATACTCAGAACACAGCAATACTACAACAACCAGCAAGTCCTCAACCGTCTTAGGTTATATACCCGGGTATATATATAGATATATAGCAAGAGTCCAGTGCACAATACCTCCAGGCAACAGAAGAGATGCAGGGGCCCCTGTGGATGACTGTGGATCCTCGGATTCTTCCAGGAGATGACAGACAGCCGATCAGGAGATGATGATGATGATGGTGAGATTCTTCACAGGCAGCAAACAGGGCGACGGTGACGGCAGTAGATGCAGGCCTGACTACCCTAACACTGAGTCCTTAACCTGCCAGCTAAACTACTAGTGCCACCGGGCCTCTAACTAGCTAGTTGGCCTTCGGAAGCCTAACCTATCACTGCCCTGAACTATATATATATATATGGATCCCTAACTACGGTTACTAGCTAGGTCCTGTGAGTATATAGGGGGTAACACATACCTAACTATATACTGTGAAGTAAAGAGGAACAAGTGGCTCTTAGACTCCCCCAGACATAACATGTCTGTCTCAGCAGCTCTGCTCACATCTCTCCCCCCAGCAGCTCTGCCTCACATGTGTCTGACTCACTGTATTTACAAAACAAAACTTGCACTAAATGCCTGGGGTCTCTGAAGCCAAACTGCAGGGGCAAAGAAGCCAGATACATTATATACTAGTAGAAATGGCAGTTCCCTACACAATACATGAGTATTTTAGTGTATTACACTGAACCAGTGATCAGATGATCTCATTGAGGCTCAAGTCCTCTAGTGGGATAAAACATGTAAAATATATAAATAAATAAACGTATTAATTGTTCTATTATGGACAAGGACAAGGTCTGCATGGAGTTTATACGTTCTTGTGTCTGTGTGAGTTTTCTCTGGGTACTCCGGTTTCCTTCCACACTCCAAGGACATATTGATAGGGAATTTAGATCGTAAACCCTGTTGGAGCAGTGAGTAATGACAATATCTTTAAATCGCTGCAGAATATTTTGCCACTATATAGGCAAGCTAAATAAAAATGATACATATTTGGTATTTCTGCATCTGTAACAACCTGTAGAATAAAACAAAGCATTATTTAACCTGTATAATTTTTGGTCATCTCGTCAAAAAGTACAATAAAAACTGATTATGTAAAAAAAAAAAAAAAAGTCTTATGTACCCCAAAATGTACAGCTTATCCCACAAAAGTGAACTAGTTTGTAATGAGCTGGGTTTGTTATGAATTTTCCAAAAAAATTGGGTTTTGTGAAACCTAAAATTTTTAGGGTTTGCCGCCTACAAATAGTTTTTATACTCTGGTGTCTCTTCATGGCCCTTGACCCTAGAGGCCTCAGTGATGTGTCTCTAGGGTATGTGACATCAGAGGAGATGCTAGAAGACACCACAAGAGTACGCTGATAAAGACCAGGAATCCCAGGAGAGGTGAGGATCAGCGTTTTTTATTTTCTTCCACATCTCTCTAGGCCTAGGCTTATTATACTCATTGGTATGAGGAGACCCCAGAGTATAATACTAGCACTTTCGGTTCGGTGCAAAACTTGCAGGAAAATCTTGTGAATATTCACTAATCAAATTTCATGAGGTTCGTTTATCACTAAAAAGAAGCCCTCAACCAACTCCATCAAGAGAAAAATAAAAATGGTATGCCTCTCAGTAGATGCTAATGCAAAAACTTTTTCCTAAAAATAGATTTTTTATTCTTCAAGATCCGTAAAACAAAACAAAAAAATATGATTTAAGTATCACTGTAAAGGTAACATGTTCCTTATGCTGTAATGTGAATGGAAAAACATTAAAATGTAAAAACAAATACCAGAACTGATGTTTTATTCATCTCCTCTAATAAAATTAAGTGAATAGCTTATAGTCACCCCAATATAGTTTCATTGAAAATTGCTTCTCATCCAGCAAAAAAAGACCTCATATGGCTACATCAATGGGAAAAAAAAGGTTTATAGCTTGTTCAATGCGATAACAAAAAAACCTAAAAATCGACACATCCTTTAGGGCAAAGCTGGGTGCGGCCGGAAAGGGAATGTGTAAGCTGTACAAACCTACATCAGAGTTTGCTAAGGAAAATACACCAGTAGTGACTTCCTAGAATGCCCCCCATCCTAGGAGTTAGTGGGAGCAACACATTGGATACTGAAATGGTGTGTTTTTGGAAAAATTGCAATTTCCGCATGTCATCTGCACATTAATTTCTGTAAAATAATGTAATGCAACACTCAACGGGCAAAAATCTTGCCATGCTTGATAAATTCCTTTAGTGGTGTGTTTTCCAAAATGAGATCACTTGTCAGGGAATTCCACTTTACTTGCACTTCAAATGTCAAATGGCATCCAAAAACCTAATCTGTGTTTTAAAAGCTAAATAGTGTTTCTTCCCTTCTGCATTCAGCTGTGTGCCCAAACAGGAGTTTACACCAACATATACAACTTTGTTCCGGAGAACCCACTGAAAAGTTTTAGGGTGCATGTCTCTGTTGACATAAAGTGGGCACTACATATTGCGAACTTGCTTAAGGGGTGTAGTTTCTAAAAGAGATTGTATCTTTGGGGTAATTTTTTGAACATTATTTTAATAGTTGACCTCAGAGCCTCTGGCGTTGTCTGCCAATGCAGTGTTACTGACCAAATTGGAACTCAATGCACATCGTGCTCTTTCACTTGTGAGGCCTGTCATGTTGCCAGGCTAAAGATTAGGGCCACATGTACTGTAGGATGTCTCTGAAATCAGGAAATACAACTTATTAACTAGAGTTGACTTTTCACAGTGCCACAAGCTGGGCATGGCATATTGGGCACTGCAATAGTTTCCAAAATGAGGTCACGTTTGGTAGTTTCCACAGCACTGGCAACTTAGGGACTATGCAAATTCATCATAGGCTTCTGCTATGAGGGAGACCGGCGGACCATGGCCTTATGGCAGGTTTTATCCTCCTCTAGTGCATCGGCGACCTCGTCCATTCTTTCTTCCACTTCAGCAACCAGAGAGCCCATTTCCTTGATTTGCTTAGTGAAATCTGTGACAGCTTTAGAGAGTTCTGTGGCTCCAGTCCCACTCCTAGGCCGGACAAAGTCGAGGGGGGGTCCTGCAGCACTACCGGATGGTGGTGGTAGTAGTTCTTTTCCCCCGGGGCACTTCCAGTTGAAGAGGGGACCTCTCCTACCTGAGCCTGTGTGGTGTTGGTCGGAAGAGCCCTGATGGTAAAGCAGGCACGACTCAGGGGTCAGCGTTGCAGGAAAACCAAACAGCCGTTTATTAAGGCAACTTGAACAGAGAGTCAACAGCAGCTTCCAGATGGGGGTAGTAGTCCTACAGTGTCCAACCCTCAGCCTTGGTTCTAGGAGGGCGCCCAAAGATGGTATAGGCTCCACAGGATGGCTTTCTCTATTCCTCCTCTGTGCCTCTCCCAGCCAGTACTCTGGGGATGGAGTTACAGGGAGTCCTGACAGGGATCTGGTTACCTGTAGACTAGGCCCGACTATGACTCTCCTGTCAGGGTCCTCTCCTGCTCCTCCTGGCACGACACCAAATAAGTCCAGCCACTTGGAATTCTTTACTCCCTTGCTCTATGCTGTCTTCAGGTGAGCCTGGGGATGATGATCTCCCTCCTGAGGCTGTGAAAGCGGCGGTTGGCCCTTAGTCCAGAGGCTGGTGGCAGGTCAGCTCTGCACACCCAGTTTAGTCTGGTGCATACACTGAACTAACTTCCAACCGTCACCGGGGAGATTATATCTCCTCACAACCCCGCCCAGCGGCCTGTGATAGGCCAGGGCTGAACCAAGTCTGGGTTTGAACACTGCAGGGGGAAACATATAAGGAAAAGCTGCACATCAATACATTTAACATAGAACAAAACTTACAGACATAAAACCCAGAGGCACACAAGACAAACACATAAAAGCAGTAACCCTCTGCAGGGGATATCTGCCAAAACTGTGCTCTGGGACGCCAGGCGCTTAGCAAGATGGTGGTGCCGCACTCACAGGGACCACAGAGGGCGTCGCAGATGCCAGGATGGAGCGGCGATGAAGTCTGCGGACCTCTCCAAAACTGGTCTGGGTAGGCAGTAGAGAGTGGGTTAGCTTGAGGTACCAGTAGAGGCCCAGTTGGAACCCCCAAAAGTGAGTTTAGGACAGCGGGATGTTGGAGTTGAGGGAATGCACGTCCACCAGGGAGAGCATCAGGCCACGCTCCACACTTTCATAGGATTTAGAGAGAGATGCAAGAAGTCAGCTTGCTCGTCAAGAACCAATTTCAAGTTATGACTTGAGTTTTGTTTAGACTTTCTGTGTGTATTTCTCACATTTAGATTGTACTAAAGGCTTACTAATACTGCCAAAGTACAAAACTTAGAGAAGATAGTTTTAAAGGGGTTGTCCAGGACAACCAGCTTTTTGTTTTTTTTATATGAGGCTGGGGAAGGTGAAGAAGAAAAAAAAAACATACTCCACAGTTCTCCAGTGTCTCTCAGCGCGGTCTGGTCCTGCTGCTCCGGGCTCTTGTGGCAGAATTCCTCACCACACGTCCACACGTGAACGCTAAGGCCAATCAACAGTCTAAGGAAAGGACACGAGATGTCACAGGTAGTTTATCCCGGACAACCCTTTAAGTTGCATCAGATTTATCAAAATGTGTAATGCTGAATGATAAATCTGATGTATTTTAAGACTGTCAAGTCCAGTGTTTCCCAATTTTATAGACTTGAAGCACCCCTGGAAAATTCCTTGGGGTACCCTACCAAATCATTTTTACCAAAAGATAAAAAACAGCAGTTTGGATTTGTTAGTTTTTTTAGCACAGTATTTGATTTACAGCTAGAACATAAATTTGTAATTCACTTGTAAATTCAAAAAACCCCAACAAAAACCACATCACAGTAAGAATGCACCCTTAAAGCTACATCCTATATTTCCCATATAAAAATTCACCTTTTACTATCACCAGGCTCGCTTAGTGGTCTCTGCTAGTATCATGCTCCCCAGTGGCACATCACACAGTGGCCCAACCACTTCTCCAGTCAGTTGGCCCAGTAGTTCCCTGGTTGCGCTACATAATACTGTATAATAATTCCAAGTGGCCCCCACTTTATGATGTTCCCCAGTTTCCCCCAGACACCTAATAATGCTCCCCAGTACCCTATATACACCCACATATGCCCCACATACACACCCACAGACACCCCATATGCTCCCCAGTGGTCCCCAGACACATAATAATATTCCACAGTGGTCCTCAGAAACATAATAATGCTTCTCAGTGGTTCTCAAATATGTAATAATGCTCCCCAGTGAATAGGAATGCTCCCAGTGGCCCCCAGACACATAATAATGCTTCTCTTACACCAAATAATGCTCCCTACTGGCCTCCAGATATTTAATAATAATGCACCCCAGTGGTCTCCAGACACATAATAATGCTCCCCAGTGGTCCTCAGATACATACAGTAATACTGCTCCACAGACACTTAATAATACTCTCCTGGTGGCCCACAGACACATAATAATGCTACCCAGTGGCCCCTAGACACCTAATATTGCTCACCTGTGATCCCCAGAGACCTAATAATATTACCCAGTGGCTCCCGGACACCTAAAAATGCTCCCCAGTGGCCACAAGGCAAGTTGTAATGTTCCCCACTCGCCTCAGGACAAGTAATAATTTTCCCCAGTGGGCCACAGGCAGCTAGTAATGCTGCCAGTGGCCACCAAACACCAAATAATGCTACCTAGCAGCCCCCAGACACTCAATAATGCTGTTCAGTGCTCCCCAGACACATAATAATGCTCCCCAGTGGCCCCCAGACACATAATAATGCTTCCTGGTGATCCTCAGACACATATTGTCTCACAGTCGTCCTCAGATATATAATAATGCTCCTCAGACACATAATAATCCTAGTGGACCCTAGACACCTAATAATGCTCACTAGTGACTCCCAGAGACCTAATAATGCTTCCCGGTTTCTTCTAGAAAGTAGTAATGCTCTCTAGTGGCCCCGAGGCCAGTTGTAATGTTCCCAAGTGGCCCTTAGGCAAGTTGTAATATTCCCGAGTGGCCCCCAGGCAAGTGTTAATACTCCACAGTGGCTCCCACACTGTAGTTATGCCATATAAATGAAAAAGAAAACAATTAACACTTACTCATACTTGTTCCCCTGGAACTCTGCTGCTCGTCTGCAGCTCAAGACAGCAGGTCTTCACCAGACTTCACTGGCAGATGCCTGAGTGGTAACGGCTTCCTGCTCAACAATGCTATTTAACTATATCACAAGGATGCCGATATAGTTGAAAGAGGACATGTGGCCATTCCCCTCCAGATTGTCACGGCAATGTCCAGTCCAGATATAGATCAAGCGTCACATAGTATAAACATGCTATTAGGTGGTTAACTGGTTACAAATAATGCAGTGATTTTAGTGTAGTGAATACCACCTGTGCATCGTGGGCACTGATTAAATAGTAAGGGTGGTCTGGCTTGACTTCTAACCGAGTAAAAACCAAACTAGACACAAGCCTGATTTTCCTACCCTCATGTCCTGGTGGTCCCCGATTACATGTATATAAAGTAAGGGACCCTCTCCCAGTGATCTTGAGTTTCCCTCACATACGAAGACCATTAATTATCGATACCATAACTAACTCTCTCCTGGATATGATGGGTTATCATTAGAGATGAGCGAATCGAAGCTGCAGAAGTGGAATTCGATCCGAATTTCAGGAAATCTTCGATTCACATGGAATCCGGAATTCCTGATGCTTCGCGGTAACGAATATTTAATAAGGACCTTTGTGACATCAGACGGCCACAAGATATTCTCTAGTGATCTGATTGGGTAGGCGTATCTTTGCTTGTTAGCAGATCCTTCCACATGAATAAAAGTTGTCCATGCTGGAGAGAGAGAGAGAGAGAGAGAGAGAGACATGACCACGGCATCCAAGGGCTTCCGCCATTTTACCGCCCACCCCGGCTCTCTGCAGACAGGAAATAGCTGTTTATTCGCCGTGAATTAATTCGGATCGAATAGAATCATATCGGAAAATTCGGTGAAGTTGGCGAATCGAATTTTTGAAAACTTCGCTCATTTCTAGTTATCATCCAATGGAGGAATATTTTTGTACCTACAGTAGGTTGATGCAGACTCGCATTTTGCATGTAAAATATCACAATACAATTGTAATACAGAACAGAGAGAACATAAATAAATTCCCAGTGGTATCTATGGTGAACTTCAAAACTACTTATTGAAGACTCATGGTGGAATCTACCCCATCAGGTTTTAAGTAGAGATGAGCAAATTGGTTTGTAACAAAGCAGATTCGACCCGAATATTCCAAATTGTTTGAAACCGAACAATTTGGGATTTGTCTCGGACGAACTAAAATGGTTGCCGCGAATAGATGAATGCGAGACCACTGCTGCTATTATTAGCTATTTTCTATAATCTATCCCTGTGCTGGGACATTATGATGTCACAGTACAGGGATAGTAAAAGAATAATGATGGTAGTGGGTGATAAAAAAAATAAATAAAAATCATAGTGGAGTTACTTTGGCCATTTGAATTTAGCGCCATAGCATTTGCTCTGGCACTAAATTCAAATGGGCCAATCACAGGAGAGCTGCTGCTGCTATTTAATTCTATAGTGACAGTGGCTCTTCTGTGATAGTGGGACCACCGCTGATAATAGTGGCAGTGGTCCTGCTATGATCTATGTAAAAGAAATTGGTGGCAGTGGGTGAAAAAAAAAATCATAGCTCCCCTATGTTTTTAATTGTTTTGCCCACTGCCACCAATTTTTTATACTATTCCTATACTGTGACATCATAGTGTCACAACACAGGAATAGATTATAGCGGGACCACCGCCGCAATTATCAACAGTGATCCCGCTATCACAGAAGAGCCACTGTCACTAATGAATACAATAGCAGCAGCAGCTCTTCTGAGATTGGTCCATTTGAATTTAGCGCCAAAGCACCTGTTATGGAGCTAAATTCAAATGGGCCAATCACAGGAGAGCTGCTGCCATTATTGATTGGGGGGGCAATGGGGGGGGCAAACTGGACAAATGCTCAGGGGTGTGCAGAGGACACACAGCAGGTTTCTCTCGGTTGCTGGCATACTACTAACAGTCATTGGAGATGCAGTGGAATGTACCAAGGGGCAAAACATACATAAAACATAAGGGAAGCAGAAAAACAATACATAAACACATAAAACATCACAAAAATAAAATAAAATATTTTCAGCATTGTCTACTGGGATGCTGCATGGACATTAACCTTGTAACCTGAAAATGTTCAAAAAAATTATATAATTTCAAACAATTTTGGTATTGTCATAAACAATATGACATCGTCAGCAAAGAGTGCAATTTTCGCAGTGGTTTTACACAGAGTTATGGCCATAAAAAGGTCCAACTCATCCAAAAACCTTGACAAGGGTTCAAGGGCAATGTTAAACAGGAGAGGGGAGAGGGGGCACTCCTGTCTTGTTCCCATCAGTAAGAGGAAGGAGGAAGACAGCAATGCCTGGGAACTTATATAAAACTTATCTGGGCAGTGGGGTTTGTGTAGAGTCCCTTAAGATAGGTTCTAAAATTGCAAACAATCCCCATTTTGTCAATCACCAGCCTCAGGCAGTCCCACTGGACATTGTCAAATGGTTTTTCTGTATCCAGCACAAGAAGAATGGGATTTTCACCTGACTGGGGCCGTTGACACACCCGGTTCAAGACTACCAACACCTTTATGATATTAGTCACTGACACCCATTTGATGATAAAACTCATCTGAGCATGGTTAGGCGGTTTGCTAGTATGTTCAATAATATTTTAATTTCCATATCAATCCACATCTTTCCAAAGATCTGTAGGACCATGGTTCCATGAGATTCCTGTCCGGTTTAGGCAAGAGTTTAAGTGTGCATTTCTCAATTCCAGCCTAATATGACCAGTAGTTAGAATAGCATTGAAATGATCTACTAGGGGCGGGACCACCTGTTCACGGATTACCTTGAAAAACACACATGGGAATCTGTTTGGGATCTGGCGACTTGCCCAAAGAAATCTTTAGTTACTGATTATTATCTCCTCTGTTACTGCGGCACTGAGACCCTCTCTGTGTTCATCTGACAGAATGGGCAGATTGACCCCTGCCATAGGCACTACTGATTCAAGATAAAGTGATTGGTAAAAGTTGCTGAAGATGGAAACTATGGCATGTGGGTCAGTGTATAACTTACTGTCGATATTCCAGAGTGCTATTATGAGGGTGGGCTTAATTTACTCTTTCGTTAGACGGGCAAGCAACTTCCCTACCTTATTACCATAGATTATTTTATGGAGCAGGTCAGCTGTTCCTTATGTTCCACTCATAGCTCAAAATCCCATTTTGCGGTCATCCATGCATTACAGTTCGTTTCAAAAATGTCAGCCAAGAAATTAGAATGTGACTATATCTTAGTTTTTCCATAGCACATTTATACGAGTCCTTTTTCTTCTTTTTATATACTGCCAAATATTCTATTATTTTGCCTCTAATTACTGCCTTCACTGTTGCCCAATAGAGAGCTGGGTCCACCTTGTGTGCCCGATTCACCTCCGTATATTCTAGCCACCAACCCTACATCAATGTAATGCAAAAGTCATCCTTTACTAGGAAGCTGGAAAATTACCAGGTAACCTGGGTACCCCTGGAATGGGAATCCATGATTTCAACTAGGATGGGGGAATGATCAGAGATCATCTGTATCTGTATCTTGAACGCCTCTCTGTCAAGCAGGGTGATAAAAGGACATAATCAGTTCTTGACCAAGACTTTTGGGCATGTGAGTAATGCTTGTATTCTTTTTTCTCTGGATTTAAGTCTTGCCAGTCATCTGTAAGCCCAGCGAGAGCCATAAGTGAGGGGGGAGCACCCTTGCCTTTCTGAGGGCGTGAAAGTCATTTTCCTATCGTAGTGGTGTTATTTGCACCTGTAGGTGCATGCCCAGGTCCTGGACGAAAGATTTTGTAATCATCATTGCAACCATAAATATAGATATCCCATAACTCCCCAGCATGAGAAAGTCTGAGATATGATATCCTGCCCTTATTGTCACTCGTGTGTGATACAAACTTATGGGGAAAGTGCTTATAAATAACAATGAAGACTCTCGCTTTTGAAGGGAGCTTTAACGGGGATATCCCCCAATGTCCTCAGAGATTTACACCCCTCCAGCAGGTCACCCCAGGAATACTTCGAATGGTAGGCATGTCATGTCCCAAAGACAAGGAAACATCAGGCATCAAATACACTTATCTAAGCCCAGCCCAAGTCCTTCCTGTACTCACATATATGCAGAGCAGACCTTCAAAGTTCCTAATCTGATGCCTGCCCATCTGTGCTTGTAAGTAAAAATAAAAAAGTTCCAGCACCAGAGGAAAAGATGTTTATAAAACTTAACTTTTACTTCTAATAATGGTTACCATAAAATTATAATTAAGAGTCTGCTTTCATGGGTTACTAGTAATGGCATCACCCTATTAACCCCTTAATTCAACAGCAGAACAGCAGCTTGTTCTGCTGTTGAATTAAGGGGTTAATAGGGTGGTGTCATTACTAGTAACCCATGAAAGCAAACTCTTAATTGTATTAATCTGCAGATGTGTTTTTCTTGTGTTTGGAGGTTGTAGAAATGATTTAATGTGCCTATTTTTGTTTAGTGCTATGAGTAAGAGGCGACAGTCACAAAACGCGTAAGATACTTTTTATCTGTTTGTATGTGACATAATTTTATGATATCCATTTTTGGAAGTAAATGTTATGTTTTATATACATCTTTTCCTCTGGTGCAGGAATTTTTTTATTTTTACTTACCTGTTTGATGATACATTCCACTTCCGAGGGAATAACCGTGCATGGGAAGAATATACGCTGACCACCAGAGACATTCTCTATGAAGTGAGTGGGCTGTATTTTTTATTCATCAATCTCTTCTTGTGCCTACCAAGCCTTTTCTGTTTTGGTGGGGATTACGCTCCTCTGTGGCTTGGCAGCGAAGCAGGTTCTCATTGGGTAACCTGTTCTGGAGATCCCTAACTGCACTGGGGGCTACAGCTAGGCCCCTAGGCCTTCTCTTCTGACTCTTTGGCAGAATAGTTCTCCCCTGTTAACGTGAGTAGTTATGTACGTTGCATAATGCTCTCAAAATGTTACTTTTGTCATTGTAATCTGAAAGCATTTGATGACTTACCTCGTCCTCTGCGGTTTCTTATCAGGTGATGATTTTAATGTTCGGATCTCCACGCCAATACAATGAACTCTTTGGATATGGCAAGGATTTATAACCAGGACTTTGGGGAGGTCACATTCACATAGGACTTAGAACTCTGTTGGGTTAACCGACTCTGGGAGGACCACCACCCATAGATTATTGTGCTAAGCGCCACAAGCGCTGATCTTCAATACTATCAGTAAGCAGCTTCTGTTCAGTAAGAAACTTGTTTTTCTATAATTGACCAGTGTCTCTCTCATCCTTTTCTGCTGCCAGCCTACCTTTCAGCTCAGACAGTTGGGTGGCGTGTTTTTGCAGTTCCATCTGATACTTGTCCAATGAGGCCTGTATTGTAGCTGCCATTGTGTCTTGTGTATCTAGAGCCAGGCTTCAATGGCTAGTCGTTCATAGTCCAGTTGAAATGGGGTAGGTTAACAGCATTGCCGAGTCCACAGCCTGGAGGGAGTCTCCCTCCAAGAGCAGGCTGCAAGAGTTCCCATATGGTCAGGCGCCATCTTGCTATCTTTCGTCTGCATCTATCTATCTATCTATCTATCTATCTATCTATCTATCTATCTATCTCTCATAGCTCTTTATTCTATCTATATTTATCAATCTATCTATAAGCCTCTCACTGATGATGAGACCCTGCCTGCTAACAGACTAGAATAGATGAACGTGCAGGGGATCAGATTGCAGACTTCCAGTGCCTTATCTGTAAGTATCTGGAATGCTTTTTTGGGGGCTATTCATAGATCATCACATCCATTCATCAGATATCATCAGTAACAGCATGCTCTGCTGTTCCTATTGCTTTCTATGGGATTCATTGAAGTTGATGGAGTCCACAAAAGTCTATGGACATAGTTCAGCGTGTTAAGGAATTCAAACTGCACATTTTTGTCATGCTAAAGGCACATCTAAGCAGGATGAAAATTTGATTTGTAGGTCACTTCCTGGATTAGGCATTTATAAATCTGCAATTGTGTATTATTTTTAATGAAAGTATATTAGAAAGATTTTTATCTTTTTTATATGCAAATTAATTAAGGGCTGTTAGTTTTATAGGAAAACACAGGATTAATTTAGAAGACTCATTAAATAAAGGACGGATTTTCCTTTTCTTTTTACATAGGTATGAGCTCTTGTTGGCAAAATAAAGGACTATTACTGGAGAACAGTAATCTTAATTTATTAGGGACGATTAGTAAGCCCTTTTATTTAAACATTTACAGTAATCCATTACTAGTTCCTCGCTTGTTTTGCACTTTTTTAATGACCATAATGGCATTGTTCATTGATAATAGACTTCTGCCTGAATGTCAGGTTTGTTTATAGGTGCTGTGTAGCTGCTTTAAGAAATTTATGGATGTCTCAGCTTGAAATCTTTTTAAGGACCAATTCATTCAATCTGGTCATTGGAGTATGGATGCTCAACTCCTTAGGGAACTTCTAGAAAATGGGTTTTTATATATATCTTTCTTTCCTTTCTGTATTATTCTCACTCCCATTTTACTCCTTGAGTTCCCCATTTAGGTGCCTATTAGTTCTCTCTTTCAATAATTCTGTTGCAGCAGGATAAAAGTGCTTTTTAATGCCAGATATGTACTTTGGTCAAGACGCCAGGGTCACTTGCTGAGTAACATTTTATAGGATCGAACTAAACTTTAGCACCATAACTGTTGACTTTACAGGTGCAGGATCAGACTCCTCTATGGGTAATGTGCAATCAGCAATTTTTTTTGTTTTATGAAATAAAAAAAGCATGTAAAAATTAAATAATTCCTAGTGCACTAATGAAGTAAATGACAGCAAATAAATTTAGAAACCTAATTGCTTTTAAATTAAGTAAGCATTTTCCATTTACTGTATGCCATGGTGTATACATTCTGCAGTTGCAAATACACAAAGATTTAAGCGGAACCTATCAGCACGTTTGAGGGAACTAAACCAGCAGTATGTTCTTAGGCTAGGTTCACACTTGCACCATGCTCTCCGTCGTTCGTATCGCCGTGGGACCCGAACAACAGAGAGCCTGCCCTCTAAAACAGCGGTTACCTGCAGACACCCGCAGCCCCATAGACTATAATGGGTTCCTCCGGGTGTCCGTCAGTTTTCCGCTGCTTTTATACTGAAACTGGCAGAGAGAAAAGTCCTTCTTGGCAGAATCATTGATGCAGATGTGAACAAAGCTTTAGCAGTGACAGATTGAGGACACTAAACTGCAAAAAACGAAAGCTTCGTTCACATCTCCGTAAGAGACTCCGTAGCAGATTCTGCCGAAAATCAGCAGAGAGAAAAGTCCTGCACAGTTATAGTCTATGGAGTCCACTGGTATCCACTGTTTTAGTGGACGGGTTCTCCGTCATTTGGTTCCCATGGCGGATACGAACAACGGAGAGCACGGCACAAGTGTGAACCTAGCCTTAGTCTGTCCTCCCTGAGGTTTAGTACTTACTGTGAGATGAGACTACAATTCTGAGAAACGTGCAGGAGCACCAGCATTTGAAGAAAACTGCAAATTCATCTCTTGGTAAGTATTAAAGATTTTTTTTTTTTCTAAAGAACCCTAGACAGGCAGACTTGGCACATGAAAGTTTGGGACACCAAACCATCTGTGCATAAGAATATGTTGGTGTTTAGTGTTCCAAATCCTGTTGACAGGTCCCCTTTATTTCAACACAAATCTACTTTGTATGACCCTAAAACTTTCTTTCTTACAAGATTAAATGCAAAGGTAGTTTTATGTGCATTCATCTTGGATACAGAATACAGTGATATATACCGTGAAACAATTATTAAGATGTATGTCTGGATACTCATTTCATATTTGTTTTTTTGTTTTTCAAAAACTTTGACCACATGAACAATCTATATTATTGTAATACAATACATCACATAAATAATGACAATAATGGATAATTTCTGACATTGATTATGCCAAACTACTAAAAACATGTTGCATAAACAACTTTCTGTTCCAACCCTGGAATATAGACAGGCAGTCCTGATCTCCTCCCTATGATCTCCTCCCTATGTTTTCACTTCTCACCATCCTGGCTGCAAGCTCATGGTATGAGGATTGGGAGAAACTTTACCACTGAGATGCAGCACAGTAGGAACTCTCTGGAACAACCTAAGAAGACATTAGTCCTATCCTTATCTCTATCCTTCCTGTTTATTCAAAGGACTCATAGACCGCAATGCTACATGGCTCTTTCCTTTCCATTCCTACATTTGTACAACCTTTTTCCACATAGATGGACAGTATTTGAGAAGTCCCCATGGATAATCAGGCATGTCCTTTTGGATCTAGCTTTTCCATGCTTAAGAGGTACTAATCTTTATTTCTTAAGGTTTTCCAGTGACCATGATGCTTCTCTGGATGGTATGTGCATCCAATTATGTCACAAGCCAGGGATCATGATGTAGAAGACCTTTTTGCTCCTGCTGTGTCATCTGGTGCCCCTTGGAGAAGAAAGCTACTGTTGTAGCTGGGCCTTGGAAACTTTTAAAGGAGCCATTTGTTCACTTGTAGGGTTGCTGCACAGATGAAATAAATTGTAACATTTTGCTTGTAAATCATGCAACAATTGACACTAAATGCCCACTATTTTGTAACTGCTGCTGAGTAATCATTGAATAAAAGTACCTTATGTACACTAGGCTCACTTTAGCTGTGCCTGTTATCCTACCTGACCTGAACAGAGTATTGATTCTCAGCTTGTTCCTGACTACATTCCTGTCCTATCTGAAACTCTTGACTGATCCTTGGCTTGTTCCTGACTCCTAAACTATTGCTGCCTGCCCTGACCATCTGCCTGGACCTGTCTCCTTACGCCTTGCACCAGCATCTAGGCCTGCTGGGACAAATGCTACCAGGACTAGGATCACCTTGAGAGGAAGTGTCCTGGCAGCCTCACCAAAAAGAATCTTACAGTGGCTCAGTGGTTAACACTGTTGCCTTGTAGAGCTGGAGTCTTTGGTTCAAATCCAGCCAACGACAACATCTGCATGGAGTTTGTATGTTCTTACCATGTTTTTGTGGGTTTCTACCCACACATCGAAAACATAGTAGGGAATTCAGATTGTAAACCCTACTTGGGACTATCTCTATAAAGCGCTGTGGAATATGTTGGCGCTATATATAAGTACACTGACAAGCAAAAGGGTAACAATCTTTTGACTTTCATGCTCCATGTCTCACCATCCATTACAGCTTCGAATGTTGAGACTAACATCATTTTATAGACAATCACCTTGGCTATCTCATACCTATATTTGACTTGCAACTATTTAGCATATCATTAGAGTGGAGATATCTCCCTGCTGGCCACATCCTATTTATGTCTGCTCAGCCCTCTGCCCTGGACTCAAGGTATATGGTTCTATTACACCAGACTGGTTTTTGGTGTGCCTGTTTTCTGACCTGTCGTGGTGGGTGTATTGACCCTTGGCTTGTTCCTGACTATTTTCCTGTCTGCTGTTCCTATTCTTCCTGATCTCTGAACCCTTGCCACCTGTTTTGACTAATTGCTGTTGCTGCCTGCCTGAACCATTGCTGGAACAGCTGCTACTAACACCAGCACCATCTCAAGAGGTAGTGATCTGATATTATCCCCGCAGTAAAGTCCACATCCCTGTACAGGGTACATGCCAGGGAGGCTGCTTAGACAATACACTTAGAGTGGCCCAAAACCAAACCAGTTTGGTACCACAGTGAGTCAACAACCTGCTGACCCTGATGGTATTGATAAATTTTCTTGCTGTCACATTGTTACATGTTAGCTGGTGGTTCTGTAATCCAAAGGTCAGTACAAATGCATACTATTTGCACACACAAACTGTAAGAAATAGATCTGGGACCTCTACAGTCGCGACTGTGAGGTTGCCAGTCTTTTCCTAACACGTGCTGTATTATTGTGTGTTTCCCTTTAAGATCTTCTTATTTGTTGGTTCCAAGTCTTTTAGTTCACTTACGTCTCTCTCTCTCACCGCTGGCTATTCAGTTCTCTGGTGGTTAAGCTGTATGTTCCTATACCTGCTCGTGTTTTGTATCTGACTCCTGGCCCCGTTATCTGAACTCGTCTCTGCCTGTCAATTCTGCCTCTTTGCTCTCTCTGTTACGAACCCCTAGACTTCTCTCCGCTGATACCGATTTTGTACCACGCTGATCTCATGTTGCCAACCGGACTGTCGACTATTCTCCTGCCCGATCCTCCTGTACTGCGTTGACCTCTCATTACCAACCGGATCGATGACCACGATATTCACTCTGTCATCTTGTCTGACACCTGAAGCTGCTTCCTGCTTCTGCGGACATTTTCAGATGTTCAGTCAACTCCACCATAAGTTCTGGTGAGTGGTTCTTGTCTCCTCGGTCTGCTGTTACCTGTGGTGTGCACTGTGCCTTCTCACCTGCTGCTAATTCTGGCTGAAGGAATCTGTCAAGCCCATCCCCACCACTAGGGGCTCTAATGAACACATCTGGAGGCTGGATTTGGCTCATTTGTGGGGCGCGGAGTGCTTGGGGCTGTTTGACCATAGTTCTCAGTGGTACCTGGTTTCTGGAACTAATTAGGCCTGTCCAAGTTATAACTGTGTTTGCTCATAACACATAATTAGCGTTCAAAGATGGATTACATTCTCCATGGCCAGTCTTTACTTTCCATCGTCATTTCTGACTACACTCCAGTATCAATTAGTTTACCAGACACTTATCCAAAAAGGAGTGATTATCTATGATGGCTCTTTCCTTGTAAAAGGTGACATTTTTTTCTAACCTAATGAGAAGATGGGGGATGTGACTAGTAGATAATATTGAAAATGTTCAGGACCATCTACTGTGAGATACTGCTAAAAAGGCCACCAGAGAGCGATTGACAGCACATGTTTATTTCATGTGACGAGGGAACAATACATGAAAAACAAGAACTGGGAATTTTGACATGGCCTATAGCAGCTCTATTATGCCAACTTTCAGCTTTAGACTGATAGTTCAAATGTACTGTAATCACAACAGTGATCACAAGATTGTAAAAAAAAGAAACAACAAAACAGTAATTAAAAAATTTTTTCAATAAAAAAAATACAAATCTAAGAAAAAAATCCATAAATAATTGATTGATAGATAGATAGATAGATAGACCCAGACAATAAAATTATTACTAAAATTGATCCTAGATCATGAACATTTCTGTATTTTTTTATTCTGCCTTCTGTCTGTTGACTAAATAAAAATATTTTGTGTCCTTGAATGCAGTTAAACAAAATGTGTGGGGTTTGGTGCAGCATCCCAGAGGCTGCTGCTTTAAATTGTTCGTCTCTGTGCCTCTGGGTTGTGTGGTACGTTCCGTATCTTATGTTAAATGTATTGTTGCAGCTTTTTCTTATATATTTATATATATATATATATATATATATATATATATATATATATTCATATATATTATATATGCAGTGTTCAAACTTAGCCTTGGTTGAGCCCTGGCCTATCACAGGCCAATGGGCGGGGTTGTGGGAGACTCCGTCTCCACGGTAACCCTTGGTCTGAGTGCAGTTCAGGCAGTCTAGTGTGAGCAGTGGAAGAGTAAGGGTGTGCAGAGGTTTCCTGCCCCCACAAGCAGGGCCGGTTTTAGACAAAGTGGGGCCCTGGGCAAAATTAAAAGTGGGGCCCCAAATGCTGATATGCAAACAACACCATCGTCTTGCAGTGGCAGCCCCTATAATAACGCCTCCTTTCTGCCAACAAAAAAGTAATAACAAGCCCCATTTTACCACACACAATTCAAATGAGCACCTTTGTACCACCTAATAGATTTTTGCACCCAGACATCAGTTATTATCGCGCCTCCTTATAAATATTACACCTTTTATCAGTAATAGCTCCCTTATCTCTTATATATATAAAAATGAGTTCCTGTCTGTCTGTCTGTCTGTCTGTCTGTTCTTTATGCGCGACCAAACGACTGGACCGATCCTCACCAAATTTGGCACATATG
Organism: Leptodactylus fallax; assembly: GCA_947044405.1. NCBI lineage: Eukaryota > Metazoa > Chordata > Amphibia > Anura > Leptodactylidae > Leptodactylus > Leptodactylus fallax. Next base: position 713,670 of record CAMRHE010000141.1, read on the forward strand.
TACATCAGGTGTCCGGGAATATTATAGACTGGGTCTCAGCTCTCTTGGACGTACCGTTCCTGAGGTACAGTATTCCCAAAAAATGACCAGCATTAGCCTATACAAGCCTGCAAGTCTTTCACTCATATTCCAACTGCCATACACACGGTCACATGTCCCTTATCAGCCAATAACAGCTCGCAGGTGCTTACTCTCCTCAAGCACACAGGTTTCCATAGCAACCAAGCTACGTATGACCTGTATTAGTGAATAGCAGTTCACAGGACCTTAAATATTCAGTCATATCACGTGTATCAGCCAATATAAGTTCACATTTAATTTACCAGGTTTCCATAACAACACAGCCATAAATAGACTGTACCTATACTGGACTCAGTGGCGTAACTAGCAATGGCAGGGCCCCAAGGCGAACATTTGACATGGGACCCCCCCCGGCAACCCCCCCACGCACAAACTGCATTTCTGCACACACTATTATGCCCCATAGTGGCCCCTGCATACACTATTAGGCCCCATAGTGGCCCTTGCACACAGTATTCTGCCCCATAGTGGCCCCTGCACACAGTATCATAGTGGCTCCTTCATATAGTATTATGCGCACTTCCTGCTACTTCTTCAATGTTGGACCAGATGTCACGTGAGCCAGGCATGTATCACAATGCATAATGACGTCAGACTGGCCCACCGACATCTGGGACGCCACCAAGGAGGCCCGAAGCCTGCTGAAAAGACCCCAGAGTATAATGATAGCAGTGTTTGTGGGGTTCACGTCCCACAGGCCTTACTTACCAATCCCCGCTCCTGCTCACAGCCGCCTCTGCAGAAGGTGAAGTGCAGGCGGCCGTGAGCAGGAGTGGGGATCGGTAAGTAAATAGGGCCCGTTACCTGCTGGTGTTAAAAAAAAAAAAAAACATCAGAGGCCCGCGGGGTCCCCTAATGTCCCGGGTCCTGTGGCAGCTGCTACCACTGCTAAACCGGTATTTACGCCACTGACTGGACTGCCATACTTGATTTCAGCATTCTTATAAATTGAAACGTTTTTTTAAACTACTCATGTGCCCTGCAGAAAAACGCATGGCTGCTGCTCGAGCTAATGAAAACTCTCAGCAGACCCAAGCCTGTCTCCAATCTGATAAGGTATCTTACAGACAACAGCGAGCTGCTGAAACTCCCCAGCAGACCCAAGCCCGTCTCCAATCTGACAAAGCATTGTCAGCCACATGCACACAGCTGCACTCCAGGTTTCAATAACAACCCAGCCATTTTTCTTCACTGCTGTAGGTCAGCTTTAAAGGGGCAGGGCGCTGTGGATGACACTGTTACACAAGGTCACATACACACAGCTTTACTCCAGGTTTTCCATAACAACCGATCGCAGGTTTTTCACTGATATCCAAACTGAGATGCACATGATCACATGACACTTATGGACCAATGGAAAATCGCAGGTTCAGTCTTGACATACACACAGCTTTACACCAGGTTTCCATAGCAACCAAGCTATTTATGTCCTGTATGAGTCAATAGCAGTTTGCAGGTCCTTAAATATTCAGTCATATGACGTGTATTAGCCAATGTAAGTTCACATTTCATTTACCAGGTTTCCATAGCAACACAGCCATAAATAGACTATACCTATACTGGACTGCCATACTGGATGTCAAGTGCAAAACTGGGCAATTCTTATGGGGTCACTACACAAACAAAAAATGAAATATACCTGTGCGAAGCCGGGTCCTTCCTCTAGTAAATGATAAATAGTGCCCTGTATCAGTAATATTCCCCCTTATCAGTAACAGTCACCCCGCAAAAATAATACTGCTCCCTTATAAATAATAGCCCCCTCATAAATAATAGTTACCCTTATAAATAATAGTCCCCATTATCACTAATAGCCCCCTTTATAAATAAGCCCACTTAACAATTATACCCCCCTTATAAAAAGTTCCCCTCTTATAAATAATAGCTCCCCCCTTGTAATGGATGCCTTATATATAATAGTTCCCCCCTTATAAATAATAGCCCATCTTATAAATAATAATTCCCCCTTATAATAGCCCCCTCATACTTAAGTTTCCCAATTATATATAGTAACCCATCCTTATATATAATAGTTCTCCGTTATACAGTGTCAGACTGAAGGGCCTTAGGCCCACCAGAGGAACTTGTTTTGGGGCCCCACCTAATAGCTTCCTGCTAATAGCCTACACCACGGCTCCTTCACTGAAGTCTTACATATGTGCTAACTATCTGGTGTTCCTGAGTATGTTCACAGTATAGTCAGCCCCTATAGTACAGTGCAGGCCCCAATAACTCCATGGCCAGCTCATGCACAGTACTATATGGGGAATGACATGGCCATGGGGCACTACACGTATGTGCAAGATTATAGTGAGGGAGCTGTGATGCAGACATAACACACAGGGCTGCCAGCAGGAATTGTGAGCCCCCCCCCACCGTATAATGCTCCACATGGTATATAATGCTCCACAGTATAAAATGCTCTTCTGAGCCCTCCAGTTTCCCCACATGGTATATAATGCTCCACAGTGACCCCACACAGTATAAAATGCTCTCATGAGCCCCCCATAGTGGCCCCAAATGGTGTGTAAGGCTCCACACAGTATAATACTCCACAGTGGCCCACACAGTATACTACCCCTTAGTGGCCCCAGACAGTGCAATATGCTCCCCAGCAGCCCCACACAATATAATATGCGCCATACAGTATAATATGCACCCCACAATGCCCCCCTAGTATAATGCTCCAGTGGCCTAACACAGTATAACATGCTCCATAATGACCTCCACACAGTATAATATACTCCCCAGAGGGGTTCCCCCAGTATAATGCTCCACAGTGGTTCCCCACAGTATAATATGTTCCCCCCAGTCCCCCCCCAGTATAATGCTCTACAATGGCCCCACAGAGTATCATATGCTCTCGAAAAGCCCCACACAATATAATACACGCCACAGTGGCCCCACACAGTATAACAGGCTCCCCACACTGTCCGTTCCCCCAGTATAAAGCTCCACAGTGGCCCATAGTATAATATGCTCCCCAGAGGGCCCCCGCTAGTATAATGCTCCACAGTGCCCCCTCCAGTATTTTGCTCCACAGTGGCCCCACGCAATATATTATGCTCCCCAGAGCGTCCCCCCCAGTATAACGTTCCACAGTAGGCCCCACGCAGTATAATATGCTCCCCAGTGGGCCCCCTAGTATAATGCTCATTAGTCCCCCCTGAGTAATGCCCCACAGTGGCGCCACGCAATATAATATGCTACAGAAATGGCCTCCACACAGTATAATATACTGCCCAGAGAGGTTTCCCCAGTATAATACTCCACAGCGGCCCAAAACAGTATAATATGCTCTCCAGAGGCCCCCCCAGTATAATGCTCCACAGTGGCCCAAAACAGTATAACATGCTCTCCAGAGGCCCCCCCCCCAGTATAATGCTCGACAGTGGCCCTGCTCAGTATAATATACGGGGGGGCCCCTCTGGAGAGCATATTATACTGTGTGGGGAAACTGTGGAGCATTATACTGGGGGGGGCTCTGGAGAGCATATTATACTGTTTGGGGCCACCGTGGAGCATTATACTGGGGGGGGGGCTCTGGAGAGCATATTATACTGTGTGGGGCCACTGTGGAGCATTATACTGGGGAGGGGGCCCACTGGAGAACATGTTATATTCTGTGGGGCCTCTATGGAGTATTATAAAGTGGGGGGGCTCTGGAGAGCATGTTATATTCTGTGGGGCCACTTTGGAGCATTATACTGTGGAGCCCCTCTGGAGAGCATAATGCTCCAAAGTGGCCCCACATAATATAACATTATCTCCAGAGCCCTCCCCCCCCAATTATAATTTTCCACAGAGGCCCCACAGAATATAATATTCTATCCAGAGGGCCCCTTCCCCAGTATAATGTTCCACAGTGGCCCCAAACAGTATAATATGCTATCTAGAAGGGCCCCCTAGTATAATGCTCCACAGGGGCCCTACAGTGCTATTATTATATTATATTCTGGGGTCTCTTCAGACCCCAGAGTATAATAATCGAAGGCCCGGGGGAGGTGAGGGAAAATAACAAACAGTTATACTCACCTTGTCTTACCTCTCCTGGGCCTCCTCGCGCTGCTCCGTTATCCCCGCCGGCGACCGCTTTCTATTCTATGCGGCTGACGTCACGTGTTGTGCACGTCACCGCTGAGGTCTGTGATTGGGCCTCAGCGATTACGTGAGGCAGGCTCTCAGCACTCTCAGCACGCCCCACGTGATCGCTACGGCTGAGGCCTGGCCTCAGCGGTGATGTCCGGAACGCTGAAAGATGACGTCATACGCCGCGGACAGGTGAGTAAAAATGTTTGTTATTTTTACTCACCTCGGAGAGGGGCCCTGCGGTCCCTTTCTGTTATTGATTTGTCCGGGCCTGACTCCGGTATCCGGAGTCATCAGGTTCCGGATCCCGGGGGCCCCTTTGGGGACGGGGCCCTGGGCAATTGCCCAGTTTGCCCCCCCTAACGCCGGCCCTGCCCACAAGCTACACTGAGGCCAACGGCTAGTCATCACAGCCTTCAGGAGGATTGCTTCGGGCCTAGTCTTCAGGCAACCCGTACCTTGTTAGACCTCCTAGAACCAAGGTTGGGGGTTAGACGCTGCAGGACTATTACCCCCATCTGGAAGCTGCTGTTAACCCACTGTTCCAGTTGTTTTAATAAACGGCTGTTTGGTTTACCTGCATCGCTGAATCCTGAGTCGTGTCTGCTTTACCATCAGGGCTCTTTCGACCAACACCACACTGGCTCAGGTAGGAGAGGTCCCCCTCTTCAACTGGAAGTGCCCCAGGGGAAAGAACTACTACCACCACCATCCGGTAGTGCTGCAGGACCCCCCTCGACTTTGTTCGGCCTAGGAGTGGGACTGGAGCGGTTTGGGAGCGTGCTCGGCCTGCTAGGTGGCACAGCATCCGCCACTACTACTCCCATCCTCCGGTCTCATCCAACTGGGTTGCAGCATTGGGATGAACTGTTGCAACAGAGCCCATGAACCCTTACCTATGCTCATTGCTAGTGAGCTTGACCAGAGGGAGAAGACCAATTGTGCACAATAATCAAAAACAAAAAATCCAGAGGGGTTTGTGGTGACAAATCCAGAAGAAATCAACTGAATGTTGTGGGAATGTTACACAATCGTATAGTATAGAAATGGACCAAATGATGGACCACATACAAATACAACAGTGAGGCATTTAGTAACCCTAGCATGGCAGAGGAAGTATAGAAAACTATATGTACATATCCATCTAGTAAATCCCCAGGCCCTGAAGGTTATCATAAAATGCTTATAAAATCCTTATCCCCCAAGTGATACTTGATAATATTAACTTGTCTGAACTCCATTTTGCAGGTTCTGACCTCCCCATCCTATTTAATATGGATTATATAAAGCTTGTTCCCAAAGAAGGCAAAGACTTGAAGGATGCACCTTTATTTCATCCTCTCCAATCGACTACTTTAACCCTTTCTGCTCAGCACTGTACTGTTATGTCCATGATATTGACCCTTGGCTTTTGAAGGGAGAATTGATTGAAAAATATTGTGTAAGCTAATTTCAAAGCATATAGTTTGGTCCGGATAAACATTCATATATGACTTATTTGGTTAATGTGGTAGTTTGAAGTAATTCAAAATAATCTGGATAAAATATGGATGCAAGCATCTGGATCTTCAATATCTCGACTACATGGCATAATAAGAAATGCTCTCCGACAACTCAAAAGTTTTTTTCACTGCATGGGCAAAGCAATCTAATTATATGAATTTGGGATTGGGTGACAGTTTGGTGTGAAATCTGAAGAGACACCCAATTTAGGATATTGCAGAGGGCATTTGCACAAGCTCCCTGTAAGCCAAGTAGAATGCTGTAGAATGACAAATGCCAGAGTTTCAGGACAGACTTATATCATTGTATGTGAAGTTTGTGTCTCTAATAAAACAAATGGTATGTAATCTTTGTGGTACTGAGATCCCATTGCAATCTCTACCTATTTTATTTCAATATAACTACGAGGGATATTTAGGCAGTACAAGTAACAAAGGCATCCTCGTACATTAGTTCATTCAATTTCCTTGATGACGGTGTCAGCCAAGGCATTTTGGTGCCCAAGCCATATAAGGTGAACGGCATGCCACCTTATCCTAGGTGTAAAATCAATTAATTTAGGCAATTTTCACATTACATTTTGCAATATACATTTGCTATATGTGCATTTGTTGTATCTCAGCACACACACACAAAAATATATATATATATATATATATATATATATAATTTATTTATAAAGACCATGGGTAAAGCAATAGGGGGTGGAGAAGTAGCAGTTGCTACTGGGCCCTGGAAAGGTCCCTGGGGACCCAAAAGGTCCCTCTGCCACATTATACAGTGGGGAAAAAAGTATTTAGTCAGCCGCCAATTGTGCAAGTTCTCCCACTTAAAAAGATGAGAGAGTCCTGTAATTGACATCATAGGTAGACATCAACTATGAGAGACAAAATGAGAAAACAAATCCAGAAAATCACATTGTCTAATATTTAAAGAATTTATTTGCAAATTATGGTGGAAAATAAGTATTTGATCAATAACAAAAGTTCATCTCAATACTTTGTTATATATCCTTTGTTGGCAATGACTGAGGTCAAACGTTTTCTGTAAGTCTTCACAAGGTTGGCACACACTGTTGCTGGTATGTTGGCCCATTCCTCCATGCAGATCTCCTCTAGAGCAGTGATGTTTTGGGGCTGTCGCTGGGCAACAAGGACTTTCAACTCCCCCCAAAGGTTTTCGATGGGGTTGAGATCTGGGACCTTGAAATGCTTCTTACGAAGCCACTCCTTCATTGCCCTGGTGGTGTGCTTGGGATCATTGTCATTCTGAAAGACCCAGCCACGTTTCATCTTCACGATACATGGCCCCATTCATTCTTTCATGTACACGGATCAGTTGTCCTGGTCCCTTTTCAGAGAAACAGCCCCAAAGCATGATGTTGCCACCCCCATGGTTCACAGTAGGTATGGGGTTCTTTGGATGCAACTCAGCATTCACTCTCCTCCAAACACGATGAGTTGTGTTTCTACCAAACAGTTCTACTTTGGTTTCATCTGACCATATGACATTCTTCGAATACTCTTCTGGAACATCCAAATGCTCTCTAGCAAACTTCAGACGGGCCCGGATATGTACTGGCTTAAGCAGAAGGACACGTCTGGCACTGCAGGATCTGAGTCCCTAGTGGCGTAGTGTGTTACTGACGGTAGCCTTTGTTACGTTAGTCCCGGCTTTCTGCAGGTCATTCACTAGGTCCCCCCATGTGGTTCTGGGATTTTTGCTCACCGTTCTTGTGATCATTTTGACCCCACGGGGTGAGATCTTGCGTGGAGCCCCTGATGGAGGGAGATTATCAGTGGTCTGGTATGTCTTGCATTTTCTAATTATTGCTCCCACAGTTGATTTCTTCACACAAGCTGCTTGCCTATTGCAGATTCAGTATTCCCAGCCTGGTGCAGGTCTACAATTTTGTTTCTGGTGTCCTTCCACAGCTCTTTGGTCTTCACCATAGTGGAGTTTGGAGTGTGACTGTTTGAGGTTGTGGACAGGTGTCTTTTATACTGAGAACAATGTCAAACAGGTGCCATTACTACAGGTAATGAGTGGAGGACAGAGGAACCTCTTAAAGAAGAAGTTACAGGTCTGTGAGAGCCAGAAATCTTGCTTGTTTGTAGGTGACCAAATACTTATTTTCCACCATAATTTGCAAATAAATTCTTAAAAAATCAGACAATGTGATTTTCTAGATATGTTTTCTCATTTTGTCTCTCATAGTTGAGGTCTACCTATGATGTCAATTACAGGCCTCTCTCATCTTTTTAAGTGGGAGAACTTGCACAATTGGTGGCTGATTAAATACTTTTTTTCCCCACTATATATATACCACTATTCTAAATGGCCCATAGTACTTAGGGTCCCCATTATAAATTTTGCATTGGGGCCCAGGAGATTCAACGTACGCCGCTTCATAAATCCCCACTGTTAAAGTATGAGGGTATCTTCACTTGGCATAATTGATTGATGGCCAGCAGCATATGACCATGATGCCTAGGGCCACTAGTAAAATTCATTCTGGGGGTCCATTATACAGCTCCATGCAAATATTACCTGCCAATAATTCACAAATTCCTAAAATGTTGCCAATATAATTATTTTTTCAGTAATAGCTTGCTGCCTAACCCTTGCCTTATATTCTGTCCTTTGGCCCTTTCAGTAGCCTGCTGAACTAGTGCCCTCTTAGCTATGTGAGCCAGGGATATGTGCTCATACAGCAGCAGGCAGAAACCAATGTACAGGTGCATCTGAATAAATTTGAATATTTTTGAAACGTTCATTCATTTCAGTAATTCAGTAATACAATTCATAATCAACAGTCTTCCATGATTGTGTGTCCTACTGAACCAGACTGAGGGACCATTTAAAGGCTTAGGAAACCTTGGCAGGTGAGACACTGAATTTACGATACTGAACTTTTTTACAATATTCTAATTTTCTTAGATTTGTGTTTATGTTAGGTCTAATCCATAATCAACATTTACAGAAATAAAACACTTGAAATAGAACATTCTGTGTGTAAAGAATCTAGAAAATATAGGAGGTAACTTTCTTAATTTAATTACTAAAATAAATAAATGTTACAAAGATATTCTAATTTATTGAGATGCACCTGTATCTACAGCATATAAAAATATACTGGGTAGTCTCTTAAATAATCTAATTTAGTATACTATACTGATACATAACCTGGTTAAGATGCTGTACAATCAGTTCGGACAGAATGGCCTAAGGCCCACCAGAGGAACTTTTTCTGGGGGCCCACCCAACAGCTTCCTGCTAATAGCCTACATCAAGCCTCCTTCGGCTACCAGCACTGCGCATTACTGAGAATTTTCCCTGTATCATCATCCCCTATAGTACTGTGCATGCCCCAATAGCTGCGTGGCTGGTTTATGTACACGGTTATGGAGCACTCCACCAGGCATGTGCAAGATTTTAGTGAGGGAGCTCTGATGCAGGCATAGGACACAGGGCTACCATCAGGAATTTTGGGGACCAATACTGGCAAAATTTGTGGGCTCCCCTCCTCTCTGATGTATCTTACAGTTTCCTGTCTTGTTGCTCCCACACAGTATACATAGTGCTCCCTACACAATATAATGCTCCCCAGTCCATCACAGTATAATGCTCCACATGTTGTATAATGCTCCACGGTGCCCCCTGCAGTATAATGCTCCACAGCAGCCCCACACAGTATAAAATGCTCCCCAGAGCCCCCCATAGTATAATGTTCCACAGTGGTTGCACATAGTATAATATGCTCCCCAGAGCCCCCACACAGTATAATGCTCCACAGTGCCCCCACAGAGTATGATATGGTCCCCAGAGACTACCCTCACCACAGTGTAATGCTCCTCAGTGGCTCCACACAATACCATATGCTCCCCAGAGCCCCCACACAGTATAATGATCCACAGTTGCCCCACAGAGTATAATATGGTTCCCAGAGCCCACCCCCACCACAGTATAATGCTCTACATTGGCCCCACACAGTATAATATGTTCTCCAGAGCCCCCACAGTATAATTCTCCACAGTGGCTTCACACAGTACAATATACTTTCCAGAGCCCCCCCATAATATGATGCTCCATAGTGGCCCCACAGAGTATAATATGATCCCTAGAGCCCACCATCACCACAGTATAATGCTCCACAGTGGCCCCATACAATATAACATGCCCCCAAGCCCCCCACAGTATAATGCTCCACAGTGGCCCCACACAGTATAATATACTTCCCATAACCCACCAGTATAATGCTCCAGAGTGGCCCCACATGGTATAATATGCTCCCCAGAGCCCCCCACAGTATAATGCTCCACAGTGGCCCCACACAGTATAATATGCTCCTCAGACCCCCCTCACAGTATACTGCTCCACAGTGAACAGTAGAGTATAATATACTCCCCAGAGACCACCCTCACCACAGTATATTGCTCCACAGTGGCCCCATACAGTATAATATACTCCCCAGAGCCCTTCCTCACAGTATAATGCTCCACAGTGGCCTGACACAATATAATATGCTCCCCAGAGCCCGCCTAGTATAATGCGCCACAATAGCCCGGCACAATATAATATGCTTCCCAGAGCACCCACACAGTATAATGCTCCACAGTGGCCCAACACAATATAACATGCTCCCTAGAGCTCCCTACAGTATAATGCTCCTCAGTGGCCCCGCACAGTATAAAATATTCTCCACAATGCCCCCTCAGTCAATTGTTCCACAGTGGTCCCACACAGTATATTATACTACCCAGAGTCCCCCAGTATAATGCTCCACAGTGGCCCCACACAGTATAATATGATCACAAGAGCCTCGAGCTGCTTCAGGTAACCCCTCCAAATTTGTTTTGGCAAATATTCATGAGGTTCGACCCTCCAGTTCATTTCAGTGTTATTACTGTACTCTGAGGTCTCTTCAGACCCCAGAGTATAATAAGTGGAGGCCCAGGGAAGTTGAATAAAATTAACAAACACTTACTCACATACTCACCTTGCCTCACCACTCCTAGGCATCCTTGTGTTTTTCGACTATCTTCAGATATCGCTTCAGGTCTGCAGCTGACATCATGCGTCCTGGGGGTCACCACTGAGATTGTGATTGAGCCTCAGTGTGGCACCTCAGGGGCTCTGCAAACCTGGTGTCCAAATACCAAACATCTAAATCTGCACTCCAAATGCCAAATAGTGATTCTTCACATCTGCGCTGTGTGCCAAAGTGCAGTTGAAGCCCACATGACACTGTTGTAATAAAAATGTTATTTGTGAGTATAAATTGCTGTTTGGGCACACAGCCAGTTACAGAAGGGAAGTGGTGCTATTTGGCTTTTGACGCACAGCTTTAGACATTTTGGTTTTTGGACATGCCATTTTTGCAGAGCCCCTGAAATGCCAAGGTTAGTGGAATCCCATTTTGGAAACTACACACCTGAAGGAATTTATCCAGGGGTACAGTGAGCATTTTTAACCCCTAAGTGTTGCATTCATTTATTTTTCAGAAATGAATGCGCAGCTGATGGTGAAAAGTGAAAATGGCATTTTTTCTAGAAATTCGTAATTTCAGTGCGCAATATGTTGTGCCCAGCTTGTGTCAGAGACAAACACACCAAAAGCTGTTGTGCCTGGTATAACTGTTAACAGTTTTTGAAGTGTGTGTCTTTGCTGAAACAAGCTGGGTGCAACATATTGAAATGGCGTAGGAAAATTGCATCTTTCACTTTTCACTGTGCATTCATTTCTGGACACTAAATTAATGCAACACTCAAGGGTTAAAAATGCTTACTATACTACTTGATAAATTCCCTGAGGGGTCTAATGTCCAAAATGGGGTCACATGTCAGTAGATCCCACGTTACAGGCAATTCAGGGGCTCTGCAACAGTGGCATGGCATCCAAAAGCAAGCCAGACTATGCTCAAGAAACCAAATAGAATTACTTCCCTTTGTTGCCTGGCTGTGTGCCCAAACAGTAGTTTATACCCACATATGACATTCTTAAGTCCATTATCCTGGATACAAGAGTGTCATACATGTGGGCAAACTACTGTTTGGGCACACAGCTAGGGTACAGATGTGAAGGAGCACTATGTGGTTTTGGATTGCTTAGTTTGTTTATTTTTGGAAGCCATGTCACATTTGCAGATACCTTAAAATTGCCCCTACAAAACAGGGTCACTTCTTGGGGAATTCCAATTTACTGGTACCTCTGGGGCTTTGCAAATACAATACAGCATCCAGAAACCAGTCCCTCTAAATCTTTACTCCAAAAGCTAAAAAGCACAGTGCTTCATTCCTTCTAAGCCCTGCTGTGTGCCTGACCATATAATTATACAACTTTTTTGTACCCGGTGTAGCAGGCTAAATTAACCCCTTCCCAGATTAAGCCCGGGTATAGTTTGGCCCAGGCCAGAGTATACCCCGGGGATTAACTGTCCTAGGCCAAACTATACCACGAGGTGTAAAACAGCCTAGGCCAAACTATACCCCTCCAGGCCAGAATATACTCATCTAACGTGGAACCCAGGTATAGTTTGGCCCAGGCCACAGTATACCTCGGGGGATAAACTCTATAACCGGGGGTGTAAAATAGCTTAGGCCAGGCTATATCCCTCTAGGCCATAACGTTATCACTTTGATGGTTTTCTAGCCCTGTCTCTAATTTGCTGAAAAGCTTGCAGATCTTTTTTTCTATCATACTCAGACACACTGCTGCTTCCTCTTGTTGGAAAATACAGTACAGTGCTTACATTGAACTGACAGTAGATGGCACTGTCCCATCAGTGCATAGTTAACGTTATGTTTTGTAACTTTTTATGTATGTTTCTCTCTGCTCTCTATGACACCAAACCTTTTCCAATTTTGACATGACACCAAACTTTTTCCAATTTTGACAACATGACACCAAACTTTTTCCAATTTTAACAACCATGGAAGACTAACTGTATGACCAACTTTGAATAGCGACCAGGAATGAGTTTGTGAACTCGATCATCGACAACCTGATGGAGCATTTTCAAACAGATCACTGCATTTCATCTGCCTACCACCCACAAACAAATGGCCAGCGGGAACGTGACAATAAAATCCTCAAAGAATCTCTTAGTAAGCTTGTAAATGACCAAGGAAACAACTGAGATCTGTGCATGCCTCAGTGAAGTGCACTCCATTTGAGGTAATGTATGGACAGAAGACCAAGCTTCCTATGGACCTCAATCCCTCAGAAAATGACACTGTGGACCTCATACCCGTTTCAGATGATGCCAACCCTGATATGCTAAATACACTGCACCCATTCTTAAAAAGCTCTGCTCAACCGTCAGTACCAACATCCATTCTGCCCAGGAACACCAGAAGCGTGCCTCTGATCGCCGACACATCAGAAACAAAGAAATCACTGCTAGTACCATCATTTATATCAAGAATCAACGCCGTATTCATTGCATGGGTTCAAAGATGGAACCACGCTGGATTGGACCCTACTTAGTTGTGGAATCCTTGACCAAGGGACGAGTAAAACTTAAGAACAATAAGACTGGCAAAATACTGAGCAATACCTACCATGCCAGCAACCCTAAGATTTACCAGGATGAAGAGACTTCTCCACCACCCCAGTCCCATGATGATTGTCCCAGTGACTCTGCCACACAGAAACACAAGCAAACTAAAACTTTCAACCCACTACCAACTTCAGGAAGGAAGTATCTTAGCATCACTCTTGGCCTTACATTTGGTAGGGTTGTACACTATGGATGCACAAGAGATCTTGGACAACCACGGCATACATATAAAACCAAAGGTAATGGGAACTGCTACTTCCGGGCCATCAGCTACATCCTGCCAGGAAGAGAGGACAACCATTCCCTTCTCAGAGATAAAGCCATCCACCACATGAAAACTGACTTGACAAAAAAACTACAAGACTACTTGATGGCCAGCTGTCATTTCTAACTTCACTGGCTGCAGCTTTTGAATTTCGCGCTGTCTCCAATCCCCGCAGGTCTTCCAGGTCACTTAATAAATGTATGACATGTCATGTGCTGATCAGGTGACCCATAAACATTCGGCCGATAATCACCCCATGTAAAGCCAGCTTTATCAGTGGAACGTTTAAGACGTTAAGACTTTTATTATATTATGAACAGTCAAGTTTTTCTGGTTGAAGTAATAAAAGTCTATGTGTTTAGAGTTTTAAGATTTAAGTCAGTTAGCTCTCTCACTTAACTTACCAGACAAAGCTGATTCCCCAATAAAATGTTGAAAGTTAAGTAATTCTTGTGTATATCACTCAATGCTACTGATGAGGGTATAATATAGCCTGAGGAGTATGAATTGGCCTAGGCCAATTTATACCCTGGAGTATAAACTAGCCTAGGCCACTTTAACCCCAGGTATAGTCTGGACTGTGGGTATATTCTTGCCTGTTACACCGGGATAACCACTTAAAAGTTTTAGTAGTGTGTTTCTCTGTGGGCACAACATATTGGGCACTGAAATGGCATATTTCTTTTAAAATTTAAATTTTCACTTTGCATCATCCACTGCACATTTCTTTTTGGAAACCATACTGTGTGTCAAAATGCTCATTATACCCCTTGATAAATTCTTTGAGAGGTGTAGTTTTCAAAATGGGGTCACTTTTTGGGGATTTACATTGTACTGGTACTTTAGGGTCTCTGAAAATGAGACGTGGCACCTGAAAACTATTCCAGCAAAATAGCGATCTTTCCATACTGAGCACCGCCATATATCCATACAGCAGTTTACAACCACATATTACCATGTACATGAGAAATTATATAATGAACTGTGGGGTGATTTTTCACCTTTAACTGCTAAAATGAAGATTTGGACATAAAATGATACATCTGTGAAACAGCTGTGGGGTCAAAATGTTCACTATACCCTTTGTAAAATTCCTTGAGGGGTGTAGTTTCCAAAATGAGGTCACTTTTGAAGGGTTTCCACTATACTGTTAGTTTAGAGGCCAGTGACGTAACTAAGTCTTGTGGGCCCTGGTGCAAACTTTTGTCCGGGGCCCCCTATGCCTTCTCTACAGCAAATTCTTGACAGTGACGGTTACGGGTACTTCAGCGGCATCTCAGATACTTGAAAGGGATACAACTATAGTACCCACAACTGCAGTTATAAAGAATATGATGAGTGAGCAGTGCAGCACCCGGCATATAAAAACAATACTGGGAGCTGCGTGCTTTGGGAAGCAGCTAATCTGCAGGGTCCTAACAGTCTAAGAGATATAAGAGTTCAGTGGGGTTCCAACACCTGGGGCCCCTGCTGATCAATTCTTTGAAGTTACTGTGGTGCTTTTGTGAATGCCTTGACTCCTTCTCTATTTACATTGCACAGTATAAGTTTTATAATCACCAAACAATGTTATTACAGCCTGTAATAATAGTGCACAGCTGCTATAAAACAGATGGCATGTGATGTGAATAGTGAAGGGGCCCCACACAGTATTATATGCTCCACAGTGGCCCCAACAAGTATTATATGCTCCACAGTGGGCCCCCACACAGTATTATATGTTCCAGTGGCCCCCACACAGTATTATATGCTCCACAGTGGACCCCACACAGTATTATATGCTGCACAGTGGCCCATACACAGTATTATACACTCCACAGTGGCCCCCACACAGTATTATATGCTGCACAGTGGCCCTCCCCTCGCACAGTATTATATGCTGTGGGCAGCTGGAGATGTGCCAGGAGATGTGTGTGAAGACATCAAAGTGTGGGGACAGACCTCACATAAAAAAATGCACTGGTGATGGAGGAATGAATGGACTCAGGAGTAGGGTTGAATGTCTTGAAGCAGCTGGATGTGCTGATGCTAAAAGAGCTGGGCCCGAAGTACTGGAAGGCAGTTCCAAATCAGAAGTCTCTGGAGATGGCAATGCAACAAGCATTAAAAAGGGTGTTGGGTCCAAGCCATATTTGAAGTACTGCCTGAAAAGGTCAAGGTGTAAATGTGCCCTCTGCCATGCTGATGAAGCTGCCTGTTAGTTATGAAGTACTGTTGCCATTGTTGGTTGGCACTTGTTTAAGACTGCAATGGATCCGCAGTGATGCTAAAGCCTGTGTTGGATCAAGAAGTGGCGTTTATTGGTTGTATGTTGAGAACTATGCAAAAGGGATGTATGGGTGCACATGATGAATCTCAATGACCATGAGGGTATACTGTTCCCAGGAGAAGTTGTGAATTGAGGTTCATATCACCCAGTATGTACAAGTCTGGAGGGAGCCCCATTTGTAAGTGAAATCTGCAGATTTGGTACCGTCACTCTCACAGTGAGAGCAGTGTAAGCTGAAATGCTGATGGCAGTGGGTGAGTCACTGCTAAGGAAAGTCTCTGTGAACCAGACCTGCCTTTTACCTGCATAAGCAGGAACAGCTGGTCCAGGTCTTCGAGGCCCATGCTTGTGCCTGCTCCTGTTATGAAGCTTCTCCCATTATGAGGCTGATTTTGGGAAGACAAATGTGCTGGAACACAAGATAACAATGATGAGGCTGAACCAATCTCCCCAATCCTGTATCAGGAAGTCCAGGCCCTCCTGAAAAAAATGCAGGAGTACAGGGTGATTCAACCTAGCAAAAGCCCCTGGGCTTCCCCAATAGTCCTGGTAAAGAAGGACAGTTTGCAACAGCTCTGTGTGGATTACTAATGGCTAAATATTTGTAGTGGATGTCTACTGCCTTCCCAGGATCGAGGAGTTGCTGATGGCTCTGGGATGGTCCAATATTTCTCCATTCTAGACTTGGTCAGTGGCTACTGGCAGGAAACCTTCACTGAATGGAAATGGTCAAAGACTGCCTTCATCATGTTGATAAGGCCGCACAAGGTCCTGCAGATGCCAGTCAACCTGAACAATGCACATGTCATGTTACAGAGCATGATGCATCTGTGCATGGGAGAGCTGAACCAAGAATGTAAGCTGATAAATTCGGATGACAAAATTTCCTGACACTTTTGAGAAGCACATGGAGAGGCAGGACACTGATTTTGGTCAATGCAGACTTATCAATTGATTCATACAACATTCATACAACAGATGGATGGGAGCCTGAATGGACTTGGGGGGGGGGGGACGGGGGTGTTGATGCAAGTTGAAGATGGGTAAGAGAGGGTCATTGCAAACACTAGCTGAGGCCTCCTGTGAGAATGAAAAAAAGCCAGATAACCACAGTTTGTTTGAACTTGAGCTGCTGGAGGTGGTATGGCATAACTGAGAAGTTTGCAGACATCTTGAATTCACATTAGTGATGGACAACAATCCTCTGGTGCATCTTGAAACTACCAAGCTGGGAGTACTGGACAAGTGGTAAATGATGTGCCTTAGCAAATACTCATTTAACATGTGCTATCGGGCTAGGCTTGACAATGCCAATGTGGATGCTCTGTCCTGGGACCCCATAGAGATGCCCCATGGGATCATGGATGAGGACTGTGAGGAAGATAAGATCCTGGACTTTTCCCTGGTGATGCAGGTGGTGTGTCAGGCTCCTGCAAAAGAAGTGGAGCCAGAGGGGAGGACTTCCTGGGGCCCCAGACAGATGAGGAGTGGTTTAACAGGTCCAAAACCTATAGGTTGCAGAGGTGACACAGTGGATACTGCATCGGAGGGTGTTGCAAAGACTGGAGAGAGAAGCTTTGTTTTGCATTGGGAAGAGACTGGAATGGGGCTGCTTCATCGCTGCATGCAGTTGGCAACAGAGCTGGAGCCCACATGACAATAGTGTTACCCAGGTTGTGAGATGGATGGGCGAAAAGAAATGGCACTTTGATCCTGAGAAGGTGTTCACCTGGCTGCAATGGTTCTACTACCACCTGGACCTGAAGGAATTGTCAAAATTATGAAATGGTAAGTGAGCCGGACTGAGGGCACTGGTGGTTCTGATTCCTATGACAAGTCCACTCCAGCTGGTTTGAATAGACTCCCTGTTCATAAAGAAATTCCTGCATTAGTATATTCTGATAATTTTTCATCACTTAACCGAGTTTCAGTTTCCACCAAACACCATACAGCCAAGTTGGCGGCACATTCCCCATGGAAAAACCTGATTCTCCCCTACAGTTGCCAATTTAAGCTACATTTAGATTACAGGGCCTGCTTTGAGGTACAAATGATAGAAGAGCTATATGGGTTGTACCAAATATGACAGACACACACTCATATCACCTCCAAGGGACTAGTGCCTTCAAGATGATGAATTAAACATAACATAGGGAGTGTAGATTGTGAGCCCTATATGGGACAGTGACTGTCAATGTCTGTGAAGCGCTACGGAATGTGATGGCGCTATACAAGTAAGCCTAAATAAATAAAATAATAAACCCTATTACAGCTTCTACACACCTTGGAGGTAAAGAAGAAGGAAGTGTGGCCTAAGTACATCACCAAGTTGGTGTGTGTATATAACAATACTGTGCATGGAACTACCGCACAGTATTGATGAGGTAGTTGATGAGTTGATGATGAGGTCCATGTGCAGGCATCTGGAGGATTGGACGACACTGACCTAGATGGGCAATTATTGTCTATGAGTGGAGGAGATGTACAATCTCATAGTGCAGGAAATGTACCAGTACCCAGTACCAGTTAGTTAACTATAAGTTGAGGCAACTTAATGCTGGTGAGGAACTGGTCTGCCGGTGGGGGTGGTAATCTGAAGTGGAATTATGAGCCCATCTTGTATATGGTATTGCCACAGCCTAACCCACAAGTTCTGGTGTATGAGGTGTGGCAAGAAGAATGTTTGGTGTTGCACCACAACTTGTTGTGCTCTTGTACTTTTGTGGTGCATCCAAAATACCCTACCTTGTCTCTAGTGCTCTCTATGAGATGTTCACAGTGTACAAATTTTGGAGGAGCCCTGCAAGATATAAGGCTTCATCCTCAGTGTGAAGGTCTCCAGGACACCAAATGTTAACCTGGGAGGTAGATGTAGTTGACAGTATCACCACTACAGGTAGGTGGTAAAAGAGGCATGCAGAGACAACAGAAGAGATATCATCTCTGGCATCAGGGTTATAGTGAGGGTATTTTTTATTCAGTGGACACATTTTTTAATTGGGGCTCAACTAGAGCATTATTTTTATTTTTTTTTTTAATCGGGGGCACAGTGAGATTTTTGTTTAAAAGGGACAGACCTTTAAATACCCAGGCATTGTAGGTAGGTTATTCAAGGCAGCAAATGTGTGGGCAATTTTTTCCAGGAAATAAGTGTGCAGACCTATTATCTAACCTTTCAGACAACTTAGTCTCATTTAATAGAACATGTGATTTTGGACGCACTTTGTTTAAAAATATAGCTATTTTCTTCCTGAAAAAAACTCTCTAAAGTTGCTGCCATTAGGTGTCTCACTTCTAATTTGCTGTTCACGCTCTGGTACTAGATAAAGTCCATCCACAGTGACTGCAGAGGGGAGGGGCTGTTTTCCTCACAGATTGCAACAGAATATGACACCTAGTACAGACTGCAGCCCTGCAGAGCTACTGATGAAAAGGAGAATTAAGACCTATTTATATCATGATCTACTGTTTGAAATGCAAAAGAAACAGACCAGAGCATCTAAGAAATTAAAGTTCATCAGCTTTGTGGATTTTTTTAAAATCCAAAAGTAGTGCATGTGACAGAAAATATGCAATTGGACCCAAGTGGATACCAGCAACTGTAGTGTAAACTGCATGATCAAAGTCTTACAAAGTAAGTTGAGTTGTGTTTTCTAAGGAGACATATCTACCAACTGTGAAGCAGAGTTTGAATTGCTTATCACCTGCTATTAAAGAGGTACCCTGATTTACCAATACACCCTACACCTTACACCCCAGTGATCCTCCTCCTACAAAAGAATCAATGTCTAGGATTTATGAAGATCATATTTTTCCAAAATGCAAAAAGGAGAGACTCATCCCAAAAGGCTTCCATTTACGTAACCCAACCCGGCACACCTACAACAGCCGATATGCAGAACAACTATGTATTCAGACATCTGAAAGGCTGCGGAACAATATGATATAATATCCTATCACAACAAAAGAAGAACACAGGAGGAGATAAAGGCCCTAAAATCATCATTGGATAATGACACAGAGGAAATGAAGGCCAAACTCCACACATACTACTGGAAACTTCAGGACATGCTTATTAACAACAAAAATAAAAAGCTCCACAGACTGAGACAAAAAAGCCTCATTACTACAACTGTAAATACCATCCCAGCTCAGCAAAGCTGTGTTGTGAATCTTTTCTCCTATGAGCCAAACAAACACGAAATGTCAGTTCTCTCCAAAGGTCTCTCCTTCTGCCCCTCAGCACGCACTGACCATATCAAACTCTGCAATGATATGGAGGAGTTTTTCAGAAAAATGAGACTGAGGGAATATTTTTATGACAAAGACCTTCCATACAGCAGCAACTCTGAGATGGAACAGCCCATAAGGAATCCTACCAAAAAATCTACCTGGACCCACCGCCCTGGAACTAATACAGCACTGGATAAATATATTGACTGTTTCAGAAGCAAAGTAAAATCAGAAATCCTGGAGAAACAAAAGAAACAGGTGCATAACCTAACCATGCAGGAACAGAAGGCTATTACTTCACTGAAAGAAAATCAGGATATAATAATAAAACCAGCTGACAAAGGGGGCGCAATAGTCATAATGAACACCTCAGACTATATCCAGGAAGCAAACAGGCAACTGTGAAATCCCATCCATTACTCCAAACTTGGAAGTGATCCCACAGAGGCCTATATGAAAGAACTAAAGAGTATGATCAAGGAGTTTCCAATCCAGGTCCAGAATCAGGTAAAAGGACTTATCCCACAAGATCCCAGGCCGGGCTGCTTCTATATGCTCCCAAAGATACACAAAGAGGGTAACCCTGGGAGGCCTATCATTTCTGGTATTGGGACACTGACAGAAAACATCTCAGGTTGGGTGGAAAATCTCCTAAAACCCCTTGTCAGAGATACTCCAAGCTATATCCAGGACACCACTGACCTTCTTAACAAACTGAATGCCCTGGGCCCACTACCTGAGGGTACCATTTTGGCCACCATGGATGTGGAATCCCTGTATACCAACTTTCCCCACAAGGATGGAGTTGCAGCATGTCGGGTACACCTGGCAAAACAAAACCTCCCAACAGAACCAGTAACGCAACTCATACAATTCATCCTTAGCCACAACTATTTTACTTTTGGAGAGGATCTATATCTACAGCGAATGGGAACTTCAATGGGGACCAGATTTGCACCCCAGTATGCAAATCTCTTTATGTCAGAACTGGAAGGAACATATCTATCAACATACGCCACCAAACCTATGATTTACCTTCATTATATCGATGATATCCTTGTCATCTGGACTGCAGGTGAGGAGGCCCTACTTCAATTCCATAATGACTTCAATGACTTTCACCCTACCATCAACCTTAAACTTAGCTATTCAGAGAGTGAAATCCACTTTCTGGATACCACAATATACATCAAAGACCACCGGATTCTCACATCAATATACCACAAACCCACAAACAGAACGGCCTACCTGAGAAACGACAGCTTCCACCCCAAGCACACAAGACAATCTATTATCTACAGCCAGGCTATACGATACAATCGTATTTGCTCTGACAAAGCAGACCTGGACAAGCACCTCCTGGATCTGAGGATGAAATTTCTCCAATTGGGATACAAACCAAAAGTGACGGACAACCAATTAAACAAAGCGGCAGCCATTAACAGAGACAGTCTGCTCACATATAGAGAGACCCAGAAAGATGCCCGAGTGCCCCTAGTAGTCACCTACAACCCACAGCTGGAAATCCTACGAAGGATTGCCAAGGAGCTCCAACCTGTGCTACATAGGGACAACAGACTCAAGGATATATTTCCAGTCCCCCCTCTCCTTTCCTTTCGACAACCACCAAACCTGAGGCGTATTATTGTCCGGAGTGCCCTGAAGGCCCCAACTGAAAATGGCACCTCACCTTGCCTACAAAAAAGGTGCATGACCTGCAAGCACATCCACACCGCTGACAATGTACCTGTCCCACAGTCACAACAGGTGCACAGAATTAGGGGGACATTTTCCTGCAGGTCTTCCAATGTGGTGTACCTCATAATGTGTGTGCAATGTCCCACCACAGGCCTCTATGTGGGGGAAACAGGGCAGAGACTTAGTCAACGAATGAACTCACATAGATCCAATATTAATAACAGCAGAACAGATCTCCCAGTGGCCGCACATTTCTCCGGAGAAAACCACTCTATTGAAGATTTGCGGGTTGTGGTTTTAATGGGACATTTTAAGACGCAGGAGGAAAGGAAAGAATCTGAATACAAGTTTATGCAAAAATTTCAAACTCTGCAATTTGGACTTAATATTCATGCCAGCTTTATGTCACACTATGTATGACCTGTGAGGGTCACAAATCACCACCTGATAGCAAACAGATAACAGATCCCTCTGTCACGCACCACAACTTTCCAGATTGTTTTTTGACCTGTTGTAAATAACTTCTCTACTTAGATTGCATTTTGTTTTTTGTTTTTTAAGGACTCTAAAATCCTTTGAAGATCATGTGTATAGAGTATAAATAATCTGTGAATTTTCAGTTCTTGTATAACACCATGTCTGAAGAGAGCCAGTACTCTTGAAAGCTTACTTATAAATATACTCAGTTAGCCTCTAAAAGGTATCGCCTGATTTCTTCACTCTTCCACTACTTTCAATGGCTAACACGGTACAACATTATACTACTATCATATTTTTCCATGACAGTCTTAATAAACCTTTGAGGACACAGAATATTTTAGTTTGGTTATTAAGGCTTTCTGCATATTTTCCACATCTGCCTTCCAAAATTCATAACTTCTTTATTTTTCTGTGGACATGGCTATTTGAGGCCTTATTCTCTGAGTGACATGTTTTTTTTTGTTGTTGCCACCATTATTTACTTTTTCGGGGGTCTGTGTGGAAAAAAAAAACATAAAATACTGTCAATTTTTTACATTTTGCTAAATTACATGTCAACTTTTTCCAGCAGGTTATTACGTTTACAGTGATACCATTTTTACATCAGATTGATTATGGTTTCAGGCTTAGTTCACATCTGCATCGGAGTCTCATTTTAATCAGAACAACGGAAAGGCGATGTTAGTGTGAAGTGTGAACCTAATGTCACTACACAAAATATCTTTTTTTTAGATAATAAATGATTTACCTTGTGGCACTGTGTTCTGAACTTTTTTGAGCTATGGGCGCAAGTTGTAGTTTTTACTGGTACCATGCTTTTGATCACTCTTTACTGCTTTTCTGGGGGTATGCAAGTTTGCCAAAACACATTAATTTGTTCATTGCGGGTTTTTTTTTTTTTTTTTTTAAAGCATTCACTGTATGGGATAAATAACATTATTTTTGCATGGTCTGGACTTAAAGGCAAATAGAGATGCCTAATATGTTTGTTTAATTTTTTTGTGATTTATTTTTGAAATGCAAAAAAATGTTTTTTTTTGAACATTTCGATATTTATTAGTTTCTTTTACTTTTTCTACTACTGCTACTGTGTCTGCTATACAAATGCACTGGTCTATTATAGTTCTGAGCCTTAAATATATGCTCAGAATTACATAATAGTATGGAATAGAGAAGGAAGGGGTTAAAAAGCAGTTTCCTTTATTTGTATGCTCTTTTTTTCATATAAGTATACTTGTTGGCTTCATATTCAGTCTCCATTTTGATGACTGGTAAAAAGAAGATATAGTGGGAATAATTTCCAACACCAGTCTTAATAAAGTCCCTGACTGGCGTGAGGTGTGTCTGACTTAATAAATCCGACACACCCCTGTGCACCAGTATGGATATCTAGGCCAGTCAGGAACTGGTGTAGAAGTCCTTTAAAACTCATGCCAGTTTTTTAGCATGACTTATAATACATTTGTGGGGCTGAGGCACGGCCACCCTTGCCCACCTTGCTCTCTGCCATGGTTTTCAAAAAGTGGGGAGCAAGGCACAGAACAAATAATCTAGTGCATCTTTGGTGTCCAAAAAGGGCCATGTGCCAAAGATGCATCACAATTACACCCACCTACTGATGTACCTGGATTGATACATTCCCACCACTGTTTCTCTCGGATCTTTTTTCTATTTGATTGATACATTCAGAACATAGAATAAAAAAGCTAAATAGAGGTTAATGGATGGCCTAGGAGAAAGGGATAAACATCAACCAAAGACCCACATAAATCAATACCCTTGCTTACATAAGGTTTTATGTACTAGACCATACATGTTTTGGAATAACAATTTCTAAATCTTTCATAAAGTATAATAATAATAATAACAAAGACACACATAAAATTGTTTGTATACATTGCCATTCTCACATCTGTTCACATCTGTGACGGAGTCTCCATCACAGAGGACTTTTCTCACTGCCAGTTTCAGTCTAAAAATGGCAGGCACCCGGCTGACCCCATTATAGTCAATGGGGTCCACCGGTGTCCACGGGTAACCACTGTTTTAGTGGTCCGGCTCTCTGTCATTCCGGTCCCCCAGTAGACCTGAAAGATGGAGAGCCGTGTGCAGATGTGAACTTAGCCTTAATGATGTTGTTGCTTCAAGTCTGTCTTGATAACTAATTGTATTCTTTCCTACTCATAATACCTCCCACTGCTGACATGTTTCATTTTGAATAAAACTTTTAGTGCAACATATAACAGGCCACAGGTACATCTAAATTGAAATACTACTGAAATAGCTTAAAATGATCTTCAGGGCTATTCCAGATGTCTAACATTAAACAACTGAAATAAAACAACATAGAATTTTTAGTTATATGTTCACATCAC
Source organism: Leptodactylus fallax (assembly GCA_947044405.1). Taxonomy (NCBI): domain Eukaryota; kingdom Metazoa; phylum Chordata; class Amphibia; order Anura; family Leptodactylidae; genus Leptodactylus; species Leptodactylus fallax. The sequence continues at coordinate 738,224 of CAMRHE010000141.1, forward strand.
ATTGCAAAAAGAAAATATAACCTAACATTTTCACACCATGCTATATTTTCATTATTGATCTGTAAATCAAAAGTCTTATGAATAAGTAAGAACCTCAGGCGCTTTTAATGCAATATCATTATACACTTATCAGTACATTTAATCCTCAGCTTAGTTGCAATACACAGCTCATACAAGTCAAGAGAATTGTGGGTGAAATGTAATTTTTATGTGTCTGACTTAAACCAACTTATAATCATTTTACGATAAGCTAGATTTGTGAAAACTATCTCCTTGGGTTTTAGGCAATTTAACGTTGCCTGGACAGTTTAATAATTTAATATATCACCTAGCCACCACATTTACTAAAATAAGTACATGGTAATTATGTTCTACTACTTTAATATGTAAAACCATAAATAGACAGACAGACAAATTATACATAAATAAATGTTTTTCATTGACATGTCAATAAAAAAAATATCTGTTTAACTTTCTGATTCCATAATGTATTGATTACACTGATATGCAAGGTGTACCTAAAGTCTCTGTATATGTCATGTTATGTAATGAGAGTGATGTCATGAGTGTGTCTTCACTGACTGGTTCAGCATGGCCTTTGACAAAAAAAAACAAAAAAACACAATTATTAAAAGTACTTAAAGGGGTATCCAGCTGATATAAGGAGCCATGGTTCTGGCAGTGTATGGAACTGGAAAAACATAGCTCTGCCCACTGTGTAGTGGCTGTGTTGGAATGCTGCAGCTCAGTTTCTATTGAATAAAGGGGAGATGAGTTGACATAAGCAGGCATGGCTACTACATGGCCACTGTCCCAGCTCTGAATACTGTGCTACAATATTTTTGGTGCTGTGGCTCCTGCTGTCAGCTGCTTAGTGGCGGAGCCATGTGTCAGATCATCACCAATCTGAAAATTGATGACATTTCCTAAAAATATGTCATCAGTATTTAAATCCTAGAAAACCTCATTAAAGGAATGAAAACTCACTTTTAATACTATATAGTACAACATCAAAATCACAGAGGGTGTGTATCCATTCCTCTATTCAAATATGGATCACAGATTGGAATGGTCAGACAAAAAATAAATAAAACTTAGCATTTATTAATACTCATAAAAAGTGGACATACCACCAAAAGTGTGAGCTAATCACAGATGAATCGGCCCTGAGTGTAGGTAAAAATGTGTGTACCGGACTTCAGAACAAACTGACCTCAACTGCACCCATGATCTAATTCATTGACCTGCATACTCAAAAAATGGTTCAGTTATCAGTCAATCCCCCAGTATCGAACCTTCCACACCAAGAGGAAAACCATGAATCACTATTATTACAGTGTCGGATCCCTTCTATGGGGACTAGTACATATCTCACACCGCTGCAGTGATTAGTCTGTGTTTCAAACTTAGATGTTTGACACAGGACTGTGACGGGATGGTTTGAACTCTGAGTCTTTCCCAATCAGTCACTATCTTACCTAGTCCCACACAAACTCACATGCCTTTCCCTAGGAGGCCTCAGTACTCTGTGAGATAAAAGAAAACGTTCAATGACATAGCTACTACTATGTCTCAAAACACTCGGACCCCAATTCTAGCTTTATATTCCAAATACGAGACATAGATACCACTGTGTAGGAGTGAGAGGTGTCTACCCCACACCCTCTCAAACACATACTTTAAATGGTAGTGTAGAGATGACACTGGAAACCCCTATATATGATCAGATAGCTTCCAGAAAAGTGCTGCAATTGCCACTAAGCTAGTTTCAGCCATGAGATGTATAAACCGCTGAGAATAAACTATAGTAAACATTAAGAAGCTCAGCGTGTTTCCCCCACCAGTGGGTTCCAGTGGGTTCATCAGGAGCCATGAACATAGTTCAGCAATTATCTACCAGAGGACCAGCCTTGCTTCTCCTGTCAAGGATCCTGCCCATATATCAAGCACAGTGATCCTGACTATAAATAAGTGCAGCAGTTAAAGTCCCTTCTATACACCCTCTCCTGATAAATAGGGGAGCTTAGATATAAACAACAGCGATGCAGATGTAGTTAAAACTGCAAATCCTGGAGCTCTGGTGGTGAGCTCCAGTGCTTTAGTGGTCAGCACACCCCCTCCTGATAAATAAGGGAGCTTTACTATAGTTTATTCTCAGTGGTTTATACATCTCACGACTGAAACTAGCTTAGTGGCGATTGCAGCACTTTTCTGGAAGCTATCTGATCATATATAGTGGTTTCCAGTGTCATCTCTACACTACCATCTAAAGTATGTGTTTAAGAGCGTGTGGGGTAGATACCTCTCACTCCTACACAGTGGTATCTATGTCTTGTATTTGGAATATAAAGCTAGAATTGGGGTCCGAGTGTTTCGAGACATAGTAGTAGCTACATCATTGAACGTTTTCTTTTATCTCACAGAGTACTGAGGCCTCCTAGGGAAAGGCATGTGAGTTTGTGTGGGACTAGGTAAGATAGTGACTGATTGGGAAAGACTCAGAGTTCAAACCATCCCGTCACAGTCTAATGTCACACATCTAAGTTTGAGACACAGACTAATCACTGCACCGGTGTGAGATATGTACTAGTCCCCATAGAAGGGATCCGACACTGTAATAATAGTGATTCATGGTTTTCCTCTTGGTGTGGAAGGTTCGATACTGGGTGATTGACTAATAACTGAACCATTTTTTGAGTATGCAGGTCAATGAATTAGATCATGGGTGCAGTTGAGGTCAGTTTGTTCTGAAGTCCGGTACACACATTTTTACCTACACTCAGGGCCGATTCATCTGTGATTAGCTCACACTTTTGGTGGTATATCCACTTTTTATGAGTATTAATAAACGCTAAGTTTTATTTATTTTTTGTTTGACCATTCCAATCTGTGATCCATATAGAGTACAACATGCATTAGAGCAGAATTACGTAGGTGTATTCTGAAACTATAGAATCACCTCTACAAAGTACTGTAACTAGGTTTATAACTAATTTACTGCTGTCAGATTCCCTTTAAAAGTCTGTAGCCTCATAATAATTCAGGCCTGTATGCCAGAATTGAAATCTATGGCAGTCAGGAACTGGCGAACGTTTCAAGTATAACTCACACCAGCTTTCAGGCATGATAGTAAATTTGTTTTATTTGTCTCCTTTGTCTCTGTCTCACAAAAACTGGTGAGCATGGCACATCTTTGGCACAAGAAAGGGCCATATGCCAAACCTGCGCCACATTTACATCCATCTACACCAGAAAACTGACAAAGATGAGTTTGTAAATCCCCCCATAGTACTGATCAAGTGTAGTCAAGACACTATAAAACAAAAACAATGGCTCATAGTTATCAACATCTTGCATGTTCCAATTATTCTCCATCTGGTCCTGACCAAAATAAATGTTTCTTTTAACTCCATTGGCTCTTGCATTTGCAGCACATTTTTCCTCTCTTACTTATAACACAAACATTGACTCTTTGGTCATGCGTACACATGCAAATGTGCTATTATAATACCAATTATAGTGCTCTATAACTGTGTGCCCATACCATTTGAAGTTTCTGCCTTGAAAGTTGGTATCCATAGGTCCACATCCACCTGACAGTCAAAAAAGTGACCCCATTTATAGTATTAGAAAAATGGTGCCCCCAGATGAATAGTGTATGCTGTATAGTGCTGTAATCCACAGTGCTAGAAAGAAATCCCCTCCATAAAAGTGCTTGTGTCCTCTAAAAATGATCTCCAACTGTGCCTCTTTAGTCAGTGACAGCCAGAGACTGCTCCCAAATTAACAGTGCCAATTTCTAACAAAGGCGGGTTATTACAAACCTATCTACCTATATTACCCAACTCATCTCTGCTCATAACATATATACAACAAAAGAACTAAGCTCATAAAAAATACAGCACCAGAAGCAATCTTGGAACATAATTAGAGTAACAGAACAGAGCTAATAACATAGAACAACTTTAGTACCAAGCTCCGAACATAAATATAGTACTGTAACCAATCTAATAAGATAAATGCAGCATGAGAACCAAACTTAGTACATAAATACAGCACAAGAACCAAGCTCGTAATATACAGTGGGTACGGAAAGTATTCAGACCCCTTAAAATTTTTCACTCTTTGTTTCATTTCAGCCATTTGCTAAAAGCAAAAAAAAGCTCATTTTATTTCTCATTAATGTACACTCAGCACCCCATCTTGACAGAAAAAAAAACAGAAATGTAGATATTTTTGCAAATTTATTAAAAAAGAAAAACTGAAATATCACATGGTCATAAGTATTCAGACTCTTTGCTCAGTATTGAGTAGAAGCACCCTTTTGAGCTAGTACAACCATGAGTCTTCTTGGGAATGATGCAACAAGGTTTACACATCTAGATTTGGGGATCCTCTGCCATTCTTCCTTGCAGATCCTCTCCAGTTCCGTCAGGTTGGATGGTGAACGTTGGTGGACAGCCATTTTAAGGTCTCTCCAGAGTTGCTCAGTTGGGTTGAGGTCAGGGCTCTTTTACCATCAGTGATTCAGTGAGTATAATAGTGCTATACTCTCTGCCTTTGAACATGATATTGCTATACTCTGTGCTCTTGAATATACAGTAATTGTGTTATACAGTTGTGGCCATAAGTTTGAGAGTAGCATAAATTTTGTTTTTCAAGTTTTGCTATTTTAGTGTTTTTAGCTATTTTTGACACTGACGCATATTTTCTTATGGCCTACACGCCGTGTATTAGCTTGGGTCCATGTAGGGGGCCATGAGCCTGAAACTGAAACTCAGGACAGGTCCTATTCCTGTCTGCTTTGTAGCCCGGGACTGAATGGGTCCTTGGAGGTCACAGATGGACCATGGCTGTCTTCCATGTGCCATCTGTGACAGTTTCTTACGGATACATAGATGCACATGTTCATGTGCATGTAGTCCAAAACTGCAGACTCAACAGTTCACATGGAGAATAATTTTCGCTCTATAATCTTCAATAGTATTTTCGTTTCCATGCATAATGTCGGGGTATATAGAGATATATTATAACATGCCCATATATTCTGTGCTTAGTGTATATATATTTCTTTAAACATACAATGTACTGGCATATAAAGATATTTATATACCAGTACAGTATGAATAGAAAGAAAAATATTAACTATTTTAGTCACAGAAAATCTTTTCATGAAGAGCTGTCGAATCTGTGGTCTGCATTCATGAGCAGGTTGATGGTGGTCACAAAAGCCCTGATGGTAGGTAAAGGCAGACTCAGGAGATAGCAGTTTTGTTGAACCAAATGATGAAACTTTACTGAGGTAACAAGAATCCAGCTTTCCAAATGGGGATAGTTCCACTGGGTAGGAGTATCATTGTGGTTGATGGTACTGAACTTGGTAACAGTTCCTCCATAGCAATGGGATGCCCATAAATAGATGTTCAATTCAGTGTCCTTTATCTCCACTCCAGGAATACTATACGCTTGTGGGGTTATGTGAGTCAGTCCCAAGCATCCCTAAATACCTGTGTAGTGCAGGGTCCAGGCTGTGTGGGAATTCTCAATTTCTCCTCCGAATTGTCACTCTTCTCTCTTCAGGGGGCTGACAGCAATTACTCCATTCTCAGGGCTGTAGCAGTAATGATGCTAGGCAGGTGGCTCTGAAATGAGTCCACCACACTTCCCTCAGGGGCTTCAATGGTCACTCAGCAATGGTAATCTGCTTTGTTTTAACCCCTTAACAACCTTGGACATACTATTACGTCCTGGGCGACAGGTACTTCACGCACCAGTTCCGATCGGAGGTTTTAACCCCTTGGATGCCATGGTCAAACATGACCGCGGCATCCAAGGGGTTCCGCCATGTTGCTGCCCCCCTCGGCACCCCCCGCGGCAAGATCGGGGGTTCTGATATCTATAATCTAGAGCCGGGGTCTGCCCAGTGACCCCAGGCTGCCTGGAGACCCCACTACCTGGTTGATCGTGCCAAGACCTCCGGAAGTCAACGCTATGTGTCTCCATAGCTCTGACTTCCTGCATAGGCTTCAAGACACTTATATGCTGGTGTCTTGCAGTCTATAGTACTGAGCCAGGGATCAAAGTATCTCTGGCTCAGGTGTCCTAATGGGACACATGAAAAAGTAAAAAAAAGTGAAAAAAATAAAAAATAAAGTCTGTGAAAAAAAATTAATAAAAGAATAAAATCCCCAAAATTCCCTTTTCCTATATAAAATAAATTATATAAAAAATAAACCTAAAAATTTATAAAAACAATACATATTTGGTAACGCCATGTCCATATCAACCTGTACAATAAAACTGAAACAATATTTAACGTACATGGTGAGCGTCGGGGAAAAAAAAAACACCGGAAGTAATGATTTTTCACCATCTCACCTTACAAAATATGCCATAAAAAGTGATCAAAAAGTTATATCTACCCCAAAACAGTACCAATCAAAAGCACAGGTTGTCCCGCAAAAAATAAGCCCTAAACCATCTCTGTAAACTGCAAAATAAAAATGTTACGCATCTCAGAAGATGGTGATGCAAAAAAAATTGATTTATGTCCCCAAATGGGTTTTTGTTCTGCAAAATTAGTATCGCATAAAAAAATAATATAAATGAGGTATCGCCGTAATCGTACCGACCCCGACCCGCAGCATAACAGTAATATGTTACTTATGCTGTATGCTGCATGGCAAAAAATTTAAAAGGTAAAAGGCAATGCCAGAATTGATGGGGTTTTTTTAATCCACCAAGAAAGAGTTAATAAAATGTATTTAATACGTTGTAGGCACCCAAAAATGATGTCATTACAATATACATCTCATACCACAAACAACAAGCCCTCATATGGTTACATCACCAGAAAAATAAAGAAAATATAGCTTGTACAATGTGAAAACAAAAACCCCAAAAATCGCCAAATCATTAGAACACAACTGGCTGTGTCAGGAAGGTAATGTATAAGCTGTGCGAGCGTATATCAGGGGACACCCCAGATTTAGACCTTACAAGGGACAATAAACCAGAAGTGACCCCCCAGAGTGACCCCTCCAATAATAGGAGCTACTGAGGAAATAGTAAGGAATTTAGTGTACCCAATGTACTCTGCACAGCTTACATATTCACTGTTCACCATCTGATGTGCAGTCACGTCTGGGATACTAATGCTCACTACACCCCCTGATAAATTCTTTGAGGAAGGCAGTTTTCAAAATGGGGTCATTCCCTAGAGGATTCCACTTTTCTGGTACCTTAGAGGCTCTGCAAACATGACATGGCGTCCAGATCCCAAACATCTAAATCTGCATTTCAATTGCCACAAAGCGCTCCTTCCCTTCTGCGCCCTACTGTGTGCCCAAACTGCAGTTTATGCCCACATGTATGACACTGGTGTACCCAGGATAATGTACTTAATGTCATATGTGGGTATAAACTGCTGTTTGGGCACAGCCAAGCACAGAACAGAAGGAGCTCTATTTGGTTTTTGGAGCACAGACTTGGACGGTTTGGTTTTTGGACGCCATTGCACTTTTGCAGAGCTGAAACGCCAGTAAAGTGGAATCCCCTGACATATCACCCCATTTTGGAAACTACACCCCTAAAGGAATTTATCCAGGGGTACAGTGAGCATTTTTAACCCCCAAGTGTTGCTATAATTTATTATCCATAAATGAATATGTAGCTGATTGTGAAAGCTGAGTATGGCAATTTTTCCATGAATACGTCATTTCAGTGCGTAATATCTTGTGCCTGGCTTGTATCAGAGATGAACGCTCCAAAAGATGTTCTGCCCGGGATACCCGCTTAACAGTTTTTGGAGTGTGTGTCTATGCAGACATAAGCTGGGCACAACATATTGGGCACTGAAATGGCATATCTATGGAAAAATTTCATTTTTAACTTTTCATTATCAGCTGCGCATTCATTTCTGGAAATTAAAAGAATGCAACACTTAAGTGTTAATAATGCTTGCTACCCCACTTGATAAATCCCCTGAAGGATGTAATTTCCAAAATGGGGTCACATGTCTGCGGATTCCACTTTACTGGCAATTCAAGGGCTCTGCAAAAGTGTCATGGTGTCCAAAAAGCAAACTGTGCTCCAAAAACCAAAATAGCGCTCCTTCTCTTTTGTGCCCGGCTGTGCCTAAACAGCAGTTTATACCCACATATGGCATTAAGTACATTATCCTGGGTACACCAGTGTCATACATGTGGGCATAAACTGCCATTTGGGCACACAACAAGGCGCAAATGTGAAGGAACGCTATGTGCTTTTGGAGCGCATATTTAGATTGGTTTTTGGACACCATGTCACATTTGCAGAGAATCTAAAATTGCCCCTACAAAATGGGGTCACTTCTTGGGGAATTCCAGTTTACTGGCACCTCTAGGGCTCTGCAAAAACAATATGGTGTCCAGAAAGTCCCTCTAAATCTATACTCCAAAAGCTAAAAAAACACAGTGCGCCTTCCCTTCTGAGCCCTTCTGTGTGTCCAAGCAGCAGTTTACACCCACATATATAATTTTTTTGTCCCCGGGATAGCCCACTTAATAGTTTTAGGAGTGCATGTCTCTGATGACACAAAGTGGCCGCTACATATTAGGCACTGAAATTGGATATTTCTTTAAAAACTTTAATTTTCACTTTGTACATTAATTTTTGGAAAGCATTTTTAGGCTCAAAATGATAATACCCCTTGATACATTCCTTGAGGGGTGTAGTTTCTAAAATGGGGTCACTTTTGAGAGGTTTCCATTGTATTGGTACTTTAGGGGCTCTGCAAATGCGACATGGCACCTGAAAACTATTCCAGCCACATCTGCCCTCCAAAAGCCAAACAGCACTCTTTCCATTCTGAGCCCCACCATGTTCCCATACAGCAGATTACAACCACATATGGGGCATTTCTGTGTTCAGAAGAAATTGTGTAACAAACTGTGGGGTGTATTTTTTTCATTAACCACTTGCAAAAATTAAAAATATGTCGCTAAATGGATGGTTTATTGGAAAAAAAATAATTTTTCCTTTTTTTTGTCCCAAAGTCAATAAATTCTGTGAAACAACTGTGAGGTCAAAATGCTCACTATACACCTAGATAAATTCTACGAGGGGTGTAGTTTCCAAAATGGGGTAACTTTTTGGTAGTTTCCATTGTATTGGTACTTTAGGGGCTCTGCAATGTGACATGGCACCTGAAAACTATTCCAGCAAAATCTGCCTTCCAAAAGCTAAATAGCGCTCTTTCCATTCTGAGCCCCACCATGTACCCAAACAGCAGATTACAACCACATATGGGGCATTTTTGTGTTCAGGAGAAATTGTGTAACGAACTGTGGGGAGCTTTTTCTCCTTGGTCCTCTTGTGAGAATGAAAAATTTGGGGCTAAATTGATGGTTTATTGGAAAAAAAAAGTAATTTTTCATTTTAATGTCCCAATGTTAATAAAATCTGTGAAACGGCTGTGGGGTCAAAATGCTCACAATACCCCTTGATATGTTCAATGAGGGGTGTAGTTTCCAAAATGGGGTAACTTTTTGGGGGTTTCCTTTATATTGGTACTCTAGGGGCTTTGCAAATGAAACATGGCACCTGAAAACTATTCCAGCAAAATCTGCTTTTCAGATGCCAAGTGTCGCTCCTTCCATTCCGTGCACTGCCATTCGCTCAAACATCAATTTACAACCACACGTGGGGTATTTCTGTGCTCGGGAGAAATTGCATAACAAACTGTGAGATGCATTTTCTCCTTTAACCCTTTGTGAATGTGTTAATTTTAGGGCTAAATTAAGGAATTAGTGGAAAAAAAAATTAAATATCTAAATTTCACCTCCATATTGTTTTAATTCCAATGAAATGATTAAAGGGTTAACAAACTTCCCAAATGCTATTTTGAATTATGTGAGGGGTGCAGTTTTGAAAATGGGGTGATTTATGGGGGTTTCTAATATATAGGCCTTTATAATGCTCTTCAGAACTGAAGTGGTCCCTAAAAATTAGTTTGGGAAATTTTCTTGTAAATCTGGAAAATCACTGTTACACTTGCAAGCCTTCTAACGTTCAAAATAAATTACAGGACGATTAAAAGATGATGCCGATATATAGTAGAGATATGGTAGATAATATGTATTAATGTATTTGGGTGGTATGACTATCTGTCTGAAAAGCAGAGCATTTCACATTTTGAAAATTGCGATTTTTTTCCACATTTCCATAAAATTTTCTATTTTTTTTATAAATAAATACAAAAATATTCATTAGTGTTTACCACTAACATGAAGTACAATGTGTCACGAAAAACAATCTCAAAATCACTTGTGTAAGTTAAGGCGTCTCAAAGTTATTGCCATATAAAGTGACACATGTCAGTTTTGAAAAACGAGGCCTGGTCCTTACGTACTTTTGGGCTGGGTCCTTAAGGGGTTAAAGACTAAACGCAAATAACTCACTCCTTCTGGAGACTTCAAGTATCCTCCCCTTCCCCAACTAATGATTGTCTGGATTAAAGGGAGTCTTTCTATGTCATCCGTTTTAAACTACTGCCACAGTAATGTACTCATTCAAAATACAAGTCCAGATATACCTTTTATATGCAGATTATCCCACCAGGTTTCTCGTAATAACCATTTGTATCATTATGCAAATTAAGCTCTTGAAGCACTGGGAGAATTCACTTTCCGCCCGGAGCACAGACGCGTCATTGCCAAGTACGCCCATCCATCGATAGAGCCCATCCCCCTCACCATCTTCAGAGCTGCGTCATCCACAGCTCTCCACGTAACTGAGCATTGAAATCTCGCGCTCCTGTATTTCTTGCCTCTTCAGCTACGTGAAAAGCTGTGAATGACTGTGCTCCCTGAGCTTCATTTGTATAATGATAAAAACGGTTATTACGCGAAACCTGGCCAATTCTGTTTTGCCCTGTAGCAGTTCGCTTACAGTTGTTTTTTTTTCCGTTATCCTTACTCTCTCAAGTTCTAGGGAAATTCTAATCATAGACTATTGTCATTTGTTTGCTATGGTCTATTTACTTTCTATATATTCTTATGGTAATAGCTTTATTATCCTTGAATATAAGGGAATTAAATTGTCTGTATAAGAGATCATCCTTTTGGAGGAAGCTCAGTAGATACCTATAGATTACCTCATAGACCTTTTTCCTTATTTGGTACATGCCACAGATACAGTGCCTTTAAAGGGAGTATGGGAATAACAAAGGTATGTTGTTTATCACTGTGATATGCCCTGTAATGCAGGAGTAGCATTTGAATATGCTTGGGGGAAGTGGTAGACTCCCTTTAATCATATTAAAGATAAACCTTCAGGGATGGTTTGTGACTCTGTTCGGTGAATTGGTAAATATATACTTTGGTAATTGCAATTGCACCAAATAGAGCTCAAGATAATTTTACACGCAAAGTAAAAAGGTGAAAACAGTATGCCAGGGTTTACTGGTTATGCTGGTGTGGAGATTTTAATGTTCCTGTTGTAGGATCACTAACTTGTCCTAAGCCTTATTGGCAAACAGACTCTAGTTATATCAATTACTCTTAGTGGAGGACCTTTATAATCAGGGGCATAACTGGAAAAAACTGGGCAATCTGTCGGAGCCTCCAGCCCATCACAGCTAACACACCCAGAGCCTTGGCATTTTTGATTATTAGAGACTAGCTATGCCTCTCCTATAGGCAACCTTAATCTGATTGGTTTGACCCGGACACAGCGAGTGGCACCTCATACTAACAGTCAGCACCTTATTTTACCATACTATACTAGGCAGCACCTTATTTTGCCCACTTCATTATAGCATCTACTGTCTCCTCTCCCCCTACTTTCTGATTTCAGTGACAAGTCGGTGAGAGGGCTTAGACTGTGTAATGTACAACTAAGTCCAGCAGTGCTCTGTACTTGAACTGACATACAGAGATAACATAGACACTGATCAAGCACTGTTTAGCCCTTATCAGGACTTAGCAGCTAAATGCAATTTCCAGAGCTATTAGCCATCAATCACAGTCGAAAGTAGAGAAAGAAAAGTTGTCAGGAGCAGGGACTGTGTCAGCTGACCACTACATTTTAATAGCTAGATAGTGGTGGAAGAGTGAAGAAATCAGGCGATACTTTTTAGAGTCTAACTGATATATTTGATAGTAAGCTTTCGAGAGTGCTAGCTCTCTTCTTCAGACATGGTGTAATACACGAAACTGAAAATTCACACTATTTATACACATACAAGACATGGATCATCAAAGGATCTTAGCCTCTAAAAGGTATCACCTGATTTCTTCACTCTTCCACTACTTTCTATGGCTAACACGGTACAACATTATACTACTAGCGAGATAGTGGTCTGAAACCTATTCAACTAGCTGTAAACACTAAGGATATATATATATATACAGTATATATCTGTAACTGACAAACTGAGCAAGATAGATAGAGCAATGTATTGGGTAAAACACTTCAAGCTAAGTTCACCCTAGCGTTAGAGTCTGCGTATGAGACTACGTCCCACATTCCATGAAACAAGGCAGAAACTCTGCAGACCCCATTATAGTCCCCATGTGGACCCAAAGGATGGAAACCCGAACGCTAGTCTGAACCTAGCGTGAGTTAGCTTAATCTACAAGTTCTTGGGGATGGGAATATCCCTTTAAGCATCAAAAACAATGAGAGAATTGTTTTTTTTCCACCTTTCCACTTCCATACTCTTCTGCAATACATTATATTCAAAATTAAATGGTGCAATTAGAAAATACAATTTATCAATTAAAAAGTACAAAGGGTATGCCTCTTGGAAGCATTATTGCATTATAATATGGCATTTTTGGCTGGCCACTTTGGGCCCCAGGGTTAGAAGTCAGCCATGGTGGCAACAGAATTTTACATGTACCTGTAAATATACACAAGGCTGTAACTATTTTTACCTTAACCAAGAGGACAACATCATAGTGTATGAGGTGAGTACCTATTCCCGACATAGCGAGAGAGTGCTGCTCTTTCATGTTCAAGTCCCCCTCCCGTTTACTGTGGCCATTAAAAATAAAATCATAAAAAATCATAACATTGCCTTCAGCTAAACTAATCTGATCCCTGGGTAGGGTAACAACATTGTCACATGTTGAAGCCTAAGGGGGTCCAAAGGCCTCTCTACAATACAAGAAGATAACAGCTATTATATTATAGCTATGGTAAGTTGGAGCCCCATTAGAGATTTTGCATTGCGACCTAGGGGCTTCACGTTAAACCTCTGTTACAGGTTGTCCCATTAAGATGACTGCAACAAATCTGAAATATCCTACTCCCTTGCTGTTTGGCATGGCTGCCAAAAGTTGGACCCATACTGATATTTATGGTTTATACTAGGCCATTAATATTTTGATTTTGAAACATTATTTTAAGGGTCTGTTCATATGGAGTAATATGGCTCTGATTTTGAGTCAGATTCATCCCCAAAATCAGCAACAGTTTCTAACCTGATTCGGCCTCCCACTGTATTCATTTCATTGTATTGCTTGATCATGCCTCAGAAGTTTGTGGTTTGAGACTCATTTATTTTTGCCTAATGAGTGCAGGAAACTGGGGGTAGGGGTCGGCGAAAAATGAAGAATCTGAGTGTAATGTCTCTGCCTGTTTGGGTCTCTGAACCACCCTCCGCTCGCACACTGCGGCGTAGGAGGCGTCTTCAGTTTTATTCCTTGCTTAGGGTTCTTGTTTGAACACTGTCCTAGTACCTCTTCTCTGTAACTGAATTTCTGTTCACACATGGGCGCTGGCTATTGTGATTCTGTCCTGAGACTTTGTCCCTGTTAGCATCTCTTTCTGCTATTATTGTATTCTGATTTCTGACCTTTGCCTTCCCTTGTGACTACTCTTTTGGATTGCGATTTGGTACTGATTTGTCTCTCTGAGAAGGGATCACCGCCAAGATGTCCCTGTCATTAGGACAGTAAGGAAAGTAGGCAGAGACAGGGCATGGGTCGAGTTTAGGGCTCACTGTCTCTGTCATTCCCTTCCTCCTAGGTTTCAGCAGCAGCACTGGGAAATTGCTCAACTGGCAATTCACATACAGAATAGCCAGCCCAAATAACCTCGGCCTGTACTGTGGTACTTCAGATCATATCATCCGAGACTGCTCGATCAGACCCCACACACCAGCGGAAAAACTTCAGAGCCTAAGTGGTAGTCGGAAGAACCACTCAGGCAACCATATAGTTGCTGAAAATAGTAAGATGATGTCATCTGTGTCTCTGTCCTCTGGGGACAGATCTGTTTCTGGCCAGGCCTTAGTTGACTGCGGGTCTGCGGCAAACTTTGTCACATTTTCATTTGTCTCAGCCTTAGGCATTGAGTTTTTGCCACTCGACACTCCTCTGTCGGTTACTGGGGCGGATTTTGCCCCACTTGTCAGGGGTAAGGTCCGATTCAAGACCCCCTTAATCACTTTGCAAGTGGGTTCTGCACATTCGGAGGTCATAAGTTTTTTTGTTATGGAGCCTCTGTCTTCCGATATTATTTTGGGGCTTCCCTGGTTGAATCTCCATAACCCTATTTTTGATTGGGGTAAAAGGGAGTTGGTAAAATGGGGAGATCAGTGCTCATCCCACGGTATTGTTTTGCACACCTTAATTTCTATCGGTGAGGAGATGGTCTCGGCTGCTAAAGGTTGGGAACGGCCCTCTAGTTTTAAAACCCGAATGTATCGGAAATGCCAGGCGAATAAAAAACGATTGCCTGGTCCACCAGCACCTGTTGTTGTTCAGGGAGATCTAGAATACAAGGCAGAGAAAATACTGAGTCTTTCTAAAATTGGTTTGTCTGGTGAGGGTCCGGTGGCCCCTCATAAAAGGGGGTGGGGTACTGTAACGTCTCTGCCTATTCAGGTATCTGAGCCACGCTCCGCTCGCACACTGCAGCGTAGGAGGCTTCTTCAGTTTGATTCCTTGCTCAGGGTTCTTGTTGCTCAGTCTGAACACTGTCCTAGTACCTCTTCTCTCTAATTGAATTTCACCCGCCTCCTGCACCTCTGTTTTCCTCCACTCCTCTAACAGTTAATCTTAGCCTTGCCTGTGTGATTGACAGCCTGTCTACCAATCAAATCTGGACAGATTCTAGACTTTCTATAAACAGGTCATCTGCTCACACATGGGCGCTGACTATTGTGATTCTGTCCTGAGACTTTGTCCCTGCTAGCATCTCTTTCTGCTATTATTATATTCTGACTTCTGACCTTTGGTTTCCCTTGTGACTACTCTTTTGGATTGCGATTTGGTACTGATTTGTCTCTCTGGCTTTGACCCTTGGCTTGCTGTCTTCTCTTCTGTGTTGTTTGTCTTGTATTGTTCTGTGTTGCACTTATTCAGAGAAGGGATCACCTCCAAGTTGTCCCTGTCATTAGGACATGAGGCAAGTAGGCAGGGACAGGGGCTGGGACAAGTTTAAGGCTCACTATCTCTGTCATTCCCTTCCTCCTAGGTTTCAGCAGCAGCACTGGGGAATTGCTCAACTGGCAATTCCCTTACACTGAGGTAGATGTCTTTAAAATTCCAATTCATTTTCTGCTGTATAAACATACCCTAAGGGTGATATATAAACTACAAATATTATCACACAAACTCAACTTTATCTAACTTATTCCTCACTGTGACACTGTGTTAGCAAAATGTATATTAGGCAGCATTGGACCCTAAGAACTTTTGGAAGTGTTCATCTGTGAACTTTGCTAATGATGGATAATACAGTATTGATAGTAAAATAGATCAATCTGCTTAATTCCACTAAATTTGTGAAATGCTGTTTTAAGCCATATTTACTAAAGCTAGTTATTGTTTAAATATACAAATTTAAAACTGACATACAGTGTTTTTCAAAGCCTCAAAACCATAAGTTAGATTTTCCCCACTTTAGGAAAGTGTTCATTTAAATGGGTTGCATAAAACTAGAAAAAATAATCTGTTCTCATCCAAAAACTATGTTTAGTAAACTATTCACTTAAATTGGGCTTACCTGCAATTCTAGACTAGTGGCAATATTCCTGGAAAAAAGCAAACCTTTTCATCAATTTCATACAGATCCACAATTTCTCCTTAAACAAACTGAATGTATAGCAATGTTCTCTACCTAGACAGGGTACATATTCTCTGCTTCTCTCACACATATCAGACATTTAACATACACATTGAACACAGTAACAATGTTCCTCTTAAGTGCTTCTTTTAGGCCCCACACAGTAACAGTGTTCCTCTTAGGGTCAACCCACACATTAATATTGATCCTCTTTTCTCTCCCTGTTATAATGAACCCTCTGTGCACCCCGCAGTAATAATGTCCCGTTTTGTGCTCCCTTCCTTTGTGCCCTACTGCAGTAGTAATGTCCCACTTTATGCCCACAAACAGTAGTAATATTCCTGTTTCAGCCCAGCATAGGCCTGTTAGTGGCCATGAATTGAGTGCCACGTGTATGTTCAGCTCTCACATCTTGGGACATAGACCTGGGGATGAAGATAAGTACTGCATACATGTGTGCCATAATAGCCAGATTGGCTTGGACATAAACTAACTGATAGACTGTACCCTGTACCACTCTGTGGGCATGCGTAATAAACAACATTGATTTGCTAATACATATGACACACAACACCCTTTTGGATTAGCTGTTTGAAGCAGCAGAAGCCCTCCCTGAATGCTTGTTTCACTTCCCAGGCCATATGATGCACTGTTCATTGGCCACATGGCCTGATCGCAGCTCAGGTACATTCATGTGCTGTATAAATGTATGGTGCTGTGCTGATCGACCAGAGTTTGGGTGTCGGACTCCTGCCATTTCCTAAGGAAATTCTATTTAAAGTTTCAATTGCAGAAAGTGTATAACCCCTTTAATTATTAATATTATTACAGTCATGGCTGTAAGTGTTGGCACTTGGCACAGAAAATTATTGCAATTACACATGTTTTATTATACACATATTTATTACCTTTATGTTTATTGGAACAACACAAAAAAACTGAAAAAAAAGCCAAAAGTGATGAAATTTCACGCAAAAGTCCAAAAATGGGCCGGACAAAATTACTGGCACCCTCAACTTAATATTTGGTTGCACACCCTTTCGAAAAAATAACTGAAATCAATTGCTTCCTATAACCATCGCCAAGCTTCTTACACCTTTCAACTGGAATTATGAACCACTCTTCTTTTGCAGACTGCTCCAGGTCTTTCATATTTGAAGGTTGACTTCTCCCAACAGGTATTCAATGGGATTTAGATCTGGACTCATTGCTGGCCACTACAGAACTCTCCAGCATTTTGTTTCCATCCACTTCTGCATGATTTTTGAAGTATGTTTGGAGTCACTGTCCTGCTGGAAGATCCATGACCTAGGACGCATACCCAGCTTTCTGACACTAGGTCCTCCATTGTCCTTTGGTAATCTTAAGATTTCATGATGTCTTGCACACAGTCAAGGCACCAAGTGCCAGAGGCAGCAAGAAAAAGCCAAAACATCTTTGAACCTTCTCCATATTTGACTGTTGGTACTGTGTTCTTTTCTTTGTAGGCCTTATTACGTTTTCGGTAAAAGTAGAATGATCTGCTTTACCAAAAAGCTCTGTCTTGGCCTCATCTGTCCACAAGACGTTTTTCCAGAAGGATTTTGGCTTATTCATGTACCCTCCTGGGTCGTCTCTGCCATAGCATTTCATTTCATTCAAATGTCGGCAGATAGTTTGCGCTGACACTGATGCACCCTGAGCCTGCAGGACAGCTTGAATTTCTTTGGAACTTGATTGGGGCTGCTTATCTACCATCTGGACTATCCTGCGTTGCAACCTTTCATCAATTTTTCTCTTCAGTCGACGTCCAGGGAGATTAGCTACAGTGCCATGGGTTGTAAACTTTTTGATTATGTTGTGCAACGTGGACAAAGGAGCATCAAGATCTCTGGAGATGGACTTGAAATTGTTGATATTTTTCCCCAATTTTGGTTCTCAAGTCCTCAGACAGTTCTCTTTTCCTCTTTCTGTTCTCCATGCTTAGTGTGACACACACAGACACACAATGCAAAGATTGAGCTAACTTCTCTCCTTTCTATCTGGTTTCAGGTGTGATTTTTTTTATTGCCCACACCTGTTACTTGCCACAGGTGAGTTTGAACGAGCATCACATGCTTGAAACAAAATTATTTACCCACAATTTTGAAAAGGTGCTAGCAATTTTGTGTGAAATTATGTCCAATTGTCGAATACACACAAAGGAAATAAACATGTGTATAACACCACATGTGTAATTGCAATAATTTTCTGGGAGAAATACTTCATTTTCTGGAAAAATTTCAGAGGTGCCAACACTTACGGCCATGACTGTATGTTATATTTAGATGGGAGATGGTAACACTAATTATTAATATCATTAATATTTTCCCTTTTATAATTTCATAAAAAGTTTAAAAAACATGGTGCTACATGTGAGAATGGTCAGTCCATAAAAAGCAAATTAACATTAGCAACTCTTTCCAACATGATATATATTTCTTCCTATATTCTTCCCAAACATCTGCCTCACAAGGATCACAGAGTGCTGCGTCTGTGAAATAACTTTCTCCATTTAGTTGTTCAATTTGATTCAAGGATTTTGTGATTAAGTATTCAGCCTTATGAATAAATAAGAAGCAGCAGCACTATAATTGGGATATCATTACTATCTTAGCAGCACATTTAATCCTCAGCTTGGCTGCACCGCACAACCTTCCCCTTATATCTTCCACCCTCTTCACCCTCCCTCTGTCTGCACTGGCAGAAGAATAAGGGAATGTCATTGCAAGCTTCACAAGTTAGCATTAAAATGAATACTTTTTAATTTCTTCGGATGAGATGGGCTAGGAGCTCTGGGACAATGCTGATGGATGATGTTTTAATGCAGCCGAAATGTTATTTTTACTGAACCAGGGAAAACTATAAATTGTGCTTCATTGCCACTGATGGCTCTATGCATAAGACTGGTGGCGTTCACTGCCCATGAATAATCACCTCCGTGTGGCAGATGTTGCTTTGCGGGAAAGCAATTCTTATGCCGAAAGAATTGTGGAAAGATTAATTGTCTACAGCTGTTTCATGGCTCACAGCAATCTTGATACATTTATGATAAGTTTAAGAGCTCATGAGAGGCAGCTCCTATTCCCTATAGTAAAAGAGAAGGGGGGTGGAAAGGAGGCTTTATTTTGACACCTGGATTCATAGAATGTGTCATCTCCATTACAGCCTGGGCAGGCAGCTACTTTTGGCAGCTGAACACCATTGTAAGTCTCAGTGCAGGAATTATAGGTGGGCTCGCAAAGAAAGGGAGGTTGAGAGGAATTATTCAAATTTGTGCAAATGGATGGCATCCATTTTTTTCTTGTGTCTGCCAAGTGGAAATTGAGCATGACCTACACTGACCTCCCTCTATTAAGTGTTCCAAATTGCAGTAAATGCACAGTTCTGAGTGCCCTAATGAGACAAAGCTCTCCCGATGCCTTATTAATAAGGGAAGTTTAACCTTGCCGGTCAGCCCTTCATTCGATATTGAAAAGAAATAGGCAAAAAGAAGAGCTGACCTGTTGTAAATTCTTGACAAAACCTTTTATTTAGTCTGCATGGACTTCATGCCATGTTCTTCCCAAACCTTATTATTAGCCACAAAGGAGATGCAGAAGTATTTGCTGTCAAAATTATCCTCTTGCCAAGTCAGGTTGCCGAACATTAGAGGCAGTAAGACACATATTAATGAATGGAAAGTATTCTTTTGCTCACAGGTGGAAAGTAGCAATGTGGATGAGAATTGCTGAACTCTCTTTAGTGAACCAAGAAGCATACAGTTTAGATACTGAATAATGGCCACCCAGAAGTTGAAGGCAAAAGAATGGAACTTGGTTACACACAACTGTGTCTTTCTTAAAAACCTTGAAAATGATCATTCAAATGTAGCCTTGCTATTGTAAGTAGAGCTAGCTTTAGGGTGGATCACACCCTGTGTGGAATCCTCTTTTGGCGCATCGTAAAAAAAAACAGGGCATATATACCCTCTAAGCATCACCGAATTCCAAGAATCATAACTTTTTTTTTTTAATTTTCCAATTACCTAGACATATGGGGCTTGTTTTTTTGTGAATGGAGATGTGTAGCTTTTACAATGTTGGAGAACAAATAATTGATTTATCATTCCGTATTATTTTTCTTTTGAGTGAGAGATGGGTTAAAAAAGGTTACTCTGTTTTCCTTTTTCTAGTGTTTTTTAAGCCATGGGTTGTGCAATACAAATAATAAATTAACTTTATTCTCCGGGTTACAGTACAGCTGCCCAAATGTCTTTGGCTATTCACTTTTGCTGCATATCCCCATAACTGTGCTCTTTGAATATAATAGCTCCACAAACTGTGGCCCTGAATACAGAATATGCCCCAATTTAAAAAGTTCCCACACTGTGACCCTGATACAGAAAATATCTACAGTATGTCTATAGATATATAAAATATAAAAATGCTCTTAATGTGCCCTGATTATAAAAAACAATGCCCCCACTATGCCCCCTGAATATATGTATGCCTCACACCGTGTATCTTTATTAAGATAATTGACACATTGTGCTGTCTGATTACAAAAACTATACCCCCACTGTGCCCCTTTAATATATTTATGCCTCATACTGTGTCTTTAATTAAAAATAGCAAATCCTACCACCTCAGTATACAATACTCATTTCTTGACGCACCAATATCCAGCTTGTGGGTTGCTCCTGCGGAACAGCACAGCCTGATGCCATCAAAGTGTTTTCTGCACAAGCAACGAATGGTGAAGCAGGGAGCCTAGTAAAACCAGCGCCATAATATTCCAAATATTAAGGATACAGATACAACTGAATTTAAAGAAAGGGTAAGCTTAGAGGTGTTTCCCTTACAGTCTGGCACCTTGTCTGAGACCATATAGATTGCACATAGTTAAGGCTGTCCATAATTGTACAGTAAGTAGTTCCTGGGAGCAATGTGGGTCATAGCCCAGGGCCCGAGGCTGTACTGGGGTCCTATGGCAAAAAGTAATTGTCTCCATTATAATCCAACCTCATAATCATCTGTATTGGCATCTACCACAGTAGGACATGGGAGTCTAATGCTTCCTCTTGCACTGCCACTTTCCCTCATAGGCTACAGGTCATGATTATCAGGGATATTTGGTGTGTACGGGGGGCCCATACTTTTCAGGGTACAGATGCAGCACAGCTGATTTTGACCTGCTGACCAATATGCCATAATATTACTATGTGTTATTTAAACCTGTGTTATAACTAAGTTATTAGGGACAGAAACAAAAGAATTAACCCCTTAGTCCCTGTTAGGCCTTAATGTTCAAAAAAATTTTCAGTATTGTAACTGTATGAGGGTTTATTTTTTTGCATGACAAGTTATAGTGTTTAGTGGCCCTTACTAACTTACTTACTAACTCATTCTGGGAAGTCATAGAAAAACCCCCCAGCAATTCTATTATTGTCTTTTTATGCTATAAATTGCGCACCATTCACTGTGTGGCTTAAATAACCTGATATTAATGTAACACCCCTTTGGGCCAACCTCTGTAGGCAGGGTGTGTTTGTAGTTCTCACCTCACTATGGCACAGTGCCTCCACCCGAATCTTGCTAGGAGCTCTATAGGAATTCAGGAGGGTCTTCTTCTTCTGCTAAGGGTCGACTCGGGAAACCCCCACCTAAGCTCAGTACACACTCACAAATGTTGAGGGTAAAACTACTTAACTGGCTTATTATCCACAATTGGGACACAATCGTGAAGTGGAACGAAATTTATTGGATATTTTAAACTTTTGTAAAAAATAAAAAACTGAAAAGTGGGGCGCGCCAAATTATTTGGCCCCCTTAAGTTAATACTTTGTAGCGCCACCTTTTGCTGCGATTACAGCTGCAAGTCGCTTGGGGTATGTCTCTATCAGTTTTGCACATCGAGAGACTGAAATTCTTGCCCATTCTTCCTTGGAAAACAGCTGGAGCTCAGTGAGGTTGGATGGAGAGCGTTTGTGAACAGCAGTTTTCAGCTCTTTCCACAGATTCTCGATTGGGTTCAGGTCTGGACTTTGACTTGGCCATTCTAACACCCGGATACGTTTATTTGTGAACCATTCCATTGTAGATTTTGCTTTATGTTTGAGATCATTGTCTTGTTGGAAGATAAATCTCCGTCCCAGTCTCAGGTCTTTTGCAGACTCCAACAGGTTTTCTTCCAGGATGGTCCTGTATTTGGCTCCATCCATCTTCCCATCAATTTTAACCATCTTCCCTGTCCCTGCTGAAGAAAAGCAGGCCCAAACCATGATGCTGCCACCACCATGTTTGACAGTGGGGATGGTGTGTTCAGGGTGATGAGCTGTATTGCTTTTACGCCATACATATCATTTTGCATTATGGCCAAAAAGTTGGATTTTGGTTTCATCTGACCAGAGCACCTTCTTCCACATGTTTGGTGTGTCTCCCAGGTGGCTTGTGGCAAACTTTAAACGAGACTTTTTATGGATATCTTTGAGAAATGGCTTTCTTCTTGCCACTCTTCCATAAAGGCCAGATTTGTGCAGTGTACGACTGATTGTTGTCCTATGGACAGACTCTCCCACCTCAGCTGTAGATCTCTGCAGTTCATCCAGAGTGATCAAGGGCCTCTTGGCTGCATCTCTGATCAGTCTTCTCCTGAGATGAAAGTTTAGAGGGACGGCCGGGTCTTGGTAGATTTGCAGTGGTCTGATACTCCTTTCATTTCAATATGATCGCTTGCACAGTGCTCCTTGGGATGTTTAAAGTTTGGGAAATCTTTTTGTATCCAAATCCAGCTTTAAACTTCTCCACAACAGTATCACGGACCTGCCTGGTGTGTTCCTTGGTCTTCATGATGCTCTCTGTGCTTTAAACAGAACCCTGAGACTATCACAGAGCAGGTGCATTTATACGGAGACTTGATTACACACAGGTGGATTCTATTTATCATCATCAGCCATTTAGGACAACATTGGATCATTCAGAGATCCTCACTGAACTTCTGGAGTGAGTTTGCTGCACTGAAAGTAAAGGGGCCGAATAATATTGCACGCCCCACTTTTCATTTTTTTATAAAAGTTTAAAATAACCAATAAATTTAATTCCACTTCACAGTTGTGTCCCACATGTTGTTGATTCTTCACCAAAAAATTAAAATTTTATATCTTTATGTTTGAAGCCTGAAATGTGGCAAAAGGTTAAAAAGTTCAAGGGGGCTGAATACTTTCGCAAGGCACTGTACATCCTATAGTATTAAGCCCCTTGTGGTAGGAATGGACTATATGCCAGGCCTGGCGGGTATAATAAACTATAGGGAATAGCACAGGATTAAGATAGTGACCCACAGATGATAGTCAACACACACATGCAATCATACTGCAGGTAACAGCTTGCACTCCTAAATAACAGCACACAATGCAGAATTACTAATGGCTGCAGCAATAAACAGAACAGTCCATCCGTTGGGGCCCAGTTGCCATGGAAGATGGCGCGCATTCAGGAAACGGTGCACTATAGACACAGCAGTTCCTTTCTACCACAGTTCTCATAAACCTTCTAACAGCAAATTCCAGCAAAGTCTACTCACTAACTCTTGCAGGGAATCTGGTGCCAGCCTGGAGTCTCATAGGGTGCTGCAGCTTTCAGGTGACAGGATACTAATGGAGTATGACGCAGGAGTCTTCTTGGATGCAGCCCTGGGTACCTTTTGGGAGTCTGGTCAATCTGGACAGGTGGTGCTGCTGCTGCAGGGATGCTGCTTCTTCCCTCAGAGTGAGCTGGTGGGCTGGCAGGACTGTCTCTATGTCCTGGGTTACCTAGTGCCAAGCTATGTGCGCCCTGGTAGTTGCTGATAGAAGCCTCTTCTGCAGCCCATGTGGCTGCCTGTCTTCTCTCCTGTGCAGACTTTCCCATAATTCCCTACTCAGCCAATCAGTCCCTTTCTCTGATACTCCTCCCCCTGGAGTAAGGGTTGTAGGGAAATGTAATCCACTGTCCCTCAGCATAAAATGGCTGATGTCTGCTGTAGTGGGTCCTGGCTTGGCCTTAACTGCAGCATCTGCTGTATGCAAAGTGCTCCTTGCAGGGGTTACACTAACCTTAAATATACCTGATACAATGAATGTATTCACTTATACGATTATATTGACACCATATTTGTATAGTTTGCAAAGTAAAAACCCTTTATCTAGTAATATTTTGTTTGCATCGACACATTCTAATACCTGCAACTTACAGGTGCATCTCAATAAATTAGAATATCTTTGAAACATTTTTTTATTTTAGTAATTAAATTAAAAAAGTGACTTCCTATATTTTCTAGATTCTTTACACACAGAGTGTTCTATTTTAAGTGTTTTATTTCTGTAAATGTTGATTATGGATTACAGGTAATGAAGACCCAAATCTAAGAAAATTAGAATATTGTAAAAAGGTTCAGTATTGCAAATTCAGTGTGTCACCTGCCAAGGTTTCCTAAGCCTTTAAATGGTCCCTCATTCTGGTTCAGTAGGACACACAATCATGGAAGACGCTGATTATGAATTGTATTACTGAATTACTGAAATCAGAGGCGTAGCTAGGGGTTCAGCCCAGGGGGGGGCGAACACGTCCAAATGGGCACCCAACTCAGGTATACCAACATTATCACTATACGGTGACCGTATAGTGGTAGATAGTGGTTCTATACAGGGCTGTGAAGACCAGTTAGGTAAATACAGTACACAGGTAAATATAGGAACACTGTTGTGACTTACAGGTGACGTCTCTGACTGTTTACACTTATCGTCTCTACCATCTGGACCACCATGACCACTTCTTCCAGCTGTGACTGTAAAGTTTGTAACACAGACATCTTTAGCTCCTCACTTTTCCAGGCACCCGACCCACACTGTCCTCAACTACATAAAATCTCCATCCTGCTGATACCCCAATTATAAAATATATGATATAAAATCCCCTGGAAATGAATAATAACCCCATGTTCCTTTAATTTAATAATGCTCCTATGTGCCCCTCAATGAATAATTCCCCCTAATTAATAATGACCTGTGTACTCCCTTAAATCAATGCCCGAGTGCCACCTAAAATTAATATTGCCCATTTACCCTATTATTAATCATACCTTCTTATGTCTCCTTGTATAAATTATGCCCTCTTACATAAATGCCCCTCTGGATTAATAATGCCTATTAATAACCCCTTTGTATTAAAGACTACCTTTCACGTCCTCATGCACATATGGTTTTATATACCACTAGAAAGCTGACAGTGCACTGATTTCAGCGCACTGTCGTCTTTCCTGTTATGTGCCCTGTGGAGGAGATATCGGTGCCGTTAGTTTCGGCACCGATCTCTCCCCACCATTAGAAGGGCGTTCCTGACAGTCTAGCGTCATTGCTGGGCTGTGAGGAATGCACCCCCCCAAGACTTGTACTGGGGGAGGGGGCGTTACTCAAAGCTCAGCGTCATCGGAGGGCAGTAAGGAACGCCCCCTCTGACAGTACAAGGCTATGTTAGAGTACTGTCAGGGGGCGGCATTCCTCACAGCCCAGCAATGACACTTGACTATCAGGAACACCCTTCTGACAGTGGGGAGAGATCGGTGCCAAAACTAACGGCACCGATATCTCCTCCACCGGGCACATAATGGGAAAGCCAACTGTTGGCTTTCTAGCGGTATATAAAATCACAGGTTCATGAGGACATGAAAGGTCCGCTTTAAAGGGGTTGTCCAGGAAGTGGACAATTCACAGTGGAGGTGGAGTAGGTGATAAAAAATCATACTAAGGCTGGGTCCACACCAGCACTTGAACCCCATTGAGGGATTCTGTCCCCCATTCCGTTTGAAAAATGTGGAAAGAAAAGTCCTGCAAGCAGGACTTTTTTCTCCGCATTTTTCAGGCAGAAACCCAGCAGACCCCATTATAGTCTATGGGGTCTGCGGGTAACCGCTTTACAAGCAGATTGGGTTTCCGTTTTTCGGGTCCCCAAGTGGACCCGAAAAACGGAAACCGAGCGCTAGTGTGAACCCAGCCTTACCTGTCCCCAGTGCTCTGGTGTCTGCCGCCACTGTCTGTTCAGACGCGCCATACGTGACTGCTGAGGCCGTCAGTGGCCTCAGCGTTGGCAGGAAAGGACCCAGTCATGTATATGAGTGACATCATCGAGTCCTCTCCAGCAACCGCTGAGGCTAATCACGTGCAGTGCAGGACTTGTGGCAGGGAAGCAGCATGCGTGTGCCTGGACAGACAGCAGCAGAAGGCTGCGGACATCGGTAGCCCGGGGACAAGTGAGTTTTTTTTTAAGTTTCACCTTCCCCGCCTCCTCTCCAATTTGCCTAATACAATCCTTACCAGTAAACTTTATTATTCCCTAGAAAAACCCCTTTATTACTGCCCCAATGCCCCCTAATATTATCTCCCCTTACATTCATACAGCCCCCACTGACCTTCCACTATAATTTATATCCTCTTTTATTAAAGCCCCCTAATACCCCTTATATTAGTTATGGCCTCTTATCTTGCTAAATTCCCAAATGACCTCTTATATGTATTACCCCCATCCCCCCACCCCAATTAAAATGCCCAAAGTGAGTTAATGACACCTACCGCTGATCTCCCGAGGAGGAGCCTCAGCCGCCGACACTGCCGCCGCTTACAGAAGAAGCAGCACCTGCGTCCTGGCGTGGACGGCGCAGGACAGTGACGTCATCGTGCAAACGTCTGTGCCAGGACGCAGAAGTCTTAGGGCAGCTCGTAGGCCGCTGGCCTTAAGTGGCTTTTGGCTTACGAGCTATGTACGAGTAGAGAGGCTTCCTTCTCTATGTATTTCAACTGTATCGGTGTCATGCAGATGCCGATGCAGTTGATGTGTGAGGGAAACCTGTGCTGCGGTGGCCCCAAAGTGGGCCCCCGAGAGACAGTTGGCCCGGGGCCACCGCCCCCCCCCCCCCCCCGCTAGCTACACCTCTGACTGAAATGAATGAACATTTCAAAGATATTCTAATTTATTCAGATGCACCTGTAATTATTTTTTGTCCATAGAATTGTGTGCAGGCTTATGTTTTGAGGGAAAACCTAATGTTTCCACTGGTGCCACTGTGGGGAACAAAACACTTTTTGATAGCTTCTTATAATGTTTTTTCGGTGGCAAACAGACAAAAAATTGCAAGTCTGGCTGTGATGATTCCGCTTAAATATGGCTATAACTCAAAGCTGTATTTTGATCTCTGGGTAGCGTATTTCTCTCTTACTTTCATTTATTCATAATGTGCGCAGCTATAATCATAGGTGTAAGTGGTCAGTAGGGCAACATTGTAACAATGGGGCTTTGTATCCATCCCAGAAAGGCTCCATTGTATTCCTACCTAGGCCTGGGTGATCAAATAAACATGCATGGTTCAGCATGGGCTGTTAGATCAGACATGGTTGATAACATTGTATCATTTCACTTAATCCTATCTCCGTACAAAGGATCTGGACTTGAGTGCGTTAGTCAATCAGACTTGCTGTCGCCGGTGACCTCATTCTGGGTGGTGTAATCAAGGGTATAAAAAATGAGGTAAGAGGTCTGTGGGAGGAGATTGGGCTGAGACTACCATTTGAGATGCTACTATGAGGAGAGGCTGCTGTGATGAATTACTGAGAGACTGTGATGAGAGCATGCAGGCTGGAATACTGTGTTGATGCCACATGCCAGAAGCCTCCACTGGTTATTCACACATACCAGAGCATGTGTGAGTGTTGGACTACAGAACCACATCAAGGAGATTTGTGGTAAAGTAATCATTTCACCTTTATTCCCTTTTATTTTATTGTACTGTATCTTGTAACTAGTAACTGTTAATGCTTGTATATATCTACATATCTGTTCTGAACTGCATGTGTTAGATGTTAATACTGACCCATTTAGGGGTTAATAAATATATAAAATTTAGAAAGCTTGTCTTGTATTTATCTTGTGGACCCAGCACTCACTGGCGGTGAGTGTGGTTTTTTATGAAAGAAGACTCAGGTGTGGGCCAACGCGGTGTTGGCGCACTGAGGATCTTTCACATTGGTGGCAGCGTAGTGGGATCTTAGGATAAACAGCGTGTGTTGGTGACCTTTATCACTCAAACGCTGGGGATTGTAGTAATCCTATGAGACAAGCTCGGTATTAAAGCAAGCATTAAGATACAGTGAAAGTTTGATACAGTGCTGTTCCCCTCCCTTACTCTTTGTATTCTATCCTATCTTTTATTTGGCAAATACCAGTGGATGGCTAGTGGGCTCAGAAGCAGAGCCCCAGAACTGCTGAACCAGGCTTTTGGAGATCCTGAGCGTATGGCTGAAATGGAGGCAGCCACAGCTATGCAGAGAATCGAGCATAGTCCTGATTTTGGGGCTAGGCCAGGAAGTGCGGCAAGCAGCCCGGTCCCAAGGATTACTTCACCAGGAGGGACCAGTAGCCCCAGCGTTGTCGGGGGAATGGCTTCATACTGGCAAACGGCCCTGCAGCAAATAGGCACTAGTGACCCTAACACATACCTGCAGGTGTTGTGCCGTTTTCTGGAAGCTGTAGAACACGAACGGCAGGCCGCAAAACGGCAGCTGATCGTGAGGCAGCAGAACGAGAACGGCAGGCTGATCATGAGGCTGCTGAGCGACAGGCAGAGAGAGAGAGAGAGGAAGGCTGCTGAGCGACAGGCAGAGAGAGAGAGGAAGGCTGCTGAATGACAGGCTGCTGAGCAACAGGCCAAGAGGGAGTATCAGCTTGAGCTGAAGAGGCTGGAAATCTCCCAGCAGGCGCAAACTCCAACAACCCTGCAGAGACCCTCAAGTTGGAAGGAGAAGTCAGGCCGGAGTCCACCACAGCCATCTGTCGTCAGGTCGGGTGAGACAAACTATGCCCCGGGTGGTCCCTCCCCTGTCCCAAGAACTCTGGGCGCCCGGGTGACCTTCCCCAAACCCCAAGGGGAGGTGCGGCGGGGCCATGCCTGTAACCAGACAAGACATTTAAAGGAGGAGTGCCCCAACCGCCCTGAGAACTTCCTTGCTTCCCAAGCCACAGCAGGTGGCCCATCTGTGTATCTGGACTGGGGTGCAGGAAAAGGAATGCGGACTGTGGGACTAATGACTGATTTGCCTGCTAATGTACTGTTGGGAACTGATTTAGGACCTATGATGTCCCAATATGGGGTGGGGAGCACCCCAATTTACTGTGATAAACTGTCTATGATTAATGTTGATAATGTGTCTGTCATATCTGCAGAGAGGGCCCGTAAGCCCCTCTCTGAGATACTTCCCATGGCAGTCAATGTAAATGCTAATGAGTTGCCTTCAGCTGAGAGCAGGGAAGATGCAAATGAGCTTCCTGCAACCCAGCTCAGCAAAAATGTTATTGATGCTTTGTTCACTCCAGTGCTAGGAGCCAATGAGACTAAGTCTGTAGACACACCCACATCTGCGGGGGCGTCTCCCTCCCAGCTTGTTAATATGTCTACTGCAGATCTCATTGAGGCCCGGTGTAAATTAACAATTGCTAATGAATGTACTGTCAATGTAATTGCCAATGCTTGTTGTGAAAGTGTACAGGGTAGCTCTTCTGAGTCACTGGAAGCGACTTCTACTATTTCGCCCAGTGCATCCGATAAGCACCCAACTGCTGACCATGTGCCAGGTGGTCAGGTAGGCTATGGGGATCTCATGGCCGTTCCAGGTGAGGGACGGACTGCTGATAGTGCGGTGTTAGCCCGCAGCCAGAGTGCTACAAGGGTGGAGGGCGTTCCAACCCTTGAACCGTTGCCTACACCACCTGGAGTCGGTGCTGAGACCGCCATGACTAACCTCACTTCCTTGAAGCCGGAGAAGTCCGGCCGGTATGAGACATACACGTCTCTTCTGTCCAGTTCTATTCCAGGAGCGCCCATGGCCCAAGTGCAGATGGCATGGGGTACTGGAGGTGTGATCCAAGAAGGGGGTATGTCAAATGTATTACCTGTGAATGTATTGTGTGGGGATGGTTTAGGGAAGCATGATCTCAGTCATTTGCCCAAGGTATCACCATCACCCACCCAAGTACAGGAGGAACAGAGTGTAGGCCCAAAGGGGCAAGGCGTCTGGGAGGGAGGACAGGGTCCAAACATACCTGTGCCAGAACCAGAGGTGCCCCTAGGTTTGGAAGCAAAGGGGGAGGTGCAGAATCCCCTAGAACTCTCCCAACTAGTGGCTAGTGTGAGAGCGACCCTGAGAGACCGCCGGGATGGGGTCTCTGAACTGGTCTCCCAAAGACCTGGGGTTATGAGTGTGGCTCCACAGGGTGCCAGCACTCAGAAAGCGGACCCAGAACAGGCAGGAGGTAGCCAAGTGTACGTGGATCAGGGCCTGAGCCTTAGAAGTGTCCCTAGTCAGACTAGAGAGCCAGAAGGGTCCGGCAGCTATGTAACATGCACCTCTCTTTTGTCTCACTCCAGCCAAGAGTTCAGAGATGCTGTCCAAGCTGACCCTAGTCTGGATATATTGAAGGCGCGTGGCACTCAACCACCCTCGGAGTCTGACAAGGCCCGAGTCTGCTGGGACCCCGGGTGGAGGTGAGGAAGCCTTGGGGCCAGAGCCTGAGAAGCGGAAGCGGCAGAGGTGCTCTCAGAAGAGGGGCACAGGCCCCTACTTCCTACAAGCCCCATCTAAAAGGGGGAGGTGTAATGATTCCGCTTAAATATGGCTATAACTCAAAGCTGTATTTTGATCTCTGGGTAGCGTATTTCTCTCTTACTTCCATTTATTCATAATGTGCGCAGCTATAATCATAGGTGTAAGTGGTCAGTAGGGCAACATTGTAACAATGGGGCTTTGTACCCATCCCAGAAAGGCTCCATTGTATTCCTACCTAGGCCTGGGTGATCAAATAAACATGCATGGTTCAGCATGGGCTGTTAGGTCAGACATGGTTGATAACATTGTATCATTTCACTTAATCCTATCTCCGTACAAAGGATCTGGACTTGAGTGCGTTAGTCAATCAGACTTGCTGTCGCTGGTGACCTCATTCTGGGTGGTGTAATCAAGGGTATAAAAGATGAGGTAAGAGGTCTGTGGGAGGAGATTGGGCTGAGACTACCATTTGAGATGCTACTATGAGGAGAGGCTGCTGTGATGAATTACTGAGAGACTGTGATGAGAGCATGCAGGCTGGAATACTGTGTTGATGCCACATGCCAGAAGCCTCCACTGGTTATTCACACATACCAGAGCATGTGTGAGTGTTGGACTACAGAACCACATCAAGGAGATGTGTGGTAAAGTAATCATTTCACCTTTATTCCCTTTTATTTTATTGTACTGTATCTTGTACCTAGTAACTGTTAATGCTTGTATATATCTACATATCTGTTCTGAACTGCATGTGTTAGATGTTAATACCGACCCATTTAGGGGTTAATAAATATATAAAATTTAGAAAGCTTGTCTTGTATTTATCTTGTGGACCCAGCACTCACTGGCGGTGAGTGTGGTTTTTTATGAAAGAAGACTCAGGTGTGGGCCAACGCGGTGTTGGCGCACTGAGGATCTTTCACACTGGCATTTTTCTACATTTTTTTAGCCCCCCCATAGTGAACTTGAACTATGTAGTGCAACATATTATACTGTCTATCAAAATCCATGCCTCTGACATGGCCTAATACAGGTGTACTGAAGGCAGATTAGGTTCCTGGCTGCCATGTTATAGCATTAACCTGTGATCGCATTTGCAATGACAAACTTTTGTAATGCACTTCTCTAACGGAGACTCCAAGTGTAAGGAGCATTATGGAGTAGGGGAGTTATTGGCTGCCATGCAGGCACTCATCCTCAACACTGCATGGGTCAGTTGTTTGTACGGGGAGCCAATTTACCTATCAATATATTTTTGACATGTGGGAGGAGAGTACCCTGAGGAAACCCATGCAAACATGTTTTCCTCTGCAGACTTTCTGGCCCTATTATACCTATATGGAAAATGTCAGCGTTTCCGTTGGTATAATTGCAAGCATTTCCCGCTGCAGATTTTTTCTGTAATGTGCAATTTTTTTTAGTCAGAATCCCATCCATTTTGAAGGTAATATAAAACACGTGTTTTTTGCCACAGCGTTTCCACCTGTCCTAAAAAGGTTAAAAACCTTTGTTTTTTTTTATCCTGGGTAAGTCAGGGTACCTGCTTAACGCAGTACAGGAGACCCTGCATAGTTCTGATGCAGTTCATATAGAATGTTATTTGCATTGGATTAAGCCCATCAGTGACCAATGTAGGAAGTCTATACATCATTCACTAATGGGTTAAATGAAAATAGGGTCATGAATGTATATTTCTAGAAAGAAAAACCTAGCCTACATGCCCACAACCAATAATCCTACCAAATTTCAGTAAACACCCAAAGAAAGGTAGATACAAATAAATGCCAATATACTCCTATATACATGTATATGTTCATATGTTGCACAAAAAAAAACCTAATGCCCATAAATATTCACACTCAATACAATACACAGTCAAATTCATGGTTGTGCTGACTAAGTTTTCTTTTGTGTATTACAAAAACGGGGGCTAGCACTTTCTTTTAATTGCACAGGTTTACTTAATTGGAATAGAGTATATATATATATATATATATATATATATATATATATATATACAGTACAGACCAAAAGTTTGGACACACCTTCTCATTCCAAGAGTTTTCTGTATTTTCATGACTATAAAAATTGTAGATTCACACTGAAGGCATCAAAACTATGAATTAACACATGTGGAATTATATACTTAACAAAAAAGTGTGAAACAAGTGAAAATATGTCTTATATTCTAAGTTCTTCAATGTAGCCACCTTTTGCTTTGATTACTGCTTTGCACACTCTTGGCATTCTCTTGATGAGCTTCAAGAGGTAGTCACCTGAAATGGTTTTCACTTCACAGGTGTGCCCTGTCAGGTTTAATAAGTGGGATTTCTTGCCTTATAAATGGGGTTGGGACCATCAGTTGTGTTGTTCAGAAGTCAGGTGGATACACAGCTGATAGTCCTACTGAATGGAGTGTTAGAATTTGTATTACGGCAAGAAAAAAGCAGCTAAGTAAAGAAAAACGAGTGGCCATCATTACTTTAAGAAATGAAGGTCAGTCAGTCCGAAAAATTGGGAAAACTTTGAAAGTGTCCCCAAGTGCAGTGGCCAAAACCATCAAGCGCTACAAAGAAACTGGCTCACATGAGGACCGCCCCAGTAATTGACATCATAGGTAGACCTCAACTATGTGAGACAAAATGAGAAAACAAATCCAGAAAATCACACTGTCTGATGTTTAAAGAATTTATTTGCAAATTATGGTGGAAAATAGGTATTTGGTCAATAACAAAAGTTAATCTTAATACTTTGTTATATATCCTTTGTTGGCAATGACAGAGGTCAAACGTTTTCTGTAGGTCTTCACAAGGGTGAAGGTTGGCACACACTGTTGCTGGTATGTTGGCCCATTCCTCCATGCAGATCTCCTCTAGAGCAGTGATGTTTTGGGGCTGTCACTGGGAAACACGGACTTTCAACTCCCTCCAAAGGTTTTCTATGGGGTTGAGATCTGGAGACTGGCTAGGCCACTCCAGGACCTTGAAATTCTTCTTACGAAGCCACCCACTCCTTCATTGCCCTGGTGATGTGCTTGGGATCATTGTCATGCTGAAAGACTCAGCCACGTTTCATCTTCAATGCCCTTGCTGATGGAAGGAGGTTTGCACTCAAAATCTCACCATTTATTCTTTCATTTACACGGATCAGTCGTCAAAATCAGACAATGTGATTTTCTGGATTTGTTTTCTCATTTTGTCTCTCATAGTTGAGGTCTACCTATGATGTCAGTTACAGACCTCTCTCATCTTTTTAAGTGGGAGAACTTGCACAATTGATGGCTGACTAAATACTTTTTTCCCCACTGTATTTGTTAAGAAAAAAACACTATTTTAAAAAATACTTAACACAAACATGTGATTTAGCACTAAAAAGTTGTCCAGGTTAGTGAGCATTAGACAGGAGGAATTTTGTCACTTTTTCTATATTGGTTAAAAAAAACACTATTTCCAAAAAAAAAAAAATTAACAAAATGAGATTCTGCACTAAAGCTTCAGTGTCAATGACTATTAACGAAGGGGCAGCACTGGACTCAACTTGAAATCTCCAAAAGTTTTGGGCTTGACCTAAACCCAAACCTTTTTGGGCCTGACTCCCACAAAACGTTATCCTATTCAGGGCCTCCTGAGACTCCAGAGTATAGTAAATAGAGGCCCAGGCAGGTGAGTAAAAATAACAAGCGCTTATACTCACCTTGCCTCATCTCCTGGGTGTCTGACGATCCCTGGCATCCTGTTCAGGCCTCTTCTGGCATCACGTACCCCTGGGATACCACTGAGTCCTGTCATTGGGCCTCAGTGGTCACAAGGTGACACTACCCCAGGGAAGGTCATGATTGAGGTGCACACTGCTCAGGATCTACAAACTCTGAGAATCGGGAACACCTTAACTACAACCCTCAGATTATCAGGTGCAGCAATTGACGTGCACGTGATTTGGTAAACAGGCTTCAAGGAAGATGGCCAAAAAGCCTCCCGAGAAGCCAATAGGAGTGGAAGAATCACAGAAGCTATACTTGCTTGTAGGGACTGTAACAAGTATTTTGAATTGCTCACTATCAGGTTTATTTATTCCTTTATTCA
The DNA here is from genome assembly GCA_947044405.1 of Leptodactylus fallax. Lineage (NCBI taxonomy): Eukaryota > Metazoa > Chordata > Amphibia > Anura > Leptodactylidae > Leptodactylus > Leptodactylus fallax. Next base: position 772,988 of record CAMRHE010000141.1, read on the forward strand.
TTGTACTGTTAGTTTTTACCAGTACCTTGTTAGGGGGCATTCACACTACCATTGTTAGTGTCAGTTTTTAGCATCCGTTAGAGAATTTTAACAATGGACACAAAAATCCCATTGATTTCAATGGGATTTGTTCTGTAACTGGTAGCATTATTTTGGAGGAGATAATATCGCAGGGTGCAGGACTTTTGGTTCCATTCAAATTATCGAACTTATGACGAATGTGAACTGTTTTTTTAATATTAGTGTCTGTGGTTAACGGACATATAGTGGCTGTTAATCATCCTTTATACTGTCCATTATTTCTGTCTTTTTTTTTCTGCGCATGCAGAAATTATAATAATGGACATTGATGGACACTAACTGATTTTAATGTGTGTTTTTTTTAAAACTGATCCATTAAATGGATCAGTTAAAAATATGAACACATTAAGATCAGTTAGTGTCCATTATAATAGGTGTCCATTTTCTTGGATTTTTTACGGACCCTATCATAACGGATTTCCAACGGTAGTGTGAGCGCCCCCTTAAGCATAACTGGTTCTCTGTGTCCATCAGTTCTAGCATATTACAGATGCACCACACTACTGTGGCTTGCAAAAGTACTCATTGAGTATTCAGTATGTTATTGAGATTTTAAAGGGGTTGTCCGAGATAACTGGAAATCCCTACACTAATCTAAACACTCTCCCCCCTCCTACTTTCTAAATAACATCATTAATCAAAAATGTATATTTACCCATATGGGTAAATACCGCGTCAGGGACATTTTCTGATTATCCGGTGACGATCCATCTCCCCATTTCCAGAAACGGATCGTCACTACTACTCCCCCCCATTCCACCCCATTATACATACACTCCACGCTCCTTCTGGCGAGACGGCTCCTCCTCCTGTACTGATTCTATCTGTGCACGCTCTTCTCCAAGTGCTGTGCGCACTGCTGTCGATAATTCACCAACACTGCCCATTCACCCATGCGCAGTAGAGGTGGATCATCACTGCAGAGAACAGAGCAGCAATGGAGAAGAGCGCACACACACAGAATCAGTACAGGAGGAGGAGCCGTCTCACCAGAAGAAGAGTAAGGGTAAGTATATAATATGAGTCAGGGGTTGAGCTGAGTAGGTAGGGAAGGGCGGGATAGCTATAGAGACAAGGGGGGGGGGGAGTGAGGAAGGCGGGGGGGTGAGGAAGGAGGGGGGAGTGAGATGAGAGGGGTTAGTGAGGAAGTTGCATAGCAGGAAGATGAAGCATGTACAGTGCTGGCCAAAAGTATTGGCACCCCTGCAATTCTGTCAGATAATACTCAATTTCTTCCAGAAAATGATTGCAATCACAAATGCTTTGGTAATAATATCTTCATTTAATTTGTATTCAATGGAAAACCACAAAAAGAATTGTCAAAAAGCCAAATTGGATATAATTCCACACCAAACAAAAAAAAAGGGTGTGGACAAAAGTATTGGCACCCTTTGAAAAATCATGTGATGCTTCTCTAATTTGTGTAATTAACAGCACCTGTTACTTACCTGTGGCACATAACAGGTGGTGGCAATAACTAAATCACACTTGCATCCAGTTGAAATGGATTAAAGTTGACTCAACCTCTGTCCTGTGTCCTTGTGTGTACCACATTGAGCATGGAGAAAAGAAAGAAGACCAAAGAACTGTCTGAGGACTTGAGAAGCAAAATTGTGAGGAAGCATGAGCAATCTCAAGGCTACAAGTCCATCTCCAAAGACCTGAATGTTCCTGTGTCTACCGTGCGCAGTGTCATCAAGAAGTTTAAAGCCCATGGCACTGTGGCTAACCTCCCTAGATGTGGACGGAAAAGAAAAATTGACGAGAGATTTCAATGAAAGATTGTGCGGATGGTGGCTAAAGAACCTCGACTAACATCCAAACAAGTGTGAACCGAGAGCAAGGCAGGTGGTTTGGACTCCGCAACCAGAAATGAACGCACACGCGGTAGTTCAAGAAAAAAATATATATTTACTATAAGTTAATAAAGGCTAGTTAAAGGTAAAATGACAGGGCTAAAGACAAGCAAAATATACAATATAGCATGAACAATTTCAAGGCAAATTCTGCAATGGTTTCTACTTTTACTCTGTCCACTTCTGCAGTATGGACACTGAATGAACAATATACTCAAAACTATCCCTAACTGACCCTGACTTCACATTTGGGTGCACCCCCTTTTCCCCAGTGGTCCAGGTGGACCGCTTACAGTCCGTAGAAGCGCGCGGTGGGGCCCAAAGTCGGTCCTTTCTTTTATAGTGAAGCGTCCTCTCCTCACGGTTATCAGGATCTAGGGAGAAATGAAGTCCTCTTTAACAGACAGGGAAACCAACTGAATGCAATGTAATCCAACAGCAGATTCCACTCAGCACACTGACAGTCCTGCCGAATCCATACACTGAGCTGGGATGTAAACCGGGATTTAGCAGGTGCTGTCCAGTACATCAACAGCACTGCGAGTCTCTATCTGTGGTATCCAAATACACAGTCACAATGTCAGTCTCACTGATCAGCCACTGAGCACAGTTCCTTTCACGTGGACTCACTAGTCCTGTTGTCTCTTTACACTCTGTTTGTCTCTGGACCAAGATACAGCTTAGCTGTACAGAAAAATCTCCACACCAGTTCAATACAACACTTGCCAAGATGGCTGCTGCTCTCTGTCTCGTCACTTCCTGCTTCTCTGCTCACACTCTGTCTGCAGAACAGGCAGGCTGACATAAAGGGGGGGGGGGAGGGGGGTCTCACTCCAGCATCATGTCACAATTACAATGGCTGCTGTCTTAAAGGAACAGAATCACAGAAATACATTCAACATTAACAGTTTATACAGACAAATAAAGTTCTAGCTGCCGTGCAGTCCGAGGGTACAACAGTGTCAACCCGTACTATCCGTCGGAGTCTGAATGAAAAGGGACTCTATGGTAGGATACCCAGGAAGACCCCACTTCTGACCCAGAGACATAAAAAAGCCAGGCTGGAGTTTGCCAAAACTTACCTGAGAAAGCCAAAAACTTTTTGGAAGAATGTTCTCTGGTCAGATGAGACAAAAGTAGAGTTTTTTGGGAAAAGGCATCAACATAGAATTTACAGGAAAAAAAAAGAGGCCTTCAAAGAAAAGAACACGGTCCCTACAGTCAAACATGGCGGAGGTTCCCTGATGTTTTGGGGTTGCTTTGCTGCCTCTGGCACTGGACTGCTTGACCGTGTGCATGGCATTATGAAGTCTGAAGACTACCAACAAATTTTGCAGCATAATGTAGGGCCCAGTGTAAGAAAGCTGGGTCTCCCTCAGAGGTCATGGGTCTTCCAGCAGGACAATGACCCAAAACACACTTCAAAAAGCACTAGAAAATGGTTTGAGAGAAAGCACTGGAGACTTCTAAAGTGGCCAGCAATGAGTCCAGACCTGAATCTCATAGAACACCTGTGGAGAGATCTCAAAATGGCAGTTTGGAGAAGGCACCCTTCAAATCTCAGGGACCTGGAGAAATTTGCCAAAGAAGAATGGTCTAAAATTCCAGCAGAGCATTGTAAGAAACTCATTTCTGGTTACCGGAAGCGGTTGTTCGCAGTTATTTTGTCTAAAGGTTGTGCTACCAAGTATTAGGCTGAGGGTGCCAATACTTTTGTCCGGCCCATTTTTGGAGTTTTGTGTAAAATGATCAATGATTTGTCTTTTTTTTCATTCTCTTTTGTGTTTTTTCATTGCAAGCAAAATAAATGAAGATCTTATTACCAAAGCATTTGTGATTGCAATCATTTTCTGGAAGAAATTGAGTATTATCTGACAGAATTGCAGGGGTGCCAATACTTTTGGCCAGCACTGTAAACAAATGCAGGAACTCCCAGAGACACCCAGAAATCACGCAAAACACTGCAAAAGGTATATGAGTGCATTTATTAACCCATTAATAGCACTAACAGACATTTTAAAAAGAAAACATTTTTGCCCGGAAAACCCCTTTAAGTTATAGACCAACACAAAGTAGCACATAATTGTGAAGTGGAAGAATACATGGTTTTCAAAATTTTAATCAAATAAAAATCTGAAAAGTGTGATGTGCAAAAGTATTCAGCCCCCCTATATCAATACTGTATAGATCCACCTTTCGCTGTAATTACAGCTGCAAGTCTTTTGGGGTATGTCTCTACCTGCTTTTCCCATCTAGAGACTGAGATTTTTGCCCATTCTTCTGTGCAAAATAGCTCAAGCTCAGCCAGATTGGATGGAGAGCATCGGTGAACTGCAATTTTCATGTCTTGCCACAGATGCTCAATGGGATTTACATCTGGACTTTGACTGGGCCATTCTAACACATGAATATTCTTTGATCTAAACCATTTCACTGTAGCTCTGGCTGTATGTTTAGGGTCATTGTCTTGCTGGAAGGCGAATCCTTCCCAGTCTCAAGTCTTTTGCAGCCTCCAACAGGTTTCCTTTCAGGAATACCCTGTATTTAGCTCCATCCATCTTCCCATTACCTCTGACCAGCTTCCCTGTCCCTGCTGAAGAAAAGCCTCTCCACATCATGATGCTGCCACCACCATGTTTCACAGTGGGGATGGTGTGTTCAGGGTGATGAGCAGTGTTACTTTTCCGCCACACATAGCGCTTTGCATTTAGGCCAAAAAGTTCCACTTTGGTCTCATCTGACCAGAGAACCTTCTTCCCCATGTTTGCTGTGTTACCTATATAGCTTGTGGCAAACTGAAAATGGCACTTCTTAGGTCTTTTTTTCAACAATGGTTTTCTTCTTGCCACTCTTCCATAAAGACCAGATTTGTGGAATGCACAACTTATAGTTGCCCTATGGACAGATTCTCCCACCTGAGCTGTGGATTTCTGCAGCTCCTCTAGAGTAACAATGGGCCTCTTTGCTGCTTCTCTGACCAGTGTTCTTCTTGCTGGATCTGTCAGTTTAGGTGGATGGCCATGTCTTAGTAGGCTTGCAGTTGTAGAATACTTTTTCCATTTTGGGATGATGGATTGAACAGTGCTTCTTGGGATGCTCAAAGCTTGGGATATGCTTTTCTAACCTAACCCTGCTTTAAACTTTTCCACAACTTTATCTCTGACCTGTCTGGTGAGTTGCTTGGAATTCATGATGCTGTTTGTTCACTAGTGTTCTCTAACAAACCACTGAGGCTGCACTATATTTATATTATTTAGGGATTATATTTAGAGATTATATTTAGGGATATCGGAGTACAGGGATCTGAATACTTTTGCACGTTTGCACGTCACACTTTTCTGATTTTTTTTTATTAAAATTTTGAAAACCATGTATCATTTTCATTCCACTTCACAATTATGTGCTACTTTGTGTTGGTCTATCACTTAAAATCTCAATAAAATACATTTAAGTTTGCAGTTGTAAGGTGACAAAATGTGAAAAAGTTCAAGGGGTATGAATACTTTTGTCAGCCCTATATATAGAGCAGGACAACATTGGGACACTGCAAGGAGTTGCTAGCAGCATTCTCCCAGTAGACTGTAGAGTAGACTATGAAAAACTTCTTACTCTGTTGAATTCCATTTGAAAAATGTATCATAATGATGCTACAAATGTTGAAAAGATGAATTTTATTTGAATTGTTTTTTTTTTTTGTTTTTTTTTGTTTTTTTTGTGTGCTTTGCTGTCAGTTGGCTAGTTACCAGTAATCTAAATTGCTTGGCTTTCCTTTGCCAAAATGGACGATTTTGGATATTTCAACCGACAATCAGACATGAAAATACAGCAAATGTTTTTGATGTTTCTAGCAAGGAGATGACCAAAAATATGAGTGTTTGGCATGATCGGCCATTTTAGACTGCTTATCAACCAGCTTGGACAGACTCATTGGGTGAATGATCAGTATAGTTGTTAAAGGGGCAATTTTGAGGTAATTTTAACTCCCAATTTTAACCCCTTTAATGTTGATAGCCTTGTTCATCCAAATGATGCTACCATCAATCAAATGACCACATCACAGCCATCAAAAATTGTCTGTGGCCAAAATAAGAAACATATATTTTTGTACCAATGGTGTATATCGCACCATTGGAAATAACTTGAGTGTAGGGGTGTGGAAAGCCCTTAGGTCAGTGATGGCGAACCTTTTAGAGACTGAGTGCCCAACTGCACCCCAAAACCCACTAATTTATCGCAAAGTGCCAACACGGCAATTTAACCTTAATAAATACTGTGCGGATCCACAATTACGGACCCGCAAAATAAGGTTGTGTGAAAGGGGCTTTACAGAGCTTTCAATAATACAAAAAACTTTGTACTGCATTTGGCATAATTTTGAACAATTAATGTTCACTATTTACATCACACAGATCTGTTCTATAGTGACTGTGCAATGTTATTACAGCCTGCTATAAAACAGATACTGTGTGATATAAATAGTGAAAGGCCCCCACATAGTCCAGTATGCTCCACAGTGGCCACCACACAGTACAATTAGCTCCATAGGACAATGTACTGCAAAGTGGACCCCGCATAGTACAATTTGCTCCACAGTGGCTCCCACACAGTATAATCTGTTCCACATATGGGTGCCCACAGAGAGGGCTCTGAGTGCCACCTCTGGCACACGTGCCATAAGTTTGCCACAAAGGCCTTAGGTGGTTACAAGCACAGTACAATCTAGTGGTAAAACCAGCAAACAAAGCTGGTGAGAAGACTACTTATTAGGTGTTAACAAGGGACCCCACTCTGAAATTCCAATTACAGACATTTCTACATAGATCAGTTGAAAAGGGGATTATATCTAAAGGTGGCAGACAGGGTAGTACCTTCAACATCCAAAAAAACACTGCTGGTACCCCTTAAATCTGCAAGTGACCCTTCCCACAGTCGCCTGATTGTTTTAGGTGTTGGGGAGGTCATTGAATCCCTTTTACAGTACCTGGACTGGTTGCTACATCTTTTGTTGGAGAATATCTCTTCCTATCTTAAGGACACTAATTCATTCTTAATGATTACCTGGCAGGAGGGCCTTCATTCAGCGCCAATTGATATTAAAGCCTGTATATCAGGATTTCGAATGAATTAGGGATCCAGTTGATATTTGAAATATTGTCACACATTTCAACTTCATGGATTTTGTCTGTGAGGGCTTAAGATGTTTCACTCACAATGCCAATTTAGGGAAAAATGGTATAGTCAACAAACTGGGACTGCAATGGGGAAAGCTGTAGCATTTACCCAGGCAAACATTTACCTAGCATTTTATGAGGCAAAAAATGTGTTCACAACCTGCAATCCCTATCTTTGGTATGTGCACATGTTCTTATCTTCTTGAGGTAAGTGGACAATATCTTCACTGTAAGGTCAGACTCACCATCACAGTTTGGAAACTTTGTCACATACCTCAATCAGGCTAGTCAGATGAACATGAGGTTCACATAACATTGGTGGATCAGCAATTGAAAATCCTTGTTGTCTTGGTCACAGCATGGAGATGGGAGCTTGAAACAAAGGTATTGTATGTTACAAAAATACAGCGGTAAATTTATCCACCTGAGAAGGCTTAATAGTAATACATCCAATTTTGAGAATTGAGGAGACGGTTGCAGTTGTGGGAAAGGGGGGTGCTCCAAGTCTATGCTGAATAGACTGACCTCTTTCTGGGGAGAAGACCTAAACCTAAGGAAAAAGAGGATAATGGTAGTTTTACTCATTTCAATAAAGTACATATGTGACAGCAGTTTGTACGACTATCATGAATAATTGGCATATTGTAAGGAGAGATCTTGACCTAAAAGAGTTCTTACCAGAGCACCCACTGGTGGACTAATGGAAGAGCCGCGCACCTAAAGATTTTTTAGTGAGAAGCTGCTTCAATGGCAGTCTTTCACCTGGAAAGGCATGTTCCTAAGGCTAACCATAAGGCTGGGGCCCCACTTTGCTAAAATGCAGCATTTACATTACCTGCAAAGTGAATGGGATTCTGGCTAATCCCTTTCACACATTGAAGAAAAAAAATTTCAGTAGAACAGCTGCGTTTCCAAAAACAGCATGTCAATTATACCTACGGAAACACTGGCGTTTTCCGTGTAGGTATAATAGGGACAGAAAGTCTGCAGAAGAAAACTCTCCAGACTTTCTGTGAAAGATGCTGCGAAAATAAAACGCGATGTGTTTCTGCCACAGTATTCTCTGCAGTGCTTTTTGGCTGCGGCTCACTACATGGGGTCTTGGCCTAAGTGTGGACACTGAGTTCTGTGCTTTTAATCTGCAGTATACAGTTATGGAGATAGGTGGGGTCAGGCAAGTCGTGAAACAGTTCATCAACTGTAAGACCACTTTGTCGTTAATGTAATACTTTTCCCTTGTGGCAGGCATTACACAGAGAAAATAATTCACCATTTATATGTAAAGTTTAGAGAACATTATAAATCAGTGTCATCAAGTATTGGCTTACCATGTCTTATCCAGCATATGAGGGATTCACTTAATGTGGATCTGTCCTGCCTACGTTTTACCAGAGTGGAGCAGGACCCCTGTCCTTTGGCAGGTGGGGAAAGACATAAACTGCTGAAGCAGAGGGAGAAAGGATGGATTATTCTCATGGATGTGACGGGTCCACTAGGTATATACATGCAGGGTCGGCTCCAGGTTTGTGTGGGCCCCTTTTGGAGCAACCCATGTGCACCGCAGCAAAAAAAACTACAGAAATTAGATGTTTTTTTTTTGCTGAGAGAGACCTACTGAAGTAAAGTGTAATACAGTCCATTCCATACAAGTAGATAGAACCTGTTCAGACATCAGAAAGTAGAGGAATGTTAGGCGGATATCTGCCCCAGATTCCTCTTTATTTTCTGCCCCCGGCTCACAGTGGTGGATACAGAGCATCAGCATGCCCTTGTGGCTTTCCACTGCTGATTAGGCCCAAATGAATGAGTCTAATCAGTGGGGAGTCTCAAGCCATGGCCTCCGAATAAGCTGCAAAATCTGCGGCAAGATCCAGAAGGACACTTTTTTTTTTTTCAGCATCCTGCACTAATTGTTGTCAATGGGAAGCAAAATGAGGGAATAATCTGCCGCTGATTTGGGGGCAAAATCTGCACCAGATTCCACTGTTTTAACAGGGCCTGATTCTGTTATGAACGTTTTCATCTGTATTAATGGAAGTGCTCAATACAGAAACTAAGTTGGCACTCACAGATACATACATATATAAATATATACACAGACAGGGTATAATAAATATATACAGGGACATAACTAGCAAAGACTGGGCCCCATGGCATACTTTTGACTTTGGTCCCCCCATAGCGCCCGCTTTCCTGGCCTCCACACAGTATAATGTCCCATAACGCCCCATTTAAACACACTATAATGTCCAATAGCGGCCCCTTCACACAGTATAATGTCCCATAGCTACCCCTTCACAAGGTATAATGTCCCATAGTGGCCCCTGCACACGGCATAAAGTCTCATAGCGGCCCCTCCACGCAGCATAAAGTCCCATAGCAGCCCCTTCACAAAGTATAATGTCCTATAGCGGCTCTTTCACAAGGTATAATGTCCTGCAGTGGCCCCTTAACACAGTATAATGTCTCATAGAGGCCCCTGCACACAGTATAATGATCGGAAACCTAGGGGAGGTGACAAACATAAAAAAACATGTTACTTACCTCTTCCAAGCTCTGGCGTCTCTCCCTGCTCAGTCTTCAGCTCTCTTCGATGACGTTAGAGATGTGGGATATGCCGGCGTCATTATGCGTCGCAACGCCGGCCTTACCCATGTGAGGTCATCGAAGAGGGCCAAAGATAGTACGGAATCACATCGGAGCACAAGAGAGCTAAGTAACACTGTTTATTATGTTCGCTTACCTACCCTGGGCCTCTGATCATCAAACTTCGGGGTCTGAAGAGACCCCGGAGTATAATAATAGCATTTTTGGTTCAGACCTATTTGGTCTGAACCAAACTGCCTGGCGCAGGGACGTTGGTGGGCCCTGTGCAAAGGTTTCATGAGTGGGGCCCCTCCATCACCACCACTTAGAAATACTTGACCTGCACAAATTATAATGCCCCCTGAATGGCCCCCACATAGTATAATGCCCCTTAGTGGCTCTCACACAGTATAATGCCTCCCTAGTGGCCCTATACAATATAATGCCCCTCATAATGTCCCCTTCCAGGTTGCCCCCACATTTTCATATCCCCCTCCAGGTTACCCCCACAGATACATGTCCCCCCACCCCCTGGTTGCCCCCACAGTGTCATGTGTCCCCCCCCAAGTTGCCTCCCACACTGTCATGTCCCCCTCAGGTTGCGCCCACAGTATCATGTCCACCCATCCCCCAGGTTGTCCCCACAGTATCATGTCCCCCCACGTTGTCATGTCCCCTTCAGGTTGCTCCCCTCAGTTTCATGTCCCCCTGAGGTTGCTCCAACAGTATCATTTCCCCCCACCCCCCAGGTTCCCCCATAGTGTCATGTCCCCCCCAGGTTGCCCCCACAGTGTCATGCCCCCCCAGTTTTCCCCCACAGTTTCATGTCACCCTCCAGCTTACCCCCCAGTATCATGTCCCCCACCCCTCAGGTTGCCCCCCAGTATCATGTCCCCCACCCCTCAGTTTGCCCCCACAGTATCATGTCCTCCCACCCCTCAGATTGCCCCTACAGTATCATAAACCCAACTGTATATATCAAAGAAAAAAACAAACCTTAATACTCACCTTTCCCCGTTCAGTCCTCTCTTTGGTCCCGGAGTCTTTAAGGAGTAACAGGTATGATGTACGTAACATCACTACATCATGCCTCCTGCTCCCACGACACTGGGAGCAAAGACAGCGGCCGGGTGGTGAAGCAGGGAGTGGACAGCTCCCTACTTCATCACTGGCGTCAACTCATCAGTGTCCTCCGGACGCCGATGAGTTTGTACAGCAAACTCAAAGGGGCCCCAGTTACCATAGGGCCTAGTGCAAATGCACCGTTGACCCCATGGTTAAAGCGGCCCTGGCCTGGCGATCCCGGTCTTACTTAACGATCCCTGCTCAGAAAGTAAATAAATAAATAGGGCCCGTTACCTGCTGGGGTTACCCCAGCAGGGACCTATTTAAAAAAAAAAAAAAAAAAAAAAAAAGAAGTCAGAACCCCGCAACCCAGTGGGCCCCCTCAGGAGCTTGGGGCCCCGGCACTTGCCTGGGTACGCTGGGTGCTGATGCCGGCCCTGTATACATGAAAGGAATTACTTAGTTGCATTTTGGAATCTTAGGAATACAACTGGAATACAACCGTGGGTACTTAGGAGGCCCATATTTGTAGAGATAACATTTGATTAATGTTACACACTGTTGCAGAACATTGTTATCGGTAAATTTATAAATAGTAATATATCGCTGTAATCTGAGTTAATGACAATGCAATGTTTCCTCTTGCACACGTGGCAATGTTTACTGTTGCTAGGAAGCGATGTGGGGTGGTGCTTATCAGAGAGTGGAGCCACACTGTAGCAAGGCTTGACAAAGCATGTCTAAAGAGAAATGGACATTGTCTGGCCGAGTCAGCTATATTGCGATATTGCTTGAAGAAATAAAAGGCCGTTTTGATGACCAATGAGTATCACCCTTTTACTCCTGCTCTTCTAAAGAAAACTTGACTCAGCCTCCTATGTTTGTGGCAGGTCAAATAAAATATTTTCATGAAATCAGAAGACTGGGTCTGAATTTTTTTTTCTGAAACAGTGTTACTTGTGTCCATGAGCAGTGTCAGGTATTGGAGCACAGTCTCATTTAATTGGTGGTGGTGCTGTTTAAAAAAAAAAAAAAGCCAAAAAAAACCCTACACCTTTTTTGAATCTCATACAACCCCTTTAATACAAATCATCCATAAATTTTACCCTATTGTCCATAGAATCTTTGTAAGCGCTCATTTCTGTCTTTCTAGCCACCTGCCTCCTGAATGATGTTTATCTTTATGAGAATAGCAGCTATGTAATTTCTTTCTCTGCCGGTTGAAAAAGAATGAAATGTAAAATGTCTGTGAGAAGCTCATCAAGTCTTCACTATTCTGCTACCTGTTGATAAGGGAGAAAAGATGAATCGCTTGATTATGTCTGTGGCAGCTTGCTTGAAATGAAAAAAGGGTCTAGTTGAAGCATGCAGGTCTTCGCTATCACTCTTATAATAACCTGTAATACTGCAGCAAGATCGTTTTGTCACACCACATCTGATTGATGGTCTTGGATATAAGACATTACATGGTTAGAGTAAATCGACATCTAAACATACAAATTATTTAAAGGAAAGCAAGTGAGGGAGCCTGTTATCCATTGGCCTCCTGGGAAGAGCAAGCAGACAGGTTTTAGTTAAGATGATCCTATTTCCAGCTGCAATTTATAGTCTATTGAGTTGTGGCAGTGCCTTTTCATATGGGAGGAAATTGTCATCTATTGCAAATGAGAAACTGTTTTGACATTGGTATCTACGGAAGTGCCTGTGAGAAATGATATCAATGATTAGGCTGTTAAGGTTAAATGACGCTTTGTATCAGACAGTCTGCATTCATTTCCCTTTCTTTCCAGGCTTCTACTATGTACAATTACTCTGTTTAAGATGAGTAACAATGTATTTCAGGCTGCCATTGTATTGACAGCTCTGCCAGAGGCCTTTGCTGAAATGATGCTACCTACTCATTACCGAGCCACTTAGAAAGCTGAATAGGAAAGGCCCATTGCTGTCAGTTGAGTCCTCCACTTGTAAAATGATCTCCATACCTGCATTTGAACTAGATTAATATATGTCATTACTATGAATTTATGCTCACCCCTTTTTGACCTATAAGAGACAATCAAATCCTTCTCTTTACTTCCCCATATACATGACAAAATTGAACTTTTTCTTCTTAAAATGTAAGGTGCCTATCATGAGCAAATAAAATAAATAAAGCATAGTATAGCAGTGATGATTTTGTTGAGTACTGTGTTAACAGTATATAATAAAGAGCTTAAATTCCTTTCTAGAGGGTGCTACAGATGCAAATGCCTACAATCATTAAGCTAAATACTTATTTTTTTTAAGTCCAAGTAGTGCTAATTTAAATGGGTTTTCTGGGCTAAAAATATTGATGACATATCCTAAGGAAAGGTCATCATTATCACATTGGTGGGGTTCCAAGTTTATAGGTCATCAATATGAGATTGGTGGATGTCTGACATCCAGAACCTCCATTGACTAGCTGTTTTCAGTAGCTGATAAACAGAGAATGGATCAAGAAGCAGACAGCTCTGTTCTCTGTGTAGTAGTGCAGTGCTAGTAAAATTGATGGCTATTCTAGTCTCAATTTTGTATATTATAGTGTCCATTTTGTATTATAGACTCCATTTTGTGTCTTATGCAGAATTTCTCATTCCTTTATGAACTCTGTTATTCAACAAAATTACACAAGCTTACATACCTTTGATATCTTAGGTATTTTGTTTATTTCACAGATCTGTGTGAACAAATGTGTAAGATCTTTCTCACCCAGGACCCTATTATCATTTTCGGGAGGTTGTTTTGGCTACCTTATCTGAAGCTTTGGAACCGGCCACTCCATGGTACAGGATGAGGTAGACGAACAACACCTGCGCAGTTCAAGCTTATGCAACAGTAGGTTGTATCAACCATTTTGTATAATGGGTATAAGAAGTTGAGGAGACGCTGATGAAGTCAGAAGCTCTGTACCCATGTGTAGAGGATGCTCCTCACGGTGTTGTTTCCCAAGGGTTCTATGCCTTCGCCGGTTGCTTCCACGGTTGATGATTTTCTTTTCTGGGCAGATGATGTAAGCTCTTGGTGATGTTTCAGTATCTTAATCTTTGTATCCTTATCTTTCTATTTTAATCTTTATATCTAGCATTTTACAAAAGTGTACGCAATATCACACTATTTCTTGTAATCAATGTATTATACCACTTATATACTATCATTTTACCATAATTGATTTCTCATCATTATACTATTTTAAATAAAATTGTGTTATATCCTAACTGACCGGCCTTCTTTAAAGCGTATCTAGAACCTGTGTTGATAAAACTTGGCAAAACAAGTAGCCAGATCAGGGTAATGCAAATCATCATCTCCTATACTCTTGGGATTTACGCTGCAGGAATTTGGTTAGGCCACTACAGAGAGAACAGCACTGTCTGCTTGCTGCTCTCTTCCCATTCTCTGTGTATCAGCTGCTGAGAACAGCTACTTGATGCTGTGATGGGTGTCAAACCCCCGCCAATCTGATATTGATGACCTGTCCTTCATCATTTAATATTCATCATGAATATTTTTAGAATGGAAAGCCCCTTTTAAGCTTATCACAAAATAATAGCTGTAGTGACATTTTATTGTTCTATACCTTAAAGTGGATGTTCACCCTTGTACAAGTTTCTAAAAATTGATGATTTTCAATATATTTTTATGGCAAACGAGAGTGTGTTTTTTTTTTTTTTTTATATACAGAAATCCTGCATAGCCAAAGGGATAAAATATAACATGCTGACTGTCAGAAGCCACTAGAGGGAGTCTACCACATAATGTAATACTATCAGAGTAATAAAGCATTATGCAGTATCTGTTTCTAGAGTCAGCTACATGTAGCCAGAATATTATGTTTTAAAATTATGGAGGAAATTTATGATGCTGTGCCCCCCAGAATTCTAGTGTAAAATCACAAAGTAGAGATTTACAACTTTTTGAGTTCATTTGCGCAACAGATTTCCACCTTTTTGCATTTTTACACTGCTCATTGCTTTCTAGTTGTCTGTACAAAAGATTTATCAAATGCGACTTTTTAAAATGTTGCAAGAATTGTCACAGTCTCACTCCAGTTAGGGGGTGACATAGAAAGTATCACATCTTAGGACAGAAGTGTTAGACTTAAATATGTGCCAAATTTATTAAACAACATGCAACGTTTGAGAAATTTGGTGTGAATTACGGTATCGCAAACTCCAGCAAAACTTAACAGAATAAAAAGAATTCCATCATCATTTATATCCTCCAATGTCTGTGCTGTGGTTCAGAAAAACTGAGCCTTTTCTGCTATAAAGATATGATAAATGAGTTTCCAGTGGCATAAAAATGTTTAACAAAGGGAAGAATTGGGTTGAAGAAATAAAGTAGACATTTGTTACCTCACCAATCCCCCACCACTGCTTTTCCTACACTTACCAAAACTCTGCTGGTTTCTACTTCTAGGTGACAACTAATTTCTTGTATGCCATGGTGATGAGAACTTTCATTTTAGTGAGCTGGATCATTTGGCTCCCTTCACTAAAAAGAGCCATGTCTTTTGGCTCCCAAATGACACTTTATTTAATCTTATTCTATATGCACTGTAGACAGTTACCCCTTCCCTCCACCTTTTAATCTGATGATCTTAGGACAGAAGTGTTAGACTTAAATATGTGCCAAATTTATTAAACAACATGCAACGTTTGAGAAATTTGGTGTGAATTACGGTATTGCAAACTCCAGCAAAACTTAACAGAATAAAAAGAATTCCATCATCATTTATATCCTCCAATGTCTGTGCTGTGGTTCAGAAAAACTGAGCCTTTTCTGCTATAAAGATATGATAAATGAGTTTCCAGTGGTATAAAAATGTTTAACAAAGGGAAGAATTGGGTTGAAGAAATAAAGTAGACATTTGTTACCTCACCAATCCCCCACCACTGCTTTTCCTACACTTACCAAAACTCTGCTGGTTTCTACTTCTAGGTGACAACTAATTTCTTGTATGCCATGGTGATGAGAACTTTCATTTTAGTGCGCTGGATCATTTGGTTCCCTTCACTAAAAAGAGCCATGTCTTTTGGCTCCCAAATGACACTTTATTTAATCTTATTCTATATGCACTGTAGACAGTTACCCCTTCCCTCCACCTTTTAATCTGATGATATGACTCTTGCCTGCAAATACTTCTTATTGGCAGCAAAGGATGCCCATCAATACAATTGCCAGTCAAATCACACAAAACCATCAGATTAAAGGTGGCAGGGATATCCATTTAAGGGCAGGGTAAGCTTGGCTCTTGGCTCTTAGACAGGAACACACATGACAGAGTGTGTAAAGCACTGCAAAATATGTTGGCCTTATACACATAAGAGTTCGTACATATGTCTGGCTCATTTGCGAACAACCCATCACTAGTATACCAAGATGGGACTAGAATGTAGAAACCAGCAGGGGCCTGGTAAGTGTCAGAATGGCAGCAGCAGTGAATCAATAACATGATTTTTTTTTTAACTCATTCTGCCCTTTTGCTCTTTTGCTAAACCCCTTCAAGAAATTAATCAGGACATTATTTTGGACCTAGTACCTAGATTGCATTAATTTCATAGTTCGCAATTAGCAGTACCGTGTTACAAAGACACATATACTGGAGCACATATACTGCTCTTGCACAGGGGTCTTCTTCTGTCCCCATTGGATATTGGATGATTAATGATGATATTACAACAAGTCTGGTCAAGGCTAATAGAATAGCATAATTTCCTGTTAAATCTACACTAGACTTTCTTAGTTGTTTTGTGCTGTATCAAAAGTAAGCAAGTACTTTAACAGATGCTATTTGAGAACTTTAGTTTCAAAGATATTTATTGGATGATGCACAAAAATACAGTAGATGATCAATGCAACAGTGAGCTAAGTTTCCTTTGGTACAAAGGGAAACGAACATCAACAATCCATGTCAGTAAAAGGTAAACAAATATCAAAAACAGAACCGTCAAGCATAAAGCAGAAAAATATGAAATACAATACAAGTGAGGTGAACTATAAGATTAAAAATGTTTGTCATAAAAGAAAACTCAACAGACAAAACAAAAAGGAGGGGGAAGGTGCTGTCTCTCACAATATGGGCCTCTACCTAAGGGGCAAATATCAAGCTCGCACTTCCTCGACCAAGTTTTAAAGTTGGAGACAGTATGACAAGCCAGGAACATTAGCTCTATTGACTCAGGGAGACTACACCTTATCAACGTGCGCCCGAGTATCAGATACGGTATGCTTTCAAAAAACATAGTCGAATCAACACGTTTTATAACTTCTGATGGGGAGAGACTAGGTGATCACCACCTGAAAGCAGTATGGATACTCACAGATAGCAAGACATATTGAAGTTTATATGGAGCATAAGAAAGACCAGCTGGATCAGGCCCAGCAAGAAAACTGGGTCCAATAATGAAATTGAATGACCTAGAATTCTCTGAACCAACCTATGAATGGACTGCCAGAAATGGTGGACTATGGGACAAGTTCACCAGATATGTAGAGTATCCCCTCTGGTTTGTGAGCCTCTAAAACACATAAGAGAAATTGTGGGATATATAAGGTGCAGTGTAGTCGATACTAAATAGGTCCTATGTAGGAAATTCAGGGATAATTGCATAAGGGATAGCTGCCAGCTTCCTCTGTTCATATATGTACAACTGTCTTGCCATTCGGCTAGGGTCAGTGTGGTCTCAAGGTCTCTTTCCCAGGCTGTCATAAAGTCCGGTTTGACTATGGACGATGGGCCATGATAATTTTATAAATAAGATTGTAGATTGTAGGAGGGAAGCTTCAAGTATATACAGTATGTTGTACTAAACGTAGCATATGCTCCCAATAAATCAGAGAAAGGTTAAGTGAAATGATGGTGTTATTTATCTACAACACGTACATACAGTAGGTGACAGGATCCTGGACAAGGCTACATAAAGATGCCCTTCACCTGATTTTATTGCTTCTAATGATATAAGCATGTTGGTTGGTTAACTGAGTTTCCACAATTTATAGAATTTTACACAATTGTTCTCTATCCTAATCCAGCTAAAAAAAAAAAAAATTAGTTCAATAAAAAAAATTCAGAGGTTCTGCATCTGTACCTGCATTTTTTAAAGTTGATCTGTCATCTCTCCTGACATGTCTGTTTTAGTAAATACTTGTTTTCTCTATGAAGTAACAATTCTTGAGAATCTTTACTTAGTGCAATTTTCTGTTCCTCTGTTATTCCATCTAGAAATTTATGAAAAAATTGATAACTGTTCAGGACTACTATACACCTTAAAAAGATAAGCCCATGTACAGGTCTTACATTGTCAGCACTGATTGGACAATGTCAAAGCATGTATAGCACAACCACATCTGGCAACACTGAGATTCTTATTTATTCACATATTTCTAGAAACAAACAGAGGAGTGGAACAATACAGAGTTTGAATAAAATATGCTCCAAAATAGTTATATTATGGGCAATACAATTTTTTGCTAAAATAGACATGTCATGTTTAACAGGATTTCACAGTTTCATATAATCACTTCATCTTATATACTTTGTGTTTTAATTTCTCACCAGTTTCAAGATATTTTCTTCCTGTCAGAGAATTAAAACACTCATTTACATATTTATAACAGTGCAGGCAAAATATGATCAACATAAATCATGGGGGTGTGGCTAGTATAGATGAGCAAATCGATTCTGCAGAAGTGGAATTCGATCCGCATGAATAAAAGTTGTCCGTGCTGGAGAGAGAGAGAGAGACGTGACCGCGGCATCCAAGGGTTTCTGCCATTTTGCCTCTCACCCGCCCACCTCGGCTCTCTGCAGCCCGGAAAAAGCTGTTTATTCGCCGCAAAGTAATTCGGATCAAAGCTAATTTTTTTGGAACTTCAAATCGAACTGTCGAATCGAACTTTTGAGAAATTCGCTCATCTCTAGTGGCTAGCAATGACTGGCACGCAACATGGCATATGAGGCTCCATGCTATAACAGCAGCACTTATCTATCCTGATCTTATCCTGCTGCTGTTCACAAATCCACTGTATACCTGGACATCCCCCCTCTGGGGGCTGCTTTAAGGCCAGAAATATGGTCCTGTAATTGGCCAGACAAGCTAGAGAGATCAAATTTGAGAATGTCTCCATCTCCATCCTTCCAGACATCTCACCAGAACTACAAAAACTAAAGGCTTCCTTTGCCTTAGTCAAGCTGCTAGGATGTGTATTGTGGATGGTGAGCGTTCCCTGCTTTTCACTAATCCTGCCAAGGCAGACAAATGTATCTCCAGGAATCTGCACTCCCCTTGAAGATAGCTCTTCTACCTTGGCCCCAAGATGTGTTATTTTTTTTATTCTTCTTTGTATACCCCCCTCCACCCCTTACCCGATTTTCTGCTCTATTCTCTTGCCGTGTGGCCCATACCATCCTTTGAGAACAGCGCTAAACTGCTGTGGACTAAAGTGTCGCCAAAGCACCTGCACCTTTTATTGAATCTACATTCCTTGACACCCTAAACTGTAGCTACTTCCTCCTTTTTACCTTACCACCTGCCAGAAATGATTCCATCATGGTTCCTGCCAAGCCATTGTTACTGTTATGTTATTTTTGTCTTGTGTATATGCTTTGTTGCAATGCATTGCTGATAGAAAGGAATGGAGAAATGCGTTCCTGAAGGGAGGTCCTGGTAGTGGAGTAAGGTCTAAATTCGAATTATGACTAATCTCAAATGTCAGTCATGGTGCATTACTTTGTTCATTCGCTTTGCTGAATTTTCAGGTAATATCATGGAATGCTAGAGGTGTGGGATTGCCGCAAAAGAGGAATATGGTCTCTCTCCTGAGGCTACACTCACCATTTGACTTTTGAAACTGCAAGATACCTAAAGAAGCCCTGGTTACAATGGGTTAAGCACTCATCTCGTACCTCCTATTCTAATGGGGCATGGATGATGGTGCATGGATGCTTCTGGTGGCAGGCACTGCAGACACAGGTGGACTAGATGGGGGATAAATTTTTGTGCAGGCTATTAATAATGACCTCCACTATGTGGTCATGGGTAAATATAACCCCATTCCTGCTTCCTTTAGGTGGCTATATCATTGCTGCCTCCCATCCAAAATCACATATTCTCTTAGTGGGGTATTTTAATCTTCTCATAGATCCCTCCATGTAATATTTGACCCCATCTGTGGATCATCAGGTGGTTGCTGGGCATACTCCACTGGATTACCTTGTAGTGGAGCTCTGTTGGCTAGATCTTTGAAATGTTAGATACCCAGGGGTTAGGGAATTCACGTGTCATTCCTTGCATCATAATACCCTATATAGGAATGACCATATATTTAGTTTCCCAGCTGTGCATACAAAGCTAGACTCTGTGACCTATTTGCCACAAGGCATATCTGTTCATACTCCCCTATTACTAACATTATATCTAGACTGAGTAGGAGCATCCATACACAATCCACACCTTTTGGCTTTAGGTTATGCAGATGAATGATCGTATTACATACCAATTGAAGGTATCTTTAGATTTACATTCATATGAGGATGATAGATTGCTGGTATGGGAGATGCTGAAAACATGCGTGAAAGGCTGCTTACAGTCAATTTCATATATCAAAAAAATCCACAGCTAGACAAACTTGCACTGCATATAGAAATGCATAGGAAACCTTTATTCAGTATCCCAGTCCAACCACCCAAAGTTCCTGGCTGTTAATAGGCAGATAATGCCTTCACTTGCTAAAGTATAAGGTATTTATCCCGTTGACTTTTTCACAAAACAATCTTACATTGAGTTAGGAAACTAGTCCAGCATGTTGTTGGCCCATATAGTGAAGAAGAATTCCTTTTCCCCACCAGTAATGTGCATTCATAATAGACAGTGGTAATGGTCACATCTTCTCAGGATGTACTCACACAGTTCACCACCTTTTTTCAAGACTTATATAGTACTCAATTTGATTACGACCAGTCCACATTAGATTCATATATTGATGATATTCAGTTTCCTGCCCTATCTGACAATAGTAAATGACTGCTTGATTTCACTTTCACTCTCAATGAGATTGCCAATACTATGGTTTGCACAGCCAAGAGGAAGGCCTCTTTCCTTGATGGACTCTCCTAAGTGGAATATCTACTATACAAACTATCCCAACCACTGCTACAAGTCGAGACAACCTTCGAGCACTAGATGCACTTTTTTGTTAAATGTGGACTGAAAAAACCTGACTAATATACTGGCCAATAAACTGATTAAACTTGTTCATGACATCATCTGCCCAGACCAGATCGGGTGTATGACAGGTAAAGCTACAGTGCCTTGCGAAAGTATTTGGCCCCCTTGAATGTTTCAATCTTTTGCCACATTTCAGGCTTCAAACATAAGGATATAAAATTTTAATTTTTTGGTGAAGAATCAACAAGTGGGACACAATCGTGAAGTGGAACAAAATTTATTGGATATTTTAAACTTTTGTAAAAAATAAAAAACTGAAAAGTGGGGCGTGCCAAATTATTCGGCCCCTTGAAGTTAATACTTTGTAGCGCCACCTTTTGCTGCGCTTACAGCTGCAAGTCGCTTGGGGTGTGTCTCTATCAGTTTTGCACATTGAGAGACTGAAATTCTTGCCCATTCTTCCTTGGAAAACAGCTCGAGCTCAGTGAGGTTGGATGGAGAGCGTTTGTGAACAGCAGTTTTCAGCTCTTTCCACAGATTCTCAATTGGATTCAGGTCTGGAATTTGACTTGGCCATTCTAACACCTGGATATGTTTATTTGTGAACCATTCCATTGTATATTTTGCTTTATGTTTGGGATCATTGTCTTGTTGGAAGATAAATCTCTGTCCCAGTCTCAGGTCTTTTGCAGACTCCAACAGGTTTTCTTCCAGAATGGTCCTGTATTTGGCTCCATCCATCTTCCCATCAATTTTAACCATCTTCCCTGTCCCTGCTGAAGAAAAGCAGGCCCAAACCATGATGCTGCCACCACCATGTTTGACAGTGGGGATGGTGTGTTCAGGGTGATGAGCTGTGTTGCTTTTACACCAAACATATCGTTTTGCATTGTGGCCAAAAAGTTGGATTTTGGTTTCATCTGACCAGAGCACCTTCTTCCACATGTTTGGTGTGTCTCCCAGGTGGCTTGTGGCAAACTTTAAGCGAGACTTTTTATGGATATCTTTGAGAAATGTCTTTCTTCTTGCCACTCTTCCATAAAGGCCAGATTTGTGCAGTGAACGACTGATTGTTGTCCTATGGACAGACTCTCCCACCTCAGCTGTAGATCTCTGCAGTTCATCCAGAGTGATCATGGGCCTCTTGGCTGCATCTCTGATCAGTCTTCTCCTTGTTTGAGATGAAAGTTTAGAGGGACGGCTGGGTCTTGGTAGATTTGCAGTGGTCTGATACTCCTTCCATTTCAATATGATTGCTTGCACAGTGCTCCTTGGGATGTTTAAAGTTTGGGAAATCTTTTTGTATCCAAATCCAGCTTTAAACTTCTCCACAACAGTATCACGAACCTGCCTGGTGTGTTCCTTGGTCTTCATGATGCTCTCTGCGCTTTAAACAGAACCCTGAGACTATCACAGAGCAGGTGCATTTATACAGAGACTTGATTACACACAGGTGGATTATATTTATTATCATCAGTCATTTAGGACAACATTGGATCATTCAGAGATCCTCACTGAACTTCTGGAGTGAGTTTGCTGCACTGAAAGTAAAGGGGCCGAATAATATTGCACGCCCCACTTTTCAGTTTTTTATTTTTTACAAAAGTTTAAAATAACCAATAAATTTCATTCCACTTCACAATTGTGTCCCACTTGTTGTTGATTCTTCACCAAAAAAATAAAATTTAATATCCTTATGTTTGAAGCCTGAAATGTGGCAAAAGGTTGAAAAGTTCAAGGGGGCTGAATACTTTCGCAAGGCACTGTACATTTGGCAATATCAGACTGGTATAAGTGGTATCACAGGCCAGATGGTGGGAACAACAGGCCTTTGATTCCATGGAACGGCCATATATTTCATCATTCTTGCAAAAATTTGCCTTTGGCAACCAATTCATTTGCTGGGTCTGTGTCTTATACATTTACCCTGTGTGAGCCAAATGGGGGTTGGAGTGCCTATGATGTTGTCGCCACAGGAACGAAGACTCAGGAGGCTTGTGGTTGCAAGGAACAGATCACCCACAACTTTACTGGATAGTCAAAGCACTAAGGCAACCAACAGCTTCCACAATTATGGGGGTGCATTTCTTACACAGAAGTCTACTGAGGGTATTTGATGAATATCTCTCTCTCTCTCTCTATCTCTTTCTCTCTCTCTAGGATGCCCTGTGTCTCCCGTGGCTCGGCATGGTCAGTGCTCTAACACCCTTGTTCGAAATATCCTGAGACTATACCTCTCCTTTGGCTGAAGTCAACTCAGTTTTCGCTGTCTCAGGTCCGCAGCACAGTTTCAGTAGTTCTCAGTAACAGTTCAGCTCACACACAACTTTCCTGCTTGGAAGCTGGCAGACGACTCTTGGTGTTCTCTCACTTTCCAGAATGTACTAGATGGAAGCTACCCATCCACAGTGGACCAGCCCATTTAAGACGGCAATAACCAGTTACATATAAACTATGTACATTTTGCATATGAACATGATAAAAGCTGAATAAACAGTGCGCCATCAATTCAGCAGTGTCCATTGAAGACTGTAAAAGCTGGAACTTGATGGCAAGAGGCAGAATCCAAAAGAACACAGAACAGGTCCAGTGTAGAAGAGCTGATTTTGTAAAGATACTAAACTCACTCTGCCAGGTTGGAGGTAAGCTATTGCAAAGTTTGTGAAAATATTGTTTTCTATAAAATAGGCCCTTAAAAGTAAAATAATCTACCTAGAATCATTGTGAAAAAATAGTTATGAATTCCAACTACACTATTTTTGCTATTGTATGTTCAGGGGTTTGTTGAACATTTTTACAATATATTTTATTAACCTTTTGTATTTTCTTGTTAGAAAACAAGTTCTTAAATTTTCCACAGCAATGCTCTAAGTGTTTATAGGGAAATCTTTCCCTGATTCACCCTCTATTGCTAGTACATACAGATATACTGTAGCAAATGCCAACTACCTAAAAAAATGCTTCTGGTGTAATTTTAAAGCTGAGAGTCTTATTATACTGATTAGTCAAGCATAAGAAAGTAACACCTATGGGTCTCATAAGAAGGTAGTCATCCAAAATAGTTTACAATTCTTATCCTCAATTTTGAAGTGCTAATAGGTGACAACCATAATACATTATCTGCATCCACTGATGGGGAAATTGCAGATGATATTATTCTTAAGAGAATGTCACATTACTTGCGCTTCCTTCATCTGTATTTTTAAAAACTCAACTGCAAGACTAAAATGAATACATTGTTGTGCTAGCTTTAACCAAAATGACAGTCTGTCTACTAGGATGGCATTGGCACACAGATAGATATAATCTGGACAAGCAGCAGTGTATATGTGCTTTTCACGAAAAAATATAATGCTATCATTGTACTTATTCACGCATTTTATGTAGAATTCATTGAAATGGGATTTTCTATGATTTTCAAAGTAAATGCAAGTTACATCCTGATCTGTGTTGTTAGACTGAAGTGTAGTGGGTCACGCAAAAAGGACATACCTAATGGTCTCATCAATAATTTGATGGCAGTGGCCTAATAGATTTTGTGAGTTTTAATTCTTATTTATAAGCAGCCAGTAAATGGAATCTGATACGGAAACTGAGGAGCTCTTAATATTTACTGTTACATTATTAAAGAAAATCCCCACAGTGCAGAAAAATGGACCTTATTGTTACAGTAATATTTAATGGTGGGCATATACCATATCAAGGTTAGTTTGAAGTGCTATGTATACAGTTTAACAATTATGATGCAAGGCAGCCTTCTGTGACCTAAATATAAATGTCAAATAACTCTACCTATAAATTTAAAAATATATTAAATTTTTCCCTTGAATAGAAGGGTTTTAAGATTAAAATGAAAACTTATTCTGTATTTTATTTCATTTTATTGTGTGGTGCTAACATGGAGGTAGAAATCCATGGCCTTTTAGTTCTCGGGTTAAGCAAGGATTCTAACGGTTGTATCCCCATCGTTCATAACATTTTGGTGTACCCTATCAACATAATACTGACAAAGACACTTGTAATTTATTCTGATTTTAAACACGTGCTGTAGCTAGTGTATAAGGGATTTATCTGAGATCTTATCATCATATTAAAGTCTACAACATCAACTTTTCAAGCTCTAGGTACAATATTCACAGAGCAACACTAGCTTAAAATCAAACCAGCCTCCAGTGACACGAAGGAGGGGAAGGATACATGAACTTTTCTTCATGTTGTTGCCAAAGGAGTAGGAAGATAAGCTATTGTGCATCTTATAACATCTTCCTCCTAAACAGACCACTTGTCATCTCTCTGTATCAAATGAAACTGGCATTAACATCAGGGAGACTTTTGTTAATTTATTTTTGATGATGTTATGAAGGTAAACTCTATGACCAACGTAATGGAAACCTGCCTGCTAATTATTAAACAGAGAGGTTTTAGTAACACTCATTGCAGACTAAAGATGGGTGAATCACTGAAGATTTGCTTTGTTTAGAGTTCGGGTAGTTTGGTCCAAAGATTTTTTTGGGTCGAATAACTTTTGTATGAACCAAAGTTTAAATTAACTTAAAACATAGTGTATGACACTGTCAGGGCTCAATTTGTAGCTCTCTAAGGCAAACACAGCAGAAGCTATGTCAAAGTGAAAGTGACATGTATGTCTATGAGAAAACAAATGGTAAACAGTGGATGCAACCGCGGAGTTTAACCAAACACTTCGCTGACACTTACGCTTACGCATTTTAACAATTAAAACGCTCCATAGATTACCCTTTGCCTGTGTTTTTTTTTTTTTTTTTATACACACATGGCGGTAATATTGCAAAAAGCAATGGTTTTATATACAAATTAACCCATTTTGGTGACTTGTAAGTGCTACAGGCTTGTTATTTGGAAGACAAATTTGTGGCTTTCCAAAACAAAAAGCTGTAAAAAATCCTGGGAGCAGATGTGAAATCAAAATGATTTTGGCATTGAAAGATGCAAAGGCGGAAGTTTTATTTTTACGTGGGGACCTTTTTTAATATAACTTTACTTTTTTAATGCCAAAACTATGGCACCAACAGTGTGGTATAGTAGAATGTGATGAACCGGGCCACAGGACATGTCTGGCTGAATGGTGGCAGCAGTGGTAGCTGTATGACATGGAATAATGTGATAGACCACACTAGCTTAGGCTGCATCAGTGTTTTTGTTGTTAGAACTGCACTTTGTATTTTATGTATTTAATAAAAAACAAACAAACACTATAGCCCAAAAAAACCTTAAAAACCTTAACAAAACATTTTTCACTAACGGCAAAAAAGACTTAACAAAATTAGATTGGCAATAAAAGGGTTAACTGTCCAGTGTTTTTGGAACTCTGCAGTCAGTCAGACAACACAGTGCAGAAATTCTACCTCCCCCCACTATTATGATTACTCTGCCTATCTGCCTGTAATTGATTAAATCTAAATTGTCCTTCTTCTATTATTCTGTAGTTCTATTGCACTGTTACTGCTCTTTTCCAGTAGAAAATGGAGCTATGAATTATGCAGTGATGATGTTAGTACATGTGTTTCTCAGCTTTAACACATCACAAAGTGCTTCTGATAAAATCTTATTATTGGCTGAGAGGCTGTCAGGTAATGCCAGAACCACAGTCAAAGGGACAGACACATGTCTCCTCTGTATTTCCACTGCACAATTCATGTTGTGGAGTCCATTCTCAATTACAGAGAGGTACATAAATCAAGCACATATCCATACAATCCGTATAGAAAAGCATAGGTAGTAATGTGTTTCTTACTGGGAAAAATCAATGACTTTAAACATAGCATTGTCATAGGATGCCACCTTTGCCAGTCAGTTTCTGAAATTTTGGAACTAGGAGTAGCAACAGATCTCCCACAGGGCTGTAGACTACACAAAAAGAACCCATTCTCTGTTTTGTTTCTGTCTTGAAATGGGTTTCAAAGGTAGAGCAGCTGCATACATATCTGAGACCATTATGGACAATACCAAGGATCAACTGGAATGGGGAAAGCATACCACCAGTGGCTCTAGAGAAATTGGTTTCCTGGAGTAATGAATTCCATTTCTCTTGCAGTCTAAAGGCTGCATATGTGTTTTTGTGGATGCTTGGAGAATTCTCTTTAATGGAATACAGTACATAGAGCCTACTGTTAAATTGTTGGGGAATGGATAATGGGATGAGGCTGTCTTTTAGGGTTTGGATTAAAACCATTATTTCAGATAAAGGGTCATGTTAATACTCCAGCATACAAAAATATTTGAGACAACTGTATCCTTCCAATTTTGTGGCAAAGGTTTGGGGGAGGCCCTTTCCAGGTCTAGCATGACTGTGCCCCTGTGCACAAGTTCCATACAAAACCTTTTTGGCATAATCGTATTATTAAAAGGTGTTGTATGACTATGACAGTATTATAAATATGATATTACATATATTATGATATTATATAAAGGTACCAAAGAGTGTAAAGTGCTCTGTAACATTTTCACACTTTATCAGTTGTCTACTACTAGAATTATCTAATTATCCTTACTATTTTACATAAAAAATTTTATTGACAACCGCACTTTCTAAAGTAGATACTTTTATACTACTACAGTGGGGAAAAAAAGTATTTAGTCATCCACCAATTGTGCAAGTTCTATCACTTAAAAAGATGAGAGAGGCCTGTAATTGACATCATAGGTAGACCTCAACTATGAGAGACAAAATGAGAAAACAAATCCAGAAAATCACATTGTCTGTCTCACAGACCTGTAACTTCTTCTTTAAGAGTCTCCTCTGTCCTCCACTCATTACCTGTAGTAATGGCACCTGTTTGAAATTGTTATCAGTATAAAAGACACCTGTCCACAACCTCAGTCGCACTCCAAACTCCACTATGGTGAAGACCAAAGAGCTGTGGAAGGACACCAGAAACAAAATTGTAGACCTGCACCAGGCTGGGAAGACTGAATCTGCAATAGGAAAGCAGCTTGGTGTGAAGAAATCAACTGTGGGAGCAATAATTAGAAAATGGAAGACATACAAGACCACTGATAATCTCCCTCCATCAGGGGCTCGATGCAAGATCTCACCCCGTGGGGTCAAAATGATCACAAGAACAGTGAGCAAAAATCCCAGAACCACATGGGAGGACCTAGTGAATGACCTGCACAAAGCTGGGACTAACGTAACAAAGGCTACCGTCAGTAACACACTATGCCGCCAGGGACTCAGATCCTGCAGTGCCAGATGTGTCCCCCTGCTTAAGCCAGTACATATCCGGGCCTGTCTGAAGTTTGCTAGAGAGCATCTAGATGTTCCAGAAGAGTATTGGGAGAATGTCATATGGTCAGATGAAACCAAAGTAGAACTGTTTGGCAGAAACACAACTCGTCGTGTTTGGAGGAGAGTGAATGCTGTGTTGCATCCAAAGAACACCATACCTACTGTGAAGCATGGGGGTGGCAACATCATACTTTGGGGCTGTTTCTCTGCAAAGGGACCAGGACGACTGATCCATGTACATGAAAGTTTGAATGGGGCCATGTATCGTGAGATTTTGAGTGCAAACCTCCTTCCATCAGCAAGGGCATTGAAGATGAAACGTGGCTGGGTCTTTCAGCATGACAATGATCCCAAGCACACCACCAGGGCAATGAAGGAGTGGCTTCGTAAGAAGCATTTCAAGGTTTGGAATGGCCTAGCCAGTCTCCAGATCTCGACCCCATAGAAAATCTTTGGAGGGAGTTGAAAGTCCGTGTTGCCCAGCGACAGCCCCAAAACATCACTGCTCTAGAAGAGATCTGCATGGAGGAATGGGCCAACATACCAGCAACAGTGTGTGCCAACCTTGTGAAGACTTACAGAAAACGTTTGACCTCTGTCATTGCCAACAAAGGATATATAACAAAGTATTGAGATGAACTTTTAATATTGACCAAATACTTATTTTCCACCATAATTTGCAAATAAATTCTTTGAAAATCAGACAATGTGATTTTCTGGATTTGTTTTCTCATTTTATCTCTCGTAGTTGAGGTCTACCTATGATGTGAATTACAGGTCTCTCTCATCTTTTTAAGTGGGAGAACTTGCACAATTGGTGGCTGACTAAGTACTTTTTTTCCCCACTGTATGTTAAAAAAGGAGAGCACTTCTCAAAGAGGTAAAGTAGATATCTATTCTATGAACAATTAGAAGCTTGGACATAGTATTTTCATATTTTTATTCCTGTTTCTCAGAATAATAAAGAACTTCCTAAAATAAAGTAAGGCCAATCATCTAGACCAGGAAACAAATTCTGAAAATGATTGCTCCTAACTTTCTATATAAAATAAAGAATAACCATGCTAGATAAACAGCTTTATGTGCCTGGAAGTTTTTATGCCCAATTGAAAACAACACTAAAAATAATTTTAACAAGAGGATTGACCATTAGCTCCACTTTAAAATAAGCTTGGCATGGCCCAGTTGGTGTGTGTTACCATGCTGGGATAATGCTACTTACTGAGCCACTAAAGTCATCACTTCGGCCTGAAGGCTTGCCGTTTCTATGGAGGTCCAGCATTTTCACAGCAGGGTTAATTCCTGTGATGCATAATTATCAAACATTTACAGTAGCTGAACATGTAGGAAATTATCTTTTAGAGTTGACAGTGTTTTAGAACCCATTAAACTTAATCTTCCACCCAGCTGGTAAGCTATGACATTTTGTTTATGGGGTTAAAAATGGTAAAATAAAATCATAATAAAACATGAAGCAATATTTATGTCATCATTAAGAGGGTTCAGACAGTTGGCCTCTATATATGTATATATACAAATAATTGTTTTCTGCATTATTTATTAACCTTCAAATGTATAGCATTAGTAAATGCAGGCATCCAAAAATAAGTTTATGCTGTAAAGCATAATAGAGCATAGTAAGATAGAAAACTCATACCGGTACAGTACATTTCATGGATAACACTTTCACTAATTAAGATATTGTCTAATATAAACATGGATATGATGGAAACTGTAAGTCACAAAGATTTTAATAAGGCTTCTTATTTTTGAACCATGTTTATTTTACGTTTGCATCTGTGTGCTCTTTTTTGCCTACAGTCATATGAAAAAGTTTGGGCACCCCTATTAATCTTAATCATTTTTAGTTCTAAATATTTGGGTGTTTGCAACAGCCATTTCAATTTGATATATCTAATAACTGATGGACACAGTAATATTTCAGGATTGAAATGAGGTTTATTGTACTAACAGAAAATGTGCAATATGCATTAAACCAAAATTTGACTGGTGCAAAAATTTGGGTACCCTTATCATTTTATTGATTTGAATACTCCTAACTACTTTTTACTGACTTACTGAAGCACAAAATTGGTTTTGTAACCTCACTGAGCTTTGAACTTCATAGCCAGGTGTATCCAATCATGAGAAAAGGTATTTAAGGTGGCCAATTGCAAGTTGTTCTCCTATTTGAATCTCCTCTGAAGAGTGGCATCATGGGCTCCTCAAAACAACTCTCAAATGATCTGAAAACAAAGATTGTTCAACATAGTTGTTCAGGGGAAGGATACAAAAAGTTGTCTCAGAGATTTAACCTGTCAGTTTCCACTGTGAGGAACATAGTAAGGAAATGGAAGACCACAGGGACAGTTCTTGTTAAGCCCAGGAGTGGCAGGCCAAGAAAAATATCAGAAAGGCAGAGAAGAAGAATGGTGAGAACAGTCAAGGACAATCCACAGACCACCTCCAAAGAGCTGCAGCATCATCTTGCTGCAGATGGTGTCACTGTGCATCGGTCAACAATACAGAACACTTTGCACAAGGAGAAGCTGTATGGGAGAGTGATGCGAAAGAAGCCGTTTCTGAAAGCACGCCACAAACAGAGTCGCCTGAGGTATGCAAAAGCACATTTGGACAAGCCAGCTTCATTTTGGAAGAAGGTCCTGTGGACTGATGAAACAAAGATTGAGTTGTTTGGTCATACAAAAAGGCGTTATGCATGGCGTCAAAAAAACACAGCATTCCAAGAAAAACACTTGCTACCCACTGTAAAATTTGGTGGAGGTTCCATCATGCTTTGGGGCTGTGTGGCCAATGCCGGCACCGGGAATCTTGTTAAAGTTGAGGGTCGCATGGATTCAACTCAGTATCAGCAGATTCTTGAGAATAATGTACAAGAATCAGTGACAAATTTGAAGTTACGCCGGGGATGGATATTTCAGCAAGACAATGATCCAAAACACAGCTCCAAATCTACTCAGGCATTCATGCAGAGGAACAATTACAATGTTCTGGAATGGCCATCCCAGTCCCCAGACCTGAATATCATTGAACATCTGTGGGATAATTTGAAGCGGGCTGTCCATGCTCGGCGACCATCAAACTTAACTGAACTGGAATTGTTTTGTAAAGAGGAATGGTCAAAAATACCTTCATCCAGGATCCAGGAACTGATTAAAAGCTACAGGAAGCGACTAGAGGCTGTTATTTTTGCAAAAGGAGGATCTACTAAATATTAATGTCACTTTTCTGTTGAGGTGCCCATACTTTTGCACCAGTCAAATTTTGGTTTAATGCATATTGCACATTTTCTGTTAGTACAATAAACCTCATTTCAATCCTGAAATATTACTGTGTCCATCAGTTATTAGATATATCAAATTGAAATGGCTGTTGCAAACACCCAAATATTTAGAACTAAAAATGATTAAGATTAATAGGGGTGCCCAAACATTTTCATATGACTGTATATGGTACAGTGTATTTAACCTCTTAATGACCAGCCCTGAAAGAGCCTCAGTGATGGCACATAGTGGTGTATTATTTGTTTATTTAATAGGCTACCAAACCTTTTTGTGGTATTTTTCACGACATAAAGGACTGTTGATCCCTTTAATTTTTTTAGTTTCATTTGAGGTAACCTTTAAAATCAAAGTATTTTTTTCAAATAAAAAATATGTTTGTTTCTTTCTGTCAGTTGTTCTTTCAGATCTTTCAGATTGCTCTTTCTCCTTTGTACGTTGCATTTTATAATATGAAGGAGATTGTATCACATGTATTTGGAATATGGATTATGTATTATTTGTATGCATATTAGATTTTATAATATATATGTATGCATATTATAATTGTATAATGAGAGGTGAGTATTTATAACCAGACACTGCTGTCACTAGTTTCTTGAAAACTCCATTGTGGGGTTGCAAGATTGCATATCTATGTAGCATGGATGAAATTCAGCATATTTCGGAGTGCTGCTTTGCTTGTTTTCTTACTTTATATATGAGTGTACAGCTCAGAGGTGGATAAAGTGTACCATCGGCCCTAGGCTTTTCAGAAGGATTGCCCCCATTCCTGTTCACGTTAAAAATCCCTGTGACTGCATAATAATATGCAGTCACATGCGTCACAGAGAAAATCCGTACTTATTACATCCAGGCTCAAATGTGAATGTAGCCTTAAAGGGGTTGTCTGGAATAAAGTAAAACTTTAACACTAAGCTAAACCCCCTCCCTCCGCCTAACTTCTAATTTACTCCTTTTAAAAAAAATGTATATTCACCCATATGCCTGGTCCACCCCAGGCACATTTTCTGATTTCCTGGTGACATTCCGTTTTGCAGTTTCTGGAGACGGGAGGTCACCAGTACTCCTCTGTCCTCCGCATCCCCCGTCCCCATCATACTCACCAATGCTCACGTCCTCTTCTTCGGCTGGATGTCGCTTCCTTCACATGGGATCCTTGAGCCGGAGCCTGTGCAATAGAACGCCAGCAGAAGCAAAGAGAAGCAGCATTCTATTGCACATGCGTGGTAGGCCCACTGCTTCTCTTCGCTTCTGCTGGCGTTCTATTTCGCAGGCGCCAGTTTCCAGCTGTGGGCAGAAGAGGGGACAGCAGCACCGACAAAAGTCATCTCCAGGACGGGAAGACAGGTAAGTATGATGGGGTGGGGAGGGGCTTGGGGGACTGACTGAGTTAGTTAGCTAGGTAGGTAGGGCTAGTAGTCCGTGGACTAGCTAGGGAAACAGGGGGGGTGTTGTGAGGGAGGAAGTGAGAGGGGGGATCTGAGTGAACTTCAATGCATCATGGTAGTTATAGGCTAAGACAGCAGGAAGCTACCCATGTACACAAATGCAGAGGATACCAGGAGCTCCCATAGAAAGCCAGAAATCACTCAAAACACTGCTAAAGGTATTTGGGAGCACTTATTAACCCACTGATAGCACTAACAGACCTTTTTAAAAAAAAAATGTTTTTGCCTGGAAAACCCCTTTAAGCTATATTCACACAACCGTGGTACAAAACGGCCATGACAAATGGATATTTTTGCAAACATTTTTCATTTGAGGAGCTCCCACTTTCACGAATCCTTCATGCACCTGAGTGTTTTGAGGGATCTGTGAAAACTGGTAAAAACAGGAGATTAGCTATTTTTTGACATTCTGTTAAAATGAACTATCAAAATATGTGAATATATCACATTCATCAAATTTAATACAGCTATGTGATGGGTGTTAAAAAAAAACAAACAAAAAAACCAGCCGGTTGGTGGATCACAATACAGTTGATTATAATGTGAGCAAGTACTTTTTTCCATTGGGCCTCCTTGCAGCCTTGAACCATTGAGCGCTGTATACAGAGCAATTGGGAAGGCAGGGAAGGTAATAAACCTTCCCTGCATTCTCTCTGGTACCTCCGGCTGAAGTTACAGCCCCCGTTTCAGCGGCTGCACAATTTCGTGCAGCTGCTGAAATCTGCTCAGACATACCGGTACGTCCTTGCAGAACAAGGAAACCACGTTCTGGACGTATATACCCAATGGGTGGTCCGGAACGTGTTAAGGCCGGGGTCCCACATGGCGTAAACGCTGGAGGTTTCCTTATAGGTGTAATTGAAGTAGAACGTCCACAGAGGAAACCTCTGCAAACTTTCTGTGCAAAGTGCTGAGGGAAGAACTGCTATGCGTTCCACCACGGTTTTTCCCACGACACTTTTTTGCTGCGGGACACTATGTGGTATCTTAGCCTAAAACAGCATATTTTGGAGAGTTTTTAATGTTAAAAAGTGTAAAAAAATTGACAGCGCGATGTATATTGCACCTATTCATTTAACCAAGCAGTTTGTATCCATTGCTTCTCATCCATTTTCCCACAGACATATATGTTACTGTCACTTTGACGTTACTTCGGCTGTGTTTGCCTTATATAGTGAGAAATGAGATAGATAGAGTCCTAGAAGTCCTGAAAGTGTCGCACACTATGTTTTAAGCCAATTTAGGCTGAGGCCCCACGTTACGGAAACGCAGCTTTTTTTGTTGTAGATTTTGTTGCGGTTTTTAGAGCCAAAGTCACGAGTGGATTGAGCAGAAGGGAGAAGTATAGGAGCTTCCTATTTATTTCCCATTCCTTTTGTAGACATTATTGGCTTTGGCTCAAAAAAACGCAGCAAAATCTGCCACAAAAAAAGCTGCGTTTCCACAAAGTGGGGCTTCAGCCTTAAGCTAAGGCCCCACGTAGCGTCCCGCAGCAAAAAAGCGCTGTGGGAGAAACCACGGAGGGATCGCATCGCGGTTCTTCCCGCAGCACTTTCAGACAGAAAGTTTGCAGAGTTTTCCTCTGCGGACTTTCTGTTTCAATTATACCTATGGAAAACCGCCGGCGTTTCCGTAGGTATAATTGACATGCTGCGATTTTCAAAACCGTGCCGGTTTTGGAAATCGCCGCATGTCCGCAGTGCGTTTTTTTTCCGCAAAGTGGGCATGGGATTCACTAGAATCCTATCCACTATGCTCTGACCGTAAAACGCCGCAATTTTCTCTACGGCGCTTCCGCCGTGGGCGAATCGTTGCGTTTACGTCACATAGGGGTTTAGCCTTACTCTGATTTTTGACTTATTTAACCTGAAATTAGTCTTTGGACTGAACCATCTGAGACCATACCTGAAATTAAATAAATCTTCAGAGGTTCACCCATCTCTAGCGTTTACAAGGTTATTGTAATGTTTGTCTGTAGGAATATAATGTCATGTAACCACTGGCTCATGCGGAAATCTTCAACAGGCTGAACATTATGGTAGTTATCACAGAATAAAGAAATTCTGGTATTTGGGGAACATAAGAATTAAGATGATAATTATAGTAGAATGTTCCCTCCTCTAGATTTTATAACTTTTCAGACATATTCTTATTTTTATTGAATTTATTTCACATTCTTTTATGCTTATTCTTTATTAAAAAATTAAATCCTTAATATAGTTGTATTATTGCAACCTCTGTCCTTAGCTGCAGACGTGTTCCCAAACTGCCTTGTTGTTGGTGATAATGGCAGGATGGTGCCCCCCTCCTCGCTTTACTTGTTTTACTTGGTTACTTGTCGTCAAAGATGCGATGGCAGCCTGACTTTTTAATACAGATCTGCGCATTGTATTTTTCATGTGAACATACTACTGTAAATCACCATATATCTTTGGTACAAAGAAATGTTAAATGCAGGCTCTTTTAAACTTACCTGTCCAAACCAGTGAAGAAGGAGGCAATGCTTTTGAAAAATATGGGCCAGCTGCTATTTCTCCTCAGCTGTTTGATCTGACTGACGGCCCCTGTCTGAACTTACTAGTTATTTGCCGTTTCATTAGCTGCCAGGTTTTCAATTTCTGCCTCTTGGAAGTTACAGCGCTTTGAACAAGTCCCCACAGTAATTGAATTTGCCACAGAAATAGAACGCTGGAAAATTTCATTTTCTACCTTACACGAAAGAAAGCAGGGAGGCAGACAAATATTCCTGCTGGACCACAGTTAACACCCTTCTTTCTCTGCTAGATAGCCTGATGACCTCCCCCTTTTCCACTTATATATACACAGTCACAAAACAGGCCTCTTCCCTAATAATCTTCCAGTGCATCAGCTTGTCACTTTGTCATTTCCTCCTAAATGCCTTCCACAAATAATGGTTTTCCGAATGAGCATTAACAGGCCTGATTACACGGAACTGTCCTTTTAATTTACACTAGGATTCTATTGATCACACAAGTGCAGATTAAAGTGTTCAATGAAGATGTGATGAGGTATTAACCAGCTAAGGGTCCTCCAGGGGCTGACGGGGAGGCCAGGAATATGCTAGAAGTGTAAAGTTATTTCCCCGTAATGAAGTGGCACTATGCGCAGACATGAATTGCTAGCAGAAAGAATAGATCGGAGATGATAAGCTCTTCAATGTCATTTCTCCCTCTCTCATTCAGACTCATGCCCAGATCCTATTGCGATTCTTCTGCATTACTTGTCGTGAAATGCCAGGATTTACTTAGCCGCTTGATGCAATTTTTATGACCCTATTGCTTTTCCACCATAGTAATAGTTTTGAATCAATTTATCAATCTAGCAGTACCATCAGACACCTTGCCCTAAAGATCAAGTCCAGGTCATTCCATCAATTCACTGTGGTCCACAAATATAGAGAAAGGAGGTAGGCTACGTGAGCTATCAACCTTTGATGGCTTAGTAAACATACTTTTTTGGTGATTTAACTACTTCTGTCCTGAATATATAAACAGATAAGTATCATAAGCACAAGAAGATGTGGAAGGAACAGTAGACCTGTAATTGTGTCATTATCAAAATATTAGCTCATGTTTTCACTTGTCACTCCATTTAGTTGAAGTGGCCTCTGCAACCTTTTATATTGTAACATTTTCTTTGTATAAATAAATGAAGAGGCCTCGGCTGCAATGAGGTATTAAACTGTGAGGCAATTTTCACTAACACAGAAAATGAATTTTAAATTCATATTTAATCGTTATCTGGTTTCATGAAAACGTAAATATGAAAAATAAATTGAAATAAAGTGTTTTTATATTTAAATATGGTACTTCCTAATCGATTAATTGGAAATAATTTCTGAATAACTGGGGGTACTAAATAAATAATGTTAAGATGCTAATAAAGATTATTTATAACAAATAACCTAAAAGCTTTTTCTTGACTGATTGAATTTGTGTTTGTATTTTTTTTTTAAAGAGTATTTAAGGGATTGTATGAGCTGCAATCCAATTTTACCAATCCACTATAAAACATTATTCTTCAAACATTTTCCTAATTGGGATAAAAAATGCTTGACAATTAAGAGGTTTTCAAAGACTAAAAATGTAAAATGTATCTATAGGTATGAAATGCTTTTTATATGAATGAACAAACATAACTGAATATCTTTGTGTGTTTGGACCATTTTTACCATTCCTTATATTTTCGGGCTCATGCAATACATCCTGGTTTACACTTCCTGTATGTGGGAGTGTCATTGCTATCCAGGCAGCCTTTCCCAGAATCCAGTAACTGCACCTCCTAGCAGTTGTTCACCCATGCCCAGTGCATCCACCTCACATCCTCTTTCCTCGCCCAGTACAGTTTTTTTTTGTTTTGTTTGATTTAGGCACATGCCAGTACAAGGAATTGATTAAGGCTGGCATAGGAAACTCCAATCTTAATACATTTTTTTTTTTTTTTTACCAGCCACTGCAATTTTTGATGCAGTTTTGGAGGAAATGTAAAAGTCTTTTCCTTATATGTCCCATTTCTTTTGAATCCACTTCTGTCCATTGCATGACAAATTTCTACAAAAACTGCATTGTTTTTTGAAAAAACACCAGCGCATATTTATCTTTGCCAGAATTCTGGTGTTTTTCCTATTTTGCCATTCTTTTCTTGTGTGCTTTACTAATCATATGCTCAATTTTTTTTTATTTTTGTGCCTTTTAAAAAAAATAAAATGATGAAACGTGGGCATGGTTTACATGGTGCTAGATATACATGTGTTATTATATGCAACTTTTAAAAAGTCAGTTATTATTCCTGGAGGAAAGTGCAGCTCAATTTTCATTTACAGTCATGTCACATTCTCAAATAAATCTTTCACCACATAATAGAAAGGAGTACCAGGTCTGCAAGAATTTAAGCCACTTTAAGGCTAAGGCCCCACGTAGTGTCCTGCTGCAAAAAAGTGTTGTGGAAAAAACTGAGGTGGCAATGCATTGCGGTTTTCCTAGCAGTGCTTTTCACAGAAAGTTCACAGAGGTTTCCTCTGCAGACTTTCTGCTTCAACTATAACTATAGGGAAACCACCGGCGTTTAGTACCACCAATCCCGTTCGCCGAGATTTTCACTCGGATTGGCAACGGACGGACTGAAGCGCAGGTGTGAACCCACCCTAATAGTGTGTAAACTTAAACTGGACAGTGTAAAGATACGCAACATCTATCATCCAGTATCAGCCACTATGCTAAATCTAGTGCATTTTAAGACTGTCTAGTCTATGTTTTCACTGTTTATTAGCTGTCATGCACACGACCATATGAATGTCAGTGTGCTATCCATGTTTTTCCCAAATAGTGCACTCACCCATTCATTTCTATGGGCCCGTACACATGACTGTGAATTACACAGTCCCATGTGTGGGCCGACAGTCCGGACCGCAAAATATGGAACAGGTCCTATTCCTGTCTGATTTTGAGGCCCTGCTTCCGCGGCTCCTATTCATGGCCAGTGCACGGGCGGCACATGGCTGACATCACAGCCGCTGGTTAGCACACGGTGATGTGCAACAGGTTTTAGACAGGATTAATAATCATCCCCAGCATTTATTTCTGTTTCTGTTCCTGACACAAAACAAAATAACACTTTGCTCTATTCATGTGATCAGTGATGCCTGCCACGTGATGGTGTGTTTTTTTTAAACTACACAAAAAACACAGATACAACTCAGAAGACTGAAGCTCATGTTTTTCAAATCCACATATACAAGTAGGAAATTTGATTTTTACAATGTATGATTCCAATGTATGAGGCGCCTAACCCTAGTGGAATTCATGCTTGCAGGACTTTTCTCTCCGCATTTTTCAAGCAAAATGGGGGACAGAATCCCCGAACGGTCACCCAACGCAGCTGTGACCGTAGCCTTACAAGGTAATACAATAATTGATACTTGAAGCAGCACTGGAAGGCAATGGTTTAACAACCAGTGCTAAAGCTGCATTTTAGTTGATCTTGTCATATTTTGTATACTTTAATTGTTATAATTTTGTTAGAGCCTTGTACCCACCAGGTTTCCCAAATATCTCTTCAAGTTGCCAATAAAGATAACCAAACAAGCATCAATTGGGAAAAACAATGGCTTTGTGTTTCTCAAATTTACAGCCTCACCATGTAATTACCTCATTAATGATGCATGACAATCAACCATATAAGGGTCTAAGGGTATATTCACACAGCAATTTGTTGCTGAAAATTCTGTGACTGTTGTGTTCATCTGGGTTCCAGAAACTGATGTACTTGACACTAAGACAACAAATCTGCCACATAACACCATGATGTTAATTAATCTAATTACCCAAGTAATTCCTACATTTGCTTTTTCTTGTCTTCTTCTTACATTCCTACATATATGGGATCTGGTGAGTAAACTCACTGCACACATGTACCGTGGATATACCTGTAAAGGACACATGGACTTTAAAATGTATCCCTACACAAATAGTAAATTGCTTGAGTGACCTCATCACTGGTTCAGTGATTTAGTATTTACAACTGAAGTTTAACCTTTGCATCAAAAATGCAGGCAACTGAGAGTGGAAAAGATTACAGAAAGTGACAATGTAAAACAAGTAATGTTTCAAGCACCTACTAGTCTTATTCCAAATTTATGATCAACTGTACTTACCTAAGTAAGACATACACACGTGGACAAAATTGTTGGTACCCCTCGTTTAATGAAAGAAAAACCCACAATGGTCACAGAAATAACTTAAATATGACAAAAGTAATATATAAAAATTCTATGAAAATGAACAAATGAAAGTCAGACATTGCTCTTCAACCATGCTTTAACAGAATTTAAAAAAAAAAGAAAACTCATGAAACAGGCCTGGACAGAAATGATTGTACCCTTAACTTAATATTTTGTTGCACAACCTTTTGAGGCAATCACTGCAATCAAACGATTCCTGTAACTGTAAATGAGACTTCTGCACCTCTCAGCAGGTATTTTGCTCCAGTTGTCTTGGGTTTGAAGGGTGCCTTTTCCAGATGGCATGTTTCAGCACCTTCCAAAGATGTTCAATAGGATTTAGGTCAGGGATCATAGAAGGCCACTTCAGAATAGTCCAATGTTTTCCTCTTAGCCATTCTTGGGTGTTTTTAGCTGTGTGTTTTGGGTCATTATCCTGTTGCAAGACCCATGACCTGTGACTGAGACCAAGCTTTCTGACACCGGGCAGCACATTTCTCTCTAGAATCCCTTGATAGTCTTGAGATTTCATTGTACCCTGCACAGATTCAAGACACCCTGTGCCAGATGCAGCAAAGCAGCCCCAGAACATAACAGAGCCTCCTCTATGTTTCACAGCAGGGACAGTGTTCTTTTCAAGATATGCTGCATTTTTCCATATGTGAAGAGCTGATAGAGCTGATGTGCCTTGCCAAAAATTTCGATTTTTGTCTCATCTGTCCATAGGACATTCTCCCAGAAGCTTTGTGGCTTGTCAACATGTAGTTATATATTATTACTTTTGTCAGATTCAAGTTATTTCTGTGACCATTGTGGGTGTACCAACAATTATGTCCACGTGTCTATATACTGTGCAAAACAGAAATGTCAAGGTAAGATCTGAAACAAATAAGTTTAGCAACATAGGTGCATTAGATGCAGTCAGGAAGTGGCATAGATTTGT
This sequence comes from Leptodactylus fallax, assembly GCA_947044405.1. NCBI lineage: Eukaryota > Metazoa > Chordata > Amphibia > Anura > Leptodactylidae > Leptodactylus > Leptodactylus fallax. Next base: position 813,639 of record CAMRHE010000141.1, read on the forward strand.
TGTATAATTAATGCAAATTTTGAGGCATAAATAATAGTAAATCTGGCAGACCGAGGCTTCCCAATCCTGACTAACTGGCATTTTTGGTTGCAATAAGGTCTACTCATGAGTAGTAAGTACAACAGTGGATGGAGCCGGAAGAAAATCCCCCACCACGCAATGGACAGAGCCGTCTGCTTCCGGCTGTATCTACTATGTAGTTCTGGAGCCAGCAGCAACCCATTTTAGAGTACATCTACAGTACAGACCAAAAGTTTGGACACACCTTCTCATTCCAAGAGTTTTCTGTATTTTCATGACTATAAAAATTGTAGATTCACACTGAAGGCATCAAAACTATGAATTAACACATGTGGAATTATATTCTTAACAAAAAAGTGTGAAACAACTGAAAATATGTCTTATATTCTAGGTTCTTCAAAGTAGCCACCTTTTGCTTTGATTACTGCTTTGCACACTCTTGGCATTCTCTTGATGAGCTTCAAGAGGTAGTCACCTGAAATGGTTTTCACTTCACAGGTGTTCCCTGTCAGGTTTAATAAGTGGGATTTCTTGCCTTATAAATGGGGTTGGGACCATCAGTTGTGTTGTTCAGAAGTCAGGTGGATACACAGCTGATAGTCCTACTGAATGGACTGTCAGAATTTGTATTATGGCAAGAAAAAAGCAGCTAAGTAAAGAAAAACGAGTGGCCATCATTACTTTAAGAAATGAAGGTCAGTCAGTTCGAAAAATTGGGAAAACTTTGAAAGTGTCCCCAAGTGCAGTGGCCAAAACCATCAAGCGCTACAAAGAAACTAGCTCACATGAGGACCGCCCCAGGAAAGGAAGACCAAGAGTCACCTCTGCTGCGGAGGATAAGTTCATCCGAGTCACCAGCCTCAGAAATCGCAGGTTAACAGCAGCTCAGATTAGAGACCAGGTCAATGCCACACAGAGTTCTAGCAGCAGACACATCTCTACAACAACTGTTAAGAGGAGACTGTGTGCAGCAGGCCTTCATGGTAAAATAGCTGCTAGGAAACCACTGCTAAGGACAGGCAACAAGCAGAAGAGACTTGTTTGGGCTAGAGAACACAAGGAATGGACATTAGACCTGTGGAAATCTGTGCTTTTGTCTGATGAGTCCAAATTTGAGATCTTTGGTTCCAACCACCGTGTCTTTGTGCGACGCAGAAAAGGTGAACGAATGGACTCTACTTGCCTGGTTTCCACCGTGAAGCATGGAGGAGGAGGTGTGATGGTGTGGGGGTGCTTTGCTGGTGACACTGTTGGGGATTTATTCAAAATTGAAGGAATACTGAACCAGCATGGTTACCACAGCATCTTGCAGCGGCATGCTATTCCATCCGGTTTGCGTTTAGTTGGACCATCATTTATTTTTCAACAGAACAATGACCCCAAACACACCTCCAGACTGTGTAAGGGCTATTTGACCAAGAAGGAGAGTGATGGGGTGCTACACCAGATGACCTGGCCTCCACAGTCACCAGACCTGAACCCAATCGAGATGGTTTGGGGTGAGCTGGACTGCAGAGTGAAGGCAAAAGGGCCAACAAGTGCTAAGCATCTCTGGGAACTCCTTCAAGACTGTTGGAAGACCATTTCAGGTGACTACCTCTTGAAGCTCATCAAGAGAATGCCAAGAGTGTACAAAGCAGTAATCAAAGCAAAAGGTGGCTACTTTGAAGAACCTAGAATATAAGACATATTTTCAGTTGTTTCACACTTTTTTGTTAAGTATATAATTCCACATGTGTTAATTCATAGTTTTGATGCCTTCAGTGTGAATCTACAATTTTTATAGTCATGAAAATACAGAAAACTCTTGGAATGAGAAGGTGTGTCCAAACTTTTGGTCTGTACTGTACATGTGAAGTAAACTAAGTGGAAACAAAATTGCCACAGATTTTACAGCGACAAAATCTGCTACAAATCTGCTGCAAAATCCGCATAAGAGAAAACATAGATGGATTTTGGCAACAATTTGTCACAGATTTCTCCATACTCATTGGAAGGGGTGAAATCTGCATTACAAATCTGTAGCATAAAATGACTTTTGGCCTTTGATCTGACAATGCTTTCTTTAGCTGGCTCCTTTAAGTATTTGGATCTTAATATTTTGAATAGGGTGGAGGATTATGTACCCCTTAAAGAGGACCTTTCATGTCCTCATGTATATGTGGTTTTACATACTGCTAAAAAGCCGACAGTGCGTTATGTGCGTTATGTGCCCCGGGGCTGGAGCTATTGGTGGTCTTAGTTTCACCGTCCACTGTCAGAAGGGTGTTCCTGATAAGCAGCACTTTCCTCTCCGCATGTTTCGTATGTTTCGTGCGGAAACCGAGCGGAAACCACACGGACCCCATTATAGTCTATGGGGTCTGCAGGTTTCCTTAGGTAAACCGCTTTTCTATGCATATAGGTTTCTGTTCGGGGGGTCCCCAAACGGACTCCCTGAATGGAAACCGAACGCAGATGTGAACCGGCCCTAACATGTTGTTTGATGGGACATATTTATCAAATAATACCATATTTCAATTATTAGATTCTGGTAATTTTGGTAGGCTGCCCTATAGTAAAATTCCAACTTTTAAGTTAATGTATATGCTTTGGGTCACTTTGAGAAAGAAGGTGTTTTGATTCTTTTGGTATTTCACTTTTGTGGGATTATTATTCTGTAAGTAATTGTTATGACTCTCCTGTTAAAGGATTTTGGAAGCAGAGAGGATTACTTTTTGTATTACAGCTTTTTCAAGATGGAAAATTATCTTCTTGGGAGGAACTTCCCTGTTATGGATTATTAAATTCACCAAAAAAAATTATGTTCAATTATATAGTGTTTATATTTAGAGGTTTAATCCTTGTTTGCAGATAAATTATTCTAATTGGATGGGTGTAAGGGAATTGGCAGTTGAGCAATTCCCAAGTGCCAATGCAGAACCCTGGGGGGAGGGGCACAACAAGACAGTGAGCCCTAAAGCTGAACCCCCCACTGTCCCTGGCTAACTTGCCCGATCTGTCCTAGGCGACAGCCAGCAACTGGTCGATCAGTCCCTTCCTAATATAAGTGTCACACAGAACAGGACAAGACAAAACAACACAGAAGCAGAGTGAGCAAGCCAAGGGGTCGGTAACAGTCGAGCAATGCAGTACAAAATCACAATCCAAGAGAATAGCCAAAAAACAAAGCCAGAGGTCAGAAATAGGAATTCAGGGAATAGCAGAAAAGGAGCTAGCAGGTACAAGTCACAAAACAGAATCAAAAGCCAGCGAGCATGTGAGGGCTGACAACCTGTTTATAGAAAGTCAGGACCTGCCCCAGACTGGATTGGTAGACAGACTGTCAATCACACAGGCAAGGCTGAGATTAACTATTAGTGGAGCAGAGGAAAATCAAGGTGCTGAGACGGGTGTGGTAGAAAATCAATTACATAGTCTAGGACAGTGTTCAGACTAAGCAACAAGAATCTTAAATAAGGAATCAAACTGAGCATGCCTCCTGCGCCGCTGCGTGCAGGCGGAGGGTGATGCAGAGACCTGAACAGGCAGAGACGTTACAATGGGGCAGTTTTCTAAGATTTCTAAGGCTAGATTCACACGAGCGAGTTTCACCTGTGTTGTACCTACGGAAACGCTGGCGGTTTACCTATGGGTTTAATGGAAACAGAAAGAAACCTCTGCAGACTTTCTGCGAAAAATGATGCAGGAAAAACTGCAATGCATTGCCGCTGTGGTTTTTCCCTCAGCGCTATTTTGCTGTAGCCCACTATGTTTGGCCATAGCCTAAGGCTAGATTCACACGACAGAGTTTCACCCATGAAACTCAGTCCATGTGTTCGCTGCATTTGCCTGCCTGAACAGTATCCCGGGAGAGGGACTCCTAGCAGTATAATTATCTATGCAGCTAGGAGCCCCTGCCTCCCAGCAACATACTGTCCTGTACTGATTACATAAATAACTATGATGCTAGGAGTCCCGCTCCTGGCATCCTGTTTAGGCCTGTAAATCCAGCAAACACGGATTTAAGCCGGTAAATCCGTATAGATTAGTACAATATGAAATTGTATATAGAGTACACTACTCTCTTAAATATTTGTAAAAGCTGGAGTACAGATCGAAAATGATGTTTGTTTCTTACAATCTTCTTATTAATTTATGACTTTTTTTCTAGGTTACCTCTGTATAATGTATGAAAATCTGAGGTGAATGAGTTAATGAGACGGTAATATTATTTTTCTCAGATTAAACAATCATCTGAAACACTGGAAAGAAATTTGTAACCCTTGATTGGTTTTTATGACTTTCTAAGTATGTGTATTATTTATTTATTTATTTATTTATTTATTTTTGTGCATTCTTTTTCTCAATATGTAACTCTTAGCTACATCCATGTACAAAATTTTTACTGCAAACCTGATAAATTCCACTAGCCTCATAAAAAAGGAAATGAGGAAAAAAAACTCAGCTGGATACATAGTGCAAAATTCAGTTTCTGGGGCGTGGCTTGGAGCCGACAGATGGCTGCCGATCTTTGAAGCTCTGAGGTCTCACAGTAGTCCAGCGGCTCGTAGCAACTAATCGGTGCCGGTGACACCCGGATTTTAGGGCGCGATACGGTCCTCTGCTCCCCAGGACTGCGGAGCTATGGCGAAACGGGGGAAAAAAGGCCCCCCGAAGTGGCTTACTGATTTCTCCGCCGCACCAGCCTCGGCCCAAGATGGCGCCGGCGGATCCTCCTTGCACCCGCTGCCGCGGGCGGCGGGCCGCTCCGGCGCGGAACACAACGGCACTCCAGGTGAGCAGCTTTTACACCTTACACCACCGCATATGGAGGCCCCTGGTGACAGTCCTGGCTCCCAGGTCAACCAGTTCAGGGCTTTAGAAGGCCAACAGCAGGCTTCAAAGAGGGGACTACAACCCCCATCTTCACCCACTTCAGCCCTTGTCAGCCATCCTGAGGTTCCTCCTGCAGAAGCAGCTTCCCAGGCAGATAGCATTACTCCCACACAAAGCCCTGTAAAGCAAAGGATGAGATGGGATGCCACGTTTTGTTTTGAATCTCGCCCGGCTGCAGAAGATCCCCATTTAGGTGACTCGGATGTGCTCCAGGCTATCTCTGCAGGTACCCAATCGGCTTCTGAGTCCTTCTTAAAGGATATAATGCTAGCATTACACAGATCTATTCAGAAGGATATTACTAAGGCGATTATGTCCGTATCTTTCATGGTTGATTCTCTTGGCAACAGGATAGACCATGTTGAGAATAAGATGAGTGAATTTGCTGCGGCACACAACACTATAGTGGATGACCACAATGATCTTGAGGAAGAATTAGCGGCGGTCAAACTTAAACTTGCCGACATGGAAGATAGGAATAGGCGGAACAATGTCAAGTTTCTGGGCATACCAGAGTCAGTCGCTGCCAGGGACCTGACTTCTTATCTACAATGTTTAATGAAAGCAATCCTACCATAATGCTCTGAAGCGGATCTTATAAGAGATAGAGCCCACCGCTTGCTGAAGCCGAAGGGGATGCCTGATCATATTCCTAGAGACACCCTCGCCCGCATACATTTCTACCATGTCAAAGATCGTCTCATGCTTGAGTCAAGGAAAAGACCATCTTTGCCTGAGCCGTTTAAAGAAATCCAACTTTATGCTGACCTTTCTCAGGCTACCAATGCTGCCAGAAGAGAGCTTGCTCCTGTTACAGCGGTCCTCCGGCAACATAGCATTCCCTACAAGTGGGGATTCCCGAATAAAGTCATCGTTAGCAGGAATGGAGTGACTTTTACATTTAACTCCTTTGACACCGGGAGAAACCTGTTACACCAATGGAACCTGCCGCCACCTGCGCCTAATGTTCAGAAACCTTCAAGGGCCAAGTCCCAAAAGTTAGACCCTTCATGGAAATCTACCACCTCCGCCGAGTGAATAGCTCAATATGGACGTACTGTGAGTCACCTGTGGTGCGTTTTGTACCTCCTATTCTATGGCAAACTTCCCCCCAAGTTTGCGCAGTATTATACTGCTCAGTTGTGTAACATTATTTTTTCTCCCCTTACTGTTAACTAGTTATGTGTTGAATAATGCCGTTAATGAATTGTTTTTCTCTAGGCCTGAGAGATGTCATTTTAGTGTTGTTCTCCTACCTGACCCTTTCTACTACCAGTCTGTATTGCTAATTCTTGAAAATATTAATGGGTGTTAAATTACTGTCACTTAATGCGAGGGGACTAAACAGTCCCTTTAAGCGTTCATTGTTGTGGAAAGAGGCTCTCAGATCTGCAGCAGATGTAATTTGCATACAGGAGACGCATTTCTGTGACTCTCATCCACCAAAGCTTTCTCACAAATTGTTCCCTCATGTCTTTTGTTCCAATGCTGCCAAGAAGGTTGCGGGTGTCCTCATAGCGATAAAACATACAGTGTCATTTCAGTTAATACATGTCAGTTCAGATCCCAAAGGCCGCTATGTAGCGCTCACCTGTCTGCTTGACAACTGCCCCATCACTATTATAAACGTATACTGTCCTAATGCGTCTCAGATTTCCTTCTTAAATTCTGTAATGAAGAAGTGTAGGATGCATGCTCCTGGCCAGGTTCTATTATGCGGTGATTTCAATATTGTACATGACGCTGCTGCTGATTCCACTTATCGCGGCAAGCATCCACCTCAACAATTAGGGCTTTGGCTCCGGCAGACGGAATTTCACGATGTTTGGCGGTGCTTTCATTCCTTTGAGAAGGATTATACGTACTACTCTGCTCGTCACCAATCCTACTCCAGAATAGACATGTACCTAGTCCAGAGTGATATGCTACTCAGAGTACAAAGTTGTGAAATAGGAAATATCACGTGGTCTGACCACGCACCCATCATACTTAGCATCCATTTAGCTGGCACAATGGCTCCCCCCGTGTCATGGTGAAACAATACATATGTCATGTCTCTGAAGTCGGTAACCGAGAAATTGAACACTGACATTGCCGAATTCTTTGACATTAATTCCCCCTCGGTAGAGGATAAGTTTTGCCTCTGGAATTCACATAAAGCATTTGTTAGGGGTCTAATGAGTCAGCATGCCTCGTGCTTTAAGCACAACCGACTGAAAACGATGAGGGAGCTACTTGCTTCTATTGCAACTCTAGAGCAGAAGCATAAAATTGACCCTAATCCTGCCCTATTGACTGCTTTGCGGAAGGCCAGGGATGACTTGAGCGCCCACCTACTGGTGGACTTTGAAAAACACTCTAAATGCGTGAAAGCCTCTTATTACCGGTCGTACAATAAAGCCAGCAAGCTAATGGCACAGAGAGTCAAGGCAGCAAGGATTAAATCTAAAATTCCATTTCTTGTGTCTAAAGCGACCACAGCTAAAATCTTCCACCCCCAACAAATTGCTGATGAATTCAGTAAATATTATCAGGACCTGTATAACTTGAAAGATGACTCGGACACCACGCAGCCTTCAATGATAGATGTTAACCGATTCCTATGCTCTTTGCACCTTCCCTCTGTTACCCCTGCACAGCTGCAGTCTTTAAATGCTTCTATTTCCACTCAGGAAGTGGCATGGGCGATTGATGGATTAAAACTTAATAAATCTCCAGGCCCAGATGGGTTCTCTGGGGAATACTACAAGCTGTTGAAGCCACTTCTTCTTGCTCACCTTACTGAGGTGTTTAATTTAGCAATGGTGACAGGAAACTTTCCCCGTGAGATGCTATCCCCAACGATTGTGACTCTACCCAAACCAGGCAAAGACCCCTACCGACCCTCCAACTACCGGCCCATATCACTATTAAATGCGGACGTTAAGTTGTTTGCGAAAGTACTTGCGAACAGACTTCTCGATGTTATGCCCACACTGATAGGAAGAGACCAGGTTGGATTCACTAAGGGGAGACAGGCCCCAGACGGCACGAGGCGTGTGATCGCGCTGGTTGCAGCGGCCCAGGCTCTGCGGGCGCCTTCTCTGCTCCTGTCCCTGGATGCGGAGAAGGCGTTTGATAGGGTACATTGGGGGTATCTTTTCGAGGTTCTCCATAAATTTGGTTTTTCTGGTCCCATTGCTACTGCAATCTCTGCACTCTACTCTAACCCATCCGCACAAGTGCTGGCGAATGGGGTCCTGTCCCGCCCCTTCACCATTACCAATGGCACGAGACAGGGGTGCCCATTGTCCCCTTTGATATTTTCATTGGTGATTGAGCCTCTGGCCGAAAGGATCAGGACGCATCCGGGTCTGTCTGGTATCAGGTTGGATCGGACAGACCACAGAATTAACTTATTCGCGGATGATGTGATTCTGTCCCTCTCCTACTCTAATAACATGCTCCGTACTGTATCTCAAATTCTGAAAGATTTCGGAGAGTTATCATATTATAAAGTTAATGAATCCAAGTCCCATATCTTAGGAATTGGTCTGTCTCCAAACAATATACACCACATCAAAAACACATCGCCCTATCAATGGTGCTCGCACCCTATACCCTATCTAGGGATACAGCTCACTCCAAACCCAAAAGATTTAGTTAAGGCCAACTTTCCAGGCCTGCTGGCTACTCTTCAGAAGGAGCTTGATGGGCTAACTAAATTTGAGCAGAGTTGGATGGGAAGAATAGTGTTATATAAAATGTTGATCCTTCCCAGGATACTTTACTATTTAAGAACATTAGTGATACCGATACCAAAGTCCACCTTCCTGAGTTTCCAAAAGCAAATGATGTCCTTTATATGGAATGGTGGTAAACCCAAAATAGCACTCCATACACTGTTTAAATCAAGAGACAATGGGGGTATGGGTGTACCAAACCTGTATCATTATTATTTAGCCATAGTTTTAGGTCAACTTCAATTCTGGTAACAATGAACCATGACAAACTATGGCCAGTTATGGAGGCCCAAATGGTTCAGACTACCGATTGGGAGGGTTACCTTTTGGCGTCGGGCCCCAGGAGTGGCTCTTCCATATCTGCTCCACCGGCTGTACAGGCTACGATTGGGGCATGGCATGCATTGTGTACTCTGCAGGATGGGGATGCTCCTAAGGTAACACTAAATCTGCCCATTACGACGCTCCCTCACGAGATACCACATTTATCCCTAGACGTGTGGCGCAGATGTGGGGTAAAGTATGTCTCTGACCTGTATAGGGGAGGCACTAGGGCACCCTTCTCTGTGTTGAAAGAGACATATGATCTGCCCGCAAGCGAGGCATATACATACACCAGATTGACTTCCTACTTGTCTGATACGACCTCGACTCAGTTGCGCCTACCGCAGTCGGCCGCCGACCTTCTACAGGCTTCCACAGCGGCTTATAATACTAAAACCCTGTATCGAACTCTGAATATGGATTGCACTTTTCGCAAGACTAAACACATGAAACTTTGGGAAGAGGACATAGGCAGTAGATTTGAGGCTGGCCACTGGCGGGAGGCGATCAGATGGGCTAAGCGATCCACAGTATGTGCCTCACATTGGGAGCAATATAGCAAATTACTTCTATGCTGGTATTACCCTCCTTTACGCATAGCTAAGTTCTACCCATCGTGTTCACCTCGCTGTTGGAGGGGATGCGGGGAGAACGGCTCTTTATTCCATGTGTTCTGGCACTGTCCATTCATTCAGCCCTATTGGATTTCTGTGTTTTCCTTGGTTAATAGCCTGTGTGGGGGAGTGGTGGGGTATTCACCTGAACTGGCACTCCTCCTGCTGGGTATCCACAGGATACCGGGTAGACATAGAACAGTTGTTTGTCAGGTGCTAGGGGCTGCCCGCCTACTCATTGCAAGAAGATGGAAGTCCACTGCATGCCCGACCTTGACAGAGTTGATTTCAGCGGTGTCATTGAACTATCAATACGAGCGCATTTGTGTATGTAATGGAGGGGGCCTGGATAGATTCCGGACACACTGGGAGTCATGGGCAGAGGCATTCCCCCCACCGTACACTCATTGATGGACTATACGCCATAGCCTTCCCTGACACTAGGGTACTACATTTTATTTTACTTTTATAGCCTCTGGGGGCCGCTCTGATTTGTTATTCCTGGAACACCTATATACTATCTATTTAAGTAATTGGAAATTGATACCTGGTAGCTGATGGGTCTCCCCCCTGTTTAAGGGGCGAACCACCTACTCTGTGGGTTGGGGGATATGATCCAACTTTACTCGTGCTCTAGGCCTGGACTATGGTTTGTGTTTTCTGTTCTTTTGTTGTTTTGCCCTTCGCTTTGCACCTTACCCTCCACTAGCCCGTTCCTCACCTCCCCCTTCTCATGACCAAACTTGATTGTCGTTCCCTATAGCCTTAACGTGTTAGGTTTATCATATGTTTGGAAAGACTTACTTGCTCTTACTATGCATTGTCACTATATGTACTTTATTCATGGATGTACCTCACCTGAGTATATTGTATTGTACGTGAGGCTACAACTGTGCCCTTGTTTTTTTTTTGTTTTTTTTTATGTGTTTCCAACTTGTAATGTATTCCTGTTAAAAATTACAATAAAAAACTATTGAAAAGAAAATTCAGTTTCTAACTTTATTTATTGGAACAGAGAGGGTTGAAAAATTCCAAAAGAAGCCAAAGAAGAACATTCGGTAAGTGTTTATGCCCATCTGTCTGTCAATCTGTGGGGGACTTAGCATCTGGACCCTCAACAATAACTACTGATACAGTGGGGGGAAGTATTTAGTCAGTCACCAATTGTGCAAGTTCTCCCACTTAAAAAGATAAGAGAGACCTGTAATTGACATCATAGGTAGACCTCAACTATGAGAGACAAAATGAGAAAACGTATCTAGAAAATCACATTGTCTGATTTTTTAAGAATTTATTTGCAAACTATGGTGGAAAATAAGTATTTGGTCAATAAAAAAAGTTCACCTCAATACTTTGTTATATATCCTTTGATGGCAATGACAGAGGTCAAACGTTTTCTGTAAGTCTTCACAAGGTTGGCACACACTGTTGCTGGTATGTTGGCCCATTCCTCCATGCAGATGTCCTCTAGAGCAGTGATGTTTTGGGGCTGTCTCTGGGCAACACGGACTTTCAACTCCCTTCAAAGGTTTTCTTTGGGGTTAACATCTGGAGACTGGCTAGGCCACTCCAGGACCTTGAAATGCTTCTTACGAAGCCACTCCTTCGTTGCCCTGGCGGTGTGCTTGGGATCATTGTCATGCTGAAAGACCCAGCCACGTTTCATCTTCAATGTCTTTGCTGATGGAAGGAGGTTTGCTCTCAAAATCTCACAATATATAGCCCCATTCATTCTTTCATATACACGGATCAGTCGTTCTGGTCTCGTGGCAGAGAAACAGCCCCAAAGCATGATGTTGCCACCCCCATGCTTCACAGTAGGTATGGTGTTCTTTGGATGCAACTCAGCATTCACTCTCCTCCAAACACGACGAGTTGTGTTTCTGCCAAACAGTTCTACTTTGGTTTCATCTGACCATATGACATTCTCCCAATACTCTTCTGGAACATCCAAATGCTCTCTGGCAAACTTCAGACAGGCCCGGATATGTACTGGCTTAAGCAGGGGGACACCTCTGGCACTGCAGGATCTGAGTCCCTGGCGGTGTAGTGTGTTACTGACGGTAGCCTTTGTTATGTTAGTCCCAGCTTTCTGCAGGTTATTCACTAGGTCCCCCTGTGTGGTTCTGGGATTTTTGCTCACCGGTCTTGTGATCATTTTGACCCCACCTAGTGAGATCTTGCATGGAGCCCCTGATGGAGGAAGATTATCAGTGGACTTGTATGTCTTCCATTTTCTAATTATTGCTCCCACAGTTGATTTCTTCACACCAAGCTGCTTGCCTATTGCAGATTCAGTCTTCCTAGCCTGGTGCAGGTCTACAATTTTGTTTCTGGTGTCCTTCCACAGCTCTTTGGTCTTCACCGTAGTGGAGTTTGGAGTGTGACTGTTTGAGGTTGTGGACAGGTGTCTTTTATACTGATAACAATTCCAAACAGATGCCAATGCTACAGGTAATGAATGGAGGACAGAGGAGCCTCTTAAAGAAAAAGTTACAGGTCTGTGAGAGCCAGAAATCTTGCTTGTTTGTAGGTGACCAAATACTTATTTTCCACCATAATTTGCAAAAAAAATTCTTAAAAAAATCAGACAATGTGATTTTCTAGATATGTTTTCTCATTTTGTCTCTCATAGTTGAGGTCTACCTATGATGTCAATTTCAGGCCTCTCTCATCTTTTTAAGTGGGAGAACTTGCACAATTGGTGGCTGACTAAATACTTTTTTTTCCCCACTGTATGTCTTTTTAGCATGTCTATTGGCCCCCTCTTTTGGCAAGACCAAAGCTCATTTTCACTGTAATTTTTGGTGGTCATTTTACATTTTTTTCACTATCTGGGCACAACTTTCTACACTACTTTCTCTGTGAGCTTCAAAATACTGTGCCTATGTTCTCAAAATCTAACATTTACATCACTGTGATAGTATTGGTAACTATGTAATTTCCTACTGGAACGAAACAATTTGAAGGGTTCTTCCCATTAAAAACATTTCATATATATCCACACGATGTTCCTCAAGTGTTTGGGTCCTATCTCTCGAACCTACACTTATAAAGGGAATCATGGGGACATGCCATAAATGTGTAAGATGGAAATAGCCCTTTAATGGATGATCTCTCAGCAATACAGGTACTGCAGTACATCACAATCAAAGCACTTTGTCCAACACCTGTGCAATATTAAAAATAGTAAAATATTGTGTTATAATGTTAAAAAATATCAATTGCCTTACCATAGTACCAAATGCTTTGACATCTTGTCAAAACATCTACTAAATATATACTAAAAATAATGAAAGACTAGCACATATTTTATGATTATTTTATAAAGATTTTATTTTTTGCACACTTTGAGACTTGTCAATGTTGTAACCTATAAGATTATAAGAAAAGTGTTCCATGAATTTTATTGTCACCTACTCTATTAGGCCAACCATATAATAATTCCTTAACATCCCAGGGGATCATCTTAAAAAAAAATAGAACATTAGGGGAATGGCTAATGGAATTAAGGGCAAATAATAGAAGGATATAGTGAGAGTATTGTATTAACAAGAAATAAATTAAGATGAGCATAAGGTAAGTGTTTTTTAATTGATTGATTGGAAGGATATTCTGTGGGTTTTTATCAAGACAAGCAGCCATTTACCTTGGTATCTGCATTAAAAGGCCCGATGAAAAAAAACGACAAGAGAATTATACAGTTTTGAGGGATAAATTATTCACGGAATAGAGCCATTTTCTCTCGACATCCCTAATGTGAAAAAAAGCTTTAAATCTTTAACACAGGTTTCATTCTTGTAGGGGATCTGATGGTTTGTAGGAAATATTGGTCACAGTCTGTAATGCATTTAAGGTTTTTAACAGTCAAGTATGATTGTACTTTCAAGGTGAAATTCCAGGATTTACTCTAAAATATAGGCACATCCTAAGTTTGCCAGTGAAAATAAACACATAGACACTATTTTCATTTGTGTTATAAGAACCATTTACAAACAGGCATACTGTATTACTCTTATGCACACTTGTATGTTTGATTAGTATTTTGAGTCTTAATTTTGTTTGCTTTTTTAAAAAGATGATACAAAAAAGAGAATACTTTGACAAGCCATAACATTAAAACTTCTGCATTATTGCATAGGGTCCCTTTGTGCTCCTAAAACAGCTCTGACCCGTTGATGTTACACCAAGATGTTAGCAGGCCCAAATCGCTTCATTTACGCTACATGGGGCCCCAGCCTTAAAGAGAGTTTACCACTAGCAAAATCAATTCTTAACCACTTACAGTATATGCTATTGTAGTAGATGTTAGTGGTATAGTGAATAAAGTATGTCAATTGCAATCTTACTGCCAAATAAATCAACTTAAAATCCACATGCAAATGAGCTGTTTGGGTCACCCAGGACACAGCTGCATCTGTTGGAGCATCCAGTTTCGCCTGTGATTGCTGTAAATGTAAATTTTTATGTTAGGGGCAGTGCTGAGCGATCGCAGATGGAAACAGATGATCTGGCAGGCATGGCCAGTAGCCCTCTCTAGAGCAGGATGACTGCTGTACATTTCCTTCCCATTGTTGACACCAAATGTCACTTCTTTCTTCCTTTTATTTCAGCCTTCCATGCTAATAATCTTACAACACAATTCCACACAGTGGTGTAAAGATAGGGATTGCAGAGATGAATTTCCGCCTTCATCATGCATAAACTTTACATTTTCTTGATGTAAGGAGAGAACTTTATGATGCATAACTTTATGTTCTTTATGATGCATAGCTTTATGTTCTAAAATACACTTTTATTAAATGTACGTAATCTAAAAAAGGTTTGTGCATTAAAATAAGGAGCAAAAATGCACAACGAAAATACACATCCCAGGAGGAAAACACAAAATAACTGAATTCCATATTACAAAACTGAACTACAATATTATGCAATATAGAACTATCCATATAGTAAAGTTACCCATAGATGGAATATTTGAAGGCTGATAAATAATGCAGGTATATAAATGTGCAATAGTACAACATCAAAAGAGTCCCAGCAAGCAGCAGCCTAACCAATACTTCTATAAGCAAAGGCTAATGCCCTTAAATAGGGACATATCTAATACAAAAGAATGAGGATCATTACCCATGTAACAAGTCCCCCTCCTCCTGTTTATCAGCCTTCAAATATACCATTTATTGGTAACCATACGTCATGCATGGTTCTATATGTGATTTTGGGTTATAATATACCTGTATTCTGTTTGTTCAGGATTACTTTGCATAATACAATTATACGGTTATGAGTATAACTATTTTCTATGTATCTATTTTGGTTTTCTCACTGTCACAATTCAGTAGACTAGACACCAGTGATCTGGATAGTTTTTAGAGATGTGTGTGCAAGAGACCTGACATTGACCCTGGGTGCATTAGATTGGCTCTAGAGTTCTGTTAGGCTAAGGCCGCACGTTGCGGAAATGCAGCTTTTTTTGTTGCAGATTTTGTTGCGGTTTTTTGAGCCAAATCCAGGAGTGGATTGAGCATAAGGCATAAGTATAAGAATTTTATATACAGTATCTCTCCCATTCCTCTTGTAGCCATTCTAGGCTTTGGCTCAAAAACCGCAACAAAATCTGCAACAAAAAAAGCTGCATTTCCGCAACATGGGGCCTTAGAGTAGTATCTGGGGTTTTAATGTCATGCCTAATTGCTGTAAATGTTTACATTTTTTTTTTCAATCTTTATTTTGATTTCACCCTTTATTGACCAGCTTAAGTTCTCAATGACCAAACCATTTTTTGCATTATTCCAATGTCACATACTAAGCCCTATAACGTTTTTATTTTTCCATCAATGTAACTGTATGAGATGTTTTTTCCTGGGACAACTGGTAGTGTTTTATGGCACTATTTTGGGGTAGATAAACCTCATTGATTAACTTTTATTAACTTTCTGGGAAGCAATAGAAATAAACAGCAGTTTTGCCATTGCCTTTTGATGGCAAAATTTTTTGCGCCATTCACTGTGTCTTAAATAAACTTATAGCTTTATTTACTGGGTTGATACAATGAAACTGATACCAAATTTGTATAGTTTAAGTTTTATTACTTTTGCAAAGTAAAAACCCTTTTTGTAATAACATTTTTTTTTCTCTTTCCACTTTCAATGACCCATAAGCTAAAATTTTTTTATTAACAATATTGTGCAATGGAATATTGTTTGGTATGACTTTTGAGGTACATAACTCTTTTTGATCATTTTTTATATATACTTTATAGGTGGCTGATGGGCAAAAAATGTCAATTCTGGCATAATTTTTTTATGAAAATATTATTTTATGCCATACAGTGTGTGAGAAAAATAATTTTACAGTTGCGTTGCTTGGGTTTATGGATGCCTTATGGATGCGGGAATACCTGATATTTGTGATCATTTTTTATTTTTTATGTTTTAACCACTTCCCGCCAGAGGAATGTTTTGATTTTCATTTTTGATTCCCCACTGTCCAAACCCCATAACTTTTTTATTTTTCTATTCACAGAGCCATATGATGGCTTAATGTTTGCAGGACAAATTGTACTTTGTGATAGTACCATTTATTATTACATTACATTACAATGTACTGGGAAGCTGAAAAAAAATTCAGAATGGGATGGAATTGGAGAAAAAGTGCATTTGTGCGACTTTGCTACGGGCTTCATTTTTACAGTATTCACTCTGCAGCCAAAATTACATGTCACCTGTATTCTATGTTTCGTTACGATTCCAGTGATACCAAATGTATATAGTTTTATTTACATTTTAACCCCTTAACAAAAATCTAAAACTTTGCAAAAAATTTTTTTTTCTAAAAGACTCCATATTCTGACACCTGCAACTTTTTTATATTTGCGGGGCCAGGTATTCTTTATAGTTATACCATTTTGGGGAATGTACGTTGCTTTGATCACTTTTTATTCAAATTTTTATCAGAAGCGAAACAATGGCAGTTCGGCACTTTTGATTTTTTTTTCCAGCTACGGCATTCACCGTATGGGAAAAATATTTTTAGAAGTTTGTAGAATGGGCATTTTCAGACACAGGGATACCTAATGTATATGTGTTTCACAGTAATATTTTAGTTTTATTTGTATTCTAAGGAAAGAGGGATGATTTCAACTTTTAGATTTTTTAAAATATTTTTTTACTATTTTATTAGCCCCCCTAGGGGGCTTGAACCTGCAATCATTTGATTGCAAGTCTCATAGACTGCAATATAACTATATTGCAGTCTATGGGAGATTTGCTACATTACTATTGAGGCTTGTCATAGACCAGCCTCAATAGTAATACTCTGATGACGGAGGAGATGGTGGTGGACTTCCGTAAATGCAGATGCCCTCCTAAACCAGTGGACATCCTGGGGACGGGCATCGAGATTGTGAACACCTATAAGTACCTGGGTTTGCTCCTTAATAATAAGCTGGACTGGGCAGATCACATGGAGGTCTTGTACAGGAAGGGCCACAGCAGGCTCTACCTGCTTAGGATGAGAGCCTTTGGAATCCAGAGGGCACTTCTTAGGACTTTCTTCAACTCGGTAGTGGCATCAGCCATCTTCTTTGGAGTGGCCTGCTGGGGGAGCAGTATATCAACAAGGGACAGAAATAAACTTGACAAGCTGATTAGAAGGGCCAGCTCTGTCCTGGAGAGCCCACTGGACCCAGTGCAGGTGGTGGGCGACAGAAGGATACTGTCCATGGTGAGCTCCATGCAGAAGAAGAAGTCCCATCCCATGCATGAGACTGTGATAGCGCTAGGCAGTACTGTCAGTGACCGACTGCTCCACCCTAAGTGTGAGAAGGAGCGCTATCGGAAGTCTTTCCTCCCCACCGCGGTTAGGCTGTACAACCAACACCGACCTAAGCGGAGATCAATACACACAGAGAACTGAAATATCTTTCTGCCTGTTAAATCCCCCACCCCCTCCTCTGATACTTCCTATCTGTCTGTCTACTATCAATGTAATGCCTCTTACCTTGGAACATTCCTGTACATGTTGTATTTGTATTTGTATCTGCTTATCTTTGCTGCTGTAACACACTGAATTTCCCCATTGTGGGACTATTAAAGGACTATTATTATTATTATTATGACAGGCCGGGAAGCCTTAATAAGGCTACTGGCTGTCAGAGGAACAGGTCAACTCCAGTGATCTTGCCGCGCGGGAGTTGGCCTGAAATGATAAAGGTACGGGGCTTTCTTTTTTTTATTTGGGAGAGTGAACTCTGGTCGTGGGCATTAGTGCCGATACCGGGCCTCCACTGTAGAATACTAGAATAGCCACCATCTAAAGACCCGCCATCGGCCGTAATAGTATGGTGGATGTCGGGAAGGGGTAATATTAATTAAACAGTTTGGGATGGGGGATTTGGGTTTCTTTTTTTCTCCTAAAGAAAACTTTATTTAATTTTTGTTACACTAACTTTTGGTCCCCTTAGGGGACTTTAAATGAGACCTTCTGATTGATTTTAATTTTTATTATTGCTTTTTACTGCCTGTTAGTTTCTGACCAATGGCCATGCCATTGGCACGGCCTAATAGGATCCTGCTAAGCCAGCCCTCATTTGCAATCTCATTTGCAAGGGTGCCAATGCCTCCAGGAGGGAGCCCCCACCCTCCACAACCCCATAGATGCTGCGGTTGCTATTGACTGTGGCATAGAAGGGGTTAAACGTCCCCGATCAGCAGTTTGAGTACACAGTCGGGCAACCATACCTGAGTGTGCAGGAAAACCTGCATTATTCCTCCACAAGTGACGTAGAAAGTCAATTGCAGTGGAATAATGCCCATAGAAAGTCTATGGCACTAATGGGTTAAAAATGTAAGCAAAATACTGAGCAAGCACCCAAGTTTTCATGATGCCAAAATTTGGAGTAACAGCTGAGCTATGAAGAGCAAGACCATGGAAGTAACATAATTGGGCCACCAATATTTCTTAGTGTTTGGGCCAGGCCTCTTATTTGCAGTGAAGAGTCATGGTATTGCTACAGCATACAAAGTCATTCTAAATAATTTGGTGTTTCCAAACTGGGGCAAAAGTGTGGGAAAATGACCTTTTTTTTGTCCCAGCATATGCCCCTGTGCATTCAATGAGGTCTTTAAAGCCATGTTTTCAAAACAACTCAAGTGGTGCAGAGCCCTGACCTCAATCCCAACAAACACATATGGTATGAATAGGAATGAAGATACTAGGCCAAACTTTCTTGTCTAACATCATTGTCTGACCTCATAAATGTTTTTTTTCTGGCCGAATGGGCACACATTTTCACAGTTATGCTCCAAAACCTTGTGGAAACTCTTCTGAGAACACTAGATGCTATCACTGCAATTCCATATTAACACACATGTCTTTGGAATGAAGTGCCCAAAAACATATATAGGTGTGATGGTCAGGGGACCAAAAACTTTTACCCATTAATTGCATTTCAATATATTTTAAAGGGTCCTAACAATTGCTTCATTAAAATTTGATCAAAATACAAGATCATGGCTTTAGTACTCATGTCCATAAGTCTATTATAATTAAAAATTTCAGGACTGATTTCTTGCAGCCCTTGGGGCTCCTGCCCCCCGGTGGGGCCGCGGAGTATTGTTTTCTTTCTCCATCCTTCTATTTCTGCCCCCCCCCCTTTTTTTTTTCCCCTCTCTTTTCTTGCTTTTTTCCTTTCTTCTTTTTTCCCTTTCCCTCCTCCCTTTCTCCTTGCTCTGGTCTTCCTCATCTTCTTCTTCATATCCTGTAGTTTGGTCAGCATATGTTCTATTGTTATAGTTGTTCTTTTAGCGGCGTGGCCCGGGGACCCAGGGGGGAGCAGCTCCTTTTTAGAAAGCTCGTTCCCCACCGGGGTATCTGTGCTACTGTGTGGTACGCGTTTTGGCACTGTTTGCCTTTTCCCCACCTGTTTTGGTGGTGGTTCATCCCGCCACCCTACTGCTTAGTTAGTTAGTCTCTGTTTCTCAGTTGTGTTAGATTGTGCTTGTTTCCCCCTATCCTACGTGTGTGTTCCTCTTGTGTCCTTCCCCCCCTCCCCCTCGTCCGGCTATGTCTGCTCTGAATATTTGTACCTTGAATGCGAGAGGACTTAACGTCCCACAAAAACACAACCAGATTCTATACCAACTCCACAAAAAGCGTTCTCATATCATTATTCTACAGGAGACTCATTTCAAGGAGGGCCATGTCCCGGATATCCGCAGCCACCACTTTCCTGTTTGATTCCACAGCGTCAAACCAGTCCGAAATCCAAGGGAGTATGTATTGTTCTGCATAGATCTCTGCATCTTGAGGTACTGGGCACCCTGATTGACCCCGAGGGCAGATTTGTCTTCCTTAAATTGCGCATTGCAGGCACTGTACTTACCATAGTGGGTTGTTACCTCCCTAATCAGGGGCAACTGCTGTATTGCAGGGATCTAGTCGGCAAACTAACTGACTTCGGCGAGGGGGTCATGATTCTCGGGGGGTGACTTTAACTTTGTACTGGATCCGGTGATTGACTCTCACCCCCCCCCCCCCACGCTCCCTACTCCCAAACCCATCTGCGTCGGCTTAAGACTGCTCTCTACAGTTCTCAACTGGTTGATGTGTGGCGAATCCTGCATCCTGGTGAGCGTGACTATACTTACCATTCCCCCGCACATAACTCCTATAGCCGTATTGACTTCTTCCTGATCAGCCATCACGCCCTCTCCTGGGCCCCTACTGGACAGATTGGCTTTGCTTTCTGGTCAGATCACTCACCCGTATTTTTATCTGTGGAGGTCCCAGGCCTTGCACACCGCCACTTTACCTGGCGCTTAAATGACAGCCTTTTGAAGGATGCTACTTGCAAGGCAGATGTCGGTGCTGCGATTAGGGATTTTGGTCTCAACCATGCTCAGGATCCTACCCCACTGCCCCTACAATGGGAGGCGCTGAAATGCGTGATCCGGGGTGTACTGATAAAACATGGTGCTTGCCTCAAAGAGAGCGGGCAGCATAGGTTTCCTCGCGCCTCGCCAAGATCTATTCCCTTGAACTGAAGCATAAACAAACATGCACCCAAGCTGACCTAACTGAGATTCTTAATGCCAGAGAGGAGCTTCGAGCTCACCTAGATGACACATCTGCACTTTACTGCGATTGTGTCAGGAAACATTATTACGAGCTTGCGGATAAATGTAGTCGGCCCTTCGCTAATCGTCTACACCCTCGCAATACCCTCACATATGTACCTCGGATTTGCAATGGTTCTGGGAGGGTGGTCCATAACCCCTTGGACATTGTGGCAGCGTTTCATTCCTTCTACCACAATCTGTATAATATTCATGGCCAATATGCTGATATTCCTCCGGACTCCCTTCGTGAAAAAAATTTGGGAATATGTTACCGAGACCTCTCTCCCCACTGTCGCTTCCTCCAACAGAGCACTCCTTGAGGAACCTTTTACCGAAGAGTTCTCTCTCGCGATTCAATGCTCCCCTTCAGGTAAAGCTCCTGGCCCCGACGGTTTTACTACCCGATTCTACAAATCTTTTTGGGACCTCCTTTCTCCTACTATGGCCCTTGTCTTCAATAGTGTCAACAAGGCCACTCCATTCGCCTCCCAAACCCTGTCGGCCCTTATCACAGTCCTTCCCAAACCAAGAAAAGACCCGCCCTGTTGCACCAGTTATCGCCCGATCTCCCTGCTCAACATTGATATCAACCTGTTCGCCAAACTGTTGGCTAATCGACTGTCTCCCCTAATGCCGAGCCTAGTCCACACTGAGCCTGGTCCACCTGGCAATCTCCTTGGCCTACACTAATGGTTCCCCCATGTGCTTGCTCTCTGTGGATGCTGAGAAAGCGTTTGACCAAGTGCATTGGGGCTTTCTACAGGCTACACTCCAACAAGTTGGGGTTGGCCCGGGGTAATTGGGCAAGGTGTTCTCTCTTTATGGCGATGCGTCGGCATGGGTGCGGGTCAACGGGCTCCTCTCTGATCTTTTCCAGTTTGGAACGGCACGCGTCAGGGTTGTCCCTTGTCCCTACCCCTGTACGGACTGGTTATGGAACACCTATTGGTGACAATATGGCACTGCCCTAGCATCCATGGCCTCCAGATGGGCAGCCGCCAGGTCAAAAGAGCCCTATATACCGAAGATCTTCTCCTATATGTTTCCCAACCGCGTGTCTCTTTCCTGTCTATTTTGCGTGAGTTCCGTCACTTTGGCAATTTAAGCAATTTCAAGGTGAATCTATCTAAGAGCGAGGCCCTCAATATCACCCTTCCCAATGAGGAAGCCGCTCTCCTTGCGAATTGCTTCCCCTTTAATTGGCATGCTACCTCTATTAAGTATCTCAAGGTCCATATCCCCTCCGACCCCTCCCTCCTCTACCGCCTTAATTACTTACCGTTACTTGAATCACTATCGGTGGACCTCTGGAAATATGGCGCTCTTATGCTCACCTGGTTTGGCCGCATTAACGCCCTGAAAATGGACGTTGGACCCTGCCTATTATACAGTGGGGAAAAAAATTTTTAGTCAACCACCAATTGTGCAATTTCTCCCACTTAAAAAGATGAGAGAGGCCTGTAATTGACATCATAGGTAGACCTCAACTATGAGAGACAAAATGAGAAAACATATCTAGAAAATCACATTGTCTGATTTTTTAAGAATTTATTTCCAAATTATGGTGGAAAATAAGTATTTGATCACCTACAAATAAGGAAGATTGCTGGCTCTCACAGACCTGTAACTTCTTCTTTAAGAAGCTCCTCTGTCCTCCACTCATTACCTGTAGTAATGGCACCTGTTTGACATTGTTCTCAGTATAAAAGACACCTGTCCACAACCTCAAACAGTCACATTCCAAACTCCACTATGGTGAAGACCAAAAAGCTGTGGAAGGACACCAGAAACAAAATTGTAGACCTGCACCAGGCTGGGAAGACTGAATCTGCAATAGGCAAGCAGCTTGGTGTGAAGAAATCAACTGTGGGAGCAATAATTAGAAAATGGAAGACATACAAGACCACTGATAATCTCCCTCGATCAGGGGCTCCACGCAAGATCTCATCCCGTAGGGTCAAAATGATCACAAGAACGTTGAGCAAAAATACCAGAACCACACGGGGGGACATAGTGAATGACCTGCAGAAAGCTGGGACTACCGTAACAAAGGCTACCGTTAGTAACACACTACGCCGCCAGGGACTCAGATCCTGCACTGCCAGACGTGTCCCCCTGTTTAAGCCAGTACATATCCGGGCCCGTCTGAAGTTTGCTAGAGAGCATTTGGATGTTCCAGAAGAGTATTGGGAGAATGTCATATGGTCAGATGAAACCAAACACAACTCGTCGTGTTTGGAGGAGAGTGAATGCTGAGTTGCATCCAAAGAACACCATACCTACTGTGAAGCATGGGGGTGGCAACATCATGCTTTGGGGCTGTTTCTCTGCAAAGAGACCAGGACAACTGATCCGTGTACTTGAAAGAATGAATGGGGCCATGTATCGTGAGATTTTGAGTGCAAACCTCCTTCCATCAGCAAGGGCATTTAAGATGAAACGTGGCTGGGTCTTTCACAATGACAATGATCCCAAGCACACCACAAGGTCAATGAAGGAGTGGCTTCGTAAGAAGCATTTCAAGGTTCTGGAGTGTCCTAGCCAGTCTCCAGATCTCAACCCCATAGAAAACCTTTGGAGGGAGTTGAAAGTCCGTGTTGCCCACCGACAGCCCCAAAACATCACTGCTCTTGAGGAGATCTGCATGGAGGAATGGGCCAACATACCTGCAACAGTGTGTGCCAACCTTGTGAAGACTTACAGAAAATGTTTGACCTCTGTCATTGCCAACAAAGGATACATAACAAAGTATTGAGATGAACTTTTGTTATTGACCACATACTTATTTTCCACCATAATTTGCAAATAAATTCTTAAAAATCAGACAATGTGATTTTCTAGATATGTTTTCTCATTTTGTCTCTCATAGTTGAGGTCTACCTATGATGACAATTACAGGCCTCTCTCATCTTTTTAAGTGGGAGAACTTGCACAGTTGGTGGCTGACTAAATACTTTTTTTCCCCACTGTACGTGTTCCAGGCTCCCCCCATTCCACTCCCACGCACTTTTTTCACTCACATTCAACGCCGTAAATGTCATGGAGGTGCCGGCCTACCAGACCCTAGATTGTACTATCGCGCGGCTGTGCTGTTGCGCCTTTTCGATTGGCGTTATTGTGGAGCGGATAAGCAGTGGGTCTCTATAGAGGCCGAACTGCATTCAGCTCACTTGACTCTGTCCTGGGTCCCATCCCACTTCCGCTCCAGCGCTGTTAGACATACTGTGCTGTCCTCCCATTTCCTAAGGACCTGGGATGCGGTGTGTGTGGGCGGTCACATTGCCAGGGTCCTGGGCCCCCTCAGCCCTCTCTTCAACAATCCCATGTTCCCCCCGGGGTTCTTCAGCAGAAAAATTCCTTTGCTGTCTAGGTAGGGATGACGTTCGCTTGCACCAAGTTGCAGGTGGTACACCTCTCCCCTCCCTGACACAATTGAATGCCTCCTACCCCGAGCTCCGGTTATCTTGGTTGGAATATGGTCAGCTCACTGCCTTCCTCCGTATGTTCTCCTTACTTCCCAAGCTCTCATCCCCCTTGACTGACTTGGAGTCTGCTCTTTCTCATGCTGACACCACCCCACGTGTCCTCTCTGTTCCCTATGGCATTTGTCTCCAGGATACTACACCTGGGCTCCCTTCCTATACCAGCCCCTGGGAATCTGACCTTGGTACTTGTCTTTCCCCTGCCGATTGGGATAGGTCCTTCCTGTATACGCATAAGCTCCTGCTGCTTTGCAGTGCGCAAAATACTGACCCACTGGTACCGCTGTCCTGACCTCTTGCACAGGATCTATCCTGCTGTATCCAACTGGTGTTGGCGTTGTGGTTCCGAGAGAGGTACGCTGTATCACATCTGGTGGGAATGCGCTGCCCTCAGACCCTTCTGGGATGCTGTTTTCGAGTTGTACACTAAAGTGAGTGACAAATCTGTTACACCCTCACCTCATCTAGCCCTTCTCTCCATCATACCGGGGAACGTCTCCACTGTTAAGAGAGACCTCCAGCGACATTTTCTCACTGCCCCCAGAACAGTCATTCCCAGGCATTGGCGCAGTACTGCTGTGCCCACCCTGATTGAGTTCCTACAGGAGCTTCTCCTTATTAAGAGAATGGAGGCCCTGGTGGCTGAGGACTCACCTGACCCCTCTAAATTTGAGTCCCTCTGGCAGCCGTGGGTGATGTTCCAGGAGACTTCAGAGTTCTCTTCTTTCTTCCATAAGGAGTCTGGCCATCCACTTCTGTACAGTCCCACTCTCCCCCTTCCCTTTCTCCTCAGTGTGCCCTATCCCATCCCAAACCTGTATGTGGTCTTATGTGTTTCTGTTCACCCGTGTCTTCCCCATGTTCCCCTTTCCCTCCAGCATTTGTCTTTTTCTTCTGGTGCCCGGGTGGCACTGTGATGGCCCTCCACAGCTGGACTTTTCCTTCTGCCCTATAGTGTTCCCTGCCATCATCCCCCAATGATGCATTTCCCCATGTTGTTATTGTGCCACCCGTTACTGGTCTCTCTGTTGCAGGCGTCAACTGCCCTCTACCCTAGCTGTTCCTCAGCGACTTCTCCACCATTTGGTGGCCTGCGTGCCTCCTACTGCCTTATTTGATGCCATTGTCTTGGCTTTGCTTCCTTTTGTTCTTATTTGCAAAAACCTCAATAAAGACTGATTAAACATAATTAAAGAACAAACATCAATAGCAAATAGAATAATGAGAATTTTTTTTATTAGACTGCTGCCACATGATGTACCTGGGTATGGCTCTAGCCAGTCCCCATGCCGCCAATTAATTTCATCTATATCTTTTTACTGGCCACACAGTAACAGCAAAACCATGCAGCCAGTGATGAAATATAGCCGAAATTTATTAAGTATTTTACTTACAGCACTGTGGGCTATAAGACTGCATCAGGTACACCATGTGGCTCCACTCTTAGGAAGGTGTGTTTTATTTTAAAGAAAAAATCAGCTTAAAGGAAACCTGTCAAGTGGTTTTCCATGCTGACCCCAGCATGTAGAGTTTCCTGCGTGGTGTTATAGACATGCCCCTCAGCCTACCTAACTGTCGGCCTCACAGGATATGATTTAGCACAATAACTTCATGACTTGGTTAGTTACGGTAAATGTGCATATGTCAATCTAAGGTTGTAAAAGCTTATAACTTGACTTTTCAGCAACAGAAAGTTTAGGGAGGGGCACCATGGGAAAGGTCATGATGGGATGTTACACATGCTGGGGCCAGTTTATGGTGAAACCTGACAGATTCCCTTTAATTTAGTAGTTTTTCAAGGTATGTCCTGGAATTTAGCACCAAAAATCATATAAGTATCAGTAACTTTGATGTTTATCTACTTATAACAACACCGAAAAGGGCAAACCATTTCTTACTAATCCACAGAGTGTAGTACTGTTTGTGTTAACCCTAATGATGAGCACACACCACAGTCAGCGGTCTTGTTGCATACTCAATTTGCAGATTGGACTGCTCACATGATGTACCATCTGGAATGTTTGTGTGAATCGGAGATTTAACTGCAAATAAAGCAACATGGTAGGGTAGAAAACAAATAAAAACAATGTAAAAGAAATGCTGAAAAATGAAACAAATATGTAAACAAATAGTTTATTACATTAGAACTGTGGTGGACTTATTTTATAATGACCATGGAGATCTTGTGTTTTCCAGTTGCTGATGGCAATGTCAATAAAATCATAATCAAGTCACTAGGAAAAACACGATTAGAATTTTCCCTTATTTCACATTAAGGCTAAAGCTCCATGTTGCAAAAATGCAGTGTTTTGTAGTACCTGCAAAGTGGATGGGATTCAGGCTAATCCAATCCACACATTGCAGAAAAAAATCTGCAGCAAAAAGCTAGCGTTGAAAATCGCAGCATGTCAAATATACCTGCGGAAAAGATGGCGTTTTCCGTAAAATGCAGTGAAAAACATTTTTAACAAACTTAAAATGGATGTCAAAACACATTGACTTCTATCGAGTCTGCGTGTCTGTGAAAATAAACATGTCAGCTTTTTTGACGGCTATCAAAAATGGTTATTAAAAAAAAAACATCCATGCGAATAGACACATTAAATTAATTTACTCTCAAACTGTGACGGTCATTCTCATTGCAGCAGTCAGCCTTGTGCCAGTCACTGCACTGGTTGCCCATCTACCACAGAATACAATTTATACTTACCACACTTACCCGCAAATCCCTCCATAGCGCTGCATCTCCCCACATCTCCGCCCTCATCTCTGTCTGTCATCCTAAGGCCCCTTTCACATGGCAGAATCGGCCGCTGATACTGAGGCAGATTCCATCCCAAAATCAGTGGCAGATTCCACCCTGATTCTGCCTCCCATTGTTTTCAATGGGAAGCAGAGATCAGAGCAGGATGCTGAAAAACTAAGCGGATTCAGCGGCAAATGAAGCTTTGGAATCCACACCTTGAGACTCCCTGCTGATTAGGCCCATTCATCTGAGTCTATTCAGAGTTGGAAAGCCACAACAAAATGCTGATGTTCTGCATCGGTATTACATAGCGTGGAGCGTGGAGTTATCCTGCACTCCATGTAGTTACTATCTGTTTATTTACAGATACAAGATGATAACTGGCTTCAGTTATAAGACCTTATTTATTAAAAGATGGCTGGATTCTTGATATGTTAATTATTTTGTTACACTGATATTGTCTGTTCTGATTTGTAAAGTGCTACGGAATTTGTTGTCACCATATAAATAAAATTATTATTATTATTTTTATTAATTGGCAATACATTCCTTTTAGATTTAATAACATTTATTTACCAGTGATGAGTATGGTCATTTCTAGGAGCGCCACGGGTGGTGGTGTCAATGTATTTATTTATTTTTCTTTTTTAGGATAAGACCACATGTAGCGGGCCGCAGTGAAAAATATGCTGTGGGAAAAGAAGTTCATTGAAACTGAAAACATTGAAATAATGAAATGGCCAGGCAGAGTCTTGATCTAAACCCAATAGAAAATCATAGGCTGACAGTCTCCATTCAAGGCAGGATCAACCAGGTATGTGGAGGTACAGCGATGGGGCAGACCCGGGGTCACTGGTCAGACCCCAGGCTGCTGAATAGGAGCAGCGGCACCTGCACCTCCTGTAAACGTTGCGGGAGGGCCAATCGGAACCCCAATATATAATAAAACCCCTGAAATGCCACGGTCAAACATGTTTGACCGCGGCATCTCAGGAGTTAACACCCACGATCAGAGGTCATCTCCGACCGGGTTTGTTAGAGGACAGATAAGCCGTTACTTATGGCTGACACCCGCAAAGCAGGGTGCGCACACAGAAACTGTGCTTCCGCCGTGGTTTGTGGGAAGTTCTTCCCGGCAGTGCGGTACTATTATGGCAGATGTCGGGAAGGGTTTAACGTGATTCGCCGCAAATTAATTTGGATCAGATCGAATCGTTATGGAAAATTTGGCGAATCAGCCAAATTAAATTTTTGAAAAATTTGCTCATCTCTAGTAATAACCTTCAGAAAATTTAGTTGTAATCTTTCTCTGTGCTACAGACATTGCTGTTCTCTAATATTGATCATTGTATTTCTGCAAAATAAAGGTTTTTTGTTAAAGTGTCTTGATTATTTTCTAAAACACTGTTGTAGTAGCATGGTATACCCACAGCAAAAATTCCCTCAACTGTTGAACAATGAAGATTACGTTATTTCTGACAAAATCAAGTATTTATAAATAGTTCTCTGATTTTAATCTCCAGTGTTATTATACCTTTTGACTGTATATTGTGAACTTCCTACAGTATAGTGTATGACCAGCTTTGGCACTTTATGAAATCCATTCAGCAAAAATCAAATTTATAATAAATAGTCTATGATTTATATATTTGAGCTTCCTACAGGTGCATCTCAATAAATTAGAATATTTTTGAAACGTTCATTCATTTCAGTAACTCAGTAATACAATTCATACTCAGCAGTCTTCCATGATTGTGTGTCCTACTGAACCAGACTGAGGGACCATTTAAAGGCTTAGGAAACATTGGCAGGTGACACACTGAATTTACAATACTGAACTTTTTTACAATGTTCTAATATTCTTAGATTTGGGTTTTTATTAGCTGTAATCCATAATCAACATTAAGACTAAAAGGGGGGAAAATGATCTTTGACTATTACATCATAAAAATGCTTGATTTAAGGCGTATTATACTGCTAAAAAAATCTGTTGTATATGAATAGACACTTTAAATTTGCATACGTTCTTTCTTAGGCTGAGGCCCCACATTGCAAAAACGTAGCTTTTTTGCTGTGGTTTGAGCCAAAGCCAAGAATGGCTACAAAAGGAATGGGAATATATAGGAAGTTCTTATACTTCTACCTTCTGCTCAATCCACTCCTGACTTAGGCTAAAAAAAATGCAGCAACATCTGCAGCAAAAAAAGATTTGTTTCTGCAAAGTGGAACCTCAGCCTTAGGCTAAGGCCCAAGTAGTGAGCCACAGATAAAAAGCGCTGCAGAAAAGACCACGGTGGAAATGCATCACTTTTTTTACGCAGCTCTTTTCTGAGAAAGTCCGCAGAGTTTACCTATGCTAACTTTCGCCCGTGGCAGAAACACCGCAGAAAAAAATCGCAGCGTTTTACAGTCAGAGCAAAATGGATGGGATTCTAGTGAATCCCATGACCACTTTGCGGAAAAACCGCCCTGCGGACACGCGGCGATTTCCCCATAGGTATAATTGAAACAGAAAGTCTGCAGAGGAAAACTCTGCAAAAGTTCTGTCTAAAGCGCTCTGGTAAGGACCGCGATGCGATCCCGCCGCGGTTTCTCCCGCAGCGCTTTTTTTGCTGCGGGAAGCCACGTGGGGCCTTAGCCTCACAGAAATAAAACACTTGAAATAGAACGCTCTATGTATAAAGAATCTAGAAAATATAGGACGTCACTTTTTTAATTTAATTACTGAAATAAATAAACTTTTCAAAGATATTCTAATTTATTGGGATGCACCTGTATTTTCAGAAATTGCTATACTTTGTGCATGGCCAAATTCAGTATGCTCCCTCTCTTTACAGTAGTTAGCTATCTAATTTTACGTCACAGTTGCACACATGAAGTGAGAAACATTCCCTTGATACTGATCAGTTCAGCTATTATGAGCACCACAAACAGATGACAAATCTTTGAACACAGGAAAGTAACAAGGGCCAGATCAGTAGCTTCAGTTATCTTTCCTTCATGTTTATTGCAGTCTGCTGCAGTTATTATAAAAAAAGGCCTGACATTGATCGACAGCTTCTATTAACATCTATCCGCGGCAGCTGGAGGGAACAGATACATTAAATAAGGCAGTTATTGCTTTTCATTGCCTTTCTGTAAAATATCACTACTAAATAGCTTCTGCCATCAGATGCAGTTAGGTACATGGTTTTAATTTGAGCGACTGCTTTATAACACTGCACAATTGACACAGGCCTTTGTTTCCCCAACAATAATGGTTGTGTATATCTTGGAGAATTGATGGGCTGTCTGTTATATTGGTGGGTGGAAAGTGGCTGCTGCTTTGTCATTCGGCTTTTTATACACGCTTTGCTTGTCAGTTCTTTGCAGTTCAGGCAGGAATAATGACAATCCAGCCACCTTATCTTGGGATGTTGTAATGTGTAGCTGCTGTAAACCCTTGCATGAAGACCAGATAAGGGAATTCTTACAAGTCGAGCACACAGCAAGAAGATGAGCCTGGGTGTAATGAAGACAACAATGGCAGATATGTCAGTCGTGCATAACATCTCTTTCTGGCACCAAAAAATATGTGCACACTGAGTAGGGAATAACAAGCATAGAAATAAAGGCTCCAAATGTTCATCTAATAATGATACATTTCCAACAGGAGAATTATGGTGGCCAATGATATTGTGTCTTTTATCTCTGTGCTAAACGGTAGGGCAGCTGTGTGCTTTGGCACGGTGAGCTGTCCTTTCCCTTTGTATGTTGCATATTAATTCTTTATTGAAGAAATTAAATGTGCGCTTAATGGCAATGAGCAGGGTGAAATGAATGTACAATTGAATTAGCAGTGATGATTGGGAGCATGCTGCAAGATTAACTAAATGCAATTACTGTAGGCATTCCTTCCTCTAATCTGGCTACATGACATGACTTAATTACCGGCTGTTATACACTAACTCTCTGATCTTCTGCTCAAATATTAATATTTTAGTCACACGGAACATTAAACACATGCTTATATGGAATGTATAAAGCATATTTTCCCTCCACATTTTATTCTTACGATAACTATTTATGTGGTCACGCATCTGGGTAAAATCAGAATTTCTACATTTTATCATGTGAGCATCAAATTTAGCAACATTATTTCTGTAATTACATTATTGCTGGTCACTCATACTGGTATAATAAAATGTTGCAAGTGTTTTAATAGTTCATATATTAAAATTGCATTTCTGTACCCAAGAAATTGAAAAGGGACATTTATTAGGTAAACAAGAAAATGCACTCTGAATATGCATCCACAGACATTACAGTCACATCCTGTACCTCTTACCTTATGGGCTCCAGTGCCAACCATGGGGACTACAGAATGTTATAATGCAGTATAGTCCTTTGATTTCTATGAAAATTGTCCAATAATCTAATACATGTCAACACTAATGTATAAATAAAATATAATTTCTTAAAATAAATTTAGAAAACAGATAATGGCATATAATAGAACTGTTTATGGGAACCAAAAGTATGTGACCACCTCACCTATATGAACTTATTGAATATCTTATTTCAAAACCATTGGTTTTAATATAAAGTTGGACCTTTTACAGTTCTAACAGCCTCCACTTTTTTCTTTCCACAAGATTTGTGGAAGTTGCGTGTCTGTAAGAGGAAGAATGATACTTGACAGCTGTGTCGGATTGGGATGTCTAGGGCCCACCAGTGGAATTGATTGTAGGGGCCCTTTGCCCATAGCCAGGAATCCTGCAGGTCAGCTGTACTGAGACAGCATGGCTACAGGTAATAACATGTCGGGAGCCATGCTGCTCATCCACCATACAATGTGCACCACTGCACTACCTAAACCCAGTGCAGAACACTGAATGGCAAGTGAGCAGCGTGGCTCCTGGAATTGCAGATGTCCAGTAAATGATGGCCTCTCCTAAGGATAAGCTACCAATATTAGAAAGATGGATAAACCCTTTAAAGGGCTTGTCCAGAAATTGGAGCAACCCATGTGGAGGTGTAATATGAGAAAAAAAAAAAGACGCATATTCACCTGTCTCCGGCGCTCCATTGTCTGCTGCCAGTATTCATTCAGTCTTGTGCCGGCGCCTTCTTACCGGGAGTCCAGTGCCTAATGTGACCACTGAGACCAATTAGGTACAGGAGGTACAGGATTTCCAGAATTGAAGTGAACCGAACAGACACTGGCAGGGGACAACGGGGTGCTGGAGACAGGTGAGTATGCTTTTTTTTTTTTTTTTTAACTGTGCACCTCCCTGGCTGCCACAGCAGTTGAACCAATTTATTGACCACCTCTTTAAAGGGATTGTCTGGGCCTAATTTTTATTATGGACACTTCACTGGTCCCCATATAGTGGCCTCTTCACTGATGCCCAATACTGTATGGGGACCTGTGGTGGGGCCATTATATTGTGTGGGGGCAGTGATGGGGGCTAATATCCTGTGGGTGGGCATTAAAATATGCGGGGCTTTAGGGAAGAATGGTAAAGGGGTTGTACAGGCTTAATTATTTTAAATGCCTAATTGGTAGGTGGCCGACACTCAGCCCCATCAGCTGTATGGAGCCACTTCCGGCACCCGTCCTGTACACAATACGGGGATGGAAGCAGAAAGCTCCGTCCTACTGACTTCAATAAGTGCTGAGATGCAGTGAAGGTGCCACTATACAGTGCATAGAGTTTTCTGCTTCTGGCCCCATTTTGTGTACAGGATGGGCACCAGAAGTGGAGTGGTGCCGTACAGCTGATCAGTCCGGAGGCCATGTGTCGTTCCCCCCCAATGATCAGGTATTTAGGGCCTATCCTGATGATAAGCCATAAAAAAATTAAACTCGGACAATCCCTTTAATATTCCCCCCCTAATGCCCCATACTTTAATGCCCCCCCCACAGGATATTAAGCCCTCACTGCCCTCAGACAATATTATGGCCCCATCACTAGTCCCCATGCAGTAATACAGTATGGGGGCCAGTGAAGGGGCCACTGTATAGGGGAAACAGTGAAGTAGCCACTGTATTGGGGGACCAGTGATTGGGCCACTGTATGGGGGGGACCAGTGAAGGGGTCACTGTATGGGCCATACAGTGGCCCCTCCACTGGTCCCCTTTATAGCAGTATAGATAATTACTTACTTGCCTTCTCCCTGATCCTGCTTCTTCTTTCTCCGGACACACTGTTGTGACGTCATGTGCACCCGGAGCAGGAAGGAGCGGGAGGGGCTGGAGAGAAGACAGGTAAATATCGATATTCAGCTTGTGGGCTATTTTTAGGTAGTGTACCTCTTGAAGATGGATTGCTGACTGCTAAACATGCCTCTACGACATACTTGAGGACATTGTGCCCAGTTGACAGACTTTGAGAGGGGGTGCATTGTTGGACTGAGAAAAGTAGTGATGATTTTGTCGAATTGCCCAGCATCTGGGCTATTCTGACATAGCTGATGGGAGGTGTTGGGAGCAACAGTTATGTGAGAGCACATACACATGGTGAACACGCTCTGGACAGCCTAGACACACCACCAGTAGAGAGAATTGTTTGATCCACTGACAAGCACTAGCAGCTCCCATAGTAACCTTGCCCACCATCCAGACACACTGGACATTTATCTCTGCCTGGGCCATTTCCAGGCAGCTGGCAGAAGGGAATTTGGTGCCACAGTGCCCATTACATGTCCTGCCATTGACAACCAGACATCATTGCCTCTGTTTGCAATGGTGCTGTAAACAAGGAAACTGGACTGC
Organism: Leptodactylus fallax; assembly: GCA_947044405.1. NCBI lineage: Eukaryota > Metazoa > Chordata > Amphibia > Anura > Leptodactylidae > Leptodactylus > Leptodactylus fallax. The sequence continues at coordinate 847,306 of CAMRHE010000141.1, forward strand.
TACGAACTGTATTGATTGTATTCCTGGCTTTGGCTCAAAAAAACTGCAGCAAAATCTACAACAAAAAAGCTACTTTCTGCAACATATGGGGCCTCTATTTCAAGTGTTGTGTGTCTATTTTTCTGTGTTGGTGAAATGTTTAAGCAGAAATATAAATTTATATGCATTTGTGATAAAAAAAATTACACTTTGATGCAAAATTGCACAAAGCTGTCTATGTGTTTAAACGGTTGACGACCGCAGCCGTAAATTTATGGCCAGAGGTCCTGGTCTCTGAAGTCCGCCTAATTGTAAATTTATGGCCGACACTTCAGAGACACTGTGAAAGGGATCTGGAGTGGGTGCTAGCTGTAACTGACAGCTAACACCCTGCTCCATAACCCCCGCTCCAGATCCCTTTCACAGTGTCTCTGAAGTGCTGGCCATAAATTTACAATAAAGTGTGTAAAAAAAAAATTAATAAAGTTATAAAGCCCCAAAAAATCCCTTTTCCTATAGAAAATGAATTATATAAAAAAAAACTAAAAATTAATAAAAACAATACATATTTGGCATCACCGCGTCTGTAACAACCTTTACAATAAAACTGAAACAAAATTTAACGTACACGGTGAACGGCGAAAAAAAACCCCGTAAAAAAACAATGGAAGTAATACTTTTTGGCTATTTCGCTTACAAAAAAATGCTATGAAAAGTTATCAAAATTCATATGTACCTCAAAACAATACCAATAAAAAGCACATGTCCTCCCGCAAAAAATAAGCCCTAAACCAACTCTGTCAACTGAAAAATAAAAATGTTACGCCTCTCAGGAGATGGTGATGCAAAAACAATTGATTTATGTCCACAAATGGTTTTTTGTTCTGCAGAATTAGTAACACATAAAAAAAAATATAAATGAGGTATCGCCGTAATCGTACCGACCTGCAGAATAGAGGTAACATGTTACTTATGCTGTACGCTGCATGGCAAAAAAATTAAAAGGTAAAAACCAATGCCAGAATTGATGTTTTTTTTTAATCCTCCCAGAAAAAGTTGATATAATTTATTCAATAAGTTATAGGCACCCAAAAAAATGGTGTTATTAAAAAATGCATCTCATACCGCAAAAAATCAGCCCTCATATGGCCACATCACCAGGAAAATAAAAAAGATATAGCTTGTATAATGTGAAGACAAAAACCCCCCAAAAATCACCAAATCATTAGAACACAATTGGCTGCGTCAGGAAGGGAATGTATAAGCTGTGCAAGCGTTTTTCAGGGGACACTCTAATTTTGGAGTTTACAAGGGAAAATAAACTAAAAGTGACCCCCAGAGTGACTCCCCCAATTATAGGAGCTACTGGGGATATACTAGGGAATTTCGTGTTCCCAATGTGCTTCGCACAGCTTACATATTCACTCGTCACCATGCGTTGTGCATTCACGTCTGGGATACTAATGCTTATTACACCCCCTGATAAATTCTTAGAGGAGTTCAGTTTTCAAAATGGGGTAATTCCCTAGGGGATTCCACTTTTCTGGTACCTTAGAGGCTCTGTAAACATGACATGGCATCCAGATACCAAACATCTGAATCTGTGCTCCAAAAGCCACATACCGTCCCTTCCCTTCTGTGCCCTGCTGTGTACCCAAACTGCAGTTTATGTCCACATGTATGACAATGGTGTTCCCAGGATAGCGTACTTAATGTCATATGTGGCTATAAACTGCTGTTTGGGCACAGCCGGGCACAGACTGGAATGAGTGATATTTGTTTTTTGGCACACAGATTTAGACAGTTTAGCTTTTGGACGTCATGACACTTTTGCAGAGCTCCTGAAATGCCAGTAAAGTGGAATCCCCTGACATGTAACCCCATTTTGGAAACTGCACCCCTGAAGGAATTTATCCAGGGGTACAGTGATAATTTTTAACCTCCAAGTGTTGCTATAATTTATTATCCATAAATGAATACGCAGCTGATTGTGAAAGGTGAAAATGGCAATTTTTCCAGTAATATGTAATTTCAATGCATAATACGTTGTGCCCGGCTTGTATCAGATATGAACACTCCAAAAGATGTTGTGCCCGGGATACCCACTTAACAGTTTTTAGAGTTTTTGTGTCTGCTAACATAAGCTGGGCACAAAATATCGGGCAATGAAATTGCAATTTTCCCTTTTCATTATCAGATACTCCAAAAGCTAAAAAGCGCAGTGCTCCTTCACTTCTGAGACCTGCTGTGTGCCCAAGCAGCAGTTTACACGCACATATATAATTTTTTTTTGTACCTGGGAGCCCACTTAATAGCTTTAGGAGTGCATGTCTCTGATGACTCAAAGTGGGTACAACGAATTGGGCACCAAAATGGCATATTTATTTAAAAATTTCAATTTTCACTTAGTACATTAATTTTTGGAAAGCATTTTTAGGCTCAAAATGATAATACCCCTTGAGAAATTCCTTGAGGTGTAGTTTCCAAAATGGGATCACTTTTGAGGGGTTTACATTGTATTGATACTCTACGGGCTCTGCAAATGCCACATGGCACCTGAAAACTATTCCAGCAAAATCTTCTCTCCAACAGCCAAATAGCACTCTTTCCATTCTGAGCCCTGCCATGTACCCATACAGCAGATTACAACCACATGTGGAGTATTCCTGTATTCAGGAGAAATTGTGTAACAAACTTTGGGACACTTTTTCTCCTTTATCCTCTTGTGAAAATTAAAAATTTGGGGCTAAATTGACGGTTTATTGGAAAGAAAGTAATTTTTCATTTTCATGTCCCAATGTCAATAAAATCTGTGAAACGGCTGTGGGGTCAAAATGCTCACTATACCCCTTGATAAATTCTGTCAGGGGTGTAGTTTCCAAAATGGAGTCACTTTTCGATGGTCTGCAATGTACTGGTACTCTAGGGGCTCTACAAATGAGACATGATACCTGAAAACTATTACAGCAAAATCTGCTTTTCAAATGCCAAGTGTCGCTCCTTCTTTTCCGTGTGCTGCAGTGTGCCCAAAAATCAGTTTACACGCACATGTGGGGTATCGGGAGAAATTGCACAACAAACTGTGTGATGTATTTTCTCCTTCAACCCTTTGTGAATGTGTTAATTTTAGGAATAAATGAATATATAACATATATAACATATATATAAACATATATATAATATTTATATATATCTTATATATATAAAAATGAGTTTCTGCCTGTCTGTCGGTCTGTCTGTTCTTTATGCGTGACCAAACGACTAGACCGATCCTCACCAAATTTGGCACACATATACATCAGGTGTCTGGGAATATTTTAGACTGTGTTTCAGCTCTAAAGGATATACCGTTCCTGAGATACAGTATTCTCAAAAAATGACCAGCATTAGCTAATACAAGCCTGCAAGTTTTTTACTCATATTCCAACTGCCATACACACGGTCACATGTCCCTTATCAGCCAATAGAAGCTCGCAGGCGCTTAGTCTCCTCAGGCACACAGGTTTCCATAGCAAGTAAGCTATTTATGACCTGTATGAGACAATAGCAGTTCGCAGGTCCTTAAATATTCATTCATATCACGTGTATCAGCCAATATAAGTTCACATTTAATTTACCAGGTTTTCATAACAACACAGCCATAAATAGACTGTACCTATACTGGACTCAGTGGCGTAACTAGGAATGGCTGGGCGAACATTTGACATGGGGACCCCCCCCCCCCCCCAGCCACCTCCGCAGAAGGTGAAGTGCAAGCAGCCATGAGCAGGAGCGGGGATCGGTAAGTAAATAGGACCTATTAAAAAAAACAAACATCAGGGGCCTGCCGGGAACCGTAATGTCCCGGGCCCAGTGGCAGCCGCTACCACTGCTATCCCGGTATTTACGCCACTGACTGGACTGCCATACTGGATTTCTGCATTCTTATAAATTGAAATGTTTTTAAACTATTCATGCCCCCTGCAGCAAAACGCATGGCTGCTGCTCGAGCTAATGAAAACTCTCAGCAGACCCAAGCCCGTCTTCAATCTGACAAGGCATTGTCAGCCACATGCACACAGCTGCACTTCATGTTTCCATAACAACCCAGCCATTTTTCTTCACTGCTGTGGGACAGCTTTAAAGGAGCAGGGCGCTGTGGATGACATTGTTACACAAGGTCACATACACACAGCTTTAATCCAAGTTTTCCATAACAACTAATGAGTCAATAGCAGTTCGCAGGTCCTTAAATATTCAGTCATATGATGTGCATCAGCCAATATAAGTTCACATTTCATTTACCAGGTTTCCATAGCAACACAGCCATAAATAGACTGTGCCTATACTGGACTGCCATACTGGATGTCAAGTGCAAAACTGGCCAATTCTTATGGGGCAACTACACAAACAAAAAATGAAATGTACCCGTGCGAAGCCGGATCCTTCTGCTAGTTATTGGATAAAAATGAAATGTCTAAATTTCACCTCCATATTGTTTTAATTCTTGTGAAATGCTTAAAGGGTTAACAAACTTCCCAAATGCTGTTTTGAATTATGTGAGGGGTGCAGTTTTGAAAATGGGGTGATTTATTGGGGTTTCTAATATATAGGCCTTTATAATCCTCTTCAGAACTTTAGTGGTCCCTAAAAAATGAATTTGGGAAATTTTCTTGTAAATCTGGAAAATCGCTGTTACACTTGTAAGCCTTCTAACATCCAAAATAAATTACAGGACGATTAAAAGATGATGCCGATATAAAGCAAAGATATGGTAGATAATATTTATTCATGTATTTTGGTGGTATGACTATCAGTCTGAAAAGCAGAGCATGTCACATTTTAAAAATTGCAATTTTTTCCAAATTTCCATCAAATTTCCTATTTTTTTTTATAAATAAATACAAAAATATTCATCAATGTTTACCACTAACATGAAGTACAATGTGTCATGAAAAAACAATCTCAAAATCACTTGTGTAAGTTATTGCCATATAAAGTGACACATGTCAGTTTTGAAAAATGAGGCCTGGTCCATAAGGCACTTTTAGGCCCGGTCCTTAACCAGTTAAAGTGCTGAGTGGTATAATGATAATGTGCCACATGTTTTAAGGAATATATGGGAAAATTGTCTTCATGGACTGGAATTTAAATGATGCCAATAATATAATAAGTAATAATAAGTATATTCTGTTTTACTAAACATTTCTAACCTTTGTTATTTGTATACGATGTGATTTTCTTGGCCAGTCACCCAGGGTAACCTTACAGGAGTTTGACTTAATCTTAACTGCAGAAGACTTTCCTAGAGGAGCAAATGTGCTATTGAAGCCAGTGGTTGTAAGGTTGTCATAACAATATAAAATAATATGAGTGATAAATAAGAAATCTAGTTTGTTACAACCATACACCTTAGTCCAGGTACAAAGAGTGGATACCTAGCTGTACTCAGCACTGCTATTTTAAGGATCCAAGGGACCCTTTTGTTAAATCAGTGGACAGCAACATTCTAAATTGCTTTTGATGGTCAAGGAACCTTTATATATATTTTGCACTGGGAGCATGGGGAGCCATGGATACCCTATACACATAGCAAGATTTTAAAAGTCAAAAACGTTGCTTGGAATAATAAGTAGGTTAGGGGCAAATAATCATTACTAACAAGACACATATCCAAACATACTGTATACAAGACTTAAACCACAGCTGACAGGAATCCAGCATTGACTGGTTGTGAACCATGGAGGTTTTATATAAATCCATGGAGGGGTTATATAAATTGTTTTACAATTTTTTTCTTAAAATGTATTAACTCCTTGCCCTGTATACACTTGGTATGTTTGTTTTTTTTAGGTAGAGTTGTTATTTAATATTCTGTAAATGTACTAGGAGTCTTTGGTTCTAATTAAAGCTGAAAATATATAAAACATTCAAACATGTTTTTTCATTGGCTGAATGTGAAAAATAACCAGCCCCTGAGGACACAGGTTACATGTTACCATTGTACACACTGTTATAAATCAAACAACATGGTCACAGTTTTTAGATGTAAAATATATTTTAATTCTCTTTTCATTTCAAGATAATATAGCAAGGCGTTTGGTTGCCATCACTCAGGGGAATTTGTTTTACAGCTTTCATTCTCTTTTTCACCATGGGTCATAAATGAAAAGCTTTCAGCCCTAATGACCAGAATGACTTTCCTCGATCATGTTATTGCTGGTTTGGCACATTTATTGCTTTCACATGCACTAATGGATGAGTTGGGATATGTTAACAATTTATATATCATTTAATCCGGGAGAAGAACCCCACAGAACTAACTTAGTCCTTAGGATTGAGTAGCTTTTAAGGAGTATAAATGAATTTAATGCTTTAGAAAGAGCTTCTATAAATTATGGCTATGACACCTATTACATTAAGCTGCATTAAGCATTCATACATCTTCATTACTGGCAAATTGCCCACGATTCCAAGGTTGAAAAAGCTGCCAGATTTCCTCAGCGTTACACTCACCTACCTTACTGTGTGAGTGACTGGGGGCAAAAATAAGTGATGCATTCACTTGTGCAACACTAGTTTTTACACTGATACAGTCAACAAACAAGTGCAAAAACCCAGCAGATGAGTGCATATGTATATATACAGTTTATGTATATGTGTTTATATAGATAGATGTGTGCATGTGTATGTGTGTGTATATGCATGCCATGCTGGGGTCCATAATGGGGACCATGCTGAGGACCAAGATTTAAATAGATATGTTGGGGAATAAGAGGGAAACCATGCCGAAGACCTTGATTTAAAGGAATACAATGTTGGAGACTATGTATGAGAGAAGAACCAAGGTAAGGACCACAATTTAAAGGGATACCATGCTAGGGATTAGAAAAGGGGAACCATGCTAAGGGTCATTATTTAAAGGAATACCGTGTTATTGACTAGGAACCAGAGGAAAGCCATGCTGGGAACCAAGAAAGATGGGGCTATCCTGAATTAGGAAATTTACAGGTCACCAGGAGAGTAAAAAAGTGTTTGGGACCCCTATTGTTATGTTTGTGGGTTGGAGTGATTTTTGTACAGTACCATGACTGTTTTTTAGTCCCAGTCTAGGCCTGGTTCTGTGTAAACTGCTGGGGTGACAGCGGGTTCTGTGTAATATGCCGAAGCACAAAAAACATTTTGTTATTATTTGGGGGTTTGATGACTTTTATGTGCAAATTTGGGTGGTCAACTCAAAGAGGTTTCACTGTAAGTGTTGGCTCCCAGAAAATTTATGCAATTACACATGTTTTGTTATACACGTTTATTTCCTTTGTGTGTATTAGAACATCAGAACAAACTGAGAAAAAAGGCAAATTGGATATAATTTCACGCAAAACTCCAAAATTGGGCTGGACAAAATTGTTGGCACCTTTTCAAAATTGTGGGTAAATAACTTTGTTTCAAGCATGTGATGCTCATTCAAACTAACCTGTGGCTAGTAACAGGTGTGGGCAATATAAAAATCACACCAGAAATCATATAAAAAAAAGAAGAGAAGTTGACTCAATCTTTGCATTGTGTGTCTGTGTGTGACACCCTAAGCATGCAAAACAGAAAGGGGAGAAGAGAACTGTCTGAGGACTTGAGAACCAAAATTGTGGAAAAATATCAACAATCTCTAGGTTACAAGTCCATCTCCAGAGATCTTGATCTTCCTTTGTCCATGGTGCACAACATAATCAAGAAATTTACAACCCATGGCAATGCAGGATAGTGATGGTGGATAAGCAGCCCCAATCAAGTTCCAAATTCAAGCTGTTCTGCAGGCTCAGGGTGCATCAGCACAAACTATCCATCGACATTTAAATGAAATGAAACACTATGGCAGGAGACCCAGGAGGACTCCACTGTTGACACAGAGACATAAAAAAGCAATTAGAAATTAGCTAAAATGTAAGCAAAATCCTTCTGGGAAAATTTCTTGTGGACAGAAGAGATAGATAGAGCTTTTTGGTAAAGCACATCATTCTACTGTTTACCGAAAAAGGAATGAGGCCTACAAAGAAAAGAACACAGTACCAACAGTCAAATATGGTGGATGTTCAAAGATGTTTTGGGGCTGTTTTGCTGCCTCTATCACTGGGTGCCTTGACTGTGTACAAGGCATCATGAAATCTGAAGATTACCAAAAGGATTTTGGGTCGCAATGTAGGGCCTATTGTCAGCAACCTAGGTTTGCGTCCTAGGTCATGGGTCTTCCAGCAGGACAATGACCTCAAACATACTTCAAAAAGCACTCGGAAATGGATGGAAACAAAGCGCTGGTGAGCTCTGAAGTGGCCAGCAATGAGTCCAAATCTAAATCCCATTGAACACCTGTGGAGAGATCTTAAGATTGCTGTTGGGAGAAGGCAGCCTTCAAATATGAAAGACCTGTTGCAGTTTGCAGAAGAAGAGTGGTCCAATACCAGGTAAGAGGTGTAAGAAGCTTGATGATGGTTATAGTAAGCGATTCATTTCAGTTATTTTTTCCAAAGGGTGTGCAACCAAATATGAAGATGAGTGTGCCAGTAATTTTGCCTATTTTTGAAGTTCCAATACACACAAAGGAAATAAACATACGTTTAACAAAATATGTGTAACTGCAATAATTTTCTGTGAGAAACATTTCATTTTCCTGAAACGTTAACATAAACATGCAGTTATGACTTGTATTTAAGGTATGTCAAATATCATTACCAAATTGTCACAATAACTATATTGTGATGTGTCTTCAGGATTAAAAAATGGAAATATATACAGTAAATATGATGTCTACCCTTTAAGAAAACTATACATAGACTGTACTTACAGTACATGATATCTTTAGCTGTGGAGCGACACACTGTCCTATCTGCTGGTGTGATGACATCACATATGATAGTTGGTCACTCTTAGTAGTAATACAAGGGATACTAACAGCTCGGCTATATGTGCAGGGCATCCTGCAACCACATATGTTGCCTCTCATGACAAGGCTTTCGACTGCCATTTTTCATCAGGATAATACTCACAGGAAGGGTTTCTCAGGGATGTATCCACCAGATTACAAAATGTACTTTGTCTGCCCAGTTTCCAGATTTATCACCAATCAAGCATTTATAATACTAGCTTGAATGCCAGCTTTTGTAACCAAATGTGTGCCGGATTTACAGGCCCAGCTGCAACATCTTTGGACAAATGTTCTGCAGGATACCATACAGAATCTTTATGGCTCCATGCCCAACCTTATTTCATCTTGTATCCAGACTTAAGGTGGCCCAACATGTTACTATAGTCTCCTATAAGTTTTCCCACAATAAACTTATCTTTTCACTCCTGTAAATGCTTACATATATCATCCTTGCATTCACACATATAAAGTTTCAATTGACTCCAACAACTCTTTCTTGGAGCATTTTTTTCTCAATGATTACATATTGTCCAGAGAGTTTTTGTGATGGTAGTTACAATGGTATTATATACTGTATGTATATATGGGGATATGGGGACTGTGCATTTATGGAATTGTATGTATGACATTTTTTTTACATATTTTTTTTATAACATTTAATTTTTTGATATGGGATTTTATGCTCATGCAAACCATTATTAAAACTGTGAAAGCCAGGGTCAAGTTGTTTCCAAGCTATGCTGCTTTTATCATATTCCGTGGAAGGCTCAATGAACATAGTGTACCAAAATACTGAAGTAATACAATACAATTTCAGTGTGCTTGTGTAAGGGAATCACTAGAGGAGCGATTCCCCAGTAGCTGCTGGAGAACTTAGGGGGGAGGGGCACAACAAGACAGTGGACCCTAACTGAATCCCCCCACTGTCCCTGGCTAACTTGCCCGATCTGTCCTAGGTGACAGCCAGCAACTAGTCAACAGTCCCTCCTTATAATAAGTGATAACACAGAACGCAGACAAGACGCACAACAACAAAGGGAGGTCAGCTAGCCAAGGGGTCGATAACAATCGAGCAATGCAGTACAGAATCAAAATCCAAGAGAATAGTCAAAGGTAAGCCAGTGGTCAGAAAATCAGAAGAGCAGGTAACAAGGAACAAGGAGTATAGCCAGTAAGCGAAATGCAATAGCAGGCGCCAATGGGAAAGTGAGCAAACAATAAATAGGGAGAAAGAACCCGCCCCAGACTTGATAGGAGGATAGGTTGTCAATCACAAAGGCAGGACTAAAGTTAACTCTTAGTGGAGCAGGAGGAAAGCAGGAGAAGGGCGTGGTGGAAAATAAATTAAGGAGGTGAGGGAATAGGACAGTGTTCAGACAATACAAAAAAAAAACCAAAGGAAAGAATCAGAACTGGGCACGCCTCCTGCGCCGCAGCATGCGCCCGGAGGACGGCGCCAAATCCCGGAGAGGCAAGGACGTTACAGCTTGGAGTATGTCTTCCTCATTTTTCACCTGTTGGAAGGATTGGCCAATTGGATGAATAAAGATCAATGAAGATTGTTGCAGTCGTGACTCCTGACCTTCATACCCTCACAAGATCCACTAATCTGTCCAGGTTGTCTATATGGACTACATTTTTTGCATATATCACAAAGTTTATTTTATTTTACACATTTCATAGTAATTTTTTAAAGGATCTGCAAGGAATAAAAACAGTATGAAAAATGACAGAGAAAGACCTTTCAGCCATAGTGGTGGGATACTCACCTTGGGTGGTTGTATAAAAACATAAAAACTAGGGCAGCATGGATAATAATGGTGGGATGGCTGCAATCACAGATGAACTGCTCCTAGGGAACCCAAGACCGTACGTGTATAGATATCAAAAGAGCTGTGATTGGTATCACAGTGGTCACGTGATCCATCATCCATTGGAGAAGCTCTTAGCATGGTGGTTTTTTTTTTGCCTGAGCCTTTTGAGCTCTTTTGACATATATAGTAATTTTGTAGGATACCAATAGCCAACCAGCCTATCATAATACTAAGCCTTTTTCTTCGGGCATAGCCTTTTAACAACCTTGAGACAGAACCCTACAAGCAGTTTTAAAAACAAATAGGGATGGATCTTGCAAACACGACATAGAGCACAAATTACACATATTGCATTAGTTCTAATGTGACAGGCATTTACACCACCTGCAATGTGGCAAAAGGATTCTCTAACATGAACATTACTATAAACTCTGAATAGCTTGCACTACACAGACCAAAGCTCTCAGTTTCTTGTTCATTAGTATATTCATCATGCATGCCATAGACATAAAAGTATTGCTGGACAATAGCTCTTTCTGCTGACAAATTGTCTGATTCCATGTTAACATGCTTGTTTGGCTCAACTGAACAGGCATGTAAGGTGTTGAGATGAATGTAAGAAACAAAAGAAACAAATAGGAAAGATCAAAAATAACTGATGTATTTTTCTTTTGACATAAGTTGCTAGGTGAGGATCACTAACTAGTTGAAACTATATAAGATTGTAGGCTGATTTCAATGGAAAATATCTAATTTCTATGAGCAATTTTTAATGGAAGTATACAGTAAAGACCAGATGGCTAATCCTCAGGGTCAGGGCTGGATTTATGCAGGTGAAGTAGAGCAATTTTCTTCATTCAATACTGTGATTTAGTTTTATCTCTATAACGTAAGTGCTAATACAAAAAAACATAGTTGTATTGCATTTTGGTAAAAGTATTGGTATTCATAGGGTAGTAGTCTGGTCTTTATCACAATTACACAAGCAAATCAGAATTTTGTGAGGAATAACTCTTGTACTGAAGCAGAAATCTGTACCATAAATGAAAACTAACTTTTTTATATTTGTGTGGTAAACTGAATTTATTAACAAATATAAGATGATCTATGCCATTGTGGATCTTCTAGCAATATTTTGCATGACTTACCTTGTTCAGCTACCTAGTACAATAATTCAGGTCTATGTTCACACTTACCTTGTAGTTTTGATTTATAGTAAAAACCGCTATTCACTGTCAAGCGCATTTCATAATTAATATCACCACTCACCAGCTCCATTGACATATATTGGAGTCCTGTAGGTTCTCTAGTAGTGTTTTGATTAGTAAAATAGCATTGTACTGTAAACGGTCAAATTTTGGTTTAATGCATATTGCACATTTTCTGTTAGTACAATAAACCTCATTTCAATCCTGAAATATTACTGTGTCCATCAGTTATTAGATATATCAAATTGAAATGGCTGTTGCAAACACCCAAATATTTAGAACTAAAAATGATTAAGATTAATAGGGGTGCCCAAACTTTTTCATATAACTGTACAAGAATACATATGCAATAAAATACAGTAAAGGAAAGGAAACCAATAAAGGTTAAAGGTTAAAGAGGAGTTATTCCATCAAATGAAAAGGCAAGCGAAGTACAATAATATTATTGAAGAATATGTACCTAAGTACAGAGGTCTGAGTACAGGAATGAGCAAGAAAGTGGTACAATAAAGATACAACTCCAATGAGTAGTAGAATACCACGACATAATAAGCGTAAGTCTCCCTCATGTGTCACCAGTATGTCCACGAAGAGTCAGGGGAGAGGGAGGATGGTCTTATACTAATGATAGGTAACACAAAAACACCAAAAACATACAAAGACGTAACATAACAAGTAGAAGACAAGGAACGACCACAACAACCCAACAACCACAAGGACACCGGATAACACTAAAAGAAAGTTGGAATATGGGATAAGGAGAAGAAGAAAAAGGAGAAAAGGAAGGCAGAGAGAAGGATAAGGCCAAAAGCGAGAGAGAAAGAAAAGAAGGGAACTAAGGGAAGTAGAATGCAGGGTGGAAAGGAAGGACAGTAAGAGCAGACGAGAGAGTGGGGAAAAGGGAACAGATGGAAGAAGCTAAGGTAGAATGAATAAAGAAAAAGAAGAGTGAGAGGTGATGAGGAGGAGAAGAAAAGAAGGGAAAAAATGAATAAAGGAATAAAGGAATGAGAAAAAGAAATGAAATGAAATGGAAAGAGAGCAGTTCCAGAAGATATCTGCAGGGAACTACTTCCCGCAGGGAGAACTCTCTCAGTAAGGGCGAGCGCTGATCCATGGAGACCAAGCAGAAAGGAACTTCGGGTGAGAGCGTCTAGACCAGCTTAAGAGTTCTTCAAAACGAGATATCTGATTCACTCTATTTTCCCATTCCTGAATGGAGGGCAGGAGGTCTGAAGCCAGTGGAGGGGTATAAGTAACTTCGCTGCTTCAAGCAGGTGCATGATGAGGCGGTCTCTCTGAGGGTTATAATGTGGCAAGGATTTCGCCAGAAAGATCATTGCGGGAGTCAAAACAAAGTCTGGAGAGGAGATCTGTCGGGTCCAAGTCTCGATGTGGGACCAGAATGGAGCAATCAAAGAGCAGTCCCACCAAAGATGTAAGTAGGTGCCAAGTCCATTATGACAATGTCAGCAAACACTAGTAAAGGCGAGTTTATTTCGGCATAACCAATCTGGGGTCCTGTACCACCGGGATAGCAATTTAAAATGGTTCTCCTGAATGCGTATACAAGTGGAGAAGCTGTGGGAGTGGCAGAGAGCAGTCCTGCCCTCCTTCTGGGACAATGTTAATCCAAGGTCATCTTCCCAGGAAGTAAGGAAAGCTGGCTTTGTGATCTCCGACTTATCAATAAATTGGTGAAGGAGATGGGAAGTTTTACACAGGAGCTTGTTGGTGACATCCATGTGTTTCTCAAAAGGAGTCAGTGTCTGTCGCAGAACAGTCTTCACCCGGAAGGTACTTAGGCAATGTTTCAAGTGTTGCAAATGCAGGAAGTTTGGCTGAAAGGTGGGCAAAAGGGAGAAAATGTCTTCCAAGGAGCGAGGTACGCCTTCAGAGCCTAAGTCCAAGGAGACCCCAGAGTATAATATAATATTAGAACTAAGGGAGTCTGTAGGGCCACTGTGGAGCATTATACTGGGGAGGGGGCCCTCTGGATAGCATATTATACTGTGTAGGGCCCTGTGGAGCATTATACTGGGGAGGGAGCACTCTGGCCTCTGGATAGCATATTATACTGTGTGGGGCCCCTGTGGAGCATTATACTGGGTGGCCCCGTCTGGATAGCATATTATACTGTGTGGTGCCTCTGTGGAGCATAATAATGTGGGGGGGCTCTGGAGAGCATGTTATATTCTCCGGGGCCACTTTGGAGCATTATACTGGGGGGCCCCTTTGGAGAGAATATTATACTGTGTGGGGCCACCGTGGAGCATTATACTGATGGGTGGGGCCCTCTGGCCTCTGGATAGCATATTATACTGTGTGGGGCCCCTGTGGAGCATTATACTGGGCGGCCCCCTCTGGATAGCATATTATACTGTTTTGGGCCACTGTGGAGCATTATACTGGGGGAACCTCTCTGGGCAGTATATTATACTGTGTGGAGGCCATTCTGAGGCATGTTATACTGTATGAGGTCACTCTGGAGCATTATTCTGGGGGGGCCATCTGCAGAACATATTATATTGCGTGGCGCCACTGTGGGACATTATTCGGGGGGGAACTAAGGAGCATTATACTAGGGGGCCCTCTGGAGAGTATATTATACTGCGTGGGGCCTACTGTGGAGCATTATACTGGGGGGACACTCTGGGGAGCATAATATATTGCGTGGGGACACTGTGGAGCAAAATACTGGGGGGGGCACTGTGGAGCATTATACTAGCAGGGGCCTTCTGGGGAGCATATTATACTATGGGCCACTGTGGAGCTTTATACTGGGGGGGAGGGGGCAGTGTGAGGAGCCTGTTATACTTTGTGTGGCCACTGTGGAGTTTATTATATTGTGTGGGGCTTCTCGGGAGCATATTATACTCTGTGGGGCCATTGTAGAGCATTATACTGGGGGGGACTATGGGGAGCATATTATACTGTGGGGGACCACTGTGAAGCATTATACTGGGGAAACCCCTCTGGGCAGTATATTATACTGTGTGGAGGCCATTGTGGAGCATGTTATACTGTGGGGGACCACTGTGAAGCATTATACTGGGGAAACCCCTATGGGCAGTATATTATACTGTGTGGAGGCCATTGTGGAGCATGTTTACTGTGTTAGGCCACTGTGGAGCATTATACTGGCGGGGGCACTGTAGGATGCATAGTATACTGCATGGAGCATATTATATTGTGTGGGGCTGCTGGGGAGCATATTGTACTGTCTGGGGCCACTAAGAGGTAGTATACTATGTGGAGCCTTATATACCATGTGGGGCCACTATGGGGGGCTCAGGGGAGCATTTTATACTGTGTGGGTCCACTCTGGAGCATTATATACCTTGTGGGGAAACTGTGGAGGGCTCGGGAGCATTTTATACCATGGAGCATTATATACCATGTGGAGCATTATACTGTGGGGGTGGCTCAAAATTCCTGCTGGCAGTCCTGTGTGCTATGTCTGCATCACAGCTCCCTCACTATAATCTTGCACATACGTGTTCCATGGCCATGTCATTCCCCATACAGTACTGTGCATGAACTGGCCATGGAGTTACTGGGGCCTGCACAGTACTATGCTGAGCTGACTATACTGTGGAGCTGACTATACTGGGAACATACTCAGTAAACCCAGATAGTCAGCACATATGTAAGACTTCAGTGAAGGAGCTGTGGTGTAGGCTATTAGCAGAAAGCTGTTGGGTGGGGCCCCAGAACAAGTTCCTCTGGTGGGCCTAAGGCCCTTCAGTCCGACACTGTATAACGGAGAACTATTATATATAAGGGTGGGCTACTATATATAATTGGGAAACTTAAATATGTGGGGGCTATTATAAGGGGGAACTATTATTTATAAGACGGGCTATTATTTATAAGGGGGGAACTATTATATATAAGGCATCCATTATAAGGGGGAGCTATTATTTATAAGAGGGGAACTGTTTATAAGGAGGGTATAATTGTTAAGTGGGCTTATTTATAAAGGGGGCTATTAGTGATAATGGGGACTATTATTTATAAGGGTAACTATTATTTATGAGAGGGCTATTATTAATAAGGGAACAGTATTATTTTTACGGGGTGACTATTACTGATAAGGGGGAATATTACTGATACAGGGCACTATTTATCATTTATAAGGGAGCTATTACTGATAAAGGTGTAATATTTATAAGCAGGGACTGTTATTTATAAGGGGGCGCTATAATAACTGATGGCTGGGTGCAAAAATCTATTAGGCGATACAAAGGTGCTCATTTGAATTGTGTGTGGTAAAATGGGGCTTGTTATTACTTTTTTGTTGGCAGAAAGGAGGCGTTATTATAGGGGTTCGCAATGCAAGACGATGGTGTTGTTTGCATATCAGCATTTGGGGCCCCGCTTTTAATTTTTCCCAGGGCCCCACTTTGTCTAAAACCGGCCCAGTCCAGAGGAGTCCACATTGAACGGCCAGGAGTACGCCTCAGATCTATGAGATGCGGGATCAAACTCGCTGGGAGTAACGGAAAAGGGAAAAGTGCCATATGTTCCGAGATATTCTTCCAAACCTCCACACAACCTTTGAGGACAGGGTCTTGGAGTAAAGTATTGAACACAGCGAGGTGTGAAGCCTACAAGGCAATGCAAACTGAGGTAGGTATCAAATCACCAATCTGGAAAGTCGAGGAAGTATGGGATGGACAAGCCGCTAGTTTCAGCCACCAACCCAGCTGGACCGCCTTATAGTACTTGTACACATCCGGAAGGCCAATTCGTCCCGCTGCACGTTTCTTCACCATCAATGACCAGGCCAATAAAGGTTTGCCTTTCCGCCAAACAAAAGAAGAGAAGATGCTATGAACACTTTTGAAGAAAACAGAAGGTATATAAATCGGCAGCATCATCAGTACGTACAACAACTTAGTAAGCACATAATCTTGTAAGAGGTTCTTGCGATCAAACCAAGAAAGGGGCAACTTGTCGTACAATGCAAGGAGGGTCTGCAGTTAGCAATTGGACAAAATTCTTTTGGTAGAGATCTTCCACTCTTGGTGTCAATGAGACACACAGGTATGTGAGAGAAGAGCCAGCCCACGTGAAGGGCGTAGACTATGGAAGAGTGGTTCGATCTGCCATAAAGAGGTGTATGGAAAGAATTTCCGACTTCTCAAAATTTACTTTGTAGTTGGATAACTTGCCATATCTTTCTAATAGCGCAACTAAAGCTGGAAGGCCCTCCAGAGGGTTGGCACAAGAAAAAGCACGTCATCCTCAAACGCAGTGGCCTGGACGTTACAGCGATCGACGGTCATCCCCTGTATTGACTTATGTTGACGAACAGCCTGCAAGAGCGTCGCCAGGACCAGAATAAAGACAGCCGGAGAAAGTGGGCAGCCCTGACGAGTACTATTGTGGAAGTCAAACGGAATGGATGAGTTTTTTTTACTTGACTTTAAGATGGGAGGGTATGCTGTGCTGCCTTTGGACTCAAAGAAAGTAAACTTACAGGAAAACCCAATTTTGTCTTTCTTATTCGTCCTGCGGCAGCATAGAAGGGACCTAGCTGACTACCTAAGGGGGGGAAGATAATCATTTTGAATTAAGTACTGCTGTGCCAAAGGCTGGGCCCTCACAGTGGATGCCCAGGCGATAATGCTTGATGAAGGTAGAGGAAGAGCTCTAGGAAGCAGCATTATAAATATCCAGAATAGATACTTGTGCGTTTGCAGCCCATGAAGTTGCTGTGGAACATTTAAAATGTGCCATTGGTGTAATTGGTAAAGAGAGATTTGCTAATCTTTAGGCCTCCTGAATAGTACATTTGATCCATCTGGTCAATGTGTCTTTAGAGGATTTCATCCCCTTCCTAGTGTCTGAAAAGAGTAGAAATACATTTTCCTGTTTTCTGAAATCTTTGGTCAGGATTGCTCTTAGGTCAGGATTGCTCTTTTTACATCTAAGGTATAAAAACATATATGTTCGTCTGTCTCAGGATGAGGATAGAAAACTGGTAAGAAGGATTCTTTATTAATATTCTAAAAATAAGGTACTTTAGGTATGAAACGTGCTAGAGTTCTCAGGAGTACTCCATTGGACAAGAATCACAAATATGACTTCTTGAGGATAAGGCCTGTAACTATCCCAACCTTTTAGCAGATGTAATGGTTTCTACAAAAGCCACTTTACAGGATAGCTATTTTAGGTCTATCTCTTGGATTGGTTCGAACAGATCGGATTTTAGAGCACTGAGAACAACAGATAGGTCCCAAACAGGCACAGGAGCTTTCACTTCCGGTCTCAGATTCAATTGCTTAGAAAAATCTTGATACTAAAGGATAACCCGAAATTTTTCCATCAGTCATGGCATTAATGGTTGTCATATATACATTGAGAGTTTTAAATTTAAGGCCTTTTTGAAAGCCAACTTGTAAAAATTGTAGAACACTGGAAATTTCTACTGATTGAAATTCTGAATCGCTGAGCCAGGAAGTGAATTTAGACCAAATTTTATGATAAGGGGAGGTCTTCCTGCAGACCTCCCCTCCATCTCTACCACCAGTGCACACTAACCACATCAATCCTTCTCTTCTTCCTTTTTCCATGTACAGCTCTCACACTAACTTTATATGTCCAGGCACCATCTGCACGTTAAAGGACACGACTGGTGACGACTCATACAGCTTTATATATGTGTAATGACAATAACCTCTATTACAAAATTGTCTGAGCATTGTATAAGCAATGCTATCTCCGATACCACCCCTGCTACTTCTTGTGTCACCCCCTCTACCTCATAGATTGTAAGCTCTTGCGAGCAGGGCTCTCAGTCCCATTGCATGAATTGACTATTTCTTTGTAATGTATCTTTTTGTCTGTACTTGAACCCTACAAATTGTACAGTGCCGCAGAATATGTTGGTGCTATATAAATAAAATGTATTATTAAATGTATCATTATTATTTGTAGAGTCCTTATGGGCTGCCAAAAGAGTATTAATTACTGTTGTAAATAACCATATATTCTTCAGTCTTGACCCTTCACAAACCAAGCTGAAAGATGGAGTTTGCTCAACTTTGGATGGAACAGGCCTTTTTGGATTAATACAGTAGATCTGGATACTGCGGAAGAGGCCAATGCTGGTTGTTCAAAATTTAAAATAATAGAGGAAACCAAGCCCTCTAGGGCCAGAATGGTGCTACTATTATCACTGGTGGACCTTCCAGCAATATCTTCTGCAGGAGTCTCTGGATAATCTAGACTGGAGGAAAGACGTAAAGAAATCTCTGTCTGCAGCTCATGGAGAACACATCCACTGCATATGAGTGATCTTGTGGATTCAGAGAACAAAACACTGGAAGTTTTGAATTGATTCTAGTTGTCATCAAGTCTATCTGTGGCATTCGCCATCTGTCTGTTAGGTGATGGAAATATTTGGGATTTAGTTCCTACTCCGATGATCTGAGTGTCATCTGGCTCAGAAGATCCACTCTGGTATTCAGAGATCCTTTTATATGCAGAGCTCTTAAGTCCAGCAGGGTAGATTCTGCCAATTGGAAAATCTTCTTGCATTCTGTCATCAATAGCTTGCTTTGTGTTCTACCCTGCTTGTTCAGATTATAGGCCACTACTTGGTTGTCTGTTTGAATTAGGACAGATTTTTCCTGGATCAATGGTTTGAAATGCAGAAGTGCCAGCCTGAAAACTTTAATCTCTGGAAATTTTGAAGAACGGAACCTGTCCAAATTGCCCCATAGACCTCGTGCCCAAGATGAGTACCCCAGCCTTTCATGGAGGCATCTGTGGTTAAGATGACTGATTCAACTTGAATTGGACTCCACTTGAACTGGAAACTTTTTCCCTTCTCCAAGTTGCGTAGATTGAGCCACCATTTCAAGTTTTCTCTTGTAGCTTGATCTAGACTTATTTTTGTATGCATCCTCTTCATATCTCCATTCCAATGACGGAGCATATTTTGCTGGAGACTCTGGCTGTGTGCCATATCCCAAAGTACTGCATCTATTGAGTCTACTAACAAAGCCAAGGTCTTCATGCTTTGATGAATCGTAGAAAGTGGGGATTTGATTAGAAATTTTACTGTAGCTTGGATTTTTTTGAATTTTCCTTTGAGGAAGAAAAAGGACTTGCAATTCTGTGTTGATTATGAAGACTATTTTTCCCAGTTTATCTGGAATCCAAGTTCTCTGAGAAGAGTGATGATACTTGAAGGTGATCTTGCAGGAGAGATGCAAATGGAGTGGCTATAAGCCAATCGTCGAGATATGAAATAACTTGAATTGCTTTCAAACCGCAGAGCTGCTACTACTACTACTACTGCCACTTTGGTGAAAACCCTTGGAGAAGAAGTTAGGCCAAAAGGGAGTGCTTTGACTTGGTAGTGAATGATTGATCCTAAATGACTGACCACTATTCTCAAGAATATTCTTGAAACTGAATGGATGGGAACGTGCAGATACGCATCTTTCAGGTCCAAAGATGTTAGGACTTGGCCTTTTTGTATGGAACTATGATTGTCATTATTTCCATCTTGATGTCAATTTTCTTCGATTCAGGATCTGAGATCTATGATCAATCTCCATGAACCGCCGACCTTTGGAACTGGAAAAATTCTTGAATAAATTTCATAACATTTTTCCTCTTTTGGGACTTTTTCTGTGGCATTCTTTGCCAGAAAGTCTTGTATAAGAGGAAAAACATGAGGAATCTGTTGCTTGTTTAGAAGAAAATGATCCTTTGAATTGGGGAGAATTTCTATTACATAACCCTTCTCTATGAGATCTAGAACCCACTTGTCTGAAGTAATACTGCACCATGCTGGGAAAAAAATTTGCAAACAAATTCCAACTTGACAACTTCTGATGTCAAAAATCCTGTTTGCCAGCCCCTGCACCTTCATGTTTTTTCTTTAATTTAGTTAAAGAAAATTTAGTGGTTCTGAATTTTTGATAGGGTCTACCATGATCATTTTAACTATTATTTCCTCTCTTCAGGAACAATTTGAATTGTCTCTGTTAATGGAGACTAAGCTTAAAGCTTCTATTGGTCTGTGGAAAGACCAGGGCTCTTGCCTTCTTATTAACTTCCAAAAGCTGATCCAATTTTTCTCCAAAAGTCTCCCAGGTTCAAAAGGGATTGAACATACTGTAGATGGTACTTTGAAGTAGCTTCTTCTGTTCAAGGCTTCAGCCATATGGCTCGTCTCGCCGCATTGGTGACTGCTAGATTTTTTGCGGCAAATCTTAACCCTTTATTGACGCAAGGTAGTTTGTACGTTAAAGTTCGGTGACTTTTTTCATATTTTCCCTTCCCTTCTTCCAAAATTCATAGCTTTTTTATTTTTCTGTATAAATAGTTATGTGAGAGCTTATTCTTTGTGTGACAAGTTGTACTTTCATTAAAAATGACATGGTAACTTTGTCCGGTGGGTCATTACAATTACGGTGATACCATATCATATTGGTTTTTATTCCGTTTTACCGCTTTTACAAATAAAACATAATTTTTTGAAAATAAAGATTTTCCTGGGGTCACCGTATTCTGATGCTTATAATTTTTTTTACTGTTTTATTGACAGAGCTGTCAGGGCTCTTTATTTGCGAGACAAGTATGTATGACTTTTTGATGACTTTTTATTGTTATTTTTTGGAGAAAGCAAAGTGACCAAAATACGTTGATTTGTGCATTGCGGTATTTTTTTTAATTTTTTTTTTTTACGGCATTCACCGTCTGGGATAAATAATGCTATTTTTTGATAGTGCGGACTTACATGCACATGGGGATACCTAACATGTTTGTTTATTTACTTTTGTTTACATTATATATTTTTTTAATGTAAAGGTGGGTTTTTTGAACTTTATATTTATTTATTTTTGTGTGTGTGTTTTTTTCACTTTTTACATGTCCCACAAGGGGACTTGAAGCTGGGATCTCAGATCCTCTGTGCAATGTCCTGCAATACATAGTATTGCAGAACATTGAAGAGTAGTTCCTATGGGAGCTACTGCCATTGCAACCACTTGGAACCAGCAATCTTATTGCAAGGGGTCCAAGGGGTGACTGGGGAAGCAATCTTGCCCCCAGACCTCTGGATGCCGTGATCGCTATTGATCGCGGCATCCAGGGGGTTAATCCGCCAGAGTCAAAGCATCTTCTGACTCCTGCAGCTGGTCCTGGCCCTTGGCTGTTACCCCCGAGAGCGGGAAGTAATGCCGCAGGTACAGCTTCTGTGCCCGCGGGATTACAGCACCGTACTATTACTCAGCTGAGCGTTAACTATACACTCAGCTCGACATAATGGTACGGTGCAGAGCATTAAGGGGTTAATGTATCTAAGGGAAAGTCAGAAGCAAAATCTGCAGCTAGTTTAAGGGAATAAAGTTGCTCCATTAATTCTTCCCTAGGATCACCATCTTGGATGTCTCTTCCTAACTGACTTAGCCATAATCTTAATGCTCTAGACACAGGCTGCCAATAAGACATATGATTTTTTTCAGTAAAAAATCAGCTCTACGATCCATTGGATCCTTAAAAAGATATGAATTATGTGCTGGAAAAGAGGATTTTTTAGAGAAGTTCGTCACTGCTGGATCAACTCTAACTGGCTCCTCCCAAGCTTTACATTCCCCAGGATCTAGTTTGTACACAGTTTTAAATCTGGAAACCAAGCTCAAATCTTTCAGATGGAAATTTCCACTCCATCTCCATAATGGATTTCAAGACCGGATGCCCCAGAAGGACTGTAGCCTTTCTTTTGGGGAGATAAAACAAACTCTCCCTGTCCAGAGTTTGTCCTGTTTCCATAATTTATTAACATTTTTAATTAACTTATCAGTATTTTCTTTTTTTATACAAATAATTATCTTCAGAAATCGCCATGTCTGAATCTGATTCTGTTATCTGAAGTTTGCTCTGAGAAGAGTTAGAAGAATCAACCAAATGAGAAAAATCCTCCTATAATTTTTTGGATTTCTTTTTGCTAGACATGCACTTCAACCAAGAAAAAACATTTTAGCCACCTTATCAGTCATGTGTTCATCCTTAGAAACATGAATACAGACACTGCAGATATTGGAAGGATAATCCTCAGGAAGGTGTTGGAAACAACTAATACAGCATTCAGGTTTAGTCTTCTGCTAGTTTTGGAAGATGCATGAGGACTGGTAGGAGAGGCTTGACTCTGAGTACAGATTATACATATGTCAGGCAAATGGTCATCAGGCAAAAACTGCTGATACTCAGTACAAGTTCTATGCTTCCTCTTAGAGAGCTTTTTACGTCTGCAAGTATGAACAAAGACTCTCTTCAGTACATTGTACAACTAGTAATTCAAACAAGGAAAGCCCCAAAAGGGCACAATACCTTAATATTCTGAGGGTTTGGCTTGCCAGGCACAGCGCGCCGGCCAATCTTGAAGCTCCGCCCCCTCCATGACGTGACATACCTACGTCATTCGGGAATCCTTTTGCTGAGGTAGGGTACTTGCTTTGTCTCTCAGCTTCTCCTGCCGCTTGCTCCACATGCACATTAGCACCGGAGGACGCAGTGTCGGTGGATTCCAGCCAGAATGGAGGTTATAGCCGCATTATCTGCAGTACCCTCGGCTTCTTTCTCCATCCACCAGCTAGCACCATAGCTAGACTTACAGCAGCTCACTCCTGCACAGGAGGAGCCTCCAGGCGCGTTTTTAAACAGCTATCTAAGAGCCCCTCAGACATAGCCTTGGAATGTGTAACAAGAAAACAAAAAAAACCTGTGTACTTATAGAAAAACTCCCCTGTGGGCCATTTACAAAGAAAACAAGGAAAAATAAAAACACTAAGAGATAGTAGAGATGGGGGAGTTCTTATATCTTTAATTATGCTGGTTCTAGGAGGAAATAAAGGCAGAGATAAGGACCCATGCTGCCAGAGGACAAGTAAGAAATGTGTATTTCTTATAACGTGGCTGTCAGGACATGACTTGGATCAAAGCAGGGATACTTCTGTTCTGACATCAGGCAAAAAAATAGCAGTGGCAAACATGACTCATATCACAAAGTATACCTAGTTCAAAACTGAAGTTAAAAGAAACTTGCTTATGTTGTACATACCTGGTTCAAAAGTCAGATTTGTAATGAGAGAGAACATTATTATAGATATACTCTAATATATCATTAAGGCTGCTCATGCATAGATTGACGTATGCTTATTGAAACATACCCGTCTTGATTGACTATTGAAATATATAAAGTCTAGGGTACCAGCCAATGAAACATAACTAACATTTTGTAAATTGCTTAAATCCATTAAATAAATTAAGCTGCTACAGTCTTTGAGTATCATGATTTTACAGAGATACACTTTAGCTATTACCATCCTGGAGGCAGCCAAATCCATCAAAACTGCGTGGTCATGCAGATATAGTCAAGGGCTAAGAAGCTTTGGCCTGAAAATTTCAATTTTAAAATTAAGTTCAGTTAAAACAGACTTAGTCTATAAAAGTATTACATATACGGTTATAACAATAATCTGCTATTTTTGCACATTTTATATGGTCCTTGATTTCCAAAATTTAATCAGAAAACACGTTTTGAGAAATTAAACAAAATCACATTGATATTGTTTGATTGTTTGCTGACAAACATCAGCTACTAAAATAAATTATTAAAAGTATTTTTAATTTGTTGTAGTAAAAGTGGATCAATCACATGGAAGTGCAATTCTAGAAGAACCCAGGTCTGCTCGGGTATTATACCAAGTATACTTAGAAGAACTGATGCTGTTTTGAAGGCAAAGGGTGGTCACACCAAATATTGATCTGATTCAGATTTCTCATTTGTTCATTCATTTTGCATTAAATTAATTGATAAAAATAAACTATTAAGGCTAAGGCCCAACGTTGCGGGCCACAGTAAAAAAGCGCTTGTCACAGAAAGTCAGCAGAGATTTCCTCTGCAAACTTTATGCTTCCATTATACCTATAGGGAAACCGCCGGCGTTTCCATAGGTATAATTCACATGCTGTTATTTCTAAAACCGCAATGTTTTTGGAAATTGCAGCGTATTTTCTGCACGTAATGTATGGATGGGATTCACTAGTGACTTTGCAGCGACTGGAAACCCTGTGGCCAAATCACAATGTTCATGTCACGTGGGGCACGTGTCTGATCGAATTCCCATTTTGGATCATTTATCCTGCCTATAACTTTTGCACAGTAGTGTGTGTCTCTACTTTTAGGAAAAAATATTGTTATAATGGCATCTGATGGAACATGGCACAATTGTTTAAAATTCTCAATTAGATTGGAGGCATAAGGCAATATAGTTGGGTAATTTTGAGTTCTATGTAGTAACTTCTTAAAGGGGTATTCCCACAATAACAGTCATATTTAATATAAAAGTAATTTTCAGACTCCCACTGTCACCCATTGAAAGCAATTATCAAATGTGTATATATCACTAGAAAAAGCCCAATGAAATCCCCCTATCCCTACCGCTGTTTGAGCACTGTTGTCAATGGGTACAACCTGTAGTCCGTCTTCATTCAGGTCGAGTGTGCCATATTTGCTTCTTTCACTTTCCTATAGCTGCTTATTAGATCAGGGCTACATAACTGCAGCATCCCAGAGTGCTACAGCTTTAAAGGGGTATTCCCATGATCATAACCATATCTATATTTGTAGATAATTAAAAGTTAAACATTTTTGCAAATATAAGTAGTTAAAAATTCTGTAGAGTTTTAAAGATTTTCTCTAACTACCTTAGTGGTGACAGTCTGTTGTCTTGATCGGTTGCCAATGGATACAACCACAAACGCAGAAACTTTCTATGGTCTGGGACTTGTCAAAAACCCAGCCATGATTTTCTTATTGTAGCTGGGTTTTCAGGAAGGGACACTACATCTATCAGAAGATATCCCAGCCATGATAAGCAAACCATTGCTGATTTTCTGACCTTAGAAAGAGCCTGCATTCATGGTCGTATCCATTGGCAACCGATCAAGACAACAAGACTGTGACCACAAGATATTTAAAGAAAATCTTTAAAACTCTGCAAAATATTGAATTACTTATACTTGCAAAAATGTTTAACTTTTAATTATCTACAAATTTAAAAATGGTTATGTTGGTGGGAATACCCCTTTAAGTGTTTGTCTGTTGTGCCTCAGGGTTGTGTTGGTATGTCCCGTCCTCTGTGTTCTATGCTCTATGTCATTGTTTGCAGCTTTCCCTTGTTGTTTTTCCCTGTGGCTCCCCCAGTGTTTCAAACCTTCCCCTTGGTACAGCCCTGGCCAGTCACAGGCCGCTGGTCGGGGTTGAATGAGACTTTTGTCTCCTTGACGACCGTTGAAGTCTCAGTACAGTGTCAGTCTAGTTGCCGTGGAGATCCTGTGCAGTTCCTGTCTGGACTGTGCAGAAGAGTATATGCCAGCACTGAGACTGTGCTTCAGCAGTCATCCATACAGCCGCTAGGAGGAGAGAATTGTCCTAGGCTCATCTGGAGACAGTCCTGAGAAGGGAGTTTTGGCTGTCAGAACTTTGGACTCTGTGCCAGTAGGAGCAGTGGAGTACGCTGACAGGAGCAGTTGACGCGGGACCTTAGCCAAAGGTAACCAGATTCCTTTCCGGACTACCCTGCACTACTGTCCCCAGTATCCATGTCCACTACTGTCCACAGTAGTTTGTTGTACTTCTACAGTTGCTGAAGTAAAATGTTATCCTGTTTCACTGCACTACTGGCTGCCTGAGTCGTTCCAGCTTAACCATTAGGGCCTTCTGAACACCATCACACCGGCTCAGAGTAGAGAGGTCCCCTCTCCAACTGGAAGCACCCGGGGGAAACTACTACCACCACCATCAGGTAGTGCAGCAGGACCCCCCTCAGCAGTGTCCAGCCCATGAATGGAGCTGGGGTGCATGGTTGAGTGTGCTCAGCCTAGCTGGTGGCACATCATCCGCCACTACTACTCCCATCCTCCGGTTCCCTCCATCTGGGTTGCGGCATAACCATGCATGTGCTATCCCAACAGATGGAGCATGTGTAGTGCATGAATGATTTTTGTTAAGGGTAGTGACCAATGCTGCAGACAGTCACATGCTCCATAGTAAGGACCGCCCACCCTGGCCATTGCAAGCTGAAAATGTAATGGTGGTATTGGGGTGCAGATCTTGAAAGAGAGGGCATATAGGAGGTGGGTAAAGTTACAGGTACAGTGCAGATACGTTGTCTGTATGGTTGTTCAAGTTTAAAAAAAATTGTATGTTGGGAAAAACCCTGCTAAATAATTTTTTATTTAACTTTTCTAATTATTTAACCATCAAGCAATAGATGGAATTTAAGAGGAACTTACAGATGCAATTTTCAAAAGTTTGATCACCTAAACTGAAATTACTATACTTTACGAAAAATTAACCCCACCCTGCAAAATGAATACCATTTATATTGTGGAAAAGGTTACTTGTAGGCAATGGAAATCATGTGAGGCACAAAAGCTGTGCTCACGCCGTCACCTGCTGAATAATATCTGCTTAACAGCAGCGCTCCAGTAAAGATCCAGGAAGTGCCTTCTGTGCAGTGACCTAGCTCCTTTCCCCAGCTCTGACAACTCTAGTGATCACAAGATTGGACATTAGAGTCAAAACAGAGGGGAGGGGCTGAGGACCTTTCAGTACAGAAGCACATGAGCGGGCCACTGCTGGACAGTTGTAATTGTGATTCTGGTGCCATTAAAACATGGATTTCTTGATCATGCAATCTACATGACCATCAGCCCAGGGATGTTTATACTGTTGTCTTCATCCTCTATACAGCATTTAATAATAATAATAATAATAATAATAACAACAACAATATAGTTTTTATTTATATAGCTCCAACATATGCCAAAGCACATTATAGATCATTTAGTTCTTATACAGACAAAGGTAAACATTTAATAAACAAGTGATGAAGAAAAATGAGAATTATAGTCTTTACTAATAATGAATTAATAATTACTACTAATTATTTTATTGCTGACATTTTCATATGGCCTTGTCATATGAACAAGTATGTTCACTTCTCATCTAGTTAGTTGGAACCTAGTGAGTCCAGAAACATTGCTTTAGGTAGATAAGTCAAAATAGTTTGATAAGGGCTGCCTTGAAAGGAGACAGGCGCAATGTTTAGGCCACATTATTTTCTTTAGAGTTAAGTCACATGTATAATTATGCTAATTCTCCTGTGAGAGTGTTGTTGGTTGTAAGTGAATGCTCTGATGGCTGGTTGTGAGAAATTTGGCTTAAGAACCCCTGTTTTGGGACATTTGCCAGACATCTCTGCCCTATCAGAGGTCTCAGTAGCTATGTCTCTGTGCTATGTTTATTATCTCTATCTATAATACTCTTTTGCTGTAACCTCACTTTTAAATAAATCATCTGTTTTATCCACCTGAGAGATGGTTAATCTCTTGGTTTTGCCTAAAAAAAACACCAGTTTGAGGAGTAAAAGCCACTGACAGACTCTCCTTAAAAGTATAATTTATAAAGGTGTTAAATAAACCCATATACTATGTATATTAGGCATCCTTGTATTTGTAAAGGCCCTGGCATCAAAGTTAGCTTGTCAATAAAGATAAAAAAGCAAATCTAACAAAAAGATATTAATAACTAAGGTGAAATTGTTTTTTTCATGCATTTTCCAGTATAAAAAATCATATAATTGAAATGTCAATTTACCTCTAATATCACATCTAAAAATCTAAATTTCAATTTAAAAAAACAATAGCTATGTACTGTAGATATAAAATAAAAAGTTATGGCTGATGAAATGCAGTAAAACAAAATTTCTTATTACCTAAGAATTGGCCTTGTCTTTAAAATGTTAAATCAGCTGCTTTTTCTACACTATTATTCCTCATGAAATTGATATAAAATAAGTATTTGCATATACAACAATGTGGGTTTTTATTTTATATTAGAAAATCGGTTAGTTACTAAACAGTCTTATCTGAAAAGGACTTCTTTTGTTTGAGTTGAGTAAGTGGTGTCTCGGTATTCACAGTTTCCTTTTAAAAGAAGCAGACATGGGTATGAAGACCCTCACATTCCTATTAGTTGACTTTAGACATAAGAGACACACATCAAAGCTTAGTAAATAATATGACTAACATTTTGGATGCTTCTGCAGAGGGGATGATATTCCTATGTAGAACACCCAAGTATTTAAAAAGAATTGGGAAAGAATTGTGTAGGTTTAAATATCTCACTGTTTTTTCTTCCTTTGGCTCCATGCTGAGGGTTGTATTATTCTTTGTAACGCTTATGCTTCTGAAACTCTTTAGTAAGAGCTATAGTGACGTTAGTCAAAAACAGCAGCTTGTAGGCACACCGTGACAAGTTTATTTGTAGTACACCCTGAGCTGCACTTGAGGATTCTCTGCTGTTTCAGAAGACTCAAAACGCCTTCAGTATCAGTTGCACTTCAAAAGGGTAAATGCTGGAGCCTACTAGACATATTGCACCAAATGTCTAAAAACCAATCCAAGAACAAAGTTCATGGAGAAATGAATTAATTAAATTCTCCTTAGCATCAACAAAGATATTATCTGAGTCTGTGGTTCTTACTGATATTGAAATTAGTTCAACTAGAACTTCTCTACAGACAGATCTATAAGAAAAATTACCCTATGTTAAACCAATCTTTTTACTTGTGACCGCCAACGTGGCAAACTCAAGATTTTCCAGCGTACCAGTTAATTTAGGGTTCTCCAGGAATTTTTTTAATATATGGTCCTAAAAAGTGTTGTCCAGTTTCAGACCACTATTAAGAGATGTGTTATTGTTGATATAATGAAACGTTATATGCGATACTTTCAGTATGAATTCCAGTTTTCTAGATCACTGCTTGCTGCCATTCATTCTGCTTACTTGCAGTAAATAAAAATCAGTCCATGGTCATGTAATATACAGTCATGACCAAAAGTTTTGAGAATGACACAAATATTATATTTTCACATGATCTGCTGCCCTCTGGTTTTTATGTGTGTTTGTCAGATGTTTTTATCACATACAGAAATATAATTGCATTCATATTATGAGTAACAGAAGCTTATATTGACAGTTAGAATGAGTTAATGCAGCAAGTCAATATTTGCAGTGTTGACCCTTCTTCTTCAGGACCTCTGCAATTCTCCCTGGCATGCTCTCAATCAACTTCTGGACCAAATCCTGACTGATAGCAGTCCATTCTTGCAGAATCAATGCTCTAATTTTGTCTGAATTTGTTGGTTTTTGTTTGTCCACCCGTCTCTTGATGATTGACCACAAGTTCTCAATGGGATTAAGATCTGGGGAGTTTCCAGGCCATGGACCCAAAATCTCTATGTTTTGTTCCCTGAGCCATTTAGTTATCACCTTTGCTTTATGGCAAGGTGCTCCATCATGCTGGAAAAGGCATTGTTGAGCGCCAAACTGCTCTTGGACGGTTGGGAGAAGTTGCTCTTGGAGGACATTCTGGTACCATTCTTTATTCATGGCTGTGTTTTTAGGCAAGACTGTGAGAGAGCCGATTCCCTTGGCTGAGAAGCAACCCCACACATGAATGGTTTCAGGATGCTTTACAGTTGGCATGAGACAAGACTGGTGGTAGCGCTCACCTCTTCTTCTCCGAATAAGCTGTTTTCCAGATGTTCCAAACAATCGAATAGGGGATTCATCAGAGAAAATGACTTTACCCCAGTCCTCAGCAGTCCACTCCCTGTACCTTTTGCAGAATATCAGTCTGTCCCTGATGTTTTTTCTGGAGAGAAGTGGCTTCTTTGCTGCCCTCCTTGAGACCAGGCCTTGCTCCAAGAGTCTCCGCCTCACAGTGCGTGCAGATGCACTCACACCTGCCTGCTGCCATTCCTCAGCAAGCTCTGCACTGCTGGTAGCCCGATCCCGCAGCTGAAACACTTTTAAGAGACGGTCCTGCCGCTTGCTGGTCTTTCTTGGGCGCCCTGGAGCCTTTTTGGCACCAATGGAACCTCTCTCCTTGAAGTTCTTGATGATGCGATAGATTGTTGACTGAGGTGCAATCTTTCTAGCTGCAACACTCTTCCCAGTTAGGCCATTTTTGTGCAGTGCAATGATGACTGCACGTGTTTCTTTAGAGATAACCATGGTTAACAGAAGAGAAACAATGATGGCAAGCACCAGCCTCCTTTTAAAGTGTCCAGTGGTGTCATTCTTACTTAATCATGACAGATTGATCTCCAGCCCTGTCCTCATCAACACCCACACCTGTGTTAATGGAGCAATCACTGAAACGATGTTAGGTGGTCCTTTTAAGGCAGGGCTGCAATGATGTTGAAATGTGTTTTGGGGATAAAGTTCATTTTCTAGGCAAATATTGACTTTGCAAGTAATTGCTGTTAAGCTGATCACTCTTTATAACATTCTGGAGTATATGCAAATATATGCAGACATGATGCAGGACATAGCACACAGGGTTGCCAGCAGGAATTTTAACCCCCCCCCCCACAGTATAATGCTCTACATGGTATATAATGCTCCATGGTATAAATGCTCCCCTGAGCCCTCCACAGTTTCCCCACATGGTATAAAATGCTCCACAGTGGACCCACACAGTATAAAATGCTCCCCTGAGCCCCCCATAGTGGCCCCACATGGTATATAAGGCACCACACAGTATACTACCTCTTAGTGGCCCAGACAGTACAATATGCTCCCCAGCAGCCCCACACAATATAATATGCTCCATGGAGTATAATATGCATCCTACAGTGCCCCCGCCAGTATAATGCTCCACAGTGGCCTAACATAGTACAACATGCTCCACAATGGCCTCCACACAGTATAATATACTGCCCAGAGGGGTTCCCCCAGTATAATGCTCTACAATGGCCCCACAGAGTATAATATGCTCCCGAGAAGCCCCACACAATATAATAAACTCCACAGTGGCTCCACACAGTATAACAGGCCCCCCACACTGCCCCTTCCCCCCAGTATAAAGCTCCACAGTGGCCCATAGTATAATATGCTCCCCAGAGGGCCCCCGCTAGTAAAATGCTCCACAGTAGGCCCCCCAGTATTTTGCTCCACAGTGGCCCCACGCAATATATTATGCTCCCCAGAGTGTCCCCCCAGTATAATGCTCCACAGTAGGCCCCACGCAGTATAATATGCTCCCCAGAGTGCCCCCTAGTACAATGCTCCTTAGTTCCCCCCCTGAATAATGCCCCACAGTGGCGCCACACAATATAATATGCTCTGCAGATGGCCCCCCCAGAATAATGCTCCACAGTGACCCCACACTGTATAACATGCTCCAGAATGGCCTCCATACAGTATAATATACTTCCCAGAGAGGTTCCCCCAGTATAATGCTCCTCAGTGACCCAAAACAGTATAATATGCTCTCCAGAGGGCCCCCCCTAGGTATAGTGCTCCATGGTGGCCCCACACAGTATATTATGCTACCCAGAGGGTCCCATCCCCAGTATAATGCTCCACAGGGGCCCCACACCATATAATATGCTATCCAGAGGGCCCCCTCCCCAGTATAATGCTCCACAGGGGAAAATAACAAACAGTTATACTCACCTTGCCTTACCTCTGCTGGTCCTCCTTGCGCTGCTCCGCTGTCACTGCCGCCGCCGGCTTCCTCTTCGATGCGGCTGATGTCACGCGTTGTGGACGTCACCGCTGAAGCCTGTGATTGGGCCTCACTGGTTACGTGAGGTACGCCCCATGTGACCGCTTAGGCCAGGCCTCAGTGCCTCAGCAGTGATGTCCGGAACGCCAGAAGATGATGTTGGACGCCTAGGACAGGTGAGTAAAAATGTTTGTTATTTTAATCACCTCAGAAAGGGGCCCTGCGGCACATGACGCTGGGTCCCTTTCTGTTATCAATATGGCAGGGTCCTGACTCCGGTATTGCCCAGTTTGCCCCCCCTAACACCGGCCCTGAAGCCACTTCACTATTTACATTGCATGCCATCTGTTTTATAGCAGCCATGCAATATTATTATCGGAAGTAATTACATTGCACTATAAAACAGATACTGTGTGATATAAATAGTGAAGGGGCCACAATGCTTCCAGAAGCACAACAGCCCTGTGATGATACGAGACACAGATATGGATTTATTGGATTAATATTCGCTCATATAGTGTGGTTCCCTGTCTGTTATCAGCCATTCAGTTTGAGGCTTGGGGGATGTGGTTCGTGGGATCTGTAATCAACAACCCTTTGATCCCTAGAGAGTCACTAAGCACAGGCCTTTATTTGCATCACACTACTACCCTCATTAACCCGGCGGGGGGTCCTGTAGAAAGGATGTGCTGGGGCAGTGCTCTGCATACCGTTTACAGACCAACTGGAGCCAACTTTACTTCAAAGGGATTATGGTTTTATGACAATATCTGCCCTGGGGAACATCTGAAAGTTGCCCCGATAAATTCCCCAGGTGTGTCAGGTCAAGGCACATGCTCAGAATATACACATGTCACAGTTCAAAGCCTGGAAAAGGTCCAGACACTGATCTCCTTACCCAAAGGGAATTGGGGTGTCAACCTTGGAGTCTACGTGTTGGGGATCTCGCCACAAACCCTATCATACCAGCGGCCTGAATCTACAGTCATCGGGTGAGGAATTATAAAAGGAAATTTGATTCTAAGAGATGTAGAGAGTGGGTGGGGCTCATTCTCCTGGTGACCTCACTTAGGGAGGAGACCAGGGGAGGTAAAAGGTTTCAGACCAGGTTGAGACGCTCTCTTTTGTCTTTTGTCCTTTGTGATGTGCTGTTCCTGGAGGAGAGGTGTGGGGGAGGTCAAGTTGGAGACTTCCACCATGTGCTCTCCATGCGGCCTAGTATTGAGGCCTAAGATCCTTTTGTTAACCTGGAAGAGGTGTAACCACAAGTAGGAAACACATGCTCTGTATCTTGCTTAAGAACGAACCCTGACACCTACCACATGGGCTCAGAGAACTGGACTATCTATTTGTTCTGGAAATTGTCTTTTGCTTGTCGTTCTACTGAAAGTCTTCCGAATAGCTCTGCCCAGGGTGGTGCCCCTGGAATAACATGCCTGGATGTATGTTTTAGGACTTTTGAAGTACATGCCCTGAGCTCATCATCTGGAGCCAGAGAACCAATCACAGACTTGTGTTGGTAATATGTTCTTTTCCTTCCGTTATTTCCATCTTTATTTTGTGCACCGTGTCATGTTGCTTTCCACTTGTATCTACTTGCTAATTGCTACATGTTTTCTCTGTATGTGTTAAGTGTCTAGTGCCGACCCATTTAGGGGTTAATAAATATATAAAATTTAGAAGGCTCGTCTTTCATATTATCCTAATGGCCCAGAACACTCACTGGAGGTGGGTGTGAGGTAATTGAAGTGATCTCAGATGTGCCGAAAGCGGGTTTCGGTAGGACGAGATCCTTCACAAGCCCCATCAAACAGCTGATCAGCTGGAGTCCTGGGCATTGGACCCGCACTGATTTCTTAGATCTTCTTGTATCTTTCATAGATCCGATATTGCTTCTTAATAAGCCATGGCTTTAGAATTTCCAAACAACCTGCCTTCATATATAAGTGGTTTACATTCCCCGCTATCTGTATATGCCCTTTGGCTCTACATCTCTAATAGCCCAGTCATTTATTACCTGGTTATGGTCATATAAAACTAATGCAGTAGGTAAATATGTGGGTAGCTACAATGTCACCCAACAATATCTGCTAACTGACAAGGTTTCCAGAGGCCAGGCCTGTTTTTATGAACATTTTTATTTTATTACCATTTTTATTTCATTTAATATCTAAAGATCTATTTTAACATAAATATACTGAATTATAATACAAACTATTATTATTACATCTCAATAATTATTATAAATCAATTTATATCAACTACAAATTTACTTCTGAAATAGTTTCTAGTTGACAATATATATCACAGTTGATTGCCATATATAATGGTTTCTGTAAGGATATTACTTTCCTGTGTTACTTTTGTAAAATGTGCAAATGTTTACTTCATACCAAATAAATTTAGAAATCTAGAATGCTACATGCTTGATGAATAGATTTCAAATAGGAACAAACAGCTAGAGGAGAATATATTAAAGCAGGAACCTGCACCATCTGAACAGTCTTTATGCTTATCAGAACTAATTCTGAAATATTCAACATTCTTGTAACTTAAGTCAGAAAGAGCTAAAAGATATTGTACAAGTGTAAAAATACTGAATATTAAATATGAGTCAGTCCATGAATATCTGCACAGTATTCTGATTCTTCCCTATATTTTAAAAATCAGAAAAGCTCTTGCACTGCTTGTTTATATTTGGTGTTCTCCCAAAGCGCCAGATTTGTATTTAGGGCACATAAAAGCTTTTATAGTCTGCCCTTTGAAACAGTTGCACTTTAAAGCAGTATTTAGACGTAGCACTAGCAAGCCAGAATAAACGTTGATTCATTTCTATTGTATGCTACTGTGATGTTTAGTCATAAATCTGAAAAGGGAACATCCAGTCATATCCAATTTCTTAGTAACTTACAATTCAATAGAAATAGGAGTAATATTGGGCGACTCAAAGCAAAACATTAATCATTTGGCCTGGAAGAGCACAGCTTGAGTGACTGTCCATTGAGTATTTTGCATGACTTTAATGAGCATGTTAGCAATTCTTACAACATAATAGCACAATGCAGAATGGGGGCCACCTAACTAGCCTTCAAAGATTTCTAGATAAAGATGACTTGCATTAACTGTATAAATATTTTAATATATTTTTGTTATTTTTATGAAAGATAAGAATATTTCCATGGATATATTTGAAATTTTATATAAAATGTAGCTGTAACAGGAGAAATATTTAATGTTCTAAAATTTGGAAAGAAAACTGATAAACAAAATGTCCTAAAAGAAAGTATGATGGACTATAAAATTAGAAAGGAAAAAGACACTAGAAATCAGAAGGAATACTAGGTCTCCTATAAACATACCTTGTCTCAAAATATTGAATAGAAGTCAGATGGAAACATCCATCCAGCACAGAGTTAGGGCAGTTTTAGTCATCTGTAGTATGAGCACATGTAGTGCTGGCATTATGACAACAGGACCGGCAACCCCAAGTCAGTTGAAATTAAGTCATCATTGGGTTCTATGGTGATTTAAATTCAGTTCAGTTGAAATGTGGGGGTTCAGATGTTGAGATTGCAAAACAGACCATAATCACATAAGATTATTGCAAAGCAAAACTAGCTTAACTTCAAGTCTAACATTTTACTTTTATAGAATTTGCAGTTAATAATATTGTACGCTAAATTTAAAGTTGTTCATTAAAGGGGTTTTCTTGGATTGAAAAAAAAAAAATCTCTGAGATTAACAGGAGGAAATGGCAAAAATAAAACCCATTACTTACCAGATAAATCCTCCTCCACTCCAGCTCCGCAATTTCGGTGATCCTCATTGGTCTTTGTTGAATTTTCCTGCATTAGTGATTTGCTATACACTCATAAGATTGCTTCAACCACTCACTGGCCATAGCAGTGATGATAGCGTGTATGTCGTGGGACTGCTGAGGCCAGTGATTGGAATGCCTACTGCAGCATACATTGCTCATAGAACAAGATAGCAACAAAAGAGTGTACCTGCATGTCCTGTGGATATGCTAAACCTTTATACTGGAAATAAAACCCTTTAATCTTTTTATTCTTTATTGATCATTATCAAGAATGAGTGTTATTAAGCACACAGAGCAATCTGAACCTTGGCTGGATTTCCTGGCCAAACCCAGTGAGGAGACTGGGAAAACTCCGGGCAGCACATACCTGATGCCTTAAGGGAGTCCCAGAAATGTGAGAAAAGTTTAGCATCAGTATTTATCATTTTTCTGCGCCTCTCCTGGGTCTTACTATTCTCCTGGGATCTGCAGAAAGATTTCAGGGAGGTCCTAGAATTTGAAATACCATATTTGTCAATGTTACCAGCCCATGCCTCCATTCCAGTAACAAGAAGTCAATCTACTGAAATAAATGCAAGAGAGTTGAGTTATGCAGCCCAGCAGGAGTCCTTGGAATTATTCAGCACTGGCCGAATGCCTGCACTGCTCAGATGCTTACACACTGCCAAAAATTGAGGAGTCACTAACAGCCAGGTAGACTGTGTTTCTGAGAGTTGAAGGAACTGCTCTCTAGCACACTGATAGTGACCTATGAGAACTTTAAGAAGTAGTGCTGGCCTTAGGGACTAAGCTGAAGCATGATGCCTCTGCCCGCTTGACTGATCTCCATGCCCAACTGTGACAATGTTGTGTGTGTGTTGACAATGTTAATTTGCCCAACAAAATCCCTTCTCAAATCCCTGATTGACCTCCGAGCCCAAATTAACCCCTTCCCGACATTCGCCGATTTATTACGGTATGCAGATTTAGGTTCATGCAGGTTCAAACTCCCTAGGGGGGTTAATAGGGCTAGGGCTTTCCCTAGAATACATATAAAACTAAAAAATTACTGTGAAATACATACACATTAGGTATCCCTGTGTCTGAAAGCGCCTGGTCTACAAACTTATAAAAATATTTTTCCTGTCCGGTGAGCACCGTAGCGGGAAAAAAAAATCAAAAGTGCTAAATCACCGTTTCGTCTGTGATAAAAATTTGAATAAAAAGTGATCAAAGCAATAGACATTCCCCAAAATGGTATAACTAAGAAGTACACCTGGTCTTGCAAAAAAAAGATGCATGCCTGTACAGGGAAATATAAAAAAGTTTTGGATTTTTGTTGGATTCAAAATGTAAATGTAAGGGAATTGCCAATTGAGCAATTCCCCAGTGCTGCTGCAGAACCCTGGTGGGGATGGGAACAACAAGACAGTGATCCCTAAAGCTGAACTGTCCCACTGGCCCTGCCTCTTGCCTGACTGTCCTAGGTGACAGCCGACAACTTGGAGCCGGTCCCTACTCTGAATAAGTGACAACACAGAACGCAGACAGGACAAACAACAACAAAAGGGAGGTTAGCAAACCAAGGGGTCGGTAACAGTCGAGCAATGAAGTACAAAATCACAAGCCAAAGCCATAGGTCAGGAATGAGAATACAGGTAATAGCAGAAAAGGAGCTAGCAGGGACAAAGTCACAAGACAGAATTTCAATAGCCAGCGGCCATATGTGAACTGATGAACTGTTTATAGCAAGTAAGGATCTGCCCCAGACTTGATTGGTAGACAGGCCATCAATCACACAGGCAAGGCTAAGATTAACTGTTAGAGGAGCAGAGAGAAGCAAGGTGCAGGAGATGGGTGTGGCTGAAATTCAATTACATACAGTTGTGCTAAAAAGTTTACATACAACGGCAGATTTTTGGGGTTTTTGGCCTTTTTTCAGAGAATATGAATGATAACACAAAAACTTTTTCTCCACTCATGGTTAATGGTTGGTTGAAGCCATTTATTGTCAAACTTCTGTGTTTTCTCTTTTTAAATCATAATGACAACCAAAAACATCAAAATGACCCTGTTCAAAAGATCACATACCCTGGTGATTTTGGCCTGATAACATGCCCAGAAGTCGACACAAAGGGGTTTGAATGGCTACTAAAGGTAACATCCTCACCTGTGACCTGTTTGCTTGTAATCAGTGTGTGCATAAAAGCAGAGTAAGTTTCTGGGATCCAGTCAGACTGTTGCATCTTTCCTCCAGCCACTGACATTTCTGGATTGTGAGTCATGGGGAAAGCAAAAGAATTGTCCATGGATCTACAGGAAAAGGTAGTTGAACTGTATAAAACAGGAAAGGAATACAAAAAGATATCCAAGAAATTGATAATGCCAGTCAGCAGTGTTCAAACTGTGATTAACAAATGGAAACTCAGGGGCTCTGTAAAAACCAAACCACAGTCAGGTAGACCAACCAAAATTTCGGCCACAACTGCCTGGAAAATTGTTTGGGATGCAAAGAAAAACCCACACATAACATCAGCTGAAATACAGGACTCTCTGAAAACTATCGGTATGGCTGTTTCAAGATGCACAATAAGGAGGCACTTGAAGAAAAATGGGCCACGTGGTCGAGTTGCCAGAAGAAAGCCATTACTGCACAAATGCCACAAAGAATCTCACCTTCAATACGCCAAACAGCACAAAGACAAGCCTCAAAACTTCTGGAACAAGGTAATTTGGAATGATGAGACAAAAATCGAACTTTTTGGCCACAACCATAAACGTTACATTTGGAGAGGTGTCAACAAGGCCTATGATGAAAGGAACACCATTCCTATTGTAAAGCATGGAGGTGGATCACTGATGATGTGGCAATGTGTTAGCTTCAAAGGCACAGGAAACTTTATCAAAGTTGAAGGAAAGATGAATCCAGCATGTTATCAGCAAATACTGGAAGCAAATTTGCCAGGAAGCTGCGCATGGGATGTACTTGGACGTTCCAACATGACAACGATTCAAAACACAAGGCCAAGTCGACCTGTCATTGGCTACAGCAGAAGAAAGTGAAGGTTCTGGAGTGGTCATCTCAGTCTCCTGACCTCAATATCATTGAGCCACTCTGGGGAGATCTCAAGTGCGCAGTACATGCAAGACAGCACAGGAATTTACAGGAACTGGAGACTTTTTACCAAGAAGAATGGGCAGTTTTACCATCTGAGAAAATAAAGAGCCTCATCCACAACTACCACAAAAGACTTCAAGCTGTCATTGATGTTAGAGGGGGCAATACACGGTATTAAGAACTGGGGTATGTGAACTTTTGAACAGGGTCATTTTGATGTTTTTGGTTGTCATTATAATTTAAAAAGAGAAAACACAGAAGTTTGACAATAAATGGCTTCATACCAATAACCATGAGTGAAGAAAAAGTTTTTGTGTTATCATTCATATTCTCTGAAAAAAGGCCAAAAAAACAAAAAATCTGCCGGGGTATGTAAACTTTTTAGCACAACTGTAGGACAGTGTTCAGACTGAGCATCAAGAACCTTAAGCAAGGAATCAAACTGAATACGCCTCCTGCACCGCAGCATGCGAACGGAGGGTGGCGCAGAGACCCGAACAGGCAGAGACGTTACAGTACCCTCCCTTTTATGAGGGGCCACCGGACCCTCACCAGACAAACCAGTTTTAGAAGGCTTCAATATCTTCTCTGCCTTGAATTCTAGATCCCCCTGAACAACAACAGGTGCTGGTTGACCAGGCAAACATTTTTTATTTGCCTGGCGTTTTCAACCTTTAGTAGCCAAAACAGTCTCCTCACTGACACAATCTAAGGTGTGCAAAACAATACAGTGGGATGAGCACTGATCTCCCCATTTTACCAACTCCCTTTTACCCCAGTCAAAAATAGGGTTATGGAGGTTCAACCAGGGCAGCCCCAAAATAATATCGGAAGACAGATGCTCCATAACAAAAAAGCTTATGACTTCTGAATGTGCAGAGCCCACTTGTAAGGTAATTAACCCCTTAATGACCCAGGGCGTAATAGTACGTCCTGAGTCGCATGACGATGTATGGAGAGCGCTCAGGAGCTGAGCGCTCTCCATACACTGTGGGTGCCGGCTGTATAATACAGCCAGGACCTGCAGCTAACAGCAGCGATCAGTGCCTGCACCGATTGCGGCTGTTAACCCTTTAGATGCCGCGGTCAAACGAGACTGCGGCGTCTAAATTGCGGAGCTGCCATGGGCGCCGCCATTTTTACCTCATCGCCGTCCTCCAGAACGTCATCGGAGGGCGGCGCTTGGTTGCCATGACAGCCGGGAGCCTATTGAAGGCTCCCAGGCCTGTCATTACAGTATAGCTATTAGACGATGCCAGAGGCATCGTCTAATAGCAGTGACGGCATTTTGCTATTCACTGCGATACAGTAGTATCGCAGTGAATAGTATGATCGATCAGACTCCCTAGGTTTCAAGGTCCCTAGGGAGTCTGATCATACAAGTAAAAGTAGAAAAAAAAAGTTTTTAAAAGTATGTAAAAATAAAAAAAAACACAAAAGTTCAAATCACCCCCCTTTCCCTAGATCAGATATAAAAGTAAATAAACAAAAGTAAGCATAAACACTTTAGGTATCCCCGCGCTCCAAAATGCCCGAACTATTAAAATATTAAAATATTTATCCCATATGGTGAACGGCGTAGCGGGGGAAAAAAATCAAAATGGCCAAATAGCGTTTTTTTCAACACTTTGTCTCCTATAAAAAATTGAATAAAAAGTGATCAAACCATCAGATCTTTCCCCAAGTGGTATCAATAAAAACGTCATGTTGTCCCGCATAAAAAGACGCCTTACCCAGCTCCATACATGTAAATATGAAAAAGTTACAGGTGACACAATATGGCGACGCAAAATTTTTTTTTCTATTTAGCAAAGTTTTTAATTTTTTAAAAGGTATCAAAACATTACAAATACTATATAAATTTGATATCGCCATGTTTGTACTGACCCGCAGAATACAGGTAACATGTCATTTTTACCACACAGTGAATGGTGTAAAAATTAAACCCATATGAATTTGGCGCAAATGCAGTTTTTCTCCAATTGCACCTCATTCTGATTTTTTTTCCAGCTTCCCAGTACATTGCACAGCATATTGAATAGTGACATTACAAAGTACAATTTGTTTCGCAAACAATAAGCCATCATGTGACTCTGTGAACTGAAAAATGAAAACGTTATGGCTCTTGGAATGTGGGGAGGGAAAAATGAAAATGCAAAAACGAAAAATGGCCGGGTCCTTAAGGGGTTAAGGGGGTCTTGAATCGGACCTTACCCCTGGCCAGTGGGGAAAAATCCGCCCCAGTAACCGACAGAGGAGTGTCAAGTGGCAAAAGCTCAATGCCTAAAGCTGACACAAATGAAAATTTTACAAAGTTTGTCACAGACCCAGAGTCAACTAGGGCCTGGCCAGAAACAGATCTGTCCCCAGAGGACAGAGACACAGATAACATCTTATTATTTTCAGCAAATACCTGGTTGCCTGAGTGGTTCTTCCGACTACCACTCAGGCACTGAAATTTTTCCGCTGGTGTGCGGGGTCTGATCGAGCAGTGTCGGATGATATGACCTGAAGTACCACAGTACAGGCAGAGGTTATTCCGGAGACGATGCATGGGTTCCTCACCAGGAGTGATGGGAGAAAAATTGGGTTTATCAGGAGAGAGAGGAAGAGACAGAAAACTTGGAGGAAACAGACCCTATTCTCTCTTTAACATTTTCCTGGATTCTATGGTCAATACGGACAGCCAAAGTCATGGCCTGCTCAAGAGTAGGGGGATCTGGGTGACCAACCCAAACCTCCTTAACACGGTCACACAGGCCTTGTTTAAAGTGAGCCTTAAAGGGGTATTCCCATGAACATATCCATATCTATATTTGTAGATAACTAAAAGCTAAACATTTTTGCAAATATAAGTAGTTAAAAATTCTGCAGCGTTTCAAAGATTTCCTCTAACTATTTTAGTGGTGACAGTCTGTTGTCTTGATTGGTTGCCAATGGATATGACCACAAATGCAGAAACTTTAAATGGTCTGGGACTTGTCAAAAACCCAGGCATGATTTTCTTATTGTAGATGGGTTATCAGGCAGGGACACTACATGCATCAGAATATATCCCGGCCACGATAAGGAAACCATTGCTGATTTTCTGACCTTAGAAAGATCCTGCATTCATGGTCGTATCCATTGGCAACCGATCAAGACAACAAGACTGTGACCACAAGACAGTTAAAGAAAATCTTTAAAACTCTGCAAAATGTTTAATTACTTATATTTGCAAAAATGTTTAACTTTTAATTATTTACAAATTTAAAAATGGTTATGTACGTGGGAATACCCCTTTAAGAGCCGACTCACACCAACCTGCAGTTACTGTACACTGCACTTACGTAATTCTGAGAAGCACTCCTCGGCAGATCGTTTGCCCTGACGCATGGTGTGGGGTTGCGATTCCGCAAGCCCAATGTGGTCTGGCTCAGCATAGATAGACCCCAGGGACAAAAAAATTTTTTTCCAAGTCAGACCACTCCTCAGCCCCAGGAGAGAGTTTAAGGGCCCAAGCTTGTGGATTCCCCTGTAGAAGGGATATAACTACTCCCACCATTTGGGCCTGGGATGCATGTGGATTAATCCAGAAATACAGGCGACAAGACTCCCGGAAAGTCTCAAAATTTTCTTGGTCTCTCGAGAAACGATCCGGGAGCAAGATCTTAACCCTGGGAAGGGAAGAAACAGCAGGGGATGCTGCAGCAGTAATTTTTGGGCTGGTTATTCTGTAAGGGAATTGCCAGTTGAAAAATTCCCCAGTGCTGCTGCAGAACCCTGGGGGGATGAGCACAGCAAGACAGTGAGCCCTAAAACTGAACCCCCCAACTGGCCCTGCCTCTTGCCAGACTGTCCTAGGTGACAGCCGACAACTTGGAGCAGGTCCCTACTCTGAATAAGTGACAACAAAGAACGCAGACAGGACAAACAATAACAAAAGGGAGGTTAGCAAGCCAAGGGGTCAGTAACAGTCGAGCAATGAAGTACAGAATCACAATCCAAGAGAATAGTCAAAGTCAAAGCCAGAGGTCAGGAATAAGAATACAGGTAATAGCAGAAAAGGAG
Organism: Leptodactylus fallax; assembly: GCA_947044405.1. NCBI lineage: Eukaryota > Metazoa > Chordata > Amphibia > Anura > Leptodactylidae > Leptodactylus > Leptodactylus fallax. The sequence goes on from CAMRHE010000141.1 coordinate 890,782, forward strand.
CTAGCAAAGACAAAGTCACAAGACAGAATCTCAATAGCCAGCGACCATGTCTGAACTGATGACCTGTTTGTAGCAAGTAAGGACCTGCCCCAGACTTGATTGGTAGACAGGCCGTCAATCACACAGGCAAGGCTAAGATTAACTGTTAGAGAAGCAGAGAAAAGCAAGGTGCAGGAGACAGATGTGGCTGAAATTCAATTACATAGGACAGTGTTCAGACTGAGCATCAAGAACCATAAGCAAGGAATCAAACTGAATATGCATGCTGCGCCGCAGCATGCGAACAGAGGGTGCCACAGAGACCCGAACAGGCAGAGACGTTACAGTAAATAGAAAGTCACAGAAGAGGTTCCCAAAATAACAATAAAATATAGCCTTTACTAAATCATAATATATAAAACCTAACATATAGGGAAACGTCAACTAATCTATTAAAATAAAAGATGACCCCCCCCCTACGGTCAATGATTAATTGAAATGGGGGATTCCACGATATATTCTTGCACCTGGTCACTAAAGATCAGTATAATAACATGGCAGCAGTATAGTCTAGAGGTCAATCATAGTCCCTGGTCTCTTTACATTGATAGTAATACATGACAGCTGAGACAATCATTATTTGGTACTTTTCCTCCATCAACCATATTTACGATTGACCTCTAGACTATACTGCTGCCATGTTATTATAATGATCTTTAGTGACCAGGTACAAGAATATATAGTGGAATCCCCCATTTCAATTGATCATCGGCCATGGGGGGAGGGGTTATCTTTTATTGTAATAGATATTAGTTGACGTTTCCCTATATGTTAGGTTTTATATATTATGATTTAATAAAGGCTATGTTTTATTGTTATTTTGGGAACCTCTTCTTTGACTTTCTAGTATCTTGGTGGTCTCCTCTTTCACCGCCTGTGAAGTATATGAGTCAAAATGTAAATAAAATTATGTGCAAACTATTTGGTATCCCAGGAATCGTACTGAAACATAGAACACAGGTGACATGTCATTTTGGCTACACAGTGAACGCCGTAAAAACGAAGCCTGTAAGAAAGCCGCACAAATCCGCTTTTTCTCCAAATCCATCCCATTCTAAATTTTTTTCCAGTTTCCCAGTACATTGTACAGAATAATGAATGTTACCATTATGAAGAAAATTGTTCCCAAAAAACATTAGGGCCTCATATGGCTCTGTGAACGAAAAAAAAAAAAAGTTATGGGTTTTGTAAGGCGGGGAGTCAAAAACAAAAATCAAACATCCCTCTGGCAGGAAGGGGTTAAAGAAATCCTGCTTTAGAATGTTGACAAGCTTAATTACCGTTACTCCTACTGCCTTTGCCCGCTTTAATAAACTTATTGAGCCTGACGAGGTAGAACAGTTCATAAAAGACCTTCCTAATGGGAAATTATTGGTCCCGACGGTTTTACTTACTTATATAATAAGGTTTTTGGAGCTGAAATTCTCCCCCACCTGGTCTCCCTCTTTAACGTTTTTATGGTAGGTACTCCTCCTAAATTCTATCCTTACCCTTATCCCGAAACCAACGAGTACAACAAGAAACTGAAAAGCATAAAATCATAGCCAGACATACCTCATAGAAGTCTGAACAGGTACGGATGTTACACATAAATATAATATATATATATATATATATATATATATACATATATATATTTTTTATAACAAATGTTTATCTTTCTTATTAAATATTTATTTTACTTGCTCCATTAGGGGACTTGAAGCTGCAGCTGCTTAATTACTAGCATAATGCTATGGAATATTACTTTTATTTATTTGGCAATCTGTAGACCATTTCTCTCACATAATATGCACATACCAATGGCTGGCCTGAGTACCTTTGTCAGGACCTTGACTCCAATGAAAACCTTTTGGCACATAGCACAGAGGGATCACAAGTTTCTGTCAATTGACAGATATTTCTGAATCACTGTCAGAGCTGCCACTTTTTATCGCTTCTTTGTCCGTGCTATCCTACGTGCATATGGCAGTGACCATTTAGATAAGCCAATCCCTGAAGTACAAGGGTTAAACTAAATTGTTATCATTGGATTTGTTGTTGCCTTTGCCATTTACCATTCTTCTCATTGTACAGGGGATCATTTGCATCATCTTCCATGCTTTTCCAGTTGTCTTTTCAGTGCTCTGTGTTTAATGGCCATTTCAAGTGACGTTTAGGCCGTGGCCCCACGTGGCATAAATGCCGTGATGGAAATGCTGCAGAAAAAAATGTGGATGGGATTTTAGCGATTGCGGTTTTGTCAATTATAGCTATGGAAATGCCGGTGGTTTCCCGATAGGTATAATGGAAGCAGAAAGTCCACCGAGGAAACATTTATGTGAAAAGCTCTGCGGGAAAAACTGTGTTGCTTCCGCGGTTTTATCCTGCAGTGCTTTTTTGCTGCAGTCCGCTACGTGAGGCCTTAGCCTTAATAATTTTTCAATAACTTTTTCCTAATCTGTGCAGGTTCACAGTTTCCATCCCATCTAAAATGACAGCTGCTTGATGTTACCACTGTTGCTAGATGATGATAGAATTTTACATTTACCTCAGGAAAACAGAAAATGATAAATGGTGAAAATTACTTTTCCTTCATTTAAAATCTAATAAAGAGGTACCAATAATGTACACCAATATGTTTACATAAATATGTTTTATACAGCAGATGTTTATTAGTAGCGGATTTTCAGGTTATCATTGTGATAATTCCAGATTTTAGAAACATTGTCAAAAAATTGTGCATTTAGTTCTATAACTGTTGTCGTATATTCTCCCATTGTTAAATATGCATAATATATGTTGAAATAACCTTTAAAAAGCTACATTTTACAGACATGTTTGTGAACATGTCATTGAGAATCTATATGATTCAGTTCTACATTAGCAATAACATGGCTAGCAGATGTGTAAAGTCAAAACACCTGCTAAGAAGGGGCAGATCCTTTATTGCCATGGCCTTTGCCTGCCTTGATGGGATTATATTTTCCAGTGTGCTTCTTGCTGTGACGCAGCAGTATCTGCTTTTAGTTCAGTTGTGCAGGCAGTGTCTGCGGTGGGTCTTGGATGCTCCATTCAATTAATGTGCCAGGGCTCTTTGATAATATTGCCAAGCTGTGTTGGCTGCAATACTCTATATGCCAAAAGCTTATTTTGCATCTGCAAACCAGCTTGTGGCCCCAGACATATGTGAAGAAAAAAACATTAGGCTTAAATAGACATGGAAACCAAGCATACTAAACTATATTGTATGCTGAATGAGCCTTCAGAATTTGCTGCATGGCCTAAAACAAATCAAACTTGTCTAAGATTTAAACAGAGTACAGTTTTTGAGCCAAAGCCAGAAGTTTATTCAAAATAAATGACAAATATAAAGTTTACTTTCCACTTCTGAATTTGGTGCCAAAAACTGCAGCCAAAACTGCCCCAGGCTGGAGCCCCACATTGCAAAAACGCAGCCGAGGCGAAAATGCCGTGGCAAAAAATGCTGCATTTTACAGTACCTGCAAAGTGGATGGGATTCTGGCTAATCCCATCCACACATTGCAGAAAAAAAGTGGAAAGTTGTGTTTTCAAAAATGCTCACGTTTTTGAAAATCACAACATGTCAATTATACCGATGGAAATACTGACATTTTCCATATAGGTATAATTGGGACAGAAAGTCCAGAGGAAAACATTAACATTGTTATGTCTCTACCTGTTCAGATCTCTGCGCCACCCTCTGCTCGCACGCTGCGGCTTAGGATTCTTTGCTTAGGATTCTGGATGCATAGTCTGAACACGGTCCTAGTTCCCTTGCTGTGTAATGGATTTCCAGCCACACCCGTGTTCTGAGCATTGTTTCTCTCTGGACCGCATAGAGTTAATCTGTACCTTGCCTGTGTGATTGACAGCCTGTGTACCTATCAGGTCTGGGGCTGGGCCCAGACTTTCTATATACGGGATGTCACTTTCACAGTAAGTTGCCGGTTATTGCACTGACTTTGCCTGCTTTCGTTGTACCTTTGATTTTTACCTTGCTATTATCTCTGACCTTTGGCTTGCCTTGTGACTAATCTCTTGGATTTCGATTTGGTACCACTTTTGCTTCTCTGGTTGTGACCCCTGGCTTGTTTACCATTCTTCTCTGTTGTTTGTCTTGTTCTGTGTGTCATTTTACTCAGTATAGGGCTCATCTTCGAGTTGTCCTTTTACCGTTTAGGGTAAACTGAGGCAATAGGAAGGGACAGTGGCTGGGGTGAGATTAGGGCTCACTTGTCTCGTCCTTCCTCCCAGACCCCTGCAGTAGTGTGAGGGTATTGCTACGTCTGGCAAGACCCTAACAAACATACTGCGGTTTCCAAAACCGCAATAGTTTTGAAAATTACAGCATTTCCACTGCACGTATTTTTCTGCAATGTGTGGATGGGATTTGCTATCCACTTTGTAGTGACTGCAAAATGCCAGGGTTTTTTCCGTGGCACTTCCGCCACGGCCAAACTGCGGCGTGTATGCCCAGGGGCCCTGGCCTCACAGACCTCTTTCAGGATTCACGTTTTCTTATAGTAATATCGTATGTAGAATGTATTCCTTCCCAACTTACTGGTAAGTTATAATACAGTAATAGTTAATAGTTGAAATTGACTACATAGCAGTATTCTAAATTATCAACATTATCCTGGTTTTATATAGATACTGCACAAATACAATAAGATGACACTTCCTGCACGTACTTTGGCCGTCTGGGTGAGACAGGGACATTAGAAGGCTATGGATGAATAACATATGTTGTACTGCTGGAGGCCTAGATAAGACAGGGCAACACTATAGACATAGATAAGGCTCTGTTTGCATCTTTCCTGTCACTACTTGGTCTGTGGAGGAGAGGGTTGTACTCCATCACTAGACTGTAATAGTTTATTGACAGTTCACTGTCAATTAGCTCCTTTTCATTATAGCTGTATAAAAAGACACACCCTGATGGGGATCCTATAAAGACAATGTAGTTAAGTGTGTATCTCCAATGTGGCCACCCGTAGGGAAGCTTCCGTTCTAGACTTGAAGGGTATTCCCATCCCAAGCATCCTATCTATACTGCTAGCTTATGTAAATTTAAAAGTCTTCCTAAATATTGCTAAAAATTGCTTTAGAAATGCCACTTCATTTACCTGCTATGTGAAATTATTCCTCCCATTGTTTACACATCGTTGTCATTCACCCGGCCTGTATTTGATATCAGGTCAGAAGATGTGACTCACTGCTCTCTGGGGGGGCTGAGTTCTCCAAATTGTGCTGCCTCAGGACAATCAGTTAAGATAATTGTAGTTTGTTGATAAATTCTCAGACAGGGACTTTATCCTTTGCCTGTGAGCATGTAAGTTTGTTTTTTCGCTACAAACCTTTGTAATATAATATACATTTACTGTCCATATTATTTGATCTGCATTTATATTATATTTCTAGCAATCATAATAAATAATCTCTCATGGTAAAGGCAATGTCTATATCTATTGACGCACTTCATAGTGTCCTGTTTATCAAAGCCCTCCAACCAGCTTGTTGAAGAATACAGGAAGTGAGAAGAAGGCAATCTACTAAAAAAGGAAAATGGGAACACCCCTTTCATCTCTAGATCTAAAAAATAAAACTACAATTAACATTTGATACATACATACATACTTTAAAATTCAGTGGACTTTCTAACTTTACAGACATTCCTCTCACCTCCTATTACAGTCTTCATACTGGCATAGCTTCATCATAAGTCATAATAGATAAATGTTACTTAAACGTTAAAGGGGTTGTCTCATCATAACAATGCCTTTCACATATCCTGTTAGAGAATAATGATTTTATAGAACGGTGTCCCCCAGAGTAAGAAACTTTATACTCTGCCAGTCCCTGTCATTACATGTATTACCTGGCTAACTATTCATTTTAATAGCTGGCATACAACCACAGGCTGCTGGAAAAACAAACCTTTCCTCAGTACCTACAGCTTATGATCTGTGGTTACAAAAATACAACTATTAGGTCAGATATTATTACAGAAGGGGTTTCAAACTAAGATGTCAGTTTCAAGCATAAAAATTCATTTTTCTGATTTTATCTTGTACTGTCATATAAGCATGAAGGACATAAGAATGGAAGAAATGGGACTAAAGTATTTTGGAGACATTTATTCATACCACAATGAAAAAGTATGTCTACATGTAGTGTGGAAACCAGTAACACTAATTCTTACTGTTCTTCAATCCATTGGCCACAAAAGCACTTAAAATATTCTATCTAAATATGAAACTTTTGACCTATGTTCATGGAGAGATGGAGGTTTACTGCTGAAGCGTGGAATGACTTTTCTACAGCATTGGAACCTGCGGGAGACTCTAGAAATGACATTCTGTGGGGCCTGGAGCTCTCGTTCTGAAAAGACCCCAGAGTATAATAATAGTTCATGGGTGGGCCACTGTGGGGCATAATACCGTGTGCAGGGGCCACTGTGGAGCATAATACCATGTGCAGGGGCCACTATAGAGCATAATACCGTGTGCAGGGGCCACTATGGAGCATAATATCGTGTGCAGGGGCCACTATGGAGCATAATACCATGTGAAGGGGCTGCTGCGAGGCATAATACAGTGTGCAGGGGCCGCTGCGGGCCATAATACAGTGTGCAGGGGCCGTTGCGGGCCATAATACTGTGTGCAGGGGCTGCTGTGGGCCGTAATACTGTGTGCAGGGGCCGCTGTGGAACATTATAGTGTATGTAAATGGGACGGTATAAGCAGGGGCTATGGCGCCTGTTTATACAGTTGTGCTAAAAAGTTTACATACCCCAGGAGATTTTTTTGTTTATTTGGCCTTTTTTCAGAGAATATGAATGATAACACAAAAGCTTTTTCTCCACTCATGGCTAGTGGTTAGTTGAAGCCATTTATTGTCAAACTTCTGTGTTTTCTCTTTTTTAATCATAATGACAACCAAAAACATCAAAATGACCCTGTTCAAAAGTTCACATACCCTGGTGATTTTGGCCTGATAACATGCCCAGAAGTTGACACAAAGGGGTTTGAATGGCTACTAAAGGTAACATCCTCACCTGTGACCTGTTTGCTTGTAATCAGTGTGTGTGCATAAAAGCTGAGTGAGTTTCTGGGATCCAGACAGTCTGTTGCATCTTTCTTCCAGCCACTGACGTTTCTGTATTGTGAGTCATGGGGAAAGCGAAAGAATTGTCCATGGATCTACGGGAAAAGGTAGTTGAACTGTATAAAACAGGAAAGGGATACAAAAAGATATCCAAGAAATTGATAATGCCAGTCAGCAGTGTTCAAACTGTGATTAACAAATGGAAACTCAGGGGCTCTGTAAAAACCAAACCATGGTCAGGTAGACCAACCAAAATTTCGGCCACAACTTTCCGGAAAATTGTTTGGGATGCAAATAAAAACCCACACATAACCTCTGCTGAAATACAGGACTCTCTGAAAACTATCGGTGTGGCTGTTTCAAGATGTACAGTAAGGAGGCACGAAGAAAAATGGGCTGCTTGGTCGAGTTGACAGAAGAAAGCCATTACTGCACAAATGTCACAAAGAATCTCGCCTTCAATACGCCAAACAGCACAGAGATAAGACTCAAAACTTCTGGAACAAGGTAATTTGGAGTGATGAGACAAAAATCTAACTTTTTGGCCACCACCATAAACGTTACATTTGGAGAGGTGTCAACAAGGCCTATGATGAAAGGAACACCATTCCTACTGTAAAGCACGGAGGTGGATCACTGATGATGTGGGAATGTGTGAGCTTCAAAGGCACAGGAACTTGGTGAAATTTGAAGGAAAGATGAATGCAGCATGTTATCAGCAAATACTGGAGGCAAATTTGCACTCATCAGCCAGGAAGCTGCGCATGGGATGTACTTGGACGTACCAACATGACAATGATGCAAAACACAAGGCCAAGTCGACCTGTCATTGGCTACAGCAGAAGAAAGTGAAGGTTCTGGAGTGGCCATCTCAGTCTCCTGATCTCAGTATCATTGAGCCACTCTGGGGAGATCTCAAGTGCGCAGTACATGCAAGAAGACAGCCCAGAAATTTACAGGAACTGGAGACTTTTTGCCAAGAAGAATGGGCAGTTTTACAATCTGAGAAAATAAAGAGCCTCATCCACAACTACCACAAAAGACTTCAAGCTGTCATTGATGTTAGAGGGGGCAATACACGGTATTAAGAACTGGGGTATGTGAACTTTTGAACAGAGCCATTTTGATGTTTTTAGTTGTCATTATGATTTAAAAAGAGAAAACACAGAAGTTTGACAATAAATGGCTTGAACCAACGACTAACCATGAGTGTAGAAAAAGTTTTTGTGTTATCATTCATATTCTCTGAAAAAAGGCCAAAAATCCAAAAAATCTGCCGGGGTATGTAAACTTTTTAGCACAACTGTATCATACACAGTCTGTTTATAGTGACCGTGTGATGTAATTATAGCTTTGTCACATAGACGTGTATAGGACGAGGCTGTAGTTACATGACATGGCCACAATGAGATGAATGACACTGTGCAAACAGAAAAGCGGGCACGGTGCTTACACAGGTACCATTCAAACAGCTGATCAGTAGGGTCCTGGGTTTTTGAGCTCCACTGATTAGTTTACTAATGACCTGGAAAACCTTTTAATTAGTTAACACCTGGGGCATTATTAATAAGGGGCACTATTTATACAGGGTACACACAGACATTATTAATATAAATATGCACTTGGTAGTATTATTCATTATGGGGGGTTATATCATATATTTTATAATTGGGATAGCAGCAGGATGGGTGTGCAGGTGAGGACATTGTGGGTCAGGTGCCTGGAAAAGTGAGGTGCCAAAGATGTCTGTGTTGCAAACTTTACAGAGACAAGTCACAGCTGGAAGAAGTGGTCATGGTGGTCCAAAGGGAAGAGAAGGGAAATGTGACCGATTAGCCAGAGACGTCACCTGTAATTCACAAAATGTTACTGCACTGTATTCACCTAAATGATAGAGGATAAATACCTGATTGATGGGGGTCTGTCTGCTGAGACCCCCACTGAACCGGAGAATTGGGTTTTTTTCAGCCAGGCTGAATATAGGTGTGTCGCTTGGTGGATGGACGAACCTGCGTGGCTCCCATTCACTTCGATGGGAGTGCCAAAGATAGCCGAAGTCCAGTACTCAGCTATCTGCGGCGCTCCTATTATAGAGAATGGGGGCCACGTGGGCTCGTCCATCCACCAAGCAGAAGATGTGTAAAGTTATCGTCATTGTTAATGTTGTGTTGTTGATCTGATACTAAAGTAATACAGGAAGAAGAATTCATAAAAACTGTTTTATAACTTTGTGTATTGTGTATATTGTGCGACGATAACAGCGTGTGAAGCTAGTAGCATGGAAACTCAATATTTTTTTGGGGAGGTGGGGGCATCTTTCTATAGTCCGCCTCAGGCAGCAAAGAGGCTAGGTTCACTATTGTGTGAACCTAGCCTGAAGTGTCTGCAAGTTGCCACTGCTTTGCATGTATATTGTGATCCCAATTTGCAGATCTTTAGCTGTGAGTACTACATTTTGGAACAGTTCATGATGATGATTATTATTATGTTTTCTATGTTGAGAGTTTTATAGCAGTAGGATCAAAATTTGTTGCTGAATTCTAGAATGTTTGCGTTATTCCATTTATTAGCATGAATTGTTAAAAACTTTGCGTCTTTTCCATAATTAGAAGTAACCCAATTTCCCATAAAGATATATAAAAGATTATGTTTCTGTCTGGAAATTTTCATATTTCTACATGAACTGGAAGCTACGTTAACTTTTGATTTTTACAAAAGCCCTGTGCAAAAGCATCTCTATAAATACATTGGCACATGAAATATTAAAAGTTTCTTTCTTTTACCTGACTTTAATATCTCATCAAGCCATAAATGTTAATAAAATGACTGTTCCAAGAACTTGAAATAAATTAATGTAACAATGTATAGTTAGCGCAAAATCCATAGTGATTAAGTACTTGATTATTTACCATATCAAGCACTGGAAAGAAAGTGAAAGGTTTAATTTGATGTGTCTGATTTTTGTTCTTTAAAATAATGTTGGTATAGTTAAAGGGACATTTCCATCACAGCCAGTCATGGCAATGGTATATTAAGACTACCAGGCTCTACGTTCCGGCCACGTAAACCTGAATGGGCTGTGCTTTCCTGTTTCTCTCTATAGAAGTTGATGTGAGCTATGGAAAGTGTAGTCAGTGAATTATGTTGTTTCCCTAAATTGGGACTGACAGAAACACTGAAACTCACTGTTCTATGCAGTTTCTGTCACCCACATTCACTTCTATGGGACTTACAGAAACTACATAGCAAAGCCCGCTTTGATGTTTCTATAACTCCAGGTCAATGCATATAGATAGGATGCGGCAGAGATGGATGAACCTCGTGTCAGAGTGTCATGACATTAGTGCACACCACATGACTGTTGATGACTGTTACAAATTGGTTCACTCATCTTTAGTTATACTGTTGTCCCTGTGCTTGTTTCTTGTTCACTCAGCCTCCACCTCCCCCTCCGATCTCCATAGATGTCTATGTAAATTTATATATCTGTGAGCTCTAACCCATCTTCAGTGAAAACATACCTGAGCAGGAGGGATAGGGCTGATAAGAGGAGATAACAACAATTTTCTATGATGAGATATATTACAAAGCTTTTTTTATATTTACATGACCTGCTCATTTATAGAAAAAATGAAAACAACGATTAAGGCCCTTTTAGATGGGCTGATATTCAGGACAATTATGGGCAATGAGTGTTCTTAGGACTGCTTGTTGCCAATAATAGACCTGTCTAATATAATAAAGCTGCCGTTCAGCTGACCAACGAGCAAAAGCTCATTGGTTGTTTGATTGCATCTTTTATGCAGGTTAAAATATGCAGATTATCAGCAGCATATCATTTTGTGTAATCAGTGCCGATAATCCATGCAGCCGAATGTGGGAGGAACAATCGCAGTAGAGATCTTTCCTCCCTTATTCCATTTGCATCAGCCTGTGCAATAATGCTGAAGCAAATGAATGCTGATGAACTTTCTACTCATTGAGCGGCACTACTGGGTCTGACATCTGGCTACGTAAGGCTGAGTCCCCACGTTGTGGAAACGCAGCTTTTTTTTGCTGCAGATTTTATTGCAGTTTTTTGAGTCAAAGCCAGGAGTGGATTGAGCAGAAAGTAGAAGTATAAGAACTTCCTATATATTTCCCATTCCCAAACAAACACAACAAAATCTGCAACAAAAAAAAGCTGCGTTTGCACAATGTGGGGCCTCTGCATAATACAGCCTTTGCTCTTTGAGGCCAGGGCCCCACGTTGTGAATATGCAGCATTTTGGCCACAGTGGAAATGCTACGGCAACAAAAATGCTGTGTATTACAGTACCTGCAAAGTGGAGGGAATTTTTGCTAATGCCATCCACACATTGCAGAAAAATATCTTCAGCGGAAATGTTGCAATTTCAAAAACCGTTGTATTTTTGTAAATCGCAGCATGCAAATTTTACCTATGGAAATGCTGGCGTTTTCCGTATAGGTATAATAGAGGCAGAAAGTTCACAGAGGAAAACTCTGCAAACTTATAGCACTATTTATTTTTTTTACTGTACGTGATAAATAACTATTTTTGGACAGTTCAGATGTACATTGTATGTATTTTGCACACAACGATTTCTAATATTCTTTCACTTACATTATTTATTTCATGTAATGCGTTTTATTTAATTTTTTATTATTTAAAGATTTTTGCATATTTTTAAAAACTTTTTTCACTTTATTTTTTTTTCTTTTTTACTGACCCACAAAGAAGCTCAAACCTGGGATCACTTGATACCCTGTATAATATACTCCAATACTTTTGCATTGTATAATATCATACAATCACTGCCTCTTAGTTTGCATCCAATTTTAAACCTGTTTTCTTTCTGTGCTGTCGAGCAGCTGTCCTTAACCCCTTCCTGCCGGTGACATTTTTCGATTTTCATTTTTGACTCCTCACCTTCCAAACCCCATAACTTTTTTATTTTTCCGTTCTCCAAGCCATATGAGGGCTTAATGTTTGCAGGATAAATTGTTCTTCATGATGCTACTATTTATTATTCTATAAAAGGAGACGTAAGGGGGCACTCACCAAAGCGTAGTTTTGTTTTTTATCATAAAAACCTCCTTTTATTCAGTCCTAGATAAAAACATATCCATAGGAAAAAACATGGGAGATAGAGAATGCACATAGGATTGCAAACCAAGCCATCCTAAAGGATGTTTTTATGAAAAAAACAAACAAACTATGCTTTGGTGAGTGCCCCCTTTCCTCTCCTTTTACGTTTTCTAATGTGCTTTTTTCTATTGCGTGTGAGCACCACCTATCTGCATAGCTCCCAACCGTCCCACATCTGGTGGAACAGTCCCAATTTTACACTGCTGTTTGTACCGCTATGCACCTGAAGTGTTTTGCTGTTAACAAACTTTATTAGGGTAGGGTAAAGGCTAAATGGTAGATGCTAAATCCTAGTGGGCTAAAGGACCTTTGATGATGTCATGAACATGTGATCAGACTCTTGTGTGGGCGAAGCTATTTTGGATTCTGGGGGACAGACTGTGATGTTACACAGAAAGCTGGGAACAGAAAGTGATCGAAGATGAAGAGAGAAAAAATAGCATGTGTGAGCAAGAGGGGGGGAACTGGGGGCAGATGTAGTGGGCAGTTAAACTGAAGGAAGATGCAGGGGTCAATTAAAATGGTGGCAAATAAAGGGGGACATTAAGCTGGTGGCAGATAAAGGGGGACATTAAATTGGTGGTAGATGGAGGGGGACATTAAGATGGTGGCAGATGAAGGGGGTACATTAAGATGGTGGCAGTTGAAGGGGGACATTAAGCTCGTGGCAGATGAAGGGGTACATTAAACTGAGGGCAGATGAAGGGGGGCATTAAGCTGGTGGCAGATGAAGGGGGGACATTAAACTGGGGGGGCAGATGGAGGGTGACATTAAACTGGGCCAACTGGAGGAGGACAGTAAACTGTGGGGGTAGCTGGAGGGGGACATGTCTGCCTCTAGTTGCACCCAGTTTAATGTCCCCCTCCAACTACCCCCCACTGTTTAATGTCCCACTCCAGCTGCCCCATAGTTTAATGTCCCACTCCAGCTGCCCCATAGTTTAATGTCTCCATCTAGTTTCCGCCAGTTTAAACTGGGGCACGAGGAGAGGGACTTAATACTGTGGGGCAATTGGAGGGGACCATTATAATGTGTGGGCATATAATGTTAGGGTGACTGTAGGAGCATTATACTGTGTGGGGGCAAATAGATGAATGGGCGGAGTCAACATATAAGTGGGTGGAGCTAAATTTGCCACGGCATGCATAGCACATATTTTGTCCCTCTTTCTGTACTTTGAAAGTTGGGAGGTATGCCTTTCTGAGCGTGCAGTTTGTTTGATGCAATTCCTGTCATACAGTATGTTTTTGAGCACACCGGTAAATATAAATTGGTTATAGCAGTGCCACCTCATCTTTTTCTCTTTACCTATATTTATTATTCTGTATAATGTCATAGACCAGTCTCAATAGCTATAATGCAATGACAAGTCTGGGAGCCTTCATAAGATTCCCGGCTGTCAGCAGAACAGGTCGGCTCCTGCGATCTTGCCGCACAGGAGTCGGCCTGCAACGCTAAAGCCATTTGTTTAACTTTTGGGGGGGGGGGTTCTGACCTGCAGTGCCCGCAATCAGAGTGAACTCTGATCGCAGACATTAGCGCTAGGTCCCGGTTGTTATGGCGGCCGCGCTGCAGCAGAGCGGTCACCATCTTTAAAGACCTGGCATCCACTGTATTATTATGGCGGATGTCGGGAAAGGGTTGATGTCTTTCCTTAAAAAGTGCTTTGGTTAAAATCAGAAATGTAGACTATCGTTGCATTTGAGGTTAAAAATTCATATTATTTTTATATTTTTACCTTATTTTTGAACCATTTCACATTATTTTTTGTACTAGAACTATGCTAATTTCATAATTTTAGACTATTTTAATAAGAGAAAAAATTGGATCACCAACTTGGGCAATTACAGATTACAAGTGGATTTTCCTCTTAGATTTACATGTGAAAAATCTGTAGCGTAAGGCTAGGTTCACATCTGCGCTGGAGTCTCCATTGGCTCCATTGGAGTCTGCTTGGCTCAAGAATGGAATGATGAATATTTCAGAAGGTAAGTAGAATTTACCACAAGAAGGAACAGGGAAACGTGTATTAATCTGTAACTGATAACTGATAAATTTATGGGGAGGAAATTGAAAGTAAATTGAAATTAAAGTAAATGTTTTACATGTGAATAAATAAAACAATAGTGCTTGCTGAATGCGGGAGAAATTAACATTCAAAATCACAGTGCGAGTACAAATGAAACCCCCTTCTTCCATTAAATCCAATTTCATTGGTAACATTTCTACTGTAGCAGTAAAAAAGACAATGTGACAGCACATAGCTATCAGGTGCTATGTAAAAGAAATATTTATAGTCTGTTTAGTAGGGTTAGCTCCCAGATAACCTTTGGCACCATCGCTCATCCAGTAAAGAGCTCATTAGCTATAAAAGTTTGTGACATGTCAATTGTAGCAGGACAAAGGCTGAATTTGTACTGGTAATTTGCAAGATAGAAAGGCCTGTCAGATTCAGATAGCAGCACATTAACGTTTAAATTGCAAAAAATTACAGGTCCTTAAAAAAAAAAAACATTTAAAAGAAAGAAAATTTTAAATATTAACTTTAAGATAGTTGTAAATTGATAAAAAATGTTTTGAAATAGTAAAAGGTGGGTTAAGAGACATTAGGCTCTGTTTCATAGTAAATAGTCACAGTTTATTTACTTTCTCTCCAGTTAGCATAATCGGCAAGTTCAGATAATTGGAACATCTGGCTACTGTTGAGCGCCCTACAATTACATTTATTTACTTTGGCCGCTTCTGTTTCATCTGCTAAGGAAAGATATGTTGAAGGTTTATTTACACAGAGGTTTTTATTTCTTTGTAGGTGTTTTAATAAACAAATGTTGCAGTTGTTTGTGTTTTATTTTACAGGCAACATGATGCTGATATTGTGCAAGTCTAAATCATTACTTATATAGTATATCTAAATGTTTTGTCTTTATACCAAGCTATTGACATGCGAGCATTAAATTAGGTAATACTAGGTTTAATAATAATAATATTATTATTATTATTATTATTATCATCATCATCATCATCAAATAATAGTCTTAATAAAAAAGAATCTGTTTGTTATTTACAAATTGGTATAATAAGGTGATTAACACTCTAACAAACAGTAATGTACCTGCCAACAGCCCCTGCTACTAATAATTCATTACTACTTTTTTAGAAATTAAAAGAAATAAATAAAAACACCATAAAATACAATAAATGCGCTTTTTAAATAAATCATTTTTGTTTCATAAAAATTCAAATCTGTTAAGATATATGCATATTAGGCATTCCCACATCTTACAGTCTCTATTTATTTATTTTAGTGGGATGGGCGAATTGGTTCGTAAGAAACCGGAATCGACCCAAATATTCCAAATTTTTGGTTTTAACAAAAGTGAACAAATGCCAATTTGCTTTGGGCAAACGAAAATAGCTGTGCTACAAGAAAATAGCCTCCGCCATGTGATTGACCAGGAAATACAGAGCATACATGTGTGCAATGACTCACTCACTATCTGTGATGTTGTAGCACTATCTGACAACCTCATTAGACAATGGTAGGTGAACGTTACAGTGCTGATGTCATATGATGTATAAAAATCTTGTGCATTAGTTTTTAGCCTTTAGTTGCTGTAAATGGTGGACATGCAAATGTATCTGTGATCCATCTCATTGCATCATAGGCTATATACAGTCTTGGCACAGTTCAGAAAAAGCAGTAGGAATTCCAGCTACAGTTAAGCTAAGTTCCCATGTAGGAAAATGTCGCTGAATTTGACACTGAATTTGCAGCGGAATTTGCACAGTGAAAAATTTCCGCTTCCAGAATTTCAGGCAGATTCTGCTTGTCAAAAACCGCAGTGGATTTTGACGCAGAATTTCATTGCAGAATTTTAATTTTCCTGCTCGTTCGTCGGCAGTACACCATTGGGATATATTTTCCCTAGATACAATCAGAAGAGACAGATTAACAAGCAGTGATCATCATCAATTAACCAATTAGACTCCTCTTATAAGAGGCATACCGTCCCCTTAAGCCACTGTATTTTTCATTTCTCTCAAGATCAGGAATAATAATAATAATAATAATAATAATAATAATAATTATAACTTTATTTATATTGTGCCAACATATTCCACAGCACATTACAAATCAGAGGACACATGAGCAGACAATATGAGACATTACAATATGACAAAGAAATAAACATATCAAACAATAGGAGTGAGGGCCCTGCTCCTCCTTACATGAGAAGTACAGGTGAAGATTCAACCCATGCCCTTTGTGGGTAAAAGTCCAGCTAAAACTATGCTTATCCCTGTGGCTCAAGGAGCAGGTTGCATATGTTTTCCCAGGAAGCCTGCATTATGTAGTCGCTTCTGGGCTTTGGTGTTTCCTCAGGAGAGGTTTTTACACTTTGATCCATTCTGTGATCATGCTGGCAAGAGAGTCCCCCAATAACCTGTGATAGTTGTTTATGGGGTAGAGGATCGCAGATCGTGCAGTGGCAAACCAGGCTGTGTATGCGGAATGATAAGGTATGAGACGATGTTAAGCCTGAGCATGTGCGAGATCGGCAAATCTCGCGAGATCGCGATAACCCTTCAAAAGAGCCCCACGTTCAGCATGGTGTGTCACCAGCTGCCAATTGAAGCTGGATCCTCAGATCCATATATATTTATATATGTGTGTGTATATATGTGTGTATATACAGTATATATATATACAGTGCTGGCCAAAAGTATTGGCACCCCTGCAATTCTGTCAGATAATAATTTCTTCCAGAAAATGATTGCAATCACAAATGCTTTGGTAATAATATCTTCATTTATTTTGCTTGCAATGAAAAAACACAAAAGAGAATGAAAAAAAAAGTCAAATCATTGATCATTTTACACAAAACTCCAAAAATGGGCCGGACAAAAGTATTGGCACCCTCAGCCTAATACTTGGTAGCACAACCTTTAGACAAAATAACTGCAAACAACCGCTTCCGGTAACCATCAATGAGTTTCTTACAATGCTCTGCTGGAATTTTAGACCATTCTTCTTTGGCAAATTTCTCCAGGTCCCTGAGATTTGAAGGGTGCCTTCTCCAAACTGCCATTTTGAGATCTCTCCACAGGTGTTCTATGGGATTCAGGTCTGGACTCATTGCTGGCCACTTTAGAAGTCTCCAGTGCTTTCTCTCAAACCATTTTCTAGTGCTTTTTGAAGTGTGTTTTAGGTCATTGTCCTGCTGGAAGACCCATGACCTCTGAGGGAGACCCAGCTTTCTCACACTGGGCTCTACGTTATGCTGCAAAATTTGTTGGTAGTCTTCAGACTTCATAATGCCATGCACACAGTCAAGCAGTCCAGTGCCAGAGGCAGCAAAGCAACCCCAAAACATCAGGGAACCTCCGCCATGTTTGACTGTAGGGACCGTGTTCTTTTCTTTGAAGGCCTCTTTTTTTTTCCTGTAAACTCTATGTTGATGCCTTTTCCCAAAAAGCTCTACTTTTGTCTCATCTGACCAGAGAACATTCTTCCAAAAAGTTTTTGGCTTTCTCAGGTAAGTTTTGGCAAACTCCAGCCTGGCTTTTTTATGTCTCTGGGTCAGAAGTGGGGTCTTCCTGGGTATCCTACCATAGAGTCTCTTTTCATTCAGACGCTGACGGATAGTACGGGTTGACACTGTTGTAACCTCGGACTGCAGGGCAGCTAGAACTTCTTTGGATGTTAGTCGAGGTTCTTTAGCCACCATCCGCACAATCTTTCGTTGAAATCTCTCATCAATTTTTCTTTTCCCTCCACATCTAGGGAGGTTAGCCACAGTGCCATGGGCTTTAAACTTCTTGATGACACTGCGCACGGTAGACACAGGAACATTCAGGTCTTTGGAGATGGACTTGTAGCCTTGAGATTGCTCATGCTTCCTCACAATTTTGCTTCTCAAGTCCTCAGCCAGTTCTTTGGTCTTCTTTCTTTTCTCCATGCTCAATGTGGTACACACAAGGACACAGGACAGAGGTTGAGTCAACTTTAATCCATTTCAACTGGCTGCAAGTGTGATTTAGTTATTGCCACCACCTATTATGTGCCACAGGTAAGTAACAGGTGCTGTTAACTACGCAAATTAGAGAAGCATCACATGATTTTTCAAAGGGTGCCAATACTTTTGTCCACCCCCCTTTTTTATGTTTGGTGTGGAATTATATCCAATTTGGCTTTTTGACAATTCTTTTTGTGGTTTTCCATTGACGACAAATTAAATGAAGATATTATTACCAAAGCATTTGTGATTGCAATCATTTTCTGGAAGAAATTGAGTATTATTTGACAGAATTGCAGGGGTGCCAATACTTTTGGCCAGCACTGTATATATATAGTGACAATTGGGGGTAATTTAGCCTCAAAGGTGGCAGCTTCCTGGACTTCACAGAGGTGTTGGTGCTACTGGGTGCCAAATAAGCAGCATATCAGGTAGTAGTAATCCAAAATAAATGGCTTTATTCAGCTTGTGAGTGAAAACAGGAACAAAACAAAAAACAGCCTAGCCCCCACACAGGGCAATACCTCACTACTTGAAGCCTGTCTCACTTCTGAGGGCAAGCTTTACTGAGGATTCTTCTTAGTGGTCTGGCTCACACTAGAGCTTAACTAAGTCCGTCGTGGAATTCAGTCCTCTTGTGACAGACCGCCCTGTCTGTCTCCAACTGGTTCTACCATCTACCTGCTCCCTGCAGGTCTCCAGCAGCACTCTCCTGCTGTGTACACTCTCTCTGGAGTTGGGCCCCACCTATGGGTGTGGTTGACGACCTTTTTAACCCAGGCTTTGGGTCGCTCACCAGCGCCCTCTAGGTTCACACTCTCACTTATATATATATATATATATATATATATATATAATTTATTTATAAATATTTATCTATTTATTCATTAACCAATCATAGATCGTTACTTTTTCAGTATTTTACCTTTGTTTTTATTTATCTACATGTACTATTTATTATATATACATAGCTATTGAGAGTAAGTCTTTTAGAGATTTGTACTTATCCTATTAGTTTATATGTCCATTTATTCTTACATGTGTACCAGTTTTCTTGATTATCTTTTACCTTACCCTCACATTAGATTACTACCCTATCATATCCTAAGGTTATTTTGTAATATTCATATATCCTCCCACTCTTCAATTCTCCTTGACAGACTCTATATCCATCATTTAGTGTTTCCCTGCTTATTTATATTTCTTCCCTCTCTTTTGCCGTTATCATATCAGACACAACGACTCCTTTTTTCTCCTTCTCACTCCTCTCTCCTACATAATAGTATAGAAAAGCCCTTAAATTCTAACAATGCCTGGCTTTCACCGCTGTTATGTCATTTAACTGGCCGGTACTCTGTGCGCAGGCGCACTGATCACATTTACCTCTCTGAAACTTCTGAAACAGTTTATTGCGCCTGCTCGTTTGATTTTCTTCGCGCAGACGCACTACTCCTGGTAAGGCAGCTCTCATTGCGCCTGTGCGGACCGAGCATTCGCACAGACGCGCTGGCGGTCACATTCAGGCGCACTGATCATATTCTACGTCTCTCAACTTCTAAACAGTTCTATTGCACCTGCGCTTTTGATTCCTTCTCTCGCAGATGCACTAATTCTGGTATGGTGGAGCCTACTGCGCCTGCGCGGACCGAGTAGCTGGCCGTCCCATTCATTCCATGGTGGTTCTTACTAGGCTTGCATGAACATTGCACAAGCATCCACAACATTTACATCGGCGCCAATATATGGAGCATGCGCCTTAAGCACCACGAGGACGCCCTAAACGGTAAAACAGTTTTTAATAGAACTGTTGTTAGGGTCTTGCCAGACGTAGCAATACTCTCAAACTACTGCAGGGGTCTGGGAGGAAGGACAGAGACAAGTGAGCCCTAATCTCACCCCAGCCACTGTCCCTTCCTATTGCCTCAGTTTACCCTAAATGGTAAAAGGACAACTTGAAGACGAGCCCTATACTGTGTAAAGTGACACACAGAACAAGACAATCAACAAACACAAACAAGAGAAGAATGGTAAACAAGCCAGGGGTCACAACCAGAGAAGCAATAGTGGTACCAAATCGAAATCCAAGAGAGTAGTCACAAGGCAAGCCAATCAAGTGCTGTCCACAGGGTATGGCATGGCGTTGCAAAATGGAGTGATAGCCTTCCTTATTTAAAATCCCTTTTACCTTGTACAAATCTCCCACTTTACCAGCACCAAAGTAACCCCAGACCATCACATTACCTCCACCATGCTTGACAGATGGCGTCAGGCACTCTTCCAGCATCTTTTCAGTTGTTCTGCGTCTCACAAATGTTCTTCTGTGTGATCCAAACACCTCAAACTTCGATTCGTCTGTACATACCACTTTTTTCCAATCTTCCTCTGTCCAATGTCTGTGTTCTTTTGCCCATATTAATCTTTTCCTTTTATTAGCCAGTCTCAGATATGGCTTTTTCTTGGCCACTCTGCCCTATAGGCCAGAATCCCTTAGTCGCCTCTTCATTGTAGATGTTGACACTGACGTTTTGCGGGTACTATTTAATGAAGCTGCCAGTTGAGGACCTGTGAGGCGTCAATTTCTCAAACTAGAGACTCTAATGTACTTGTCTTGTTGCTCAGTTGTGCAGTGGGGCCTCCCACTTCTCTTTCTACTCTGGTTAGAGCTTGTTTGTGTTGTCCTCTGATGGGAGTAGTACACACCGTTGTAGGAAATCTTCAGTTTCTTGGCAATTTCTCGCATGGAATAGCTTTCATTTTCTCTTTCTCATTCTCTTTCTGGCCATTTTGAGAGTTTAATCGAACCAACAAATGTAATGCTCCAGATTCACAACTAGCTCAAAGGAAAATTGTGATCAACCATTATCAGATCACACACCTCATAATTTTTGTTCTGTATGTAGAAAAGTCCAGAGGAGGAAGATACTCAGAGGTCGGAAGCCCAAGGGTTTCTAGCTTGGTTTAAAGAGCAGTTGTCTTCAACTTTTGATGAAATTAGATCCTCTCATAAGAAATAAAGTCATTCCGTACACTAAGCAATCCTCCTCTTCATCTTCTAAAGGCAGTAAAGGCTACTATTGAGTCAGAAAGAGATCCTAAGGAAAAGCCTAAAAGGGATCAGCTGTTTTACTTTCCTGTTACTAAAGGAAAAGTTTTTCCAGGACACTGTGTGCTAACTGAGTGTTTAGAAAAAAAGTGGTCAAAGCCAGCTAAGAAATTTGATCAATCAAATAGGTTCAAATCTATATACAACGTGGATCCTCAGTTTGTCTCACAATGGGAGGAAGCCCCAAAATTGGATCTTCCCGTAGCTAAATTATCTAAAAAAAAATCGGTGTTCCCCTCAATGGAGTCCTCTATGCTTTCCGATCCAATGGATAGGAAAACTGACGGGTCACTCAAGAAGGCCTATTTTGCTTCAGCCTCTTGCTGCAAAGTAGCTATCTCCTCTGTAGGAGGAAATTCAGAGCCTAGAGCTAGAGCTAGAGGGGCTAGAGCCTTCTGGATTTGGTTGAGTCAATTGTCTCAAGATTTAAAAAATGGCTCTTCACGGGAGGAAATCTTAAATTCCCTTCCATTGATGAAGAATGCGGCAGAATTTTCGTGTGATGCGCCAATAGATGTTATAGGGAATTCCTCTAAAGCCATAGCAGCATCCAATTCAGCCAGAAGAGCTCTGTGGATAAAATTATGGGGTGGAGATATAGCATCCAAAACAAATTTTTGTAACCTTCCTTTCCAGTAACAACTCCTACCCATGTAATATTGCTTTGTAAGTCCCAATGGTGTACTGCTGATGAACGAACAGGAAATCTGAAATTTAACTTATGAATTTCCTGGAGTCCGGAGGCAGTACAGCTTACCCACCCATATATAAATATATATATCTCTTGTTTCATACCATACATCGGCTTAAGGGGACGGTATGCCTCTTATAGGAGGAGTCTAATTGGTTAAATGATGATGATCAGTGCTTGTTAATCTGTCTCCTCTGATTGTATCTAGAGGGAATATATCCCAATGGTGTACTGCCTCCTGGCTCCAAGCTGAAAAAGCTGGACTATCTTTCAAAATTGATCATCATAATCATCATGAATGAGGTAGCAGCAAGCGAGCAACTGATCTTCTTGTTCTGCTGATTATCCTTATCCACTGTGTCTGTGGTATGCTGCATGCAGTAATCATTCTTGATATACTGCTGCTCAACTGATGCTCACAGTGCAATAGTGCCACTCGATGTGTGCTTCACCTTCCAAACATGTAGTGTAGTGAGCGAAATTTGACATCATTTCAAGAAAAAATGCCTGCCATTTTACAAAGGAATACAACTGAGTGTGGGAAAAAGTCACTCAAAAAGACCTCTTTATGGGTGTGTGGGCACGAAGTAGTGAGTAACAATCGACATAATTTAAAAGAAAATTTGGGGCACACTATCAGTGTACCTACAGCATAGCTTGCCAGATAAAAAAACTGGATTATCTTTCAAAAGTGATCATTGTGTCTATTGTTTGCTGTATGCATAAACCATATACTGCTGTTCAAACTGGCGCTGTAGCATGTGCAAAAGTGCCACTCAACGTGCTCTTCACTTTATAACCATGGAAGAAGGGGGGGGGGGTGTAACCAATAGTCCAGTGAGTAGGAAATGGAGGAGGCAGATGGGTCCCATCCGGTGTTGAAACTGTGTATGTCCTATACCCTTGAGGTGATGTCAGTACAACAAAGCACTTGGCCTTGCTGTGTTTCTAAACTGTGGCCTCTGATGCTCAAAACAATGAAAACTAATGTATTGTTCCTGCCCATAATTGATGCTCCACGTATTGATGGTGGCCTGCACCTTTCCCCACATGGACATTTACAAAGAGAGGCCCACAGGGAAATCAACCAAGGACAACTTTCCTTGAGAAATAATGGCAGCTAGGTATTCTCTATAGAGACTGTACGCTGCCATTAGTTGGCAAAATGCAGTGGATTTCTCTAAGTGGTGTGGCAGCAATTGTACCACCAGAAACTTGGCCAGGTGGGAGTTAAACTTGCAGACCAGCTGGATGACTGGGTGTAGATTTCATGGTGGAGGAAGAGAAGCAGATGGAAATGATACCAATGAATGATAATGTAATAATGACAACCTTGTGACAGGTGTGGAATGGATGTGGCCTGCCTACAAAGACAATCATGGGAAGAAGGAATAAAATGCTCTTACTCACTTGGTGCTAATTCCATTTTGCCAAATATGCTGATGATGCCATTTCATGTGAGTATGGAGAGACCCCGTGTCTGCATGCCCATGGCTAATTCCCATACAGGAGATGACCACTTGTAGATGCTGCTGCCAAATCCAGAAATGTGTCTGCCAGTGCCACCACCATCCGAGCACCACTAGACCTTCCTACCTCAAGCAGGTCTGACCCAGTTGCCAGGTGTTATCTATAATAGAATCATCATCAGAGTCATCATCAGATCACCTTCCCCACTTTTTTGTGACTCATCATGGCAATAGGATTCCTGGATAACCTCACAATTCCAGTGACCCTTCTAGCACTACCACCAGTAGCACAACTCTGCCACTACCTCCACCAAAACTTATGTCTTCCATGTCTACCTCAACTACATCAAAAAAACAATGGAAGTTCTTATCCAACTCATCAAAAAGAGGAGGAAGAAGAGGAATATCTCTCTGAGCAGACACCACATGACTACTAGAGAATGGGATCTGTGTCAGTGAATATAAAGAAGACATGGTTGACAGTATAGAAAGACAGTATGGTAAATACAGGTTGAGGAGGAACACACAGAACCCTCACACAATATTTGTGGTTCACTGCTTTCAAAAACGTCTTTATTCTCATGAAGTATGGTAACACTGTGGATACTGGAAGGGCTGTCACGACTAAATAAATAGTGTTGCTGTTGCCACATTCATGTTGTTAGTACTTCTTCTTGTTCACATTCTTATTGTCAGTACTTGCACAAGTGTTTCCTCCTCCCCCTCCTTTTGTCTGTGCCCTGCACTTTTGTTTCCAGTCATTTTACTGCACACTGCTCAGTAATTTGGCAACAATTCTGACACTGTGTATTTTTTAAATATTAAGTATTATTTAAAAGAATAGCAAAGAACTAAAAACACTATAAGGGTCACTTAGTCAGTGAGTATTACAGTATATTAAATAAGAAGGGTTTTATTTTTGTTTTTTTCCTTTTATTTAGATTAGTGCAGGCTAGACTGCAATACTGTGTATATATGCACAATTGTGCAGCCAAAAAAATGCTTAAGCAGTGAATATTTTTTTCAGATTAACAACACTCTGTGTTACACACTGTGTATTTAGTGACGAGAGCATAAAAAAACTCCATTAAATAGCAAATGATTTTTTTTTTTCAGATTAACAAAGGCTAGACTGTATATTGTGTTGAACACACCAAAAATAATGCTTAAATAACCAAGATTCTTTTTTTTTTTAGATTATCTGAGGCTGTAATGCTTGTGCAGCAAAGAAATGCTTAAGTAATGAATATTTTTTTTCAGAATAACAACACTCCATTACACTGTGTATTTGGTGGCCAGAGCATAAAAAATACCCATTAAATAGCAAGAGTGTTTTTTTTTTCCAGATTAGAAGCTGCTAGACTGTATATTGGGTGAACACACACAAAAAGAAAAAATGCTTAAATAGCGGAGATTCTTTTTTAAATTAGCGGAGGCTGCAATACTGTGTATAAATGCACACTAGCACAGGCAAAAAAATGCTTAAGCAATTAAACTTTTTTTTTTTAGATTAACACTCCATCACACTGTGTATTTAGTGACCAGTGTATAAAAAGCATAAAAAAGTTTTTTTTTAGATTAGAGCAGGCAGGATCAGCACTTTGCTGTTAGAACAGCAATATTTATTTAATGAGAAAATGTAAACTCTTGCCCAATAAAAGTCCTTAGCAAAACATTTTTCAATAACATGATTGTCTTGTCAGTAAGAAGTATGTTTAAAGACTGTATATGTAGATGAAACTGCTCTATTGCACAACAGACAACATTAGGTTATTGGCAATGAAATACATGGCCATTTTTGTTCATCTGAGATGAATTGCCATTTGATTGGTTTAGTTAAAAGCGTTACAAAGCAATTCGACCATCTCTATCTGTGATTAGTGATCCCATTTATATGTAATGTAATTATTAAAACTTATCGTTTAGTGCATATAAATAAAATAGTGACTTATAGAACAAGAGAGCAATATTAAAATTACTAGCTAGAGGTGTCTCAATACAAGATATTAGCTGTGCTGCAATGTGCTACAATGAGTTATCTAAACCATAGTTTCTGGCTGGTAATGGTGATAATAAGGACATTTATCAAGTATATTCATAGGAGAGAGAAATGTACCGCTGTTAATATTAAACTGGAGGGGTCTACAGTATATAAAATGGTTTCATGATGGACCAAGCGACAGCCACTAATGCCTATGATAATAAACTCTGAGTTATAATAAATATAAGTGATATAGCATCGGCCACAAATGAAACGGCTAGTCTGCAGTACTGCTGAAAAATATGGTGCAGTGATAGAGATATAGCACTATATTAAAAGTAAAGATCCCTCCAACATCTTTCGCCTAAGAATAGGAGTCCTCAGGGGTAACAGGGTATACCCTGGTGTATACCCTGTTACTCCTGAGGTCAGTTTGCTAGTTGTGGTGGCTTATCACCCAACAGAAATATTGTTGGCATTTTGGAGCCCCTGTAACTGGTAATCTCTTGAATAATAGCATGTGGTTGGGACCATAGGAAGGCTACCACTGGGCATCTCCACCATATATGTAGCATTGTGCCAGTACTATTACAGCCTCTAAAGCACTGAGGCGAGATATTGAGTCTAGCAGGCACACAATAGAAATGGTGAAGAATACGTAGTGATGTCTCATTTAGGGAAGCTGAACTCAGAAATTATACTCTCATTTCAACATAAACAGTAACTTTACCTCGACGAAGGGAACATTAATAGCACAATATATGATGGACAACAGGCCCAGTCTCTGTGGGGTATAGAGGACTGTGGACTCAAGAACAGAGTATTTAGTCTCTACACCGTATTCTAACAGGGAGGTTAAAAAAGAGAATATTTGTCAGAGTAGCAAGGCTTCAGACCATGGGAGTTGGTATGTTGCTTAGAAGGTTGTCACAGAGGTTAACTTCCTATGGGTGAGAAAGGCATGTAGGTGGATCATACCTTGGTTTCTCCACCAGGTAAATTTGCGAGCTGACAGTCCCTGCTCAAATTGGGGGTTGTAAAATAGAGGTGTCAAGGAAGAAACCTTTGTCTTCACTGCACCAATGAATTTAGGGTAACTTCAGCATCCGGTGGGATATTGAAGAAAATGGTGACTCCCATCCACATC
Organism: Leptodactylus fallax; assembly: GCA_947044405.1. Classification (NCBI taxonomy): domain Eukaryota; kingdom Metazoa; phylum Chordata; class Amphibia; order Anura; family Leptodactylidae; genus Leptodactylus; species Leptodactylus fallax. The sequence goes on from CAMRHE010000141.1 coordinate 917,489, forward strand.
AGGGTCTCTAAAGGTATGGAGGCTACCATATCTGATTCAAGATCTACCCAGAGGGACTCCCCTCTTTTGTATTTACCAATGCTAGTTGAACTATGCGAGCATCATAGTAATATTTTATAACGTTTGGGCCTGAGACTCCCCACAAACGTTTATAATACATTTTTCTATGAGAAATACGAGTGTGTTACCCCTTTCAAATGAATCTGACATTTATACGCCGAAGTTCTTTTAACACAAAAGGGATGGGGAGAGGGTGAATTAAATATAGGTGGCAAGGCAGGATCACTATCCTAATGGTATGGATTCCCACCATCCAGAATAGGTAGGGAAAGTCCCAGCCCCAAAGGTCTTTCCTAATAGTCTGATACATGGTAGGATAATTAGAGGCATACAAAGAGGAGAGGTCAGGAGTAAGATGGACACCCAGGTAGGGGATGTAGTTAGGTTGCCGATGGAATCCAAAGTTTAGTTCAATCAACTTCTAGTTACTGTAGGGAATTAATGTACTTAATCTCTGACTTGGTGTAGTTGATTTTGAGATAAGAGTATGAAGAGAAACATTCTAAAATTCGTAGGCGGTTAGGGAAGGAAGTAACGGGTCTGGAGAGCGTTACCATCAAGTCATCAACAAATAATGAAATCTCTGTTTGGATGCAATAGCCACCCCTTCAACATCAGGGGATAATTTGATGATCTCAGCCAGGGGCTCCATTGCCAATGCAAACAGGCATGGCGAAATTGGCACCCCTGTCGAGGGAGGGTGGGGTCCTTATTGGGTTTAGGTATTACAGTAATCATAGCATCAAGCTAGTCTAGGGAGATAGGAAGCTCTTCAAAAGGTTTTTGCAAATGTTCATAGTATATGGAGATAGTATAGGGGCAAATTTCTTATAATATAGGGCAAACAGACCATCTGGTCCCGGTGCTTTTCCTTATTTTAAGTTTTGGATGACAGAGTCCACATCTTCAGTATTGATTGGCTTATTTAGGGCGTCTTTAGTGGCACAGTTTAGGGAAGGAAGTGGTATAGCGGCTAGGTAGGCAGCTAGGGATTGGGGAAGTTTAGTTGTTCAGTATAGAAGTGGTGAAAGACATCATATATTTGAGAGTGATGTAATGTGCAGTGGCCAGGGCATAGTTGGATCCTATGCACTCTACGAGTATTAATCTGTTGACGATGTCACAGCATACGGGCAAGAAGTTTATCAGGCTTATTTGCAAATTTGCAATAAGTGGCCTGAGACCACTGTAGTTTTTTTTTGGTCTGGTCAGTAAGGACAGTGTCTAATTGAAGCTTGGTATCTTTATGGTCCTTATAGAGAGTTGGTTACCTCTGGTGAGCCCTGGCAAATAAAGCTGGCTTGGATTCAAGCATAAGTTGAGCCCTCTGCTTTTCCTTCTTAATTTGAGAATCTATAGAAATAAGTCTATCTCGAATGCCTATTTTGTGGGCCAGCCAGACCCAACGTCAGTCAAAGCATTTTCTATAAAGTAGGACTGCAGGCCTTAAGTCACCTGCTGCTTGACAGTAGGGCGAGTAATGATTGACTTGTGGGAGGCTCTACTAAGTCAAACTCTGCAAGGACTATATCATGGTTGGACCATGCACAGTGGAAATGACTAGCATAAATCAAGCGGGGTAGGGTAGGTGTGTTAGTATCCAATCGATATGGGTATAATGTTGATGGATAGGGGAGTAAGAGTAGTTGGACCATTGTGCTCTCTCCATACATCTGCCAGGGCATGAGCATCGAACAAAATGTGTATTGCTTGCTGCTGTATGCTGTAGCTTCCAGTTAAAAACTAAATTCAATACAATTCAATTAAAAACCACATCAGATGGTCAAAGTGTGGAAATCACAGTGAATGAACACAAGGGTTTTTTTATCTAATACATTTACCCCTCAGGAATCTGTTATATTTTTTTTACAGTGCTAAAATCTCTATAAATTTCTTATAAGAGGCCAGAGGCATTAGTAAAATAGTGAAAGACTAGACATTGAATCTGGAAAAGTATCAGGCTCCATGTCAGCCTGATACTTTTCCAGATTTAGTGCCTAGATTTTCTCTGTGTTACTAATGTCCATTTAGAGGCGCATCTAGCAAGGGGGTATCTACACAAGCTACACATATAACTGCATCTGCATGACACCGATGCAGTTGAATGACTTCACCGTCTTGCACCTTTTGTGTCAGGACATAGACGTCTTTGTAGTCCAGGTGGTTTGTAGGCCTTGTGGGCTACAAGAAAGCAGTGAGCAGCTTCTCCTCCTCCTTCTCAGTGCATTGGGGGATCAGTGGTAGGTGAGTATAAGTTTTTAATTTTTTTTTTTTTTTATTGGGGGCATTATAAATTTAAGGAGCCATAACAATATAAGGGGGCATAAATAATTTGCAGAGGGCAACTGGGGAGGCCGGAAATCTCATCGCCTGTAAGTTATAAATTTTTCATGTACTGTTTTTACGTGAAAGGTCTGCACAGACCTCTGTAGAGCCGCTATCTACCACTATGTGGTTACTGTATAGTGATAATATCAGTATATCTGAGTTGGGGACCCACTTACACATGTTCACCCCATTGTGCTGAACCCCTAGTTACGCCTCTGTGTCCACTTCTAATATTTCCAGCTCCCAACAATTGATCACCCAAAGAACATTTTTTCTACTCCTCATTTATGCCACATATTATACTATATAGTTTTCATAGAAGTCAAAAAAGTATACATTTTTTTTTCAAGATTAGAGGATATTTCACATTTTTTCACATTTTTTCTAACTATATAGATAAAAGTAATATCTTCTTTCCACCACAAGAGCTTTCGCTAAAAGGACTATCTAGAGATTAAGTTCTGTAATAAAAATATCAGGTCATTAATCTGCTTACTAAGAAACGTTGTAAGTTTTTGCCCAAGGGCAACATCTGCATAGAGTTTGCACGCTCTCCCCATGTTTGCCTCACACATGCAAAAAATATACTGATGGGTAAATTGGCTACCTGTAAAACAACTGACCCTTGGGGTGTTGGGGATGAGCACCCGTACGACAGCCACTACCTCCACAACACTCCCTGCGCTTTAAGTCCCTTGGTGAGAAAACGCATTACAAATGTTTGTCATTTTATGTGTCTATCAAACATGTCCTTGTAAACTCCATTTCCCTGTATGTAACGTCAGGGTATAATACAAAAATAAAACTGCACTCTTAAAGACACTACAATTACGCTCTGTATATAAAATTGATAACAGGAAGATCTAAACTTTGTAATGTTCAGAATAAATTTATATGATTTGGGACTTGTAATCAAGATCCCCCTATTTCATTATTACCGAATTAACCACATCTGCAAAAACAAATTATCAGCTGGAATTCAAAGATGCATTACAATGAAATTGTATTTAATATTCATTGAGTTTACTTGCAATTTAGAGTTTGTGGTCTCATGAGCTTAGCTTGCATATACGATCATGAGAATTGCAATGGTTATACCAGCGAAGTCATTGAGGGGCATCTAAAAATAAAGTTTCATGGCTGGTGATTGGTTTGTAACTTTACAATCTGTGCACAGCAGAAGTTCCAGCTTAATCACACTGCTGTCATCTTCAGTTACTGTAACCACAGCTGAGGCTTCTGGAGATGAAAGGAAGCAGCATTTGCAATATATGAACATGTCACTATTCGAGGTTTTTTTTTTTTTAATACTTTATCTATCATTTTAAAAGGAAACAAATGGGTGTGACAATAACACACAAAGTAAACATCAAACTAACAAACAAACAGTTCTGCATAAAATGGAATCAACAAACATAACATGAGGCAAGCTATAATGTAAACAATAGGGAGGTGAGGGAGCTGGGTGGAGGAAAGAAGGGAAGGGGGATAACCACTCAAAAGTGGGCTAGAGTAAGAGTGAAAAAGAAAACATTTTAGGGAAGGGAGGGAGGAGTAGAGGGAGGTTGTTGGGAGGGGATTCAGAAGGAGGTTAGAAAGGAAGGTAAGGGGGGACCTAGTGGAAAAAAGTAACCCAGTGCCAGTATAGTCAAAATATGGGGAGTGTGAAAGTCTTTATACCTGTGAGGGGGAGGTCTGTCCCAGGAGTCTAGAGCACTCTGCAGTGGTGTGGAATTCCATCCATTAATACCAGGTATTGTAAAATTTGTAATAAGAGTCATTGATGGAAGAGGTGAGATCTTCCATGTGCATCACGTCAATGACCCTGGAGATCCAAAGGGACAGCAATGGCGAGTTGGTCTGTTTCCACATCAGTGGTATGCAGGCTCAAGCCGCCATCACAAGGAAACTCAACAGAGAACGTTTGTAGACCCGTAGTGGAATGTCACTGTGATTAAGGGAATTTAGTTGTGGAGTTCCTGCTCTCTGGACTCTATGGTCATGATCAATCGAATACTTGGATTCCAAAAGCCTATGAGTGACCATGTTAACAATAGTCATAACTCTGTGTTGAAGGTCATTTTGTTGCCCTCACTTAACGAAGGCTCTTGAGTTGGATGTCATTCCACTAGCCGTGAATCTCTTGGTCAACTGAGAGGAGGGTTAGTGATTGTACTTGGGCCTGTGAACAGGTATAAGACTCTTGTAAGGCCGACACACAATCCTGTAGAGACGTTATGCTCAGTGGCCTTGGTTCTAGAGGCTAGTTGAATAACCTCAGTGCACAACACCTCCAGGGCCTGCTGTTGGAACTGTTGAAGCTGAGTCACTACCTCTTGTTTAGTACAGGAGGCTTGGATAAGGTCCCGGAGTAGCCGGAGCTCTGAGGCTGGTGATAGGCTTGGCCCCTGGAGCTCTATATTGTTGACTGCATTAGGCTGTGTGATGGATCTATTGAGGGTGAAGCAGAAAGCGTCATGGGATCCCTCGCATGCTTGGTAGGCAGGGGATGGAGGCTACCAGGAAAGTGTAGCTTATGTAAGATAGTTGTAGGAGCTCACCCTCCATATGTTTGCTACAGTCCACAGCTACCCACGCCCCTTCACTCTTGCAGGTTACATATGACTGTATTACAGTTCCGCAAAGCTGCAGAACTGTTAAATGGCAGACTTAACTGTTAATATTGTACCTCTAAGTTCTTTCCTGCCTGATTCTATATAAATTAAGTATAAAAACAAATTATACCATGTGCCATTTATATAGATGTTCTCCTCCGGAAAAATTACAAGAAACTAGGTGATAGCACTGAACCAAATTAAAGGGAGTCTGTCAGGTCCAAAATACTATCCAAACCAACAATAGTGTTAAATAGGGGAGCAGAAACATACCTTCATGGCCACGGTCACAAACCAATGAAACAATGCAGAGATAATCATCTTTTTATGGATATGCAAATCAGCTGTCAAGTGCACCAGCAATAGGACCAGTTTGCCATATTTACCTAGACAGTTGTGACACAAGCAGATACTGAAAATATCACTCATTGCTTAAGGTATGACAGTAATCAACAATTTTAGAGGACATTATTAAACTTTGATACACCCAACAAAAACACAAAGCTCAGCAACATGTAAAATGTAACCACATATTTCTATAAAATTTTATATGTTGCTTTGCTGTAAGTTTTTGTTGGGTATATCAAACATTCAATTACAGCACACAATTTGCATTTGTGTTAGACCTGGGATTATAGGTGAGATATTAAACTTTGTAGCAGCCTACAACACACAATATTTTACTTATTTTAAATTGATCATTAAAAAAAAATGTTTGCTCTCTAGCAGCATAAATAGAGTTCAATATATGAGGCCTAGCCATAAAGTAAGGGCGTAATAGGTGATTACATCTCGAAAACGAAAAGTATCATTACAAAATGACATATGACTTAAGCCAGGTTTAAGACAGGCTTAAGACAGGTTAGTCCTTCTTCACTTATTGATGTGGTGCTGTTTTATGTGGCCAGGTTTCACACTGACTAATGGAACAGACACAATAGGGCAAATTTACACTATTTACACTAGTTTACAGGCAGAAATGATGCCTGAAATCTACATCAACCAAATAATTTTGCCAAATACAATAAACAGCTGTTTTGATGTGGCTGTTAGCTCCGTTTTTGACTTTACAGGTGAAACATGTTAAATACATTTATTTCACTGCAGCAGTTTTGCATGTAATGCAGTTTTGATGCAATTTAACTGAACTCTAGTGTTAGAATCCACCCTAAGACTGAAACCCCACGTTGCGGAAACGCAGCTTTTCTTGTTGCAGATTTTGCTGCAAATTTTTTAGCCAAATCCAAGAATGGCTACAAACGAATGGGAAATATATATAGGAAGTACTTATACTTTTACCTTCTGCTCAATCCACTCCTGACTTTGGTTCAAAAAAACGCAACAAAATCTACAACAAAAAACGTTGCGTTTCCGCAATGTGAGGCCTAAAAGCTACATAATCCTATACTTTAAACCCAACCACCCACACCAAGCACCATCAAAATTCATCTTTCACCATCACCCACTACCACCAATCCACAGTAAATTCATCATCACCATGTTCTCTTAGTGTCTCCCACACAGTAGAATGCCTCCTTAGGGGTCCCCACACATTATAATGTCTTTTTACTGCCCCCCCACACAATATACAGTAAAGCCTTATTAGTGGTCCCCACACAGTACAGTATAATGCCCATTTAGTGGACTCCACATACTATAATGCCCTTTTGGCCAACAAACAAAATAATGCTCCCTTAGTGACGCCAACACCGAAGACATGCCACACAAATATAAGTAATTCTTTACCAAGATCCTTTCCCATGGATCGCTTTACAATTTGCTATGTTAGAAGTATCTACTATCTACCAGTATCTACAATGTTAGAAGTATCTCAGTCTCATAAATAAAGAGCCAAGCATTTTTTTCTTAAATAAGTTATATGACAAAGTTTATTATATTCATCTGTGCTATTAATTTATTAAAAAAAAAAGCTCTCTTAGGCTAAGACTACATGCTGAAGAAACGCAGATACGCAGTATTTTTTGGCCATTGTGGTAATGCAGCAGAATAAAAGCTGCATTTTACAGTCCCAGCAAAAGTGAATGATTTAATTTAATCTCATCTACACATTGCAGAATAAAACGCTGCATGTTAATTTTACCTGCTGCATTTCCTGCATTTTTCTTACATAGGGGAGGCAAAAGTGCATTGGAAATGCAGTGAAAAACACAAGTATTTTTCAATTGATTTTTCTTCTGCTTTTCCACTGATTTTTCCTCACCATTTTTTAGGTGCATTTCGGTTTGTGTGGCCTTAGTCTTATAATTGGATGTACACGTTAAATTCAAAGAAAAGTCATATATGTTTTTATTAATTTAACCCATCAGCTAGAAGGTTGCTTTTCAAATATCCATACAGAACAGATGACTGTGCATTGTTTTCTGTGCTGGTTCTTATTAGGTCTTCACAATCTGTGCTAAAGATGTTGACAAATGTAATCAATAGAGTAACGGATGATGAACCAATGAAAGGATTCTGACTATACAGTTACTATGTAATCATTATACTGCCACACTAACATTTCTGTTTGTATTAAATGGTAGCTGCAAGGAACGTAGACTCAATATTTTAACATTAAGAATTTTATTGAAATTTCCATACAATGCCAAAAAGCAGGCCAAACAAGACATCAACAATAAAAGAAATACATGGCAAGGGAAAGTCAGCAGGGAGGCGGGTAGGGTAGGGAGAACAAGAAATGACTATTAGGGAGCAGGGACGGAACATGGGGGGGGGGGGAGACAAAAGCTCTGTAGACTCGATATTTTAAACCTTAACCAGCATACAAATACTTTAACCAGCATACAATTGCATTGTATTTACTATGGAGACAATGGCAACATGTGCTCTTGCTTGCATACTTTTCTCATAATATTGCCCTAATATGACACATATGCAGATCGCTGAACCTTATTATGAAGCTGCTGACTCCGTAACTTCATATCAGTGCAGGAGAGTTTATTCCTTTTGTTGGAATAAAGGAAGTAAATAGGACTTGGACCATGATGGGGGATTGTACACTGGAAACTATAGCTGCTATATGGGCAGCGGACTCTAAATAACTGTATTAACATTTTGGGTAAAGAAAATTCAAGAAAAACACTGTAACACCCTAACTGTTACAAACTTTTTAACATAGTTAATATATTTGCAGATGGTTTACAAACTTAACATAAATTATTGCAACATTGCAACAATGCATCTCTGCTCTATTTTGCTAGAACACTGATCTTCAAATTATTAATGAATTTTGTAGCAGTGACACTTGTCAGGCTTGCTCCAAAGAGGTCAATAATGGTTAGAAACCAATCATTTTGAACCAGGGAAAATGAGTTTGTCATTCTGAACAGTTAATACAATGATAAGATTCTTGGCATATGTTAGTTATTCTGATCATATTTGCTACAATCAATACAGAAAGCTTGTTCCATATCTGAAGAGGGCACTTGTAAAATAATTTTCACAATATATTTAAACTGTAACTGTCGTTTCATTTCACTTTTCAGAAAAAGTTGCCATGTGTGCATGTGAACTAACACTATTTCTGGGGATTACATGATTTATATTCTGCAATTAATAGCGAAGCTGTAGAAGATGCAGTAATTATAGGTACTACTGGCCCCTGGACCCTGAGGAGGCCCAAAAGGTCCCTTTGCCTCAATTAATCCTCTGACGAGCAAAAGGGTAACAATGTTTTGAACTTTTTCTCCTAAAAATGTAAATTTTTATTATTTTGTTAATCCACCTTTGACTTTCAACACTGCCTGAACCCTTCTGGACATGCTCTCGATCAGATTCAAGCATGTCTCGACTGAAATCTGACCCCAGGTCTCTTCTACACGTTTCCAAATACAGCTTTTTCTTCAATTCCACCCACAAGTGTTTGGATTGAGGTCTGGGGACTGTGGAGGCCAATCCAGCATCTCTACTTCATTGTCATTGAACCATTTCTTAGCTAATCTCTACATTTGCTTTGGGTCATTGTTCTGCTGGAACACTATGTCATCCGTTTCATACCCATAGTACTCGAGTGTACGAAGTAATTTGTCTTGTAGGATACTCACATATAGCTCAACATTGAGACCACCATCAATCCTGGTCAAGTATCCAACGCCTTTCGCTGTCAAACAACCTTATATCATTAGGCTTATTCCACCAATTTTGACAGTTCCTTTAATTTCTCGATCCGTTATCCCCATTTTCCCTTGTTTCTTCCAGAACCATTTGCACCTATCCAAAGGCATAGCTAGCGGGAGGGAGGTAGTGGCCCCAGGCCCACTGACTCTGGGAGGCCCACCTCGCCGCAACACAGGTTACCCTCACAAACTGCATTGGCGTCTGCATGACACAGATACAGTTGAAATACATAGTAGAGAAGGAAGCCTCTAGCTTACTTCTCTGCTAGTAAGTAGCCTGTAAGCCACAAGCCACTTCAGGTCTGTGGCCAACAAGCTGCCCTAATATCTCTGCATCCGGGCACAGACATCTTCGCGATGAAGTCACTGTCCTGAGCCTTCGACGCCAGTCCTGCTGCTTTCTAGTAAGCAACTGCAGTGCCGGCGGTGGAGGCTCCTCCTTGGGGGATCGGAGATAGGTGAGTATCATCAACTTTTTTTTTTAACTCACTTTGGGCATTTTAATTGGGGGTGGGGGGATTGGAGGTTGTAATACATATAAGAGGTTAATTGTGAGCATTGGGAATTTAGCAAGATAAGAGGCCATAACTAATATAAGGGGTATTAGGGGGGTTTAATAAAAGAGGATATACATTATAAAGAAAGGTCAGTGGGGTCTGTATGAATGTAAGGGGAGATAATATTAGGTGGTATTGGGGCAGTATTAAAGGGGTTTTCTAGGGAAAAATAAAGTTTACTGGCAAGGATTGTATTGGACAAATTGGAGAGGAGGCGGGGAATATGAAAAAAAAAAAAAAAATACTCACCTGTCCCCGGGCTACCGATGTCCGCAGCTCTGCTGCTGTCTGTACAGGCACACACATGCTGCTTCCCTGCCGCAAGTCCTGCACTGCACATGAGTGGCCTCAGTGGTGGCTGGAAAGGACTTGGTGATGTCACTCGTATATACTGGGTCCTTTCCAGCCAGCACTGATGGCCTCAGCAGTCACATATGGTATGTGTCTGAACAGACAGTGGCAGCAGACAGCAAAGCACTGGGGACAGGTAAGGCTGGGTTCACACTAGCGCTCAGTTTCCATTTTTCGGGTCCACTTGGGGACCTGAAAAGGGAAACCCAATCCGCTTAAAAAGCGGTTACCTGTGGACCCCATAGACTATAATGGTCTGCTGGCTTTCTGCCTGGTTTCTGCCTGAAAAATGTGGAGAGAAAAGTCCGGCTTGCACTATTTACCACTATACGGTCATCGTATAGTGATAGTGTTGGTATACCTGAGTTGGGGGCCCACTTAGACGTGTTCACCCCCCCTCCTGTACTGAACCCCTAGCTACGCCTCTGCACCCATCAGAGCCCAGCCTATCAACTTTCGCCTCATTTCTTCAAATCACCCATTTCTAATCTTCTACTGTCCACTATTCGTCCTATTTTGCAAACACGAGGCGAAGCTTCTTATGATGATATTGAAGTTCAGGCTTATTCCCCCTTATTGGGCAACCATTCCAGACTTGTGTAACGCTCGTCGCACGGTGCATGCATGGACGTCTGTGATCTCACTATTATGAAGCATACTAGCCACCTTTGTCGCACCAGAACTGATAGACCTTGTCATGAGCCGACTTGTTGATTCTGCTATTTTGCCTAGAAATCTAACTCTTGGCTTTTGAATGGATGGACGGACTTCATTTTGAATTCTTCCAACAGTCATGGCACTCACATGATGCAGTTTGGCAATTTTCTTTGCCAAGAAACCACTATCAATGAGCTGGATGATGATGTTTCTCTTTTTTGGGGAAATCTTCTTCATGGCTGATCCTTGATTTGAACCAGTGACCTTTCACTTGGGAATCAAGCTAATAGCACACTGAACAGATTATAATTTGTACATTAGTATACAAGAAGAAAAATATTTTTCCAACACCAGGAGCTAAACAGTAACAATGCAGTTACATGACAAGAATCTGCATAACTAATTATATACTAAATAGTTGCAAGTCAAATTTATGTATGAGATAGCAAAGTTGATTGTCTTTAAAATGATGATAGTTTCACATTTGAAGCTGTACTGGATGGTGAGATATGGAGCATGAAAGTCAAAAGTTCAAAACATTGCTACTAGAGATGAGCGAATCGAAGCTGACGAAGTGGAATTCGATCCGAATTTCAGGAAATCTTTGATTCACATCGAACAAAATGTTTAGATGCAGTTACTGCTGCACAAAGGGCTTGCACCAGATATTGAAAACAAGGGTTCACATACTTTTGCAACTCACAGATATGTGATATTGGATCATTTTCTTCTACAAATAAATAACAGTGCCTATTATTTTGACCTTTTTTGTTGTTCTTTTTTATCTACTTTGCTTTTCTGCTTTTCTGCTGTAATTGCTCTACAAAATAATCATGTCAAGCTTTGCCATACTTGTAAAGCTGCCTACCTCTTTGTCTGACACTTATGGATCTCTCAAATTTACTAAAGATTTACACACTTTTTTACTACAGAAAATTGTGTTTATAGACGTTTGTGAAGTACGGTATTCTTGAGGAGGTATGAACCATGTTGAAAAAATGTCACATACAGTACTTTATCTTACACTGGTTCACCACTTGGACATTGCAACAGTCTTAGTGAATGACCCCCTACATCCATAGATATTTAGCATTCCATGTTTATCAATAAATCATAGAAATATTCCATGAAGAGCTGCTCTGAGAGCTACTAAATGCTTAATGTTTTAAAATACTGTATGCCAGCATATCTACTTAAAGAACTGCGCTGAACTGCTATTATAAGTTGATTGGATAAATCCATTGCAATTTATGACTGTTGAGAATCATTGCTCTGTCTAATGCAGCGCTTTTTATGGGTTGCCGATCATCTAACACAGAGCACGGTTACTGATCCATAAAACGCACAGACTGGAAAAGAAAAATGTATAAAAGGTATAAGCATTTACCAGGAACAGGGAACATTTTATGTGTGAAGCTTAACCTCTTGTGGGTAAGGTACAGGAAGTTCTTTTTCTATTTCTAAAGTGAACAATATTACCCATCCCAGTTATGCTGGAGCATTCAATGATTATTTTACAATTTCAGTCTTCATAGCTGTTTAATTATAGGTGGAAGAATTACCAGTTGTAGATTCTAAATACATGCATGATCTATATACAAGCACAAAACTTTTTTACAATTGTTATCAGCCATAGTTTGGCACCTATCAAGGTCTACTATGCCTTGACATGACCTCAATTTCATACAAAGGCACCATATTTTTTGTTGTGCATGATGTCTAAATTTCCATAAACCCAACAAACATAAAAAACTAAATATTTTTATACATGCCTTAAAAATGCAAATGCTATACTTAACTAGACATTTACCAGGCTACCGTCTTCAGTGCTGTAGCCAGCATTGTAAGATCGTTCAGGAATGGCACTCACACTGAAGATGGTTGCCACAGTGGGATGCCTTTCCTCCTACTGTATAGTTACAGTGACTGGTCAGACTATTGATTTATCCTGTGGTTTAAAAGCAGGACCCTCTAATGCAATGATTTAGAAAAGTGATTATATTTCCAACACTTGCACTATAATAATTTTCTGTTATATATGGAAATACACTTTAATCATTTCCCTCTCCATGATGTACTGTTACGCCAGGGGCGGGTGGCTGTTTTGACAAACTGATGTAATAGTATGTCATGAAGATGGTATGGCCTCTAAAGCTGAGTCAACTCTATTAGGAGAACATGTCAGCTGTAACACATAGATGACATTCTGCTCTAACAGCTGTATAGCATTTGCCCCCCCCCCCCTACCTTGGCAGGGTTATGTGTTTGCAGGGTGCTGATGCATTGCCATGCTGACAGGGGGCCTAGAGTAAATACATTGCAAAACAGAAGCATTGCAATGTATTGTACAGGCAATTGGTCCCTAATGTTTAAGTACTGTTAAGGGACTAAGTATAAATGTTAAAAAAAATTATATAAAATAGTGTAAATTATTAAATAAATAAAAAATTACAAAATCAACATAAATATCACTTTTCCCAATATTTGTTATTTTGGAACTGTAAGTTACAATAAATTGTTTTAAAAAGTTGTGTATGGCACTCTAAGGACTCATAGAACTCTATCTACCCCTTTCTAGCTCTCTAATGCAAACTTAGTCTTAGTATTGACTATATAGGACTTAACCAAAGTGTCACTGATGACGTCTACCTCTCCATCTCCTTGATGAAAACTAGGTGCTCCTAGTCTTATCATGAGATTAACATGAGATATACAGCTGTCATTGATCCCAGGTGACTTACATTCAAGGTCTTTTGGGCTGGTTCTATTGATGGGTTCTGGAACTTTGTATCTGTACTTAATGAAAATGACATTAACATAAGATTTACAGCTGTAATTGATCCCAGCTAAGTTAAGTTTTTGGACCTTACAATAGCTATAACCTTAGAAGGCATGGTTTCTACAACTGTATTTAGAAAAGAGACAGCAACAGTTTAAGTTACGGGAGTCATCACCCACTGTCACTAAGAGGCGATTTACCAAAGTGACAGTTTCAGCACGTTAGCAGGAACAGTTCTTCCTTGTCAGAGTATCACATTAAATCCAATGAGCTTAAATGTAGGTTCAGGAGACGTGGATATCCTGAATCTGTTCTGGACCAAGCAGATAAATTTTCACTGTCTCGTAACCATTCATTATTAGTACCATGCCTATCAGGGTCTAAGGAACAACTAATTCACTTGATTGGTACTTATTATAATAAATCGAGAGAAGTACAACAGGTCTTGGAAACATTATTATTATTATTATTGTTTGTTTATATAGCACCATTAATTCCATGGGGCTTTACATTTGAGGATTTACATACGGTACACAAGATATACAAAACAGATAATACAAAAATTGACCAACTGGCACAGTGGGACAAAGGGGCCTGCCCGCAAGGGCTTACAATCTATGAGGGAAGAGGGAGAGAGACAGAAGGTGGGGGTAGAGGCTGTTCAGGTGGTGGTGTGGTGACAGTAGCGTTATTGGAGGTTGTAGGCCTTCCTGAATAGGTGAGTTTTCAGGGAATTCTTGAAGCTTGTGATGGTGGGGGACAGTCTAATGTGTCTTGGTAGTGAGTTCCAGGGTATGGGGGATGCACGGGAGAAGTCTTGAAGACGATTGTGTGAAGAGCGTATAAGAGCAGAGCGGAGTAGGAGGTCTTTGGAGGATCGGAGGTTACGTACGGGCAGGTAGCGGGAGACTAGGTCGGAGATATATGGAGGAGACAGGTTGTGGATGGCTTTGTATGTCAGCGTTAGTAGTTTGAACTCTATTCGCTGGGCGATGGGTATCCACGGGGATAGAGGTGTATTAAGTGAGCAGCACAGTTTAAGGTGGACTGGAGGGTGGCGAGAGTGTTTGCTGGGAGGCCATGGAGAAGAGTGTTACAGTAGTCTAAGTGGGAGATTATGAGGGCATGAACTAGCATCTTTGTAGTTTCAGGGGTGAAGAAGGAGCAGATTCAGTGGATGTTCTTGAGTTGGAGGCTGCAGGAGGTGTTGAGGGTTTGAATGTGCGGCTTGAAGGATAGGTCAGAATCTAAGGTTATCCCAAGGCAGCGGGCCTGTGGGACTAGGGTGAGAGTGGTTCCATTAATTTTGATAGATGGCTCAGGTAAGGGGCTCGTGCGTGGAGGGGTGAAGATTATGAACTCCGTTTTCTCCATGTTGAGTTTGAGAAAGCGGGAGGAGAGAAAGGAGGCTATGTCTGCTAGACATTCTGGGACTCTGGACAACAGGGAGGTAATGTCTGGTCCAGTGAGATATATTTGGGTGTTGTCAGCATAGCAATGGTAATGGAAGCCATGGGATTTTATGAGTTGGCCACGGCCTAGGGTGTAGATGGAGAAGAGGAGGGGTCCTAGGATGGAGCCTTGGGGGACACCTACAGAAAGATGGCTTGGCGGGGAGGTGGTGTGCAAGTGGGAGACCCTGAATGTGCGGTTGGTGAGGTATGAGGAGATCCAGGAAAGGGCCAGGTCAGAGATGCCAAGGGATGAAAGCGTTTCTAACAGGAGGGCATGGTCGACTGAGAGGAGAGGTCGAGGAGGAGGAGGACAGAATAGTGACGTTTGGCTTTGGCAGTTAGGAGGTCGTTAGTGACCTTGGTTAGAGCAGTTTCTGTGGAGTGATGGGGTCTAAAACCTGACTGTAGTCTATCAAAAAGCACATTGAACAAGAGATAGGAGGACAGTTCGGAGTGGACGTGTTGCTCCAGCAGTTTAGAGGCGTATGGGAGCAGTGAGATGGGGCGATAGTTGGCTGGAGAGGACGGGTTGAGGGAGGATTTCTTAAGTATAGGGGTGACGGTAGCATGTTTGAAGGTAGAAGGGAAGGATCCATTGGTTAGGGATAGGTTGAAGAGATGGGTTTGGGCTGGAGTAATGACTTCAGAGAGTTTGGGGATGAGGTGTGACTGGATGGGGTCAAGCGCGCAGGAGGTGAGGTGGGATTTAGATATTAGAGTGGAGAGCTTTTCATCAGTGATGGCGGAGAAGCAGGTTAAAGATGAAGAGCACAGGACAGTTGGGTAGAGTGGTTGACGGGGGTGTAGGGTGAGACTGTCTCTGATGGTGTCGATTTTGCTTTTGAAATAAGAGGAAAGTCATCAGCTGTGATAAGTGATGTCGGAAGGGGCACAGGAGGACAGAGAAGGGAGTTGAAGGTAGTGAATAGCTTTTTGGGGTTGCGGGATAGGGCAGATATTGTGTGGTGAAGTAGACCTGCTTTATAGAGGTGAGTGCGTTCTTGAATGTGAGTACTGCCTCTTTGTACCTAAGGAAGTCCTCCTGGGAGTGGCTTTTCTTCCAGAGGCGTTCTGCAACTTGTGAGGCATGTCTCAGTTTTTTAGTCAGGTCAGTGTGCCAGGGTTGCTTATTGATCGGTCGGGGTCTGGTGTTAGTGAAGGGGGTTACAGAGTCAAGGGCTGAGGTAATGGTGGTATTGTAGAATTCAGTGGCGGTATCTATATCCTGGAGTGAGGTTATGTCAGCGAGTGGTAGGAGAGAGTCTGAGAGTGTTCGGATGTCCAGGCGATTAAGGTTTCTGCTGGGGCATGTTGGTTTAGGGGTTGGAGGGTCTATTACAGAGGAGAGATCCGAGAATGTCAGCAGGTTGTGAGCGTGGACGGAGAGTTAGAGAGGTTGACTAGAGAGCAGAGGCGGGTGAATATGAGGTCCAGTGTGTGCCCCTTTGTGTGGGTGGCAGAGGAGGAACATTGAGAGAGACCAAAGGAGGTAGTGAGGGACAAGAGACTGGAAGCGGGGGGGGGGGGGGTGTTTTGTATTAATGGGGATGTTGAAATCGCCCATGGTGGGGGTGTCTGTGGATAGGAAGTGCATTAACCATGTGGTGAAGTGGTCGATGAAGGCAGCAGTAGGTCCTGGCGGTCGATATATGACTGCCAGTTGGAGGTTGGAGGGCAAGTAAATGCGAACAGAGTGCACGTCAAAGGAGGGGAGGGTGAGAACAGGTAGCGGTTGGATTGGGGTGAAGGAGCAATTGACAGACAGGAGTATGCCTACGCCTCCACCAGATTTATTTTTGGGGCGGGGGAGTGTGCGAGAATTGCAGACCTCCATAGGAGAGGGCAGCAGTGGAGGTGGTGTCTGAGGGTGTTAGCCATGTTTCTGTGATAATTGAGAGAAATGATAATTTATGATAAATGAAGAGGTCATGGATGTAGTCAAGTTTGTTGCGTACAGAGCGAGTGTTCCATAGCGCACCGGGGAGGGTATAATAATAATAATAGTCCTTTAATAGTCCCACAATGGGGAAATTCAGTGTGTTACAGCAGCAAAGATAAGATAAAATGGGGAGGGGCAGGAGCGGGTGAGATAGGGGTAAGATTTAGGGGGTTTCGTGCGCTGTTGCCGGTTGTGCAGAAAGATCCTACAGCAGGGGAGGGCTGGGGTGTTCCAGGATTATGAGATATGTTGCCTGAAGTGAGAAGTAGCAGGGAGAGGGATAGCAGGTGTAAATAGGAGAGAGTGTGGGAAGGTTGTGTGTTTCTGGGGCACAAAGCTTGTAGGTGTGGGAGTAGCTGCGCAGAGAGGGTCAGATGGTGGGGTAGGATAGATGGAGAGATAAAGATATTCTTAGTGCAATGGCTGGTTTGGGGTGGTAGAGTAGTTTTAACAAGAATGGGAAGCATTATGTGGCTAATTGTTTGCTTTTGTTTAGTGGGTTGTTGTTACCTTCAGTTCCCTTCTGGTCCAATTTTGGCCTAATTCTGGTCTATACACTTAAAAGCGTATTCAGAGAGATACTGAGGTTGGATATGGATCGTACGAAGAAACCACCTGTGACCTACCCTATGAGGAGGAACTTAGGTGACAGATTGTTTCATAGCCATCTATCCCCTCAGATGATGACCACCACATGGCTGAGCGCTATAAAAACATTAGGGACTTTCAAATGCAGTACATGCAAAGCCTGTGAATACATTTAGAAGAGAAAATTTTTACTAGTGTTACTAGGGGTAGGACGTATACAATTTGTAAGTTTATTAGATGCCGTACATCAGGAGTGAGTTGTATACATGGCCACATGTCCATGTCCAAAAAATTATGTAGGGAAAACCAAGTAAGTTTAATTTCATAGTGATGGTATCTATTGAGCTCCACAGGCATGCCTACCCGCATCATAGGAAGCGTGTACACATGCTTTGTGCTCTGGACCAATTAAACTCACCTGACATCAGAGGGGGCATGAGGTGTGGGTTGAGTTTTGGCCTTTTATGCTTGGCATTTGGCCATGGATGGCATCTGAGCATTGAGTACTATCATCCAGGGCAGCAAAGTACAGTTTTTACTGCTATACTATAGGGTTGTATGGTTGTATAACCCCCTGATGAATCCCCTATTACTATGTGTGGGAGGAAGCGCATAGAAGGAATAACGAGAGGTAGGCCATGGGGCTTCTGAACATTATATTTGTGTTTGTGCCATACGGGTATCATTTTAACCAACGACCTTAGAACGCTGCTCTGCTATTGGACCTTGATATCCACTCTATTATCTATGAGGAGTGGTATCTGTTTAAACATTGGTTATGTCTTACTCTCAAATGGAGGTCAATATCTGCATGCATTGTGCATGTGACTAATGTACCTTCACTGAGGAGGACACATTTATACATATTGCCTGTATCTGAGGTGCTTATATCACTTTTGGATTTTATGTGGTACAGGTGTATATAACTTCACTGGGTTTTGGCTTCTGGCAGGAGAAAGAAATATCTAAATTACACCAGATATGTACAAAAACAGGGCAGCACGGTGGCTCAGTGGTTAGCACTGCAGCCTTGCAGCGCTGGAGTCCTGGGCTCGAATCCTGCCAAGGACAACATCTGCATGGAGTTTGTATGTTCTCCCCGTGTTTGCGTGGGTTTTCTCCCACACTCCAAAGACATACTGATAGGTAATGTAGATTGTGAGCCCTATATGGGACAGTGATTGTCAATGTCTGTAAAGCGCTGTGGAATATGATGGTGCTATACAAGTAAGCATAATAAATAAATAAAAACAGTGCTGTGTTGCACGACTAGATTATCTGTTCTTTGTCTTGGGAACAACAAAGATTGTATGAATTTGAAAGTTTTGATTCTGAGGATTGAGATTGATATAGTCACACTAGCACTTTACGTCGCTGACAGACATAGTATGACAGACAGAGACCCCTATATCTATCAATTAAATCTAAGTCTTTTTCCCCACTCCTTCTAGGCAGCTGCAGGATCCCCACAGAGTATTATCTTTGTATTATTACTCTCTCTCTCTCTCTCTCCTGTTTAACTGCCTAAGAGTCATTAGTGACCTGTAGACTATTATCCAAACTGTTTCGCTCATCTCTAGTCATTCTGTGTTTTTTGTTCACATCTGTTGAGTTTGTATCAACACCACTTGAGAATAGATGCTTAGAATTGTTTGTTTTTTTACACAATCAGTCAACAATCAGTTTTTAAGACATCAATTTTTTTGGCATGACACATGCTATATTTAGAGGCTATGTCTATATTTAGAGGCTTTGTGGGACATTCAGTCAATGACTTGATGTTTATTCTTTGTGTCAAGATTGTATTTTAGAGCAAGAAAAAGCCAAAGTCTTTCCGAGTTTCTTCTTCATATAAAATCACTTTGATAGATCTGTAGGAAGAGATTTAGTTTCAGAAGGCGGAGGTCACTGTATTGTGTATTCAATGTAGTCAATAATAAAGTCAGGGCTTGTGCTGCCAGCATGTTAATAAGGCACTGCAAGGACTTTGGAAAGTCATTATGTGTGGTCATTTGCTTCATTATGTTGCTCCAGCAAGACTTGAGAGGTCAGCAATAAGAGATTAAAACATTTCAATCTAAACCGGTCATGTATTGATAGAATAATACATAATAAGTTATCTTTGCTAAAACCACCGACATGAATTAAACACGGCCTTAGACATATTAATGACTATTATCTACAATTAATATAAATGGTAATAAACATACCACTTATGCATTGTGCAATGAGAGGACAGTGAACTAATATACCCAAAGTGTATTGTTTACTGTAGCACACATCCCTTTTATTGTAAAACTGTGAGCAACGTGTTTCATCTTCAGCATAAACCTTTGTCAGGCCTGATGAAGACTCATGTTGTAATTGGAAACATGTGTGGTGTTTTATAATAAAAGGAATTTTATTAAAACAGAATATCTGCCTCACTCCTGGGGAACAGCTCCCCAAATGGTTGTCTTTTCTCTTGATACTTCTGGTAACAGCCTTCTTATGATACTGTTAAGAGACTGGCTTGTAATGATTTGCTGACAACACTGGCCTGCACAATTGACCTACACACACTTCATGAAGTTGCCCCCTTCCATTACCACATGTACAGATGAGAGCCTAAGCTTTCACTCCAAACCATACCAGAACAGCCAGCAAACCTCTGTCTTTTTAATGTTTCCTCTCCAAAAATTGGCAGTTGATTTCTTATAAATGGAACTTCTCTATTCACCACCCAGCAACTGTTCAAATACTCTGAAACCTCTATAATTGAGACGTCTGATGAAGGGATTTGTTCCCAAAACGTTTCAGCATTAATGTATAACTGCCATCTATGATGTGACTATCTGTAATAAATCATCTGCAGATACATTTTGGAGTGCATACTTTTCTTATGAATACTAAATTAGGAGTTTGATCCTACGGTAATCGTGCACCCAACAGTGTTCCAGCTGAGTGCCGCCCTGCATCCTTTCTGTTCCTTTACTGTTTCCTCTGTCTTGCACAAGTTCAACTAAAGTGATCCAGTTTCTTGCCGTAGTGTAGCACAGAGCTATACAAAAATAGGAAACAGGAAAGATTTATCTATTCCTATATACTTATATTAATCAAGCCAGACATAGAGGTTCATGTTCATGGATAAATCCATTAAAATAGCACCATGGCCTACTATGGGTCTATATTGTACATCTGTGTGCCGTCTGTGTACCTTTGATTTTGTACTCACAGAGGTTCCATCCCTGAATGCACCTATTCTTTTCGTCAAACATAATGCTTCAATGTCACATGAATTACATGTATTGTGTGCCTGAATCTTCAGTGGTAATTCAGATTAGCTTTAGGTGTGACATGTTTGAGTGATGACTGATAAGCAAGCAAACTGTAGTCTCACAAAATCTCAAACCACCTTGCAAAAGTATAGTTTCTACGGAGGTGGCACCTTGTTGCGAAGAAAGGCCATTGCAGGTTATTGTTAATGGGGTTGCCCAGAAATTACAGTTCAGGGTCAGGGGGCTGGGGAAGGTGAAACATAAAAAAAAAAAAACATATTCACCTATCCCCCACTGCTATCTGGTCCAACGGTGCCCGGAGGCTTGTTCCGGTGGAAATCCTTGCTGCACATCACTGCTCAGCAGTCACAGGAATGGAACTGGGACGTCACTCACATACATGGGTCCTTTCCTGTGACCTCTGAGGCCACTGATTGGCCTCAGTGGTCACATGCAGCGAGGACCTCTGGCGGAACAAGCTCTTGGGGGCCGCTGGACCAGGCAGCTGCTGGGGACACTGGAGCGCCAGAGACTGGTGAGTTTTTTTTTTTTTATGTTTCACCTTCTCCGGCCTCCTGGTCTAGAACAGTAAATCCTGGACAATCCCTTCAAGCAAATAACAGAAGTCAGTTTGTCCCTGAGCCAACAATTAAGTTTCTCTTGGATGCACGACAGATTTGTTATAATGCATAAAAAGTGAAGTATAACATGTCCTAGTACAGGATAACAGGCTACACCATTGTGCCCACCAAAAACAGATTCTGGACAAATTACAACAATTACTGACTAACAAAAATGTAATTGACAGTATTGTAATTCCAACATGTACCTTATCCATGTATCATATCCGTCCCTGACATGGAATTATAACAGTAAAACATAAACAAGAAGTGTAACTACACAGGTCACATTTTAAAGCAGGACAATTCAAGATTCAAGTTTCATCTACATGAACAAAGACGGTAATATGACAAGATATCTCATACAGTTGGTACGGAAAGTATTCAGACACCTTTAAATGTTTCACTTGTTGTTTCATTGCAGCCATTTGCTCAAAGCAAAAAAGTTCATTTTATTTCTCATTAATGTACACTCAGCATCCCATCTTGACAGAAAAAAACAGAAATGTAAATATTTTTGCAAATTTATTAAAAAAGAAAAACTGAAATATCACATGGTCATAAGTACTACTTCCCTTTGCTGTGACACTCATATTTAACTCACATGCTATCCATTTCCTTCTGATCCTCCTTGAGATGGCTCTACTCCTTCATTGGAGTCCAGCTGTGTTTAATTAAACAGATTGGACTTGATTAGGAAAGGCACACACCTGTCTATATAAGACCTCACAGCTCACAGTGCATGTCAGAGTAAATGAGAATCATGAGGTCAAAGGAACTGCCCAAGGAACTGAGAGACAGGATTGGGGCAAGGCACAGATCTGGCCAAGGTTACAAAACAATTTCTGCAGCACTCAAGGTTCCTAAGAGCACAGTGGCCTCCATAATCCTTAAATGGAAGAAGTTTGGGACGACCAGAACTCTTCCTTGATTTGGCCGTCCAGCCAAACTGAGCAATCGTGGGAAAAGAGCCTTGGTAAAGAAGAACCCAAAGATCACTGTGGCTGAGCTCCAGAGATGCAGTAGGGAGATGGGAGAAAGTTCCACAAAGTCAACTATCACTGCAGCCCTCCACCAGTCGGGGCTTTATGGCAGAGTGGCTTGAAGGAAGCCTCTCCTCAATGCAATACATATGAAAGCCTGCATAGAGTTTGCCAAAAAAACACATGAAGGACTCTCAGACTATAAGAAATAAGATTCTCTGGCCTGATGAGACGAAGATTGAACTTTTTGACGTTAATTCTAAGCGGTATGTGTGGAGAGAACCAGGCACTGCTCATCACCTGCCCAATACAATCCCAACAGTGAAACATGGTGGTGGAGGCATCATGCTATGGGGGTGTTTTTCAGCTGCAGGGACAGGACGACTGGTTGCAATTGAAGGAAAGGTGAATGCAGCCAAGTACAGAGATATCCTGGAAGAAAACCTCATCCAGAGTGCTCTGGACCTCAGACTGGGCCGAAGGTTCACCTTCCAACAAGACAATGACCCTAAGCACACCACTAAAATAACAAAGAAGTGGCTTCAGAACAACTCTGTGACCATTCTTGACTGGCCCAGCCAGAGCCCTGACCTCAACCCAATTGAGCATCTCTGGAGAGACCTGAAAATGGCTGTCCACCAACATTCCCCATCCAACCTGACGGAACTGGAGAGGCTCTGCAAGGAAGAATGGCAGAGGATCCCCAAATCCATATGTGAAAAACTAGTTGCATCATTCCCAAGAAGACTCATGGCTGTACTAGCTCAAAAGGGTGCTTCTACTCAATACTGAGCAAAGGGTCTGAATACTTATAACCGTGTGATATTTCAGTTTCTCTTTTTTAATAAATTTGCAAAAATATCTACATTTCTGGGGGTTTTTTCTGTCAAGATGGGGTGCTGAGTGTACATTAATGAGAAATAAAATTAACTTTTTTGCTTTTAGCAAATGGCTGCACTGAAACAAAGAAAAATTTAAAGGGGTCTGAATACTTTCCGTACCCACTGTATGATTAGTGACACTGTTTTAAATAATACTGTTGATACAATCCCACCTTTGGTGTGAAACAAGCATTGGAAATAAATTCTGATAACTAAATCTACTGCACAGCAATATAAATATTTTTTTTCAAATTTCACCCATGAAATCTCTAATACTCACTCCTCAAGGAAGCATTAATACTGAGCCAAATTAGAGGTTGTACAAATATGGACCTCCATCCAGTCTTCACCTTTATAGCTTGCCATTTCTAGGATGAGACTTTCCAAATAAAATTGTCTGATGTCTCACATTAATGTGGTAGATTAGTAGT
This sequence comes from Leptodactylus fallax, assembly GCA_947044405.1. Taxonomy (NCBI): domain Eukaryota; kingdom Metazoa; phylum Chordata; class Amphibia; order Anura; family Leptodactylidae; genus Leptodactylus; species Leptodactylus fallax. The sequence continues at coordinate 941,125 of CAMRHE010000141.1, forward strand.
TCATTTACTAAAAATGTATATAAAATGTGGACAGAAAGGAGAAAGACTCACCATAATTCAAAGAGAATATGTTAATATGTTAATTGAAGACTATCTCAGTTGGCCATGCATTGCATGAATTTATGGCAATGACGTTTTTATATCAGGAAAAGTGTTTTCTTCCCTTTGGCAAGAGGAGAGTAACTTTTATTGGCAATATTTTAATGAGACAAGTATATTTTTAGATTTTAATGTTGATAAAGTTAGGCTAAGTAAAGCTGATTATATAGTATGTAATCTTGGTGGATCGCTTTTTTTGTGGAATACAGTATTTACTTTTAACCCCTTAAGGACACAGCCCAAAAGTGCGTGACATGTGTAACTTTATATGGCAAGAACTTTTAGACGCTTTAACTTACACAAGTGATTTTGGGATTGTTTGTTTTTTCCTGACACATTGTACTTCATGTTAGCGGGAAACACTAATCAATATTTTTGTATTTATTTATAAAAAAAATAGGAAATTTGATGGAAACTTGGAAAAAAATAGCAATTTTCAAACTGTGAAATGCTCTGCTTTTCAGACAGATAGTCATACCACCCAAATACATTAATAACTATTATCTACCATATCTCTGCTTTATATGGGCATCATCTTTTAATCGTCTTTTAATTTTTATTGGATGTTACACGGCTTACAAGTATAACAGCGATTTTCCAGATTTATTTCTCGAAAGCACAGAAATACCCCACATGTGTGTGTAAACTGATATTTGGGCACACAGCAGTGCGCAGCAGGGAAGGAGAGACAATGGGAGTCTGAAAATCAGATTTTGCTGGAATAGTTTTCAGGTGCCATGTCTCATTTGCAGAGCCCCTAGAGAACCAATACAATGGAAACCCCCCAAAAATGACCCCATTTTGGAAACTATACCCCTGACAGAATTTATCAAATGGTATAGTGAGAATTTTGACCCTATATCTGTTACACAGATTTTACTAACATTGGGATGTTCAAGTTAAAAATTACTAAAATGTCACTTTATCCTCAAAGTTTTCATTTTCACAAGGGGTTAAAGAAGAAAAAGCACACCACAGTTTGTTAAACAATTGCTCATGGACGCGGCAATACCCCATATGTGGTCATAAACTGCTGTATGGGTACATGGTGAGGCTCAGAATGAAAAGAGCGCTATTTGGCTTTTGGAGGGCAGACTTTGCTGGAATAGTTTTCAGGTGCCATGTCGCATTTGCAGAGCCAAAGTACCAATATAATGAAAACCCCCAAAAGTGACCCCGTTTTGGAAACTACAACCCTCATAGAACATATCAAGGGGTATAGTGAACATTTTGATCCTACAGCTTTTTCACAGATTTTATTAACATTGGGACATGAAAATGAAAAATTACTTTTTTTCCATTAAACCATCAGTTTAGCCCCAATTTTTTCATATTCACAATAGAATAAAGGAGAAAAAGCTCTACAAAGTTTGTTACATATATTCTCCTGAACATGGCAATACTCCCCATGTGGTTGTAAACTTCTGTATTCGTACATAGCGAGGCTCAGAATGGAAAGAGCCCTATTTGGCTTTTGGAGGCAGATTTTGCTGGAATAATTTTGCAGGTGCCATGTCGCATTTGCAGAGCCCCTAGAGTACCAATACAATGGAAACCCCCAAAGTGACCCTATTTTGGAAACTACACCCCTTAAGGAATTTATCAAGGGGTATTGTGAGCATTTTCATCCTACAGCTGTTTCACAGATTCTATTAGCATTGGGATGTAGAAATTAAAAATTACTTTTTTTTTTAAAAATAAACAGTCCATTTAGCCCCATAATTTTCATTTTTACAAGAAAAAACACACCACAGTTTGTTACACAAATTCTTCTGAACACAGAAATGCGCCAAATGTGGTCGTAAACTGCTGTATGGGTACATGGCGTGGCTCAGAATAGAAAAAGCTGGAAATTTTGCTGGAATAGTTTTCAGGTGCCATGTCGCATTTGCAGAGCCTCTAAAGTACCAATACAATGAAAACCCCCCAAAAGTGACCCCATTTTAGAAACTACACCCCTCAAGGAATTTCTCAAGGGGTATTATCATTTTGAGCCTGAGTGTTTCCCAAAAATTAATATACAAAGTGAAAATTTACTTTTTTTAAAGAAATATTGCCATTTCAGTGCCCAATACGTTGTACCCACTTATTGTCATCAGAGACATGCACTCCTAAAACTATTAAGTGGGCTATCCTGAGTTCAAAAAAGTTGTATATGTGGGTATAAACTGTTATTTGGGGCACAGCCCGGCACAGACGGGAAGGAGCACTATTTTGGTTTTTGGAGCACAGTTTGGTTTTTAGACATCATGCCACTTTTGCAGAGCCGGTTGAATTGCCAGTAAAGTGGAATCTGCAGACATGTCACCCCATTTTGGAAAGCACACCCCTCAAGGGATTCATCAAGTGGGGTAACGAGCATTTTTAACCCTTGAGCTTTGCATTAATTTAATTTCCAGAAATGAATGCGCAGCTGATAATGAAAAGTGAAAATTGCAATTTTTCCAGAGATACACTATTACAGTGCCCGATATGTTGTGCCCAGCTTGTGTCAGCAGAGACACACACTCTAAAAACTGTTAAGCGGGTATCCTGGGCACAACAGCATTTGGAACGTTCCTCTCTGATACAAACTGGGCACAACATATGAAATGACGTATTCCTGGAAAAATTGTCATTTTCTCCTATCATCATCATCTGTGTATTAATTTCTGGAAAGTAAATTAATGCAACACTTGGGAGTTAAATATACTCACTGTACCTTCAGGGGTGTAGTTTCCAAAATGGGGTCACATGTCAGGGGATTCCACTTTACTGGCATTTCAGAGCTTTGCAAAAGTGTCATGGCGTCCAAAAGCCAAATAGCGCTCCTTCCCTTCTGTGCCCGGCTGTGCCCAAACAGCAGTTTATACCTACATATGACATTAAGTACATTATCCTGGGTATACTAGTGTCATACATGTGGGATTAAACTGCAGTTTGGGCACACAGCAGGGCGCAGATGTGAAGGAGCGCTATGTGGCTTTTGGAGCACAGATTTAGATGTTTGGTATCTGGACGCCATGTCATGTTTGCAGAGCCTCTAAGGTACCAGTAAAGTGGAATCCCCTAAGGAGTGACCCCATTTTGAAAACTGAACTCCTTAAAGAATGTATCAAAGGGTGTAGTGAGCATTAGTATCCCAGGCGGGAATGCACAGCGGATGGTGAAGAGTGAATACGTAAGCTGTGCGGAGCACATTGGGAACACCAAATTCCCTTCTATATCCCTAGTAGCTCCTATGATTGGGGTGGGGGTGGGGGTCTCTCTGGGTTTCACTTCTGGTTTATTTTCCCTCGTAAGCTCTAAATCTGGGGTGTCCCCTGATATATGCTCGCACAGCTAGTACATTCTCTTCCTGCCGCAGCCAGTTATGCTCTAATGATTTGGCAATTTTTGGGGTTTTTGTCTTCACATTGTACAAGTTATATATTTTTTTTATTTTTCTGGTGATGTGGCCATATGAGGTCTTGTTGTTTTCGGTATGAGATGTATTTTGTAATGACATTATTTTTGGGTGCCTATAACTTATTGACTAAATTTTATTAACTCTTTCTTGGTGGATTAATAATAATAATAATAATAATAATAATAAATTTTATTTATATAGCACCAACATATTCCGCAGCACTGTACAATTTGTAGGGTTCAAGTACTGACAAAAAAGATACATTACAAAGAAATATTCAATTCACACACTGGGACTGAGGGCCCTGCTCGCAAGAGCTTACAATCTATGAGGTAGAGGGGGTGACACAGGAGATAGCAGGAGTGGCAACAGACGTAGCATTGTTTGTACAATGGTCAGACAATTCTGTAATAGAGGTTACTGTCATTAGACATATATAAAAAGCTGTATGAGCCGTCATCAGTCATGTCCTTTAACGTAGATGATGCCTGGACATATAAAGTTAGTCTGATACGGCATCATATCCTGTGAGGTAATGCGGGAGTGTGAACAGAGGAGGGTATGTTTTAGGGATTCTAACTACAGAAGGGTTTACATTAGGAGTTGTGATAGGCCTGTCTGAAAAGATATGTCTTTAGTTATGCTTGAAGCTGTGGAAATTGGGGGTTAATCTAATAGTCCGGGATAGAGCATTCCAGAGAAGTGGTTCAACTCGGGAGAAGTCTTGTATACAAGCGTGGGAGGTTCTGATAATGGAGGATGTTAGTCTTAGGTCATTGAGTGAACAGAGAGTACGGGTTGGGCGATAGACAGAGATGAGGGAGGAAATGTAGGGAGGTGCAGCATTATGGAGAGCCTTGTGAATGAGGGTGATAAGTTTATATTGTATTCTGTATTGAATAGGCAGCCAATGTAGTGACCGGCACAGACCGGAGGCATCGCTATAGCATCTAGACTGATAGATGAGCCTGGCCGCCGCATTCAGAATAGATTGTAGAGGGGAGAGTTTAGTAAGGGGGAAGACCGATTAGTAAGGAGTTACAGTAGTCAAGGCGAGAGTGAATCAGGGCAACAATAAGTGTCTTTAGTGTATTTGTGGTAAGGAAAGGGCGGATTCTGGAGATGTTTTTGAGGTGGAGATGACATGAGTGTGCGAGTGATTGGATATGGGGGGGGTGAAGGAAAGGTCTTAGTCAAACAAAACCCCGAGGCAGCGGGCATACTGCCTAGGAGTTATTGATTAAAAAAAAACCCCAGCAATTCTGGTTTTGCTTTTTACCTTTTAATGTTTTTTCCACACAGTGTACAGCATATGTAACATGTTACCTTTATTCTGCGGGTCGGTATATTGTTTTTTAGAAGCGTTACTAATTCTGCAGAACAAAAACCCATTTGGGGAAAGAAATCAATTATTTTTGCATCGCCATCTTCTGAGAGGTGTAACATTTTTATTTTTTGATTGACAGGGTTGTTTGAGGGCTTATTTTTTGCGGGACGCCCAGTGCTTTTCATTGGTACTATTTTGGGGTACCTATGACTTTTTGATCACTTTTTATAGCATTTTTTGTAAGGCAAAATGGGCAAAAATCATTATTTCCGGGGTTTTTTTTTCCGTTTTTTTTTCCCGACGCTCACCATGTAGGTTAAATATTGGTTCAGTTTTATTGTACAGCTTGTTATGGATGCGGCAATACCAAATATGTATTGTTTTTATTAATTTTAAGGTTTTTTTTAATATATAATTCATTTTATATAGGAAAAAGGAATTTTTGGGGCTTTATAACTTTATTAATTTTTTTCAGACACTTGCATTTTTTTGCACTTTTTTTACTTTTTCATATGTCCCTTTAGGACATCTGACCCAACGATGCAGTGATCGCTGGTTCAGTACTATAGACTGCAATACACGAGCAACACGTGTATTGCAGTCTATACAGGAAGTCAGCCTATGCCGATGCATAGGCTAACTTCCGGAGGTCCCGGCAGGATTAACCAGGTAGAGGGGGCTTCAGGCAGCCTGGGGTCACTAGCCAGACCTCAGGATGCAGATAATAGACATGTGCCGGAGGGGGGAGGGCGGGAACATGGCGGAACCCCTTGAATGCCGCAGTCATGTTTGACCTCGGCATCCAAGGGGTTAAAAGACCAGATCAGAGCCCAGCTCCAACCGAGGACTAATTGAGCATGTGTTAACTGTCAGTTACAGCTAACACCCAATGCCGCTCGCTCAGATAGTGTGGGCGGCATCAGGCGGTGACATACTATTACGTCCATTTGCGCCAAGTACCAGGCGCCCATGACGTAATAGTACATCACATGTCGCTAAGGGGTTAAAGGACACTTTTTGTTTTGTGTTTTAAGATAGTATATACGGTATAGAACATAGTACAAAATTAAGTTTACAAATCATATGTTCTATTTATATTTTTTACTTTTGTCTTTCTTTATTTATTATTATATTATATACAGTATATAAATTATTATTTTCCAGAAAATGCATAATTGTCTCATTCAAATATGCAAAGTCCCTAAAAGCAAAATACTGCAGACTATGTTGGCACTTTATAAGAATTATTATTGTTTTATATGTTATCTTTCTGCCAATGGCTTATAATAATAATAATAATAATAATATTGTTGTTGATATTATTTTTATCAAAATAATATTTTCAATTATGAAAAGTGAATTTTTCTGAATTTGTATAATTAAAAATAATGCATAAAGTGTGACAAAATTGAGATATCATGCAGAAGCATTATTTTAAAGTATTAGAATATTTACATACATCCAATTTCCAGTTCCTATCTTGTGAAAGACATAGGGTCAGGGTAGCAGCTTTGTGTTGACATCTTCAACAAAATATTTATTTCACAGAATAGCTTTGACAAAAGACAAATGTTTCATTCGAATGCAGCATTTCTTATATTGGACACAGTAATGAATTTGTATATGCCTTCTACATAGTTCACAGTGTCAGCTTCACATATTGAGGTAGTTCTAGCTCTTTCCCAAAAATTAAATTTAGTGTTACACCCACTAGTCTAGCGCTGCATAAATCAATGGTCTGATTTGCATGGACTCTGGAGAACAGCTGTATTCTTTGCACATATAAACCCAGCTTTGAATATTATGTCAGGGCTGGGAACAAAGCAATCTAAGAATTTCAATAGATGTCCTGATAGAACTGTAATTCATTCATGTAATATGCTGCTCTTGTGTCAATTCTGTTATTAAAACTCTTGTTTCTGACTCCTTTTTTCATTTCAAAGAAATTAGTTTTTTCTGACCTTCTTGTACTCAAAATTCAACATGCACCATAACTTCTTCCTGCTGACATAAGTGTAAGTTCGCTCTCTGAACTCGCTGCCACTCAAGGCTATAAATAATTGTGAAAACTCTTGAAAGCATACAAAAACTTGCATAGCTTATTAAGGCTGATATTCCTGCATTGATACTAGAGGAGCCTTTAATGAATATTTTAATAAGATGTACTAGGTAAAATGCCAGATAAACTTTTATCCTTATTCCCCAGTTCAGCCAAATATCTATACTATTTATCTTCACTAATGGAGGGAATTTGCATCTCTTAAAGGAGCCTACTGAAATATTATTTTTATTATATAAAATTGTATTGAGATAATGATATTTATGCAATAACAAATCAGATACTAAACCAGTGGTCTGCAAACTTTGACTTCCCATCTATTAGACTATACCTTACAGCATGTCCTTACAGTTTAAGGTAGTCCGGGCATGCTGAGAATTGTTATTTACCAATAGCTGGAAAGTCTCAGGTTGAAGACTACTATACTAAACCATTGTCAAACACGTTTCTGACATTTCCTTCATTAGGGTACCTTAACAAGTGCTGAGAGTGCAGCATTGAACAAGAAAAGTAAGGGAAATTCTCACTCCACTGCACTCCTACTAAATGTCTGTCCCATCTCCAGCATTAGAAATTATATAGTAGCCTCTAGCTCCACTTTGTTGCTATTAATTTTGTTGTTTACCACACAAATATATTATGTTGCGTTAATAATGAAATTAAGTCGATCATCTATACCCTCTCACGATATTGCATTAAAGAATCCATGACAAAGTGATCACAGAGTTGTGGTCATTTGTCCATTTTAGTCTATTGAAAATACAAAAACTGCTCAGTAAATGTGCATAGCTATAAATCTGCTTAGCGGAAGAATTTATGTGTATTTATAGAAAAGTGCATGAATACAGAGTATCTAGCAGGAAATTAGAGTGTATACTTGAAGCTGTGTACACCCTGCAAAGTACACATATCTACAAGGGCATACACAGAAGAGTGGGGGCCTCATAGCAATTGTCAACCTGGCTCCCCCACTTAAGATATGGGCCCCCTTTATTTTCCTTTATTTGACCCTTGGACCAATTTGCCTTCCTCTTGCCAGGGCCGGTTTTAGACAAAGTGGGGCCCTGGGAAAAATTAAAAGCAGGGCCCCAAATGCTGATATGCAAACAACACCATCGTCTTCCAGTGACAACCCCTATAATAACGCCTCCTTTCTGCCAACAAAAAAGTAATAAGCCCCATTTTACCACACACAATTCAAATGAGCACCTTTGTACCCCCTAATAGATTTTTGCACCCAGTCATCAGTTATTATAGCGCCTCTTTATAAAGAATAGTCTCTGCTAATAAATAATATTACACCTTTATCAGTAATAGCGCCCTTATAAATGATAAATAGTGCCCTGTATCAGTAATATTCCCCCTTATCAGTAACAGACACCCCGTAAAAATAATACTGCTCCCTTATAAATAATAGCCCCCTCATAAATAATAGTTATCCTTATAAATAATAGTCCTCATTATCACTAATAGCCCCCTTTATAAATAAGCCCACTTAACAATTATACCCCCCTTATAAAAAGTTCCCCTCTTATAAATAATAGCTCCCCCTTATAATGGATGCCTTATATATAATAGTTCCCCCCTTATAAATAATAGCCCATCTTATAAATAATAGTTCCCCCTTATAATAGCACACTCATACTTAAGTTTCCCAATTATATATAGTAACCCATCCTTATATATAATAGTTCTCTGTTATACAGTGTCGGACTGAAGGGCCTTAGGCCCACCAGAGGATCTTGTTCTGGGGCCCCACCCAACAGCTTCCTGCTAATAGCCTACACCACGGCTCCTTCACTGAAGTCTTACATATGTGCTGACTATCTGGCGGTACTGAGTATGTTCCCAGTATAGTCAGCCCCTATAATACTGTGCAGGCCCCAATAACTCCATGGCCAATTCATGCACAGTACTGTATGGGGAATGACATGGCTATGGAGCACTACACATATGTGCAAGATTATAGTGAGGGAGCTGTGATGCAGACATAGCACACAGCAGGAATTGTGAGCCCCCCCCCCCCCAGTATAATGCTCCACATGGTATATAATGCTCCACAGTATAAAATGCTCTCCTGAGCCCTCCAGTTTCCCCACATGGTATATAATGCTCCACAGTGACCCCACACAGTATAAAATGCTCCCCTGAACCCCCCATAGTGGCCCCACATGGTATGTAAGGCTCCACACAGTATAATACTCCACAGTGGCCCACACAGTATACTACCCCTTAGTAGCCCCAGACAGTGCTATATGCTCCCCAGCAGCCCCACACAATATAATATGCTCCATACAGTATAATATGCACCCCACAATGCCCCCCAGTATAATGCTCTACAATGGCCCCACAGAGTATCATATGCTCCCGAAAAGCCCCACACAATATAATACACTCCACAGTGGCCCCACACAGTATAACAGGCTCCCCACACTGTCCCTTCCCCCAGTATAAAGCTCCACAGTGGCCCATAGTATAATATGCTCCCCAGAGGGCCCCCGCTAGTATAATGCTCCACAGTGCCCCCTCCAGTATTTTGCTCCACAGTGGCCCCACACAATTTATTATGCTCCCCAGAGCGTCCCCCCAGTATAATGTTCCACAGTAGGCCCCACGCAGTATAATATGCTCCCCAGAGGGCCCCCTAGTATAATGCTCATTAGTCCCCACAGTGGCGCCACGCAATATAATATGCTCTGCTGATGGCCCCCCCAGAATAATGTTCCAAAGTGGCCCCACATAATATAACATTATCTCCACCCCCCCCCCCCACATTATAATTTTCCACAGACGCCCCACAGAATTTAACATGCTATCCAGAGGGCCCCTTCCCCAGTATAATACTCCACAGTGGCCCCACACAGTATAATATGCTATCCAGAGGGACCCCCCAGTATAATGCTCCACAGTGGCCCTACAGTGCTATTATTATATTATATTCTGGGGTCTCTTCAGACCCCAGAGTATAATAATCGAAGGCCCGGGGTAGGTAAGGTAAAATAACAAACAGTTATACTCACCTTGTCTTACCTCTCCTGGGCCTCCTCGCGCTGCTCCGCTATCCCCGCCGGCGCTGGCTTCTTCTCTGCGGCTGACGTCACGCATTGTGGACGTCACCGCTGAGGCTTGTGATTGGGCCTCAGCGATTACGTGAAGCACGCTGTCAGCACGCCCCACGTGATCTCTAAGGCTGAGGCCTGGCCTCAGCGGTGATGTCCGGGACGCCAGAAGATGACGTCGGACGCCAGGACAGGTGAGTAAAAATGTTTGTTATTTTTACTCACCTCAGGTTCCGGATCCCGGGGGCCCCTTTGGGGACGGGGCCCTGGGCAATTGCCCAGTTTGCCCCCCCCTAACGCCGGCCTTGCCTCTTGCTTGCTAACAATGCATTCTATCTAAAAATAAGAAATATGCGACAGTACAAACTTCAGGGGCCTACCTCACAATGTGCACAGAAGTACCTAATCTCCACTTTGGGTAAAAAATAACAGTCAAAAACATACTTCTACCAGCATCTAGTAGAACATTTAGAAATCTTTATCTGAGCCAAAAACACCAATAAGGATGTTTCCATTTTTTCTGGAAGATGCTGGCAGAGATACATTTTTGACATTATCAGTATCTACAGTGCCTTGCGAAAGTATTCGGCCCCCTTGAACTTTTCAACCTTTTGCCACATTTCAGGCTTCAAACATAAGGATATCAAATTTTAATTTTTTGGTGAAGAATCAACAACAAGTGGGACACAATCGTGAAGTGGAACGAAATTTATTGGATATTTTAAACTTTTGTAAAAAATAAAAAACTGAAAAGGGGGCGTGCCAAATTATTCGGCCCCCTTAAGTTAATACTTTGTAGCGCCACCTTTTGCTGCGATTACAGCTGCAAGTCGCTTGGGGTATGTCTCTATCAGCTGCACATTGAGAGACTGAAATTCTTGCCCATTCTTCCTTGGAAAACAGCTGGAGCTCAGTGAGGTTGGATGGAGAGCGTTTGTGAACTGCAGTTTTCAGCTCTTTCCACAGATTCTCGATTGGATTCAGGTCTGGACTTTGACTTGGCCATTCTAACACCTGGATACGTTTATTTGTGAACCATTCCATTGTAGATTTTGCTTTATGTTTGGGATCATTGTCTTGTTGGAAGATAAATCTCGGTCCCAGTCTCAGGTGTTTTGCAGACTCCAACAGGTTTTCTTCCAGAATGGTCCTGTATTTGGCTCCATCCATCTTCCCATCAATTTTAACCATCTTCCCTGTCCCTGCTGAAGAAAAGCAGGCCCAAACCATGATGCTGCCACCACCATGTTTGACAGTGGGGATGGTGTGTTCAGGGTGATGAGCTGTGTTGCTTTTACGCCAAACATATCGTTTTGCATTGTGGTCAAAAAGTTCGATTTTGGTTTCATCTGACCAGAGCACCTTCTTCCACATGTTTGGTGTGTCTCCCAGGTGGCTTGTGGCAAACTTTAAACGAGACTTTTTATGGACATCTTTGAGAAATGGCTTTTTTTCTTGCTACTCTTCCATAAAGGCCAGATTTGTGCAGTGTACGACTGATTGTTGTCCTATGGACAGACTCTCCCACCTCAGCTGTAGATCTCTGCTTTCATCCAGAGTGATCATGGGCCTCTTGGCTGCATCTCTGATCAGTTTTCTCCTTGTTTGAGATGAAAGTTTAGAGGGACGGCGGGTCTTGGTAGATTTGTAGTGGTCTGATACTCCTTCCATTTCAATATGATTGCTTGCACAGTGCTCCTTGGGATGTTTAAAGTTTGGGAAATCTTTTTGTATCCAAATCCGGCTTTAAACTTCTCCACAACAGTATCACGGACCTGCCTGGTGTGTTCCTTGGTCTTCATGATGCTCTCTGCGCTTTAAACAGAACCCTGAGACTATCACAGAGCAGGTGCATTTATACGGAGACTTGATTACACACAGGTGGATTATATTTATCATCATCAGTCATTTAGGACAACATTGGATCATTCAGAGATCCTCACTGAACTTCTGGAGTGAGTTTGCTGCACTGAAAGTAAAGGGGCTGAATAATATTGCACGCCCCACTTTTCAGTTTTTTATTTTTTACAAAAGTTTAAAATAACCAATAAATTTCGTTCCACTTCACAATTGTGTCCCACTTGTTGTTGATTCGTCACCAAAAGATTAAAATTTTATATCCTTATGTTTGAAGCCTGAAATGTGGCAAAAGGTTGAAAAGTTCAAGGGGGCCGAATACTTTCGCAAGGCACTGTATGTCTTTTGTGTTGTTTTAGTCTGATGAACGGGTAATAACTGGAGTTTTGCAAACCTTTAACTAGCGGTGAATTGTTCGGATTTATAAATGTAGATGGCAATACTTTCGCAAGGAACTGTGTCTACTTTGTTGTACATAGTTGTGCTGTTGTACACAATCTTTGGTTGTCTTTCAAAAATGTTTCTTTTACAAGGGAGATTTTCCATCATTCTACACTTAAGACTGATTCAGTCTCTATCCCATTATAAATCGGATGTTCAGATTAACATTTATAATATGCTGATTCAGCATGCTAAACCCTACAAGTTTGGCTGACAGCCACTAATGGACATGTGCCAAATTTGATCAACAATTATATATGAGCTACCCGTCACTTGATTATCCATTAGCTCAATGCTTACCAAGCCATCACCTTGACATTTCCAACACAAGAAGTGTTATCATTTTTTCCTCCTCTCGTATAATGTACAAGTATTTGATTTTCACTGCTCTCTAACCTTCTTTTATCATTGATATAAATAATATATAATTAATGGGATTGCAAGAAAATTGCTTTGTAATAGTTTAGCCATTGAAGGTGAACTCAAGTTTTCTACTTGACATCATTTGATGGTGTTTCTTCAATAGCTATCAAGTTGAAATTCCACAGTTTTAATAAAAAATGGAGGTTGATCTGGGCCATAATTTGGTGCAAACATTTAGACAATAGTAAAATGAATTTCATTTTCATTTTGGTGTTCATCTAATTGTAACAGACTGTTCTGAATTGTTTTAAAGTGAAGGTATAAATACATGAAGGGACAGTACAAAAACTTTCTGACAATCTTTTTTACTCCTAAACCTGTAACAAGGGGGCATTTCAGAATCATCACAGATGGGCATTATTTACTGTAAGAGCAGTGAGGCCATAGAATTCACTACCACAGAATGTGGTGATGGTGGATTCATTTTCCAAGTTCAAGAAGGCCTGGATGCAAGGAAAAAGTTCCAGTAAAGGGACGTCATAGTCCTTCAGCATACCAAGACATTTTGAACAATTGTATGCTTACAACTTTGTGAAATCAGTTTCAGGGAGACCCTTTTCTGTTCCAACATGACTCGTCCCAATGCACAAAGCATGTAAATGTATGGTATGGTTGGTTGAGTTTGATGAAAAAGAACTTGACTGACCTGTCCTCAACCCCGTTCAACTTTGAGATAAATTAGAAAGGAGATTACATTCCAGAACCTCTTGTCCAACATTAACCCTTTCCCGACATCCGTCGTAATAGTACGGCAGATGCTGGGTGCTTAAATATGGCGGCCGCTCAGGACCCGAGCAGCCGCCATAGCCGTCAGGTTTCTGCTGTATTATACAGTTGATAAACGGCGCTAATGTCCGCGATCACTGCCCGCAATGATCGCAGGCATTAACCCCTCTGGCGCCTCAGTCAAAGCTGACCAAGACACCATTTTACCGGCAGCGTGCTGGCGCCGCCATTTTGCCGGGGATCGCCGGCACCCGGAGCAAGCTCCGGGGCCGGCGTCCCATTGCAATGACAGCCAGGAGCCTTGTGAAGGCTCCCCTGCCTGTCTTTCATTAACTTCTATTGCAGGCTACTCTATGTGCCTGCAATAGAAGCGCCGTTTTTCTGCAATGCATTGCAGTGCATTAGCATTGTAGTGCATTGCATTAGTGATCAGACCCCTAGGGGGTCTAATAAATGCAAAAATAACTAAAAAAAAGTAAACAAAAAAAAAAAAATTAAAAAATATTAAAAATATTAAAAGTTCAAATCACCCCCCTTTCCCTAGAACATATATAAAAGTAGTTAAATACTGTGAAACACATACACATTAGGTATCTCTGTGTCCGAAAACCATCCGGTCTACAAATTTATAAAAATATTTTTCCCATACGGTAAATGCCGTAGCGAGAAAAAAAAAATCAAAAGTGCCAAACCACCGTTATTTCAAAGTTTTGTTAAACTAAAGTTCTGATAAATATTTGATTAAAAAGTGATCAAAGCACTAGTAATTCCCCAAAATGGTATAACTAAAAAGTACACCTGGTGCCGTAAAAAAAGACCCTATGCATCCCCGTACATGGAAGTTACGGGTGTCAGAATATGGCAACTTTTAAACGAAAACCCATAAGAAAGTCGCACAAATGCACTTTTTCTTCAAATCCACCCCATTATGAATTTTTTTTCAGCTTCCCAGTACACTGTATAGAATAATAAATGGTAGCATCATGAAAAAAAATTTGTCCCGCAAACATTAAGACCTCATATGGCTCTGAGAATGGAAAAATAAAAAGCTATTGGGTTTGGAAGTAGGGGGCGGGGAGCCAAAAACGAAAAACAAAAAACGAAAAAATGTCACCGGCTGGAAGGGGTTAATGTCTGACCTCAAAATAATCTTCTTGATGAATGGGCAAAAATTCCCACAAATACAATCCAAATTCTTGTAGAAAGCCTTCCCAGAAGAGTGGAAGCCATTTTATAAGCAAAGGGGAAAGATCAACTCCATATTAATGCATATGGATTTAGAATGGGATGGCATAAAAGCTTATTTAGGTGTACTGGGTATTGTAGGTGTCACAATATTTTTGCCATATAGTATATGTTGAAATATACAGGCCTATGCCTTTTGATTATAGGACTCACAATCAGGAGAAAAACTAAGTACACCCTCGTTGAATTCTATAGTTTTATCTATCAGGACCAGGGTCAGACTGGCCCACCGGGGAACCAGTGAATCCCTTGGTGGGCCTCAAGCCCCGACTATTAGTACTCATTTTGCCAATGCAAAGGTCAGGGGCCTGATCCAGCCCCTGACCATCCCAATCAGGCCCCTGACCAATGGATAGTGGCGTAACGATCGTGGTCGCAAGGACTGTGACTGCGACCGGAGAGGTACGGGGCCCGCCGCCAGCTGGAAATGACCGGGACCCCAGACTACCATGATAGTGGTTGGGGAAAGCCTGGTTCCCCGACCACTATACCTATTGTTAATGGAAAGGGGCCGGGCCCCTTTCCATTAGATGCCAGCCCAGTGGAAGTGACAAAAAATTAAAAAGAAAATACTCACCTGTCCTGGGCTCAGCATCGTCTCTGGTGCTTTTCCGGCCTCACTGCAGGGGCCTGTGATTAGGCCTCAGCGGTGACATGGGCGCGCCGGGTGTAATACTGTGTGGGGGCCACTGTGAGCATATAATACTGTGTAGGGGCTACTGTGAGCATATAATACTGTGTGGAGGCCACTGAGGAGCATATAATGCTGTGTGGGGGCCACTGCGGAGCATATAATGCTGTGTGGGGGCCACTGCGGAGCATATAATGCTGTGTGGGGGCCACTGCGGAGCATATAATGCTGTGTGGGGGCCACTGCGGAGCATATAATGCTGTGTGGGGGCCACTGCGGAGAGGAAAATGCTGTGTGGGGACCACTGTGGAGCATATTATACTGTCCCAGTATTGTTTACATGCCGGGCTCTGCGCTGCTCATTCACCGTGTTCTTGATAACTGTAGTTGTGAGTACTACAGCTGTAGCCTGGATCCTGATGGGCAATCGTTGGAACCAATCTAGTTGCAGCTTTTTGCTGCAAGCGTCACTGACGTACTGACGCTGTGCGCGGCGGCGGGTTTCTGCATAGGAGCCCGACCAGCAGTGTGAAAGGTAAGTACAACTTACCCACGCAAACAAAAAAAAAACAACTTTTCCCCCTATTTTGCTCCCAAATCTTTCAACTTCACTGACCACTCTGATAACTACAACCCCCAGCAGCTCCAGATGCTCTGGGTCTGTTGAGAGTTGTAATTCCCCCCCCCCCCCAGCTAATTTCTCACTGTATTATTACAGTGGGAAAAAAAAGTACTTAGTCAGCCACCACTTGTGCAAGTTCTCCCACTTAAAAAGATGAGACCGGTCTGTAATTGACATCATAGGTAGACCTCAACTATGAGAGACAAAATGAGAAAACAATTCCAGAAAATCACATTGTCTGATTTTTAAAGAATTTATTTGCAAATTATGGTGGAAAATGAGTATTAAGTCAATAACAAAAGTTCATCTCAATACTTTGTTATATATCCTTTGTTGGCAATGACAGAGGTCAAACGTTTTCTGTAAGGCTTCACAAGGTTGGCACACACTGTTGCTGGTATGTTGGCCCATTCCCCCATGCAGATCTCCTCTAGAGCAGTGATGTTTTGGGGCTGTCGCTGGGCAACATGGACTTTCAACTCCCTCCAAAGGTTTTCTATGGGGTTGAGATCTGGAGACTGGCTAGGCCACTCCAGGACCTTGAAATGCTTCTTACGAAGCTACTCCTTCATTTCTCTGGCAGTGTTCTTGGGATCATTGTCATGCTGAAAGACCCAGCCACGTTTCATCTTCAATGCCCTTGCTGATGGAAGGAGGTTTGCACTCAAAATCTCACGATACATGGCCCCATTCATTCTTTCATGTACACGGATCAGTCGTCCTGGTCCCTTTGCAGAGAAACAGCCCCAAAGCATGATGTTGCCACCCCCATGCTTCACAGTAGGTATGGTGTTCTTTGGATGCAACTCAGCATTCACTCTCCTCCGAACACGACGAGTTGTGTTTCTACTAAACAGTTCTACTTTGGTTTCATCTGACCATATGACATTCTCCCAATACTCTTCTGGAACATCCAAATGCTCTCTAGCAAACTTCAGACAGGCCCTGATATGTACTGGCTTAAGCACGGGGACACGTCTGGCACTGCAGGATCTGAGTCCCTGGCGGTGTAGTGTGTTACTGACGGTAGCCTTTGTTATGTTAGTCCCAGCTTTCTGCAGGTTATTCACTAGGTCCCCCTGTGTGGTTCTGGGATTTTTCTCACCATTCTTGTGATCATTTTGACCCCACGGGGTGAGATCTTGCGTGGAGCCCCTGATTGAGGGAGATTATCAGTGGTCTTGTATGTCTTCCATTTTCTAATTATTGCTCCCACAGTTGATTTCTTCACACCAAGCTGCTTGCCTATTGCAGATTCAGTCTTCCCAGCCTGGTGCAGGTCTACAATTTTGTTTCTGGTGTCCTTCCATAGCTCTTTGGTCTTCACCATAGTGGAGTTTGGAGTGTGACTGTTTGAGGTTGTGGACAGGTGTCTTTTATACTGAGAACAATTTCAAACAGGTGCCATTACTACAGGTAATGAGTGTAGGACAGAGGAGCCTCTTAAAGAAAAAGTTACAGGTCTGTGAGAGACAGAAATCTTGTCTATTAAAGGGTTTGTCCAGGCATAATTTGTTATGGTTTATCCTCAGGATAGGCCATAAATACCTGATATGTATGGGGCTGACCCCGGACTGATCAGCTGTACGGAGCCACTTCTGGCGCCCGTCCTGTACACAATATGGGTCCAGAAGCAGAAAGTTCTGTCCACTGTGTATTAGCCGGGCACCTTCACTGCATCTCAGCACTTATTGAAGTCAGTAGGAGCTGAGCTGCAGTGAAGACACCGGGCAACTAAACAGCGAATTGAGCTTTCTGCTTCCGGCACTGTGTTGTGTACAGAACGGGCACCGGAAGTGGCTCCAAACAGCTGATGAGGCCATGTGTTAGCTCCCTACAGATCAGGTATTTATGGCCTATCCTGAGCATATGTCTAATCTATAGTGCTTTACAAATGTCAATTGAGAGCCTCAGGATGCGGTAGCGCAAATTTGATCCAACGGAACAGAAATAATCTCTGCCCAAGAAGTAGAGACATCTCTAGTCGAGTGGACTTTTACAAAATCAGGAGGGGACAACCCCTGGGAGGAAAAAGACACCTTTATTGCCTCTTTTATCCATTTAGCCAAGGTTTTGATGCCTTCAAACCCCTGTTTCTACCGAAGTAGTTTATTAGAAAGTTGTGGGACTTTCTAAGGGGACCTGTACGCTGGAGATAGATCCGAAGGCATCTTACAAGATCCAAAGAGTGAAGTTTCTTCTCCTCCTCAGTAGAGGGGGAAGAAAAGAAGGTTGGCAAGGATATTATCTGATTTATGTTAGAACAAGAAGGTACTTTTGGAGTAAACCCAGGAAGAAATCTCAACTGGACTCAGTCAGGAAAAAAGGAGATGTATGGCTCTACGGCAGATAGAGCCTGTAACTCACCCACTCTTTGGCAGAGGTAATGGCAAGTAAGAAAGTAAGACCTTACAAGACAACATTTTAACTCCACCTCCTCGAGTGGTTCAAAGGGAGGCCCACATAGGCCTGAAAGAACTGTGTAGAGGTCTCATTGAGGAATGGGAATATACACAGAGGGTTTTAACCTTACCGCACCTTTCAGGAACCTAGAGATCAAAGGATCCTGAGAAAGACGTCTGCCCAGACAGGCAGAAAGGGCAGCCACATGGACTTTTAATGTCGCAGGAGTAAGACCCTTTTGCAGACCGTCCTGAAGAAATTCTAGCAGAGCCTCAGTGGGAGGATCTAAACTATCAACTTCCTTATTGGAGCACCAAGCTCTGAAGATGCTACTTATCCTCTGGTAACTTTTGGTCGTGGAAGGGGCTCTGGAACAGAACAAAGTCTTCAGGACAGCTTCAGACAGTCCTCTAGATTGGTATAAGGACTGGTCAACTTCCAGGCTGTCAAGTTGAATCTTCTCAGATCCTGGCATAACTGATTTCCTTGAACTACTAGGTTCTGGATTGGGGAAACTTCCAATAAGTCCCTCGACTCATCTGAATGAGTTGGGAAAACCAAGGTCTTTTCGGCCAAAACGGTATGATGGCAATTACCGTGGCTTGGTCCTGTCTTACTTTCATCAATACCCTCGGTATCATGGAAAGTGGAGGGAAGATGTATGCCAGCCTGAACCTCCACGGGATGGACAGGGAATCCACTGCCAAGGTATCGTCCTCCTGATATAGAGAACAGAACTTCTCCACCTTGGTGTTGAGTCTGGTCGCCATGAGGTCTACTTCCGGGAGACCCCACCTCAGGGTGATCTGATGAAAAATCTTCTGATTGAGGGACTAGTCGCCCAATACTGTTAGGCCCCAACTTAACCGGTCCGCTAATATGTTCAGGGATCCTCGGATATGAACTGCGGAGAGATGGGTTAGATTCTTTTCTGCCCAGGAAAAGATGAGCTTTGTATCCCTAAAGACCTGGTGCCTCCTTATTTGTTCAGATAGAGAACTGTTGTCATGTTTTCTGACCGAACCTTTACTGCTTTCCCACTGAGAAGGGGAGAGAAATGGAGGAGCGCCAGGCGAACAGCTCTGAGTTCTCGCCAATCGGATGACATGGCTTTCTCTATACAATTCCATGTTCCCCTTATGGGAATCTCTTCTAGATGCGCTCCCCAACCGGAGAGGGATGCATCGGTGGTCAACATGGTTAACAGGGTCCAGACGGGCTGGACTGTGGACATCCCGTCTTTGAGATGGAACCACCATCTGAGGGAAAGACGGGCTTTGTAGGAGACTTGAAAATTCTTGTCCAAGCCCAGCGGACTATGGTTCCAAACTTCCAGAGTCTCCTTCTGGAGGGGGCGCATATGCCATAGGGCCCAAGGGACTGCATCTGCAGATTTGAGACCCAGAACCTTCATCACCATTCTGATGGAAACTTGCTCGGTAAGATATAAATAACGTGTTGCCTTGATGATCCTCTCCTTTCTGACGAGTGGTAATGATATTTTCATCTGATCGGAGTCGACGCTAAAGCCTAGGAATTTTTTCCGTGTGGAAGGCTTGACCTCTGATTTTTCCCAGTTTCTAATCCAGCCTAACCGCTGGAGAAACGTCACGGCTAACTGGAGATGATATAGTAGAATCTCTTCTATTCTGGCTTTTATCAGCCAGTTGTCCAGGTATGGCACGATAAACAACCCCTGGAGCCTGAGAGCTGCCGCTACAGGGGCTACCACCTTGGTAGAGGTGTGAGGAGCTGAGGAGATGCCAAAGGATAATGCTGTGAACTGAAGATGTTGAGTCCGGCCGGCAACCGTTACTGCGATCCTTAGGTATCTTCTGTGAGGAGGATACATCGGGATGTGTAAATATGCGTCCTTCAAGTCTAAGATGACGAGGACATCGCCGGGTTGAAGAAAGGCAACCACTGATTTTATGGTTTCCATATGGAACTGTTTTCTCTGGATGAAATGGTTTAGGAAACTTAGATCTATTATTATTCTCCAGTGCCCTGATGGTTTGGGTACCAGGAAGACCGGAAAGTAGACTCCCAGGCCTTCTTCTGAATGGGGAACCAACTCCAGAGCTCCCTTGTCTAAATATTCCCCGATGGACCTTTCTAGCACCAACTGTTTTGGAGCGGAAAGCAAGCGAGTTCTTACAAATCTGTCTCGAGGAAGAGAACAAAAATCTATAGCATAACCCTGTTGTATGACCTGAAGGACCCAAGGATCCTGAATGTGTTCTTGCCAAGTGGGGAGAAAGTGAGAGAGGCAACCTCTGACCGGTAATAAAGCCACCGAGGGAGGAAAACTGGTGGTGTCAAAAATCAGGCTTTTTACCTTGCTCCCCTTTAGGGATTCTGCGACCAGATCTCCTGGCTTGATAACCAGAACGCCTCTGATACTGAGGCCTGGATTGAGGTTGACGCTGAAAACCTCTACCCAGACCTGAAGGCCTAGATCTGCCCCTGAAAGACTGAGGAAGGCATTTCCCCTTAGCCAGACCCTCCATAATGTCATCAAGAGCTTTGCTGAAGAGCTTGCCAGGCTCAAAAGGCAGAGAGCAGATATTATATTTGGAGGCGTTGTCTGCTCTCCAGGGTTTAAGCCATAGTGGCCTTCTAGCGGCCATAGAAAGAGCCATAGACTTGGCTGCTATCTTCATCTGATGAACGGAGGCTTCGGATAGGTAATCTGCCGATAAAGAAATTGAATCCAGGAAAGACAAGAGACTGTCCCTGGAGACACCAGAGTCAATGTCCTTCTCTAGTTTGGAAAGGTCTGCTCTCAATTTATTTGCTACCTCACTGGAAGCAACCCCAACAGAAGCCTGGGTAGAGGCAGCAGAGTAAACTTTCCTAAGTGTGCACTCAGTGCGTCTATCCATGGGGTCTTGTAAATTAGAACCGTCTTCAGCCGGTACTACTGTACGGCGAGATAATTTAGCCAAGGCCATATCTACTTTGGGCAGGGGGCACCAGCGGTCCTGCTGTACCTCCGTAAAAGGAAAGAGGGTCCTAAATCTCCTGGATAGAAAAAAAGGTTTTCTGGACGTTTCCATTCTGCCATCATTGCTTTGTCAAGAGTAGCATCCACTTGGAAAGCCCTTGACCCTCTACTGGTGGAGCATGAGGCTTCCCCTGGGTCAAAATCACGATCACCTGACCAGATGGACTTAAGAAATTTCTGCATTTTTTCCAAAGGAAAAAGAAGCCTGCCAAACGCCTCAAGATCTTCATCAAAAGTATGCGTCTCGTCCAAGATCTGAAAATCCTTTTCAGAGGGACCCGCAGAGTGAGATTGCCGCTCAATGCATGGTCTTTTGGAAACCTGGGAGACAGAATCCTTGATCTCCCTCATAGATTCTTTAACATACAGTATTCCTTTACCCAGGTAATGACAACCCGCAAGGAAGGCTCATCAGCAGGAGGAGCCCGACACTGGCGGCAGCGGATATACTTGTACCTATCTGGAAGGGGAGTGTCACAATCCCTGCAAGCAAGATGTCTATGCTTGGTGTAACTTTTTCTTCTGGGTACGTCATCGCCGTTAGAGGGAGAGGAAGACATCTAAGGAACAAAAAACGATAAAATGAAGATCGAATTTTTTTCAAACAAAAAATGTTTTTTTTTTTTGCTTAGAGCGAAAAAAACTACCGTGCAACTTGAGAGAAATTAGAAAAAAAGAAAGAAGAAAGTAGGAAAAAAAGAATCCACCTAAATGTAAGTAGCTTAAAACCATGGAGATAAAGAAACCTCCCTCCACCTGTCCTACCACACAGGACAGAAAAAAACACGAGGGGGGGGAAGGTCTTCTTTACCTCTTATAGGTGAATTAATTTTGTTAATTAAAAGTTCCCCCTGTCCTATCAGCACACAGGGGCAGAAATACCCCATATTGTGCTGCTGTTGGACGTAAGGGAATAAGGGTTGACATCTGCACTAATATTTCTACTCTATGATGTGGGTTTATTTTGCAGCCACAGAACATGGACACCTTGCAGTCACTGAGTCGACCATGAACTCATCTGCATACTAAAGTATTCTCGAGCCAAATTTTAGGCCATCTATGCAACAGCTAAAGCTTGGCTGAAACTGGGACATGCAAAAGGACAATGATCCCAAGCATACCATTAAATCTACAACAGAATGCATGAAAAAAACCCCAGAATTAAGATATTTCAATGGCCAAGACATGATCTAAACCTCAACCCATTTGAAATGCTGCTAGGAGACTATAAGAGGTATTCAGCATGGGGCATATTGTAAAATTCTGTGTTTTTTACTGTTACATTTTGCATAGTAATTTCGTACAATGCCTTCTTCCCCAGTTTTAAACTACTTATATAGTCCTGATTTTTTACACAACAAAATAATAGAAGAAACGAAGAAAAAATCTGGAGAGAAATATTTCTAAATTTACTTAATAAGTAACTTGATAAGCATTAGGGCACATGGGGAATTAATTTGGGTATCTTTGGCATGGTAGAAGCAGAAAGCTTTTGTATAATTTCATTGTGGGCAATTTTCACTGGGGGTATACAGCTTCCCAAAATCTTTTCAAGAAAATTACCTAAAGGAGGTCTAGTTTTATATAATCTGTCATACAGTAGCTAAGGGAATCAGTTGCTGTGAATGGAGCATGTTAATATGACATCATAGATTGACGAACTGACTGGCACAGAGACCCGAATATTCCAAATTGTTAATTTTTTTCCCAAAACCGAACAAATGGAAATTTGTCTCGGCTGAACTAAAATGGTCACCGCATTATACTCTGGGTTCTCTTCAGGGGAGGTGAAAAAAAAATAAAAAACATTCACACTCACCTTCCCTTACCTTTTTTGGGCCTCCTCACAGCATCTGGCACCCTCCTGGTGACGTAATGCATCCAGGGTCACTGCTAAGGTCACTGCACAGCATTAAATTCAAAAAGAAATTGTGTACCGATTTAGGGAACATTTTCTTGTACCCATTCAGTATACATTACACCTCTGTGGTTGTACCTGGAAAGCTCTCTAAAGTTTGGTCATTAGTTTATAAATTTTACATTATGGCCAAAATGCACACTATCATTGCTGAGCTCTGTGTTACTGCAATCAAATCTCTCAAAGTGACATCACTCTCTGAGCTTTTTTTCACTCTCAGAGCATAAGTGTTTACTCCTCCTCAACTGTGTACAATTCTTTTGTATAATTTATTACCGTTTTTATATTTTTAAAAAAAACATTTTATAACTTTTTTTAACACCTAGTGAAGCTAAATAATTAATCAATAATGTCTTGAATAATTGATTAATTAATTAAAATGGGTTAAAAAATTTGAAGTAATACCAATTTTGATTTTGTCCAGGTCTGGGAGTCTCTACTTCCCGGTCTCTCTTGACAAAGAAATTCCACTCATCCAATCACTGGCCCGCCTTAACAGTTCACTGTTTGTGTATTTCTGTGTGTTAAAAGCAATGTATTGCCAATTTTTTAAGTTACTTATTAAAACCTGATAATACAATTATGGGGCTGCCATGTTTCCTGTGCCTTTCCTCCGCCATTAACAGCATTTGGTGATATGCTTTACAGCATAGTCATTGCCATAGTTGTCAATAGTCTGAAGCTGACTCATTGACGTCTATGAGAAAATTTTGAATCTATTATCAGTAGTGGATGTAATGAAGGGTGATGTCATCTATAGGGATATTAACTTCTGTTGCGATACTGTCTTTCTTGATTGCAATGTAATATTTTGCAATATTTTTAAAAAATATTGATTGCGACATTTAAGATGTAAAAAAATATATAAAAAATAAGTTTAACTTAAATATCTGGTTTAAAAAGTAGGTCATTTGCTGGTGACACATTCCGTTTAAGAAAGAGAGAGACTAGAGGGGTACACAGGCACAAAAGGAATGTGAGCAATGGTGGATCAGTTAGGTGAGTATTTCTAAGTTTATTTTTTTATCCTATGCCACTATAAAAAATTTTATTTCTGAAAAACTCCTTGACTTTTGATTAAACTGTCACCTCCTGCGCACTCGACCCGATCCAGTCACATCTCATCCCCAAACTCTCTGAAGTCATTACTCCTGCCCTAACCCATCTCTTCAACCTATCCCTAACCAATGGATCCTTCCCTTCCACCCTCAAACATGCTACAGTCACACCTATACTTAAGAAACCCTCCCTCGAACCGTCCTCTCCAGCCAACTATCGCCACATCTCACTGCTCCAATACGCCTCGCACACTAGCACACCACCTCCCTGCCACGCCCTCTTTCTGTAGGTGTCCCCCAAGGCTTCGTCCTAGGACCCCTCCTGTTCTCCATCTACAGCCTAGGCCTTGGCCAACTCATAGAATCCCATGGTTTCCATTACCATTGCTATGCTGACGACACTCAAATATATCTCTCTGGACCAGACATTAACTCTCTGTTGTCCAAAGTCCCAGAATGCCTAGCAGCCGTAGCCTCCTTTCTCTCCTCCTGCTTTCTCAAACTCAACATGGAGAAAACGGAGTTCATAATCTTCACCCTTCCACGCATGACCCCCCCCACCTGACCCATCTATCAAAATTAATGGAACCACTCTCACCCCAGTCCCACAGGCCCGCTGCCTTGGGCCTTCAAGCGGCATATTCAAACCCTCAACACCTCCTGCCGCCTCCAACTCAAGAACATCCATCAAATCTGCTCCTTCCTCACCCCTGAAACTACAAAGATGCTAGTCCATGTCCTCATAATCTCCCACCTAGACTACTGTAACACCCTTCTCCATGGCCTCCCAACTAACACTCTCGCCCCCCTCCAGTCCAAGTTAAACTGTGCTGCTTGCCTAATACACCTCTCCCCCCGTTCTTCATCGGCCGCTCCCCTCTGCCAATCCCTTCACTGGCTACCTGTTGCCCAGCGAATAGAGTTCAAACTACTAACACTGACATACAAAGCCATCCACAACCTGTCCCCTCCATATATCTTCGACCTAATCTCCCGATACCTGCCCACATGTAACCTCCGATCCTCCAAAGACCTCCTACTCTGCTCTACTCTTATCCGCTCTTCACACAATCATCTCCAAGACTTCTCCCGTGCATCCCCCATACTCTGGAACTCATTACTAAGACACATAAGACTGTCCGTCTCCCACAATCACAAGCTGTCTGAAATTGCAGACAACTTATCACATGACTTATGCTGTATGATACATTTTTAGCATCATGCTAGAAAAACTAGACACAGTTTTAGCAAATGTTGCATTCTAAACCATTCTCCTTTCTACTAAGCCACGCCCTATTATCTCTAAACCACACCCATTGTTGAGTGAGATGCAAACATGTTTAAAATACATACAATAAGTGGTGCAAGGCAGATACATCAATTGTTTAATTCGGTACCCCTTTAAGAATTTATAATGGCGATAATCTAAAAAGTTCAGAAGCCAAGTGGTAACCTTTTTCACAAACAAATGATGCTATAATATGACTAATTAATAATTTATGGACTAAGTAGCCAATATTTATATAATATTTAATGTAGAATTAAAGCATAGTGTTATTTTTGTTCATGGCATTTCTCCAAGCCAAGAATATTGTTAATAACCTAATTGTTTCATAGATGTGTCTGAACTCTGACTTGATAGATTGTATTTTATATTAATCTACAAAATAAGTGCAATATATCCCAGCCTGTATGACTCAATGCTCCTACTCACTTTCATCATAAAGAATTATAGATAAATGAATGCAACAATTGTACCATTTGGATGCAGATATTTGCTGTCCAACTAATGAGAAGAAAATATAGTATGTACTGGCCTTAAGGGTTTCCTTGCAGCCTATACTGCATTAAAAAAGCTTCAGTCAGCACAATAAGTTACTTTGATGTAACCCTTTGAACAGTTTCATAGTTTCATTATTCAGTTTCATTCTTAAGATTACATTTAACCAGCATTACAGTGCCTTGCGAAAGTATTCGGCCCCCTTGAACTTTTCAACCTTTTGCCACATTTCAGGCTTCAAACATTAAGATATAAAATTTAAATTTTTTGGTCAAGAATCAACAACAATTGTGAAGTGGAACGAAATTTATTGGTTATTTTAAACTTCTGTAAAAAATAAAAAACTGAAAAGTGGGACGTGCAATATTATTCGGCCCCTTTACTTTCAGTGCAGCAAACTCACTCCAGAAGTTCAGTGAGGATCTCTGAATGATCCAATGTTGTCCTAAATGACTGATGATGATAAATATAATCCACCTGTGTGCAATCAAGTCTCTGCATAAATGCACCTGCTCTGTGATAGTCTCAGGGTTCTGTTTAAAGCGCAGAGAGCATCATGAAGACCAAGGAACACACCAGGCAGGTCCGTAATACTGTTGTGGAGATGTTTAAAGCCAGATTTGGATACAAAAAGATTTCCCAAACTTTAAACATCCCAAGGAGCACTGTGCAAGCGATCATATTGAAATGGAAGGCGTATCAGACCACTGCAAATCTACCAAGACCCGGCCGTCCCTCTAAACTTTCATCTCAAATAAGGAGAAGACTGATCAGAGATGCAGCCAAGAGGCCCATGATCACTCTGGATGAACTGCAGAGATCTACAGCTGAGGTGGGAGAGTCTGTCCATAGGACAACAATCAGTCGTACACTGCACAAATCTGGCCTTTATGGAAGAGTAGCAAGAAAAAAGCCATTTCTCAAAGATATCCATAAAAAGTCTCGTTTAAAGTTTGCCATAAGCCACCTGAGAGACACACCAAACATGTGGAAGAAGGTGCTCTGGTCAGATGAAACCAAAATCGAACTTTTTGGCCACAATTCAAAACGATTGATTGTCTCATTTGCACTTGAAAAAGGAGACCTTTTATCTCCGAAACGCCTTGTGTGTTGAGCTAAATAAAGAAATCTATTTGGAAAGCGCAGGATATGCACCTCTATTTTTTTGGCTCTTCACCTGTATCCAACCCAATCTACAATCTTTAAACAGAACCCTGAGACTATCACAGAGCAGGTGCATTTATACGGAGACTTGATTACACACAGGTGGATTATATTTATCATCATCAGTCATTTAGGATCATTCAGAGATCCTCACTGAACTTCTGGAGTGAGTTTGCTGCACTGAAAGTAAAGGGGCCGAATAACATTGAACGCCCCACTTTTCTGTTTTTTATTTTTTACAGAAGTTTAAAATAACCAATAAATTTCGTTCCACTTCACAATTGTGTCCCACTTGTTGTTGATTCTTCACCAAAAAATTAAAATTTTATATCTTTATGTTTGAAGCCTGAAATGTGGCAAAAGGTTGAAAAGTTCAAGGGGGCCGAATACTTTCGCAAGGCACTGTATCTAGACATAATTTTTTACTTTATGTATACTATCATTAAAAAATCAATCAAAAAATGTTGTTTCAATCATTTCCTTTTAGGCTCTACATTGCGGGACGCAGCCATAAAGCGGTATGGAAAAGACCGCGGCAGAAATGCATTCTGTTTTTCCACAGCGCTTTTCACAGAAAGTCCGCAAAGTTTTCCCTGTCCTAATTATACCTATATGGAAAATGCCAGCGTTTTCATAGGTAAACATAACAGTTTTTGAAATCACAGCATTTCTACTGCGGATATTTTTCTGCAATGTTTCCGCTGCAGCCAAATTTCAACATTTTTGCAATGTGGTGCCCCGGCCTTAAAGTTTTCAAAATAATTCTAATCTAATAGAATTACGAAAAACAAGTATTTTCTCCTATAAATATGTTGCTCAAAGGGTAAAGTTAGCAATCGGCCAGGATCAGTTTAAGGCCAGGGCCCCATGTTGCAAAAATGCCGCAGCAAGAAAACCCTGCATTTTACATAACCTGCAAATTGGATGGGATTCTGGCTAATCCCATCCATACATTGCAAAAAAAATTCTCAGCGGAAAAGCTGCGTTTTCAAAAACGCTTGTGTTTTTGAAAATCGCAGCATGTCAAATATACTTACGGAAAAGCTGGCATTTTCCGTATAGGTATAATATGGGCAGAAAGTCCGCAGAAGAAAACTCTGTGGACTTCTATGAAAAGCGCTGTGGAAAAAAACATAATACGTTTTCGTCGAGGTCTTTTCTGCAGCATTTTATTTGCTGTGGCTCGCTACGTGGGGCCTTAGCTTTAAAGGGGTTTTCCAGAACCACAATATTGATGTTTTATCCTTAGGATATACTTGTATGATATAGAGGCTTGAGAAAGGCAGTAGTTCTTATGTCGAAACGCATTGCCATTTTATCTTTTTAATTGTTTTCAAATAAATTGGATTTTGGCAGTTCTTGTTTTAAGGTCCTTTTTTCTTTATTTTGATAGGATAGGCAATTAATAACAGGTCAGTGAGGTGTACAACTCTCAGCACCCTTGCTGATCAACTGTTTGAAGGTGCCGTTCACGCCGTTCACGCTCAGCAAATTACTCCAGTTTTTATTGTTTACATCAGTTCACCTACCTTCAAGCCTTCTACATAGTAATGTAGGTGCTATTGAAACAGCACTCATGTGTCCAGGAAGGAGGTGCTCAGAGAGGAGCTCACTCAGTATAGACACAATACAAAAAAAAATCAGGCATTTTCAAAATAGATACAAAAGGATAAAAAACTCCAATATTATTAACTATCCAGACCAAACTGACATTTCGGCTGTAATGACCTTCATCAGACATCGGATTGCAAGGGGAAATGTGGAGTCAGGTAAGAACTGTAGCACAAGAAGAAAAGGTGCAAGGCTGTGGTGAATAAGTGTTCTTCACTGGATTTTTTTTGTATTCTGTTCATTAATGATGATGCAGTCTACTGCTGCTTCTCCCCATGAAGTGAATGAGACAAGTTGCAATACCCTGCACTGCAGCTAATAAGTAGATAGCATGCAGGTAGACAGACCAAGGTAAGGTAAACAACAAAGAGACCACAACTCTTGACTCAACCAGTCAAATAGCTGATCAGGTGCCTAGAATCAGAACCTCACTAATCTGATATCCTATGGAAAGGCGATCAATATTGTGATTTTGAATAAACACCACTGTTAATAATTGCATCCATATTGCTCCCATGTAAAATAAAAGTAAATAAAAGAGTAAAATTGTGTCCGAAGAGTACCCACATTGTTTTTGCCAGTGTCCACTAGTGGTTCATATTTCACTGTTCAGAATTTGTGCTGCTCTATTACACTAAAACTATGAAGGCAGCTATTTGAAGCTTAAACTTACTGTATATTATCATTTGCTGTATCTAGCTTTCCATTTGGGCCTACTCAAGGCTACATTAAAATCCAAACTATTGTTTCAGTTCTTTGTGAGAACTGTCTTGGCTTGACTGGTCTTGTTGCTTTACTTGATTTTCTTCTACTATGAATCCAATAAGTATATTGTTCAAATAGTAGTTCATATGGTGTGCAGACCACAGTCTGTATATGGTAATGTTTCCTGGAGGAGTGTAACATCTCTCAAGAGTGCCTTAGAAGGAAGGTCAAGGTTATCCAGCCATGCACCTTATACTTTTTCAAACTTACACATGGCTTGGTGCACAGTTCTCTCTTTGTAGGTACATAGGTATATATTGTGCTGAAAATTTGGCACAAGGCCCTTTCTTGCCACGAACCCCCGCTCTGTGCTTCGTTTACCACATTGTGCAAATGTGGACAGAGCAAGGCAGACCAGGGCAGAGACCCCTCATCTCATCATATTTCTAACTACTATAGATTTCCATTCTGGCCCTGGGACGTGCGGCTGATTTATGAAGTGGCCGGAGTATGCGCTATATTAGTATCTATCCGGCCTAGGCCTAGGTGGGAAACCTTAGGCTCAACATCTAGTATAATTTTATACATCTTTTGGACAAGGTCAAGGACACCAAACACAGGTTCAAAAAGATGATTTTAATTAGAGAATAATATGGGTGAACTACACTCCCCTATTCATTCAGAGGCCACACAAAAACACATTTGCCCTTAATTCATGGGAGACCAAAGCCCTAAGAGAGTGAGGTGAGTCATTTTAGTGTAGGAACCCACCCAGTGGCATAACTAAAGTCTTGTGGGCCCCGGTGCAAACTTTGTCCAGGGCCCCCTACCCCACTCACTAAAGCGTATTCTTGATAGTGACGGTTATGGGTGCTGCAGTGGTATCTCAGATACTTGAAAGGGATACAGCTTTAGTACCCACAACTGTGGTTATCAAGAATACAGTGAGTGAGCGGTGAGTGTGGGAACCACAGTGGCTCCCACACAGTATAATATGCTTCACAGTGTTCCCCACACAATATAATATGCTCCACAGTGGCCCCACACAGTATAATATGCTCCACAGTGTCCCCCACACAATATAATATGCTCCACAGTGGCCCCACACAGTATAATATGCTTCCTACAGTGGTCCCACACAGTATAAAATGCTCCCAAGAGGCCCCCTAGAGCTGCTTGAGGTGAATATCATGAAATTCGATGAACATTCGTGAGGTTTGGCTCTCCACTTCGGTGCTATTATTGTATTCTGGGGTATCCTTAGACCCCAGAGTATAATAAGGAGAGGCTCAGGGGAGATGATTAAAAAAACACTTACAGTCATGGCCAAAAGTTTTGAGAATGACACAAATATTATATTTTCACATGATCTGCTGCCCTCTGGTTTTTATGTGTGTTTGTCAGATGTTTTTATCACATACAGAAATATAATTGCATTCATATTATGAGTAACAGAAGCTTATATTGACAGTTAGAATGAGTTAATGCAGCAAGTCAATATTTGCAGTGTTGACCCTTCTTCTTCAGGACCTCTGCAATTCTCCCTGGCATGCTCTCAATCAACTTCTGGACCAAATCCTGACTGATAGCAGTCCATTCTTGCAAAATCAATGCTTTAATTTTGTCTGAATTTGTTGGTTTTTGTTTGTCCACCCGTCTCTTGATGATTGACCACAAGTTCTCAATGGGATTAAGATCTGGGGAGTTTCCAGGCTATGGACCCAAAATCTCTATGTTTTGTTCCCTGAGCCATTTAGTTATCACCTTTGCTTTATGGCAAGGTGCTCCATCATGCTGGAAAAGGCATTGTTGAGCGCCAAACTGCTCTTGGACGGTTGGGAGAAGTTGCTCTTGGAGGACATTCTGGTACCATTCTTTATTCATGGCTGTGTTTTTAGGCAAGACTGTGAGAGAGCCGATTCCCTTGGCTGAGAAGCAACCCCACACATGAATGGTTTCAGGATGCTTTACAGTTGGCATGAGACAAGACTGGTGGTAGCGCTCACCTCTTCTTCTCCGAATAAGCTGTTTTCCAGATGTTCCAAACAATCGAAAAGGGGATTCATCAGAGAAAATGACTTTCCCCCAGTCCTCAGCAGTCCACTCCCTGTACCTTTTGCAGAATATCAGTCTGTCCCTGATGTTTTTTCTGGAGAGAAGTGGCTTCTTTGCTGCCCTCCTTGAGACCAGGCCTTGCTCCAAGAGTCTCCGCCTCACAGTGCGTGCAGATGCACTCACACCTGCCTGCTGCCATTCCTCAGCAAGCTCTGCACTGCTGGTAGCCCGATCCCGCAGCTGAAACACTTTTAAGAGACGGTCCTGCCGCTTGCTGGTCTTTCTTGGGCACCCTGGAGCCTTTTTGGCACCAATGGAACCTCTCTCCATGAAGTTCTTGATGATGCGATAGATTGTTGACTGAGGTGCAATCTTTCTAGCTGCAATACTCTTCCCAGTTAGGCCATTTTTGTGCAGTGCAATGATGACTGCACGTGTTTCTTTAGAGATAACCATGGTTAACAGAAGAGAAACAATGATGGCAAGCACCAGCCTCCTTTTAAAGTGTCCAGTGGTGTCATTCTTACTTAATCATGACAGATTGATCTCCAGCCCTGTCCTCATCAACACCCACACCTGTGTTAATGGAGCAATCACTGAAACGATGTTAGGTGGTCCTTTTAAGGCAGGGCTGCAATGATGTTGAAATGTGTTTTGGGGGATAAAGTTCATTTTCTAGGCAAATATTGACTTTGCAAGTAATTGCTGTTAAGCTGATCACTCTTTATAACATTCTGGAGTATATGCAAATTGCCATTAGAAAAACTGAAGCAGTAGACTTTGTAAAAATTTATATTTGTATCATTCTCAAAACTTTTGGCCATGACTGTATACTCAACTTACCTCACCTCTCCTGGGTATCCTCACTATATCTGCCTCTCTTCAGCAACTACTTCGGTCCTCTTCTGCCTGCGGCTGTGGTGATGCGCCCCAGACGTCACTGCTGGGGTCTGTGATTGGGCCTCAGAGGTCACATGGGCGCGCTGACATCATTATACTCCCATTGCCCAATCACAGACCCCAGCAGTGCTGTCTGGGGATGTGACCTCAGTCACAGGCCGGAAGAGCCCCAAAAAGGATGCTGTGGACTGTCAGAAGCCGAGCAGAGGTGAGTATAAGTATTTCTTATTTTTAATCACCTCCCCTGGGCAGGCTTCTAATGGATAGGGGCCCGGAGACAATATGCATAGCAGTCAGGGAACTAGGCTTTCTCTAACTGCTATCATGGTGGTCCAGGGCCCCGGCCATCTCCAGCTGGCCGCGGGACCCGTACCACTCCAGGCCCAGTCGCGTCTGGTTACGCCCTTGGACAGAGGCGTAGCTGGGGGGGGGGGGGGGCAGAGGGGGCGACGGCCCCGGGCCCAGTGAGAAGGTGGGGGCCCACTAACGGTATCAAAAGATTTCTATCTACATCAGCTGCTTAGCGCTACACATCTTAGACTGGTTCCTCACTCCCTGGCTGAGGAAGACATATTAACCGAGTGAGGAACCAGCCCAAGATGTGTAGCGCTGAGCAGCGCACGTTGCTGACTTTTACAGCGCTTACTTATCCTGCTCACCGCTTACTGGCTGACTGAGGTTGAGCAGGGAATGATACCTGCATTTGATTAGAGCAGAGCGTCGGCACGTGACGCGCAGCGCGCCCGAAACTCCGCCCCCTGGTACCTGCCTGTGCTCTGTGTGCTAACAGATACTGCAGAAAGTAGCAACAGGTCGTTCTGCAGGGTGTCCTCCACATCAGGGTCCTTCCAGGCCAAGCTGTAGTTTCAAAAGTGGTCATTACTAAGTTTAATAGGCTGTATTTGTGTTATCTTAACAGTGTCCCTTTTCAGCACTTTTAAAAGAGTTGTTTAGTTTTGAAGATATTTGATACTGATGACCTCTCCATAGGAGAGGTCATCAGTATCAGATAGGTCAGGTGACAGTGAATCCCAAAACTGAACCCTACAGTCAGAGGTGTAGCTAGCGGGGGGGGGGGGGGGGGGGCAGAGGGGGGGGCTGCCCCGGGCCCACTGAATCTTTGGGGGCCCACCCCAGGGCCGCCATTAATACATCCTTTATTTATAACTAGATCGGTGTCTGCAGACACCGATCTAGTTAAAAGGCTTCCTGGTGCTTAACTGTCTTGGAAACCACAAGCCAATACAGGCTTGCGGTTTACAAGACGCTGAGACCACAGACGGATGTCTGCTTCTCAGCACGGGCGGCACGATGACGTCACAATATCGCGCCGCCCGCGCTCAGACACAGACGTCCTGTGCGTGGACAGGGAGGAAGTGACGGCGGCTCCATTCATCATCATCGCAAGTAGGTGAGTATGACTTTTTTTTGTGGGTATATTAATAGTATAAGGGGTGGTTAGGAGGGGGAAATATAACTATAAGGGAGGATTCATTAGGGGGCATTATAACGATGGGGGGGTCATTTATATAAGGGTTATTGGGGGTTTTTATTAATACAAGGGGGAGGTTAGTTATATAAGGAGCCATTAGGGGGCATCATTTATATTAGGAGGCATTATGAACATAAGGGGGTGGTCATTGATATAAGGGGTCATTAGGGGTGCATTATTTATGTCAGGGGGAATCAGGGGCATAATATGAGGGTCAATTTAATTTAATGAAAGTGGCACTTGGGCTTTATTAAGACTAAGGCCCCACGTAGCGGGCTGCAGGAAAAACCGCAGCGGTAACATTGTGGTTTTTCCCGCAGCACTTTTCACAGAAGGTCCGCAGAGGTTTCCTCTGTGGACTTTCTGTTTTCAATACACCTATATGGAAACCGCCAGAGTTTCTGTAGGTATAATTGACATGCTGCGATTTCCAAAAACGTTTTTGGAAATCACAGTGTGTCTGCTGCACATATTTTTCCGCAATGTGTGGATGGGATTTGCTAGAACGCCACGGTTTTTTTCTGTGGATTTTCGCCACAAGGGGCCCTATCCCATCCCCACTTTGCAGTAAAATATGCACAGCAGAAACGCTGCGATTTCCAAAACAGTTGCAGTTTTGGAAATCGCAGAATATCAATTATACCTACTGAAACGCCGGCGGTTTCCCTATGGATATAATTGAAGCAGAAAGTCCGCAGAGGAAACCTCTATGAACTTTCTGTGGAAAGTGCTGCAGGAAAAACCGCGATGCGTCTCTGCCGCGTTTTTTCCCACAGCTGTTTTTTGCTGCGGGACGCCACGTGGGGCCTTGGCCTTAAGGTGTTTTCCATCTCATTTTTATTGATGGTCTATCCTCAGAATAAAACATCAATAAGAGATAAGTGACTCCCCACTGATCAGCTGTATGAAGGGGCTATGCCGCCTGTTTATATCACACGCTGTCTGTTTATAGTGTCCGTGTGATGTAATTACAGCCTTGTCACATAGACGTGTATAGGACGAGGCTGTAGTTACATTACATGGCCGCTATGAAAAGAATGACACTATGTAAATAGAGAAGGGGTCACGGCGCTTACACAGGTACCACAGTTCATTCAAACAGCTGATCCTGGGGGTCCCGGGTATTGGAACCCCAATAATTTTTTTTCCCATGTTTTTTTTTTCCCTTTTCAATTAGGAAATACCTGGGACATTATTAATAAGGGGCACTATTTAAAGGGGGTGCACAGGGAAGTTATTAATTTAAAGATGCACTTGGGGGTATTATTCATTATAGGGGGTTATATTATATATTTTATAATTAGGGGTAGCAGCAGGATGGGGGCTTTGTGTAGGTGAGGATAATGTGGGTCAGGTGCCTGGAAAAGTGAGGAGCCAAAGATGTCTGTGTTGCAAACTTTACAGAGACTGGAAGAAGTGGTCATGGCCGTTCGGATGAAAGAGATGGGGAATGTGAAGGATTAGTCAGAGATGTCACCGGTAAGTCACAAAATGTTACTGTCCTGTATTCACCTAAATTGTCTGCAGAGCCCTGTGTAGAGCTGCTATATACCACTATACGCTCACCGCATACTGATAGTATCAGTATACAAACATGTCCAAGTTGGGGGCCCACTTGGACATGTTCGCCCCCCTGTGCCGAACCCCTAGCTATGCCTCTGCCCTTGGACCCACCTAACAGAGGTAACCATGATAATGGGAGATGGGCTAACAATTACACTTATCAAAATGTAAATAGTACCAAGAACTTAATTTTTATGTATTCTTACAGTATATACAGTAGGTATTTTCAGTAATGCTCTTAGTGCTAGTGGAGTGCTGTTGCAACTTTTTGTGTTCGCAAGATAAAGGACATCAGTCCAGAAGGTCCCAACCTCCCATACTCTCATAACATGTGCAAGTGAGCATTTTTCATTCCGGAGCATGTGCACAGAAATTCCCTTTTTAGAATGTATGTCACATACTTTGATGCCAAATATATCTCAAAATTTAAAAGGTAGATGATGAAAACTGAATGGGACAATAATGTAAAATTACCATTTCTTGAAAATAGATCTATTGCACAAGGGACAAGCAATCATGGGCTAATGCTATAACATATTTTGATGATTAGGTACACACAAGGGGCCGATTTCATGGTTAAAGCTGGCACCTTGCTGACCCAGACTGGCCACTCAGTTCATTTGGTGGAATTTTTGCGGCGGAATCTGCTGTAAAAATTTCACCTTCCATTTTTTTCAATTGGAGGCGTATGAAAAAGAAGCATCCTACCAAATCTTCAGGTGGAATCCACCTAAACCTCTCATTGAAATGCATGTGGAAAAGATTATGCTATATGTTCAGTATGTAAAATGGTGCTGCTATCTGGCACCTTATCCCCTTTCCCTGTTTAATATGTAATAACATACTTCCTAACACTTCTGGAACATCTGGGAGGCCCTTGAAAAATGGGGTGACCTCCCAAATTCCCAGTAGAGCTGTCATGCCAAATCTCTCAGGCCTGGCATGGGTTCCCCATGCGCCAGGCTAACAGTCATTTTTTTAAGTTAGTTGGGCACTTTATGACCAAAAAGGGGTCATGGTCACATCCAATTAAAAGGGGGCATGGTCACATACAGGGAAATGGCCTAACCCTGCAAACACAATTCATATCAGCCTTGCTTGCTAAATTTTGCAAGTATGTGTAATGCCACAATTTAAAAGGAGTACTTAAGTATTACCATAATGGCAATCTATTAATTTTGCGTTTCTTGAATTATTTTCTTAACACTTAAGACTGATCACTTTCTTGGGGGTACTTGGTGCAAGCTTCTAGTCAGTAGGGGGTACTTGTCTTGAAAAGGTTGAGAAACACTGTTCTAAACAACCTGTATATAAACATGCTGAGATGAACATGACAAGAAGTGGACATATATTATAAATATCTAGTTTTGTCTTTTGGACATTTTATTAAAAACATTCTCAAATACTTACTAGATAATATATCTGGATGATATATTAATCCCATGACGACACAGCCTAAAATAACCTTAACCCCTACACACAGCAAGACCTACAGTGGGGAAAAAATGTATTTAGTCAGCTACCAATTATGCAAGTTCTCCCATTTAAAATGATGAGAGAGGCCTGTAATTGACATCATACATCATAGGTAGACCTCAACTATGAGAGACAAAATGAGAAAACATATCTAGAAAATCACATTGTCTGATTTTTTAAGAATTTATTTGCAAATTATGGTGGAAAATAAGTATTTGGTCACCTACAAACAAGCAAGATTTCTGGCTCTCACAGACCTGTAACTTCTTCTTTAAGAGGCTCCTCTGTCCTCCACTCATTACCTGTAATAATGGCACCTATTTGAAATTTTTATGAGTATAAAAGACACCTGTCCACAACCTCAAACAGTCACACTCCAAACTCCACTATGGTGAAGATCAAAGAGTTGTGAAAGGACACCAGAAACAAAATTGTAGACCTGCACCAGGCTGGGAAGACTGAATCTGCAATAGGCAAGCAGCTTGGTGTGAAGAAATCAACTGTGGGAGCAATAATTAGAAAATGGAAGACCTGCAAGACCACTAATAATCTCCTTCGATCAGGGGCTCCACGCAAGATCTCACCCCGTGGGGTCAAAATGATCACAAGAACGGTGAGCAAAAATCCCAGAACCACACGGGGGGGACCTAGTGTATGACCTGCAGTAAGCTGGGACTAACGTAACAAAGGCTACCATCAGTAACACACTATGCCGCCAGGGACTCAGATCCTGCAGTGCTAGACGTGTCCCCCTGCTTAAGCCAGCACATATCCGGGCCCATCTGAAGTTTACTAGAGAGCATTTGGATGTTCCAGAAGAGTATTGGGAGAATGTCATATAGTCAGATGAAACCAAAGTAGAACTGTTTGGTAGAAACACAACTCGTTGTGTTTGGAGGAGAGTGAATGCTGAGTTGCATCCAAAGAACACCATACCTACTGTGAAACATCGGGGTGGCAACATCATGCTTTCGGGTTGTTTCTCTGAAAAGGGACCAGGACGACTAATCATGTATTGTGAGATTTTGAGTGCAAACCTCCTTCCATCAGCAAGGTCATTGAAGATGAAACGTGGCTGGGTCTTTCAGCATGACAATGATCCCAAGCACACCACCATGGCAACGAAGGAGTGGCTTCATAAGAAGCATTTCAAGGTCCTGGAGTGGCCTAGCCAGTCTCCAGATCTCAACCCCATAGAAAATCTTTGGAGGGAGTTAAAAGTCCATGTTGCCCAGCGACAGCCCTAAAACATCACTGCTCTAGAGGAGATCTGCATGGAGGAATGGGCCAACATACCAGCAACAGTGTGTGCCAACCGTGTGAAGACTTACAGAAAATGTTTGACCTCTTTCATTGCCAACAAAGGATATATAACAAAGTATTAAGATAAACTTTTGTTATTGACCAAATACTTATTTCTCACCATAATTTGCAAATAAATTCTTTAAAAATCAGACAATGTGATTTTCTGGATTTGTTTTCTCATTTTGTCTCTCATAGTTGAGGTCTACCTATGATGACAATTACAGGCCTCTCTCATCTTTTTAAGTGGAAGAACTTGCACAATTGGTGGCTGACTAAATACTTTTTTTTTCCCCACTGTACATGTACACTTTGCAGGTATGGCGGCTGCTCTGAAGCAGATGACTTTGATCAGGGGCATTTAACCGCTCAGATGCCGTGGTCAGATGTGATCACGGCATCTGAGTGGTTACTTTCACTTTCCCTATTAGAATCGGTAATGGGACAGCCCCCTGTGGCCCGATCGTGGGAGCCATCCCATTATCATGGCAGCCAGGAGCCTTCTGAAGACTCCTAGCCCTGCCATAGCATTGTAACTACTGAAGCCGGCCTGCAGCAGACTTCAATCTGCCATAGACTATGGCACAGATGATCTGAAGATCACATTGTTAAGCCCCCTAGAGGGGCTAAAAAAAAGTTTTTAAAAAATATAATTTAAAAAAAAAAAAACTAAAAGTTTATATCACCCTCTTTCTCTAGATCATATATATAAATGTAAACAAATAGAAGTAAAAATGAACACAATAGGCATCCCTAAGTCCGAAAATGCCTAAATTATTAAAATATAAAAACATTTGTCCCATACGGTAATTGCCGTAGCAGGAAAAAATGCCAAATGGCTGAAATGCAGTTTTTCGCCGATTTGCCTCCCTAAAAAATTGAGTTAAACATGATCAAAACATCACACATTCCCAAACATGGTATCAATAAAAACTACATATTGTACCGCAATAAAAAACACCTTACACAGCTCCATATACTGAAATATAAAAAAGTTACAAGTGTCAGAATATGGTGATTCAAAATTTTGTTCAAAATTTAGAATTTTTGTAAAGTTATTAAAACATGAAAAAAACAATAAAAATCTGGTATCATTGTCATTGTACTGACCTGAAGAATAAAGCTAACAGCATTTTTACCGCAGAGCGGAAGCCGTAAAAAAACAAAACCTGTAAGAAAATGGTGGTACTACATGTTTTTCTCAATTCCAACTCATTTTGAATATTTTTCCCACTTCGCATTGTACAGTCATGGCCAAAAGTTTTGAGAATGACACAAATATTCTATTTTCACATGATCTGCTGCCCTCTGGTTTTTATGTGTGTTTGTCAGATGTTTTTATCACATACAGAAATATAATTGCATTCATATTATGAGTAACAGAAGCTTATATTGACAGTTAGAATGAGTTAATGCAGCAAGTCAATATTTGCAGTGTTGACCCTTCTTCTTCAGGACCTCTGCAATTCTCCCTGGCATGCTCTCAATCAACTTCTGGACCAAATCCTGACTGATAGCAGTCCATTCTTGCAGAATCAATGCTTTAATTTTGTCTGAATTTGTTGGTTTTTGTTTGTCCACCCGTCTCTTGATGATTGACCACAAGTTCTCAATGGGATTAAGATCTGGGGAGTTTCCAGGCCATGGACCCAAAATCCCTATGTTTTGTTCCCTGAGCCATTTAGTTATCACCTTTGCTTTATGGCAAGGTGCTCCATCATGCTGGAAAAGGCATTGTTGAGCGCCAAACTGCTCTTGGACGGTTGGGAGAAGTTGCTCTTGGAGGACATTCTGGTACCATTCTTTATTCATGGCTGTGTTTTTAGGCAAGACTGTGAGAGAGCCGATTCCCTTGGCTGAGAAGCAACCCCACACATGAATGGTTTCAGGATGCTTTACAGTTGGCATGAGACAAGACTGGTGGTAGCGCTCACCTCTTCTTCTCCGAATAAGCTGTTTTCCAGATGTTCCAAACAATCGAAAAGGGGATTCATCAGAGAAAATGACTTTCCCCCAGTCCTCAGCAGTCCACTCCCTGTACCTTTTGCAGAATATCAGTCTGTCCCTGATGTTTTTTCTGGAGAGAAGTGGCTTCTTTGCTGCCCTCCTTGAGACCAGGCCTAGCTCCAAGAGTCTCCGCCTCACAGTGCGTGCAGATGCACTCACACCTGCCTGCTGCCATTCCTCAGCAAGCTCTGCACTGCTGGTAGCCCGATCCCGCAGCTGAAACACTTTTAAGAGACGGTCCTGCCGCTTGCTGGTCTTTCTTGGGCGCCCTGGAGCCTTTTTGGCACCAATGGAACCTCTCTCCTTGAAGTTCTTGATGATGCGATAGATTGTTGACTGAGGTGCAATCTTTCTAGCTGCAATACTCTTCCCAGTTAGGCCATTTTTGTGCAGTGCAATGATGATTGCACGTGTTTCTTTAGAGATAACCATGGTTAACAGAAGAGAAACAATGATGGCAAGCACCAGCCTCCTTTTAAAGTGTCCAGTGGTGTCATTCTTACTTAATCATGACAGATTGATCTCCAGCCCTGTCCTCATCAACACCCACACCTGTGTTAATGGAGCAATCACTGAAACGATGTTAGGTGGTCCTTTTAAGGCAGGGCTGCAATGATGTTGAAATGTGTTTTGGGGGATAAAGTTCATTTTCTAGGCAAATATTGACTTTGCAAGTAATTGCTGTTAAGCTGATCACTCTTTATAACATTCTGGAGTATATGCAAATTGCCATTAGAAAAACTGAAGCAGTAGACTTTGTAAAAATTTATATTTGTATCATTCTCAAAACTTTTGGCCATGACTGTACAGGATAATAAATGGTACCATTTTGAAGTACAACTTGTCAAGCAAAAATCAAGTCCTCATATGACTACATAAACTAAAAAAATAAGAAAGCTATGGTTTTTGGAATGCAGGGAGTAAAAAAATGAAAAGGGTTAAAGGGGTTGAACTGTTATGGACAGTTATTCTATATCCACAGGACAGGTGATATGTGTTCAATCACTAGGGCCTGATCGCCAGGTCCCCCAGTGATCAGAAGGACCCCTAAAGGCCTCCTTGTGAATGGAGCACCAGTGTGCTTGTGTTACCAGCGCTCCATTCACTTCTATGGGGCTGCAGGTGCTCCCGGAGATTAAAGTCCAGCTCCATTCACAAGAAGACTTTTAGCCCCCTGTCCTCCTGATCTGTCCATAACAGCACAACCCCTTTAAGGACACAACCTCATTTTTCAAATTTGACATATGGCACTTATTTGGTAGTAACTTTGGAACATTTTAACTTACCCTAGTAATTAGGACATTGGTTTTTTTTGTTGTTTTTTTTGTAACACATAGTTCTTCATGTTAGGGATTAACTTTGGTCAATACTTTTTGCATTTTATTTATTTAAAAAAAAATAGTAAATATGGTGAAAATGCTGATAAATTTGCAAATCAATAAGACTTAAAATGCTCTGCTTTTCAGACAGATACCACCCAAATTAGTTAATAAATATTAGTTACCATGTCTCTGCTTTATGTTGGAATAATTTTTTTTTAAATGTTACAAGACATACAAGAAGAGATGGGCTAACCTCTCAAGATTTGTTTTGTGTTCAGGTTCGGTGGCTTCGGGTCCCCTGCCCGTTTCGGGTCCCTTGTTCGTTTCGGGACAAACAAGCCCTGTACAAACCATGCTTTAAAGAGGACCTTTCACGTCCTCATGTATATGCAGTTTCACATACCGCTAGAAAGCTGACAGCGCGCTGAATTCAGCGCGCTGTCGGCTTTCTCATTACATGCCCCGGGGCTGGAGATATCGGGGGTCTAAGGAGGATGACGTGCCATCAACTATGCCGAGCACACTCAACACTCTCCCCAGCTCTGCTCCTAGGCCGGACACCACTTAGGAGTGTCCTGCAGCACTACCCAATGGTGGTGGTAGTAGTTTTCCTCTTCGGTGCTTCCAGTTGGAGTCGGATGGGACCTGATGGTAAGGCAGGAACAACTCAGGCAGGCAGATGTGCAGTTGAAACAGAGTGTTACTTACTCAGCAACTGAACAGGTAAATCAACAAGCAGCTTCCAAATGGGGGTTGCTGTTCTGCAGTGTCCAGCTCCCCAGCCTTGGTCTTAGGAGGGTGCCCAGGGATGTTAAGGCTCTAAGGATAAAGTCCACTCCAACTCCAACTATAACTGCTCTCCTCCGCCTCTCCCAGCAGTAGATACTGGGAATTGTAGTGTAGGGTTATCCTGACAGGGATCTGGTTACCTTCTATAAGGTGCCAGTCCAGCTCCTCCTATCACGGAACTCCACTGCTCCTCCTGGCACAAAGTCCAATCTTTAGACAGCTGAACTCCCTAGCTCAGGGCTGTCTCTGGTTGAGCCTTCGGCTGAATTTTCCTCCTCAGGGGGACACAGACACTAGACACAGACTAGACTAGACTGAGCTCTAACAGTTCCCTCAGGAGACCTAAGTCTCCCAGACTCTGCCCAATGGCCTGTGATAGGCCAGGGCTGTACCAAGTACAGGGTGTTTGAACCACAGGGGGAACTAAAGGGAAAAACAATGGGATAGCTGCATAACAATGACATAGAACATAGAAGACAGGACATACAAACACAACCTAGAGGCACAAAAGACAAATAATAAAAGCAGGATCACTCTGGGATGCTGCATCTTTGACATATCAAGGGCCTCTTCTGCATCCAAGGGAGAGTCTTCCTGCTCTTCCAGTCTATGCGTCCCAGTTACTCTACCATAATGATCCTGACTCAGATCCTTATCCTCCACAGGGCAATGACATTGACTAAAAGGTGAAAACTGTTCCTCCTCTTCCATCCATCATTGCATGAAAGTAAGGGTTTCCTGTAAGATATATAATAGAGAACCATTTAAACATCAACAATCACAGTCTATCTAGTACATCTTTGGGAAAACAAGAGCCCCAAATACACAGGCTTCGTCTAGACGAAGCCCTAGATGTAACCTGTTGGCGAAACGGCAGGGTGGAGTGCAGGCCAGGTGCGATTATACTGGGATGTTTGTTATTCTGTGCATATGTTTCTGTGTATTTGCGGCTCTTGTTTTCCCTAAGATGCACTAGATAGACTGTGATTGTTAATGTTTAAGTGGTTTTCACAGACCCTGCTCCAATATTGTCCTATATTTATAGCTATATACCCCTGTATTTCTCATTTGGCCTTTATTATGTGGTATCTCCATTTTTCACATCCCCTTTCCTTTATTTGTGTTGTTACATGCTATGTTTTATTAATAAAATGCAATTGTTTTATTATTTAGTGGTCATGATTTTTTGGATTTGGTTATCGCATGATCCACAATTGTTTTTGGATTTGGATTTTTTGGAGTATTAGCCCTTGTTCATGCTTAAGTTCTTACTGTTAGACTTGAGCAGTAGAGGTTGCTATTGGCCTGAAAGGGGTATTCCTATCTCCTGGATTATTTATTAACTTGTAGCTTAAAGAGGTTGTTCAAACTAAACAATATTTTATCATTAGGCCAGGGGAGGTAAAAAAACAAAAAAAAACATACTCACCTGTTCCCAATGCTCTGGTGTCCTCCCAGGGCGGTCCAGACTGGTCCGGTCAGCTTCCTTCTTGATGATGAATTTCTTGTCGGCTGTGACATCCCGGTTTCATTCAGTGGCCTCAGGAAGAGAACTGGGGACATCAAAGTTAGTGACGTCCCCAGTTCCCTTCTTGAGGCAGCTGATTGGCCTCAGCAATCACATGTGGCGGGTACTTCCGCCTGAAGACAACGAAGCTACAGGACCGGACCATGCGAGTAGGTGCTGGAGCACCAGGGACAGGTGAGTATGGTTTTCTTTTATTTTTTTTTTCACCTCCCCCAGCCTAATTAATAGATAAATTTTTAGGCTGGACAAACCCTTTAAGCTAACTGAAGTGTTTTACCCAATACCTTGCTTTATCCATCCTGCTCCCTTTGCCAGAAACTGCTCACCAGGTATCCCTAGTGTTTACAGCTCATTGCCTAGGTTACAGGCCATTACTCTTATCTAGATCTTGTGGTTGGATGATGACTCAGCCCCTGCTTCCAGCCACATATATTCTCTTCTGTTTCTGTTTCTATCTCTGCATTTTAGAGCTATAGTAGCTTCTTGAGCAGTCCTCTGTTTT
This sequence comes from Leptodactylus fallax, assembly GCA_947044405.1. NCBI lineage: Eukaryota > Metazoa > Chordata > Amphibia > Anura > Leptodactylidae > Leptodactylus > Leptodactylus fallax. Next base: position 985,584 of record CAMRHE010000141.1, read on the forward strand.
CATTGTATGTAAATCCAGAGATAATTGCAATTTAGAAACTGGCACAGCACTGACTTGGAAACCAGGAAGTGGAGGGGAGAGGAAACAGGGGGCAGATGAAACCCAGAGATGAGAAAACCCCTTTAGGCTAAGACCCCATTGTAGTGGGCTGCAGCAAAAAAAGTGCTGCAGGAAAAACCACGGCGCACTGCATTTTTTCCCGCAGGGCTTTTCACAGAAAGTCTTCTTCCGTTATACCTATAGGGAAACTGCCACCGTTTCTGTAATTGACATGCTGCGATTTCCAAATCGCAACGGTTTTGGAAATCACACCGCATCAACTGTGCATGTTTTTCCGCAATGCGTGTTTGCTGGGACTGCAAAACGCGCAATTCTTGCCACAGTGTATCTGTCGCAGCCAAACTGTGCCGTTTACATCGGCCTTAAAGTCTGGTAATAGTATGGTAGATGGCTGGTATCTAAGCATAGTGCCAACTCAGGATCTGAGTGAGTTCCATAGCCACAGGGTGCAGTATCACAGTCTATAGTATAAGCAATTCCAAGAAGTTAAAGAATATTAATTTTTTTAGAAGTTTTTTTGAAAATATAAAAAATAAAAATATAAAAACTCAAATCACCCCCTTTCCCTAGATAAAAATAAATAAAGTCAAAATTTAAATTAGGCATCACAAAAGGCATCCATATCAAAAAATTCCAGGACTATAACAATCTAAAATTATTTATCTCATAAAGTGAATGTCGTTGTCATTGAGAGGAAAAAGCAAGATGTCCATATAGCCATTTTTTTGCCATTTCACCTTTCCAAAAAATTGATTAAAAAGTGATCTAAATGTCACACATTCCGCAAATTGGCATAAATAAGAACTACATTTTGCCTCTCAAAAAAGACATCTTACACAAAAATATAAAAGATACTGTACACAGAAATAAAAGTTACAGGTTTAATTTTTGTAATGTATTATCACCATGATCATACTAACCTGCAGAATATAAGTAATGTCATTTTTAATGCACAATGAACAGTGTAAAAACAAAGCCAGTTAGAAAGTGGCATAAGGCTGAAGCACCACGTTGCGGAAACGCAGCTTTTTTTTGTTGCAGGTTTTGCTGTGTTTTTGAGCCAAAGTCAGGAGTGGATTGAGCAGAAAGAAGAAGTATAAGAGCTTTCTATATATTTTCCATTCCTTTTGTAGCTATTCTTGGCTTTGACTCAAAAAAAACGCGGCAAAGTCGGCGACAAAAAAAGCTGCGTTTCTGCAATGTGGGCCTCAGCCTTATTGTGCTTTTTTCAGTTCCACCCCATTCCAAGTACAGAATATTATATGGTGCTATTATGGAGTAAAATGTGTCTAACAAAAAAAGTTATGGTTTTGGAAAGCAATGAGTAAAAAATTAAAATGCGGAAATGAAGAATGGATTTTTTGGAAATGGGTTAAAAGAAATGTACCAGCATCAGGTCTTTTAAACCAATGATACCAATGCTGTAGGTTGTATCTTGTTGGTGCAGTTAATGTTCCCTTTCTGTGTCAATGTGCAATCTTGCTGCCAAGAAGTGTAGATTATGATGTTAATCTGTTTTCCCTTAGTCCCAACAGCAGCACAATATTAGGGTATTTCTGCCCCTGTGTGCTGGTAGGACAGAATGGAATTTTTAATGAACAACAAATAGTTAACTGTAACCCCTCCCCCCTCCTCAATATAAGGAAGGAAGTACCAACCCCCCAGCGTGTAATTATGTATAAAGACAAATACATAACACATAGGGAGGGAGCCTTGTGCTGCTGTTGGGACTAAGGGAAAACAGATTAACATCATAATCTACCCTTCCCTGTCGTCCCACAGCAGCACAATATTGGGGATCTAGCAAGAAAAACCCTAGGGAGGGCTCTCTTGAAGAATTGATTTTAACACGGAATGGCCAAAAGAAGTGGCCTCCGTACCCCGGATGTTAAATCTGTAATGATTAACAAAAGGTATGGAGAGAGCTCCAAGAAGCTGACAAACAAATTTGTTCCCAAGGAACAGAGCTTCTTTCCACCCAAAAGGTAGAAATGGCTCTTGTAGAATGAGCTCGAACAAATTTAGGGGGGTCTAACCCCTGTGAAGTGAAAGACAATTTTATGGCTTCATTGTGCTAAGGAGGCTTTACTGGTCTTGAGCCCATTATTTTTCCCAGGAAATGGTAGAAAAAAATTCTCTGACTGTCTAAAAGACCGAGATCTCTGAATATAAATTCTGAGGCATTTGGCCACATCCAGGGAGTGAAGTTTAACTTCCTCCAGAGATGATGGACTGGGATAGAAAACTGATAATGAGATAACCTGGTTTAGGTTAGAATATGAGGGTACATTAGGGAGGAACCCTGGCATAAATCTTAGTTGTACTCACAAACTCTCTGAGCTGAGGTTATGGCCAAAAGGAGCACTGTCTTTAGTGTGAGAACTTTAATCTCAACCTCTTCTAGAGGCTCCAAGGGGGAATCACATAACCCCTTTAAAACAATAGATAAATCCCATTGAGGGATTGGGTGGGTAACAGGCGGACTAAGCCTGAATGCACCCTTAAAATATCTTTTAACCAGCTGGTCTGCAGATAGCTGCTTATCTAAGCAGGCTGACATGGCAGCAACCTAAGCTTTCAAGTGAAAGGTATAAGGCCCTTGTTCGAGCCGTCCTGAAGGAATTCCAGGATCTCTGGAATAGAAGGATCCAAGCTCTCAATTCCTCTAGCTGATGCCCAGGAGATGCAGATGATTCGGATCCAGGCGTAATTTTTATTTGTAGACTCTGCTCTAGCGAGAGAGAGAGTTCTTACGACGGCTCCTGAGAGTCCCTTAGATTGTAATAGGGACTGGTCAATCTTCAGGCTGTCAGATTGAAGGATTTCAGATCCTGGCAGAGCCTGGGCCCTTGAGACACCAGGTTCTGAATTGGGGGAAGCCTCCAATATATCCCGTGACTCATTTGAATGAGATGGGAAAACCAAGCTCTCTTTGGCCAGAATGGAATGATGGCGATTACAGAGACTTGGTCCTGTCTGATTCTCATCAATACCTCTTGGTAGCATGGAGATTGGAGGAAATATGTATGCCAGCCTGAACCTCCAAGGGATGGACAGGGCATCCACAGCCAAGGGATTGTCCTCCTTGTATAGAGAGCAGAACTTCTCTACCTTGGCATTGAGTCTACTTGCCATCAGGTCTATCTCTGGATGACCCCGTTTCAGGGTGATTGCTTGAAAGACTTCTGGATGGAGAGACCATTCCCCTGGAACAGTGATGCCACGACTCAATTGATCCGCCACTACATTGAGAGACACTCGGATATGTATGGCAGAAAAAAGTTCTTCTCTGCCCAACTCAAGATTTTCTCCACGTCGCTTAGAAGAGGTTGTGACCGAGTTCCTCCCTGCTTGTTTAAATAAAGGATGGTCGTCATATTGTCCGATCTTACATGGACTGCCTTGTCCTTCAACTTTTCGGCAAAGTGAAGCAGTGCCAGTCGTACTGCTCAGAGTCCTCTTCAATTGGATGACATCATCTTCTCGAGGGAATTCCAATGCCTTTGGGCTGGAAAGTCGTTCAGGTGGGCTCCCCAACCTGTGAGTGATGCATCTGTAGTCAACAGGGTCCAGCGAGGCTGGACTGTGGACTTTCAGTTTCTTAGCCGAATCCACCAATTGAGGGACGAGCGGGCTTCCTGAGACAGGAAAAAACTGTCTAGACCGCTGGTTTTGCGATTCCAGGCCGACAGGACTTCCCAAGGGACTGCTTCTGCAGCTGATGACATCAATCCCAAAACTTTATGCCTGTCCTGATGGTGATTGGCCGAGGAACCAGCAGGAATTTTGCGGCCTTGATGGTTCTTTCCCTTCTGGAGGGAGGAAGAGATATTTTCATTAGGCCTGAATCAAGTATGAACCCTAGAAATGTTTTCTGGGTTGCTGGTAATATTTTGGACTTTCCCCAATTTATAATCCACCCCAATTGTTGGAAGAGATTCATCGTGATGAATAGATGCTGTAGTAGGCCTTCTCTTGAGAGACTTTTAAAAGCCAGTCCTCCAGATAAGGAACACACATGAACCTCTGTATTCTCAGTGACTCAGCTACCATGGATAGCACCTTGGTGAATACGTAGGCTGCTGATGTTATCTCAACTGGAAGTGTGGTGAATTGGAGGTGTCTCAGCCGACCCTCTACAACCACTGCAGTTCTTAAGTATTTTCTGTGAGCAGGAAGAATAGGGACGTGGAGGTGGACGTCCTTTAGGTTGAGAGTGGCCATGAAATCTCCTTGCTGGAGAATGGATATCACAGACGTTTCCATATGGAAATTTTTTCCGAGATAGCTCTGCTGAGGTATCGTAGGTCTATTATAATCAACCCGTCTCGTGAAGGTTTTGGAACCAGAAACACTGAAGAATAAATTCCATACCCTTGACGTTGTGATGGACAGCAGGGAGGCGAGAGGTCTGTATAATTCTGTCCTGGGGAGGCACAGAAAAAACTATGCCGGAACCGAACCTGATTATCTCCAAGAGCCATGATCTGTTACCCCCACAGGAACTTTATGTCTTGGAGGAGGGAGAAGGTAATAGTCAGAAATTTGGTTCTCTGATTTTCCTGTATCACGGAAAAAAAGATGTTTGGAGTTCCCACTCAGGAACCTAGAACGTCCACATGTGACCTCTTGCAGGTGGTGGTCTTTGAGGAGACTGTCCTCTACGACACTGTCTGCCCTATCCACGGAAGGACTTTCCTTCCTTTCCCACTAGTCCTTGTATCGTGTTCTGCCCACAAATATTAAATTTTGAGGCATAATCCGTCCTCCAAGGTTTTAACCATAGGGGGTGACGGGCAGTCGAAGTCAAGGCCCTAGACTTGGCAGCTAACTTCACCTGGAGAAGAGGTTTCATTGAGGTAATCCACCTCAAGGGCTATACCCTTCAAAGAGGACAACAATTCGTCCCTGGAGACCCCCAAATCAATATCTCTTTTTAATGAAGAGAGGCCGGAGCATAGCTTCTTAGCTACCTCACTAGCAGTGCCAATCAATCACTGTGCAGAGAGAGCCGTAAATGCTTTCCTTAGGGAGCACTCTGCCCGGTGGTCCATGGGGTCTTGAAGACTGGACCCGTCCTCAGAGGATACAAATGTTCGCCTGGACAATTTGGCAACTGCCATGACAAGTTTAGGTGGTGGACCCAAGTCCCAACTGGTTCTCAGCTATTGGGAAGAGTGTCTTGAACCTCTTGGATAACGTGCAGGTCTTCTCTGGGTGTTTTCACTCGGTGGACATAGCTCTTTTAAGCATGTCGTCCACATTGAAGGCCCTAGGCCCCCTAGAGGTGGAACTAGAGGCTTCCTCAAGGTCAACATCATGGTCCCTTGACCTGATGGACTTCAGTCATTTCTGAATTTTCTCCAGAGGAAAAAGCATTTTTTCTATATCCGTATCTGAACCCTCGGATGAAAAATTAGCTTCCTCTATGATCCTGAATACTTCATCAGATCGTATGACAGAAGCGCCATTGTATTCCACAGCGCTCCACAGACACAGACAGTCACTGTCCCATACACTGTGTTCCAAATTATAATGCAAAAAGTGTTTAGGAGTGATAAGGTAAGAATTTTTTTTGTTTGTCAGTTAAACTCTTTGATGGTGATGTGTGTCAGGGCTCTTTATATCACTGAAAGCAATTGCAGACACCTGTGCTAATTAGTTTGGCAGGTGTGTCCAATTAAAGGCAAGACTACTTAAGAAGGCTGTCCCACATTATTAAGCAGCCTACATTTTCAGCCAAAATGGGAAAGAAAAAGGATGTGTCGGCTGCTGAGAAGCAACAAATTGTGGAGTGTTTAGGTCAAGGCATGACTACAATCAACATTACCAAAACACTTCATCATGATCATCGCACAATCAAGAAGTATGTAGCTGATTCACAGCACACACATGTGCGTGCTGATAAGGGAAAATTGAGGACTCTTTCCAACAGGCAATTACGTCAGGTTAAAAGAGCAGCTTCAAAAATGCCTTGTCATAGCAGCAGACAAGTTTTTGAAGCTGCTGGTGCCTCCAACGTCCCCCGAACAACAAGATGCAGGGTCCTTCAGAGGTTTGCAGCTGTGCGTAAGCCATCCTGTCGACCTCCTCTATCCACTGCACACAAGCAGAAACGGCTCCAGTGGGCCAAACAATACATGAAGACTGACTTCAAAACTGTTTTGTTCACCGAAGAGTGCCGTGCAACGCTCGATGGTCCAGATGGATGGAGTGGAGGATGGCTTGTTGATGGACACCCCATGCAAACAAGGCTACGGCGCCAACAAGGAGGAGGTGGAGTAATGTTTTGGGCTGGAATCATGGGGAGAGAGATTGTCGGCCCCTTTAGGATCCCTGAAGCGGTAAAGATGAACTCCATAATGTATGTGGAGTTTCTCAAACAGCACTTCCTGCCATGGTTCAAGAAGAAGAACCATGCATTCCGCAGAAAGATCATTTTCATGCATGATAATGCACCGTCTCATGCTGCAAATAACACATCTGCATCTCTGGCTGCTATGGGCATAAAAGGGGACAAACTTAGGGTGTGGTCCCCATGCTCCCCTGACCTCAACCCCATTGAGAACCTCTGGAGCATCATCAAAAGGAGTGTCTATGATGGCGGGAGGCAGTTCACATCTAAGCAACAGCTCTGGGAGGGTATTCTGTCCTCATGCAAAACAATTGAAGCAGAAACCATCCAAAAACTGACAAATTCAATGGATGAGAGAGTTCAGAAGCTTCTTTCGAACAAGGGGTCCTATGTGCAAATGTAACATCACCTCGAATAAAGTTTTGGCTTGAAAACTGTTTGATTTTAGTTTGTAATAACCTGCTAATGCTTATAATTTCACAATGACCATTTTTTTGTTCTTAATAAAAATGAAAAGGTTGCAAATTCTGCTGTGCATAATAATTTAAAACATGCATTTTGAGTGTTTATTTTTTTTTAATATACTGTTATCATATGCAGTTTGTTCAAAAACCTTTCAATTATACTCGAATAGTTGATGACTGGAAAATTACAATGACTACAATTCATATAGGTAATTTTGGAAAATATGAGAAAATATTATTTGCATAATAATTCGGAACACAGTGTATAGGGTTCACAATCCATACCCCCCACCAGCACACCTTTGGAGTGTGGGAGGAAACTGGAGTACACCCACGCAAACATAGGGAGAACCACAAACTCCCTGCAGATGTCACCCCTGGCAGGATTTAAACCCGGGACTCCAGCTCTCTGAGGCTGCAGTGTCAACCACTGAGCCACTGGGCTGCCCGAGCAGCACTGGTGGCATATATTGAATTTGTAACCATCAGGCAAGGGAATTTCACAGGAGCGACAGTTTAGATGTTTGTGCCTAGACGCAGACTTACCTGGAGGATTCATCACCACCAGACGCATAGGAAGACATCTTACCGCAAGTGTAAGAGTAAATAGAAAGAAAGCCAGAAAAAAAACACAACAATACAAGTCTGTTGAACTAGAATGCCCAGCATGCACACTCTCTGCCAAACAACAAAGAGGCAGAAGAAAGGAAGCAGCAGACTTATATAGAAGAAATGGAGAGCAAAGACTCTCCCAATACCTGTGACAGGTTACACAGAAAATAAAAGCCCTTTATTTCTCTTCACTTTTTTTTTTTTGGAAGAAAAAGGCTACCCCACACAGATTTTATAAAAAAAATGGTGGAAGTTAAGATAAAAAAAAAACATTACCTAGTAGCTCACCTGAAGGAGGTTCAAAGATGTCATCATGTACGCAAGCCAGCATACTCTGGACTCCGGCGCCTCCACACACGGGAGCTGGAGAGAAGTAGCAGGAAACGCCATGCATCGCAATAAAACAAGGAATGCAAGGCTTAAAAAGCCAAAAAAGGGTTCAGTGTGGACATTCACCCATTATAAACAACAGCTGAAAAAAAGCCTTTCACTGCAGCTAAGCAGACTAAGCAACAGAGGCAGGAAAGACAGTCAAGGAGTTTTAACCTTTGAATTTTGTTCCAACAGGAACCAAAGGCAGAAAAGAGTCCTCACACAGGAGGATAGACAAAACAAACTCAAACAGGAGAGAGGAGGGGAAATTCAGACAGAAATCTGAATAACCTCACTATAGGGAAGGTATAACCTTCCCTCCAACTGTCCCACCAACACAGGACAGAAAAAAACATGCTGGGGGGTTACAGTTAACTATTTGTAGTTCATTAAAAATTCCATTCTGTCCTACCAGCACACAGGGGCAGAAATACCCCAATGTTGTGCTGCTGTGGGATGACAGGGAAACTATTATTCTATAATGAACTGTTCCTTGCCTGCTGGAGCACTAGTTTGTTTTGTGGTCACCACCTGTCAATCAATCTTACTGTTCAGAGTTGGCCACAGGTGACGGTACTCTGAGATTTGATTTTTAAGATAACTATCTAATGAGTGGAGTGCGGACAAGTGACCCCCACACCGATCAGCTGCACGGACCACTTCTGACAACTGTATTTTACACAACACAGAGCCAGAAACATTTGGCTCCTCTCTCTGTGTAGGGCTATGCGGGTGCAGTTACTGCAGTTCAGTTCCCATTGGCAGTTTGTATAGTAGGAGGACTGGAAGCGGCTCTCACAGCTGATTGGTGCGGGGATCACCTGATGGCCGCCCACTGATTAGATATTTATGGCCTTTCCTAAGTATACTGTAGGTCATAAAAAACAAATTACAGGACAATCCTTTCAATGTAAACTAGTAATACACACGTGGACAAAATTGTTGGTACCCCTCATTTAATGAAAGAAAAACCCACAATGGTCACAGAAATAACTTAAATCTGACAAAAGTAATAATATATAAAAATTCTATGAAAATGAAGAAATGAAAGTCAGACATTGCTCTTCAACCATGCTTCAACAGAATTAAAAAAAAAAAGAAAACTCATGAAACAGGCCTGGACAGAAATGATGGTACCCTTAACTTAATATTTTGTTGCACAACCTTCTGAGGCAATCACTGCAATCAAATGATTCCTGTAACTGTCAATGAGACTTCTGCACCTATCAACAGGTATTTTGGCCCATTCCTCATGAGCAAACTGCTCCAGTTGTCTCGGGTTTGAAGGGTGCCTTTTCCAGACAGCATGTTTCAGCTCCTTCCAAAGATGCTCAATAGGATTTAGGTCAGGGCTCATAGAAGGCCACTTCAGAATAGTCCAATGTTTTCCTCTTAGCCATTCTGGGGTGTTTTTAGCTGTGTGTTGGATCATTATCCTGTTGCAAGACCCATGACCTGCGACTGAGACCAAGCTTTCTGACACTGGGCAGCACATTTCTCTCTAGAATCCCTTGATAGTCTTGAGATTTCGTTGTACCCTGCACAGATTCAAGACACCCTGTGCCAGATGCAGCAAAGCAGCCGCAGAACAGAACAGAGCCTCCTCCATGTTTCACAGTAGGGACAATGTTCTTTTTAAGATATGCTTAATTTTTCCGTCTGTGAACATAGAGCTGATGTGCCTTGCCAAAGCTTCTCCCAGAAGCTTTGTGGCTTGTCAACATTTAGTTTAGCAAATTCCAGTCTGGCTTTTTTATGATTTGTTTTCAACAATGGTGTCCTCCTTGGTCGTCTCCCATGAAGTCCACTTTGGCTCAAACAACGACTGATGGTGCGATCTGACACTGATGTTCCTTGAGCTTGAAGTTCACCTTTAATCTCTTTAGAAGTTTTTCTGGGCTCTATTGTTACCATTACTATTATCCTTCACTTTGATTTGTCATCAATTTTCCTCCTGCGCCACATCCAGGGAGGTTGGCTACAGTCCCATGGATCTTAAATTTCTGAATAATATGTACAACTGTAGTCACAGGAACATCAAGCTGCTTGGAGATGGTCTTATAACCTCTACCTTTAACATTCTTGTCTATAATTTTCTTTCTAAGCTCCTGAGATAACTCTTTCCTTCGCTTCCTTTGGTCCATGTTGAGTGTGGTATTCACCATGTCACCAAACAGCACAGTGAGTATCTGTAGCCCTACAGTGGGTATGGAAAGTATTCAGACCCCTTTAAATTTTTCACTCTTTGTTTCATTGCAGCCATTTGTTAAAAGCAAAAACGTTAATTTTATTTCTCACTAATGTACACTCAGCACCCCATCTTGACAGAAAAAAAACTGAAATGTAGATAGTTTTGCAAATTTATTAAAAAAGAAAAACTGAAATATCACATGGTTATAAGTATTCAGACCCTTTGCTCAGTATTGAGTAGAAGCACCCTTTTGAGCTAGTACAGCCATGAGTCTTCTTGGGAATGATGCAACAAGTTTTTCACATATAGATTTGGGGATCCTCTGCCATTCTTCCTTGCAGATCCTCTCCAGTTCCATCAGGTTGGATGGTGAACGTTGGTGGACAGCCATTTTCAGGTCTCTCCAGAGATGCTCAATTGGGTTGAGGTCAGGGCTCTGGCTGGGCCAGTCAAGAATGGTCACAGACTTGTTCCGAAGCCACTCCTTTGTTATTTTAGCTGTGTGCTTAGGGTCATTGTCTTGTTGGAAGGTGAACCTTCTGCCCAGTCTGAGGTCCAGAGCACCCTGGAAGAGGTTTTCTTCCAGGATATCTCTGTAATTGGCCACATTCATCTTTCCTTCAATTTTAACCAGTCGTCCTGTCCCTGCAGCTGAAAAACACCCCCATAGCATGATGCTGCCACCACCATGTTTTACTGTTGGGATTGTATTGGGCAGTTGATGAGCAGTGCCTGGTTTTCTCCACACATACCGCTTAGAATTAATCCCAATAAGTTCAATCTTTGTCTCATCAGACCAGAGAATCTTATTTCTCAGAGTCTGGGAGTCCTTCATGTGTTTTTTGGCAAACTCTATGTGGGCTTTCATATGTCTTGCACTGAGGAGAGTCTTCCTTCGGACCGCTCTGCCATAAAGCCCTGACTGGTGGAGGGCTGCAGTGATAATTGACTTTGTGGAACTTTCTCCCATCTCCTACTGCATCTCTGGAGCTCAGCCACAGTGATCTTTGGGTTCTTCTTTACCTCTCTCACCAAGGCTCTTCTCCCACGATTGCTCAGTTTGGCTGGACGGCCCGGGCTAGGAAGAGTTCTGGTCGTCCCTTACCACCCCGCCGCACATTCAGTCTGTCTACAGCCAGGCTGAATGTAGGTGTCACTGGTTGAGTGACAGAGATAATCGAAGTATAGCTATTAAAAGTGAATGGGAGCACTGAGAATAGCGGAAGTGCTTCACTTCAGCTATCTTCAGAGTTCCCATTGAAGTGAATGGGACTACATTCAACATGACTGTGGTCAGACTGAATGCACAGCTAAGGTAAAAGACCCCACCTCAATGGTCGGACCCCCACTGATCAGGTATTTATTCTCTATCCCATGCATGAAACATAAATACCTTTACTAGTATAATCCCTTTAACCAATATATTTTAAAAACTGGATTACTATACATTATTTTTCACATACAGTATCAGAACATGTAATTGAACTAACATTTTGAAACTGTATTAAGATATATTACTTGCAATGAAACTTGTAGCAATTTTACTTATAGTGTCACATGATTTCCATAGAGTCAATACAAACTTTCATCCCTATTGCAATTGTTAAAGTATTTATTTTATCTTTCTTACTTCATAGTTTATGTCTCTCAACTATTGACTCAAATTCTACAGCTTTGAATAGTCTGTGTAGACTGCTTGGATGCAGAAAATACAATATTTGAATGGCATACCACAAATCTCTGCACATCTGAAATATAATTAATATATGAGCACTACTATAAATGTGAGCAGGAGACATAGGGACATCTCATTGTAGACTGCCATAAATTATATTTAGTTCATTATTTACTGGAAATACAAGAACAAGACAGATATTGATTACTAGAGCTGAAGATTTATGATACGATTGTATGCTATGCATCTTTAGTGGTTTCATCTTCTGTGGAGATTTTAAATACATTTAATAGAAATAGACACTTTTTGTTGCTGTCTCATCTTGGAATAAATTTAGTTAATTGTCACAAGTTACACACTTTATATGGCTAACAGCATACCTAACCTTTGGGTCATTTTGCTTGGTACTTTTTGCCTAAATCCTTTGGCATAGGCAAGTTTGGAAGCAAATACTGCAAAGTTAGAATTCAAAAACAGAGATAATAAAGTGTTAATAGTAGTCTACTTTTGCCAGTTAACAAAATTGTGGTTAGTTCTCCAAGATGTTTAGAACAACCTCCTCTGCTTAGTTTCTGTAGAAAGTGCGTGCAAGTGTTCCTAGAAGAATTAATGGTGTTTTGAAGGCAAAGGGTGGTCACACCAAATATTGATGTGATTTAGATTTCTCTTTTGTTCCTTTACTTAATTGTGTTAATTGACAAAAATAAAGTATTACCACTTCTATTGTTTAAAGTATTCTTGCAATACAATCACATGTGTGCTTTGAACGAAAAACAGCGGAGCCGGAAAATGACGGATATGAATGGAGTAAGAGGGACCCTACCGAATTTAATGGAAGTCAGGTGTCTGTTTAATTAACTGAAATCGGTGGACAAAAAAGTCAAACATGAAGCACTTTTTCTGAGATTTCTGATTAAGATGAGCCAGAAAGACACTCGATGCAGATGTGAACATAAACTTACTTTGCAGTATTTCTTCCAATTTTTGCACAGTACTGAACATACATATATATATATATATATATATATATATATATATATATGTGTGTGTGTGTATATACAGTACAGTCCAAAAGTTTGGACACACCTTCTCATTCCGAGAGTTTTCTGTATTTTCATGACTATAAAAATTGTAGAGTCACACTGAAGGCATCAAAACTATGAATTAACACATGTGGAATTATATACTTAACAAAAAAGTGTGAAACAACTGAAAATATGTCTTATATTCTAGGTTCTTCAAAGTAGCCACCTTTTGCTTTGATTACTGCTTTGCACACTCTTGGCATTCTCTTGATGAGCTTCAAGAGGTAGTCACCTGAAATGGTTTTCACTTCACAGGTGTGCCCTGTCAGGTTTAATAAGTGGGATTTCTTGCCTTATAAATGGGGTTGGGACCATCAGTTGTGTTGTTCAGAAGTCAGGTGGATACACAGCTGATAGTCCTACTGAATGGAGTGTTAGAATTTGTATTATGGCAAGAAAAAAAGCAGCTAAGTAAAGAAAAACGAGTGTCCATCATTACTTTAAGAAATGAAGGTCAGTCAGTCAGAAAAATTGGGAAAACTTTTAAAGTGTCCCCAAGTGCAGTGGCCAAAACCATCAAGCGCTACAAAGAAACTAGCTCACATGAGGACCACCCCAGGAAAGGAAGACCAAGAGTCACCTCTGCTGCGGAGGATAAGTTCATCCGAGTCACCAGCCTCAGAAATCGCAGGTTAACAGCAGCTCAGATTAGAGACCAGGTCAATGCCACACAGAGTTCTAGAAGCAGACACATCTCTACAACAACTGTTAAGAGGAGACTGTGTGCAGCAGGCCTTCATGGTAAAATAGCTGCTAGGAAACCACTGCTAAGGACAGGCAACAAGCAGACGAGACTTGTTTGGGCTAAAGAACACAAGGAATGGACATTAGACCTGTGGAAATCTTTGCTTTGGTCTGATGAGTCCAAATTTGAGATCTTTGGTTCCAACCATCCTGTCTTTGTGCGATGCAGAAAAAGTGAAGGAATGGACTCTACATGCCTGGTTCCCACCGTGAAGCATGGAGGAGGAGGTGTGATGGTGTGGGGGGGCTTTGCTGGTGACACTGTTGGGGATTTATTCAAAATTGAAGGAATACTGAACCAGCATGGTTACCACAGCATCTTGCAGCGGCATGCTATTCCATCCGGTTTGCGTTTAGTTGGACCATCATTTATTTTTCAACAGGACAATGACCCCAAACACACCTCCAGACTGTGTAAGGGCTATTTGACCAAGAAGGAGAGTGATGGGGTGCTACGCCAGATGACCTGGCCTCCACAGTCACCAGACCTGAACCCAATCCAGATGGTTTGGGGTGAGCTGGACCGCAGAGTGAAGGCAAAAGGGCCAACAAGTGCTAAGCATCTCTGGGAACTCCTTCAAGACTGTTGGAAGACCATTTCAGGTGACTACCTCTTGAAGCTCATCAAGAGAATGCCAAGAGTGTGCAAAGCAGTAATCAAAGCAAAAGGTGGCTACTTTGAAGAACCTAGAATATAAGACATATTTTCAGTTGTTTCACACTTTTTTGTTAAGTATATAATTCCACATGTGTTAATTCATAGTTTTGATGCCTTCAGTGTGAATCTACAATTTTTATAGTCATGCAAATATAGAAAACTCTTGGAATGAGAAGGTGTGTCCAAACTTTTGGTCTGTACTGTATACTGTGGCAATTTGGGGGGATTTAGCCTCGACAGCGGTGTAGGTGGTACTGGGTGCCGGAGAAGCAGCATTCAGACAGTGCTAATCCAAAGTAAAATGTCTTATATTCAGCTTACAAATGGAACAAAAAATAACAAATAGCCTGGCTCAGTTAGTCCTTTCAGGACCACTGTCCTCTTGGGACAGACCGCCCGTCCGTCTCCGACTGGTTCCCCGTCTCCCTACTTCCTGCAGGTCTCCACAGCACTCTCTCCTGCTGCAGACACTCCGTCTGGAGTTGGTGCCCCCCACCTATGGGTGTGGCTGAGAAGCTTTTTAAAGCCTGGCTCTGGGTCGCTCACTAGCGCACTCTGGGTTCACACTTTCACAATACGTATTGTATATATATTCCAAAGCAGCAACGTTTCAGTCTCAACTGGAACCTTTCTCAAGCATTAATGGGTGGCCACAGCAAATCCATATAAACCTACCATAAATACAGTGTAAAAAACACATTTGATCAAATCCAATATAAAGTGCTCTAGTACATGTAATAAATATTAATCGCGATCCATATTGTTCAATATCCTTAAAAGTGTTATTGATCACTGATTTATTATATACAACAATCTTGTATCATGAAAGAATAAGTAAAGGTGCAGGTGCTAATGATAGTTATTTTATAAACATGGATACATTTCCCATAAACACTTACAGGAAAACGGCATCTGGCACATGTTGCTTCTATTGGTGTATCAAATGACACAGTGCACATGCGCGTACCATGTCATTGCTAAGAAATTAAAGCACATCAATTGTGCATGCATGCACATGAGCAGTTCCAATCAAATTTGTAGGGAAGCCACCTTAAGGTAAGGAGTACCACCAGAGGCGTAGCTAGCAGGGGGGCAGGGGGGCGGTGGCCCCGGGCCCACTGAATCTCGGGGGCCCACTTCGGGGCCGCCGCAACACAGGTTACCCTCACATATTAACTGCATCGGCGTCTGCATGACACCGATGCAGTTAAAATACATTCTCTGTTCGTACGTAGCTCGTAAATCACAAGCCAATTCAGGCCTGTGGCCTACGAGCTGCCCTAAGACGTCTGCGTCCTGGCACAGACGTTTGCGCGATGACGTCATTGTCCTGCGCCGTCCGCGCCAGGACGCAGGTCCTGCTTCTTCAGTAAGCGGCCGCAGTGCCTGCGGCTGAGGCTCCTCCTCGGGAGATCGGAGGTAGGTGAGTAGCATCGCCTTTTTTTTTTAACTCACTTTGGGCATTGTAATTGGGGGTGGGGGGGATGGGGGTAATACATATAAGAGGTCAGTTGGGAGCATTGGGAATTTAGATAAGAGGCCATAACTAATATAAGGGGTATAAGGGGGCTTTAATAAAAGAGGATATAAATTATAATGAAAGGTCAGTGGGGGCTGTATGAATGTAATGGGAGATAATATTAGGGGGCATTGGGGTAGTATTAAAGGGGTTTTCTAGGGAATAATAAAGTTTACTGGTAAAGTTTGTATTGGGCAAATTGGAGAGGAGGCGGAGAAGGTGAAATATAAAAAAAATACTCACTTGTCCCCGGGCTACCGATGTCCGCAGCCTTCTGCTGCTGTCTGTCCAGGCACACGCACGCCGCTTCCCTTCCACAAGTCCTGCACTGCATGTGATTGGCCTCAGCGGTAGCTGGAAAGGACTCTGTGATGTCACTCATATACATGACTGGGTCTTTTCCAGCCATCACTGACACCACTGATGGCCTCAGCAGTCACGTATGGCATGTGTCTGAACAGACAGTGGTGGCAGACACCAGAGCACTGGGGACAGGTAAGGCTGGGTTCACACTAGCGCTCGGTTTCCGTTTTTCGGGTCCACTTGGGGACCTGAAAACGGAAACCCAATTCGCTTGTAAAGCAGTTACCTGCGGACTATAATGGGGTCTGCTGGGTTTCTGTCTGGTTTCTGCCTGAAAAATGCAGAGAAAAAAGGCCTGCTTGCAGTACTTTTCTTTCCGCATTTTTCAAACGGAATGGGGGACAGAATCCCTCAACGGGGTTGAAGTGTTGGTGTGAACCCAGCCTGAGTATGATTTTTTTTTATCACCTACTCCACCTCCACTGTGATTTGTCCACTTCCTGGACAACCCCTTTAAAGAGGACCTTTCATGTCCTCATGAACCTGTGATTTTATATACCGCTAGAAAGCCGACAGTCGACTTTCCCGTTATGTGCCCCGATGGAGGACAGATAGGTGCCGTTAGTTTCAGCACATATCTGTCCCCACTGTCAGAAGGGCGTTCCTGACAGTCTAGCGTCATCGCTGGGCTGTGAGGAAGGCCCCCCATGACAGTACTCTAACATAGCCTTGTACTGTCAGAGGGGGCATTCCTTACCACCCTGTGATGACGCTGAGCTTTGAGTAAGGCCCCCCTCCCCCAGTACAAGTCTTGGGGGGGGACGTTCCTCACAAACCAGCGATGACGCTAGACTGTCAGGAACGCCCTTCTAACGGTGGGGAGAGATCAGTGCCGAAACTAACGGCATTGATATCTCCTCCACCGGGGCACATAATGGGAAAGCGGACAGTGTGCTGAATTCAGTGCACTGTCAGCTTTCTAGTGGTATATAGTGGGGAAAAAAAAGTATTTTGTCAGCCATCAATTGTGCAAGTTCTCCCACTTAAAAAGATGAGAGAGGCCTGTAATTGACATCATAGGTAGACATCAACTATGAGAGACAAAATGAGAAAACAAATCCAGAAAATCACATTGTCTGATTTTTTAAGAATTTATTTGCAAATTATGGTGAAAAATAAGTATTTGGTCAATAACAAAAGTTCATCTCAATACTTTGTTATATATCCTTTGTTGGCAATGACAGAGGTCAAACGTTTTCTGTAAGTCTTCACAAGGTTGGCACACACTGTTGCTGGTATGTTGGCCCATTCCTCCATGCACATCTCCTCTAGAGCAGTGATGTTTTGGGGCTGTCACTGGGCAACACGGACTTTCAACTCCCTCCAAAGGTTTTCTATGGGGTTGAGATTTGGAGACTGGCTAGGCCACTCCAGGACCTTGAAATGCTTCTTACGAGGCCACTCCTTCGTTGCCCTGGCGGTGTGCTTGGGATCATTGTCATGCTGAAAGACCCAGCCACGTTTCATCTTCAATGCGCTTGCTGGTAGAAGGAGGTTTGCACTCAAAATCTAATGATACATGGCCCCATTCATTCTTTCATGTACACGGATCAGTCGTCCTAGTCTCTTTGCAGAGAAACAGCCCCAAAGCATGATGTTGCCACCCCCATGCTTCACAGTAGGTATGGTGTTCTCTGGATGCAACTCAGCATTCACTCTCCTCCAAACACGACGAGTTGTGTTTCTACCAAACAGTTATCTTTGGTTTCATCTGACCATATGACATTCTCCCAATACTCTTCTGGAACATCCAAATGCTTTCTAGCAAACTTCAGACGGCCCGGATATGTACTGGCTTAAGCAGGGGGATACGTCTGGCACTGCAGGATCTGAGTCCCTGGCGGCATAGTGTGTTACTGATGGTAGCCTTTGTTACGTTAGTCCCAGTTTTCTGCAGGTCATTCACTAGATCCCCCTGTGTGGTTCTGGGATTTTTGCTCACCGTTCTTGTGATCATTTTGACCCCACGGGGTGAGATCTTGCGTGGAGCCCCTGATCGAGGGAGATTATCAGTGATCTTGTATGTCTTCCATTTTCTATTTATTGCTCCCACAGTTGATTTCTTTACACCAAGCTGCTTGCCTATTGCAGATTCAGTCTTCCCAGCCTGGTGCAGGTCTACAATTTTGTTTCTGCTGTCCTTCCATAGCTCTTTGGTCTTCACCATAGTGGAGTTTGGAGTGTGACTGTTTGAGGTTGTGGACAGGTGTCTTTTATACTGATAACAATTTCAAATAGGTGCCATTACTACAGGTAATGAGTGGAGGACAGAGGAGCCTCTTAAAAAAGAAGTTACAGGTCTGTGAGAGCCAGAAATCTTGCTTGTTTGTAGGTGACCAAATACTTATTTTCCACCATAATTGGCAAATAAATTCTTTAAAAATCAGACAATGTGATTTTCTGGATTTGTTTTCTCATTTTGTCTCTCATAGGTGAGGTCTACCTATGATGTCAATTACAGGCCTCTCGCATCTTTTTAAGTGGGAGAACTTGCACAATTGGTGGCTGACTAAATACTTTTTTTTCCCCACTGTATAAAACCGCATATGCATGAGAACATGAAAGGTCGTCTTTAATACAAAGGGGTTATTAATAGGCATTATTAATACAGAGGGGCATTTATGTAAGAGGGCATAATTTATACAAGGAGACATAAGAGGGTATAATTAATAATAGGGGAATTGGGCAATATTAATTTTAGGTGGCACTCGGGCATTAAATTGATTTAAGGGGGTACACAGGGCATTATTAATTAGGGGGAATTATTAATTGAGGGGCAGTATTAAATAAATGGGGCACATAGGAGCATTATTAAATTAAAAAGGCACATGGGGTTATTATTCATTTCCAGGGGATTTTATATCATATATTTTATAATTGGGGTAGCAGAAGGATGGAGAGGTTATGTAATTGAGGACAATGTGGGTCAGGTGCCTGGAAAAGTGAGGAGCCAAAGATGTCTGTGTTACAAACTTTACAGTCACAGCTGGAAGAAGTGGTCATGGCAGTCCAGATGGAAGAGACGATAAATGTAAACCGTCAGAGATGTCACCTGTAAGTCACAACATTGTTCCTGTACTGTATTTACCTAACTGGTCTTCACAGCCCTGTGTAGAACCACTATCTACCACTATACAGTCACCGTATAGTGATAGTGTTGGTATACCTGAGTTGGGGGCCCACTTGGATGTGTTCGCCCCCCCTGTGCTGAACCCCTACCTACGCCTCTGAGTACCACAGATTATTAATAAGTATGTGTAGACGCGTTTAAGTATTAGATGTCGAAATTTATGAATGTGCATGTGCAAATGCGCGTAATCGCACCATAAGCTCCATTTTTCTTAAGGGAAACTAAGTATCTTATCCAAAGTGTGGAACTCATTTATAAAGATAAAATCCATTATGTAAGGATATAATTATTTGAAATGAAATCCATTACTCAAACAATTTATACTGTATATTTAACAGAAATGATAATTACACCCTCAGTATATCACTCTGAGCAAGCTCTATAACAGCCATATATTTCCATTCTTAAAGAAGCACTCATAATATAAACTACAATAAAAAAGGGTATAAACTAAGGAGCCCTAACCCTGACCATCATCAATGGCCATGGTATGACCCATTTATATATGGTCAACCAGGCCATATGTGGTCTTGTATCCCGCATAAGGACACAGACTTAACATATAGATTGGTGCACATAACACTGGTCTACAGCCAAATTGGATCAGACATGAAAACAGTTCATCTCAACTAATTTTGGGGTGCTGAGATCAAAAATGATGCTCAAATTTTGAAATTGGCTCTAATTTTCATGATACACAGGTGCTTTTGATATTTCTCACTGCCTTTAATACAATACTGGGAAAAGTTTGCATCATCAGTATTGCATCATCTACTAGAATTGCATTGTCTCAGAATGACCAATAAAAAGATGCCAATAAAGGCCAGGTGATGCAATCCTAATTAAACTTGCATCACACAACTTTATATATTCTCCCTCTATCAGTCATCCAGCACTTGTTACAGTTCGACTTACATCGTTCAGTCTATATACAGACATGGACAAAATTGTTGGTACCCCTCGTTTAATGAAAGAAAAACCCACAATGGTCACAGAAATAACTTGAATCTGACAAAACTGGAATTTGCCAAACTACATGTTGACAAGCCACAAAGCTTCTGGGAGAATGTCCTATGGACAGATGATACAAAAATCTAAATTTTTGGCAAGGCACATCAGCTCTTTGTTCTGAGATGGAAAAATGAAGCATATCTTGAAAAGAACATTGTCCCTACTGTGAAACATAGAGGAGGCTCTGTTATGTTCTGCGGCTGCTTTGCTGCATCTGGCACAAGGTGTCTTGAATCTGTGCAGGGTACAATGAAATCTCAAGACTATCAAGGGATTCTAGAGAGAAATGTGCTGCCCAGTGTCAGAAAGCTTGGTCTCAGTCGCAGGTCATGGGTTTTGCAACAGGATAATGACTCAAAACACACAGCTAAAAACACCCAAGAATGGCTAAGAGGAAAACATTGGACTATTCTGAAGTGGCCTTCTATGAGCTCTGACCTAAATTCTATTGAGCATCTTTGGAAGGAGCTGAAACATGCCATCTGGAAAAGGCACCCTTCAAACCCGAGACAACTGGAGCAGTTTGCTCATGAGGATTGAGCCAAAATACCTGTTGAGAGGTGCAGAAGTCTCACTGACAGTTACAGGAATCGTTTGATTGCAGTGATTGCCTCAAAAGGTTGTGCAACAAAATATTAAGTTAAGGGTACCATCATTTCTGTCCAGGCCTGTTTCATGAGTTTTCTTTTTTTAAAAATTCTGTTGAAGCATGGTTGAAAAGCAATGTCTGACTTTCATTTGTTAATTTTCATAGAATGTTTATATATTATTACTTTTGTCAGATTCAAGTTATTTCTGTGACCATTGTGGGTTTTTCCTTCATTAAACGAGTGTACGTTCAGCGATGCCTCGGACTTACATTAATAAAACAGATAATTTCTGCTATAAATGTGGTGAAGTGACTTTTGCGTCACAAAAGCGAAGTTTGACTCCCATGGTTAGGAAAACCTACCACCTGTATTTCGGCTGCAAAATAGATCAGGACAAGAGTTGGGCTCCACACACGTGCTGTATAAATCTTCATCAAACCTCACACAGTGGTTGAACGGGAAAAGACAATCTATGTCTTTTGCAGTGCCAATGGTCTAGAGAGAGCAAACTGACCATACTGCCAATTGATACTTCTGCATGGTGCCTCCAATTGGGAAAAGAATTTTGCATAAACAGAAGTGGACTTTACAGTATCCAAATATTCTATCTGCAATACGCCCAGTAGCTCATTCAGAGAAATTGCCAGTTCCCAAAGAACCAGAAACAATCCCACTGGATTCCACTGAAGAAGAAAAAGAAGAAGCATGTGGTCATGAACCATCTACTTCGCACTATCAAGATTTTCTTTCATCAATCTCCACTGAACCACACCTTATATCGCAAAGTAAACTGAACGATCTTGTTAGAGATCTAGATCTGCCCAAGACTAAGGCAGAGCTCTTAGGTTCCAGACTTCAACAGTGGAATCTGCTAGCAGATGATGTTCGGATTTCTTTGTTCCGGGACCGTCAAAAGCATCTTGTCCAATTATTCTTCAAGGAGGGTGATCTTGTTGCATGCAATAACCTCTGCAGTTTAATGGAAGCTCTCAACATCAGCTATAACCCAGATGAGTGAAGGCTATTTATCAATTCATCCAAGCTGAGTCTTAAAGCTTTCTTACTGCACAATGGCAATGCACTACCATCTATACAATTTACATAACAATAAAATGAGAATTCTTCGATATCATAGAAACTAGATACAATTGACAGTCCTTGTGATATTTGAATTCATCACATGAAAATCATTAAGAAATGGCTCATTTTATTTCTGAACCAAACAACTTTTGAAAATGTGTACTGTAGACTTGTTATAACGTCTCTGCCTGTTCGGGTCTCTGAGCCACCCTCCGCTCACATGCTGCGGCGAAGGAGGCGTGTTCAGTTTGATTCCTTGCGTAGGTTTCTTGTTGCTCAGTCTGAACACTGTCCTAATACCTCCTGTCTGTAATTGAATTTCTGCCACACCCGTCTCTTGCATCTTTGTTTCTCTCTGCTCCTCTAATAGTTAATTTCAGCCTTGCCTGTGTGATTGACAGTCTGTCTACCAATCCAGTCTGGGGCAGGTCCTGACTTTCTATAAACAGGTTGTCAGCCATCACATGGGTGCTGGCTATTGATTCTATCTTGTGACTTGTCCCTGGTAGCTCCTTTTCTGCTATTCCCTGTATTCCTATTTCTGACCTCTGGCTCTGTTTTTGACTATTCTCTTGGATTGTGATTTTGTACTGCATTGCTTGACTGTTACCGACCCCTTGGTTAGCTGACCTCCCTTTGTCGTGTTTGTCCTG
Organism: Leptodactylus fallax; assembly: GCA_947044405.1. Classification (NCBI taxonomy): domain Eukaryota; kingdom Metazoa; phylum Chordata; class Amphibia; order Anura; family Leptodactylidae; genus Leptodactylus; species Leptodactylus fallax. The sequence continues at coordinate 1,008,146 of CAMRHE010000141.1, forward strand.
TCTGCGTTCTGTGTTGTCACCTATACTAGGAAGGGACTGTCGACTGGTTGCTGGCTGTCGCCTAGGACAGATTGGGCAAGTTAGCCAGGGACAGTGTATGGGGGAGGGGGGTTCAGCTTTAGGGCTCACTATCTTGTTGTGCCCCTCCCCCCAGGGTTCTGCAGCAGCACTGGGGAATCGCTCCTCTAGCAATTCCCTTACACTTGTGTAATCAAAATTGGTGCAATGATCCAATTATCAGACCAGAAATCCGCACCTTTCCATGTCGGTCTTCGGGACCTAAATAAAACTATTGAAAATCTATGTGGAAATAACATGAGGCCCATAACTCATATATCTATGGTTTGTATGACATAGATTTACAAAAAGGGAAGAATGACTATAAATGGATGGATGCTATAAATGGATAGATACTCAAATCAAACAATCTAATATATAACGGTATGCCCAAAATTTCTATATTATATCAAATATTTACAAAGAAATATACGTAAATTATTATTTTTTTTGGGCACTTTAGCTTTGCACAGTATATTTTTGAATTTTTACCTAATATAACTATTTTTTTTTCCATTATCGAGACTGAACTAGTGGACCTTTACTAAGTTTTTACATACACCAAACAGGAGGAGAGTATACTACAGGGACTACATGGTGATTCGGCATTTCTGCATTTGATGGACCTCAAGTGAAAGCATAAAGATGTGTCCAAAAGGTTGGTTAACTTTCAATTACATTTGGTCACATTGGGCGAATTTTATAAGGCTAAAAAAAATCCCTAGGGTCTGGGATATGTCCAAACCTGTTTGCCCAGGAAAAAAATTTTGCATAAGATTTCTACAAATTTCTAATAAATATTCTATGGACTTAATATTATTGAACATTGAGTACTTACAGAAAGAGGTCCTTCTAATACAATCACTTTTGCAAATACTTGAAGTGAAAATTAAAGTGATTTGTTTTTTGAACATGTAAATAACCATCTCAAAAAATTTAGAATTGATTTGGATAAAGTCAAACATGACAAGTTGGACTGAGATAGCAATGACTATCACCTTGGTCGAGTGTATAATTGGCAGAAATCATTTTAATTGAATACAGCACAAACCACATCGGAGTACACACGAAAGAGAAAATGTTCCCCAAAGAAGTCTAACATATCTGAACAAGACCCCACCCCTTCACCATCCTTTTTAGGTCATACTGGGACTGTACAAAACCAAGACAATGCAGAAGAAGAGGAGGCAAGCGACAATGGGCCAAGGAACAAAGGCCTCAGGATCAGGACTGTGTTTTTACACACGGCAATCACAAGAGAGTTTTGACCAGTCATTACTGGTAAATATATCTTTAACCATTTTACGACATAGTACGAAATAGTACGGCGGATGTGGGGTATTTAAATATGGCGGCCGCTCAGTGAGACCCTGCGCTAATGCCCACGATCAGTGCCCGCTAACCGAGGTACCATTTTTGCTGAGGCGCCATTTTGCCGGGGATTGCCAGCACTCAGAGCTATGACAGCTCTGTCTCTCATTAGTTTCTATTGCAGGCTGCTCTAAATAATCCACCAGTTAGACCCATCATTTCCGGGTTTGGATAATTTTCTAATATTGGTATATTTTTGAATAAAATTCTCCATATGGGTCTCCTTTATTAAGGACATAGCGGATTTCCTGTGTAAATTACAGGAGGTCCAAATTACAGCAGATAGTGAGGTGAAATTAGTCTCCTTTGATGTCACATCATTATACACATCAATTGACCATGAGAGAGACCTTAATGTGGTAATGAAAAAATTAAGAACATCTGAATACACACTGGATATATGTGAATTTGTGTTACAGTTATTACGATTGGTTCTAACACATAATTCTTTTTTATTTGGGGATTAATTTTATTTATAATTACATGGTACTGCAATGGGCACCAATATGGCGCCTACCTACGTGAATATTGTAATAACGGTCTTAGAGGAGGACCTTGTCATGTACTACGGTGATTGAGGTACATAGACAATGTCTTCCTCCTGTGGACAAGTTCTGGGCAGGAACTTAGTTCCATGATTACTGTATGTCAATACCATTGATCCAGACATCAAATTTACTAAAGTGGAGTCAAAATCCTAGATACAAATTTTGGATGTATTAGTATCTTGTAATAACAATGTATTGACAATCCAGGCTTATTATAACCCTACAGAAATAACTTACTCAGGTTTGACAGCTGTCATCCTAGGTCTATGATAAATTCTTTACCATTAATCCAGTTCCATTGGGTGCAAAGGATTTGTAGTCAACCAGAAACTGTAAAGGGCAATATTAACAAATCCATCTAATCCAGTTTATCCAGCTATAAATATTGAAAAGAATGAGATCAAAGCTGAATCTAGCAGCCGTATTGAACTATTAACAAAAATAGGGACAGAAGACAGGGTAACAGTACCATTTATTACCACTTTTAAAAATGAGTGATCAGATAGGAAACATTGTGCTCAGACATTGGTCTGTTTTGGAGAAAAGTAGATTAAAATTATCTGAATTTCAGTCTCCTCCACTAGTATCTTAAGAGAGCAAGAAACATTGGAAACAAATTGGTACATTCTGACGTAGGTACATTCAAATTGACTAGACAACCTACTATTACAGGGGGTAAACGGAAAGGTTATTAGAGATGAGTGAATCAAAGCTGATGAAGTGGAATTCGATCTGAATTTCAGGAAATAATCGATTCCTCACGCTTTGATGTATCGAATCACATTTTTTCCTAAAATGGCTGCTGCACATGTTAGGACAAGGGGCAAGGTCTGGGAGCGTGGGATCATCCACAATGCCATGCATGCCGCCAATCAGCATCCAGCCAGCCCTGTGATGTCACAGCCCTATAAATACCCTGTGCCATTTTAGACTCAGTCATTTTACAGTGTACTTAGTGCAGGGAAATGTAGAAATGTAGGGAAAGTATAGGGAGGAATTTATACAAGAGTATTGAAGCAGAACAGAGTTCATTTGGGGTGTTTGCAGCCTGGGTAATAGGAACAATCCTACTACACCTTGCTGCACTGACTGCCATTATCCTGCTGCTCATTGCAGTTTTGCAATAGATCATACCTGTGTGTTCAAGGGAGAAAATTACATGCATTTTTGCCGTGCATTAGTGGCAAAAAAAAAAAAGGATTGTTATCCATTAATCTCCGCAGTTATCTGTAATAACACATTTTCTGGGGGTTTATTAGTGGGAAAAAAATAAGGGGCTTATTCGCCGTTGTCTTGAAGGTAGAAAATTACAGGCCTTTTTGCCATGCAGTAGTGGCAAAAAAAAAAAGGATTGTTATCCATTAATCTCCGCAGTTATCTGTAATAACGCCTTTTCTGCGGATTTATTAGTGGGGAAAAAAATAAGGGGCTTATTCGCCATTGTCTTGAAGGTAGAAATTTACAGGCCTTTCTGCCGTGCAGTAGTGGCAAAAAAAAAAGAATTCTTATCCATTAATCTCCATAGTTATTTGTAATAACGCCTTTTCAAGATGTTTATTAGTGGGGGAAAAATAAGTGGCTTATTCACCGTTGTGCCTTGAAGGTAGAAAATGACAGGCCTTTTTGTTGTGCAGTAGTGGCAAAAAAAAAAAAAGGATTGTTATCCATTAATCTCCGCAGTTATCTGTAATAATGCCTTTTCTGGGGGTTTATTATTGTGGAAAAAATGAGGGGCTTATTCGCTGTTGTCTTGAAGGTAGAAAATTACAGGCCTTTTTGCCCTGTATTAGTTTCCTTTTCATTTACTTATTTGATGTAACAGTATGTCAGACAGAGAAGCGACAGGCCCTGCACAGGGGAGGGGCACAGGTTTAAATGTTTCTGGCGCTGGGGCAGGTTGCTGCAGAGTAAGGGGGTGTGGCAGCAGGAGTCACTTACAGAGGCCTGAGCTCCCAGTGTCAGCTAGCGGTCGTGTCTTGACCAGCAACCCAACGGTTGTAGAATGGTTGACTCGGTCATCCACTTCATCCCAAGTCACATCAGACACCCCCAGCCAAGAGTCGGTGTTGTTCGTCAGACACATCCCTTAGTTGGCATGGCCCCGTAGCAGGTCCTGTACCCTCACATGTCCTCAATCTGCCTCTGTCCTTTTTTGTTGCCTCAGCCAGAGAAGTACTCTATGCTGTGGGCTCAGATCCACTTTACAGTGAGGATGAGCTACTAGAGGACAGTCAGCAGCTACTGCCCAGCCAAGATCTAGAGGAGACATCCGCCGCTTTCTCCGGTAGGCGGGCAAGTAGTGATGAGGAGAGTGGCATAGAAGCTGGTATTGCGAGCAGTCAGGCTCCTGGCTCAGAGACCGTTGAGGAGGACATCAGTGACGTGCAGACAGTACTCGATGATGAGGTAGCCGATCGCAATTGGGAGCCGGGTGATGAAGGGGCTTCATCATCATCGGGAGAAGAGAGTGGCAGCTTGTGCATGAGGCAGCGGCATAGCCAGCAAGTCGGTAGCGTGGCCAGGAGTCAGCAGGGTGGCAGCAGTGGGAGGTCGGGAGCCAAACTTGCCCGTGGTCGACCACCCACTTTGCAGGAGCCTACCTGCCCGGAAAGCAGTGGTACAGGGGTTCACGGAGGCAGTGGCGGTAGCAGTCAGTTAGTGCAGAGTGTTGGGAGTAAAATCACCTACTCGGCAGTGTGGCAGTTTTTTGTTAAGCCGCCAGGGGAGTTGAACATGGCCATATGTCGAATCTGTGGGGGAAGGTGAAGCATGGCCAGGCTGCCAATTTTGGCACCACAGCCCTGCACCAACATATATAGCGTCACCATAAAGTGGCCTGGGAGAACCGTGGCTCCAATGTGGTGGTCCAGCCTGCCACAGTAACCACTGCATCACCCAGTGGCATGCACCCCATTTCAGGCAGTCAAGTCTCCAACACCTCAGCCGAAGGAAGCTGTGTCCTTCCCATCATCTGCTGGTCATGATGCTCCTGCTCCTCCTCCTAGTCAGTCATTGCGTCAGCAATCGATCACCGAAGCGTGCAGACATCCAACGGTGCAGAAGCTTAATGTGCTCCTGTCCAAGTTGCTGGTGCTGCAGTCCCTCCCTGTCCAAGTGGTGGACTCTGCAACTTTCAGAGAACTGATGGCTTGTACCAAGCTGAGGTGGAGAGTCCCAAGCCGTCATTTCTTTTCCAAAAAGACAGAACCAGCCCTGCACAAATATGTAGAACAGAAGGTGGGCCAATCCTTGAGCCTGTCGGTGTCTGCCAAAGTGCACGGCAGTGCCGACGTGTGGAGCTGTAACTACGGTCAAGGACAATATATGTCGTTTACGGCCCACTGGGTGAATGTGGTTCCTGCCCAGGAACACCATCAACTTAGCCAGGGGACGCAGCTTCCGCCTTCACTTTCTCATGCCGTTGGTCCTGCAAAAATGTCCACCTCATCCTCCACTGTGTCCTCAGCCTCCACTGCAGGGACAATTCACAGTGCTCCTCCAGCATACCACATGTGCATGGCACAGCGGTGTCACGCTGTTCTACACCTGCCTGGGTGAACACAGGGGAGGAACTGCTCTGTGTCCTTCATCAAGAAATCAAATCCTGGCTTTCTCCGCGACAACTGAAAATCGGAACCATGGTGATCGACAAAGGAGGGCTGAGCCATGCGCCCGTGTTCAATCTGGTTGTCAAGTGTTTCCTTAAGTCTTCCACCTATCTGCAAGGCATCCTAGGTTTGACTCAGACCTTTCCTTCAGCCCCCATATCCAATCACTCGCATGCTCATGTCATCTCCAGAATATGCCCTTTCCTTTACAGAGATACACTAAAGACACTTATTGTTGCCCTAATTCACTCTCGTCTTGCCTACTGTAACTCCTTACTAATCGGTCTTCCCCTTACTAAACCCTCCCCTCTACAATCTATTCTGAATGTGGCGGCCAGGCTCATCTATCAGTCTAGACGCTATAGCAATGCCTTTGGTCTGTGCCAGTCACTACATTGGCTGCCTATTCAATACAGAATACAATATAAACTTATCACCCTCATCCACAAGGCTCTCCATAATGCTGCACCTCCCTACATTTCCTCCCTCATCTCTGTCTATCGCCCAACCCGTGCTCTCCATTCACTCAATGACCTAAGACTAACATCCTCCATTATCAGAACCTCCCACGCTTATAAACAAGACTTCTCCCAAGTTGCACCACTTCTCTGGAATGCTCTACCCCGGGTTATCAGATTAACCCCCAATTTCTACAGCTTCAAGCGCAAACTAAAGACATATCTTTTCAGACAGGCCTATCACAACTCCTATTTTAAACCCTTCCATAGTTAGATTCCCTAAAACATACCCTCTGTTCACGCTCCCACATTACCCCACAGGATATGATGCCGTATCAGACTATCTTTATATGTCCAGGCACCATCTGCACGTTAAAGGACACGACTGGTGATGGCTCATACAGCTTTATATATATGTGTAATGACAATAACCTCTATTACAAAATTGTCTGACCATTGTATACACAATGCTACCTTCGATGCCGCCCCTGCTACCTCTTGTGTCACCCCCTCTACCTCATAGATTGTAAGCTCTTGCGAGCAGAGCCCTCAGTCCCATTGTATGAATTGACTATTTCTTTGTAATGTATCTTTTTTTGTCTGTACTTGAACCCTACAAATTGTACAGTGCTGCGGAATATGTTGGAGCTATATAAATAAAATTTATTATTATTATTATTATTACCATCCTAAAAATGGCCAGGAAACTTTGCATGCACTTTAGCCACTCGTACACTGCCAAGCACACCATCCTTGAGCTGCAGCGGTAGAATGGCGTCCCCAAACATAGGCTGATATGTGACGTTTCAACCCATTGGAATTCCACCCTCCATAAGTTGCACCAACTGTACGAACAGAGAAAGGCCATAAACGGTTTCTTGATGATCCAAGCAGACAGAGGTACTCCTCTGTGTAATTTTGATGTTAGCCAGTGGCAGCTCATGCGTGACACCTGCTGTTTGCTCGTGCCCTTTGAGGAGGCCACTTTATTTGTCAGTCGCCAGGACTACGGGATGAACCACATCATTCCACTGATTCATATCCTGGAAAAGATGCTGATAAATCTGGCTGGTCATGGGACTGGAGACGTGCGCCTACATTTCACGGCCACATGAGCCTTGTGGGGCCTGTACTGGAGGAGGAGAAGGAAGAAATTGGAGCACAAGCAACGTGTAGCGAAAAGGGTGGTTTTTCTACATAGGTGACAGGAAAGGAGGAGCAGCCGGAAAAGCAAGAGGAAGATGAGACAGATGACCGAGACACACTGTGGCAGTATGCAGTGGAGATGGATGCAGGGAGTCACTTGCGCAAATGACCCATTGCATGCTCACTTGCTTGCGTAGTGACAGCCGAAATTGTCACCATTCGGCAGAGGGATGACTACTGGCTCTCCACCATGTTATACCCTCACTTCTGGTCAAAAATGGGTGCCTTTTTTACACCCGCTGAGAGGGAGGACAAACTGAACTACTAAAGAGACATCCTATGTAGTCAGTTGGCCGCTGCCTATCTGCGCCATCGTCCATCCTCTCGCAGGTCTGACCGGGGCCATGGGTGCTCACCTTGCAATGCCATGGCTGCTGTGGGGGAGGGGTGGAGCAGGAGCAGTACCAGCTCCATCAGCAGCAGCCTGAGCCTAGAGTCGCTGATGAGCAGGTTTCTTCACCCACAAAGTGAAGAAACTACTCACCAGCATCTAGACATAGAGCAGAACCTGAACCAGCAGGTGGTGGCATACTTGTAGTGCACCCTGCCACCCGTCATTGAAGAGCCACTGGACTACTGGGCAGCCCAACTGGATTTGTGGCCGCAACTGGCCGAGTTTGCCCTGGAAAAGCCGTTCTGCCCGGCCATTAGTGTGGCATCAGAGCCTCCTCATGCTGCTGCCACCTCCATATTATGTCACCTTGCCACTCTGTGAACTACTCATGCTGCTGCTATTCATGCTGCTCATGCTACTACTCATGCTACTCATGCTGCTGGTCCACATTATGTCACCTTGCCACTCTGTAGCCTCCTCATGCTGCTGCCACCGGGTCACTGTATGGCCTCCTCATGCTGCTGCCACCTCCACATTATGTCGAATTGCCACTCTGTGGCCTACTCATGCTACTGTCACCTCCACTTTATGTCGCCTTGCCACTCTGTGGCCTACTCATGCTGCTGCCATCTCCACATTATGTCGCCTTGCCACTCTGTGGCCTCCTCATGCTGCTGCCACTGGGTCACTCTATGGCCTCCTCATGCTGCTGCCACTGAGACACTGTATGGCCTCCTCATGCTGCTGCCACCTACACATTATGTCGCTTTACCACTGTGTGGCCTACTCATGCTGCTGCCACCTCCACATTATGTTGCCTTGCCACTCTGTGGCCTCCTCATGCTGCTGCCAACTCCACATTATGTCGCCTTGTCACTCTGTGGCCTGCTCATGCTGCTGCCAACTCCACATTATATTGCCTTGCCACTCTGTGGCCTCCTCATGCTGCTGCCAACTCCACATTATGTCGCCTTGCCACTCTGTGGCCTCCTCATACTGCTGCCAACTCCACATTATGTCTCCTTGCCACTCTGTGGCCTGCTAAGACTTCTGTACCTAAACACTATGTCACTTCTCATGCTGTTCCCACCCTCCCCACTCCATGACTGTGCCACTATTTTGCCTTTTTGGCCTGGTTGACATCATAATTTATTTGACCCTTCTTCTGATCTGTCAGAAGGAAGGAAAAATGAGATACACAACGGATCCTGTCTGTGTAGCAACTGTAAGGCCTGTACGGTCCCATCAGAATTGGCTTATGATTTGGTAGCCAAAAGCAAGAGTGGGTACAAAACACAGAAGACATTCAAATTTTCCATTCACGTGTCATCTCTGTATTGGATCCACTCCTGTTTATTTTTGGCATCAGCAATACTGATGGATTACTGACCAAATCCTGACCGAGTGAAGGCGCATGCTCAACAGACAGGATTCGTTTTTTTGGGGGGTTATTGTTCTAACGGATCAGAGGAAGGGCAAAATAATCAGTGACGTCAAACACAAACTTACTGCTGACACCCTCTCCACTCTGTCAAGAGGGCTCTACTTGTATAAGTATTTAATAGAACATGTTCTGTAGACATCTATGTGGAATCAGCAGACGACAGTGTAAAAGGAGTACACGCTTTCACGCTACAGTAGGATCTTGGGCCTCTGCACGGTTCTTTATACCTGGCACTAACATCGACCTGTATACACCGCTATGGGCGCCGACAAGATGCAGCTCCTCTCTGACCCGACATGATCACGTGATCTGCCAGGATCAGAGCCTGTTAGAGCTGCTGGGTCCTACAGGACCCAGATCAGCATTATAGTAATGGGCAGTTTATATTCTATTGTGGTTTATATTATGAGTGCAGACTTTAACAATGGAAATATATGGCTGTTATAGAGTTTACTCAGAGTGATATACTGAGGGTGTAATTATCATCATTTACCTTAAATATATAAATTCTTTGAGTATTTGATTTAATTCTTAAATAATTCTGTCATTATATAATGGATTTTATCTTTATAAATGAGTTCCACACTTTTTTGTGTTTCCCTAAAGAAAAATGAAGCTTATGGTATGATTATGCACATTTCTGCATGCACATTACTAAACAGTCATGGCCGTAAGTTTTGGCACTCCTGAAATCTTTCCAGAAAATGAGGTTTTTCTCCCAGAAAATTATTGCAATTACACATATTGTGTTATACACATGTTTATTTCTTTTGTGTGTATTGTAACAGCTTTCTGACACTGGGACCTACTTTGCAAACAAAAGTCCTTTGGTAATCTTCAGATTTCATGTTGCCTCGCCTATGTCTCTGTGTCAGCAGAGGGTTCCTCAAGATCTCTGGAGATGGACTTGTAACCTTGAGATTGTTGATATTTTTCCACAATTTTGGTTCTCAAGTCCTCAGACAGTTCTCTTCTCCTGTTTCTGTTCTCCATGCTTAGTGTGGCACAAACAGACACACAATGCAAAGATAGAGTCAACGTCTCTCCTTTTTATCTGGTTTTAGGTGTGATTTTTATATTGCCCACACCTGTTACCTGCCACAGGTGAGTTTGAACGAGCATCACATGCTTGAAACAAAGTTATTTACCCACAATTTTGAAAAAGTGCCAACACTTTTGCCTGGTCTATTTTTGGAGTTTTGTGTGAAATTATGTCCAATTTGCCTTTTTTTCTCTGTTTTTTTTGCGTTGTTCCAATGCGCACAAAGGAAATAAACATGTGTATAACAAATCATGTGTAACTGCAATAATTTTCTGAGAGAAATACTTCATTTCCTGGAAAAATTGTAGGGGTGCCAACACTTACGGCCATGACTGTATTTAGACATCTCCTTTGGTAAGATAGCCCATTCTAATACTTATACACGCCCACGCACATGTATTGATGATCTATGGTACTCCCCAGCTTAAGATGGCCTCCTTACACATTTGATTGGAACTGCGCAAGTACAAGCATGCGCAATTGATGTACCTCAATTTCTTAGCAATGACATGGTACGCACATGTGCACTGTGTCATTTGATATGCCAATAAAAGCAAAATGTGCCGGATGGCGTTTTCCTGTAAGTGCTTATGGGAGATGTACCCATGTTTATAAAATAATTATCATTAGCACCTGCACCTTCACTTATTCTTGTATGATACAAAATTGTTGTATATAGTTAATCAGTGATCAATACACTTTTATGGATATTGCACAATATGGATTAATATTTATTACATGCACTAGAGCACTTTATTTTATATTGGATTTGATCAACTGTATTTTTTACACTGTATTTATGGTAGATTTATATTGATTTTATATCAATTGATTAATTGTAATGAATTACACAGACACCTTTGTATTTTCTATAAAATGTTGCTGTGGCCACCCATGTGCGCTTGAGAAAGGTTCCAGTTGGAACTGAAACGTCGCTGCTTTGAAACAAAGACACTAGTTATTGGAACCTGTGGAGTGCTGCCGTGTTTGCTCTTTGTATAACTTTTAGAAGTGGCCGCCTTCCTGAGGATTTGTGCCCAGATTATATATTCTTGGCTGTGCTGCTTTGGACTATCTATCTATCCATTGTGAGAAGGTGACAGGCAGAGTGCTGGAGTCCCGCTATATCAGCCCCAGGTTTCTGACATATGTGTGGTCTAGGGCGGGTCTGGAATAGGCCTCAGCCCCAGGTGTAGGTCCCAGGCTTGTTACTGGCCCATAAAAGCCTACAGAGCCTGTACTTCAAGGCAGATCCTGGGAGTGAGAGGAGGCGTCTGGATCTGTCCTGCTATACTGAGTCTGGTGAGACTATATTGTGCTGATTTGTTTGTTCGTGTGGCTGGTAGTAAGACGAGCAGGGTTTTTTTTTGTTTTACGTTTTGCCTGAAGTTAAGGCTGTATTTTATTTTGCTCCTTTTGTGCCTGACGTGAAGGTTTATTTATTTTGCTGTTTTGTTTTTTTTAAATAAACCTGTTTTGCCAGTTTTTTGTCCCTGTCTCTGACTCTGTCTCTGACTGCTACCGAGCTACCTTCCCCACATATGGTGCTTCAGATGCGGGCATACCCAATTTAAACAGTCTTAAAGAGACATACACCCATTTTTTTTTCCTATGTCCTGGGTGAAGGCTGCAGGAGAGATTAAAAAGGAGACCACCAACATGGAGGACTTTGTGAAACAATTTGGGCAGGTCATCCTACAGCAGCAGCAAATATTGTCACAGCAGCAACAAGCCCAGATGGCAGCTGAGAGGCTACAGGAGCAAGCTCAGGCACAGCAGCAGGAGATGAACTAGATGTTTATGGAGAAGCTGACGCTGCTCAGCCAGGCTTTGGTCGACCAGAGGATGGCAGGAGAGTGTACTGGTGTCAGAGAGACCCAAAGCATACAAACCGCTGCCAGAGCTGCTGTGCAGAGTTCCCTGCAAAAGATGATGTCCACAGATGACGTGGAGGCATACCTTCGGGTTTTTGAGCGAGTGGCCAAGCGGGAGAAATTGCCAACAGATCAGTGGGCCGACGTAGTGGCACCCTTTCTCACCAGGGAACCTCAGAAGGCCTACTTTGACCTGTGTGAACAGGAGGCTAAGAAGTACCCCAAACTGAGAGGTGAGATCTTGGCACTTCTCGGGGTGAACATGCATGTACACGTGCTGGGAGAGTGCACCACTGGACTTTCTATGAGAGTCTCCCACCCCGATCCCAGATGCATGATCTGATCTATCTTGTAAAGAAATGACTTCAGCCTGAGGAGGCCACTCCAGCACAGATGGTGGAGAGAGTGGTACTTGATAAGTACACCAGATCGCTTCCTACTAAGATTAAGCACTGGGTTGGACAAGCGGGACCTACAACGGCTGACCAGCTGGTGTGTTTGGTGGATGATACCAGGCCACTGAGGAGCTACTGCAGACGTCTTCTGGATCTACTAACCCCAAGGAGGGTAAGACTGCACCTACTACTGTGGGGGTCAGGAAGATTGTGAGGGGAGGACACTCAGAAGGGGAACAGGCAGCTAGGACTGAAATCGTTAAGCCCAGGTCTCAAAATGGAGACCCATACCGTCTCAGATGTTGGTGATGCCATGAACTGGGTTATGTTGCTGCATACTGTCCCCTGACAACTGAGCCCATGGACTGCAGCAGTTCTAGGCAGGTTTCCATGTTTGCTCAACCCGCTTGCTCAGCAGCAGAAACTGCGATGGAACCACAGATGTGTACTGTGACTGTAGCAGAGAAGGCTGTACTGGCTCTCCTGGACTCTGGGAGCCTGGTCATCCTGGTGCACCATGATCTGGTTGACCCTGCACTGTACAGTGGACAAAGTATTGGGGTCTTGTGCATACATGGTGAAACTAGAGAGTATCCTATTGCAGAGGTCACCATAAAAACTAACTCTGGTACAGCTTCTCACAAAGTGGGCATGGTTAAGTCCCTGTTCCATAGTGTGATCATAGGGAGGGATTTTTCTCTGTTTTGGGATATGTGGAAAAAGCAGAGGCTACCATGTCCTACAAATGCTAATGTTGGCGATGTCTTTCCTAAAGTTAACCCTGAACCCTTTGATCCTGACAGGGAAACACCAGCTGTAGGGGTGACCCAAGATGGTAATAATTTTCCCCTGTGTGTGTGTTACCTGGTGATGCTGAAGGTCAGGAGGGAGTTCCCGAGATGCCTGAGCTCGAGGTGTCCCGTGACAATTTTGGGACTGCTCAAAACAGAGATCCTAATCTGTCTCATGCCAGAGAAAATGTAAAGGTGGTAAATGGTGAACCCCAGTATCCAGGGGCTGACAAGGAGTTCCCCTATATGTCCATGAACCAGGACCTACTGTATATGGTAAACCAGATACAGGGAGAGATTGTCGAACAATTGGTGCTGCTCCGGCACTATCAAAGAGTGGTTCTAGATCTGGCACATAAGCATGTGTTAGGAGGACTCATGCTTCTACAGCATTTCTATTGGCCAGGAATTGATAAACAAATACAAGAGTATTGTAACTCCTGCCCAGAGGGTCAAATAACCACTCCTTTGTCACACTTCAGGAGTCCTTTGGTACCCCTACCTATTATAGAGGTACCATTTGAAAGAGTGGCCATGGACTTGGTAGGTCCTGTTGAAAAGTCTGCTAGGATTCATCAGTATATACTAATGGTGTTAGATTATGCTACACGATACCCTGAGGCCATACCCTTGAGACATACTTAGGCCAAGCTAATTACCAAGGAGCTTTTTTATATGTTCTCTCGGACAGGTATACCCAAGGAGATCCTGACTGACCAAGGGACTCCTTTTATGTCCAACAATAGTAGAGAGAAAAGAGAAAGTGGCACTGCTTAGATACCTGACCTATCTAGCAAATCAGCAAAATAATATGACAGCACTAGGCGACCACATCATAATAATAATAATAGTCCTTTAATAGTCCCACAATGGGGAAATTCAGTGTGTTACAGCAGCAAAGATAAGCAAATATAAATACAACATGAACAGGAATGTTCCAAGGTGAGAGGCATTACATTGATAGTAGACAGACAGATAGGAAGTAGCAGAGGAGGGGGGGGGGGGATTTAACAGGCAGAAAGATATTTCAGTTCTCTGTGTGTATTGATCTCCTCTTAGGTCGGTGTTGGTTGTACAGCCTAACCGCATTGGGGAGGAAAGACTTCCGATAGCGCTCCTTCTCACACTTAGGGTGGAGCAGTCGGTCACTGACAGTACTGCCCAGCGCAATCACGGTCTCATGCATGGGATGGGACTTCTTCTCCCGCATGGAGCTCACCACAGACAGTATCCTTCTGTCACTCACCTCCTGCACTGGGTCCAGGGGGCTCCCCAGGACAGAGCTGGCCCTTCTAATCAGCTTGTCAAGTTTATTTCTGTCCCTGGTTGATATACTGCTCCCCCAGCATGCCACTCCGAAGAAGATGGCTGATGCCACTACTGAGTTGAAGAAAGTCCTAAGAAGTGCCCCCCGGATTCCAAAGACTCTCAACCTCCTAAGCAGGTAAAGCCTGCTGTGGCCCTTCTTGTACAGGACCTCCATGTGATCTGCCCAGTCCAGCTTATTATTAAGGAGCAGACCCAGGTACTTATAGGTGTTCACAAACTTGATGCCCATCCCCAGGATGTCCACTGGTTTAGGAGGGCATCTGCATTTAAGGAAGTCCACCACCATCTTCTTGATCTTCCCCGCGTTAATCTTCAGGTGGTTCCGCTGGCACCAGTCCACAAAATTCCAGTTCAGTTCTCTGTACTCCCTGTCATCATCTGTGATGAGACCTACTATTGCAGAGTCATCAGAATACTTCTGTAGGTAGCAGCTAGATGAGTTGCACCTAAAATCTGCAGTGTACAGTGTGAAGAGGAAAGGGGAAAGAACTGTTACCTGAGGTGCCCCCGTATTACAGATCACGGTATCTGACACACAGTCTCGGGCTCTCACGTATTGAGGTCGATTTGTGAGGTAGTCTAGGATCCAGTTGGAGAGGTGGTGGTCCACTCCAGCAAGGCCCAGCTTGTCTCTCAGTAACCCCGGCTGTATGGTGTTACAGCAAAAGCACTGGAGAAATCATAGAACATTATTCTCACCATGTTTCCTGGTTTCTCCAGGTGAGACAGAGCCCTGCGCAGAAGGTGGATGATGGCATCATCTACCCCAATGCCCGGCCGATAAGCAAACTGGAGAGGGTCCATAGCGGGGTTCACTAGAGGGCGGAGATGTGTGAGAACCAATCTCTCTAAGATCTTCATCAAGTGAGATGTCAGTGCTACAGGTCTGTAGTCGTTGCGGTCCATAGGGTGAGGTTTCTTTGGAACTGGTACCACACAAGAAGATTTCCATAATTCAGGAACTATTTCCTGCCTCAGGCTCATTTTAAACATGTATGTAATTATACCACACAGCTGGTCCCCACAAATCTTAATTAGCCTTGCACTGATGTCATCTGGCCCTGCGGCTTTCCTTGCCTTGATCTTTTTCATCTCCTTCCTCACCTGGGCCCTTGTGAAGGTCAGACTGTGGTCAGATATAGACGGATTCCTGGATTTACTGGTCTGTTGGGGAGTAGCCGCATGGGGTGAAGTCATTGTGGTGGGGGGAACCAAAGGACATGCTGGGGTAGGAGGAGTTGGTGTGTAATCAAATCTGTTGAAGAATAGGTTTAGTTCATTAAGCCAATTAACATCTGCCTCAATCTGGCAGATAGACTGTTTATGACCCGAAATTGACTTAAGCCCCTCCCACACACCCCTTATGTCTTTCCTTCCCATTTGCTTTTCCATTTTTTCCTTATAACTGGCTTTTCCCTGCCTGATTTGATGCCTCAGCTCCTTTTGTACTTCCCTCAGCCCCTCCTTATCTCTTGTCCTGAATGCCATCTTTTTCTCCTTAAGTAGTGTTTTTATATCAGAATTAATCCATGGTTTGTTGTTTGAAAAGCACCTTACCACTTTTGTGGGTACTGTGTTGTCCACACAAAAATTAATATAGTCCGTTATGCAGTGTGTGAGTCTTTCCATATCTTCTCCATAAGAATCCTGCAGAACTTCCCATGGGTTGTGCAAAACAACCCAAGGGCCCCCTGACCCCCCCCCCGCCCCACCCCCCCTGCGGGTGCAGCTGGTCCTCGTACAAGGCGGAGATGACTAGGTTATGATCCGTCCTCCCGGGGCGTTAGGGCGGGTTATATGCCTCCCTCGCGGAAAGAACAAGCCCAGTGTTTCGTTGTCTCTTGTGTGGCAGGTTACATACTGTGTGAAACTGGGCAGTGTGGATGATGGAGAGACATGGTTGAAATCAACCGACACAAGAAAGAAGGCCTGGGGGTGTTGTGACTGCAGTTGGCTCACCGTGGCTTGTAGGACCTCGCAGGCAGCGTCAGCTTTCGCAGAGGGGGGACATATGCAGCTATCACGATGACATGTGATAGTTCCCTTGGTAGATAGAAAGGTCTCATGCTCACAGCTAATAGTTCAATGTCCTTACAGCAAGTTTGCTCCTTAATCACAATGTGCCTAGGATTACACCATCTATCATTCACAAATATTGCCAGCCCTCCTCCTTTCCTCTTACCGCTCTCCCTTGTCCTGTCCGCTCGAAGGAGTTTAAAGCCATCCAAGGAGACAAGAGTGTCTGGAGTAACTTCAGTGAGCCAAGTCTCTGTAAGCAGCATCATGCTGCACACCTGAAACTCCTGATGATGCCTGGTGAGCGCCGTTAGTTCGTCCATATTGTTTGCAAGAGATCTCACATTGCCCATAATGATGGAGGGAGAGCTGGTCTGAAATGTCTCTTTTTAATCCTCTGTAGGACTCTGGCTCTACACCCCCTCCCCCCTCCTTTTCCATCTCCAGATGTCCTGGTGGATGTCTGGGCAAATGGTATACAGCCCTGCTGTGTCTCTAAGCTGCAAACGTTCCTCTCTGGAGTAGACAAAAGAATTGTCTGCAGACACAATAGTTCCCATTTGAAATAGAACAAAACAGACAAAAAGTATCACAAAGGTCCAATCCCAAGTCTTCATGTGTTTCTTCATAGTTCAAAGTCCCTTAAGTAGAGTGATAAAACAAGACAAAGAAAGAAAAATAAGAGAAAGACACAGAGCTGCTGAAACAGGCTGCCACTCCAGCGGTACCATCTTGGAAAAAAAAAAAAAAAAAAAGTCCATGCTTAGAAAGCAGGGTGGTGCACTTCCCTTAAAAGTTTAATTCATAATGTACAGGTATAAAGATAAAAAAGTAGGGGAACTCACCCCGACTTGGGTAAAAAGGAGACTTTTTATTCAGAAAACGTCCATCCTGAGGCTTGAAAAAGCGCTTGTGCGCGAAAAAAATTCGTTGCCTTGCCTTTAGGTCGTTTTTACCTCTTTTCCATGTGACATGGATGTCTTTATGGATGATTTCTGAATAAAAAGTCTCCTTTTTACACAAGTCTGGGTGAGTGCCTCCTACTTTTTTGTCTTTATACCTGTCCTTTTATGTCCAAGGTAATAAAATAAATGTGTAAGCTCCTGACATTAAACACCTGCGAACCTCTGTGTATTACCCCCAGACAAATGGTCTAGTGGAGAGGTTCACTGAAACCCTCAAGGGCATGTTAAAGAGGGTGGTTAGCAAGGATGGCAAAGATTGGGATTGCCTATTGCCCTATTTAATGTTTGCAATCCGGGAGGTACCCCAGTCCTCCACAGGTTTTTCCCCATTTGAGTTGGTGTATGGTAGACACCCACATGGTCTCTTAGACATAGCTACGGAAACCTGGGAACAAGAGCAAACTCCTTACAGTGGTAATGCCCATTGTGAAGGAACATATGGAGCAAGCCCAAATGGCTCAGAGCTGTGTCTATAACAGAACGGCTAAACTTAGGACCTTTAATCCAGGTGATCGGGTGTTGGTATTGGTTCCCACGATAGAAAGTAAATTTCTGGCCAAATGGCAAGGGCCATATGAAATTATTGAAAGAGTGGGAGAAGTGAATTATAAGGTATACCAGCCGGGCAAGAGGAAGCCCGAACAAATATACCATATAAATTTACTAAAACCCTGGAAAAACAGGGAAACATTGATATCAGTAGGTACCCATAGCAAGGCTACTACTGAAGGGGGAAATACTTCTGGTAAGGCTTCCTCCAAGGTGCAAATATCAGAGTCCCTATCTAAGGCACAGAAACAAGAGACAAAAGAATTTGTACAGAAAAATAATGATCTGTTTTCTGAGTTGCCTGGACGCACCAATGTGTTAGAACATGACATTGTCACCGAGCCACAGGTACGGGTTAATCTAAAACCATATTGGGTACCTGAAGCTCGCAGACAAGTCATATCTGAGGAGGTCAAAAATATGTTGGCACTTGGGGTAATAGAGGAGTCCAAGAGTGACTGGTCGAATCCCATTGTTTTGATTCCTAAGCCAGATGGTACCATAAGGTTCTGTAATGATTTTCGTAAGCTGAATGAAGTATCAAAGTTTGATGCCTACCCGATGCCCAGAGTCGATGAGTTAATCGAGAGGTTGGGACATGCCAGGTATTTCTCCACCCTTGACTTAACCAAAGGGTACTGGCAGGTGCCGCTCACTAAAAAGGCCAGAGAAAAAACTGCATTTGTCACCCCAGATGGTTTATTTCAGTATGTGACGATGCCGTTTGGTTTACATGGGGCTCCAGCAACCTTCCAGAGGTTGATGGACAGAGTCCTTAAGCCCCATTGAAGGTACGCTTCACCGTACCTAGATGACATTGTCATCTTTAGTACGGACTGGGAAAGTCACTTGCCAAAAGACCGTACTAAATTCCCTCCGAGCAGCCGGTTTAATAGCCAACCCAAAAAAGTGTGTTTTGGGTCTGGAGGAGGCCAGATGCCTTGGGTATGTAATAGGAAGAGGGGTGATAAAACCCCAGGTTAATAAAGTGGAAGACATTTAAAATTGGTCTTGACCTTAAATAAAAAGAAAGTAAGCTTTCCTGGGAATTGTTGGTTACTATCGCAGTTTTATTCCTAACTTTGCAACTATTGCAGCCCCACTGACAGACATAACTAAGAGGACTAGTTCCGTAATGGTCAAGTGGAGTGAAGAGGCTGAGGGTGCATTCCAGGAGTTGAAGTCGATTCTCTGCTGCAAACAGTTGGTTTTGGTCACACCTGACTTCACAAAAGAATTTGTGGTTCAGACCTACGCCTCTGATGTAGTGTTAGGCGCAGTGCTGTCCCAAATGGTGGGTGGTGAAGAACACCCGGTTACCTACCTGATTAGGAAGCTTACACCACCTGAGAGAAATTATAGCATTGTGGAGAGGGAGTGTTTAGCCATCAAGTGGGCCCTAGAATCCCTGAGGTAATACCTACTGGGCCAACACTTTAAGCTAGTCACTGATCACACCCCTCTGACATGGATGTGCCGCGCCAAGGAGAGAAACGCCTGAGCCACCAGGTGGTTTCTGACCTTGCAAAATTTAAAATTCACTATGGAACACAGGGCAGGCAAGCTGCAGGGGAATGCTGATACCCTGTCCAGGTCCTATTGTATGATGGTCAGAAGTGTCCGCCCCTACAGGTCCGAACAAAGGGGGGGAGGTATGTGAGAAGGTGACAGGCTGAGTGCTGGAGTCACGGTATATCAGCCCCAGGTTTCTGACATATGTGTGGTCCAGGGCGGGTCTGGAATAGGCCTCAGCCCCAGGTGTAGGTCCCAGACTCGTTACTGGCCAATAAAAGCCTACAGAGCCTGCACTTCAGGGCAGAAACTGGGAGTGAGAGGAGGCGTTTGGATCTGTCCATCTGGCTTGTAGTAAGCCACACATATAGTTAGTTTTGTTACTGTTTAGTTTAGAGCTCAGACGAGCAGGGTTTTTTTGTTTTACGTTTTGCCTTACGTTAAGGCTGCATTTTATTTTGCTCCTTTTGTGCCTGATGTGAAGGTTTATTTATTTTGCTGTTTCTTTTTAAATAAACCTGTTTTGCCACAGTTTTGTGTCCCTGTCTCTGACTGGTTGGGTCCCGCACCATTGCTGCTACCTTCCCCACACTATCTATCTATCTATCTATCTATCTATAATCAGTTTTCCATAATGGGAATGTTTTTCATGTTTTTTATGTTACTGGCACACAAAAATTGCTACCCAAGACTCCTGATGATAAAATCAGGATAGTGGTAAATTTCACCATCAGTGGTTTCAAGAAGCATTTTTAGCCTGGGGCAGAGTCATGATACTTTGTGCAATATATTTCATCAGTTTCATATTTCATTTACTTTGAACAAAGAAAGAAAGAAAGTGTTAAAAGGTTAATCTAATGAAGATTCCACACTTAAGGAATGTAAACATAATTTGAAGGATTTTCCGATCAGGTTCCATATTAAATAATGGTAAGTATGTTTATCTTATTTGAAGATTAATTTAATTGGTTGTCAGGATAATGCCTATTTTGTCTGACTAAAGTAAGTACAGCAGTTTTTCCTGTTTTTCTTTTTTTTTTCTTCTTAAATTATGAAATGTGTGATGTTAAATACTTTTGTGGAAAAATACAACATTTTTCCAGGAGTGACTCCTTTAATAACTAAATATAAAAATTATCTTTTGAAATGCAATTTTTCTGGTTAGCCAATAAAGGAATCACTTTTTTGTTTTTTACATAAATATTTACAACACAGAGATTTTCATGCTACTCAGCTTATTGTTGGGGAACCCTTTTAACTGGAAGGGGTTGGCTAAAGCAGTTCATATAAAGATATATTCTCATCTTCTGTGTTTTTGCAAATTCAATTTAGTCCTCAGTTATACGTACAATCTAAGGCCTTATTCACATGTCCGCATTTCATGGTAGGGTGCAGAGGTAGACATGTGAATAAGGCCTAAGAGTGTGTCATGTTAAAAATAAAGGGATCCACATCCCTTTTTTTCCACAGCATTTATTAAATTTACTGGCAAAAAGCAAGTGTTTTCACAGGCAAACTGTCATGCTGCCTTTTTACAAAAATGTGTGGATAGGATTAGCCAGAATCTCATTCACTTTGCTGGCACTGTAAAACGCAACCTTTCTTTCTGTAGCGTTTCTGCACTACAGTGACTGTATAGTGATAGATAGCAGCTCTACACAGGGCTCTGCAGTACCTTAAAGAGGTATTCCCATCTCCAGGATCCTATCTAGTCTGCTAACTTATGTAAATTGAAGAGTTTTCCTAAATACATTGTTTTAGCAATGCTGCTTTGTTTTCCTGCTATGTGAAATTATTCCTCCCATTGTTTACGCAGGGTTTCCATAGAGCTGGACCTGTGTGATAAAACAGGACAGATGACATCACTCACTGTTCTCACTGTTATCTACAGCTTTGCCCTTCAGCTAATTGCAGTTTCTGATAAATCCTAAAGCGATCTGTCATCTCACTATGTAAACACACAGATAACACTGAGTCTCTAGAAGTATGTGCATATTATTTGATTAGCATTTATATTAGATTTCTAGTAATCATTGTACTGTAAGTATTGCGATACTTCATAGTGTCCTGTTTAGCAAGGTGGAGAGTAGGTGGCTTTGACTGTTTCATAAGGAATACAGGAAGTGAGAAGAAGAGACAGCAGGCAAAGCTGCTGTAACAGGGAGATGGGAAAACCCCTTTAAGGTGAATATAGTACAGGAAACATTTAGTGACTTACAGGTGATGTCTCTAAATGTAATTCTTCACATTTCTCTTCTCTTCCATCTGGACTGCCATGTCACTTCTTCCAGCTGTGTCTTGTCTCTGTAAAGTATGTAAGGCAGACACAGGGGCACACCTTCCATGAGGCGATGGCCTCAGGTGGCATCTCATGGAATAAACTGGGGGGCGGCTGTTAGGGTCTTGCCAGATGTAGCAATACCCTACACTACTGCAGCGGTCTGGGAGGAAGGACAGAGACAAGTGAGCCCTAATCTCACCCCAGCCACTGTCCCTTCCTATTGCCTCAGTTACCCTAAATGGTAAAAGCACAACCTGAAGACGAGCCCTATACTGAGTAAGTGACAACACAGAACACAGACAAAACAAACAACAAAAAGAGAGGTCAGAAAGACAAGGGTTCGGTAACAGACGAGCAATGCAGTACAGAATCAAAATCCAAAAGAATAGTCAAAAGTCAAGGCAAAGGTCAGAGAATCAGGTAACAAAGCAGCAAGAGATATAACAAAGAGAGCAGGCAAAGACAGTCCAATAACCGGCAACTTGCTAAGAAAGTGACATCCCGTATATAGAAAGTCTGGGCCCAGCCCCAGACCTGATAGGTACACAGGCTGTCAATCACACAGGCAAGGCTGAGACTAACTATATGCTGTCTAGAGAGAAATGCTCAGAACACGGGTGTGGCTGTAAATCCATTACATTGTCTAGGACCATGTTCAGACTGAGCAACAAGAAACCTACACAAGGAACCAAACTGAACACGCCTCCTTTGCGGCAGCGTGCGAGCGGAGGGTGGCGCAGAGTCCCAAACAGGCAGAGACGTTACAGCGGCATTTTTTTTTTTTTAATCGGTAGCTACTTAGAGTTTTTACTCTCCTGTTCACACTCCTTCCCTGGCTGCCCTCCACTGCCACCTCTAGGTGGTACTACTCTTACATCAAAACGCTGAAGAACGTTCTTCAGAGTTGGCTACAGTGCATCCTGGAGGTGACAGTGGAGGTCGGCCAGGACATGAGCATGACCAGGTGAGTAAAAATTATTGCCTATTATTCTGTGTGGGTGAGGGGAAAAGAAGGTCCTAAACTTATTGGTGGTGGGGTGTGTGTAAAAAAAAGGGGGTCATACACTGCATGTGGTCTTTAAAAAAGGGGGTCATATACTGTGTGTGGTGTATAAAGGGGGTCAAAAACTGTGGGGGTGCCAGAAGTAGGGAAATCTTATGGTATGTGGGGGGTTAAAAAAGGGGTCATATACTGTATGTGGGCCATAAAAGGGGTCAGATACTGTGTGGGGAGCAAAAAAAGGGGTCATATATTGTGGGGGGAGCATAAGAAAGGGGTCATATACTGTGGTTGGCTATAAAAGTGGGGTCATATACTATGGGGGGGGGAAAAGGAGGTCATGTATCGTGTTGTGGACCAAAAAAAAGGGGGTCATGTTTCATGTGGTGGGTCAAAAAAAAGGGGGATTGTATATTGTGCGGGGGCCAAAAAAAAAGGTGGTGTTATACTATGTGGGGGTTAAATAAGGTCATCTTTTGATATGTCAATGGGGGGGCTTATCCTAATTAGGGGTGCCCCATCATACAACCAAAGATAGCCAGGTGGGCATCTTTTTTTTTTTTTTTGGGGGAGGGGTCCTTTCTATAGCTTGCCTCAGGCAGCAGAGAGGCAAGGTTCAAACCTGGACAGACGTCTTTGGCTCTTCACTTTTCCAGACACCCAATTCACATTTTCCTCACCTACACATTTTCCTCAACCCTGGACAGACGTCTTTGGCTCTTCACTTTTCCAGACACCCAATTCACATTTTCCTCACCTACACATCCCAAACCTGCTGCTACCCCCAAATATAAAATCTAAAAATCCCCTGGAAATAAGTAATACCCCGTGTGCCTTTTTAATTTAATAATGCTTGTATGTGCCCCCTTAAATTTAATAGTGCCCCTCAATTAATAATGTACATTAATTAATAATGCTCCATGTACTCCATTAAATTAATAATGCCCAAGTGCAACAAAAATTAATATTACCCAATTCCCCTACTGTTAATCTTACTCCTAATGCCCTCTTACATAAATATTGTACTCTAATGCCCCTTGAAATAATAATGCCTAATCTAGGGAATAAGAAAGCTTACTGGTAAAGACCCTGCACTGGTTAAGCTTTATTACTAATATACACCCCGGTCTCCTGTTTACTACATTTGTGTAGGGCAACTGGGGAGGCCAGAATTCTCATTCCTTTGTCTCCTCAGCTGATGCTCGACTCTCGGTCAATGGACCTGAGGACTGAATAAAGGGGAGTCAGTGACATTAATGAGAGCCATCTATCTGCAGGGGAGTCAGAGGAATTTTTGCCTTCCCAGTTGCTCTATGCAAATGTAGTAAACAGGGCTCTGGGGGATCGGGGTATACAGTATATTATGAATAAAGTTTAAGCAGTACAGGAAATTCACTGGTAAACTTTATTATTTTCTGGATAACCCCTACCCCAATGTCCCTATATTACTCCCCAATACCCCTTATTTTGATATTGCCCCAAGTTGCCCTCTCTTATAAATTATTAAACCCCCTAATGCCCTCTTGTTTTAGTCATGCCCCCTGACATAAATATTGCCTTCAATGCTACCTTATTTTATATTAGTCCAAAAAATATTCAATGTCCCTTTGTAATAATATGTCCCCCTTTATTGTAGAATGCAAGCCACATCAGGCCTGCAGTCCACAAGACACCGGGACTACAGTCAGACGTCTGCATCCTGGCGTGGAGGCACATTAAAATAACTTCATCACGCTAATCTGCAGCTGGACGCAGAGATCTCTAGGCTCTTCATCGCCTTAGAAATTAGTTACTAGTAGAGTAGTAAGCCAAAGGCTTCCTCCTCTACAATTTATTCAAATGCATTGGTGTCTGCAGATGAATGTGTAACCTGAAGAATGTGTTTGCAGGAACACCGGTGGGGTCCCTGCAAAATCAGTGGGCCCCCCTTCCTCCCCTCTAGCTACACCTCTGACTGCAATACAACACATCGCAACACATCACACATGGGCTCTCATGCCCATGGTCAGATTTGATCATAAAGGATCAAAGGGTTGGCAGGGAAGAGCAATCTTGCCCCCAAAACACCCGGATGCTGGGCTCACTATTAATCACAGCAACTGAGGGGGTTAAACCACTGGAGTCAGAGTATTTACCCACTCCAGCAGCTATTCCCGAGTTTCAGTTGTGTAATACAGCTGGGACCTGGAAATAACACAGCAGGAAGAGTTGCTGTACCTGCAGCATTACAGCACCGTACTATTACAGCTCTGACCATTAACTTGACTGGGAATTGCAGATTACGGGGTCCCAGTATGAACAACGCTCATAGTACCAATTTAACAAAATCGACTGCCTGGCTTAAATACCTTCCCCTTTTTGTCCTCAACCATGCATCCCACCAACAACCAACCCCCCCCCCCATTAAGAATAAACAGAGACCAGGGTTGGATTAAATCAGCCACAGCAGCCGTATTTATTAACAAACAACAAATAAATAGCAACAAGTATAAATTATTATAATTTACTATAAATTAACGTAATTTAACCAAATGCTTAACCTGGGTAAGAGTCCTTGGAGCTACAAAAAACATGATCCCCTTGGCCTGGCGCTAACATAACCACACCATAAAGTTACCACCAGCCGTGACCACCAGCTCAGCGGCACCATGTATAAAGATGAACTCCTTCTTCCATGTACCAGCTCACAGGGCCAACAACCCTGTAACCGTTCACCGTGCGCCAGGCCATCCACCAAACTGTGCAATTACAAACAAATGTATAGGTGGAGCCTACCATTGACTCCACCCTTTTAGCCAATTGGCCACCAACTCCAAGGACCCCACCCTTAATCCCTTACGCGTGAGAGACCCGCCACACTTCCAGGGCCCTCTCAATGCCCTCCTGGATACCCAATGTCCGCAAACCTATGCCCACCGCATTAAGGTGGACCCCATCACGCAACCAAAACTCCCTCTCCCCAGACTCCAACTCCGTGTGCCGCACACACACACCGCCATTCCTGGACACAAACCCCGCAACCGCCCGGTTAACCTTAATCCTGGCCTTGTTAAGCCTTTCAATAGACTGAGCCTCCCGCCATGTGTTTCTGGGAACAATATCAGACCAAACTGTGACAATCCCAGGAAACAAAGACCACAGCCTCAACAGGTCATGTTTAATATCCTTAATTAACTCTTGAAAAGGACAAACCCCCAGATTATTGCCGCCAGCGTGTATAATTATAATGTCCGGTGACCGGTCCAACCTAGCTTATCTGTGGATTTCGGGCATGACCCGACTCCACACCATACCTCGGACTCCAATCCAACGAACAATGACAACATCCCTGGCAAACCCCAGCTGCCAACCATTCCGTCGCACGCCGGCCAACTCCGCGCCCCCAGAACACAAAAAAGTGGCCGAAGATCCAGACCACCCGGGAAGGAGGGCCTAAGTAAAAGAAAAAATAAAGAAGGGGCAAAAGAGGGGAAAATACAGCAACAATACAATAATTCACATTTGAGCAAGGTGTGGACGTACATACAATTTATACCTCTGAGATTCCCATCTGCCGATGCAATGGACCACCTCCGGGCTCAACCCCCAACTAGCAGCTTCGGTCGCCACGCCTATGCGAAAAGAGTGTGGAGCATACCTGCCTGATCCGTTTTGGACCTGCGAATCCTGACCACCAGAACCCCATCCACCAGGTCCATGTCATCAACCCGCAAACCACCAGGCCGAGTAGTCGACACTGACACCAACTCACTGAGAGCCCTGAAAAAAGCTAAAGATAATGCAAGTTGAAACAAAACACATTCACAGTGCGAAGCACAAAAACGGGCAATCTCCAACCCCAAACGCTCCAAAAGCTGAAATGTAACCGGGCGCCGTGTGTCCCCACTTCCTCTGTTTCTGCGGAACCCGTTCAGAGCACGCTGAACCAAGAAGTGTTTGGTGAAATTCCCCAATAAAGAAATAAGTACACTTAAAAACTAACTTTTATTAATATCCACTAAAAGTATATAAATCTATAAAAAAAGCACCTAATAAAGAGATGCCATACTACAATGGGGTCATATAAAGGGTAAAGGCAGCCTGCCTCAAATTAAGAGGCTAGTATGGTGATACCTGTATCACTTCACAAACACCCCTCAGTTATAAATTGCAATACCCAATATTTAGATCTCAATTCACTGAAGGGGAAAAGTAAAGGATAAATCAACTGAGGTATAACACACACACACATACACCAACTGGCTAGAGGTCAGTAAAAGACCGACCAAATTGTCTGACTAGCCACTACCTAGGGAGCTTACACTACACTCCCACAATTGACTGCCTAATACCACAAACACACAAACACCATAAATGTTACAACAGGAGTATTTGCCCTAACTCCCAGCCTGCCTGACGCGCGTTTCTGCTGAACTACACCAGCTCATCAGAGGCACATGCATAAGGGCAAAGCAGAATACACCATAAATGTGTGCAAACTGCCTGTATAATATAGAGCACTTAATATATCAGCCCGGTCGGCCGTGATGAATGACCGCCATGAGCTGGTGTAGTTCAGCAGAAACGCGCGTCAGGCAGGCTGGGAGTTAGGGCAAATACTCCTGTTGTAACATTTATGGTGTTTGTGTGTTTGTGGTATTAGGCAGTCAACTGTGGGAGTGTAATGTAAGACTAGTGGCTAGTCAGACAATTTGGTCGGTCTTTTACTGACCTCTAGCCAGTTGGTGTATGCGTGTGTGTGTTATACCTCAGTTGATTTATCCTTTACTTTTCCCCTTCAGTGAACTGAGATCTAAATATTGGGTATTGCAATTTATAACTGAGGGGTGTTTGTGAAGTGATACAGGTATCACCATACTAGCCTCTTAAATTGAGGCAGGCTGCCTTTACCCTTTATATGACCCCATTGTAGTATGGCATCTCTTTATTAGGTGCTTTCTTTTATAGATTTATATACTTTTAGTGCATATTAATAAAAGTTAGTTTTTAAGTGTACTTATTTCTTTATTGGGGAATTTCTCTATGTTGCTGGTACACATACCTTGCTATCAGATATATATCTTTGAAGAAGTGTTTGGTGGCATCAACTAAACCCCTAAGCTTGAAGCCGAATGCCAGTGCGGCCACCACGCCATTAACTTTCACCACAGACCAACCATCGGACGACCAGCAGCTTAACAAAAACAACAAAACCCCGACCCTATCATCATTAGTATATACCGGATCTAACTCCCCCAACCAATCCTCCCAAACCCGCCAAACTCTTGATTACTTATCCCATCTGCCGGGGGCCAATGATGCCTGAATTAATGTCCCCGCGCCTCGTAAACCATGTCCCATAAGCTTGGAGGACATGGAATACCTTCCACTTCCTCCCCTGGAGCCAGGGCACGAAACCGATCCCACTGGAAACGAGACAAAGAATCAGCAATGTCATTTTTGACCCCCGGCACATACACCGCCACCACCCACACATTCAGGCACAAGCAATGCAACACTAAGCACTAAGCACTGAAGCAACTTGATAACAGGAGGAGAAGACGTCGTCAAATTGTTTATGGCCGACACCACTGACATGTTATCACAATGAAATCTGACTTTCTTATCCCGGAACACCCCACCCCATATGGACACTGTAACTACAATCTGGAATAACTCAAGTAATGCCAAATTCCATGTCAGACCGAATTCGCGCCAAGCAGCCACCCAACAGGCCAAGGAGCAGCACACCACTGCCCCCCGTAGTAGGCCTCGAAACAATCCCCACCCTTCTGCATCTGTAAAAAGGTCGCAATCGAACACGTCGATCACGGCCGATTGGACCAGCGATCTACCATTGAACTGGTCCAAAAAATTGCCCCATACTGCCAGGTCCTCCCGATGTACCACCCCCAGCCAAATGAAGTGATTCGACACCCCCGCCAACCGACAAAAAAATCCTACCCATGGGGATAATGCGGCAGGCAAAATTTAAACTGCCCAACAAAGACTGGAGGTCACGCAAAGTGATTTTCCGCATATATCGAGCGTGCCTCACCCTCTCCCTCAAATCCACCAGCTTGTCACTAGGCAGCCGGAATTCCATTGCCACATTGTTAAGCTCTATGCCCAGGAAACTCAATCTAGTGCACGGACCCTCAGTCTTTTCTGGTGACAACGGTACCCCAAACTTACTGGCAACCCACTGAGTAGTCGCCAGTAAAACCACGCAGACATCGGAGCCCGCCGGACCTATATAGAGGAAATCGTCGAGGTAGTGTATAACTGACTCCACCACTGACACCTCCCGAATTACCAACTCTAAAAAGGTGCTGAAAGCCTTAAAGTACGCTCACATGTACGCTGACAAATGATGTATGAGCTGAAACTGATTCGGCTCCTTCTTAGGCACCACCCCCAAAGGAGAGACAATTAAACCCTCCAAAAGGGGTGATGCAAAGGGGCCCGCCATACGCCCAAAGGCCACCTCCTTACCCAATTTTTTGGACACCACCCCCGAGTGTTCTACCGCCGACTTCAAATTAGTTATGGAAAAGGGGACGTCGGCGGGGGAATCTTAAAACCCTCCCTAAAACCTGCAACTAGAAACTGCACACTCTCCATATTAACATACTTATTTAGGTATGGAAGCATGGCTTCCAGCTTCACCGGCATCTGCCTCTTGTCCACTATTGGGCAAGGCCTTCTTCCTCTGTTTACGCAGGCAACGGGCCGAGCCGTGGGACACCCCCTCCACAGAATGAACAGGCATGTTTAAATCTGCAGTTGAAGCCAAATTTACATTGGGCTTCGTTGAAATGCCAACACAGCCTGTAACGTTGCTGGGCCTGTGAGGCCACATCCCCCTAACTCGTAACTGAGCCCAATATGGCCGGTTCCTCAGGAAAGGAGTGGCCAAAGCGCGCCAGCGCCATTACCTGAAGCCACAACCCTACATCCTTCTGATCCCATCATATGCTGGACCGAACTGCCTTATGCTGACAGCACTGCTCATCATACCTCAGCCATGTCTGACCCTCATAGACTCAATACGCCTCACCTATAAAGTCCTGATAGCAAAAAAAGGCTCGAACAGTTGTCAGGGGCTTTTTCACCAATGACACTAGCTAAAATAGCAAAGGCCTGAAGCCAATTACCAAAAGTCTGAGGGATCAGTTGCCACCTCCGTTTCTCTTCTTCCTCTTTTTTGCTATCCTCCTTCTTACTCTTGTCTAAATTAAATTTAGCTAAAGGGAGCAAGGAGAAGATTTCGACGTACTCGTCCTTCTAAATCTTTTCCTTCACTTCCTTTTTTAAATGCGCACCTAGCGAACCCTCAAAACAGACATAGACCTCTCCCCTAGCCCTGTCATCTAACCTCACTGGGTCAAACTTCTCTTTCTCCATTTGTACGGACACAGTGACTCCCACAGGACCCACCGACAATGGCGCACTCTGCGACACCACCTGTTGTTCCGCCAGAGGGACCCACGCCGCCACTGGAGAAGCGCTAACACTTTGCTCGTAGCGCGACAGTAGCTCCCTCACACTACCCAATAACTCCCTAATCCCTTCAGAAGCTGTGACAGCCACCCGCTGGGGACTCCGGCCTATCTATCCCTAACCCCTGTGACATTAGAACAGTTGGAAACGGATATGACAATGATGGGTACTCACCAGACTGTGTAGGTGCTGTGTGCCCACCAGTCGACGATCCTGCATCCTGATGACCCGGGTCACTGTACAGGAGAACGTTGGCGCCTGTGGATTGTTGGAATCATCCCGTTGGCAACTGCACCTCGACCAACATTCCTGGGGAGGTTGACCTGCACCTGCATACGTACTTGCAACTACCTGATGCACCTCGGACCTGGGCTGTGGTCCCGTGAAGGAGGGGCCAGCACCGTGCTGCCCGCCACTGCAACTTCCTTGATCAGCCACCAAAGGAGCCTGGAAAGCGGGAACCGATGGAAGAGGAAAACCCAGTCCCCCTCCCGCCAGAACATCACAGGAGGGGACCGTGAAACCATGTGCCGTGGCCATGTGGTGACTGGGTGTGGAGTCCCTAACACCAGGGCCAGTGGTAGGGATCTACGCATCCGCAGGGGCCCAGCAACTTGTAGGATTCCTCCCAGACCGGGACCTCCTCCCCTGGGCAGTGGGATGGGGGGCCCTGCTTGGAGGGGCCCGAGAGGGGTTCCTGTGTCACCGGGACCTAGGAGCCTCATCAGGGCTCAAGCGTGCAGGCGGACGAGTTTGACGGTCCTGCTGCCGTTCTGATGCCTCCGTGGCAGGGGTAGGTGGGGGTCAGCAGGGGGAACTGGAAGAGGCTGCAAAATGGTCGCTAGCCGCTCCTGAAGCCAGGCCTCACCTCGGTCTCTGGCAGCAGTCCTAAGCTGCTCCAGGAGATGTTCGATGGCCGCCATGCTGCAGGAGACAAGAGGGGAGCCACACAACTTCCAGCTATGCTGCGCATCTCCAGAATGACCGCTTCCCGGGCCGTGCGAAATAGCGAAACTAAACGGGGGCAAGCCCCACACCCTAACTTTTGAGCCCTGGCGCCTGATTGGTCCCCCCTATTGCCCGACCCCAGTCATGTTCCCTGCGCTTCACAGCGTGGCGCTCCAGTCCACCTATATGCTCAGTGTGACTTAATAGTACAGTGCTGAGCAGGAAGAGGTTAAATAAAATATCATGCACTTTGCTGGTACTGTAAAACACGTTTTTCCACTGTGTTTCTGCAGCATCCAAAAAAGCTGCATTTCTGCAATGTGAGGCCTTAGCCTATATCTATCTCTCTCAAGACAGTTGTCCCTATTAAAAAATTCAGTCCATATGTCAGTCTTCCAAACGGGAATTTCTAGGAGCAGATGAATCCAAGGTTGATTGTATGTCCCCTGAACGTAGATGTCTTTCTTTAATAGAGCAATTACTCAATCTTTTATTGATGCTGTACATATATTGTTGTTCTGTAATTTAATAAAGAGCTTAAAAGGTTTTTTCCCTGTCCCTCATTTAGCACATTATATTTCAATTAAATCTAACAAATATTAAAAACAATGAAAGGAACAAATGACCTTTCTGACTTCAGAAGGTTTAGGAAAGGGTTAATTTCTATATAAATGTCAAGATCAATCAGTGTCTGTGATTAATGTAATTAAAAGCCTGATTTAATTGTGTTACCTTCCATTAGCTTCCACTTGATATTTATTTTTATTTTTTTTTTTTTTTTTAATATATATTTTCAATGACATTCCAGCTCTGTCCCCACTGGAATTGTTCTATTGCAGCCGCTCTCTCTGAAACAGTATCTTTCATCAATCCTCTATTAATTAGCTAAATGTTGGATGATATTATACATCTATCTATCCTTTCTTGAAAGTGCCACACTTAGACAGAGCTCCTTCATCTGCGTGCTGAACTTTGAAGTTGGTCATTGGTATTCTAGCACAAGTCAGCTTACTGTAATTTGAAATCGGTCTGCCGTCCCATTAGGAATCTGCCCGATCAATACCAAGTGAATTAGAGTTTCAGTGATCTGATTAACTCCCCATTATTTTCTAGCCTGCCTGATTTAGAATGCATGATGAGACAATATTCCAGTTTCTTTGCTTTATCCCAGTTTAAATGAAATATAGACATCTCAGGAAGCAGCGGCTGTGCATTTGATTTGGCATCTGCGTTAATAAAGTCAAACACCATGAGTGTCTCTCTGACTTTTCATGACAGTCGTGACTGACTGAAGTCTGCCATGAACAGATACACAGTACAAAGTGAACTGGAAGGAAACAAGATAATGTTATTCTTGGGTTGATACATGAGTTACATTCATTTATCTGTGTATATGTTTTTCTTAAGTCATTATGATAAACCATGCAAGATATTAAAGTTTGCAAAGTAATCAAGACAGAGAAGGACAATGTAAGCTTACACACGTGGGCAGAGAAAGCAAATTATGGATTAAATAGTAAAGCTCTGGGGAAATTGCCTCTTGATGTTGTGGATTTCTTCTGGATATTGGCAGACAGTAAATGGTCACTAAGTTTTCCACAAATTTTGCATAAATCAACAGCGGAAGTAAATATAACAAACTTTGTAATATATTTTTATAAAAAATGCTTTTATTTTAACTTAGCAGGTCCTATCCTTCCTGACTGTAAAATTTACTGAGAAATCTCTGCTTAGGCTAGGTTCACACATGCGCCTGATCTACATTCGGGGTTTCCGTCCCTGAATCCGCTTAAAAAATGTGGCGAGAAAAGTCCTGAACCCAGGACTTTTCTCTCTGTATTTTACAGGCGAAAACCATTTTTTAAGCGGAGTGGGTTTCCCAAATGCAGGTGTGATCTTAGCATCAATCTGTTTAACTAGAGCAAGACAGACTGCAGCTCACAGAGGTATCACATTACATGTGCCCATAGGAGTTTGTGGAGGCTGAAAGTGGAGGAGAGGAGGAGAAGGAGAGAGGTAGCTGAGTGAGAGAGAAGAGACACAGACGCAGATGGTCGCTGCTGCTCGGGCTAAACAGGTTTTATCTCACCCAATATGCTTTATTCTCATCACTACCTCAGTATTTCTCTATGATGTTCTATATGATGCTGCTGTTTCTGAGTGAAAGAGAGTTAAACAGAAGGTCTCCCCTACTTTCTGTGTGCTGTGAAAGGGAGACATCATAGTAGCTCAGAGAGAAGTGAAAATTAGATACAAAGCATGGTGTGGGGAAAATGGTACATGAAATAGAGAATACAAGTCACATAATGGTCAGAACTTAATGCAATATTCAGGATTGTAACTAGTAAAGTGTGGACCCCAAAGCAAACTTTTGACTGGTGCCCCCCCAGCTGTTAAATTAGGGAGGGGGTGGGGTTGGGGAGGTGATGGGGTGACTGTGAATATAAAGGAGTTGCCCAGGAATTTGGAATTTATCCCTGTCTTTAGCAAAGGCCATAAATGTCTGCCCCCCTTCTTACACAAACAATCTATAAAGATGACAATTCCCACAATTAGCCTGAATAGTAATACACCCTTCCCCATGCATAGCCTGTACAGTAATGCTCCCTCCCCTATTTATTGCCTAAACAGTAATATCTCTCCTCCATACAAACCCTATACAATAATGCTACCTCCCTTTTATATAGCCTATACAGTAACAATCCCTTCCCCCACACACAGCCTATACAGTAATGCCCCTCCCCCACAAAACTGATCTACAAAGAAGTCCCTCTCTTCTTAAACATGTCATTTATGATGCCCCATCCACCCTACCTCATACAACACTGTATATCCATAGATTAAATTAAGGCACCTGTTCCTACCAGACTACTGTGGTCCATGGTGAAGCCTTCACTGTGCTAGGAGTAGGAAGAAAAAGTCCTCCTCAATCTGCACCCCTCCAATCATTTTGTGTTCTTCCCAGTGAGTAGGAAAATTCACTCACTCAGTGGAGAAATGTCTCTCTGCTACTGCAGCACAAACATTGGAGCCCAAAGTGTGCTTACCTGCTGCTGATCAAAAGAGAGATGGTTCTCCTTCAGTGTAGCTTAGAGGTGAGAGGTCTGAAGCTGTCCGGCCACGCACTGCTGCAAGTTAAAGTGAACACTGGTGGCAGGCCCCCCAAGGGTGTGTTCACACGGCAGAAAATGATCTTCATTTTCCGCCGCCGGAATTTTCACCGCGGTCTGCCGCGACGGGATGCTGATGCAGTGCATCAGCATTCCTTCGCTGCTGTCGCGGCATCCCGATCCTGATTAGGCCCGGATGAATGGGCCTACTCAGGAGGGCGTCTCAAGCTGCGGACACTGCAGGTGGAATCCGCGGCAAGATCGAGCAGGACGCTTCTTTTTTCCGCGTCCTGCTGCGATCTCTGCCTCCCATTGAAAACAATGGGAGGTGGATTCAGGAGGCCGAATCCGCCCCCAAATCCATGGCAAATTCCTCCGTGTGAACACACCCTAACATAGTGGTGCTGGACTACTAAAGGGAAAGTGAGTAGCGATGCCGGGTTGGGGGACACAGAAGCGAGCCCCCCAGTGACAAGGTCCATATAGCAGCTGATACAGCTGCTGTGACAGTGTTCTGCTCCTGGTAGTATTATTCTTCTTGTATACACACTGTAAAGTGTTTTGAAAGGCTAGGTATGCATTATCTAGCAATCAGTGCCAAGCAGCTGCTGCCAAGGCAATATACTCATGGGGTGCATCAAAAGAGGCACCGGTACTCATGACAAGAACATCATTTTGCCTTTATGTAAATCACTAGTCAGACTACACATGGAATATTGTGTACATTTTTGTCCACCTGTGTATAAGACGGCATAGCTGAATTTGAATTAGTGCAGAGGAGGACGTAAATAAATGTATGTCCACTCTATGCCCCCAAATAAAACTTGTCCCGACACTGTTTCTGTATTTTAAGAAATGCAAAGACTATGTCCCCAAAATACAAATCTGCCCCTTAATAAAACAATGGTCATTCTATGTCTCTGAATATAAAAAGAAGTCTCTAGTCTCTAGTAAAGAATAATTACCCCCTGATGTTACAGTGCCATCACTCAGCCTGGCCTCTTCAAATCTAGCATGACTCCATTTGTATACTGTAGCATCACTACTATATTCTTATGGATGTGGATTCAATTAAATCCACGGAATTGGAAATGGATAATGGAATTATCCATGGAAGAACCAAAGATAACAGGGTTGACAGGATAGGTATATTGTTCTCATTCATGGTGGCATGAGCTTAGATGGCCAATGGGATTGAGACCTGGAGAGTTTGAAGGCCAGGTCAACAACTTTGTTATCTATATAACAAACACAATCCACAAAATACAACCCTGTAAATAAGAGCTTCTGTATGTAGTAGCTGTGTCTGAGTCATGTGTTTTGACCTTGGCTAATTGTGATACATGATCTTTTGATGAACCAGAATGATCACTGCTTTAGGCTTCATTTCTTAAGGGAAAGTTCTGAACTATATGGACCGTCAATTTGATGTGTAATAAAGTTCCATGTAGGGTATCGTATTATGAATAAGACTTCAGGAGTAACAGTAATTTCACCAATTTTACCAAAGTAATCAGGTTCCATGTTGGGTACAATATTATTAATAAGACTCTGGGAGTAACAGAAATTTCACCAATTTTACCAAAGTCTATTGAAATAATTCTGAATTAGCCATCATAAGATATTATTTTAAAATTACTTCCATCCATCATCAAGTCCTTTCCTTCTTTAATTTCTATTTATCTATATTGTCATATGTTTTAATCAGGTTTATGTTTCACTAATTTGAAAAATGCAATGCTTCTGTAATTAGATCTTCATTTACTAGCTGCGTATTTATTTTTCTTAATTATAACTGAATAATTCTCCATGCACAGTAATTTAAAAATATTATTAAAATTACAAATACATGTTAGTGCAATAACTGACTTCTTTCTTTTGTAGTCTCCTTCTATTATTTTCTCATTACAATTAAAACCAAAGCACTTTGCTAATTATAAAAATTAGATTAGCACCATTCGATAAATGAGAAGGCCGAATGCAATAGATGTTTGCTTGGCTGAACAGTATGATGCTTTCATTCAAAATGTGAAGTCGTTTGTATGCGAAATTATATTAATGTTCAAATTCATGCTGCAAATACCTATAGTAATTCTCTTACAACCTGACATAAATTATTATTGATGAATTGTGTGTCATGTGGTGTGTACATCATATTGCTATTTATCTTTTATCTAGCATTAGTTACATGAGCAGATAACATCTACATCCTATGTACAGTATGTACAGTCACAATGTTATGGTTGGTCTCTAAAGGAATATATACAGTGGGGGAAAAAAGTATTTAGTCAGCCACCAATTGTGCAAGTTCTCCCACTTAAAAAGATGCGAGAGGCCTGTAATTGACATCATAGGTAGACCTCAACTATGAGAGACAAAATGAGAAAATATATCTAGAAAACACATTGTCTGATTTTTTAAAGAATTTATTTGCAAATTATGGTGGAAAATAAGTATTTGGTCACCTACAAACAAGCAAGATTTCTGACACTCACAGACCTGTAACTTCTTCTTTAAGAGGCTCCTCTGTCCTACACTCATTACCTGTAGTAATGGCACCTGTTTGACATTGTTATCAGTATAAAAGACACCTGTCCACAACCTCAAACATGTCATATGGCCAGATAAAACCAAAGTAGAACTGTTTGGTAGAAACACAACTCGTCGTGCTTGGAGGAGAGTGAATGCTGAGTTGCATCCAAAGAACACCATAGCTACTGTGAAGCATGGGGGTGGCAGCATAATGCTTTGGGGCTGTTTCTCTGCAAAGGGACCAGGACCACTGATCCGTGTACATGAAAGAATGAATGGGGCCATGTATTGTGAGATTTTGAGTGCAAAGCTCCTTCCATCAGCAAGGGCATTGAAGATGAAACGTGGCTGGGTCTTTCAGCACGACAATTATCCCAAGCACACCGCCAGGGCAACGAAGAAGTGGCTTTGTAAGAAGCATTTCAAGGTCCTGGAGTGGCCTAGCCAGTCTCCAGATCTCAACCCCATAGAAAACTTTTGGAGGAAGTTGAAAGTCCGTGTTGCCCAGTGACAGCCCCAAAACATCACTGCTCTAGAGGAGATGTGCATGGAGGAATGGGCCAACATACCAGCAACAGTGTGTGCCAACCTTGTGAAGACTTACAGAAAACGTTTGACCTCTGTCATTGCCAACAAAGGATATATAACAAAGTATTGAGATGAACTTTTGTTATTGACCAAATACTTATTTTCCACCATAATTTGCAAATAAATTCTTTAAAAATCAGACAATGTGATTTTATGGATGTGTTTTCTCATTTTGTCTCTCATACTTGAGGTCTACCTATAATGTCAATTACAGGCCCCTCTCATCTTTTTAAGTGGGAGAACTTGCACAATTGGTGGCTGACTAAATACTTTTTTCCCCACTGTATCTTTGAATTCAAAGATTTTCTGTATTAGGACATAATGAAAAAAAAAACATTGGGTACTTAGAAGATCTTAAAATTAAGTAAATACAACCTCGGATAAACAGCAACATACATCAGATTCCACTGTTTCATTATTTATTTAAGGTAAAGAATATGCAAATAAGACCTGGTGAAAAAGAGGAATTTGCTCCTAGCTTCACCTTTTGGAAGGTAGCTCCCTATAGATTAATGCCTGGATTTCGAAAAACCTAAGTGAATTATCTGTGAATAATAGCCAAACCAGTATAACTCTGCTAAAAGGAAGAGGTTCCCATCCTCACACAGTTTTTCTTTATAGAAAATGCATTTATTAACAATCAGTTGAATCCAAGCATACAATGTACTGCGACACGGCGCAGACTGAGACACACTTACAGTTGTCGTACATGACATGGTAGCATGACATATAGTACAAGTTATCTTACATTATACATCACACCGCATATTAAACAAACATGCTCCAACATTCAAACATACAATTAACAAGGAATACAGACAAGTGATATCTCAAGGGAGTGGGAAGGAGGGGGTAAGGAGGGGAAAATCACAGGCCCATAGCTTTATTGAGAGACAACACACAAGAGGAAAGAGTGGGAAGGAAAGAGGTTTAATTTAGGGTGTTTAACAGGCCCTGTGCAAATGGATACTCCCAGAAGAGATGCAAAGATGTTTCCTCAACGACGGGGCACCTGGGGCATTACCAAGTGTTTTACAAGTTGTGGGTATGGATGGACAACTGCAGAGGCAATCCCCCTTGAATAGCCATCCATGAAATGTCCTTGTTCCTGTTGCTCAGCTTACTTGAAGATATATTGGTCCAGACAGTTTCCATAGTTTCCACATGAAGCCCTGGAACAGACTCCACCAAGTCTTGGGCTTCTGCAAGCTGGGCTTGATACCCTCCAGTTGGTGCTCCCTCACAAACTGGATAATATCTCCATAGAACCAGGGAGCATGACAGTTGTAAGGGAAGGAGCTGTCCCACTTGTCCCCACTGAGTCCCCACCAAAGTGGAAAGCGGAAGAAACGGGACATGGCCTTGCCCACAGAGCTATTTGCAGTCCTCAGAGTCCTGACATGCAATTGCATTCAAAGGGCATCTGAAGAAGCGTTGGGATATCCGGAATACCTTTCCTGTCTTTGCAGGAATCCTTGTACATGACGGCTTGCTTCACTTTGTCCTTTTCTGAGACCCAAACAGAGTGAAACACTGTCTTGGTGATGGCCCTTGAAATGATGGCAAGAGGGGGCCACCCTGTAACCAAAAATGCTGCAGGTCTGGTCCGGGTGGACGATTCTGCCGATGACAACCTTCCGTCTGTTTGCCAACACCTTTATGCAGATCTTGTATTCCACATTCAGTAAAGTGATTGGACACCAATTCTTCAGGTCACATCTGTTCCCCTTACACTTGTACAAGATTGTGATCTTGCCTTCCCTCAGCAAACCCCATCCACAGACACCTTTTTTTGATTGAACAAAAACTATTTATTGACAACACATCTTATTTCCACAAGGAATAACAAAGGGTTTGCGACGCAGCGCACTGAGTTACAAATCCACAGTCAATGACTAAGAGTCATCCTTAAGGGATGTGGTGCAGCATACGGCGGGAAATGCATTTTATTCCTACCTAACATGCTTCACTACAAACCTACTCTAACATTGGTCAAAACATAAAGCACAGAACTGTGACAAACAGAGGGGGGAAAGGGAGGGGAGGTCACAGGCCCGAAGCTTTATTTAAGACCACAACACACAAGGGGGCAGGACAGGTAAAATACAGGCAATGATACACTCCCTATACTACCACTACTTCCTACGCTACATAGCATAGATTTCTGAAAAACAAGGTTAAACAAAAAGCATACAGTACATGTGATGGAAGGGGGAGAGGAGAGAGGGGAAAAGGTAGGGGGTAATCACAAGGCCTGAAGCTTTATTGAATAACACAACACACATGAGGGGAGAGGGGAGGGGAGAACGTCGCCGCCGATGGTGGTGGATCAGTCCTCTTCCTCCTCTTCGCCAGCCAGGCTATCCAAGATCGAATAGTCCCGCTGCAGACTGTGGATCAGTCTGCAACAATCCTGGAAGGAGACACTCTCCCTTCGCAAAATCAGTCTTTTCCTGGCGAACCAGATGGCATCCTTGAAGCAGTTCACAAGGCGCCAGGCCGCCTGGATGTCAGTCTCTGCGTGAGTCCCCTGGAAAAGTCCATACAGCACCGCGTGGTACGTCAGACCCCTCCTGGGGACGCAGTCCTCGAATTCTTCCTCCAGCTCATCCAACAGACCCTGAGCGAACGGGCATTCCCAAAAGATGTGCAGAGATGTTTCCTCCTTGTAGGGGCACCGCGGGCAATACCTCGTCCTGTTCAGGTTGCGGGCGTGCATGAATGACCTCGTTGGAAGTCCTCCTCCGACAGCCATCCACGACAGGTCCTTGTGTCCGTTGGTCAGCGAGTTTGAAGAGATGTTTTCCCAAACGACCTCCGCTGTACTCGCTGGCAGAGCTGGCACCTCCTCCAACGAATCCCTCGCTCGGATGAGCTTGTGAATCGTCTTCAGTTTCCATAGATCTGCGGTGACCAGATGGAAGGTAACGCTGCAGTTGGGATTGCGGGGTGCAAACAGCACAGACTTGTCACGGTCTCTGGGCACGAGGGCGCAGCGCTGGTGCTGTCCCACGTTACCACCACTGGTACCGGTGATGAGGGGGCTGCACAAATGTTGGTGGTGATTGTTCCCCCGGGGCGCTTCCCCTATACTGTGCCGACTGGTGGTGTTTGGGGCGCCCTGATGTTGTCGGTGCAGAGTCAGACACAGAAACGGTTGTAAAGTTGAACTTTTACTTCCATGGGTGTGGAGGCACAAATGCTTAAACAGTTTCTTCAATACAAAACAACGGGGTACGCCTGGTGACACAGCAAAGTCCTGGGGTGCAGGGTAGACTTGATGAAAGGTGTTCCTAGCCCCTTATTCTTCAATGTTACAGCCCTAAGGTGCGTCTGGGCTCCTATTTGGCTCATAGGAGGATGCCCACCATGATACTAGTACATAATATTCCCCACTCACGTTATGTGGTCCTGATAGCTCAGAGTTTCGGGGTGCAATAGTCAGGGTGGCAGGATATTCCACAGGTCTGGCCTTGGCCCCTGGATCCTGTGATACTTGCTATGGAGCACGTGTTCCAGAATGTTCTCTCCACAGTCTCAGGCTGACAAGATAATGATGCTTGACTTCCTTCAGGGCGATGGCTAGGCAGACAGGGGACAGGATC
This sequence comes from Leptodactylus fallax, assembly GCA_947044405.1. Taxonomy (NCBI): domain Eukaryota; kingdom Metazoa; phylum Chordata; class Amphibia; order Anura; family Leptodactylidae; genus Leptodactylus; species Leptodactylus fallax. Next base: position 1,049,191 of record CAMRHE010000141.1, read on the forward strand.
TTCTGAATAGCTGGAGTATGTCAGCTCTCCAACCTTCCTGGGCCTGTCTAGGACTTGAGATTCCTGCACTAAACTCACTGCTTTCTTCACAGGACATCACACTTATCTCCTCACCTCCTCCTCCTAACACTCCACGCTTCTAACTCCTCACACGCAGGACCTTCCTGCAGGGGTGATACCATGGGGACCCAGTGATCAGCTGACTCCTCCCCTTTTCCCAGGCGATGTCCTCCCATTGGACATTTGGTTACTATTCAATCCTATGGGAGGTGTAATGCATGTGTGAGGCTCACTAGGTGGCGCTGTGTTGTGTGAGACTCAGGACCCCCTGCTATGTCACACAGGCTATGAAGCAACAGGAAATAATACAATGCACAGAGATCACCCTCAGCCCAGCCATAGCCAGCTCTGGGATGCCACATACTCCCCCTCTTTCACTGAGCCGACCTCGGCGACGGGCTGGGGTGAAGGTGAGAAATGTAACATAACGTTAATAAATACGAATAAAGTGCAAATGGGTCCAGAGGCTCTCTGGCACAAATTTCGTGAGTGTCCATTATCATGAGAGTCTCTCTGAGAAACAATAAACAGTCCTTTCTGTAAGGAAGAGTAGGCACTCTAGCACGAATGTCCATACCGCAATGGGGTAACAGAACTCCTTGGCTCGGTGAGCCACGCACTATGGCTTGGATTGTTGCATATAAATGTAAATACTATATTACATGGCAAGATATTATATATATACTGTATATACACACAGGAAAAACATTAATGTAATCAGAGCAGGAATAACATATATACAGAAGCAGAGACAGTTAACCTCTTTTACCCAAGGACAGCCATGGCATCACTATAGCGTGTTGGAGGTATGCCTTTTGTGGTACGCTCAGAACGCCTAAGTGGAACGAGATTTGAATCAGGAACAGAGTCACTGAAATCAATTAAATCATCTGTCGAAGGGTTCTCTTGCACCAGAGCAATTGGTGGATAACAGCTAAATGGTAGTAGTTTAGGCGCCCACATAAGCTCAGTTAACGTTGGGGGTCTCTCTTTCGCTTCAGAAGGTGACAAGATCTCTGTACTCGTTGTCTCAGCTGGGGGCACCTCTGTGGGTAGTCCTTCTTTAAGGCACAGCTTCAGACGGTTTCGGTGTACTACTTGGGGCTGTCTCCCAGGTTTAGAGATCTCATACACGTCGGATTCAGGATATGGTATGGAGATGACACTGTATGGTTCTTTCTCCCAGAATGGATCCAATTTCCCATTCCGATGGTTATTCCTTAACCATACACGGTCGCCAACTTTCAGGGGCGCTGCATGGGCGTGATGGTTGTAATCCTCCTGTTGTCTCCTACGAACCTCATCCATGCGCGTTTCAACTATCTCTTTAGCTTCCTCCATACGTCGGCGGTGTTCAACAACCCAGTCTGTTATGGGTAGTGGATTGATGATGTCAGGGACCTTCACACCAAGGGTTAAGTCTGAAGGAAGTTGACCTTGTCTTCCAAACATTAGATAAAATGGTGCGTATCCCGTAGATGTTTGGGGTGTGTTGTTGTAAATATAGGCCAAGTCCTTGATACGCTCAGGCCACTCAACACCAGGTGTAACTGCGGCTTTTCTTAGCATGGCGATGATCACTTGATTTGCCTTCTCGCACATACCATTCCCTTGAGGGTGATACGCTGTGGTTCGCAACTTCTTGCAGTCTTGGAACTGACACAGCTCACGGAACAATTGGGATTCAAACGCCGATCCACGGTCGGTGAGGATATGCTCAGGACAACCGTAATGGCGGACAAACTCTGCGTAGAAGGTCTCAGCCGTAGTTCTTGCTGTAAGATCTCTGACAGGCACGATGACAAGGAACTTGGAGTAATGATCCACCATTGTCAGAGCGTAGCTGTAGCCGGAACGTGTGGGACCCAACTTCACATGGTCCAGAGCAACAATTTCACACGGCTTTTGAGTCTTAATTGGATGTAGAGGGGCCTTCTGATCTCTTCTACCTTCCTTGGTGATACTACAGGCGGGACACTCTCGGCACCAACTCTCAATGTCACTCCTCATCCCAACCCAATAGAAGCGACGACGGATGGTAGCTTCGGTCTTTTGTACCCCGAAGTGACCGGATCTGTCATGATACGCCTCAAGTATCATCTGTGCGTCTCTTCTTGGTACGAGGATCTGATGAAGCCTTTCACCTGTGACAGGATCAAGAGTGTTTCTAAGTAGAAGACCTCGTTGGACAAACAGGCGCTTCCTCTGTCGCCAAAGGCGTTTTAATTCCACGTCATGAAGACCTCTCTTTACACGGGTTGGTATTCTTCCTGTAAGCAGGAAATCTGACAATTCTCCTAAAACTCTGCTCTCTTCTTGGAACGTTTTCCACAGAGATGGCTCCTGGAGGGATTCGGCAGCTGTTTTCGCCAGAGATTCTCCTTCTACAGGGACACCAATAGCAACCTGTTGGGCAAACTTGTTGTAGAATGGTGGCATCTCCACCTCTTCCCAGATGTCTTCTCGGGGTGGTTCTTCTCCCACAGGCAACCTTGAGAGTGCATCAGCGTTAGCGTTGGACTTGCCACTGCGATACTTGACAGAGAACTTGTAATTCGCGAGTCTTGAGGCCCACCGTTGTTCAAGGGCTCCCAGTCGAGCAGTGTCCAGATGCGCCAACGGATTGTTATCTGTGTACACGGTAAAGGGTGTGGCAGCCAGGTAGTCTTTAAACTTCTCTGTCACGGCCCAGACAAGCGCCAGAAGTTCGAGTTTGAAAGAACTATAGTTCTGGTCGTTCTTCTCCGCGCCTCTCAGACTCCTGCTGGCGTAGGCGATGACTCGCTCTTTGTTGTCCTGAACCTGGGACAACACTGCACCCAAACCTTGGTGACTTGCATCTGTGTACAAGCGGAATGGCTGACTGTAGTTGGGATAGGCTAGAATTGGTAGTTGCGTCAGAAGTGCTTTAAGCGCTTGAAAGGCTTCCTCTTGACGCGCTGTCCAGTCTACCGGAAGTTTTCGGTTGTAGTTTTCTCTGGGACAACCGCGCAACAACTCGTTCAGAGGCTCGGCTACTTGGGTGAAGTGTGGTATGAAACGCCGGTAGTAACCTGCGAATCCAAGGAAGCTTCGGACTTCTTTGACGGTAGTTGGTCTTCGCCAGTTCTGGACTGCAGTGATCTTTTCAGGATCAGGTTGGACGCCTTGTGCGCTCACGACATGCCCAAGGTAGTGAACTTGGGGTTTCAACAGGTAGCACTTGGAGGGCTTCACCTTTAGGCCGTGCTGTATAAGTACCTTGAATACCTCGGACAGGTGACGAAGGTGTTCTTGGTATGTCCGGGAGAATACAATAACATCGTCCAGGTACAGTAGCACACTCTGGAAATTCTCATGGCCGAGGCACCTCTCCATAAGCCGTTGGAATGTGGCTGGGGCATTACATAGCCCAAATGGCATACTATTGAATTCAAAGAGTCCCATCGGGGTCGTAAACGCAGTCTTTTCACGATCTACAGGCGCCATAGGGACTTGCCAGTATCCACTGGTTAAGTCCAGGGTCGAGAAACAGGTAGCTGATCCCAAAGCCGTTAGAGATTCCTCAATCCGCGGCAATGGGTATGCGTCTTTGTGCGTGACGTTGTTGAGTTTACGATAGTCCACACAAAATCGTAGGGTTCCGTCTTTCTTCTTGACAAGGACTAGCGGGGCTGCCCAGGGGCTGTTACTCTCCCGGATGACATCAGCATCTCGCATCTCTTGGATCAACTTTTTCACCGGTTGGTACATCGTGGGTGGTATTGGACGATGACGCTCCTTGATTGGATGGTGATCGCCAGTCAGAATGCGATGTTGTATGGTCGTGGTCTTACCAAAGTCCAATGGGTGTTTGCTGAATGCCTGTTGGTAACGCTTGGCCACATTGCGAACCCCATTGATGTGCTCTATAGGGGTATTGGCGTCTCCCACGTTCAATTCATCCCACCAGGACTTCGTGGCTCCATTCTGAATGTTCTCAGCAGCTTGGGTGGAACGCTGTGTGGCGGTAGAATCACCAGAGAGAATGTCTTCTGGTGCTAACCGGTGTAGCAGGGCCACAGAGTGGAACTTGTGGAGGTTCACGGGAGCATCGCCCAAGTTGACTAAGCGGACAGGAACACGTCCATTGGAAACTGTGACAAGGCTGCGGGCAGCCATGACAAGTGGTTGGCCATCTACCTGTATGGGTTGTAGCAAGGCCTCGTAGTCCTGATTTTCTATGCCCGGACGGGCACGGCACCACACCATAGTTTCTGTTCCAGGCTGTAGGGTTACTGGACGGGTATCTTGGATCCGGACTCGACCAATTTCACCTTGTTTGTTGGCGAACTTGTGCTGGGCATTGAGTACACGAATGGCCCGCTGAATGGTCTGCTGGTCACTGGGAGAAGCTGTAAGGAGAGAGGCATGCAAGGCATCCAACACTTCTGCAAAGCAATGGCGTAAAACATTCATGCCTAATATTACAACTGCAAACCTATCATCCTCTACATCAGTGACAATTACACCCTGTCTAGGCAGTTTCAAGTCCCCAATCTGGATAGTGGGTTCCCAATAACCCTGCTGTGGTATGGGCTGTCCATTGCTGGCACACAGATTTATCCATGTGTCAGGTGTTCTATTCAACACACCTAAGTCCCAATGTTCAAGGAACACCTGCTTGCGCAGGGTTGTTACCTGAGATCCAGTGTCCACCAACGCTGTCAGAGGGACGCCGTTCACCCGGATTGTGATGTGTGGGCAGGCTGAGACGAAGCGTGACAATGGCACTGAAGATTCACCTGGGCCCTTCTTCTTTCCTCCCGAGGGGCGGCCCGCTGCCTCGGGGGTGGCCCGTTTAACTGAAAACACTGAGGCCTGGTGTGTCCATATCTATGGCAATAGGTACAGTATGGCCTCTCACTCTGCGGAGGTTTCACTGAAGACGGACGTCTGGGTGGCGACTCAGGTGAGATGTTGTGACTTCGCAAAGGATCACTGGACGATGAAGACGGCTGGGTCAGACGATCTAGACGGACGGTGATCTGTTCCATGGCACGGGTCAGATGATCCACTCGGGCCAGAAGGTCATCTCTGGAGTCTGCTAGTGTAGTCTGCGCAGTTTGGGCAGCAGGTGAGGTACCCAGAGGTAGTGGCAGGACAACTGGAGCAATGCTTGTTGAGGGTCCAGGTGAGGGAGCACAGATGACTGGGCTCGGCTGGGGCTGCTCCTGTCCCAAGACCTGGATGGCAAGGACCTTGAAGTCAGCAAACGTGATGCTGGGATGTTGTGCAGCAAGCATTCGCAACTGACTCTGGAGCAATGTGGTACCCGCCCCTTCTATGAAGCGGTCAAGCAAGATTTTATCAGAGTCCACATTTTCATGTGGATCCACTTGCACCACAGCTCTGAACGCCTCTTGGAGGGATAAAGCATAGTCCCGCAGGGTCTCACCAGGTAGTTGCCGTCTGGAAAAGAAGCGCATCTTTACCTCGGAGACAGATCGCACGTCAAAGTTCACCTGGAGTTTGTCCAGAATTTGCCCAGGGGTTCTTTTGTCAGAGGCAGGCCAGGATTTGACCTCCCTAGCTGCAGCACCCTCAAGCTGGCCCAGCAGGATCTGTATCTGCTGTTCTGTATTCAGAGGATAGAACTGGAAGAGAGACAGCATCTTCTCACGAAAGTCCCTGAGGGTATGCGCCTCCCCTTTGTAGCGCGGCAGCCATGGTGCGCCAGGGTAAAATGGCATGGAGAATGGTAGGCTGCTCGCCATGGGCACTGCTGGATCACTAGAAACAGATGGCACAATGTCACTTTGCTCAGTCATGTTGTTTGCAGGTATGACTGAAATTAGGTCGCCATCTCTTTAAGAAACTCAACTGCTTGCTGGCAGGGAATGGAGACTACAACTTGGAATGCTGTAGCTATTAACAGAGTCACTGTGATGCAGGCTGACGGTGTGCTCCCCCTCTTTAATGGTGGCACTCCCCACGGACACTGTACACGGAAAACACTCGCTGGGGCCGTGGGAGGACTGAAGACAAGGACAGGGAGGTACAGTACTCACTGACAGCAACTTCAGCGTGGACCAGAGATCAGCGGTGCACAGCAGGGACGGTGATGCGGCACTGGAGAGTCAGAAATGGCTCTGGCACGTTCGCCTTTCACTTTCTTGTATGGGTGCGCTGGAGCATTGCGCTCAGCATTCTGGGCTCTCCTAAGTTGGCGGCAGATGGGTCTCCTGGCCTCATGGGCAGTGCTAAAAATCTCCCGCACTTTTGCAAGGTACAGTTAACCCTTTGTGGGCGTTCTTACACAGCGATGTGGCGCAGCAAACAAGTCCTGGGCGCTTTAACTCTTCCAGGGCTGTAACACACTGAGAGGACAGTCTTTAGGGCTTGCTTCAGGGGTATAGGGCTCCCCCTCTTTGTGGCAAGCACTCTCAGGGAATAAACTTGATCTTAGCAAAGTCCACAATAAAGACCGATGCTCTGGAGACAATTTGGCGCACTTTTCGTGGCGACTTTCTCAAAATGGCACACACCCATATCCTGTTCGTGACGCCAGTTTTTCTTGCGGTGACCAGATGGAAGGTAACGCTGCAGTTGGGATTGCGGGGTGCAAACAGCGCAGACTTGTCACGGTCTCTGGGCACGAGGGCGCAGCGCTGGTGCTGTCCCACGTTACCACCACTGGTACCGGTGATGAGGGGGCTGCACAAATGTTGGTGGTGATTGTTCCCCCGGGGCGCTTCCCCTATACTGTGCCGACTGGTGGTGTTTGGGGCGCCCTGATGTTGTCGGTGCAGAGTCAGACACAGAAACGGTTGTAAAGTTGAACTTTTACTTCCATGGGTGTGGAGGCACAAATGCTTAAACAGTTTCTTCAATACAAAACAACGGGGTACGCCTGGTGACACAGCAAAGTCCTGGGGTGCAGGGTAGACTTGATGAAAGGTGTTCCTAGCCCCTTATTCTTCAGTGTTACAGCCCTAAGGTGCGTCTGGGCTCCTATTTGGCTCATAGGAGGATGCCCACCATGATACTAGTACATAATATTCCCCACTCACGTTATGTGGTCCTGATAGCTCAGAGTTTCGGGGTGCAATAGTCAGGGTGGCAGGATATTCCACAGGTCTGGCCTTGGCCCCTGGATCCTGTGATACTTGCTATGGAGCACGTGTTCCAGAATGTTCTCTCCACAGTCTCAGGCTGACAAGATAATGATGCTTGACTTCCTTCAGGGCGATGGCTAGGCAGACAGGGGACAGGATCTTCTGAATAGCTGGAGTATGTCAGCTCTCCAACCTTCCTGGGCCTGTCTAGGACTTGAGATTCCTGCACTAAACTCACTGCTTTCTTCACAGGACATCACACTTATCTCCTCACCTCCTCCTCCTAACACTCCACGCTTCTAACTCCTCACACGCAGGACCTTCCTGCAGGGGTGATACCATGGGGACCCAGTGATCAGCTGACTCCTCCCCTTTTCCCAGGCGATGTCCTCCCATTGGACATTTGGTTACTATTCAATCCTATGGGAGGTGTAATGCATGTGTGAGGCTCACTAGGTGGCGCTGTGTTGTGTGAGACTCAGGACCCCCTGCTATGACACACAGGCTATGAAGCAACAGGAAATAATACAATGCACAGAGATCACCCTCAGCCCAGCCATAGCCAGCTCTTGGATGCCACAGATCCGGCTTCAGACCCTCCAGTTGGAACTCCCTCACGAATCTGGTCACGTCTGCGTAGAACCACGGGACGGTCCAGTTGTAAGGGACGGAGCTGTCCCACTTCTCCCAGCCGAGTCCTCTCCAGAGAGACTCCACAGTCCAATCCTCTGATTGACCTTCTTCAGACGTTCGTCCCAGGACTTCAGGGCCGCACCTTCCTTCCCGAACCAGACTCCCAGGATCTTGATGAAGTCCGGTTTAACTGTGAAAGGAAAGACAGCAGGGGAGGCCAGCTGCCACGCCCCGAAGAGCATGGCTTCTGACTTTCCGCAGTTGACTTTTGCCCCCGAAGCCTGGCCGAAGCACTCGCAGGTCCGGACGAGTGTTGACACTGACGCCTCATCGGTGCAGAAGACAGTCACATCGTCCATGTACAAGGAACACTTCACCTCATATCCACCAGGTCCCGGTGCGGCGATTCCTCTGATCTCTTGATTCTGCCGGATAGACTCCGCGAAGAGCTCTATGACACAAACAAAAAGGAGAGGTGACAGAGGACAGCATTGTCTGACTCCAGAGCTAACAGGAAAGGAGTCAGTCTTCCAGCCGTTCACCATCACCGAGCTGTGAATATCAAAATACATCAGGCTGACATAACGACAGAACATCTTACCCATACCAAGTTGGCGGAGTGCCTTGGCCATGAAGGTGTGAGAGACACGATCGAAGGCCTTCTCCTGATCCAGGCTGATCAGGGCCGCATGTGCACGGCGGTCTCCGATGTAGTGCAATGTGTCTCTCACTATGGCCAAGCTGTCCGCGATCCTACGACCTGGAATCCCACAAGTTTGGTCCGGATGGATGATCGTGCCGACGACAGCCTTCAGTCTCGTAGCCAGAATCTTCGCCAGGATCTTGTAGTCCACGTTGAGAAGAGTGATGGGTCGCCAATTCTTCAGCTCGCATCGTTCTCCCTTCCGCTTGTACAGGATCATGACCAGTCCCTCCCGCAGTGACGGCGGCATGGTACCCTCCGCTATCATCTCCTCATAGAGGTCCCTCAGGTCCGGGCAGATCAGATCCCCCAGAGCTACGTATAGCTCCGCCGGGAGACCGTCACTGCCCGGGGGTCCTTCCGGTTCTAAAGGATTTGGCAGCAGTGAGCACTTCCGCCACCGTCAAAGGGGCGTCAAGCGTAGCAGCACCTGTAGGATCAAGGGTGTTAGTGATACCTGACAGGAACTCCTCTTCAGCGTCTTCGTCGGTGGGCTTCAGGGAGTAGAGGTCGTGGTAGTAGTCGTGGACGACTCCCATCACTTCCGTCTTCCCCCATCTGATGTTTCCGTCTCCATCCTTCATCTCTGTAACAGGCGTGTGTCCTGAGTGGAGCTTCCTGAAAAAGAAAGAATTACACTTCTTACCTTTCTCCAGTTGCTCCACCTTGGAACGGAAGATGACCTGCCGCGATTCCTCCTCAAAGTGCCTCTTGAGGCCCCTCTTGGTCTCCTCCAGCATGCCCCTGACGTCCCAGCCACAATGCTCGAGATCTTGAAGGGAACGAAGCTCGCGCTGCATCTCCTTCAGGTCACTCTTGCGCCGGGCCGCCTGCTGACGGCCTCTCGCCTGTAAGAAACAACGGATGTTAACTTTCCCATATTCCCACCAATCCGACAACCTGTTGAAAGAAAACTTGTCATTACGAAGAAGCAAGTAAACATCTCTAAGTTCCGCTAGCAGTTCCTCATTTTCCAGCAGGGAGCAATTCAATTTCCAGGACCCCGGGCCCAGTGCGAAACCGTTCCCCAGCGTCCCTTCAAAGAGAATGCCCCTGTGGTCAGAGAAAAAGCAAGGGACCATAGAGTGTCTTACCTGGGCTACTGACCGAGAGGTGAACACAAAGTCAATCCTAGAACGAGTTGAGCCATCCTGGCGACACCAAGTGTAATTCACTGATGCCGGCCCCATGGAACCCACCGCGTCCTTCAGAGAGGCTTCGGTCACCATCTCGATCAGCAGTTTAGATGTCTTGTCCAGCTTCGCTGATGTTGAGGAGCTTCTCCCGTCGCCCTCCACAGGACAGTTGAAATCCCCAGTCAGAACCACTGCCCTGGTGGTGGCGAGCTGAGTGCGCAGGATCTGGAAAAGTTCCATACGCTCGTGCTTCTGAGGAGATGCGTACACGTTAATGAGTCTAATTGGCTCCCCTGCCCAGGTCCCGTCTATGACCATAAGACGGCCACAGACGAGCTCCCGGTAGGTTTCAAGCGTGAAGGCATTACCTCGGATGAGCACGGCGATACCTGCGGACTTGCAGTCTCCTCCACCGGATCAGTAGGACGGACCGTGGCTCCACTCCCTGCAGAGGTGGCTGTAGGAACTAAGAGAAGGGAGAGAGCATTCCTGCAACAAAATGACATTAGCGTTCTTCAACGAATCCACGAAGGACAGGGCCGTCTGACGTCTAGTCTTGTCTTTGATGCTCCTCACGTTGATGGTAAGAATGTTGATTCCCGCCATTTGTAAAGAGAAAAAAGAAAGATTAAACCTTCAAGACAGTAACTGTCTACTTACCACCCCCCCGTCCGGAGGGGGTTCTTCCAAGGATCCCACAGGCATCAGGTCCCGCAGGGTCTCATAGATCTCACTCAGGGCATTCGAAGGCGCGGACACGTCCATCTCACCCAACTCCAACTCGTTGAGGTCCAGGATCTCACGGATGTCAATGGGGGGTCGGGTCCGCCACCAGGTGGTCCACCATCTCCTCCAGCTCCTGGCGCCTGGCGAGGGCCTCCTCAGAGATGTCTTCGGGGGTCTCTTCCGGGGCCTCGACCGCGATCCTCTTATCGGCTGTCTCGTTTGAACAAGACTCCTCGCTCATCCTCCTCTTCCGGTGTCCGCCATCTGAAACGAGAGAAAGGGGAGAGGGGAGGGGGGGAACTCCTCCAGAGAGGGGACCACAGCAGCTGGAGGAAGGACGGTTAGTGCTGCTGGGGCTGGCGTGGCCGGGGACGTGGGCTGGGGCTGGGCTGGGCGAGGGGGGGCAGGGGTGGCCACTGAGGAAATGGGGGGAAGGAGTGGGAGCTCCTCAGTGGGGGGGACGGTGAGGGGAGGGGGGTTGGGGCTTTCGCCCCTTTACCTGTTCCAGATGGCTGGCTGGCTGGCTTGGTCTGTTGCTGCTGCTGGGCCTTCTTGGGGAGCTGCTGCTGCGGCTTCTTGGGGGGCTGCTGCTTCCCGGTCGGCTGCTGCTGCTGTTTCCCAGATGGCTTCGTCTGCGGCTTCTTCTTGTCTTGGGGCTTGGGCTGCGGTGTCTTCTTGGCCAGGGTGGCTGGCGCCGTGGCCGCGAAATCCGCCGCTACCTTCGCCCACGACTCTTGGGACATCCCTTGTAGGCGTGGTCCGCCTCCCCGCAGAGGTTGCAGGTCTTCCTCCGCGGGCAGTCCTTGGTCTCGTGCCCCACCGTCCGACAATTCCGACATGCGTTCTCTTTGCAGTCCTTGCAACGTGCCCGGCCTTGCCACACCTCCGGCAGAGTTTTGGCATATCCGAGTAGTTGATCAGGCCGTAAGAGTTCCCAAGCGAAAAGGTCGGGGGCAGATGCTGGAGGCCATCTGGACTGAAGGGGTCCCTGTGGAGCCTCACAACGACAGACCACTTGGATATCCAAAAGCCGAGACTGTTCAGTATCTTGGAGGGTTCCTTGATAACCGTACAGTATCGACCCAGGAAAGTGGCCACGTCGCTTACTGGGTATGCGGATTTCTCATTGAGACCAGGATCCTCCTCTCATTGTGCTGGACAGGACAACTGCCCACGAACCTGCTGAGAGGGGACCCCGGAATCGCCGATCTAACCGCATCCCAATATCTTCGGCAGATATCTACAGTGGCAAAGGTCACGAAGAAGATCCCCGTGATGAAGGAGTGGATGGCCAAGGTCTCAGCCTTGGTGAAGCCCTGATCCAGCACCATCATTTGACAGAAGGCCTTCTCTGTCAAGTGGGGTGCTTTTCCGTCCACCTCTTTCAGCTTAAGGGTCACCGTCTGCCTCATCCAAGGTTCCAGGTTTGGAGGACCTCGGATAGGCTTCTGGATTACCTGGCTGGAAGAGGTGTCAGGAGCAGCGGCCCCAGAGGTGGATGCTGAAGCCTGGGCCACCCTGGCTGGTCCCATGGTTCCTTTCCTATTCACAATGGCTCCTCCCGTTGCCATTACCACCGTTAGACTCTCTCGAGCTGTCCCACGAAGCCGGGCAAGAATGCAGTCCTGAGTTCTTCTCTGCAGTTGATCTCCTGAAAGACAGAAAGCTTACCCTTCCTGAAGTCTCTGCCTCCTGAAGTCTCCGCCTCCGAATCTCCCAGAAGCCTCTCTGCTAGAGTTTTCCCACAGAATCGATTCCTCTCCCGAAACTCCGCTTTCTTCCTAAAAAACAAAACAAAATTTTGTTTTTCTTGTCTATCTTTGGGGGACGCGCTCTCTCGGCCTGCAGGCGTACAAATGCAGTTCTGTCTTATCCACAGACACCTTTTTTGATTGAACAAAAGCTTTTATTTGCAATCAAGTCTCAAACAAAAATGACAAAGGTACTGCGACGCAGCGCATAACTGTATTACAATACCACAATTCAGACTATATCATTCATCCTTAAGGGATGCGGCACGGCATACGGCGGCAGGAAATACATCCTAACACTACATGCTGCACTACAAACCTAACTGACATACTTTTTGGTCAATGCAATAAACACAGTCAAGTGACAAAACAGAGGGACAAAGGGGAGGGGAGGTCACAGGCCCGAAGCTTTATTGAATGACCACAACACACATGAGGGGAGGACAGGTAAATACAAGAAATAATATACTTCCTATACTACCACTACTTCCTACCCTGGCAATAACTAACACATTTAGGGGGGGACAGGTAAAATACAGGAAATAATATACTCCCTATACTACCACTACTTCCTACCCTAGCGCTAAACAAAATAGTTAAACAGCAAAAGCATCAAAACATGTGATGGCATGGGGAAGAGGAAAGAGGGAAAGGGGAGGGGGGTAATCACAGGCCCGAAGCTTTATTTGAGTAACACAACAGACATGAAGGGAGGACGGGGTAAGGGAAAAAACAGACGTCGCCGAAGACTCAGTCCTCTTCTCCCTCCTCTTCACCGGCCAGGCTATCCAGAATGGCATAGTCCCGCTGCAAGCTGTGGATCAGCCTGCAACAATCCTGGTAAGTGATGTCCTCTCTTCGCAAAGTAAGTCCTTTTCTGGCGAACCAGATAGCGTCCTTGAAACAGTTCACAAGTCGCCAGGCCTCCAGAATGTCACTCTCTCTGTGAGTCCCCTGGAAGAGCCCATACAATACCGCGTGGTATGTCAGGCCCCTCCTGGGTACACAGTCCTCAAAGTCATCTTCTAGCTCGTCCAACAGGCCTTGAGCAAAAGGACAGTCCCAAAAGACGTGCAAAGATGTTTCCTCCTTGTAGGGGCACCGTGGGCAGTACCTCGTCTTGCTCAAGTTGCGGGCATGCATGAACGACCTGAGGGGCAGCCCCCCTCCGATAGCCATCCACGACAAATCCTTGTGCCCGTTGGTCAGCAGACGTGAAGAGACGTTCTCCCAAACGACCTTCGTGGCATCCGCTGTGAGTCCTGGAACCTCCTCCATGCCATCCCTAGCTCGGATGAGCTTGTGGATGGTCTTTGGCTTCCACAGATCCGGTTTAAGACCCTCCAGCTGGAACTCCCTCACGAACTTGGGCACATCCTTGTAGAACCACGGGACGGTCCAGTTGTAAGGGACGGAGCTGTCCCACTTCTCCCAGCCGAGCCCTCGCCAGAGGGGGAGCAGGAACAAACGAGACATGGCCTTCCCCGCAGATCCGCTGACTGTACTCAGGGTTCTGCGAACACAATCACAAACAAAAGCCGATCTTAGAAGGGTTGGAATATCAGGGACATTCTTACCTCCCTTGAGCCGGTCCTTGTACATGATGCTCCGCTTCACCCGGTCCATTTTGGAGCCCCACACGAAGTAGAAGACGGTCCTGGTGATGGCCCGCGCCACCGTTGCCAGTGGGGGCCAAGCCTGTGCGGTGTACTGGAGCACAGGCAGGATCTCATTCCTCAGGACGAGCGCTTTTCCCTCGATGGTGAGCTGACGTAGGCTCCAAAGCCCGATTCGCTGATTGATCTTCTTGAGTCTTTCGTCCCAAGACTTCAGGGCGGCGCCTTCCTTTCCGAACCAGACTCCCAAGATCTTGATGAAGTCCGGTTGCACTGTGAAAGGAAAGAAAGCAGGGGAGGCCAGGTGCCACTCTCCGAAGAGCATGGCCTCTGACTTTCCACAGTTCACCTTAGCCCCTGAGGCTTGGCCGAAGCGTTCGCAGGTCTGGACGAGCGTTGACACCGACGACTGGTCAGCGCAGAAGACGGTCACATCATCCATGTAGAGCGAACACTTGACTTCCAGATTTCCTGAGCCCGGTGCGATGATCCCTCTGATCCCTCGATTCTGCCGGATAGATTCTGCGAACAGTTCTATAACACAAACAAAAAGGAGAGGAGAGAGAGGGCAGCCTTGTCTGACCCCGGAGCGAACCGGAAAGGGGTCAGTCTTCCAGCCGTTCACCATCACCGAGCTGTGGATGTCAAGATACATAAGGTTAACCATACGACAGAACCACTCACCTATACCAAGTTGGCGGAGAGCTTTCGCCATGAAATCGTGAGAGACACGATCAAAGGCTTTCTCCTGATCCAGACTGATCAGGGCCGCATGTGCGCGGCGGTCTCCGATATAGTGCAATGTGTCTCTCACCAGGGCTAAGCTATCCGCTATCCTCCGACCAGGAATGGCGCAGGTTTGGTCCGGGTGGATGACGCTGCCGATGACTGCCTTCAGCCTCGTCGACATCACCTTGGCCAGGATCTTGTAGTCCACGTTGAGGAGCGAGATGGGACGCCAATTCTTCAGGTCGCATCTTTCCCCCTTCTGCTTGTACAAGATCGTGATCAAGCCTTCCCGCAACGACGGCGGCATCGTCCCCACCGCCACCATCTCCTCGTAGAGATCTTTCAGATCCGAGCAGATCAGGTCCCCCAGAGCTACGTATAGCTCGGCGGGGAGACCGTCGCTACCCGGAGTCCTTCCGACCCTAAAGGATTTAGCGGCAGCGAGGACTTCAGCCACCGTCAGAGGGGCATTCAGAGCCTCAGCACCTGCAGGATCAAGAGGATTAGTGATACCTGACAGGAACTCTTCCGCTGCATCTTCGTCGGTGGGTTTCGGGGAGTAGAGGTCGCGGTAGTAGTCGCGGACGACGCCCATCACTTCCTTCTTCCCCCTTCTCATGTTGCCGTCTCCATCCCTCATCTCTGTGACAGGCGTGTGGCCTGAGTGGACCTTTCTGAAAAAGAAAGAGTTACATTTCTCACCCTTCTCCAGATGCTCCACCTTGGAACGGAAGATGATCTGCCGCGATTCCTCCTCAAAGTGCCTCTTGAGACCCTTCTTGGCGTCCTCCAGCATATCCCTGACGTCCCAGCCACAGCGCTCGAGGTCCTGAAGGGAACGCAGCTCACGCTGCATCTCCCTCAGGTCCCCCTTGCGCCAGGCCGCCTGCTGGCGGCCTCTCGCCTGGAAGAAACAACGGATATTGACTTTAACATATTCCCACCAATCCGACAACCTGCTAAAGGAAAATTTGTCGTTACGAAGGCACACGTAAACATCTCTAATCTCCTCCAACAACTCCTCATTTTCCAGCAAGGAGCAATTCAGCTTCCAGGAACCGGGGCCGGGTGGAAAACCGTTGCCCACGGTGCCCTCAAAGAGAATACCCCTGTGGTCAGAGAAGAAGCAAGGGATCATAGAGTGGCCTACCTGTGCTACTGACCGAGAGGTGAACACGAAGTCAATCCTGGAACGCACTGAGCCATCGGACCGACACCAGGTATAGTTGGCTGATGCCAGCCCCATAGAACCCACCGCGTCCCTGAGAGAGGCCTCGGTCACCATCTCGATCAGCAGTTTAGATGTTACATCGAGCTTCGCTGACGCAGAAGAACTCCTTCCATCACCCTCCACAGGACAGTTGAAGTCCCCGGCCAGAAAAACCGCCCTGGTGGTAGCGAGCTGAGTGCGCAGGATCTGGAAAAGCTCCAGTCGCTCGTTCTTCATGGGGGAAGCGTACACGTTGATGAGCCTAATAGGCTCCCCCGCCCAAGAACCATCTATGACCATTAGCCGGCCACAGACGAGCTCCCGGTAGGTTTCAAGCGTGAAGGCGTTCCCCCTGATGAGAACGGCAATACCTGCGGACTTGCAGTCGCCACCACCCGACCAGTAAGACGGACCGTGGCTCCACTCCCTGCAGAGGTGTCCGTAGGACCGAAAAGAGGGGAGGCCGCACTCCTGCATCATCACGACATTCGCATTAGCAATGTTCTCCACAAACGACAAAGCTGTCTGACGTCTACTCCTCTCCTTGATGCTCCGCACATTTATGGTAAAGATAGAGATCCTAGCCATAGTGAGAGAGAAAAGAAAAGATTAAACCTTCAAGACAGGTTTTTCTAGTTACCGCTCCCGTCGGGGGGTTCCTCTTCCTTCTTGTCCGCAAGCAAGAGTTGCTCCAAGGAGTCGTCAATCGCCTGCAGGGCGTGGGTATCGAAAACCTCTACCATCTCCACCGCCTCACCGCCGAGGATCTCATTGATGATTGACGCTGGGGGTTCGGCCAACAGGGTATCCACGTACTGCTGAAGTTCTTCGTCCACCGGGATGGCGTCCTCGGCGGGCTCCACTGCGATCTTTTTGGCCACCTCGTCCTCTTCGTCGGGGCCTTCGCTTTTCTTCCTTTTCCTCGGTTCTGTAACAAGGCAAGCGGGAGAGGGGGAGGGGGGGGAATTCCTCCAGAGAGGGGCCCTCAGCAGCTGGAGGGGGAGGTGTTGGTGCTGCTGGGGGGAGGGAGACCTGGGGGGGGAGGGTGAGGGGGGGGCAGGGGTGGCCACTGAGGTAATGGGGGGGATAACCTCAGTGGGGGGAACACAGAGAGGGGGGGGGGAGTCGTCCGCTTACCCTGCTCAGGACCTTTCTTGGGCTGCTGCGGCGGCTGCGGCTTCTGCTTCTCTGCTGCTGCTGCTGCTTTCCCTTGTTCTGCTCCGGCATCTGAGGATTCCGGGGCTTCTGCGTCTCTTTGGGCTTGGTCGCTGGCTTCTTCTTGGCCGGTGCGGCGGGCGCACTGGCCGCGAAATCCGCTGTCACCTTCGCCCAGGATCTCTTCGGGCACCCCTTGTAGGCGTGGTCCGCCTCCCCACACAGATTACAGGTCTTCCGTGTGGGGCAATCCTTCGTCTCGTGTCCCACCACACGGCAGTTCCTGCAAGCATTCTCCTTACAGGCTCTTCCTTCGTGCCCTTCTTTACCACACTTGCGGCAGCAGCGCGGCATATCCGGGTAAAAGATGAGCCCGTAGGAGTTCCCAAGCGAGAACACCGGCGGCAGGTGCACGAGGCCATTAGGATTGTGGGGGTCCCTGTGGAGGCGGACTACGGCTGACCACTTACTGTTCCAAAACCCGAGACTGTTCAGGATCTTGGACGGCTGCTTGATCACTGTACAGTAGCTGCTCAGGAACGTGGCTACGTCGCTGCCTGGGGTGTGCGGATTCCTCATCGCCACCGTGATCCGCCTCTCTTTTTGTTGCACTGGGCAGCTGCCCACGAACATCCTGAAAGGGGATCCCGGCAGCGCTGACTTCACCGCATCCCAATACCTCCTGCATATGTCCACGGAGGCAAAGGTCACGAAGAATATCCCCGTGAGAAAAGCGTGGCCTGCCAAGGTCTCGGATTTGGAAAAGCCCTGCTCCAGGACCATCTTTTGACAGAAAACCTTTTCCGTCATGTTTGGATGCTTTCCGTCCACTTCTTTCAGCCTCAGAGTCACCGTTTGCCTCATCCAGGGCTCCAAGGTTGGAGGACCCTGAGTGGGCAGCTGGTTTCCCGTCTGGCTGGCGGAAGTGGACGGAGAGACGTCCGAGATGGCCGCTCGAGCCTGGCTTACCTTGGCCGTGCCCCCAGCTGGTCTCCCCGCCTTCTTTGGGATGGCTCCTCCTGTGGCCATTGCCTCCTGACACCGGGCTGTCCCACGAAGTCTCCGGGCAAAGAACTGTCCCTCGGTGCTCCTGAAGTCTTCTCCTGGAGTTTCAGCTAGGCTCCGCCCCCTAATCTGAATATCTCCCGAAGCTCCGCCTCCTGAAGTCCAAGTCGTTCTCTCTCCCTGAGCTTCTTGGGATGTGCTCACGGTGGGTTCTCAGCTGCTTCTCCCTTGCTGGCATCGGTCTTCAATGGCGAAGGTCTCGAAGGCGCTAGAGGGCTCGCCCTCTCAGTCTAATGGCAGATCAAATGCAGCACTGCTCTCTCGCTCAATAGCTGACACTCGGTTTATCCCGGAAATTTCGGATATGGGCGTCCGAGCGGATCCGCTTTCTGGCGTCCCAGAAGTTTTACCGGATATTGCTATCCGAACGGTTCCTATTCCAGTTCCCCTCGCACCAGATATTAAACTGATAAGAACAGATACTACACTTGATCTTAGCCAAAGGGCCGAGAAGCCGTTTTATGTTTTTATGTTCCCTCACCTCCCCTGGGCCTCCGATTATTATACTCCGGGGTCTGAAAAGACCCCGGAGTATAATGATAGCAGTGATTGTGGTGTTCGGCCCGCGGCTTCACATATCCTTATCCAGACACCTGTTTCAAGGTTTTTAGCTTTTAATCAATGCAGAGTAAGGGACTGACTGGCTGTGTGAGAAGTCTCGATGTGGGTCAGAAGGGGTAATGTCTCTCATTAGGGAGGCATTGGTAAATGCACTTATTAGACCATACATAGCCTGCTAAGAATTCTGGGTAAGGAATATGCAAATATTCCTTACCCTGCTAATTCTTACAAATGTTCTTGCTTATTCTCCTAAACACAGACTTCCTCAAACTTTTTCTACTTTGATACCTATGACTTACTACTCATGCTCAAATAACATGTCAAAATACTTATTGTTGGTTCATTTACATTTATATTTTGAGAACCCAAAGGACAATTTTAAATGGGTAACATTTTAGAAAGTACTGTTCCCATAAAGTAACCTTTAGAGGGGTTAATTGTCCATTAAGCTAGGGATTTGAAAGACCCTATGTCCTTTGTAAAGGCTCCTTCATAACTAATCTACTTGATATCACATTATAGTTACAGGTAACTGAATTTCTTTACACCCAATACAGGAAAATATATCCTCTAACAAATGGTGTTTAGCCATCAAAAAAGGCTTTTCGTTAGTTATTTACGGCTGTTGAATGTCTATATCTAAAATGGTAATACTTAAAACCAATTAACTCAGAAGTTCTGTGATTTTTCAACATTTTCTTTGCAAAGCATGCTATTTTTCTTTTTCATGTTTTATAACTTCTGAGAAACCAATATACAACTATATTAATTGAAACAGAGTCTAACTCTTCCCTTTCTGTAAGATTTAGGAATTAGTGTGATTTCATCTCAACAGATCCTTTATGGCTATGTTCATCGTTTTAATTAAGCATTAAGCCCCTCCAAGCAATGCTCTATCATCCAGTAACACATTTAGACCTTAGATGCTTGTCTAAAATCACATTCCTTGGATGGAATCCATTTTAAGAGTGTATTTCCATAGATCGTGCCAGAGTAATTTGCTACATAAATAAAAAGTATTCTAGGTACTAAATGAAAAGAATAGTCTGTCATAATACATACAAAACTACAAAACGTTACATGTTCTTGCATGACCCTACACAGTGCATCTACTTATATTGTTAATAGAATGTAGAGGTTAAAAAAACTACAGGACTACAGAAAATTTATATTCCTAATACACCTACAAAAATGGCTGGTTATAACAATATTCCAGCATCCTGTAGCATACCTCTCAAATTAATTAAAGGGGTTGTTAAGTTTATAATTTTTAAACAAATTATTTAAACAAAAGGAAATCATACAATTTTCTAAAGCACATGTATTTAACCCTTTCCTGAACCTCAAGGTGTAGGATCCTCCAGAGGCTTGAGTTGTGCATAAATTGCCCACCCCTAAACAGTGCAGAAACAGTTGCAGTGGACCCATGGTTGGTTAGTGGATGGCCACCATGTCACAACAAGGCTGCAACATCAGAAAGGAGGTGACAGAGTCATGTTTTGGGCCAGAATCATAGTGGGGAAAGCTGGTAGGCTCCTTTAAAGTCCCTAAAATTGTTAAAATGACCTCTGCAAAGTAAGATAATCCTTTAATAGTCCCAACATGGGGGAAATTTAGTTTGTTACAGCAGCATAGATAATACAAACACAAAAAATAATATATACAGAAGCTCAAAGGTAGAGGCATTACATTGACAGTAGGTACAGATAGAAAGGTACAGGTAAAAGTATATAGAGTTTCTGTGTGACCACTTTCTTCCATGGTACAAAAAGTGGAACTGTGCCTTCTGTAGCAAAATCATCTTCATGAGGCATCTCATTCAGCGAAGAATACCTCTGAGTCATTGGCTATTATGGGCACAAAAGTAGAGAAACTTATGGTGTGGTCACCATCCTCCCCTGACCTAAATCCTATTTGAGAACTTTTGGAGTATCCTCAATCTGTGAGGGTGGGGGGGGGCTATTCTGACAAGAAATTCCAGCAGAATCTTTAGAAAAACTCACAAGTTGAATGGATGCAAGAATTGTGAAAATTATAACAAAGAAGGCGTCATATCTTAACAGGTAACTTGGCCTGTTAAAATTTTTTTGATTGAAATAGCTTTTGATTTTTATGTGCTGCAAATTCAACAAGTGACTGTTATTGTCTGTTCTTTACAACCTATAAAATGTTTAGAAACCCTGTGGTGTATAATAATTTGGAACAGTGGATTTTGATTTTTTTAATTTATGAAAAAAAATGTTATACTTGGGATGTTTGTCCAATAAAATTTTATTCATATTCTAACAGCTGAAGATTTGAACATTATGCTGACTGTCATTTGCATCAACCATTTAGGAAAATCAGAGAAAAATATCAATTGCATAATAATTTGGAACGCAATGATGGTGCTATACAAATAAAATATATTATTATTTATATTATTATTATGTAGGGACCTTTACTTGCCCACACTGATCATGGGCATTAACCCCCCTGCCGTCAAAGTTGACCTAGGTGCCATAGACTCCCAGGCTTGTCATTGCATGTATTCTCTATAAATATGTATGCGCTACACAGCCTGTAATAGAAGCAGTGGGATGGTCTAGAAATTACAGTAAAACATGTAAAAAGTTAAAAAAAAGTTTTAAAAAATTCAAAATTCAAATCACCCCCCTTTACCATATAAAAGTACATGAATAAAGTAAAACACAAACACTTTCCCTGTATCTGATATCCCTATGTTAAAAACTGCCTGGTCTGCAAACTTCTAAAAATATTTTTCCACTACGGTGAATGCCATAGTGGGAAAAAAAAATCAAAAGAGCCCAATCACTGTTTTTTCGGTGTGTCGCGGCACATACAAATTTGAATAAAAAGCAATAAAAAAACATCAGACATTCCCCAATATGGTATAAAAAAGTACATCTGGCCCCGCCAAAAACATGGTTTATGCAGCCCCGAACATAAAAATATAAAAAATATATGGGTGTCAGAATATGGCAATTTCAAGAAATTTTTTTGCAAAGTTTAGAATTTTTAGAAGGGGTTAAAATGTAAGAAAAACTTTATAAATTTTGTATCCCCAGAATCATACTGACCCATAGAACACAGGTGACATATAATTTTGGCAGCACAGTAAAAACGAACCCCTTAAGAAAGTCGCACAAAGTCCAATTGGACCCCAATCAGAATTTTTTTCCAGCTTCCCAGTACATTGTATGGAATAGTAAGTGGTATCATTATGAAGTACAATTTATCCTGCCAAAATTAAGAGCTCATTTGGCTCTGTGAACAGAAAAATAAAATGGTTATGGCTTTTTGGAAGTCAAAAACAAAAATTGAATTATGGCTGCGGTGAGAAGGGGTTAAAAATCTGTTCCTATATGTTTTTGTATTAGTTAGTGACCATTGTCTCTTAATCAGTGTTTCCCAATCTTTTCAAACTCAGGACACCCCTGGAAAAAAAAAAATCCAAATCCTGCCAAATAATTTTTACCAAAAAACAATAAAACATCTTATGGACACAGGTAATATTGTGCATGAAGGCATGTGATCATCTTTCCAACTAGAGTGTCATCTGATTGGGTTCTAAGGCACCCCTGTTGGGATTCGCTGCTTTAAACATGAGAATAGTATAATTTATAGATTAGTCCTGTGTAATGCATCCATGGGCTAACTAAACATGGTGTCATTCATGTGTCCTTCACAAGCAAATTATATGACATTTATGGTAATAATACAATGACTTGCAAAAGTATTCATACTCCTTGAACTTAGAACAGGGGTGGGCAATTAATTTTCCCATGGGGCCACATGAATAATTGGAATGGTTTTAGAGGGCCATCATCATGCACAGCAGGCGGGTCCGAAAATGAAAGTACGCGCATGCGCAATAGTACTTGCGCATCGCTACTTCCAAAAACACCAAATGGCTGATAGGTTGCGTCTGCGCACTGGGATCAGGAAGAAAGAGTGGCAGTGTGCCTGCGCATGGTACGGAAACTGTCAGTTCCCCATACAGAGATCTGCTGTGCAAGCTACCACTAACCCTCCCTCCTCTTCCCTTCAGCCTAAACATCTAGAGCAGTGATGGCTAACCTTTTAAGCTCACTGTGTCAAAATCTAGCTTAACCTAGCTTAACTCAGATGGCGTGTCACATCCATAAATATCCATAATTTTGTGATATTTGTAGCTCTAGTAAAAAAAAAAAGTTATATTTCTTAAATATGTATTTGTATTTTCCTGGTTGTTCTCGGCAGCACAATACATATGGGTTATGGTTCCCTAGGTATAACCACATAGAGACAGGTTAATTAAGCAGTAATCAAACAATTAACCAATCAGACCCCAGGCATAAATAGGACACAGAGAGTAAGATACAGTGTATTTTTCTTTTCTCTCATAGGTAGCAGACATGGAGACAGGATCTCCCTCAGAAAAATGGTGTATCGCTACCATAGAGGCAGATAGTATGGCTTTTCCGCACTGTATACAGGGTTGATCCCTGTCCCTCAGTGGCGAGGGTGTACCATGATCCCGATTGTATCCCGATTTTACACTGCTGTCCCGCTGTGATGTTACACAGAAAGCTGGGAACAGAGAGTGATCGAAGATAAGTAGGAGAGAAGAGCGCAAGTGAGCAAGAGGGGGGAACTGGGGCAGATGTAGGGGGCAGTTAAACTGAACGCAGATGTAGGGGGCAGTTAAACTGAAGGCAGATGAAGGGGCAATTAAACTGGTAGCAGATGAATGGGCAATTAAACTGAAGGCAGATTAAGGGGGCAATTAAACTGGTGGCAAATAAAGGGGACATTAAGCTGGTGGCAGATAAAGGGGGACATTAAATTGATGGTAGATGGAGGGGGCAATTAAACTGGGGCAGATGAAGGGGGTATTAAGCTGGTGACATGAAGGGGGAACATTAAATTGGTGGCGGATAAAGGGGGACATTAAGATGGTGGCAGATGAAGGGGGATGTGAAGCTGGTGGCAGATGAAGGGGGACATTAAACTGAGGGGGCAAATGGAGGGTGACATTAAACTGGGGGCAACTGGAGGAGGACATTAAACCATGGGGGGTAGCTGGAGGGGGAAATGTCTGCCTCTAGTTTCCCCCAGTTTAATGTCCCCCTCCAACTACACCCACTGTTTAATGTCAACCTCCAGCTGCTCCATAGTTTAATGTCACCCTTCAGCTGCCCCATAGTTTAAAGTCCCCCTTCAACTACCCCCGCTGTTTAATGTCACCCTCCAGCTGCCCCATATTTTAATGTCCCCCTCCAGCTGCCCTAGTTTAATGTCCCCCTCTAGTTTCCGCCAGTTTAAACTGGGGCACGAGGAGAGGGACTTAATACTGTGGGGAAATTGGAGGGGACCATTATAATGTGGGGGCATATAATGTTAGGGTGACTGTAGGAGCATTATACTGAGTGGGGACACATGGAAAAATACATGAGAATGGGCGAAGTCAACATAGAAGTGGGTGGAGCTAAATTTGCTGTGGTGCGCCTAGCTCGCCCCATATTTTGTCCCTCTTTCTGTCCTTTGAAAGTTGGGAGGTATGCATGCCTGCAGCCATCCCCATCCATGTATCTGCCTGTGTCTTTGTAGCCTCTGTTTATCATGCTATATTTGCTGTTTTACCACATGTTACTTTGCATGTACTGTATATACGTAATGCTTTATGCTTGCTGTGCAGCCACTAAGCATGTGTTTCTGTGTCTTAGATGTCATCTTCTCAAGAAAGCTCCAGGGAAAGGTCCCATAAAGCAAGACACAGTCTGTAATAAGTGTGAACAGCCCTTGACCAGGGGCATAACTATCGGGATAGCAGTGGTAGCAGCTGCCACAGGGCCCGAGAAATTACGGGATGCTTTTTTTTTTTTTTTTAATAGTCCGTTACCTGCTGGAGTAACCCCAGCAGGTAACGGGCCCTATATACTTACCGTGCCCGGAGTCCCGCTCACAACCGCCTGCGCTTCCGATTCTGCGGAGGCGGCGGTGAGCAGGAGCGGGAATCGGTATGTGAAGCCGCGGGCCGAACACCACAATCACTGCTATCATTATACTCTGGGGTCTTTTCAGACCCCGGAGTATAATAATCGGAGGCCCAGGGGAGGTGAAGGAACATAAAACACAATGTACTTACCTCTCCTGCGCTTCTCCAGGCTTCGGGCCTGTTTGGTGACGTCCCCGACGTCATTTTGCGTCGCGACGCCTGCCCACATCACGTGACGCCGGCCTGGTCCAACATTGAAGGCGGCTGAAGCAGCAGGGACTGGACCGGAGCGAGGAACAGGTAAGCAACGTTGTTTTTTTATGTTTCTATCCTCCCCTGGGTCTCCGATCATTATACTCTGGGGTCTGAAAAGACCCCATAGTATAATAATTGTTCATGGGTGGTCCACAATGGGACATATAATAGTGTGTGCAGGGGCCACTATGGGGCAAAATACTCAGTGCAGGGGCCACTATGGGGAATAATAGTGTGTGCAGGGGCCACTATGGGACAAAATACTCAGTGCAGGGGCCACTATGGGGAATGATACTTTGTGCAGGGGCCACTATGGGATATAATACTGTGTACAGGGGCCACTATGGGGAATGATACTTTGTGCAGGGGCCGCTATGGAACATGATACTGTGTGCAGGGGCCGCTATGGGGCATGATACTGTGTGCAGGGGCCGCTATGGGGCATGATACTGTGTGCAGGGGCCACTATGAGACATGATACTGTGTGCAGGGGCCACTATGGGGCATGATACTGTGTGCAGGGGCCACTATGGGGCATGATACTGTGTGCAGGGACCACTATGGGGCATGATACTGTGTGCAGGGGCCACTATGGGGCATGATACTGTGTGCAGGGGCCACTATGGGGCATGATACTGTGTGCAGGGGTCACTATGGGGCATGATACTGTGTTCAGGGGCCACTATGGGGCATAATACTGTGTGCAGGAGCCACTATGGCACATAATAGTGTGCGCAGGAATGCGTTTTATTTGGGGTGGGGGGGTTGGAGGGGGCGGTCCGGGGGGGGCGATTGGGGGCAGCGGTTCGGGGGGGGGGAAGGGCATGTCAAATGTTCGCCTTGGGGCCCAGCCATTCCTAGTTACGCCACTGCCCTTGCCTGATGACCTAATCTCTGACACATGCCTTTGTATCTCCTGCAGCTCCATGATCCAGGGAGAATACAGGTGGTTTCTTAAAATGGTTAAACAGCAAATGTCAGAGGCAGTGCAGGGGTTAAATCTGCACGAGGAACTACAAGAGCCAGAGAGTCCTCTTCTCCTGATGAGATTATACAGGAGTCAGCTGCACCTTCAGACTCTGAAGTAGATTCCTCCTCTGTGGTCTCTAATTCAGATGATTCTAAGAAAATTATTTTATGTCTAAGACAGCCTTAATAAATTACTTAAAAGTGTTAAAGACATGGTGGAGTCTCACAAAGATGTGCAGTATAAGCCTAAAAGGCAAAGGTGGTTTTATTTTCTGGCTTCTAAACACAAGTCATTCCCAAGTCACCAAGTGGTGGAGGAATGGATGAGGAGAGATTGGGATAAACCAGATAAGAAAGCCGACCCAGGGTCAAGATTCTAAACTATTTGCAGTCTAGATGATTCTGTGGCAAAAGACTGGGATGCAGTCCCCAAGGTGGACTTACCAGTGGCCAAATTATCCAAAAAGGCTGTATTCCCATCTGAAGTCTCAGTGCTCCTGAGAGAGCCAGTGGACCGCAAAGCTGATTTTCTTAATAAAAAAATCATATACTTCTGCAGTGGGGGCCTGTAAAGCAGCATTAGCCTCTGTCCCAGTGACCAGGGCTCTCAGAATCTGGCTCAGTCACCTAACTAGGGATCTAGAAGAAGATGCTTCTAGAGAAGAAATATTTGCCGCAACCCAGACGGAGGAGACCAGAGGATGGGAGTAGTAGTGGTGGATGCTGTGCCACCTAGCAGGCCGAGCATGCTCACTAACCACTCCAGTCCCACTCCTAGGCCGGACAAAGTCGAGGGGGGTCCTGCAGCACTACCGGATGGTGGTGGTAGTAGTTCTTTCCCCCAGGGCACTTCCAGTTGGAGAGGGGACCTCTCCTCCCTGAGCCGGTGTGGTGGTGTTCGGAAGGGCCCTGATGGTGAAGCAGGCACAACTCAGGAGTCAGCGGTGCAGGTAACAAGTAACAGCCTTTATTTGGCAACAGGAACAGCAAGGCAGCTTCTAAATGGGGGTAGTAGTCCCACAGTGCCCAACCCCCAGCCTTGGTTCTAGGAGGGTGCCCAGGGATGTTATAGGCTCCACAGGATGACTTTCTACTACACCTCCTCTCTGCCTCTCCCAGCCAGGTACACTGGGGATGGAGTTACAGGGAGCCCTGACAGGGATCTGGTTACCTGTATGCTAGTCCCGAATGAGTTTCTCATGTAAGGGTCCTCTCCTGCTCCTCCGGGCACGGTACCAAATAAATCCAATACTTCGGACAGTACTACTCCCTTGCTCTGAGCTGTCTGTAGATGAGCCTGGGGCTGGTGATATCCCTCCTGGGGCTGTAGAGGCGACCGTTGGCCTACAGTCCAGAGGCTGGTGGCAGGTCAGCTCTGCACACCTTGTCTTGTCAACTTGTAATGTCCCAGTACGGCCATTAATTGTCTGATTTTTTTGGGCCCTCGGGCCAATGCGATGCATTGGGACATTATGTAGTGTTCACCCCTCCATAACATTGTGCAAAGGCTTCACAATCTCTTTGTGAAAATGCATATTCATGTTTACATCTGGTTCCTGATCCACTGTCATTTGTTGGTGCTGTCTTACTATGCATATTCCTGTGTGCTATTTCTCTAACTGTGATGTCACAAGCCTAGGTATGGTCACATGATGCTGCCCAGGTAAGTCCAGCCCACAGCATCTCAGTGATGCCTCCAGAAAGTTCCATGAGAACTGCTGGGTTTCCACTCCTCCCTCTAGAGGGAGGGGCTGGATCTTCCCTCTGGGGAGTCTAGAGCTGTCCTCGGACAGGATAACATCTACCCTAAAAAGCTCTCCCCCTCTGGGATTGAGCTCCAAGCTACTACTACTCCTAATCTCCATTCCAGACTGCATACATCTGCAAAACTGCATTTCTTCACAAGCCGACAAGACCCCTAGTAGTACCGGCTGAGGGATTTGAAATTGTCGCATCCAAAGGTCAAGCCTGGCCAAAGAGCTAACCTCTGATCCTGCAAGCGGCATCACTGGAGCGCTACTTTAAAAGGGACTTGTTCACGCCATCTTTCTCTATCCCCCAGTCCACGCGGAGGAAGTACCCTTGTTCTGATAAATGTTGCAATAGCCAGTGGGGAGAACATTGTCATTGGGCCCCATTGCCAGCTCCAGGCCTTTAATGGTTCCACCAGCCTGGGCATCTCAAAAGGACTACAACCACCAAGAGTGAGTAGAACCTTCTTTTTCCACGGTGAGCCAAGCCGTGAAGACTTCTTATCTGTAGTGACCCACTTTGGACTGTATATTGTTTACATTGCTGTTGCCCGTAGTAACCAACCCCCAAAATCTGCTATTTACAGAAGACATGTAAGAAAGTGTGGCTAGACCAAGCTTGTGACTATCTCTTGCTGTGCTTTGATTTTGACTGCATCACCAAAGTGACATACTGCATGTGCCTTTACTTGAAAGTCTGGAGAACTGTTTATTTGCACTACTGTTTCAGTAAAGATTTGTTTCCTGGTTTCACCTCAACTTTGTGTCAGAAGTTATTAGCCTGCACACTGCACAAGGGTACTCCAGAAGAATTAAGATATGTGAGGTACTAGGAATACCAGGGCTGCTTCCACTCTGCCACGTGACACCGTTCCAGCTAGCCCGGTTACCCCTGGTTACCACAAACTGCATGCACTGAACTGAAGACCAACCGTCGCCGGGAAGGTAAGATCTCCCTACAACCCCGCCCAGTGACCTGTGATAGGCCAGGGCTGAACCAAGTCTGGGTTTTGAACACTGCAGGGGGAAATATGCCGAGGGAGAAGCTGCAAAACATATAACATAAAACACTTAACATAGAAGACGGAACATACCAACATAGCCCAGAGGCACAGCGACAAACACATAAAAGCAGTAGCACTCTGGGATGCTGCATATTACATTCTCTTCCCCTCTTGAAAACTGCTGCAGAATTTTTATGTGACTCACAATTAGATGTCATAAAATTTTCTTCCAGGTCTCTGGCCCTCTCAAATGCAGCCAGAAGAGCTTTGTGGCTCAAGTTGTGGTCAGGTGATAATCTGTCCAAGAACAATTTATGTAATTTACCATTCCAGCCAGAGTCCTGACTGGGTCCTCAACTCTAAGATTCTGGAATCCTTGAGTAAAGGCAAAGGCGAAAAATTTCCAAAAACATAAAGGGAATTTCGTCGGCCCTTTTTTGGTTCAGAAGGGAAAAAAAAAAGGTCACCTAAGTTCAGAAGACCATCTAATGGGTTTTCTGATAGAGAATCTTCAGGAACAGAAGTCAAAATAAATCTTCCTTCAAAAAGAAGTCCACGAATCCTGTTCTGTCTTCTTACATGTTCTCTCAGTGTGCAGTCTGACATACAGCATAAACCTTCTCTGTCTTCCAAATAAACAGACTGTTTTTTCTGTAGTCTAAGAATTTATTGGTCAACAGGTTGTAAATATGGTAATGTGATGATGATATTGATATGATATGTTGATATGTTCTGGTAAAACTATAAGAATACAAAAGTATAGGTATAAGTATTGAGCATGAATACATGGCCATGACACTTAAAATCAACAGTGAAAGCACATGGTAAGATGGAAGCCTATACATATACACATATAACTAACAGTAATACATCCTGATTAAGCTATACATGGCTCACTAACAGTCCTGAACACTACATACATTCACATAGGAATAAGACAATTCCTACCAGATATGCTTGCACAAGGATAATGGAGCTCAAGTGTGGAGTAGTGCAAGAGATGGCATCCCAATGTCTTGTGGGCAGGTTTCTTGCTCCCAGAATGCCTTGCTTTACCCAGAGTGCATTGTAGCTCCCATAATGCAATAGCTTCATAAGGAGAATTCAACAGGTAATGTAACAAAGACCACTACATGGTGCTATAACCTAATTAGACTATACATTAGCACAAGTATGTAAAATGAGATTATATACTTTTAACATCAGATTCTGATCCATTGGGCAGAACACTCCCCGTCTGGTATCAAGAGATGCCACTATTAGGCTCCTCTTGTGAAAACAATACAACAAGCTCAGCTGCTGGCCTGAGGAATAGCTTACTCTCGCCAAGCTTCCACACTTTGACCCCGGCTTTACGTACATTCCCATCTTTGCTTGGGAACGTTTGAGTGATGAGGCCCAGTGGCCACTCATTCCGGTGCAACTGGCTGTCTTTCATGAGCACGACGTCTCCAGGTCTAATGTTTCGCTTGTTAGTCTGCCACTTCCTCCTTGGTTGTAAGGTGGAGATGTACTGCTTCCTCCATCTGTCCCAGAAAGCATTGGAGAGACTTTGCACTTGCCTCCATTGTCATCTGTAAAGGTCTTTGTCACCAAAATCTCCAGATGGTGCACTCAGAACACTGGTTTTCTGGGTCAACAACATGGCAGGAGTGAGACTAGTCAAATCTCCAGAGCCGCTAGATAGCGTAGTTAATGGTCTGGCATTCATGATGGCTGAAACTTCTGCCAAGAATGTCATTAAACTCTCATGGGTGAGTCTTGTACTCCCCACTTGCAAGAAGATTGAGTCCAAGATTCTGCGTGCTATCCCTATCATTCTCTCCCAGGCACCTCCCATGTGAGAAGAATGTGGTGGATTGAAAGTCCAGGTGCATCCTTGCTCACTTAAGTATCTCTCCACATTAGTAGTGTCTAAGTTGGAGGGAATTTGAAGTTCTTTCACTGCACCAACAAAATTTGTACCTCTGTCAGAACGAATATGCTTTACAGGCCCTCTGATGGCGATAAACCGTCGAAGTGCGTTTATGAAACTTGAAGTGTCCATCGATTCAATCACTTCTATATGGACAGCTCTGCTGGACATACAAGTAAACAGAACCGCCCAGCGTTTTGCACTGACATGGATTCCTCTAGTATGCCGCGTAGCTACAGACCAAGGACCGAATACATCCAGACCTACGTTAGTGAAAGGAGGATCTGTACTGAGTGTGTCAGGTGGGAGATTGGCCATCTTTGGATTCTGAAACTTGCCACGAAGTTTGCGACAAGTAACACAGTTGAAGATAAGTTTGCTCACACATCTCTTTGCTCCAACTATCCACAGTCCAGCAGCTCGTAGATTCCCTTCAGTAAACAATCGGCCCTGGTGCTTCACTTGAATGTGGTGGTGTTGCACAAGCAACGTTGTGACATGATGATGTCCATGAATTATTAGTGGATGTTTTTCCATAAATTCCACTTTGGCTTCATGAAGACGGCCTCCTATTCTGAGCAACCCATCTTGGTCGATGATTGGATCAAGCTTCTTCAAAGCACTGTCCTTAGGAATGGATTGCTTTTTATTGAGGTGGTCTATTTCTTTGGCATAACACTCACGTTGTACTGTGCGAATTATCAAGTTCTTGGCCCTCTCTAAGTTGGGAGCAGTAAAAGCATGTCTACAGTGATGCCAACCTTTGCAGGGTTTCTGTCCCGTAGGTAAGGTCGACTTGTAAGACTCAGCTATATGAACTAAACAAGCAACCGCCCCAACAAGTGACTTCCAAGTTGAGAACTTGCTGAAACGATGGGATTTGAAGTGTTGGTCCAAAGTCACTGTGTGCAAAACGGATACCTGAGGGCGGATTTCCTCATCGGCGTCTGGCTCTATTAGTTCAAATGCATCTGATCCGGCAACGCGGGATGTTGGATGGTATAAGAATCTAGGACCCGTAAACCATGTTGTGTCTTTAAGGTGGCTTGGCGCGACAGATCTGGTCACGTGGTCCGCTGGATTATGATGTGTAGGCACATAATGCCACTGCTTAGGACAAGTGGATCTCCTGATCCTTAGAACCCGATTGCTGACATAGACATAAAAGCGTCGGGTTTCGTTGCAGATATACCCTAGGACTACCTTGCTGTCCGTGTAGAACTCAACTTCCTTGATTTCCAAGTTCATTGCTGTCGTTACGAGTTCAGCCAACTCCACTGCAAGCACAGCAGCACAGAGTTCTAGCTTGGGTATTGTGTGTTCGCGGAGTGGCGCCAGTTTTGTCCGGCTCATGACAAATCCTATATGGCATTGATCTTCAACGTCTATAGTTTTTAGGTATGCCACTGCTGCAATTGCTTTGACTGAAGCATCGCAGAAGATGCAGAGTCTTTGTATTTTGACTTCTGTTGATGGTACGGAAGCATAAGGTCGTGTCACATGAAGGCTGGACAAAGCTTCCAGAGACTTCCTCCAACCTGCCCACAGGTCTCTTTTTCCTACAGGAAGAGGATCATCCCAATCAGATTTCTCTTGGGTGAAGTCTCTTAACATCCATTTACCTTGGATAGTAACAGGAGCTACAAATCCCAGAGGGTCATATAAGCTGTTTATGATAGACAAGACACCTCTGCGTGTGAAAGGCTTTTCTTCCTTGCTGATTTGGAAGGTGAATGCATCTACCTTTAAATCCCAGAGTAATCCAAGGCTCCGCTGCATGGGAAGGGAATCAGTGCTTAGATCTACGTCCTTTAGGTCACTTGAGCGATCTTGAGAGGGAAAGGCCTCCATTAATTCGTGGCTGTTGGAAGCAATCTTGTGCAACCTCAAATTAGACAGAGCAAGCATTTCCTGAGCCCTTTTGAGGAGACTGATTGCAGACTCACTTGTGGGTGTGGATTTCAGGCAGTCGTCCACATAAAAATCTCTTTCCACAAAGGATCTGACGTCCGACCCATACCTTGTTTCACCCTCTCGGGCTGAATGTCTGAGACCATAGATGGCAACTGCAGGGGAAGGACTGTTTCCAAAGATGTGCACTCTCATTCGATACTCCACAATGTCTTTACAAGGGTCATTGTCACGGTACCAAAAGAACCTCAAGAAGTTTCTGTGTTCCTCCTTGACAAGAAAGCAGTAAAACATCTGTTGTATGTCAGCCATAAATGCCACCGAATCTCTGCGGAAGCGGAGAAGCACTCCCAGAAGTCTGTTGTTGAAGTCTGGACCTGATAGTAGGACATCATTTAGCGAGATACTGTCACACCTGGCACTTGAGTCAAATACTACTCTTATCTGACCTGGTTTCTTTGGATGATACACACCGAATATGGGCAAGTACCAACACTCCTCAGAGTCCTGA
The DNA here is from genome assembly GCA_947044405.1 of Leptodactylus fallax. NCBI lineage: Eukaryota > Metazoa > Chordata > Amphibia > Anura > Leptodactylidae > Leptodactylus > Leptodactylus fallax. The sequence goes on from CAMRHE010000141.1 coordinate 1,081,908, forward strand.
AGCGCAGGTGCGATTTCTGCATGGTTGTTCTTAAATATCTTCTCCATGAAGGAAAAGAAATGTTGTCTTGTCTCTGGTGACCTCTGAAGTTTCTGTTTGAGAGAGACAAATCGATTGTAGACAAGTTCCCTGTTGTTGGGTAAGCGTCGTCTCTGGGGCTTAAATGGTAAAGGTGCGACCCAACTTTTTGATTGGTCTTTCACCATTTCCTGATCCATTATGTCCAAGAACAGTCTGTCTTCTATGGACATTGTGACCCTGTTGTCTTCTCTTGTCCTATGGAAAACTGTACATCCTATGTGATCTGGCTCACCATCACAGGCATGGTCTTCACAGGAAAGGTCTGCGAAAGGACAAGGCAGGGGAGCACTGTGTGGCAACTCTTTTACCAGGAAACTACTCGGACAAGGCTGGAAGAGAGAAGGAGGTCCCTTTTCAAGTGTGCAAGTGAGCATACTGTTGACTGAAGTCGGCTTGTGTGCTCCTCCTAGACAGACATCTCCTACAATGACCCACCCTAGGTCCAGTCTCTGGGCATATGGAGCGTTCTGGGGACCGTTAATTAGTCCCCTAACCTTGTGGACTCGTAGTATGTCTCTCCCGAGGAGTAGGACTATTGGAGCCTCTGGGTCCAGTTGTGGTATCAGGTGAGCTATACGCTTCAAATGAGGGTGGTGTGCTGCTACCTCCGATATAGGTATCTCTGACCTGTTGTCGGGAATCTGGTTGCACTCCAGTATGGTTGGCAGAGATAAACAGGTCTGACCGTCCATGGATTCTACTTTGTATCCAGTCGCCTTTCTCCCCGCCGTCTCGACAGTACCTGCACATGTCCTCAAGGAGTAGGGAGAACCGGGGCCTACTATGTTAAAGGTGTCAAAGAAGGTGGACTTAGCTAAAGACCTATTGCTTTGGTCATCCAAGATTGCATATATCTTAATAGCCTTATCTCGGTGACCTGCCGGATAGACTCTCACAAGGCAGATTTTTGAGCAAGACTTTCCTCCTACAAATCGTTTACAGATCTCGGTACAATGAGAGCTGACTATCGGGGTGTCTATTGCGTCAGTGTCCATCTGCTGTACTAATGGCTCCTCAGCTTGCGATGACATCTGTGAGGGTGGTCCAGGGTGTAAAGCCGTGTTGTGTAATGTGCTACCACATTCTGTGCATTTGACACTGACCTCACAGTTCCTGGCGAAGTGTGACGTTGTAGCGCAGCATCTGAAGCAGATGTTGTTTTCCTTGAGGAAACTCTTCCGGTCCTCCAGAGACTTCTCCCTGAAGGCTCTGCATTTTAGTAGAGGATGTGGTTTCTTATGTAAGGGACACTGCTTGCTGAGATCCTTAGGTCTGTTCTCTTCTTGAGAAGACTTGAACGTTCTGTAAGAAGAACCTGTGGAGGTAACATTAGTTTTGTGAACTGCCACCGGTGTTTTATAAGATTTTACACCAGGGGCAGTGGAACATGACAAAGTAAAATCAAAGCTAGGATCATTCCTAATTCTCGCCTGTTGTCTGACAAAGTCTACAAACACAGAGAAAGAAGGGAATGGTACATTGTTAACCTGTTTATAACGGGATCCATGCATGATCCACTTCTCCTGTAGGTTATATGGGAGCTTCTGAACAATTGGATTGACACCCCTGGCAGTGTTCAGAAATGCCAGGCCTGGTAGATCTCCTTCTGCTTGAGCAACCCATACCTCCATTAACAAGTCACTCAGCTCCCTGAGCTTCTGGTAACCTCCTTTACTCACTATTCTGGGAAAATTATCAATTCTCTTAAATAAAGCATTTTCTATAGCTTCTATTGACCCATAACACTCATCAAGCCTTTCCCATACCATCTTTAGGCCCGTGTCAGGATAATTTACGTTAATGTCTCTTATTCTTTTGGCGTGTTCAGCAGACTCACTCCCAAGCCACTTTATCATGAGATCTAACTCCTCACTACAAGAAAGATCCAAGTCTTTGATGGCATTCTGGAAAGAGGCTCGCCATGACCTGTAGCTCTCAGCGCGGTCAGTGAACTTTACAAGTCCTTTGGTAACCAGCTCTCGTTTAGCAAAGAACTTAGCAAAGTCCATGGAGGCTTGGTTATTGCCGATATGAGCTGGTGTGCTGATGTGGTGTGAGTGAGGTGTATCACCATACCTTTTGGGAGCTTCTTTCCTAGGATAGTCTGTATAATATCGTTCTGATGCGAAAGGTGACCCTTTTAATTGTAGCTGAGGCTGTGTCTTCTGCTCTGTAGATCGGTAGTTGTGGTCGACATCGCCTTGTTGCATACTTTCCTGTTTGCGGTACTGCAGTTCATCAGGGTTGGATCTCTTGTAATCTGCATAGGCTGGTTGATGAAGTGAATCATGGTTGTTGCCTGTTCCGGAATGCTGGTGGACGTATTCTGAGACGCACCGTGCTGGATCTTGTTGATCTAGGTCTGGCCCCAGTACACTGCTGTGTTTCTCAGGTTTGGGGAACGCCACGGTTTCCAGGAACTCTGCTTTGGCTATTGCGGCTGCTGCCTCTTTCTCTGCGGCCAGTTTTTCCAGAGTCGCCTGCAGGCGTGCTCTCTCTGCCTCTCGATCTGCTTGCAAGCGTGCTCTCTCTGCTTCTTGATCTGCTTGCAAACGTGCGCCTTCTGCTTGCAAACGCGATTTCTCTGCTTCTTGATCTGCTTGCAAGCGTGATTTCTCTGCTTCTTGATCTGCTTGTCTTAGCTTCAGTTGCATTTCTTGTGAAGCAAAGGACAATCTTACTTTTGCCGCCTCAGCTTCTGCACGAGCGAGAGCAGCAGATTCTTTTATTGAAGACTTGCTGGAACAGCTTGTTCGGGACCTCGTCCTGAGTGAAGATGCCCTGCTGATAGACATTGCGTGTCTGCTTGCTGACCACTGAATGTCTCTGTGTGCACCTCAATCAGATAGAAACAGATTTCAGCGTGGTCTGAATTGTGTTGGAGGGTTGCACACTCGTTACTTGTGACTGTATGGCGGCTGCTGCAATACCCGTATGTACGACCATGTGGGTGATAGCGGCTCCGTATAGTCTAATCCACTATTGCTTGTGACTAGCATCTGTTTTACTGTTCTGTCTTCGTACACGTTCTCTCAGTGTGCAGTCTGACATACAGCATAAACCTTCTCTGTCTTCCAAATAAACAGACTGTTTTTTCTGTAGTCTAAGAATTTATTGGTCAACAGGTTGTAAATATGGTAATGTGATGATGATATTGATATGATATGTTGATATGTTCTGGCAAAACTATAAGAATACAAAAGTATAGGTATAAGTATTGAGCATGAATACATGGCCATGACACTTAAAATCAACAGTGAAAGCACATGGTAAGATGGAAGCCTATACATATACACATATAACTAACAGTAATACATCCTGATTAAGCTATACATGGCTCACTAACAGTCCTGAACACTACATACATTCACATAGGAATAAGACAATTCCTACCAGATATGCTTGCACAAGGATAATGGAGCTCAAGTGTGGAGTAGTGCAAGAGATGGCATCCCAATGTCTTGTGGGCAGGTTTCTTGCTCCCAGAATGCCTTGCTTTACCCAGAGTGCATTGTAGCTCCCATAATGCAATAGCTTCATAAGGAGAATTCAACAGGTAATGTAACAAAGACCACTACATGGTGCTATAACCTAATTAGACTATACATTAACACAAGTATGTAAAATGAGATTATACACTTTTAACATCAGATTCTGATCCATTGGGCAGAACAAATCCCAAGACTTATGACACCACGCCCATGACTGTAGACGCAAGATTAAAAAGTTTTGCTTCTCTGGTTCACAGACCTCTTCAGACGCATGGGTCTCATCAACTATCAAAAACGGATTCTCCTCAAATTCTAAAAGATTCCCCCTCAATCATTTTGTGCTGAACTCACAGAAAAATCCAGTGATTCTTCAGTTAATATCAGAGTTTTGGAGCAAAGTGGCCATAGAATAGGTCCCATCTGCAGAAAGAGGGCAAGGTGTCTATTCCAGAGTGTTCCTCGTACCCAAGCCAGGGGGCAAGCAGAGTCTGGTGATAGATCTCACCTTCCTAAACCAGTTTTTGGAGAAAAAGCATTAAAAATGGAGACTATATGCTCAGTAATAATCTTTCTAGAGAGGAACGACTATATGGCGATAATCGATCTCGCCGAGGCCTATCTACATGTGCCAATACTTTACAGTCAAAGGAAGTTCCTTCAAATAGCTATCAAGGGGCCTCAGAGAATTGATAATTTCCAAGTCACTTGCCTCCCTTTCGGGATCTCAACAGCCCCTTGAGTTTTTATCCAAATTGTGGTGGTTTTGACAGCAGCCTTAAGGGTGAGAGGGATTAATATGGTCCCATATCTGGACGACTGGTGGGTGAGAGCCTCCACGAAAAGATCAACTGAAATCATCACCTGTGCATCACTCTGAACCTTCTGCAAAATCAATTGGAAAAAAATCCCAGTCGGTGCCATATCGGAACCTAAAGTTTCTAGGCTTCATGATAATCTCTCTAAGTATGACTTTAAAACTATCTCCAGGGAGGATAAGAGTAACTCGCAGAGAGATCTCTCACCTAGCTTCTCATCCCAAAGTCTCCTTCAGAAGAGCTATGCAAGTATTGGACCTCATGATGTTGTCCATAGAGGCTGTACCATGGGCAAAAGAGCACCTAAGGTCCCTGCAGTTTGACATACTCAGATCTTGGGACAGATGTCCAAAATCCCTAGAGACCTTCAAGATCTCCGCTGCCACATTCTTGGGCCAAAAGTTGTGGATTATACCTCAGACTCGTCAGGGATGACTCCTGGCTCCCCAGCCCCAGAGAGTCCTTATTACAGATGCATCCTCCTGGGGTTGGGGTGTACATTAGAACACAAATGGGTTTGGAGAAGCTGGGGTCAATCAGACCAGGACCAGTCCTCCAATCTATAGGAGTTGAAAACAGTCAGGTTTCCCTTGAATAATTTTCGCTCTCACCTACTCGGTTACTAAGTCTTGGTCCAGTCAGACAATCTTGCGACAGTCTTCTATCTGAACAGGGAGGCACCAAAAGCACTGAAATGGCGAAGGAGTGCAAGTTAATTTGGATCAGGCCAGAACAACACACTTTGGGGTTGTCAGCAATACATATCAAGGGGGCTCTGAATCACACAGCAGATCTGTTGAACCGCAACAGTCTTTATTCAACAGAATGGAAACTCAACTCCAAAATATTCTACAGGATAAAAGCAAAATGTAATAGATGTAATGGCATAATTCTGGACCTGGAGAGCTTGGTTCACCTCACATTGAGTCTTTCAAAAAGCAGGTTCTGGAAGTTTCCAGTGGCAAGGAATCTTTTGTTCCCAGAATGGAGTGTTCCACTCCAATCCTCTGATCCTCCATCTCATAGCCTGGAGCCAGACCAAGAGATCTGATCAACATGTCAACACTCTCCTGTATTTCAGAAAGCCATCCGCGGTGAAAGTTTATAACAGGATAGGATTTTAACTCCTGGTGCTCCAAAAATGATGCAAAGGTGCCTTCAATAAACTCCATTCTTCAATTTCTTCAAGAGGGTTTCAATAAGGGTCTCAAGATAAATACCCTGAATGTTCAGTTCATGGCGCTAAATGTGCAATTACACAACAGATTCTCTGTCCAGCATTTAATAAAGACCTTCAAGTCTCTGAGGAACCTGAACCCGGATCTGCAGAAGCCATCTCCCTCGTTGGATCTCTCCATGGTCCTCTCTGCTTTGATGCTGCCACCATTTCAGCCTCTACAAGATATACCAATTAGACATCTCTCTCTAAAAGTACTCTTCGTGGCAATAACTTCTGCAAAGCGATTGAGTGAGCTGAAGCCCTGTCCTGTAAAGAGTCTTACCTAAGGGGATTGCCTGCTGTGAAAGACCATGCCCGGATTTCTGCCTAAAATTCCATCATTCAAGACTATTAATCAGAAGATTTCTTTGCCTGTATTTTTTCCCCATCCACAAGGGGAGGAACAAGGGAAATGGAGTGTTATCAACTGTCGAGCCAAGAATCCCCTCTTCAGATCAGGTCTCACTCAACCTGTGCCATGGCTACTTCGTGGGCAGAAGCAAGCCACATTCCTCTTGTAGAGAAGCAATGTGGTCTTTCATCTCAACTTTCATCAAGCATTATAGGATTGATGCATTGGCAGCAGAAGAGGCATTGTTTGGCAAAACAGTGTTGGATTTGGCGTCTTCTAACAATCCTAATTAAAGTACTGCTTCACAAGTCCCATGTGTACTGTGCTGCCGAGGACAACTAGGAAAATGAAAATTTAACTCACCGAAATTTTTATTTCCTGTAGTCCGAGGCAGCACAAGTATCCCACCCTTTAATAAATTTTTATACTATTGCTTGCATCAGAATACACTGTGTCCTACTCTCTGTGTCCTATTTATGCCTGGGGGCTGATTGGTTAATTGTTTAATTGTTTGATTACTGCTTAATTAACCTGTCTCTATGTGGTTATACCTAGGGAACCATAACCCATGTGTATTGACCTGCCTCGGACTACAGGAAATAAAAATTTCATTGAGTTAAATTTTCATTATATGTATTTCTGGCCAATCACACAGTATATGATCCTCTTTTTCTGTCCCATCACACAGTATATGACCCCCTTTTTCTGGCCAATCATGCGGTGTATATAACCCCCTTTTTTTAGCCCCTACACGGTGTATGACCCCCTTTTTTTACCCCCCCCACACAGCATGTGATCCCCCTATTTATGGCCCCCACACAGTTTATGGCACATTTTTTACCCCCCCACACAGCATATGATCCCCCTATTTATGGCCTCCACACAGTGTATGGCACATTTTATACCCCCCCACAGAGTATATGACCCCTTTTTTAAATCCCACCCACAGTATATGACCCCCTGTTATCCCCCCACCCCCACACAGAGTAGTGACCGATACTTTTTACTCACCTGTCCACACTCCAGTCCTGGACGCCCTCTACTGCCACCTCCAGGGTGTGCTGTTGTCGACGCTGAAGAAGGTCGGGACGCTGTAAGTAGCGTAACGGCGTTCTTCAGCGTCGTGACGTCAGTGTAGCACCGCCTAGAGGAGGCAGCGGAGGGAAGCCAGCACAGGAGAAACAAAACACAGAACCATAACAGTTACCCCAAGGTGAACTCGCCTGTCCACCCAAAATTTGGAGACACTGACCTTTGTGAAGATGAATCAGGCGTGGATCAGCCAGGATTTACACCCACCAATGCCTAATGCAGCAGATTACATGATCCATGCTGCCTCACCACTCTGTCACCGGGCCACAGTATGGCCTCCTAAGGCTGTTGCTACCTCCACATTATATCACTTTGCCACTCTGTGGCCCCCTCATGCTGCTTCCACTGGGTCACTGTATGGCCTCCTCATGCTGCTGCCACTGGGTCACTGTATGGCCTCCTCATGCCGCTTCCAGTGGGTCACTGTGTGTCCTCTGCATGCCTCTGCCACTGGGTCACTGTATGTCCTCCTCATGCTGCTGCCACTGGGTCACTGTATGGCCTCCTCATGCCTCTTCCACTGGGTCATGCTGTGTCCTCCTCATGTTGCTGCCACTTGGTCACTGTATGTCCTCCTCATGCTTCTGCCACCGGGTCACTGTATGCTCTCCTCATGCCGCTGCCCTTGGTCACTGTATGGCCTCCTCATGCTGCTGCCACTGGGTCACTGTATGCCCTCCTCATGCTGCTGCCACTGGGTCACTGTATGGCCTCCTCATGCCGCTTCCACTGGATCACTCTGTGTCCTCCTCATGCTGCTGCCACTGGGTCACTGTATGTCCTCCTCATGCTGCTGCCACTGGGTCACTGTATGGTCTCCTCATGCCGCTGCCACTGGGTCACTGTATGGCCTCCTCATGCCGCTGCCACTGGGTTACTGTATGGCCTCCTCATGCCGCTGCTCTTGCCATTTCCACTGGGTGACTCTGTGTCCTCCTCATGCTGCTGCCACTGGGTCACTGTATGGCCTCCTCATGCCACTTCCACTGGGTCACTGTATGGCCTCCTCATGCTGCTGCCCCTGGGTCACTGTATGGCCTCTTCATGCTGCTGCCACTGGGTCACTGCATGGCCTCTTCATGCCGCTGCCATTGGGTCACTGTATGGCCCCCTCATGCCGCTGCCACTTGGTCACTGCATGTCCTCCTCATGCCACCTCCCTTGGTTCACTGTATGGCCTCCTCATGCTGCTTCCACTGGGTCACTGTATGCCCTCTCATGCCACTGCCCTTGGTTCACTTTATGGCCTCCTCATGCCGCTGCCACCGGGTCACTGTATGGCCTCTTCATGCTGCTGTCACTGCATGGCCTCCTCATGCCGCTTCCACTGGGTCACTCTGTGTCCTCCTTATGCTGCTGTTACTTGGTCACTGTATGGCCTCCTCATGCCGCTGCCACTGGGTCACTGTATAGCCTCCTCATGCCGCTGCCACTGGGTAACTGTATGGCCTCCTCATGCTGCTGCCCTTGGTTCACTGTATATTCTCCTCATGCCACTCCACTGGGTCACTGTATAGCCTCCTCATGCCGCTGCCACTGGTTCACTGTATGGCCTCCTCATGCTGCTTCCACTGGGTCACTGTATGGCCTCTTCATGCCGCTGCCACTGGGTCACTGTATTGCTTCCTCATGCTGATGCCACTGGATCACTGTATGGCCTCCTCATGCCACTGGCACTGGGTCACTGTATGGCCTCCTCATGCCGCTACCACTGGGTCACTGTATGGCCTCCTCATGCCGCTTCCACTGGGTCACTCTGTGTCCTCCTCATGCTGCTGCCACCAGGTCACTGTATGCCCTCCTCATGCCACTGCCCTTGGTTCACTGTATGGCCTCCTCATGCCGCTGCCACTGGGTCACTGTATGTCCTCCTCATGCTGCTGCCACTGGGTCACTGTATGGCCTCCTCATGCCGCTGCCACTGGGTCACTGTATGGCCTCCTCATGCTGCTGCCACTGCGTTACTGTATGGCCTCCTCATGCCACTGCCACTGGGTCACTGTATGGTCTCCTCATGCCGCTACCACTGGGTCACTGTATGGCCTCCTCATACTGCTGCCACTGAGTCACTGTATGCCCTCTCATGCCGCTGCCCTTTGTTCACTGTATGGCATCCTCATGCCGCTGCCACTGGGTCACTGTATGTATGCCCTCCTCATGCTGCTGCCACTGGGTCACTGTATGTATGCCCTCTTCATGCCTCTGCCACTGCTGGGTCACTGTATGGTCTCCTCATGCTGCTGCCAACTCCACATTATGTCACCTTGCCACTCTGTAGACATCTATGTGGAATCAGCTGACTACGGTGTAAAAGGAGTATGCTTTTTCATGGAACAGTAGGATGTTGGGCATCTGCACGGTTCTTTCTACCTGGCACTAACATGGACCTGTAAGGCTGAGTTCACACTTGAGTTAGTTGGTCAGTTTTGGCCCCATAACTGGCCAAATAAGTGAAGTGTGCAGTGGTTCTAAGAGCGAAGCCTGTCATGTGCGTGTCATACTGACTCACAGTATTGTTTCACTACCACAGTAGGCTCCTTATCCGTGTTACTGCAAGGCACAGTGTTCTACACCACTATACAGGCTCTCTGACGCCAGGAAATAAGTGTTTTTTAACAGTTAGTCACATTACATGCTCCATAATATGCCCCTTCAATAACCTCCACCTTTATTAAATATGACAGTGACACTTACAGTTCAGTTGCTGGAATTTATTTTTCTAATTAAAAATCTCCAAACTAGATTCCTAGGTGAAGCTCCCTCTTTTTCAGTTATTGCAAGTGTTTTACAGTCACAACAAAGTGTATGGGATTCTAGCGAATCCCATCCCCACTTTACATAAAAATATACGCTGCAGGCATGGTTTTGGAAATTACAGCATGTCAATTATACCTATACGCCGGCGGTTTCTCTATAGGGATAATTGAAGCAGAAAGTCCGCAGAGGAAACCTCTGCTAATTTTCTGTGTAAAGTGCTGCAGGATGCTATGTGGGGCCATAGTCTTACACTGCTTTTTTTTGTTGCAGATTTTGCTGTTGTTTTTTGAGCCCAAACCATGAATGGTTACAAAAGATTTGGGAAGTATATAGGAAGTACTTCTACTTTTACCTTCTGCTCAATCCACTCCTGACTTTGGCTCAAGAAACCAGAGCAAAATCTGCAACAAAAAAACCTGCGTTTCTGCAATATGGGGCTTCAGCCTTAATTGATGTAATTGATAATGCACTACAGTACTAGTTGCAAACTATTTTTTTTAATGACCACCTTTAGCTGTCAATAAGTCTTGGGCATGACAAGTTGATTTTGCTATTCAGTCTTATTTTCCTTTGGCCTCATGCCCATTTTACTTGCCTCTTCAGCTACCTACAACTGTAACTCATCTCTGAGTAGAGGCTAATTCTCCTGCTGTACCTGTTACACTGGTCCTTGGAGAACTTTTTCTTTGATCATAACTTTGAGGCATGAAGTTCTTATGAAACATATAGAAGACACAAATATCAAAATAAGAACTCAATTTTTATATTATGAATTAAAGCAGATGATTGTATTGTCTGGGTTGTTTTAATGTGAGACAATAAGTATTAGGAAGGTACAGTACACATTCACTCTAAATAGTGAACTTGTGCTCCTAGAAAATGATAGGATTATACAGTCAACATAATTGTAATATATCCCTGACATTGGTCCAGATACCAAACCATTTTAAAGAGATTACTCAGCATTGAAAAAACATAAAACCTTTCTTTTGCCTTACCTTGTTAGTATGAAGGCACCTTTTCAGGGGTTTATTAAAGGAAATGGCTTTTTATTTTATAAAATTATCAATCCAGAGCTAGAATAGCAGCATAGCTGCCTTTGATCTTGCGTGAAGATTTTTGTATTTGTAAGTAAAATAGATAGGAAAGGAAATGATGATTAGATATCTGAACATTATGGAGGATGCACTTAGATCAAAAGGGATTTCTGTGAAAGATCATAACCTAAAACAAATGGACAACCAAAATTCTTTAAAACTGTAAGGCATTTGAGAAATGAAAAAATGTCATTATGGGTATTGTTTATCTGTAAGCCTAAGCATTTCTTTAATCCTTTAAAAGTAAAGATATAGTCCATAAAAATATTGAATATAATAGATAAAAAGTGCATACACTGTATCACAGCTAAAATACAACATACACAGGTTGTTGCTAAGCAATTTTACAGTGTATGACCTATTTGTGTGATCTGAAAATGCTCCAATATGAAAGATAAAGTATGTAATAGTCTGAAACCCATTCGAAAAAATATCCATTTTATATATACTTAATAATTTAATGTGCAGCACATACAGATATAATACATTTGATGGGTATTAAGAGGGTTGACTTCAGGTGTGTGAGAGCTCTAGGAAGACAGAGTCACAGTGGGCTCGAGTGTATCCCATCCTTGAGTTGACAAGTGCACAGCATGTCAGACTTGCCATCTTCTTAGGTTTGCCGGATAAAAGCCCTAGTCATTATAGTGATGAATTATTTTTATTGTTATCTGGTAGCTAGGATTTTTTAGAACCTGATGAAGTAGACACTAGAGTACTGATATACTGTGCAACTCAACTGAGTGGGGGGCTGGCACATCTGTTGAATACGAGCCTAGGGAAACAGTCTATCCCAACCCTATGGAAAACCTCGTAACTAATACCCATACCCAAGAGCCCAGGGTTAGCAACCTAGCCAACTATCGCCCCATCTTATTGACATCACAGCTTATGAATGTCTTCGAGAGAATTGTGCTCTGGCACCGGAGAGACTGTATTGCCCCTGACCTAGGCAAACTTCAATTTGCTTATACACTAGGTGTCGGAGTAGACAATGCGATCAACCATTGACTACACAGGATGTACACTCAAACCATCCCTCCTAGCCTAGAAAATGATGGCACTGAATGTGAGTTCACTAGTGAACTAGTGAGGGTGGGCAGCTGTTTATCTAACAGTCTTGTCAGCTGCACTGGGTTGCAGCATAACAATGTTTTAGCACCCTTCCTGTTCATGAGGTACACCACCAATTTCCGACACAACTCAGGATCCTGTTTTCTGCAACAATTCTCAGATGACTCAGTACTTTATGGCCATATCAAAGATGGGGATGACAATAAGTACAGGAGCGTGGTGGAAAAATTCCCAGAGTGGAGCAGCCGGAATAGTTTTCTATTGAATTTAATTAAAACCTAGGAGATGGCGATTGACTTTGGAAAGAAGAGCTCAAAACTCCCAACCCTTGAAATAGGAGGACAGGCAGTGGAGAGAGTCTCCGTAAACAAATATTTGGGCATCTTTATTGATAACATGCTGGCGGATCTTTGCCGAGAAAGTTTACAGGAAAGGGGCCAGTAGACTGTACTCCTTATACCAACATCTGTAGCAGGCTCCTTGATTCCTTCTACCACTCTGCAGTGGCTGGAGCACTGTTCTTTTCAGTGACAGCATGGGAAGGCAATGCCAGAGTGGCAGATGTCAGGAAATTCGATAAGCTAATTAGGAAGTCTGGCTCCGTTACCAGTAGTCAACTGGATAGCTGAGCACCTGTTCTAAAGCAAAGGACACTTAGAGAACTACAGTTGATTCTAAGTAATCTCTCCCACCCTCTCCTCCACTTGGTAACCCACCAAAAGAGTGCCTTCAGTACAAGGTTAGTCCGGCCTGCTGCCATAGTAAAAGACTCAGAAGGTCCTTCGTCCCTGCTGCCACATCCTACTTCAATGGAGCCAATGACAGAGCTGGGTCATGAGATGACTCCAAACCCCAAACCCCCCTTACCCCCAATCCTTTCCCCATTTCCCATCACTGAGTCTGTCACATTTTTGTAATGTGCATTGTAATCTGTATTGCATTGGAACTCTGTAATAGAGCACAGTATATAATGTGGAATTGTCACAATCACAAATGTAAACTCTGGATCTATAAAGTATTCTATAGATTATATATGATATGGAGGGTGAGTTATGAGCAAAAAAAAAAAAAACTGTGTAAATCCTGACAGTACTCTAAGGTATGTCCACAAAGAGTTTTCGCCGCAAGAATTTGGAGAGTTTCCATACCCAAATCCACATGGGAAACTCTTTTAAAACTTTTGGCATAAATAAAAATGGCACGATTATTTTATTTGACGAATAAAAATCTGCAATCTGATATTATTATATGTGGTCTGAGTATATTTAGCTGTGTTCTTTTATAAAGGCCACACCTCTTGAAAAGGCCACTCAACTTTTACAGCGATTTACAAATCACAAATCACCCTGCAGAGGGAGCTCCCAGGCTGATGTCTATGTTCTAGGGTACTTCATCACTAGGGTGCTCATTCACTAGTATAATACACTGTCGAACATATGTACTGTATAGTATTATGTCTTCAATGAAAACATTGCTAGGCATCCTATTAGGTCCTAATACCCAATAAATATTCCCAGAAAATCAATAATCGATGAGTAACTCCAAAAGTTAATAGTACAATTTCATTAATCTTTAATAATTCATCCAAGTTGTAACACGATTTAAAAATAATTAAAATTTAAAACAAGAAGGACTGTGTAACACAAAATGGGCAATAAGTAACCAATAATTGATGACTAAACAAAAATCTAAATTGCATAAATTTATATAGCAATAAAATAAATACTTAACCACTTCCATACCAGATACTTTACCCCCCTTCCAGACCAGGCACATTTTCAAGTTTTAGCCATGTTCCAGCTTAACTGAAAATTGCTTTTCTATTACTGTGCCAACCTACATGTATTTGGTCTCCTTTTTCTCAAAACATAATGGGCTTTCACATTTTATAACAAAATAAGCAATGCATTTTACTTTTTACAAAAATATAGAGGGAAAAGGGCAAAAAAAGTTTAAAAAAATGTTTCCTACATTTAAACACGATAACCTCAAAAAAATACATTATAATAAATATATATTTTCTTATTTCTGCTGTTTGTATAGATAGCACTTTTGAGTATTTTCTCAATTATGTGGGCCTACAGCAGAGCCTGCAATGAATGGTGCACAAACTGGCTTTTGAAGGACAAATTTTCCATAGCTGGTTTGCTGACACCATACTATCATTACAGCTGCTGTGAAGGCCCAAAACAGTATGAACACCTCCAAAATGACTCCATTCAATAAATTAGAACTCCCAAGGCATTCAATAAAGGATATATAAAAGATATTGGACCTCTGTTTTTTTCCAGACTTTTCAATGAATTTGGTGGAAAAAAAATGAAAAGGACATTTTTTTCCAAATATGTGAATTCAGGTGACTATTTTTAAAATCTGGTGAGTGCTACTTGAGAAACACACCTGAAAACATATTTAGCAACTTATGCCATTTTCATAGATGCCAAATGTAGGTGCATTCCTTATTTGCTGGGTCTACAGCAGAGCCTGCAATGAATGGTGCGCAAACTGGCTTCCGGAGGCCAAATTTTCCATAGCTTGTTTGCTGACACTATACAATAACAATAATGACAATTAACCTTCATGTATATAGCACAAAAAAAATCAGCCTTTATATGACAAATATATTTTAGGCTATTTTTGTGTCCGGAGTTCCAGAGTGTCCAGCAGCTATAGCCACCTTCGTCTCCTCCTGCTTTCTCAAACTCAACATGTAGAAAACAGAGTTCATCATCTTCGCCCCACCTCGCACGGCCCCCTTACCTGACCCATCTATCATAGTTAATGGGTCTACCCTTATCTCAGTTCAACAGATCTGTTGCCTTGATAACCCTTGGCTCTGACCTATCCTTCAAACCACACATCAAAGCGCTGCCTGCTGCCTCCAACACAAGAACATACATTGAATACACTCCTTCCTCACCCCTGAAATTACAAAAATGCTAGTCCATGCCCTCATAATCTCCCGCCTAGACTACTGTAACACCCTTCTCCATGGCCTCCCAGCAAATGATCTCACCCCCCTCCAGTCCACCCTAAACTCTGCCACTCACTTAATCCACCTCTCCCCCTGTTTTTCACCAGCCGTTCCCCTCCGCCAATCCCTTCATTGGTTACCCATCGCCCAGTGACTAGAGTTTAAAATGTTAATGCTGGCATACAAAGCCATCCACAACCAGTCACCTCCATACATCTCTGAACTAATCTCCATACACATATGCAAAAGAATAGTCCAAGGTAGCACAAGAAATAACCTTACAGGTCAATTGTTGCAGGTCCTAGGGGACTGACTAATCCACTCCAATATTAGAAAAAACAAAGCGGCCACACTCCAGTGTAGAAAAATCAGTAAATCTCATTCCAATGCAACGTGTGAACCTTTCTCAAGCAACATTCAAGTGACAATGCCAACATTTAATAGGGAGCAAAAAGTGCAAAGTGCAATCAATTATTCATAATTGCTCATACAAGTATAAACATCAGAAAATTCTTCAAAATTAATAAAACATCATGATCTATATACAGTGATTAATAAGACCCATGATAATTTATAACCAGGACAAAAAAGTGCCTCATAGATCAGTACATACAAAACAAATATATTATTAAATTCTTGTTTAGACTGATTAATTCATGTGCAGACTGATTAATTAAAAGTATACAGATACATCCCCTTAAAACATATACATCCCAGGCCGTGCCATACATAATAGGGGCTATAAACAGGGGCAATATCATAAATAGAGATGAGCGAATTTCTCAAAAGTTCGATTCTGCAGTTCGATTTGAAGTTCCAAAAAAAATTTGCTTCGATCCGAATTAATTCTCGGCGAATATTGCTATAAAACACCTATTTCCTGGCTTCAGAGAGCCTTGCAGTAACACACATAGGGAGCCTACTGTGGTAGTGAAACAATACTGTGAATCAGTATTACACGCACATGACAGGCGTCGCTCTTAGAACCGCTGCACACTTCACTTATTTGGACAGTTTCTGGGCCAAAACTGACCAACTAACTCAAGTGTGAACCCAGCCTTACAGGTCCATGTTTGTGCCAGGTAGAAAGAACCGTGCAGAGGCCCAACATCCTACTGTAGCTTGAAAGAGCGCATTCCTTTTACACCGTAGTCTGCCGATTCCACATAGATGTCTACAGAGTGGCAAGGCGACATAATGTGGAGTTGGCAGCAGCATCAGGAGGCTACAGAGTGGCAAGGCGACATAATGTGGAGGTGGCAGCAGCATGAGGACGCCATACAGTGACCCAGTGGCAGCAGCATGAGGAGGACATACAGTGACCCAGTGGCAGCAGCATGAGGAGGCCATATAGTAACCCTGGGGCAGCGGCATGAGGAGGACATAATGAACCAAGAGCAGTGGCATGAGGAGGGCATACAGTGACTTGGTGGCTGCAGCATGAGGAGGCCGTACAGTGACCCAGTGGCAGCGGCATGAGTAGGCCATACAGTGACTCGGTGGCAGCATCATGGGAAGGACGCAGAGTGACCCAGTGGAATTGGCATGAAGAGTATACAGAGTGACCCAGTGGCAGCGGCATGAGGAGGACATAATGAACCAAGGGCAGCGGCATGAGGAGGACATACAGTGACCCGGTGGCAGCAGCCTGAGGAGGACGCAGAGTGACCCAGTGGATGTGGCATGAGGAGGGCAGGCATACAGTGACCCACTGGCAGCAGCATGAGGAGGACATAATGAACCAAGGGCAGCGGCATGAGGAGGGCATAAAGTGACCTGGTGGCAGCAGCATGAGGAGGACATAGTGATCCAGTGGAAGCGACATGAGGAGGTCATACAGTCACCCAGTGGCAGCGGCATGCGGAGGCCATACAGTGACCCAGTGGCAGCATGAGGAGGCCATACAGTGACCCAGTGGCAGCGGCATGAGGAGGGCATACAGAGACCCAGTGGCAGCGGCATGAGGAGGAAATAATGAACCAAGGGCAGCGGCATGAGGAGGGCATACAGAGACCCAGTGGCAGCGGCATGAGGAGGAAATAATGAACCAAGGGCAGCGGCATGAGGAGGGCATACAATGACCCAGTGGCAGCGGCATGAGGAGGCCATACAGTGACCCGGTGGCAGCGGCATGAGGAGTATACAGAGTGACCCAGTGGAATGCCCATGAGGAGGACATACAGTGACACGGTGACAAAGTGTGGAGGTGTCAGCAGCCTTAGGAGGCCATACAGTAACCCAGTAACAGAGTGACCGAGTGGAAGCAGCATGAGGAGGACATACAGTGACCCAGTGACATTGTGGAGATGTCAGCAGCCTTAGGAGGCCATACAGTGATCCGGTAACAGAGTGTGGAGGTGTCAGCAGCCTTAGGAGGCCATACAGTGACCCAATATCAGAGTAACCCAATGGAAGAAGTCTTAGGAGGCCATACAGTGACCCGGTGACAGAGTGACCCAGTGGAAGCAGCATGAGGAGGACATACAGTGACCCAGTGACAGAGTGTGAAGGTGTCAGCAGCCTTAGGAGGCCATACAGTGACCCAGTGGCAGAGTGAGTAGGTGGCAGCAGTGTGAGGAGGACATACAGTGACCCAGTGGCAGAGGTGGAGGTGGCAGCAGCGTGAGTAGGCCACAGAGTGGCAAGGTGATATAATGTGGAGGTAGCAACAGCCTTAGGAGGCCATACAGTGACCCAGTGGCAGAGTGAGGAGGTGGCAGCAGCGTGAGGAGGCTATACAGTCACCCAGTGGCAGAGTGCGGAGGTGGCAGCAAGGTGAGTAGGCCACAGAGTAGCAAGGTGATATAATGTAAAGGTAGCAACAGCCTTAGGAGGCCATACAGTGACCCAGTGGCAGAGTGCAGAGGTGGTAGCAGTGTGAGAAGGACATACAATGACCCAGTGGCAGAGGTGGAGGTGACAGCAGCGTGAGTAGGCCACAGAGTGGCAAGGTGATATAATGTGGAGGTAGTAATAGCCTTAGGAGGCCATACAGTGACCAAGTGGCAGAGTGAGGTGGTGGCAGCAGCGTGAGGAGGCCATACAGTCACCCAGTGGCAGAGTGCGGAGGTGGCAGCAGCGTGAGTAGGCCACAGAGTGGCAAGGTGATATAATGTAAAGGTAGCAACAGCCTTAGGAGGCCATACAGTGACCCAGTGGCAGAGTGCAGAGGTGGCAGCAGTGTGAGGAGAACATACAGTGATGCATGGCTGTGGTGCCAACATTGGCACCCTGGCCACGCGTCACCTTCTGCCCACAGATTGAACATATGGCCATTTTCACCTCCTCCGGCAGCTTAACAAAAAACTGCCACACCACCAAGTAGGTGATTTTACCCCCAACACTCTGCAGTAACTAACTGCTACCGCCATGGCCTCCTTGAACCCCTGCACCACTGCTTTCCAGGCAGGTAGGCTGCTGCGAAGCGGGTGATCTACCCCGGGCACGTTTAGCTCTTGGCTGAGCAGTAGCTGCTGACTGTCCTCTTGTACCTCCTCCTCACTGTATAGTGGATCTGAGCCCACAGCATTGAATATTTCTCTAGCTGAGGGAACAGAAAAAGACAGAGGCAGGTTGAGGACAGGTGAGGGCACAGGGCCTGCTCCCGGGCCATGCCAACTAAGGTTGTGTCTGAGAAACCCACCGACTCTTGGCTTGGGGTGTCTGATGTGACTTGGGATGAAGTAGATGACTGAGTCAACCAGTCTGCAACCGTTGGGTTGCTGGTCAAGACATGACCGCTACTTGACACTGGGAGCTCAGGCCTCTGTAAATGACCCCTGCTGCCACGCCCCCTTACTCTGCTGCGAGCTATGCCTGCGCCAGAAACATTTAGGCCTGTGGCCCTCCCCTGTGCATGGCCTCTCACTTTTATGTCTGACTTACTATTCGATGAAAAAACGTAATTGCAAAGGGCAAAAAGACCTGTTATTTTCTACTTTGAAGAGAACGGCAAATATGCCCCTTATTTCTTCCCCACTAATGATCACCTATAAAAAAAAGCGTGATAAAGGCAGAGATTTGTGGCTAAGAATTATTGAACTATTATTGACAGCACTGTATTGCTAAATGGCCAGCAACTTTATACTGGGAACAAAATAGCGAATATGGTCCTCCTTATGGGTTTCCACACTAATAAACACCTTTAAATAAGTTGTAACCGCTAAAAATTATTGAATTATTATTGACAATACTGTTTTGATAAATGGTCAACAACTTTATACTGGGAACAAAATGGCGAATATGGTCTTATGTCTTTCCCCACATTAAAGGCATTTATTACTGATAAGTGCAGATATTATTGAATGATAATTCAGTTTTCTTTGACACAGTAGTACTGACAAATGTAATGTTATGCTTGGGAAGAACAGTGAATAAGCCCCTTATAATAAATGTCTTTAAAAAGGTGTTTTTTACAGATACGTGCAGATATTAGTGTATGGTAATTCACTGTTTTTTGCTGTACTGCACTGCAAAAGGCTTGTGTTCCAACTTGAAGACACAGGTAAAAGTAATGAGCAGCAGTATAACGGCAGTGAGTGGTGCAAAGTGAATTATGCTGCAAATACTTGCTGTAAATGACCCTGCAACCACCCCAAATTCTTCTCTCGATTCCTCCCTATGCTTTCCCTACAGTTCTAAGGCTCAGCCTCTTTCCCTGAACTTCTATATGTTTTCTAAGACTTTCCATAACTCCTGCCAACGTCTGTCCCTACAGTAAGAGCGATGTGAAATGACTGTACCTAAAATGTCCAAGGGTTTTTATAGGACTGTGACATCACAGGTCCGTCTGGCTGCTGATTAGCTGCACGCTTGGCATTGTGGGTGATCCTGCGCTCCTAGAGTCCCTTGCCCCTTGTTTTAACATGTGCAGTGGCCATTTTATTAAAAAAATGCGATTTGATGCATCGAAGCATAAGGAAATCCGGAATCGAGGCGAATTGAAGATTTCCTGAAATTTGGATCGAATTCCACTTCTGCAGCTTCAATTCGCTCATCTCTATCCAGAATGTTGATTGTACGACTTGCAAGTTCAACATAAGAATAACACTTAGCCCTTATTCACAAATCTAATTTGCAGGTGGTGTGCATTTTGTAATTATAAAGACTAGGAGAGTCACCCACCAGTATCCAGACGCATTAAAACATAATTTTATTATAATATAAATATTAAATTACACAAGAAAGACTACAACATAAATAAAGAACTTATATGAAAGAGGGGAAGGTAGGTCAAATATAGGACCTGTTTAATATCTCACTACTATTGTGTATGAGGTATATGGATATATATAAGCCTATCCCAAATAACCCTTTCAATTCCACATGTTAAACTAGCAGCAATTGGAAATTACGGTCATGTTTATAACTTGAAAAAGGGGAGTTCTACCTAGCATCAACCATTTAAAAGTATCAAACTCCTAATGCCACCTTGGTAACACAGCGGCCATTTCAAACCGTAACATCCCACTAAAACACTTTGCATTTTGTGGTTAATCCGTTTTTCATGTCTGAAAAACAGATCAACTTTTTTCTTTCCTATACTCTCTATGTCTCTGGGTCTGTGAAAAATGTGTAATGCATATGCCATCTGTTTGTTTTCACAGACCCATAATCTTTTATTGGTGTACATCCGTGATGTATCAGTATCAGTGAAAAAAAAATTAGAACCTTATTTTTTTTTAACAGACCTGCCATTGGTGAATAAAATGGATGTCTGAAATACATTGAAATTAATGGATACGTATTCCATCTGTGAAAAATTCTGGCAGCATACATATTTAACCCCTTCCCTCCGGAGGAATTTTTCGATTTTCGTTTTTGACTCCCCCCTTCCAAACCTCATAACTTTTCTATTTTTCCGCTCTCAGAGTCATATGAGGTCTTAATGTTTGCAGTACAAATTGTTCTTCATGATG
This sequence comes from Leptodactylus fallax, assembly GCA_947044405.1. NCBI lineage: Eukaryota > Metazoa > Chordata > Amphibia > Anura > Leptodactylidae > Leptodactylus > Leptodactylus fallax. The sequence continues at coordinate 1,102,778 of CAMRHE010000141.1, forward strand.
CTACCATTAATTATTCTGTACAATGTACTGGGAAGCTGGAAAAAAATTCAGAATGGGGTGAATTTGAAGAAAAAGTGCATTTGTGCGACTTTCTTACAGGCTTTGTTTTTACGGCGTTCACTCTGAAGCCAAAATGACATGTCACCTGTATTCTATGTTTCGGTAGGATTCCAGGGATACTGAAATTATATTGTTTTATTTACATTTTAACCCCTTAACAAAAATCCAAAACTGTGCAAAAAATTTTTTTTTTCTAAAATCGCCATATTCTGACACCCGCAACTTTTTTATGCTTTCGTGTATGGGGATGCATAGGGTGTCAATTTTTGCAAGACCAGGTGTTTTTTTGTTTTTTTTATACCATTTTGGGGAATTGCTATTGCTTTGATTACTTTTTATTCAAATTTTTATCAGAGGCAAAACAGTGAAAAAACGGTGGTTTGGCACATTTGATTTTTTTTTCCCGCTACGGCGTTTACCGTACGGGAAAAATATTTTTATAGATTTGTAGACCAGGCTTTTTTGGACACGGGGATACCTAATGTGTGTGTGCGTGTGTTTCACAGTATTTAAGTACCTTTATATGTGTTCTAGGGAAAGGGGCTGATTTGAACTTTTAATATTTTTTATTGTTTTTTTTATTTTATTTTTTTTGCATTTATTAGAGCCCCTAGGGCTCTAGAAAGATACTAAAGACAATCCTGGGAGCCTTCACAAGGCTTCCGGCTGTCATAGTAACGGGACGCCTGCCCCGGAGCTTGCTCCGGGTGCCAGCGATCCTCAGCAAAATGGTGGTAAAATGACGACTTGGTCAGCTTTGACCGAGGCGCCAGAGGGGTTAATGTTCATGATCAGTGTGGGCACTGATCGCGGACATTAGCGCCGGGTTTCTGCTGTATAAAATGGGAGGCCGCCACATTTAAATACCCGACATCCGCCATACTATTACGGCGGATGTCGGGAAGGGGTTAAAATGTGGATGTATGAATAAGGTTTTAAACAATATAGTGAACAGAGTAGAAAAAAGCCTGTTTGGTGTAGCCCAGCACTTTTACAACAGCACAGTGAACAAATGAGAAAGGCATGGCAACTGGAAAAGGGCTTTGCTTAAAAGCCAGCTTTCTGTTTTTTTACGCTTTTTTACATGATGTGTTTTTTGACGTGTTTTTTTTTACTCCAGCACACTGTATGGACCTGGAAACTTCACTTTAAAAAAATGCTAGCAGTTGTTGATGCAGTTTTAGTAAAAGTGGGTCATGTTTTTTTCTGCCTCCCAATGATGATTTCAATGGGTTTTTCAAGGCAGAATCCTCTTTTCTTTCCCCGCTAGCAGAAATAATCAGCTACAGAAAAAAATCAGCTAAAGAAAAAAGTCAAATACTTACACAAAATCATCAATAAAGTTTACATTTCACCCTGTCCATGCCTGATCTTTCTAGAGTAAAATGCGCCTGTCTAGCGATATCCGTTACACGCTAAAATAATACTGTAGTAATAATGATTATCACTAGAGATATACATATTGATTGCTACAATTTTTATAGGGGGATAGAAAATTATATTCTTATGTAAGCTCCTATTTAATTTGCATGCACAAAATTGGTTGGCGCATTTCTGCGATTTTGGCATTTCTTTAACACCTGCACCTGTAAATATATATACAGTACAGACCAAAAGTTTGGACACACCTTCTCATTCCAAGAGTTTTCTGTATTTTCATGACTATAAAAATTTTAGATTCACACTGAAGGCATCAAAACTATGAATTAACACATGTGGAATTATATACTTAACCAAAAAGTGTGAAACAACTGAAAATATGTCTTACATTCTAGGTTCTTCAAAGTAGCCACCTTTTGCTTTGATTACTGCTTTGCACACTCTTGGCATTCTCTTGATGAGCTTCAAGAGGTAGTCACCTGAAATGGTCTTCCAACAGTCTTGAAGGAGTTCCCAGATATGCTTAGCACTTGTTGGCCCTTTTGCCTTCACTCTGCGGTCCAGCTCACCCCAAACCATCTCGATTGGGTTCAGGTCTGACTGTGGAGGCCAGGTCATCTGGCGTAGCACCCCATCACTCTCCTTCTTGCTCAAATAGCCCTTACACAGTCTGGAGGTGTGTTTGGGGTCATTGTCCTGTTGAAAAATAAATGATGGTCCAACTAAACGCAAACCGGATAGAATAGCATGCCGCTGCAAGATGCTGTGGTAACCATGCTGGTTCAGTATTCCTTCAATTTTGAATAAATCTCAAACAGTGTCACCAGCAAAGCACCTGCACACCATCACACCTCCTCCTCCATGCTTCACGGTGGGAACCAGGCATGTAGAGTCCATTTGTACACCTTTTCTGCGTCGCACAAAGACACGGTGGTTGGAACCAAAGATCTCAAATTTGGACTCATCAGCCCAAAGCACAGATTTCCACAGGCCTAATGTCCATTCCTTGTGTTCTTTAGCCCAAACAAGTCTCTTCTGCTTTTTGCCTGGACTTAGCAGTGGTTTCCTAACAGCTATTTTACCATGAAGGCCTGCTGCACACAGTCTTCTCTTAACAGTTGTTGTAGAGATGTGTCTGCTGCTAGAACTCTGTGTGGCATTGACCTGGTCTCTAATCTGAGCTGCTGTTAACCTGCGATTTCTGAGGCTGGTGACTCGGATGAACTTATCCTCTGCAGCAGAGGTGACTCTTGGTCTTCCTTTCCTGGGGCGGTCCTCATGTGAGCCAGTTTCTTTGTAGCACTTGATGGTTTTGGCCACTGCACTTGGGGACACTTTCAAAGTTTTCCCAATTTTTCGGACTGACTGACCTTCATTTCTTAAAGTAATGATGGCCACTCGTTTTTCTTTACTTAGCTGCTTTTTTCTTGCCATATTACAAATTCTAACACTCCATTCAGTAGGACTATCAGCTGTGTATCCACCTGACTTCTGAACAACACAACTGATGGTCCCAACCCCATTTATAAGGCAAGAAATCCCACTTATTAAGCCTGACAGGGCACACCTGTGAAGTGAAAACCATTTCAGGTGACTACTTCTTGAAGCTCATCAAGAGAATTCCAAGAGTGTGCAAAGCAGTAATCAAAGCAAAAGGTGGATACTTTGAAGAACCTAGAATATAAGACATATTTTCAGTTGTTTCACACTTTTTTGTTAAGTATATAATTCCACATGTGTTAATTCATAGTTTTGATGCCTTCAGTGTGAATCTACAATTTTTATAGTTTTGAAAATACAGAAAACTCTTGGATTGAGAAGGTGTGTCCAAACTTTTGGTCTGTACTGTATGTGTGTCATGTATGAATTCCTCACATGTTGCAATTTTTTGGAAAGTACATTTTTTTTGCACAAAGGGATTGCTTGAGCATGCACTTTTGTTGCAAATTTGAATGTTTGTGATATTTTTGCTTGTAATCGCTGTTTGCTGCAAAGTTGCATGAAGGTGGTTGTATATATGAAATATTAAGCTGTGTTTTTATATACTGTATGCTGTGCAATCTCAAAAAAGTTAGATATTGGTATCACAGTCACAGTTTGCTAGGTGCAGTATAGATTTTTAACATATTAGTGAATAACAGCAAAATCTTGCTTGTCTTCTGTATCAGTGTTTTTGAGAGTACAAGCTCTTGTTATAGCTGATGTTTGCGGTATATATAAATGGTGTACACCTTGATCTTTTATTTTAAATGTATTTTGTGTGTGAATGTAAGATTAAATATGAGTTTTAGATGCAAATATGTGTTTTAGTGCATTTTTTGAAAAAATTATTTGTTTTTTTCACTAAGTTACATGAAGGTGGACGTGGCTATTTATAACCCATTGAGACACATGTAATATTCAGGTTGTCTATTTTCAAAAAATGTATAGGGTTTAGGGGTTCACTTGCTTTCCACTGTGTGTAATCTCTACATTTTATAGGATGATAGTTTTTTAACATTTCCAGCTTCAAAGCAGATTTTTGTTCCTTCCAGTTCTGGTGATTTTCTGAAGACATCTGCATGCAGGTGTAGGCCTTAGTGATATGCATATAACTCTGCATATGTTGAACCCTTTTTTTTAGGAGGTTTGGTGCATATAACTTTTTGTTTGGTTTCCACTTTTAGCAATTAATATACATTTATTTGCATTATATTTTTTATTAAACATTCACTTTAAATCAAAATTGCATGAAGATGTCTGTTCGCATTCAGTACCAAGTGGCATTCTGACAATGCTGGAGGTATCTACTTTAAGAAAATATATAGGTATGGGGGGTTAGCATGATTTTTTAATGTTGCAATTTAGATTTTATTTGTCCATCTCAAAACTGGGAAAATTGCTCCGGCTACCGGAGGTGCAAAATTTCTGGAGATCTCTGGCAGTGAAAAGGTTAAATAGCTGATAACTCAGAAGAGTAATTGTGGTTTTATAGTTTACAATCCTGTTTTTTAACATAAAATTCATAGCACTTGGCCATGAAGAGTTTTTGTAGGGTTCTGAGCTTTAAAAACCTTAGTTATATGAAGTATATGTAAAGTTCAAAAATACATACTACAGGTCAACCAAATTGTATGTACTGTCATTTCAAAGGAAATCTAAACAACCTCTATAAAGCATTTTGAAGAAAAGCATAGTCTCTCAGGACTTCCTAGAGCATTTAGTTTAGTTTAATTTATTTATTAGCTTACTTGTATAGTGCCAAGACATTCCACAGCACTTTTACAGTTGTGCTAAAAAGTTTACATACCCCGGCAGATTTTTTTGTTTTTTGGCCTTTTTTCAGAGAATATGAATGATAACACAAAAACTTTTTCTCCACTCATGGTTAGTGGTTGGTTGAAGCCATTTATTGTCAAACTTCTGCGTTTTCTCTTTTTAAATCATAATGACATACCCCAGTTCTTAACCCCTTCAGGTCTGAGCCCAAAAGTGCGTTAAAGACTTTTTTGCATTTTGTTTTTACGGCGTTCACTCTGCATTAAAAATGACTTGGTAACTTTGTCTGGTGTGTCATTACGATTATGGCGATACCATATTCATATTGGTTTTTGTTACATTTTACCGCTTTTACAAATAAAATGTCATTTTTTGAAAATGAACGATTGTCCTGGGGTCACCGGATTCTGACGCCTATAACTTTTTTACTGTACTGTTGACGGAGATATGTCAGGGCTCTTTATTTGTGAGACAAGTTTTACTTTTTATTGGCACCAATGTTTGGTATGTATGACTTTTTGATAAATTTTTATTGTTATTTTTTTGGGAAAGCAAAGTGACCAAAATACGTTAATTTGCGCATTGCAGTATATATTTTTTTACGGTATTCACCGTCCAGGATAAATGAAGCTATTTTTGGATAGTGGGGACCAGAGGCGTAGCTAGGGGGGGGGGGGGGGGGCAGAGGGGGCGACGGCCCCGGGCCCAGTGAGAAGGTGGGGGCCCACTAACGGTATCAAAAGATTTCTATCTACATCAGCTGCTTAGCGCTACACATCCTAGACTGGTTCCTCGCTCCCTGGCTGAGGAAGACATATTAACCGAGTGAGGAACCAGCCCAAGATGTGTAGCGCTGAGCAGCGCACGTTGCTGACTTTTACAGCGCTTACTTATCCTGCTCACCGCTTACTGGCTGACTGAGGTTGAGCAGGGAACGATACCTGCAACTGATTAGAGCAGAGCGTCGGCACGTGACGCGCAGCGTGCCGAAACTCCGCCCCCTGATCCCTGCCTGTGCTCTATGTGCTAACAGATACTCCAGAAAGTAGCAACAGGTCGTTCTGCAGGGTGTCCTCCACATCAGGGTCCTTCCAGGCCAAGCTGCAGTTTCAAAAGTGGTCAGTACTAAGTTTAATAGGCTGTATTTGTGTGATCTTAACAGTGTCCCTTTTCAGCACTTTTAAAAGAGTTGTTTAGTTTTGAAGATATTTGATACTGATGACCTCTCCTCTGTCAGGTGACAGTGAATCCCAAAACTGAACCCTACAGTCAGAGGCGTAGCTAGCGGGGGGGCAGAGGGGGCGGCTGAATCTTCGGGGGCCCACCACGGGGCCGCCATTAATACATCCTTTATTTCTAACTAGATCGGTGTCTGCAGACACCGATCTAGTTAAAAGGCTTCCTGGTGCTTAACTGTCTTGTAAACCGTAAGCCAATACAGGCTTGTGGTTTACAAGATGCTGAGACCACAGACAGATGTCTGCTTCTCACACAGGCGGCGCGATGACGTCACAATATCGCGCCGCCCGCGCTCACACACAGACGTCCTGTGCGTGGACAGGGAGGAAGCGCCGGCAGCTCCATTCATCATCATCGCAAGTAGGTGAGTCTGACTTTTTTTTTGTGGGTATATTAATAGTATAAGCGGTGGTTAGGAGGGGGAAATATAACTATAAGGGAGAATTCATTAGGGGGCATTATGACGATGGGGGGGTCATTTATATAAGGGTTATTAGGGGGTAATATTAATACAAGGGAGAGGTTATTTATATAAGGAGCCATTAGGGGGCATCATTTATATTAGGAGGCATTATGAACATAAGGGGGTGGTCATTGATATAAGGGGTCATTAGGGGTGCATTATTTATGTCAGGGGGAATCAGGGGCATAATATGAGGGTCAATTTAATTTAATGAAAGTGGCACTTGGGTTTTATTAAGACTAAGGCCCCACGTAGTGGGCTGCAGGAAAAACCATGGCGGTAACATTGTGGTTTTTCCCGCAGCGCTTTTCACAGAAGGTCCGCAGAGGTTTCCTCTGTGGACTTTCTGTTTTCAATACACCTATATGGAAACAGCCAGAGTTTCTGTAGGTATAATTGACATGCTGCGATTTCCAAAACCACAACGTTTTTGGAAATCGCAGTGTGTCTGCTGCACATATTTTTCCGCAATGTGTGGATGGGATTTGCTAGAATGCCACGGTTTTTTTCTGTGGTTTTTCGCCACAAGGGGCCCTATCCCATCCCCACTTTGCAGTAAAATATGCACAGCAGAAACGCTGCGATTTCCAAAACAGTTGCAGTTTTGGAAATCGCAGCATGTCAATTATACCTACTGAAACGCCGGCGGTTTCCCTATAGATATAATTGAAGCAGAAAGTCCGCAGAGGAAACCTCTGTGAACTTTCTGTGGAAAGTGCTGCAGGAAAAACCGCGATGCGTTTCCGCTGCGGTTTTTTCCACAGCTGTTTTTTGCTGCGGGATGCCACATGGGGCCTTAGCCTTAAGGAGTTTTCCAGCTCATTTTTATTGATGGTCTATCCTCAGAATAAAACATCAATAAGAGATAAGTGACTCCCCACTGATCAGCTGTATGAAGGGGCTATGGCGCCTGTTTATATCATACGCTGTCTGTTGATAGTGACCGTGTGATGTAATTACAGCCTTGTCACATAGACGTGTATAGGACCAGGCTGTAGTTACATTACATGGCCAATATGAAAAGAATGACACTATGTAAACAGAGAAGGTGTCACAGCACTTACATAGGTACCACGGTTCATTCAAACAGCTGATCCTCGGGGTCCGGGTATTGAAACCCCAATAATTTTTTTTTCCCGTGTTTTTTTTTTTTCCCTTTTCAATTAGGAAATACCTGGGACATTATTAATAAGGGGCACTATTTAAAGGGGGTGCACAGGGAATTTATTAATTTAAAGATGCACTTGGGGGTATTATTCATTATAGGGGGTTATATTATATATTTTATAATTGGGGGTAGCAGCAGGATGGGGGCTTTGTGTAGGTGAGGATAATGTGGGTCAGGTGCCTGGAAAAGTGAGGAGCCAAAGATGTCTGTGTTGCAAACTTTACAGAGACTGGAAGAAGTGGTCATGGCCGTTCGGATGAAAGAGATGGGGAATGTGAAGGATTAGTCAGAGACGTCACCTGTAAGTCACTAAATGTTACTGCCCTGTATTCACCTAAATTGTCTGCAGAGCCCTGTGTAGAGCTGCTATATACCACTATACGCTCATCGTATACTCATAGTATCGGTATACGAACATGTCCAAGTTGGGGGCCCACTTGGACATGTTCGCCCCCTGTGCTGAACCCCTAGCTACGCCTCTGGTGGGGACTTATACGCACTTGGGGATACCTAACATGTTTGTTTATTTATTTTTGTTTACATTATATTTTTTTTTATATAAAGGTGTTTTTTTTTTACTTTTTATTATTTGTTTCTTATTTTTGTGTATTTTTTCTATGATTGTGTGTGTTTTTTCACTTTTTAACTGTCCCGCAATGGGACTTGAATCTGGGATCTCAGATCCCCTGTGCAATGTCCTGCAATACATACAGTAATATGAAAAAGTTTGGGCACCCCTATTAATCTTAATCATTTTTAGTTCTAAATATTTGGGTGTTTGCAACAACCATTTCAATTTGATATATCTAATAACTGATGGACACAGTAATATTTCAGGATTGAAATGAGGTTTATTGTACTAACAGAAAATGTGCAATATGCATTAAACCAAAATTTGACCAGTGCAAAAATTTGGGTACCCTTATCATTTTATTGATTTGAATACTCCTAACTACTTTTTACTGACTTACTGAAGCACAAAATTGGTTTTGTAACCTCACTGAGCTTTGAACTTCATAGCCAGGTGTATCCAATCATGAGAAAAGATATTTAAGGTGGCCAATTGCAAGTTGTTCTCCTATTTGAATCTCCTCTGAAGAGTGGCATCATGGGGTGCTCCTCAAAACAACTCTCAAATGATCTGAAAACAAAGATTGTTCAACATAGTTGTTCAGGGGAAGGATACAAAAAGTTGTCTCAGAGATTTAACCTGTCAGTTTCCACTGTGAGGAACATAGTAAGGAAATGGAAGACCACAGGGACAGTTCTTGTTAAGCCCAGAAGTGGCAGGCCAAGAATAATATCAGAAAGGCAGAGAAGAAGAATGGTGAGAACAGTCAAGTACAATCCACAGACCACCTCCAAAGAGCTGCAGCATCATCTTGCTGCAGATGGTGTCACTGTGCATCGGTCAACAATACAGCACACTTTGCACAAGGAGAAGCTGTATGGGAGACTGATGCGAAAGAAGCCGTTTCTGAAAGCACGCCACAAACAGAGTCGCCTGAGGTATGCAAAAGCACATTTGGACAAGCCAGCTTCATTTTGGAAGAAGGTCCTGTGGACTGATGAAACAAAGATTGAGTTGTTTGGTCATACAAAAAGGCGTTATGCATGGCGTCAAAAGAACACAGCATTCCAAGAAAAACACTTGCTACCCACTGTAAAATTTGGTGGAGGTTCCATCATGCTTTGGGGCTGTGTGGCCAATGCCGGCACCGGGAATCTTGTTAAAGTTGAGGGTCGCATGGATTCAACTCAGTATCAGCAGATTCTTGAGAATAATGTACAAGAATCAGTGACGAATTTGAAGTTACGCCGGGGATGGATATTTCAGCAAGACAATGATCCAAAACACAGCTCCAAATCTACTCAGGCATTCATGCAGAGGAACAATTACAATGTTCTGGAATGGCCATCCCAGTCCCCAGACCTGAATATCATTGAACATCTGTGGGATAATTTGAAGCGGGCTGTCCATGCTCGGTGACCATCAAACTTAGCTGAACTGGAATTGTTTTGTAAAGAGGAATGGTCAAAAATACCTTCATCCAGGATCCAGGAACTGATTAAAAGCTACAGGAAGCGACTAGAGGCTGTTATTTTTGCAAAAGGAGGATCTACTAAATATTAATGTCACTTTTCTGTTGAGGTGCCCATACTTTTGCACCGGTCAAATTTTGGTTTAATGCATATTGCACATTTTCTGTTAGTACAATAAACCTCATTTCAATCCTGAAATATTACTGTGTCCATCAGTTATTAGATATATCAAATTGAAATGGCTGTTGCAAACACCCAAATATTTAGAACTAAAAATGATTAAGATTAATAGGGGTGCCCAAACTTTTTCATATGACTGTAGTATTGCAGAACATCACACAGTAGTTCCTATGGGAATTGTGCATAGACAGGCCTCCAGGCTGCCATGGCAACCCCTCGGAACCCACAATCTTATCACGGGAGGGTCCTAGGGGTGACGAGGGGGCGATCTTGCCCCCGGACTCCCTGGATGCTATCGCTATTAATCACGGCATCCAGGGAGTTAATCCACTGAGTCGGAGCATCTTCCAACTACAGCGGCTGTGTTACAAGATTTAATGCCGCAGGTACAGACTTTTAAATGTGTGCTATAGGTGTCAGATAGAGTTGTATGTGGAAAGGATGCTGGGAGGCTGTGGGGTGCTGACAAAATTACCCTACTGAGGGTGTATTCCGCTATAACCTACCAGTGGAGTGTATTTGGTGAATCCTCAGTGACTGTGTGTCCATATACATTTGAGGCTTTATTTGAGGCACCAGACTATATCTATACCTCGGGCAGAGTAGACGCTGTCTCAGCTGTTATTAGAAGCAATATGCGGACTTGTTTGTCTGTCTAACCCCTCCCTGTTTGTTTGTCTTAGTTACCTTTCATACACTCCCTTTAAATGACACTGATATTCTATTAACTATATGACTCATGTTGCTATCATTATTATGGTCATTAGAAAATAGAATAGCAGGGCTAACATCTTCTTTGGGCATCTATAAACATTAGTGCACACTATATATGCAATATATGTGATCTCATCCCTTCTCTTTCACTAATCACATGGTAGCACTTGGGAGCACTAGTGAGTCTCGTCTTTCTAATACGATTTTATATTTATTTTTATTTATAGAAGAAATAAAAGTGAAGTTTTACTATTTTCTACTCTATCAATTCCCTTATGAAATTTAGATATATAAATCCTGATAAAGCTATAGGCAGGGCTGGACTTCCTGCATTCAGACTAACTGGTCTTTAACATTATATTCATAAAAAAGATTAACCCTGGAAAACCCCTTTAATATGCCCCACACAGTTTAATGTCCCTCCCCCCACAGGATGTCAGTCCCCATCACTGCTCCCACACAATGTTATGGCCTCATCAATGTTCCCCATACAGTACGGGGGACCAGTGAAGTGACCATAGAAAAATTTGGCCCAGACAACCCCTTAAAAGAGGTTGTCCATAAACTGGAGCGACCACCATGGTGGCCGCCAGACAGGTGTAAAAATAAGAAAATTTTTAAAAAAGCATACTCACCTGTCCCCAGCACCACGTTGTCCCCTGCCTGTGTCTGTTCGGTTTCATGACGGCGCCTCATTTCTGGAAATCCTGTACCTAATTGGTCTTAGTGGTCACATGAGGTGCAGGACTCCCAGCAAGGAGTCGCCGGCATGAGACTGAATGGACACTGGCAGCAGACAACAGAGCGCCGGGGACAGATGAGAATGCTTTTTAATTTAATTTTTTACTTTACACCTCCCACCAGCTACATGGGTTGCTCCAATTCCTTCGGGGCAACCGTGGGAGTCAGACGTGTCTGTTTGAGCTCCTAGCTTCAGAGGCTTACGTGGCTTTTGATATTTGGAGACCGTTTATTGTGTGTGGTTTTCGGTCTTTGTGTTACAGACCGTAGCTCCGACTCCCTTCCCCGTGCGGAAGGGAGCCTTATCATGGAGCGTGGAGCTCCTGCCCCCCAGACCTTACAGGCGGGGGGCAGGAGAATGTCTGCCGACACAGCACCAGCAGAGCAGGGCAGGCGGAGGTCGCTGAGGCAGCAGGCCTCAATGAGAATGTCGACCGGGACAACAGCATTGGGAGCAGCATCAGGAGCAGCAGCAGCGACATTGGCGGCTGCAGCATCGGGAACAGCATCGGGAGCAGCGACGTCTGTAGAGCGGGCGACGCCGGCAGGAGTAGCGGTGGCGACAGGGGTGTCAGCAGTCCCGGCAGGTGGATCTGTGAAAACGGCGACATCAGCCACGGCGGTAACATCAGCGGCAGTGGCGGGTGAAGCCGGTCCGAAGGGGGCTACGGCCGCAGGATATGCGGTTCCCTCTGGAAGGGTCCCTGCAAGCAGGAGAAATGACACAAGCTTACCATCATCGCTGCCGCAATCACCCGCAGGATGGGGCATCCGGAAAGCTGGAGAAGAGGTTGCCATCTACAGCCGGAGGATCGAGGCGGTCCTGGAGGAGTATGACCGGGCCCGGAGGTCCCTTTTCGCAATGAGTGGGGAGCTTCAGAGCGCTCGCGCCCGTAGCGACAGGGCCTCAAGGAAGGACCGCCCGGTTTTCAGTAAGCAGGTAAGGAGCCTGAAAAAACAAATAAAGGCCCTGGAAGCCAGGTGCACGGAGATTCTGGAGGGCGCGGGGCCGTTCAGAGAGAAGCTGCTGAACGATGACCGCTTCTTCCGCAAACAGCAGGAGCGGTTGTTGAAGGATGGCCCCGCGTCCTCAGACAGCTCGGGAGAGGACGACTATTGTGAGTCAGACCTGGAGTCGGATGACAGCATGGCGGTACAGTATAGTCGGGCAGCCGTCCCTAGTAGCGGCAGCCTGATACCCACGTATACGCAGGCATCAGTGCCGGCAGTGAAGCAGGAAGTCAGAATGACAAGACAGGAAGTCAGAATGACAGGGCAGGAAGTGACGCAATCTCCCACACTCCCAGAGAACCAACCACTGCCCGAGACGGAGGAGGAGGAGGGCGGAGCCTCGGGAGAAGGCGGGAAGCTGATGAGGCAAATCTACCAATTAGAGTCCCCGTCCAGAATGGACCAATTAGCATTCAGCATGTCAGATCTGGACGGGGAGGAGGCGGGAAAAGGAGCCAAGACCAGGAAGAAGGCAAGGAAGGAAAAAAAAAGAGAGATAGAGACATTTAAATTTGTCAGGTCGTTGCCTGGGGAGCATCGTGCCGGGACCTCAGCCCAGGTTGCGATGCCTCCAGGAGAGAAAAGGGAGGCGCAGGCACCTCGGGTCACGCCAAGTGGTGGGGTGCCCGGGGTGCCAGCAGTCAAAATGGCGCCTGATAGTACCTTTCAGGTGGTGGCGGACAAGGAGCTCATAGTTGCGGACAAGGGCAAAGGCAAAGAAGCCCCCCCTGCGGAGGGGAGTGGCGTAGGGAAACCTCCCTCCCTGGTAGGAGGTTTTAAAATATCGATGGCTTCCCCCAGAGTAAGGTGTAGGAAAGGGGGAGTGGCAGGTGGGCGTGGATCATCCTCCTCCAGTGCTGATGAAGCCGGTGATGCGGAGGTCACTTCCGGGGCTAAGGGGGCGTGTCCTCCTACAACATCAGGTGCCGGGGTGACTGTGGATGCGGAGGCCGAGGTAAAAGCGGGGAAGCCATCAGCGAGTGGTGCAGCCGGCCCCGCTGTAAGAAGGAAGACTGCAGGTGTGAATGATGGACGAGTGGAGAAGCTAGTTAAGCAGACAGGTAAGGTAAAGGGGAAAGCGGGTGGGACAAAAGGGGTAATTAGTAGTATTCCTGAAGAAGGTGGTATAGTATGCATGGGGGTCCAAGAGCCTGTAGTCGGGGAGGCTGCGGGAGGAGGGGCTATTACCATTGCTGCTAAAAAAAGTGTTTCTACTGCTGGTAATATTTCTGTTGTGGCCCCTGTTGTTTCTGGTATTTCTGCTGTTGTCCCTGCTGTTGTTTCTGCTGCTGTTCCTGATGCTGTTCCTGATGCTGTTCCTGATGCTGTCGTTGCTCCTGTTGTTACTCCTGTCACTGCTCCTGATATTGTTGCTCCTGTTGTCCTCTCTGCCGCTGTTCCTTCTGCTGCAGTTGGAGTGACCCGGTCCGCGGCGGCTATGCCAGGGCGGACTGTTGCCGCCTCTGGTGCTCCGGTTGCCGTGGCTGGGCTAAGTAGTTCTGCGGGGGTCCCTGGGAGTGGCGCTGGTACTCCGGCAGTGGAGGTTGCTGCGGCCTCCGGGCCCCCACGCTCCTATGCCAGCGTCGCTTCTGGGGCCCCTGGGGGTGCATCATGTCTTCCGCCCGGCTCCAGGGACGGCGATTTGCAACGGCAGCTCCTGGAGGCTTTACGGGCGGGCCAGTCCACAATGACCATAGATGGGAAGTCGAGAGACCTTAGGTTCTGGATCGAGCGTTTTGGCCTAGGGAAGTTCCGAGAGGAAGGAGGTGAGACCAGATGGACTCTCCCTACACCCGGGCGTAGGGGGCCGACACGGAGGAACGTGGCCCGTCTCGTGTGGGGGGGGAGCCGGCCCTTGTCCCCAGAGGAGGGGGGTCGTGGAACTCCTACTCGGGATGGGTTTCAGGGCAAGCGACATCTTTGCCCTGATTCATCCTGTCGGCTCCTTTGACATCAGCTTTGTTACCCCGGAGGGCTTAGAAACCTTCTGGGGAAACTATAGGCTGGTGAAGGACGAGCCCGCCTGGCGTGACTTTATGGTGTGGGCGGTGTCACGCCAGGATAACATTAAGAAAGTGACCGTTTTAACTCGTAACGAGTCACTTTCTTATATGGACATCATGACCTGGCTGAACAGGTTTGGGGAGGTCAAGGACTTCCCAAAGAAAAATCTCGACGAGTTCGGGATATGGTCGGGGGCCTGGACCTTCATGGTCAAATTGCGACACGAGGATAACTCGGTGATGCATATCCCGTCCTCAACCTTCCTTGGGAAAGACAGGATCCTTGTCTTCTACCAGGGGCAGCCAAAACTCTGTCACAGGTGCGGTGACCCCTCACACTTGAGCGCCTCCTGCCGTGTGCAGAAGTGCGCCATGTGTGGGGAGGTGGGCCATCTCGCGGCGACCTGTGGCAGGGTGCGTTGCCACCTGTGTGGTGTCCTTGGGCACCCGATCGGGGCGTGTCCACGGTCTTTCGCCAACACCACCCTTCGGCAAGCGGGAGCAGTTGAGGAGGCTGTCCCTGCTGCGGAGGGGGGTGAGTGGGGGAGGAGAGACTAGTCTGCCAAGGCAAAGGGAGAAGGCCCAGCCACCATCAAGGGCAAGGAGGCGCGAGAGGAGGAGGGAGCAGAGGGAGGGAGTTATGTGCCTTCCTTCTGCCCCTGGCTCTGCTGGGCCGGATCCTGATGCCGAGGCAGCAGTGGGCACGACCCTGGTTGAGGAGATGAAGAGACTGCAGAGGGAGGAAGAGGCTGACCAGTCGTCTTCTTCTCAGTACGTCAGTGCTGGGGAGGGAGAGACGGTCAAGCGGAGAAAGTCACCGAGTAAAGTGAGGGCAAAAACATCTGCCCCCCCCCCCCCGACGAAGGAACGCAGACTCGACGGCCCTCTAGTGGTAGGTCCCAACCGGTACCAATCCCTCTGTGAGGATGCGTCGGCCTCAGGGGAGGCTTCAGAGGGAGAGGTGGAGCCGTCAGGGGCTGCTGAGTCTCCCTCCGGGAGGGGCCCCCTGCCCTCTGGGGGGGAGGCTGGCCTGGAGCCTGGAGGAGGAGATAATGCACCCAGGGCCGAAGTTGCTACTGTCTCTGCCACCACTGTAACTCCTCAGGGAGAAGTTGCGGGGGAGGTCCATCCCTCCTCTGGCCAAACCGCACCGGGGGAGGTGATGGACCAATCCCAATGTAAAAAGAGGACCCGCAAGACGAGGAGAAGTCGCGGGTCCTCTTCAGACTCATCTAGGGTGGTGGTGATAGGAGGAAAGGGGGTGGGAAGCTGAAGGTCATTGAGCTCAATCGGTCTTAATGGCAGTCCCCTCTCCACTGACGCTGGCCACCATTAATGTGGCCAGCATTAAGTCTGATACGGCTAGGTTTGCAGCCTTTGATTTTCTTGGCCGGGTTGAAGCTGACATTTTGTTTTTGCAGGAGACCAGGCTCTGTACTCTATCAGAGATAAACAGAGCAAGGAGGCAGTGGCGCAGGGGGCCCTCCTACTGGTCTCTTGCGGCTGAGCCGTATAGTGGAGTGGCGGTGCTTTTTACCGCAGAGGTGAAATGCCAGCGACTGATCGAGCTCGAAATGGGAAGGTGCCTAGTCTTAGACGTCTTCATGAAGGGGCAAAGCCTGCGCCTCATTAACATCTACGGTCCCCAGACAAAGTGGGACCGTAAAAGCCTCTTTATGAAGATTAAGCCTTTTCTTTTTACGGGCAAACAAGTCATCTTTGGTGGGGATTTTAATACCATAACTAGACCCCAAGACCGAGGAGGTACCAGAGATAGACTGCCCTATGATGGCGCCGCGTTAAATAGCATAGTGAGTGAAGCTCGCCTGGAGGATATCCACATCAGGCATTCCCCAGGTCACCGTGGGTTCACCTTTCAGAGAGGTAGTGTTAGGTCTAGGATAGATAGGTTTTTTTTTGAAGGAGAATTCCGTCACCACCCCTGTGTCCGTGGTGGAGGTGGAGTTCTCCGATCACTGTCTAATTTTGTTTTCTTTGAATATTTCAGAGACCCTCCGGAGAAGAAGAGGTTTGTGGAGGCTGAATTCGTCACTCCTTGAGGAGGCAGCTGTAAGACAAGCCTTTGAGGAGTTTCTTCAGGATCAGGTACTATTACTGGGTCTTGAAGGTACTAGGTCAGAGTGGTGGGAGATATTCAAAAAAAGGGTGGCGGGATTTTTCCGCCGGCTCTCAAGCCTCAGGTCACTGGATATGTACCGCATGTACACTACACTGAGGAAGAGACTTGGACATCTGGTCTCGACCGGAGGTAGCCAGGAAGATATCTCCGGTGTGAAGGCTTTGCTCAAAAGGTGTCAGTACGATAGGCACGCATCTTTGGTTCTTGAGAGGGATTTCGGGAAATACCGCTCGCCCGACCCCTACAGGAATTGTAAGATGTCAGTGACTTGTAAGACAGTAACAGGCCTGATTGACAGTACAGGATCCCTGACAAGATCCAGGTCAGGGATCTTGGAGGTCGTCAGGTCCTTCTACTCGAACCTTTTGGCAAAGAAGGAACTGAATCGGGATCGGATTTCAGGTTTCTTGGCTGAAGCCATTCCTGAGTCAGCAGAAGACCCTTCTCTTGGTGTTTTGATAGAACCTATAAGGGAAGAGGAAGTCGTCAGGGCTATTGAGGGTCTTGCCCTCAAGAAGTCACCTGGCCTAGATGGCTTAACATCTGAGTTCTATCGGACCTTTAAAGGAGCTTTGGCTCCCCTCTTGACTGACGTGCTTAATGAGTGTTTATCCTCGGGCACTCTGCCGGAGTCAATGAGGAGGTCCGCCCTTATAGTTCTGTCAAAGGGTAAGGATCCGAGCCATATTGAGAACTGGCGGCCCATAGCACTTCTCAATACGGACCGAAAGATTCTGGCGAAGGTACTTTTCAACCGGCTGGTACAGTTTGCGCCCCAGCTCCTCTCGCCGGCTCAGCACTGCTCTGTTCCCGGTCGTAGCACCTTAAGTGCGGTCCTGAGTGTCAGGGAGGCTGTGGAGCAGAGTAGGGCAGGTCGGTGGAAGGGGTACTTGCTGTCCTTAGATCAGGCTAAGGCTTTTGACAGGGTGAATCATGAGTATTTGTGGTCAACTCTCTCGAGGTATGGCCTGCCTGGGGGGTTCATTCAGTGGCTGCAGACCTTATACGCTGGGGCTGAGTCTTTCCCGCTTGTGAATGGTTGGGTTGGTCGTCCTTTTGAGGTGGGGTCAGGAGTCCGACAGGGATGTCCCTTGAGCCCGCTACTGTATGTGTTCGCCATTGATCCCCTGATTAGACGGATTAATGGTGGGCCGGTGGCGGGAGTCAGGATGGACCTGGAGGGCACTGGCTCCCCTTTGAGGACAGTAGCCTACGCGGATGATGTCACCGTTCTTGTCTCGTCACGGGAGGAGCTTGAATGGGTGATGTCTGAAGTGGACAGTTACTCGGAGGCTTCCGGATCAGCTGTAAACAGGAATAAATGTGGAAGCCTCTGGCTGGGGGGGGGAGAGCCTGGTTTTTCTCTCCCGGACACCCTCCCAGAACCCCAGGGGTCTGTAAAGATCTTAGGCATCCATTTTGGCCCGGGTGATTACCCACTCCAAAATTGGGAAGGTAGGCTTAAGGATGTCGCCCAGAGAGTTGATTGCTGGAAGGGTTGGTCTTTGACCCTGAGAGAAAGGGTTCATCTTGCCAAAGCCTTCCTGCTCCCGTTGGTGATCTATCTAGGTAGCGTCTGTGCCTTGCCAGAGTCTTTTTGGAGTAGGATCTGTTGCCTGTTCTTCCAACTGTTATGGGGGAACAGGCTCAACCTAATCAGGAGGGAGGTTACATACCGCACAAGGAGGCTAGGGGGGTTAAATATGGTTAACCCCGTGGTGTTCTTAATGAACACCTTTCTTAAGATCAATTTACCAAACCTCTCCTCCGAGGGGGCTCCTTCGTGGGTAGCCTCCTGCCAGGGGTGGTTTCGGCCCTTCTTCCAGAAATGGGAGTCAGGAGGGCAAGTGAAAGATCTTCGTGCACCCCATGGATATCTCCCGGCCTATGCTTCCCTGGTCCTGAAAGTGATTCGTCGGTGGGGTCTGGGGGCGTGGGAGATCAGGACTCAGTCAAGACGTTTTCTTGACGACAAGGTCCTGTTGACCCGCTTCCAGAAGCCTCTGGCGCTCAAAGATTGCCCAGGAGAAACCTTAGAGGGAGGGTTGCGTTTTCTTAACTCCAAAAGGTTTCCTCGGAAGTTTTGGGATCTGACCTGGCGCTGCCTCCTAGGTAAGTTATATGTGAGGGGGAACTTGAAGTACCGGAACTCCGACGAGCGAGGCTGCCCTCGGGAGGAGTGTGGCGACATGCTGGAAAGCATGGAGCACTTCCTGCTTCAGTGCCCCTTCAATATAAGGGTTTGCAAATTGGTGGGGACCTCCACCGGTTGGCTGCGGCTGGCTGGCCTTTCCTACGCCGAGTGGGCCTATGGGGCATTCAAACACCCGGAGGGCAGGGACTGCCAAACACTTTTTGTAGTTAGTGCAGTGGTCAGGTTTCACCTATGGTCAGCACGGTGTTTAGTATCGACGAGAGGCAAAATCCTCCCAGAGGTGGAGGTGGTTAAAAACATCATGGTGGACCTGGTGAGGGTGCGCTCTCGGGAGTACGAGGGGCTGGGCGCAGAAAGGGCTGGTACCCTCTGGAGGGGGTTCACTTTTTCTGTTCCCTGAGGGTTAGATAAGGGATTTAAAGTAGGTTAGTTAGGTTAGGGCCAGATAGGGATAGGTAGGGCAAGGTTTGCACGAGGGGTGGGGTTTATTATTTTCTGATAGGGAGGGACAGGTAGGGACAGGGTAGGGACAGAATGATAGATAGGGATATAGCGGTAGGGCGAGTAGACAGGGACAGGCCTCCTGTGCTCTCTTCCTGGTGGAGGGCTGGCGTGTCACCACATAGGCATTTTTGTTTTGGAAATCAGATGGAAGGGTAAGAGGCTTGAGGATAACCGACCCTAGGCCCATGGGAGGTTCATGGGAGGGAGGGTAATCTTAACAGGTTATGTAGGATGGTGGGTTATGTAGGATGGTGGGTTTTGTTGCTTGTCTGGTATTGATTTGTCTGGTACTTGTTGTTTGTTGTTGTTGTCGTTTGTCATGTGTTGTGCCCGTTTTCCCATTTTCCATATTTCCATATCCCATATTCATTTCCATTTCCATTTTTTTTTCCATATCCCATTTTCATTTTCCATATTCCATTTCATAATTCCATGTTAGTAGTTAAGGGTTTTTTTTAGGGGGGTAGGTTGTTTGGGAGGGGGGTTTCTTTTTGGGGGTGGAGGGTTTGGTTTATAGGTTTTCGTGTGCCCGGCCTGGCTCTGGACTATGCGGACATGAGAGGACATGAGGCGGAGAGCCAGGTCGGGGTTTCAGGGGCTCGGTGGTGGGTGGTGCCAGCACCAGGACTATGCGGACATGGAAGGACATGGGGCGTGGTGCTGGCCGGGTGTGGTGAAGGGAGGAAAAAAAAAAAAAAAAAAAAAAATTTCATAGTAAGTTTCAGTTGGGGTTTATTAGTGTTATATGTTTTTGTTATATGTTTCATTGTACATCGCTCATTTTGGTTTTTTTTTCTTTGTTTTTAGGATAGCTAGAGTTTTGACTGACGGATGGCTGAAGAAGAATGAAAGGCGGAGTGAAAGGCAGAATGAAAGGCGGAGTGAAAGGCGGAATGAAAGACAGAATGGATGGGGGCTGGTTTGCGCATGTTTTTGGGTTTTTAATTTTGTCTTGACGTTTTCTTGTATTTGATGTTATTTATGCTATGTTTTGGATTTATGTATTGTCTCTGTTTATGGTTTTTGTATGGTATTCTTTATATGTGACAGTGTTTGTGAACTTTTTCTACTTTTCTAATAAAATAGTTCCAATTCCTTCGGGGCAGCTGTGGGAATCAGACACGCCTGTCTGAGCTCCTGAGACCAGAGGCTATAGTCTGTTTGTCAGCTCAGAAGAGAGGCTTGGTGTGTGGTGTTTGTGCAACAGCAGCAGTTTTTCCAGTCATAGTTGGAGGCTCCAACCCCTTTCCTTTTCCAAGGTTGGGGTTTTTTCACCATGGAGCAAGGTGCTCCTGCCCCCCGAGCCAGCTTGGCGGGGGGGCAGGAGGCTCTCAATGAACGGCAGTAGCAGCAGCAGCAGGAGAAGATTGGAGAGGCAGCAGGCTCCAGTGGAAAAAGGTATGGCAACCCGCAGCAAGGGACGTCTAGGTCAGAAAACCCCGGCGGAGGCTGAGCCCTGTACAAGTGAAAAGGCCAGCGAAGCCCCCCCTCCTTCCTTGCCATCATCAGGTTGGGGGATTCGGAAGGCTGGCGAGGATGTGCTTGCATACAGTAAGCGTATTAACACTACCCTTGAGGAATATGATAAAGCCAGGAGGTCCCTGTTCACTATGGGTGCGGAGCTTCAGAGTGTCCGTGCCCGTAGTGACAGGGCCTCAAGGCATGAGAGACCGGCACTGAGTAAGCAGGTCAAAAAGCTGAAGGAACAAATTAAAGGGCTTGACCAAAGATGTCGAGAGATCCTGGAGGGCGCGGGGCCTTTCAGGGAGAAACTCCTGAATGATGACCGTTTTTACCGCAAGCAGCAGGGGCGGCTGCTGCGGGAAGGCCTCGCGTCCTCCGAAAGCTCGGATCCGGAATATGAGACAGATACTGACTCAGAGGGGAGCCTGCTGGCAGAGTACGGCAGTAGCCGGAAGCCTACGAGGGTGAGTTCAGGTATTCCGACCTATACGCCCCCAGAGAAATTGGCAAGTTTACCCAAGCTACCGGAAAATTTACCACCATTACCGGCAACATCAGAAGACGATATGGGTTCTGCTGCGGGGAGGCTAATCCACGAAATATGCATGCTAGAATCCCCGGCAAGAATGGAGAAGATGGCTTTTTCCGTAGACGACCTTGCAAACGAGGAGGAATCAAAAAAAAGGAAAAAGAAGAAGGCTAAGCCGCAAGAAGTCGGCACCCTGAAATATGTGAGTGTCGCAGCAGGTATAACTGTTCCCGCAGGGCAACCCCCATTGACTCTAGCACAGGCTGAATCTGGGGTGTTGCCCGCGGGTGAGATAAGGGGGCGCAGACTCCCCAGACCCCGCTTTCTCTAAGTAGCGGTGTGGCTGGGGAGCTGGGTGCAGTATTGAAAATGGCGCCCGAAACTGCAGCGGACAAGGTCGGAAAAGCACCTCCCACGAAGGGAGGTAGAGAAGCGGTGAAGCCTGCCCCTGTGGGCAGGGTCAAAGTAGTGCCGGCCCCTCCCCAGGTCCATGGTAAGGGGAAGGGGCGTGCGGCTTGTCCCTCCCTTCCGGTTTCAGGTGCCGAGGAAGCCAATGAGACCGGTGATGCGGAGGCTGCCGTCAGCGCTAGGAGCAAGTCCGCTCCTAAAGCATTGAGCGCTGCGACAGCTGACGATGCGGAGGTCGAGGCAGAGGCACAAGTCGCCCCAGCTAAACGGGAGGAGAGTGAAGCGGAGGCCCGGAATAGGCCAATCCCGCTCGTGGAGCCGCCCAAGGCCGCAAGCCCCGGTGTGAATGAGGTAATGGTGAGCGTGGGTAAGAAAGCGGTGAGTAAGAGCAGACTGGGGAGTAGGAAAAGCAGGCGTCAGGAGAGGAGGGCGGAGGAGGGGGAAAAAACTGTGGTTCCAGAGAGTGACTTAGATGTTCCTTGTGAGGGAAAGGGGATGGGGGCTATGGAGGCTGTCGCCCCTTGTGTTGCTGCTGCTGCTGCTGCTACTGCTGTCCCTTTTGTTAAAGATGCGGTAGTGCAGGTTCCTAGGACTTTGGAAAATGTAGGCATGGCTGCTGCAGAAGTAGCTTTGCCAAATGTGTTTGCCCGGTCCACGCCTGCGACGCTGGGAACAACCGCTCCTGTCTCTGGTGTCCCGGTGGCCGCGGTGGTGGCCGGGCTTCAGGGGGCGCCCGAAGGTGGCACTGGAGTTGCGGGGGCTGGGACTGCGGCCTCAAGCTTGGTACGTTCCTATGCCAGTGTCGCCTCGGGGGTCCCAAGGGGTGCCTCGTGTCCATCACTGGGGGCCAGGGATGATGAATTACAACAGCAGCTCCTGGCGGCCTTACGAGCAGGGCAGAGAACGATGATAGTGGATGGTCAATCGAGGGACCTTAGGTTTTGGATTGAACGTTTTGGCCTAGGGAAGTTCCGAGATGAGGGGGGTGAGACCAGGTGGACTCTCCCGACACCTGGGCAGCGGCCGGTCCGGAGGAATGTAGTCCGTCTCGGGTGGGGGGGAGAAGGCCCTTGTCCTCAGAGGAGGAGGGTCGTCGAACTTCTGCTCGGGATGGGCTTTAGGGCAAGTGACATCTTTGCCCTCATTCACCCGGTCGGCTCCTCAGAGTTTGATGTCAGCTTTGTTACCCAGGTGCTCTCTTCCTGGTGGAGGGCTGGCGTGTCACCACATAGGCATTTTGTTTTGGAAATCAGATGGAAGGGTAAGAGGCTTGAGGATAACCGACCCTAGGCCCATGGGAGGTTTATGGGAGGGAAGGTAATTTAACAGGTTATGTAGGATGGTGGGTTTTTGTTACTTGTCTGTTATTTCTTATTTGTTATTGTTGTCGTTCATATGTTGTGTCCATTTTCCCATTTTCCATTTTTCCATATCCCATATTCATTTTCCATTTCCATTTTTTATATCCATTTCCATATCCCATATTTCTTTTTCCATATTCCATAATTCCATTTGTTTGTTAGTAGATAAGGGTTTTTTTTTTCAGGGGGGTAGGTTGTTTGGGAGGGGGGTTTCTTTTTGGGGGTGGAGGGTTTGGTTTATAAGTTTTCGTGTGCCCGGCCTGGCTCTGGACTACGCGGACATGGGAGGACATGAGGCGGAGAGCCAGGTTGGGTTTCAGGGGCTTGGTGGTGGGTGGTGCCAGCACCAGGACTATGCGGACATGGGAGGACATGGGGCGTGGTGCTGGCCGGGTGTGGTGAGGGGGAAAAAAAAAAAAAAAAAAAAAATTTTTTTAGTAAGTTTCAGTTGGGGATTTTGTTAGTGTTATAAGTTTCCGTTATAAGTTTCCGTTATAAGTTTCCGTTATAAGTTTCCATTGTATATTGCTCATTTAGATTTTCTTTTGTTAGAGTTTTTGACTGACGGATGACTGGAGAAAGACGGGAGAAGAGTGAAAGGCGGAGTGAAAGGCAGAATGGATGGGGCTGGTTCGCGATTGTTTTTTTTTTTTTTTGTCCCGGTGTTTTCTTGTATTTTATTTGTTGATGGTTTTATTCTATGTTTTAGATTTATGTATTGTCTCTGTTTATAGTTTTTATATTGTATTTTCGTATGTGACAGTGTTTGTGAACTTTTTCTACTTTTCTAATAAAATAGTTCCAATTCCTTCGGGGCAGCTGTGGGAATCAGACACGCCTGTCTGAGCTCCTGAGACCAGAGGCTATAGTCTGTTTGTCAGCTCAGAAGAGAGGCTTGGTGTGTGGTGTTTGTGCAACAGCAGCAGTTTTTCCAGTCATAGTTGGAGGCTCCAACCCCTTTCCTTTTCCAAGGTTGGGGTTTTTTCACCATGGAGCAAGGTGCTCCTGCCCCCCGAGCCAGCTTGGCGGGGGGCAGGAGGCTCTCAATGGACGGCAGTAGCAGCAGCAGGAGAAGATTGGAGAGGCAGCAGGCTCCAGTGGAAAAAGGTATGGCAACCCGCAGCAAGGGATGTCTAGGTCAGAAAACCCCCGGCGGAGGCTGAGCCCTGTACAAGTAAAAAGGCCAGCGAAGCCCCCCCTCCTTCCTTGCCATCATCAGGTTGGGGGATTCGGAAGGCTGGCGAGGATGTGCTTGCATACAGTAAGCGTATTAACACTACCCTTGAGGAATATGATAAAGCCAGGAGGTCCCTGTTCGCTATGGGTGCGGAGCTTCAGAGTGTCCGTGCCCGTAGTGACAGGGCCTCAAGGCATGAGAGACCGGCACTGAGTAAGCAGGTCAAAAAGCTGAAGGAACAAATTAAAGGGCTTGACCAAAGATGCCGAGAGATCCTGGAGGGCGCGGGGCCTTTCAGGGAGAAACTCCTGAATGATGACCGTTTTTACCACAAGCAGCAGGGGCGGCTGCTGCGGGAAGACCTCGCGTCCTCCGAAAGCTCGGATCCGGAATATGAGACAGATACTGACTCAGAGGGGAGCCTGCTGGCAGAGTACGGCAGTAGCCGGAAGCCTACGAGGGTGAGTTCAGGTATTCCGACCTATACGCCCCCAGAGAAATTGGCAAGTTTACCCCAGCTACCGGAGAATTTACCACCATTACCGGCAACATCAGAAGACGATATGGGTTCTGCTGCGGGGAGGCTAATCCACGAAATATGCATGCTAGAATCCCCGGCAAGAATGGAGAAGATGGCTTTTTCCGTAGACGACCTTGCAAACGAGGAGGAATCAAAAAAAAGGAAAAAGAAGAAGGCTAAGCCGCAAGAAGTCGGCACCCTGAAATATGTGAGTGTCGCAGCAGGTATAACTGTTCCCGCAGGGCAACCCCCATTGACTCTAGCACAGGCTGAATCTGGGGTGTTGCCCGCGGGTGAGATAAGGGGGGCGCAGACTCCCCAGACCCCGCTTTCTCTAAGTAGCGGTGTGGCTGGGGAGCTGGGTGCAGTATTGAAAATGGCGCCCGAAACTGCAGCGGACAAGGTCGGAAAAGCACCTCCCACGAAGGGAGGTAGAGAAGCGGTGAAGCCTGCCCCTGTGGGCAGGGTCAAAGTAGCGCCGGCCCCTCCCCAGGTCCATCGTAAGGGGAAGGGGCGTGCGGCTTGTCCCTCCCTTCCGGTTTCAGGTGCCGAGGAAGCCAATGAGACCAGTGATGCGGAGGCTGCCGTCAGCGCTAGGGAGCAAGTCCGCTCCTAAAGCATTGAGCGCTGCGACAGCTGACGATGCGGAGGTCGAGGCAGAGGCACAAGTCGCCCCAGCTAAGCGGGAGGAGAGTGAAGCGGAGGCCCGGAATAGGCCAATCCCGCTCGTGGAGCCGCCCAAGGCCGCAAGCCCCGGTGTGAATGAGGTAATGGTGAGCGTGGGTAAGAAAGCGGTGAGTAAGAGCAGACTGGGGAGTAGGAAAAGCAGGCGTCAGGAGAGGAGGGCGGAGGAGGGGGAAAAAACTGTGGTTCCAGAGAGTGACTTAGATGTTCCTTGTGAGGGAAAGGGGATGGGGGCTATGGAGGCTGTCACCCCTTGTGTTGCTGCTGCTGCTGCTGCTACTGCTGTCCCTTTTGTTAAAGATGGGGTAGTGGAGGTTCCTAGGACTTTGGAAAATGTAGGCATGGCTGCTGCAGAAGTAGCTTTGCCAAATATGTTTGCCCGGTCCACGCCTGCAACGCTGGGAACGACCGCTCCTGTCTCTGGTGTCCCGGTGGCCGCGGTGGTGGCCGGGGCCGAGCGGGCTTCAGGGGGCGCCCGAAGGTGGCACTGGAGTTGCGGGGGCTGGGACTGCGGCCTCAAGCTTGGTACGTTCCTATGCCAGTGTCGCCTCGGGGGTCCCAAGGGGTGCCTCGTGTCCATCACTGGGGGCCAGGGACGGTGAATTACAACAGCAGCTCCTGGCGGCCTTACGAGCAGGGCAGAGAACGATGATAGTGGATGGTCAATCGAGGGACCTTAGGTTTTGGATTGAACGTTTTGGCCTAGGGAAGTTCCGAGATGAGGGGGGTGAGACCAGGTGGACTCTCCCGACACCCGGGCAGCGGCCGGTCCGGAGGAATGTAGTCCGTCTCGGGTGGGGGGGAGAAGGCCCTTGTCCTCAGAGGAGGAGGGTCGTCGAACTTCTGCTCGGGATGGGCTTTAGGGCAAGTGACATCTTTGCCCTCATTCACCCGGTCGGCTCCTCAGAGTTTGATGTCAGCTTTGTTACCCCGGGGGGCTTAGAAACCTTCTGGGGTAATTATGAGTTGGCAAAGAACGAGCCCGGCTGGCGCGACTTCAATGTGTGGGCGGTGTCGCGCCAGGATGCAATTAAGAAAGTGACCGTTTTGACTCGTAACGAGTCACTTTCTTACATGGACATTATGACCTGGCTCAACAGGTATGGGGGAAGTGAAAGACTTCCCCCGGAAGAACCTTGATGAGTTTGGCATTTGGTCGGGGGCCTGGACCTTTATGGTCAAATTGAAGCATGAGGATAACTCGGTGATGCATATCCCGTCCTCAACCTTCCTCGGGAAAGACAGGATTCTTGTCTTCTACCAGGGGCAGCCGAAGCTCTGTCACAGGTGTGGTGATCCCTCGCACTTGAGTGCCTCCTGCAGGGTGCAGAAGTGTGCCATGTGTGGGGGATTAGGTCATCTAGCTGCAACCTGTGATAGGATTCGGTGCCACCTGTGTGGTGACCTTGGTCACCCAATCGGGGCGTGCCCGAGGTCGTTCGCTAATGTCACCCTCCGACGGGCAGGGGCAGGTGAGGAGACTGTCCCTGTCACCGAGGAGGGG
This sequence comes from Leptodactylus fallax, assembly GCA_947044405.1. Taxonomy (NCBI): domain Eukaryota; kingdom Metazoa; phylum Chordata; class Amphibia; order Anura; family Leptodactylidae; genus Leptodactylus; species Leptodactylus fallax. The sequence continues at coordinate 1,129,484 of CAMRHE010000141.1, forward strand.
GTCGGAGGTGGAGAGACCAGGTTGCCGACGCGGAGGGAGAAAACCCAGCCACCATCTAGGGCGAGAAGGAGAGATAGGAGAAGGGAGCAGAGGGAAGGTATTATGTGTCTCCCCTCTGCCCCTGATCCCGCTGGGTTGGATTCTAATGCTGAAGTAGCGACGGGCACGGCCCTGATTGAGGAGATGAGAAGACTGCAGAGGGAGGAAGAGGCTGACCTGTCTTCATCTTCCCAGTACGTTAGTGCTGGGGAGGAACAGACGGTCAGGAGGAGAAAGTCACCGAGTAAAGCGAGGGTAAAAACATCTGCCCCCCCCCCCGGCAAAGGAACGGAGACTCGAGGACCTTTCAGTGATCAGCCCTAACCGGTACCAAACCCTCTGCGAGGACGCATCAGCCTCAGGGGAGGCTTCAGAGGGGGAGGTGGGACCGTCGGGGGCTGCTGAGTCTCCCTCAGGGAAGGGCCCCCTGCCTTCAGTGGAGGAGGCTGGCCTGGTACCCAGAGATGGAGACGATGCACCTCAAGCTGTTTTGGAAACCGTTGAAAAAAATGATACCAATACTCCCCAGGGAGAAACTACGGGGGAAGTCCATCCCTTGCCTGGCCAAACCGCACGAGGTGAGGTGATGGACCAATCCCAATGTAAGAAGAGGACCCGTAAGACGAGGAAAAGTCGCGGGTCCTCTTCAGACTCATCTAGGGGTGGTGGTGATAGGAGGAAAGGGGGTGGGAAACTGAAGGTCATTGAGCTCAATCGGTCTTAATGGCAGTCCCCTCTCCACTGACGCTGGCCACCATTAATGTGGCCAGCATTAAGTCTGATACGGCTAGGTTTGCAGCCTTTGATTTTCTTGGCCGAGTTGAAGCTGACATTTTGTTTTTGCAGGAGACCAGGCTCTGTACTCTATCAGAGATAAACAGAGCAAGGAGGGAGTGGCGCAGGGGGCCCTCCTACTGGTCTCTTGCGGCTGAGCCGTATAGTGGAGTGGCGGTGCTTTTTACCGCAGAGGTGAAATGCCAGCGGCTGATCGAACTCGAAATGGGAAGGTGCCTAGTCTTAGACGTCCTCATGAAGGGGCAAAGCCTGCGCCTCATTAACATCTACGGTCCCCAGTCAAAGTGGGACCGTAAAAGCCTCTTTATGAAGATCAAGCCTTTTCTTTTTACGGGCAAACAAGTCATCTTTGGTGGGGATTTTAATACCATAACTAGACCCCAAGACCGAGGAGGTACCAGAGATAGACTGCCCTATGATGGCGTCGCGTTAAATAGCATAGTGAGTGAAGCTCGCCTGGAGGATATCCACATCAGGCATTCCCCAGGTCACCGTGGGTTCACCTTTCAGAGAGGAAGTGTTAGGTCCAGGATAGATAGTTTTTTTTGAAGGAGAATTCCGTCACCACCCCTGTGTCCGTGGTGGAGGTGGAGTTCTCCGATCACTGCCTAATTTTATTTTCTTTGAATATTTCAGAAACCCTCCGGAGAGGAAGAGGTTTGTGGAGGCTGAATTCGTCACTCCTTGAGGAGGCAGCTGTAAGACAAGCCTTTGAGGAGTTTCTTCAGGATCAGGTACTATTACTGGGTCTTGAGGGCACTAGGTCAGAGTGGTGGGAGATATTCAAAAAAAGGGTGGCGGGATTTTTCCGCCGGCTCTCAAGCCTCAGGTCACTGGACATGTACCGCATGTACAGTGCACTGAGGAAGAGACTTGAACATCTGGTCTCGACCGGAGGTAGCCAGGAGGATATCTCCGGTGTGAAGGCTTTGCTTAAAGGGTGTCAGTATGATAGGCACGCATCCTTGGTTCTTGAGAGGGATTTCGGGAAATACCGCTCGCCCGACCCCTACAGGAACTGTAAGATGTCAGTGACTTGTAAGACAGTAACAGGCCTGATTGACAGTACAGGATCCCTGACAAGATCCAGGTCAGGGATCTTGGAGGTCGTCAGGTCTTTCTACTCGAACCTTTTGGCAAAGAAGGAACTGAATCGGGATCGGATTTCAGGTTTCTTGGCTGAAGCCATTCCTGAGTCAGCAGAAGACCCTTCTCTTGGTGTTTTGATAGAACCTATAAGGGAAGAGGAAGTCGTCAGGGCTATTGAGGGTCTTGCCCTCAAGAAGTCACCTGGCCCAGATGGCTTAACATCTGAGTTCTATCGGACCTTTAAAGGAGCGTTGGCTCCCCTTTTGACTGACGTGCTTAATGAGTGTCTATCCTCGGGCACTCTGCCAAAGTCAATGAGGAGGTCCGCCCTTATAGTTCTGTCAAAGGGTAAGGATCCGAGCCGTATTGGGAACTGGCGGCCCATAGCACTTCTCAATACGGACCGAAAGATTCTGGCGAAGGTACTTTTCAACCGGCTGGTACAGTTTGCGCCCCGGCTCCTCTCGCCGGCTCAGCACTGCTCTGTTCCCGGTCGTAGCACCTTAAGTGCGGTCCTGAGTGTCAGGGAGGCTGTGGAACAGAGTAGGGCAGGTCGGTGGAAGGGGTACTTGCTGTCCCTAGATCAGGCTAAGGCTTTTGACAGGGTGAATCATGAGTATTTGTGGTCAACTCTCTCGAGGTATGGCCTACCTGGGGGGTTCATTCAGTGGCTGCAGACCTTATACGCTGGGGCTGAGTCTTTCCCACTTGTGAATGGTTGGGTTGGTCGTCCTTTTGAGGTGGGGTCGGGCGTCCGACAGGGATGTCCCTTGAGCCCGCTACTGTATGTGTTCGCCATTGATCCCCTGATTAGACGGATTAATGGTGGGCCGGTGGCGGGAGTCAGGATGGACCTGGAGGGCACCGGCTCCCCTTTGAGGACAGTAGCCTACGCGGATGATGTCACCGCTCTTGTCTCGTCACGGGAGGAGATTGAATGGGTGATGTCTGAAGTGGACAGTTACTCGGAGGCTTCCGGATCAGCTGTGAATAAGAACAAGTGTGGAAGCCTCTGGCTGGGAGGGGGAGAGCCTGGTTTTTCTCTCCCGGACACTCTCCCAGAACCCCAGGGGTCTGTAAAGATCTTAGGCATCCATTTTGGCCAGGGTGATTACCCACTCCAAAATTGGGAAGGTAGGCTTAAGGATGTCGCCCAGAGAGTTGATTGCTGGAAGGGTTGATCCTTGACCCTGAGAGAAAGGGTTCACCTTGCCAAAGCCTTCCTGCTCCCGTTGGTGATCTATCTAGGTAGCGTCTGTGCCTTGCCAGGGTCTTGTTGGAGTAGGGATCTGTTGCCTGTTCTTCCAACTGTTATGGGGGAACAGGCTCAACCTAATCAAGAGGGAGGTTACATACCGCACAAGGAGGCTAGGGGGGTTAAATATGGTTAACCCCGTGGTGTTCTTAATGAACACCTTTCTTAAGATCAATTTACCAAACCTCTCCGCCGAGGGGGCTCCTTCGTGGGTAGCCTCCTGCCAGGGGTGGTTTCGGCCCTTCTTCCAGAAATGGGAGTCAGGAGGGCAAGTGAAAGATCTTCGTGCACCCCATGGATATCTCCCGGCCTATGCTTCCCTGGTCTTGAAAGTGATTCGTCGGTGGGGTCTGGGGGCGTGGGAGATCAGGACTCAGTCAAGACGTTTTCTTGACGACAAAGTCCTGTTGACCCGCTTCCAGAAGCCTCTGGCGCTCAAAGATTGCCCAGGAGAAACCTTAGAGGGAGGGTTGCATTTTCTTAACTCCAAAAGGTTTCCTCGGAAGTTTTGGGATCTGACCTGGCGCTGCCTCCTAGGTAAGTTATATGTGAGGGGGAACTTGAAGTACCGGAACTCCGACGAGCGAGGCTGCCCTCGGGAGGAGTGTGGCGACATGCTGGAAAGCATGGAGCACTTCCTGCTTCAGTGCCCCTTCAATATAAGGGTTTGCAAATTGGTGGGGACCTCCACCGGTTGGCTGCGGCTGGCTGGCCTTTCCTACGCCGAGTGGGCCTATGGGGCATTCAAACACCCGGAGGGCAGGGACTGCCAGACACTTTTTATAGTTAGCGCAGTGGTTAGGTTCCACTTGTGGTCATCCCGGTGTCTAGTATCGACGCGAGGCAAAATCCTCCCGGAGGTGGAGGTGGTTAAAAACATCATGGTGAATGTGTCACCACATAGGCATTTTGTTTTGGAAATAAGATGAAAGGGTAAGAGGCTTGAGGATAACCGACCCTAGGCCTGTGGGAGGTTTATGGGAGGGAAGGGGGTGTCAACGGTTTATATAAGATTGTGGGTTTTGTTATTGTATTTTGTCTGGTTTTCTTGTCTGGTATTTTGTTATTTGCTTTTGCCACTAAACATATTTTTTTTGTTCATTTCCATTTTTTTTCTATTTCCCATTGTATGTAGTTAAAAGGGTTTTTTTTTCTTAGGGGGGGTAGGTTGTTTGGGAGGGGGGTTTCTTTTGGGGGTGGAGGGTTTGATATATAGGTTTCGTGTGTCCGGCCTGGCTCTGGACTATGCGGACATGGGAGGACATGAGGCGGAGAGCCAGGTCGGTTTTCAGGGGCTCGGTGGCGGGTGGTGCCAGCACCAGGACTATGCGGACATGGGAGGGCATGGGGCGAGGTGCTGGCCGGGTGTGGTGAAGGGAAAAAAAAATAAATAAATAAAAAAAATAAATAATAATAATAATAAAAATTATAATTAAAAAAAAAAAATAAAAAATAAAAAAAATTTCTAATAAGTTTCAGTTGGGGTTTTTGTTAGTTTTCTGTTAGTGTTATATGTTTTCCATTGTATATTACTTCTTTGGATTTTCTTTTGTTTCCAAGATAGGTAGAGTTTTGACTGGCGGATGACTGAAGAAAGACTGGAGAGTGAAAGGCGGAGTGAAAGGCAGAATGGATGGGGGCTGATTTGCGGCTGGATTTTCTTTTTTGGTCTTTAATTTTGTCCCGGTTTCTTGTATCTTATTTATTGATGTTGTTTATGCTATGTTTTGGATTTATGTATTGTTTCTGTTTATGGGTTTTATATTGTATTTTCGTATGTGACACTGTTTGTGAATTTTTACTTTTCTAATAAAAATAGTTCCAATTCCTTCGGGGCAACTGTGGGAGTCAGACACACTTGTTTGAGCTCCTGAGTCCAGAGGCTTAAGAGGCTTTTTTGGATACTTGGAGACCGATTATTGGGTGTGGTTTTCGGTCTTTTGTGTGATAAATACCGTAGCTCCGACTCCCTTCCCCGTGCGGAGGGGAGCCTTATCATGGAGCGTGGAGCTCCTGCCCCCCGGACTTTACAGGCGGGGGGCAGGAGAATGTCTGCCGACACAGCACCAGCAGAGCAGGGCAGGCGGAGGTCGCTGAGGCAGCAAGCCTCAATGAGACAGGCGACCGGGACAACGGCATCGGGAGCAGCATCAGGAGCAGCAGCAGCGACATTGGCGGCTGCAGCATCAGGAACAGCATCGGGAGCAGCGACGTCCGTAGAGCGGGCGACGCCGGCAGGAGTAGCGGTGGCGACAGGGGTGTCAGCAGTCCCGGCAGGTGGATCCGTGAAAACGGCGACATCAGCCACGGCGGTAACATCAGCGGAAGTGGCGGGTGAAGCCGGTCCGAAGGGGGCTATGGCCGCAGGATATGCGGTTCCCTCTGGAAGGGTCCCTGCAAGCAGTAGAAAAGACACAAGCTTACCGTCATCGCTGCCGCAATCACCCGCAGGATGGGGCATCAGGAAGGCTGGAGAGGAAGTCGCCATTTACAGCCGGAGGATCGAGGCGGTCCTGGAGGAGTATGACCGAGCCCGGAGGTCCCTGTTCGCAATGAGTGGGGAGCTTCAGAGTGCTCGCGCCCATAGCGACAGGGCCTCAAGGAAGGACCGCCCGGTTTTCAGCAGGCAAGTAAAGAGCCTCAAAAAGCAGATTAAGACCCTGGAAGCCAGGTGTGCGGAGATCCTGGAGGGCGCGGGGCCGTTCAGAGAGAAGCTGCTGAACGATGACCGCTTCTTCCGCAAACAGCAGGAGCGGTTGTTGAAGGATGGCCCCGCGTCCTCAGACAGCTCGGGAGAGGACGACTATTGTGAGTCAAACCTGGAGTCGGATGACAGCATGGCGGTACAGTATAGTCGGGCAGACGCCCCTAGTAGCGGCAGCCTGATACCCACGTATACGCAGACATCAGTGCCGGCAGTGAAGCAGGAAGTCAGAATGACAAGACAGGAAGTCAGAATGACAGGGCAGGAAGTGACGCAATCTCCCACACTCCCAGAGAACCAACCACTGCCCGAGACGGAGGAGGAGGAGGGCGGAGCCTCGGGAGAAGGCGGGAAGCTGATGAGGCAAATCTACCAATTAGAGTCCCCGTCCAGAATGGACCAATTAGCATTCAGCATGTCAGATCTGGACAGGGAGGAGGCGGGAAAAGGGGCCAAGACCAGGAAGAAGGCAAGGAAGGAAAAAAAAAAGAGAGATAGAGACATTTAAATTTGTCAGGTCGTTGCCTGGGGAGCATCGTGCCGGGACCTCAGCCCAGGTTGCGATGCCTCCAGGAGAGAAAAGGGAGGCGCAGGCACCTCGGGTCACGCCAAGTGGCGGGGTGCCCGTGGTGCCAGCAGTCAAAATGGCGCCTGATAGTACCTTTCAGGTGGTAGCGGACAAGGAGCTCATAGTTGCGGACAAGGGCAAAGGCAAAGAAGCCCCCCCTGCGGAGGGGAGTGGCGTAGGGAAACCTCCCTCCCTGGTAGGAGGTTTTAAAATATCGATGGCTTCCCCCAGAGTAAGGTGTAGGAAAGGGGGAGTGGCAGGTGGGCGTGGCTCATCCTCCTCCAGTGCTGATGAAGCCGGTGATGCGGAGGTCACTTCCGGGGCTAAGGGGGCGTGTCCTCCTACAACATCAGGTGCCGGGGTGACTGTGGATGCGGAAGCCGAGGTAAAAGCGGGGAAGCCATCAGCGAGTGGTGCAGCCGGCCCCGCTGTAAGAAGGAAGACTGCAGGTGTGAATGATGGACGAGTGGAGAAGCTAGTTAAGCAGACAGGTAAGGTAAAGGGGAAAGAGGGTGGGACAAAAGGGGTAATTAGTAGTATTCCTGAAGAAGGTGGTGTAGTATGCATGGGGGTCCAAGAGCCTGTAGTCGGGGGAGGCTGCGGGAGGAGGGGCTATTACCATTGCTGCTAAAAAAAGTATTTCTACTGCTGGTAATATTTCTGTTGTGGCCCCTGTTGTTTCTGGTATTTCTGCTGTTGTCCCTGCTGTTGTCCCTGCTGTTGTCCCTGCTGTTGTCCCTGCTGTTGTTTATGCTGCTGTTCCTGATGCTGTTCCTGATGCTGTCGTTGCTCCTGTTGTTACTCCTGTCATTGCTCCTGATATTGTTGCTCCTGTTGTCCTCTCTGCCGCTGTTCCTTCTGCTGCAGTTGGAGTGACCCGGTCCGCGGCGGCTATGCCAGGGCGGACTGTTGCCGCCTCTGGTGCTCCGGTTGCCGTGGCTGGGCTAAGTAGTTCTGCGGGGGTCCCTGGGAGTGGCGCTGGTACTCCGGAAGCGGAGGTTGTTGCGGCCTCCGGGCCCCCACGCTCCTATGCCAGCGTCGCTTCTGGGGCCCCTGGGGGTGCATCATGTCTTCCGCCCGGCTCCAGGGACGGCGATTTGCAACGGCAGCTCCTGGAGGCTTTACGGGCGGGCCAGTCCACAATGACCATAGATGGGCAGTCGAGAGACCTTAGGTTCTGGATCGAGCGTTTTGGCCTAGGGAAGTTCCGAGAGGAAGGAGGTGAGACCAGATGGACTCTCCCTACACCCGGGCGTAGGGGGCCGACACGGAGGAACGTGGCCCGTCTCGTGTGGGGGGGAGCCGGCCCTTGTCCCCAGAGGAGGGGGGTCGTGGAACTCCTACTCGGGATGGGTTTCAGGGCAAGCGACATCTTTGCCCTGATTCATCCTGTCGGCTCCTCGGAGTTTGACATCAGCTTTGTTACCCCGGAGGGCTTAGAAACCTTCTGGGGAAACTATAGGCTGGTGAAGGACGAGCCCGCCTGGCGTGACTTTATGGTGTGGGCGGTGTCACGCCAGGATAACATTAAGAAAGTGACCGTTTTAACTCGTAACGAGTCACTTTCTTATATGGACATCATGACCTGGCTGAACAGGTTTGGGGAGGTCAAGGACTTCCCAAAGAAAAATCTCGACGAGTTCGGGATATGGTCGGGGGCCTGGACCTTCATGGTCAAATTGCGACACGAGGATAACTCGGTGATGCATATCCCGTCCTCAACCTTCCTTGGGAAAGATAGGATCCTTGTCTTCTACCAGGGGCAGCCAAAACTCTGTCACAGGTGCGGTGACCCCTCACACTTGAGCACCTCCTGCCGTGTGCAGAAGTGCGCCATGTGTGGGGAGGTGGGCCATCTCGCGGCGACCTGTGGCAGGGTGCGTTGCCACCTGTGTGGTGTCCTTGGGCACCCGATCGGGGCGTGTCCACGGTCTTTCGCCAACACCACCCTTCGGCAAGCGGGAGCAGTTGAGGAGGCTGTCCCTGCTGCGGAGGGGGTGAGTGGGGGAGGAGAGACTAGTCTGCCAAGGCAAAGGGAGAAGGCCCAGCCACCATCAAGGGCAAGGAGGCGCGAGAGGAGGAGGGAGCAGAGGGAGGGAGTTATGTGCCTTCCTTCTGCCCCTGGCTCTGCTGGGCCGGATCCCGATGCCGAGGCAGCAGTGGGCACGACCCTGGTTGAGGAGATGAGGAGACTGCAGAGGGAGGAAGAGGCTGACCAGTCGTCTTCTTCTCAGTACGTCAGTGCTGGGGAGGGAGAGACGGTCAAGCGGAGAAAGTCACCGAGTAAAGTGAGGGCAAAAACATCTGCCCCCCCCCCCCGACGAAGGAACGCAGACTCGATGGCCCTCTAGTGGTAGGTCCCAACCGGTACCAATCCCTCTGTGAGGATGCGTCGGCCTCAGGGGAGGCTTCAGAGGGAGAGGTGGAGCCGTCAGGGGCTGCTGAGTCTCCCTCCGGGAGGGGCCCTCTGCCCTCTGGGAGGGAGGCTGGCCTGGAGCCTGGAGGAGGAGATGATGCACCCAGGGCCGAAGTTGCTAGTGTCTCTGCGACCACTGTAACTCCTCAGGGAGAAGTTGCGGGGGAGGTCCATCCCTCCTCTGGCCAAACCGCACCGGGGGAGGTGATGGACCAATCCCAATGTAAGAAGAGGACCCGCAAGACGAGGAGAAGTCGCGGGTCCTCTTCAGACTCATCTAGGGGTGGTGGTGATAGGAGGAAAGGGGGTGGGAAGCTGAAGGTCATTGAGCTCAATCGGTCTTAATGGCAGTCCCCTCTCCACTGACGCTGGCCACCATTAATGTGGCCAGCATTAAGTCTGATACGGCTAGGTTTGCAGCCTTTGATTTTCTTGGCTGGGTTGAAGCTGACATTTTGTTTTTGCAGGAGACCAGGCTCTGTACTCTATCAGAGATAAACAGAGCAAGGAGGGAGTGGAGCAGGGGGCCCTCCTACTGGTCTCTTGCGGCTGAGCCGTATAGTGGAGTGGCGGTGCTTTTTACCGCAGAGGTGAAATGCCAGCGACTGATCGAGCTTGAAATGGGAAGGTGCCTAGTCTTAGACGTCTTCATGAAGGGGCAAAGCCTGCGCCTCATTAACATCTACGGTCCCCAGACAAAGTGGGACCGTAAAAGCCTCTTTATGAAGATTAAGCCTTTTCTTTTTACGGGCAAACAAGTCATCTTTGGTGGGGATTTTAATACCATAACTAGACCCCAAGACCGAGGAGGTACCAGAGATAGACTGCCCTATGATGGCGCCGCGTTAAATAGCATAGTGAGTGAAGCTCGCCTGGAGGATATCCACATCAGGCATTCCCCAGGTCACCGTGGGTTCACCTTTCAGAGAGGTAGCGTTAGGTCTAGGATAGATAGGTTTTTTTTGAAGGAGAATTCCGTCACCACCCCTGTGTCCGTGGTGGAGGTGGAGTTCTCCGATCACTGTCTAATTTTGTTTTCTTTGAATATTTCAGAGACCCTCCGGAGAGGAAGAGGTTTGTGGAGGCTGAATTTGTCACTCCTTGAGGAGGCAGCTGTAAGACAAGCCTTTGAGGAGTTTCTTCAGGATCAGGTACTATTACTGGGTCTTGAAGGTACTAGGTCAGAGTGGTGGGAGATATTCAAAAAAAGGGTGGCGGAATTTTTCCGCCGGCTCTCAAGCCTCAGGTCACTGGACATGTACCGCATGTACAGTGCACTGAGGAAGAGACTTGAACATCTGGTCTCGACCGGAGGTAGCCAGGAGGATATCTCCGGTGTGAAGGCTTTGCTTAAAAGGTGTCAGTATGATAGGCACGCATCTTTGGTTCTTGAGAGGGATTTCGGGAAATACCGCTCGTCCGACCCCTACAGGAACTGTAAGATGTCAGTGACTTGTAAGACAGTAACAGGCCTGATTGACAGTACAGGATCCCTGACAAGATCCAGGTCAGGGATCTTGGAGGTCGTCAGGTCCTTCTACTCGAACCTTTTGGCAAAGAAGGAACTGAATCGGGATCGGATTTCAGGTTTCTTGGCTGAAGCCATTCCTGAGTCAGCAGAAGACCCTTCTCTTGGTGTTTTGATAGAACCTATAAGGGAAGAGGAAGTCGTCAGGGCTATTGAGGGTCTTGCCCTCAAGAAGTCACCTGGCCCAGATGGCTTAACATCTGAGTTCTATCGGACCTTTAAAGGAGCTTTGGCTCCCCTCTTGACTGACGTGCTTAATGAGTGTCTATCCTCGGGCACTCTGCCGAAGTCAATGAGGAGGTCCGCCCTTATAGTTCTGTCAAAGGGTAAGGATCCGAGCCATATTGAGAACTGGCGGCCCATAGCACTTCTCAATACGGACCGAAAGATTCTGGCGAAGGTACTTTTCAACCGGCTGGTACAGTTTGCGCCCCGGCTCCTCTCGCCGGCTCAGCACTGCTCTGTTCCCGGTCGTAGCACCTTAAGTGCGGTCCTGAGTGTCAGGGAGGCTGTGGAGCAGAGTAGGGCAGGTCGGTGGAAGGGGTACTTGCTGTCCCTAGATCAGGCTAAGGCTTTTGACAGGGTGAATCATGAGTATTTGTGGTCAACTCTCTTGAGGTATAGCCTGCCTGGGGGGTTCATTCAGTGGCTGCAGACCTTATACGCTGGGGCTGAGTCTTTCCCGCTTGTGAATGGTTGGGTTGGTCGTCCTTTTGAGGTGGGGTCGGGCGTCCGACAGGGATGTCCCTTGAGCCCGCTACTGTATGTGTTTGCCATTGATCCCCTGATTAGGCGTATTAATGGTGGGCCGGTGGCGGGAGTCAGGATGGACCTGGAGGGCACCGGCTCCCCTTTGAGGACAGTAGCCTACGCGGATGATGTCACCGTTCTTGTCTCGTCACGGGAGGAGCTTGAATGGGTGATGTCTGAAGTGGACACTTACTCGGAGGCTTCCGGATCAGCTGTAAACAGGAATAAATGTGGAAGCCTCTGGCTGGGAGGGGGAGAGCCTGGTTTTTCTCTCCCAGACACCCTCCCAGAACCCCAGGGGTCTGTAAAGATCTTAGGCATCCATTTTGGCCAGGGTGATTACCCACTCCAAAATTGGGAAGGTAGACTTAAGGATGTCGCCCAGAGAGTTGATTGCTGGAAGGGTTGGTCTTTGACCCTGAGAGAAAGGGTTCACCTTGCCAAAGCCTTCCTGCTCCCGTTGGTGATCTATCTAGGTAGCGTCTGTGCCTTGCCGGAGTCTTGTTGGAGTAGGATATGTTGCCTGTTCTTCCAACTGTTATGGGGGAACAGGCTCAACCTAATCAAGAGGGAGGTTACATACCGCACAAGGAGGTTAGGGGGGTTAAATATGGTTAACCCCGTGGTGTTCTTAATGAACACCTTTCTTAAGATCAATCTACCAAACCTCTCCTCCGAGGGGGCTCCTTCGTGGGTAGCCTCCTGCCAGGGGTGGTTTCGGCCCTTCTTCCAGAAATGGGAGTCAGGAGGGCAAGTGAAAGATCTTCGTGCACCCCATGGATATCTCCCGGCCTATGCTTCCCTGGTCTTGAAGGTGATTTGTCGGTGGGGTCTGGGGGCGTGGGAGATCAGGACTCAGTCAAGACGTTTTCTTGATGACAAGGTCCTGTTGACCCGCTTCCAGAAGCCTCTGGCGCTCAAAGATTGCCCAGGAGAAACCTTAGAGGGAGGGTTGCGTTTTCTTAACTCCAAAAGGTTTCCTCAGAAGTTTTGGGATCTGACCTGGCGCTGCCTCCTAGGTAAGTTATATGTGAGGGGCAACTTGAAGTACCGGAACTCCGACGAGCGAGGCTGCCCTCGGGAGGAGTGTGGCGACATGCTGGAAAGCATGGAGCACTTCCTGCTTCAGTGCCCCTTCAATATAAGGGTTTGCAAATTGGTGGGGACCTCCACCAGTTGGCTGCGGCTGGCTGGCCTTTCCTATGCCGAGTGGGCCTATGGGGCATTCAAACACCCGGAGGGCAGGGACTGCCAGACACTTTTTATAGTTAGTGCAGTGGTCAGGTTCCACTTGTGGTCATCCAGGTGTCTAGTATCGACGCGAGGCAAAATCCTCCCGGAGGTAGAGGTGGTTAAAAACATCATGGTGGACCTGGTGAGGGTGCGCTCTCGGGAGTATGAGAGGCTGGGTGCAGGGAGGGCTGGTACCCTCTGGAGGGGGGTTCACCTTTTCTGTTCCCTGAGGGATAGAATAAGGGATTAAAAGTAGGTTAGTTAGGTTAGGGCCAGATAGGGATAGGGAGGGCAAAGTTTTGCACAAGGGTTAGGGTTTGTTATTTTTTAATGGTAGGGAGGGACAGGTAGGGATAGGGTAGGGATAGAATGATAGATAGGGACATAGTGGTAGGGCAAGTAGGCAGGGACGGGCCTCTTGTGCTCTCTTCCTGGTGGAGGGCTGGTGTGTCACCACATAGGCATTTTTGTTTTGGAAATTGGATGGAAGGGTAAGAGGCTTGAGGATAACCGACCCTAGGCCCATGGGAGGCTCATGGGAGGGAGGGTTGGTTTGTACAGTTTATGGTATTGTGGGTTTTGTCCGTTATTATAGCATTTGTCTGGTATTTTGTTATTGTGTCATTTCTGTTATTTTCATATTATTGTACTGTTTCTATGTCCGTTGTTCCATTTTTTTTTTTTATTCCCATTTCCATAATATGTTAATCGTAAAAGGGTTTTTTTAGGGGGGTAGGTTGTTTGGGAGGGGGGTCTCTTTTTGCGGGTGGAGGGCTTGGGTTTATAGGTTTCGAGTGCCTGGCCTGGCTCTGGACTATGCGGACATGGGAGGACATGAGGCGGAGAGCCAGGTCGGGGTTCAGGGGCTTGGTGGTGGGTGGTGCCAGCACCAGGACTATGCGGACATGGGAGGACATGGGGCGTGGTGCTGGCCGGGTGTGGTGAGGGAGAAAAAAAAAAAAAAAATTTTTCTAGTAAGTTTTAGTTGGGGTTTTTGTTGTTTTATGTTTGTTTCTAGGTTGTTGTATATCGCTCATATTGGTTTTCTTTTTTTTTCCAGATGATTAGAGTTTTGACTGAAGGATGGTTGGAGAGAGACTGAAGAAGAATGAAAGGCGGAGTGAAAGGCAGAATGGATGGGGGCTGGTTCGCGCTTGGTTTTTGTTTTGATTTTTGTCCCAGTGTTTTATACTTATGTTCTGATGTTATTTTATGATTTTACTTTGGTTTTATGTATTGTGTCTGATTATGGTTTTATACTGTATTTTTTGGAGTGACAGATTAAGTGTTTGTTTGTAAAATTTTTCTACTTTTCTAATAAAATAGTTCCAATTCCTGGACAACCTCTTTAAAGGATTTATCCATCTTTCTAATATTGATGGCCTGTCCTTAGGATAGGCAATCAATATTACATCTGCGATAATACAACAGCCAGGACCTCTGCAGATCAACTTTTCCAGGACAGTGCGGCTACAGTTAAAGGTAACAATTCTAGGAGCCACACTGTTCACTTGCCATACAGGGTGTAGCAGTGGGTTTAGGTAGTGCAGTGGTGCACATGGTATGGCAGGTGAGCAGCATGGCTCCCGACATGTTATTACCTTCAGCCTCCCTGTCTCGGTACCGCTGATCTGCAGGGGTCCTGATGGTCCTGATGGTGGGCCCCTAGAAACAATTCCACTGGTGGGCCCCTAGAAACAATTCCACTGGTGGGCCCTAGACATCCCAGTCCGACACTGGCTGGTGGCACTGGCGGTGGTAGTAGCAGACTTGTTTATGCTTTCCACATTTTTTTGTACATTGCCAAATAATAAATTCATGGCGATGTGCAACATCTGCAAGCAGAAACTTAGCCGTCGCCATGCAGGAACAAATGTAGGAACAATATCTCTACATACTCACATGAAAAGGCATCACTCTCTTATTTGGAAAAATAGACTTGACAGTGACACTGGCAGGGGAAGTAAGAAGGCTGTTCTCCTACTCCTCCCCGTGATGTTCCTGGTACGTAGGACACATCTACACCTAGCACATGGTCATCATTATCATCTCCCTCTTTCACTACTCCTCCTCCTCTATCATGCCAACATCAGTCATCCAAAAGGGAATGTGTGTCCAGAAAGCAGTATGCACCCAGTCAACCAGCGGTTCTGCAAATTAACTCTCACCTGGCCAAGCTGCTGGTGGGGTAGTCACTGCCTCAATAGAGGATACCTAGCTGCCATTATTTATCTAGGAAAGATGTCCCTGCTTTATATCACCATGTTACGGAGAACAAGGGCCTTTCCTCAGATACATCAGTTTGGGGGAAGGTGCACGCCATTGTCAACATGTGAAGCAGCAATTATGGACAAAAACAATATATGGCTTTCACAGACAACTGTGTCAAAGTTTTGAGCGGCAGCGGCCACAATCCAGAAATGTTGCAAGGCCAGGTGCTAGTTATAACAATACGCAGGGCCCATACAACTCTTCTGGATCTTCCTCTGTAGACCATTTCCCGCCACCACCTTCACCAGGGCAAACTGTCGCTTCCACTCCTCTTCCTCCTCCTACACCCTCATTTCTTAGGAGTAAGGTGAAGCGTGGCCATGTGATTTTGCAATTAATGAGCCTGGATCACAGGAACCACACACACAGAGGAACAGCACCAGTATTGTTGTTAGGAATGTTAGGACAAATAACACATGGTCCCTGTATGGTGCTTTTCCTCTATAGTGGCTTAAAAGAGGTGCTCCTCATGGTCAGATGTCCTTACTTTGCAAAAAAAACACCCTGCTCGATTTGCAGTGGCAAAACAGTCTGCCTGTGTGCCGCCTTATCTGCGATGTTCCAACTCAGTGGAACTCCACCTTAAACATGCTGGAGAGTCTGTGTGAGCAGCAGAAGGCGGTGAACGAACGGGTGTGAAATGTAGCAGACCAAAGGGACAATGTGTAACTTCCAGAAACATCATTGGAGTCTCATGAGGGAAGTGTGCCAACTTCTCAAATTCTTTGAAGAAGCCACCAAATTTGTCAGCAGGCACGACTGCAGAATCAGCGATGTGATCCCTCTATTATATATCTTAGAGGAAAGCCTTATACTCATGCAATGAGGGAGAAAGTATCCACCTTTTAGTCTACGTCATTGCCCTGTGTTGATGGAGGAGGATAAAGATCCGGGTCAGGGTCATTATGGTAGAGAAACTGAGACTCCTGGACTGGAAGAGGAGGAAGATTCTCCCTTGGATGCAGAGGGGGCCCTTGATATGTTAATGGAACCACCAGGGAGGAGGCTGACCCTTATCTATTTCAAGAATAAGATTATGATGATGAAGACGACTAAGCTGACCAGTAACACCAACCATGGCAGGCCTCTGGGCTTGCACATGCACTAGCAAGCATGGCAGGCTGTACG
Source organism: Leptodactylus fallax (assembly GCA_947044405.1). NCBI lineage: Eukaryota > Metazoa > Chordata > Amphibia > Anura > Leptodactylidae > Leptodactylus > Leptodactylus fallax. The sequence continues at coordinate 1,145,260 of CAMRHE010000141.1, forward strand.
CTCCGCTGCTTACACAGTGACAAGTGTATTATTCGCATCAAACAGAGGGATTACTAGATAGCAGCTCTCTTAGACCCTTGCTATAGAGACAAAATGGGGGAATTCTTCCCTGCTTCCCAAAAGGAAGAAAAATTACAATATTAACAGGATAAGCTGTGTATCCAGCTTGCCGTAGCATTTAGGGAGAGCACTGCAACTACCAATCACACACATACCCAGGTTGGCTCCCAGTCCAACTCACTCAGACAGCACTCCATCTCCTCTGCCAGTGACACAAGTGTTAAGAAGAGTTAAATCAGCAGAAACAGTCAGGCCCAGTACAGTATCTGGAACAAAGCGTTCCTTAGGTTCAGTTCGGCCTGAACTTGTTTGGATTGAACCGGATGTGAAATTATTATACTCTGGGTTCTCTTCAGATCTCAGAGTATAATAGGTGTAGGCCCAAGGGAGGTTTAAAAAATAAAAAACATTTTTATATATGTAGGCACTATATAAATAAAATGTATTATTATTATTTATTATACACACCTTCCTTCACCTCCTCGCGAAGTCTGTGTGTCTTTCCAATCTGTCATTACGTCATGATGCTTAACATGCCCATGTCACCACTGAGGCCCAATTATAGACCTCATCGGTTACCCTGGGCATATGACATCACAGAAGAGTGCCAGACACTGGGTCTGGCACTCTTGTATGACATCATAGAGTGTAGTAGGAGTAGGAAGATACAGATGTCCAGGCAAAAGAGGTGAGGGAAGGTGAGTATAAATGTTTTTTTATTCTTTACACTTTTCTAGGCCCTACACCAATTATTCTCTGTGGTCTTAAGAGAACCTAGAGTATAATAATTTACTGCAAAGTATGTTGCAGCTGCCATTTTAGTTAGTCCAAGATGGATTCCAAATTGTTCGGTTTCATTAAAAGCCGAACGACTTGGAATATTCAGGTCGAATCTGGTTCATAGGGAACTGATTCACCTAACACTACATGGTACAAAGAGAAGAACCGTTCCTTCCGTAGCAAAATCATCTTCATGCATGATAATGCACCATTTCATGCAGCAAAGAATACCTCTGAGTCATTGGTTGCTATGTGTATAAAAGCAGAGAAACTCATGGTGTCTCCACCATCCTCCCCTGGCCTCAACCCTATTTGAGAACCTATGGAGTTTCCTCAAACATAATGTCTATAATGGTGGGAGACAGTTCACATCAAAACAGCAACTCTGGGAGACTATTCAGACATCCTACAAAGAAATTCAAGCAGAAACTTTCCAAAAACTCACAAGTTCAATGGATGGTAGAAATGTGAAGGTGTTATCAAAGAAGGGATCCTATGTTAACATGTAACTAGGCATGTTAGATTAAAGCCCCATGTTGCAGATTTTGTTTTCTTTTGAGCCAGGAATAGCTAGAAGAATGGAAAATATAAATGAAGCACTTTGACGTTTAACTTCTGTTCACTCCTGATTTTTGGCTCAAGAAAACTGCTGCAAAATCTGAAACAAAAAACGCTGTGTTTCCGCAACATGGGGCCTTAGCCTTAGGCTGAAGCCCCACATTGTGAAAATGCTACATTTTACAATACCTTTCCATGAAAAATCGCAGCATGTCAATTATACCTGCGGAAACGCTGGCATTTTCCATATAGGTGCAGAAAGTCCGTAGAGGAAAACTCTGCAAAAATGCAATAAAAAACGCTGCGGAAAAAAACGCAATGTGTTTCTGACATGTTTTTTTCCCGCAGCCTTTTTTAGCTGATTTTCATGCGTGTGGCCTTATCCTCAAGATGTTTTTGATTGAAACAGCTTTTTGTATTCAGTAAATGTTCCCTCTTAATGCTGCAAATTCAACAAATGACCATTTTCAGTTCTTTACAAACTATAAAATGTTTAGAATCGCTGTTGCGCATAATTTGAAACAGTGGATTTTGATTTTTTTAATTTGTAAAAAAAAAGTGTTATCATTGGGAGGTTTGTCCAATAAAATATGATTTATATTAAGATTTGTTAATTTATTTAAGATTTGAACATTATACTGACTCATTTGCATCGACCATTTAGGAAAAGTTAACCTTAATGAGGTTAACAAGAGACTGGGTGGAAACTAGCTTTCATTACTGAGGTCATTAGGATTCCTTAAAGGGGTTGTTGATTTTCAACAAATAAATCTTATTGTGTGTGTATAGAACAGTTATACAATTTTCCAATGTACTTTCTGTATCAATTCCTCGTGGTTTTCTTGATCTCTGCTTGCTGTCAGTCATTCTGTTACTTTCAGTGGATAGAAATCAGACCATGGTCATGCAATATATGGTCCATGGTCATGTGATATATGGTCCATGGTCATGTGATGAACACACAGGTGCACAGCTCATTATTATCACAGCACAGTAATCAGACATCTGCCTGTGTGTCCATCACATAACCATGGACTGTATATTACATGACCAGGGACTAAGATTTTTATCCACTGGGAGTAAGCAGAATGAATGAAAGAAAGCAGAGATCTAGTTAACCGTGAGGAATTGATACAGAAAGTGTATTTGTAGAAACTGTACAACCCCTTTAATATAAAAAAAAAACACAGCAGGTGCTGAAAGCAAAAACAGAGGAATGTGAGGTGCAGTGATTAAATGGCCTCTCTGCAGATGATAGTTTCAGCCACATACTCAGGGCTGGCTCCAGGTTTGTGTGGGCCCTTGGGCGACAGAGCCTCATTGGGCCCCTTTTGGAGCAACTCATGCACACCGCAGCAAAAAAGCAACTGAAATTGTTTTTTTCTTGCTGAGGCAGAGCTACTGAAGTAGACTGTAATACAGTCGATTCCATCCAAGTAGATAGAACCTGTTCAGGCGTCGGAAAGTAAAGAGGAATTTGAGGTGGACATCTGCCCAGGATTACTCTTTATTTTCTACCCCGGCTCATACTGCAGAGCATCAGTATTACGTTTTGGCTTTCTACCGCGGCTTTTTGCAATGAATCAGTGGGGAGTCTCTAGCCGCGTCCTCCGAATCAGCGGCAAGATCCAGCAGGATACTTTTTTTCCAGTGTCCTGCCCCAAAGGTTTTCAATGGGAGGCAAATGAGCGAAGAATCTGCCGCTAATTTGGAGGTGAAATCTTCTGCAAAATCAGCACCAGATTCCACCGTGTGAAGAGGGCCTGATACTGTTTATAGTGCAAGGAACGCTTTCATCTGTATTAATGGAAGTGCTCAATGCAGAAATACAGTGCTGGCCAAAAGTATTGGCACCCCTGCAATTCTGTCAGATAATACTCAATTTCTTCCAGAAAATGTTTGCAATCACAAATGCTTTGGTAATAATATCTTCATTTAATTTGTCGTCAATGGAAAACCACAAAAAGAATTGTCAAAAAGCCAAATTGGATATAATTCCACACCAAACATAAAAAAGGGGGTGGACAAAAGTATTGGCACCCTTTGAAAAATCATGTGATGCTTCTCTAATTTGTGTAATTAACAGCACCTGTTACTTACCTGTGGCACATAACAGGTGATGGTAATAACTAAATCACACTTGCAGCCAGTTGAAATGGATTAAAGTTGACTCAACCTCTGTCCTGTGTCCTTGTGTGTACCACATTGAGCATGGAGAAAAGAAAGAAGACCAAAGAACTGCCTGAGGACTTGAGAAGCAAAATTGTGAGGAAGCATGAGCAATCTTAAGGCTACAAGTCCATCTCCAAAGACCTGAATGTTCCTGTGTCTACCGTGCGCAGTGTCATCAAGAAGTTTAAAGCCCATGGCGCTGTGGCTAACCTCCCTAGATGTGGACAGAAAAGAAAAATTGACGAGAGATTTCAACGAAAGATTGTGCGGATGGTGGCTAAAGAACCTCGACTAACATCCAAACAAGTTCTAGCTGCCCTGCAGTCCGAGGGTACAACAGTGTCAACCCGTACTATCCGTCGGCGTCTGAATGAAAAGGGACTCTATGGTAGGATACTCAGGAAGACCCCACTTCTGACCCAGAGACATAAAAAAGCCAGGCTGGAGTTTGCCAAAACTTACCTGAGAAAGCCAAAAACTTTTTGGAAGAATGTTCTCTGGTCAGATGAGACAAAAGTAGAGCTTTTTGGGAAAAGGCATCGACATAGAGTTTACAGGAAAAAAAAAGAGGCCTTCAAAGAAAAGAACACGGTCCCTACAGTCAAACATGGCGGAGGTTCCCTGATGTTTTGGGGTTGCTTTGCTGCCTCTGGCACTGGACTGCTTGACCGTGTGCATGGCATTATGAAGTCTGAAGACTACCAACAAATTTTGCAGCATAATGTAGGGCCCAGTGTGAGAAAGCTGGGTCTCCCTCAGAGGTCATGGGTCTTCCAGCAGGACAATGACCCAAAACACACTTCAAAAAGCACTTGAAAATGGTTTGAGAGAAAGCACTGGAGACTTCTAAAGTGGCCAGCAATGAGTCCAGACCTGAATCCCATAGAACACCTGTGGAGAGATCTCAAAATGGCAGTTTGGAGAAGGCACCCTTCAAATCTCAGGGACCTGGAGAAATTTGCCAAAGAAGAATGGTCTAAAATTCCAGCAGAGCATTGTAAGAAACTCATTGATGGTTACCGGAAGCGGTTGTTCGCAGTTATTTTGTCTAAAGGTTGTGCTACCAAGTATTAGGCTGAGGGTGCCAATACTTTTGTCCGGCCCATTTTTGGAGTTTTGTGTAAAATGATCAATGATTTGACTTTTTTTTCATTCTCGTTTGTGTTTTTTCATTGCAAGCAAAATAAATGAAGATATTATTACCAAAGCATTTGTGATTGCAATAATTTTCTGGAAGAAATTGAGTATTATCTGACAGAATTGCAGGAGTGCCAATACTTTTGGCCAGCACTGTATATGTATACACATACACACAAATATTATATATACAGGGGCGTAACTAACAAAGACCCCCACTCTCATATGGCATAGCACCCCCTTTCCTGGCTCCTACTTGGTATAACGCCCCATTTACACACACTATAATGTCCCACAGTGGTCCCTGCACACAGTGTAATGTGCCATAGTGGCCCTTCCACACAGTTTAATGTCCCATAGCGGCCCCTCCACACAGTATAATGTTCCATAATAGCCCCTCCACACAGTACAATGTCTCACAATGTCCCATAGCAGCACTTACACACAGTATAATGTCACATAGTGGCCCCTGCACACAGTATTATGTCTCATAGTGGCCCTTACGGTGTTCCTTGCAAATATTGCAAAAATTTCGGCAGAACCCAAAATTTGTGAGGTTCACCACCCAAGAACTATTATTCTACTCTGGGGTCTTTTCAGACCCCAGAGTATAATGATTGGAGGCCCAGGGGAGGTAATCAAACATAAAAACCAGTATTACTCACCTCGCCTGGGCTCCGGTGTGACTCCCTGCTCAGCCTTCAGTCCTTTTCAATGACGTCACAGAAGTGGGTTAAGTTGGTGTCATTATGTGTTGTGACGCCGGATTGACCGATCTGTGACATCATTAAAGAGGCCTGAAAACAGCAGGGAGTTGTGTTGGAGCCCAGGAGAAGTAAATAACACTGTTTTCTATGTTTTCTCACCTCCCTGGCCTCCAATGATTACACTCGGGGGTCTAAAGAGACCCCCAAGTATAATGATAGCAGTTTCGGTTCGGACGTATGCACTCTGAGATGAATCTCGCGGGGTTCACCCAACAGATAAACTTGATGCAGGCTCTACTTAATTATCCCCGCTCAGGGCCTACAGGAGGCCTCGTGCGTCTCATATCACATCACTGTCAGTGTCAGTGACATGATATGGGAAGGCTTTGACCCCCTGATGGGCTGAAGTGGAAGCGAATGGTGCCGGGATTGGTAAGTAAATAGGGCCTGTTACCTACTGGGGTTATTCCAGCAGGTAACGGTCTATTTACAAAAAAAATAAAATGTTAGCCATGAGGCTCCTAATTGGTTGATGGTGGGATAGTTGTAAAAATGATACCACCATCGACACATCCAACTGCAAAATGGCGAATGATTGGTCAATTTTGGCCAATCGTGCTATACACTTATTACACTTACATATTTTTGTCTTTAACATGGCTGAGATGGTAATTTTTTTAAGCAACTGTTGGCCAAAATCACCCATTCCTTTTCAACTTTTATCTTGTGTATGGTCAGCTTAAAGGGGTTGGCCACTTTCAGACCAATATTGAGAGAAAAATGTTATTGTTTGTATATAAAAAGTTGTACAATTTTCCAATATACTTTCTGTATCAATTCCTCACAGTTTTCTACTTTTCTGCTTGCTGTCACTCATTCTGCTTACTGCTAGTGGATACGATTCTGACCATGGTCATGTGATTTACAGTCCATGATCATTATAGTCACAGCACAGTAATCAGACAACTGCCTGGTAATCAGTTGTGCACCTGTGTGCCCATCACATGACCATGGAAAATATATCACATGAGCATGGTAACGCAGAGGTAACGCTACGGCAAAAAAAGCTGCGTTTTACATTACCTGCAAAGTGGATGGAATTCTGGCTAATCCCATCCACAAATTTCAGAAAAAAATCTGTATAGTGAAAATGCTGCGATTTTAAAAACGTTCATGTTTTTGTAAATCGCAGCATGTCAATTATACCTATGGAATCGCTGGCATTTTCCAAGTAGGTATAATAGATGCAGAAAGTCTGCAGAGAAAAATTCTGAGCACTTTAGCGTTTACGCTGCGGTCTTTTCCGCTTTTTTTTTTTTTTTGCAGCAGTTCACTTGCTTGGGCCTGACCCTTAAAATGCAAAGAAGCCAGCTCAAGTAGCAAACCAATTTTAATGGCATTTAGCATCCATCATATTTTCTGACTTCATCTGCATTCTTGCAAAAAGAGGCATCAGTACATACTCATTGGATAATTGCGATGTTGATGCATTAAAATTCACTTGCCCTTTCCCTTTTTCCCCGTGGTTGGGGGAATCAGTTGTAAAAAGGTCAAACACATAACTTTGCAGCCTCTAGCCGTCTCTATTCTTTTCTTTTGCAATTCTTCTCTCTGATTAAACTGCCAGATAAATCTAGGCACCATTGCCCGGCCTTTCACATTGAATGATCTCCTGCATCTGTTGCCATGAACATTGTTAAGATAGTATGTAACTGTAGTTGTTTCACCTAAATATTGCTTTGTGCCTTCTTTCATTTATTCTTGCTGTAACTTCCTCAAAAAATTTGTTTTATGAAAAATTAGACATATTATAAAAAAATTTGATATAGCCCAAAACAGTCACACACACAAATGGTGAAATGAGCATTCACACTTCATTTTAGAGCCTTTACCACTATCTCTTTTTCCACTACATTGCAACTACCGTGGTTAACCACATGGAAACATGAAAAAGAGAAGATGTTAAGGTTGTATTATCTGGTTAGGAAGAGTCTTTTAATAGTCTTTTAATAATAGTCTTTTTTCCAAAGGTGTTCCTATGGAAGCAATTAAATTTAATTTTGCTGTGGTTTTATAGTATTTGGATAAAATTTTGTTCAATGTTCTTGTAGCTACTAAGTAGGCAATTAAATTCTTGGATTACTGCAAAATGTATTCTCCTATAACTAATATAGTATTGTCATATTTACATGATCAGTAAAACAAATGAATATCTATATTCATAAGACTCCAGCGTGTAAAAACATGGTGACTAGACTAGATGAATAAAGATTGATTTACCCACAATAGTTTAATCGCTAAATAACCTTCTGACTATGGTATCATACCCCTTAGTGGCTTCACAGAATGAATTTGTCAGACACGGACATGTGTTGGAGATGTAAGGCTCAGAGAGGATCTCTGTCACACATATGGTGGTTCTGCCCCGGCATTAGTTAATTCTGGATGGATGTCCAATCCGTCCTTAGACAACTTTCTTCCCCATCATTTGAGATCACACTGACTATGATCCTGCTCTCACTCCCTTCCACACATTATCATTAGAGATGAGCGAATTTCTCAAAAGTTCGATTCTGCAGTTTGATTCGAAGTTCCAAAAAGATTTGCTTCGATCCAAATTAATTTGTGGTGAATATCGCTAAAAAACACCTATTTCCTAGCTTCAGAGAACCTGTATAGTGGTGTAGAACACTGTGCCTTGCAGTAACACGCCTAAGGAGCCTACTGTGGTTGTCAAACAATACTGAGTATGACACGCACATGGCAGGTGTTGCTCTTAGAACCACTGCACACTTAACTTATTTGGACAGTTACGGGGCCAAAATTGACCAGCTAACTCAAGTGTGAACCCAGCCTTGCAGGTCCATGTTAGTGCCAGGTAGAAAGAACCGTGCAGAGGCCCAACATCCTACTGTAGAGTGACAGAGCACACTCCTTTTACACTGACGTCTGTCGATTCCACATATACACACGTGGACAAAATTGTTGGTACCCCTCGTTTAATGAAAGAAAAACCCACAATGGTCACAGAAATAACTTGAATCTGACAAAAGTAATATATAAAAATTCTATGAAAATGAACAAATGAAAGTCGGACATTGCTCTTCAACCATTCTTCAACAGAATTTAAAAAAAAAGAAAACTCATGAAACAGGCCTGGACAGAAATGATGGTACCCTTAACTTAATATTTTGTTGCACAACCTTTTGAGGCAATCACTGCAATCAAATGATTCCTGTAACTGTCAATGAGACTTCTGCTCCTCTCAACAGGTATTTTGGCCCACTCCTCATGAGCAAACTGCTCCAGTTGTCTTGGGTTTGAAGGGTGCCTTTTCCAGATGGCATGTTTCAGCTCCTTCCAAAGATGCTCAATAGGATTTAGGTCAGGGCTCATAGAACACCACTTCAGAATAGTCCAATGTTTTCCTCTTAGCCATTCTTGGGTGTTTTTAGCTGCATGTTTTGGGTCATTATCTTGTTTTTAGCTGCATGTTTTGGGTCATTATCCTGTTGCAAGACCCATGACCTGTGACTGAGACCAAGCTTTCTGACACTGGGCAGCACATTTCTCTCTAGAATCCCTTGATAGTCTTGAGATTTCATTGTACCCTGCACAGATTCAAGACGCCCTGTGCCAGATGCAGCAAAGCAGCCCCAGAACAGAACAGAGCCTCCTCCATGTTTCACAATAGGGACAGTGTTCTTTTCAAGATATGCTTCATTTTTCAGTCTGTGAACAATTTCGATTTTTGTCTCATCTGTCCATAGGACATTCTCCCAGAAGCTTTGTGGCTTGTCAACATGTAGTTTGGCAAATTCCAGTCTGGCTTTTTTATGATTTGTTTTCAACAATGGTCGTCTCCCATGAAGTCCACTTTGGCTCAAACAACGACGGATGGTACGATCTGACACTGATGTTCCTTGAGCTTGAAGTTCACCTTTAATCTCTTTAGAAGTTTTTTTGGGCTCTTTTGTTACCATTCGTATTATCCTTCTCTTTGATTTGTCATCAAATTTCCTCCTGCTGCCACGTCCAGGGAGGTTGGCTAAAGTCCCATGGATCTTAAATTTCTGGATAATATGTGCAAATGTAGTCACAGGAACATCAAGCTGCTTGGAGATGGTCTTATAACCTTTACCTTTAACATGCTTGTCTATAATTTTCTTTCTAAGCTCCTGAGACAACTCTTTCCTTCACTTCCTCTGGTCCATGTTGAGTGTGGTACTCACCATGTCACCAAAAAGCACAGTGAGTATCTGTAGCCCTATATACAGGCCCACTGACTGATTACAAGATTGTAGATACCTGTGATGCTAATTAGTGGACACACCTTGATTTAACATGTCCCTTTGGTCACATTATTTTCAGGGGTACTATCATTTCTGTCCAGGCCTGTTTCATGAGTTTTCTTTTTTTTTAAAAAAAATTCTATTGAAGCATGGTTGAAAAGCATTTGCTAATTTTCATAGAATTTTTATATATTATTATTTTTGTCAGATTCAAGTTATTTCTGTGACCATTGTGGGTTTTTCTTTCATTAAACAAGGCATACCAACAATTTTGTCAACGTGTGTGTATATAAAAGGGGCTTTAACAACTCTCAGACCATCAGTTTTACAGTCACCGCAAAGTGGCTAATACCATCCACACATTGCAGAAAAATCCGTGCAGCGGAAATGCTGCAATTTCCAAAACCATTGCAGTTTTGGAAATTGCAGCATATCAATTATACCTACGGAAACACCGGTGTTTTCCCTACAGGTATAATTGAAGCAGAAAGTCTGCAGAGGAAACCTCTGCGGACTTTCTGTGAAAAGAGCTGCAGATGTGAAATTAAAATGGCGTTGGAACTGAGATATTTTCAATATAGCTGGCATCAGCAATGTATATAGTAGAGTAGAATGCGATGGACCTGGCTGCAGGACATGTCTGCCTGAGTGGTGCAGTGGTGGTAACTGCGGCAACATGAGTGGCAGAACAGTATGGAATAATATGATAGACGTGGCTGAAGAACATATCTGGTTGAGTGGTGATAGCTGTGCCAACATGAGTGGCAGTACAGTGTGGAATAATGTAATGCACCGGGCTGCAAGAGACGATATTCTGCTTCATTAAAAATTCAGGTTGATATTATTCAGGTCGCATCTGGCTTGTAACGAATTGGTTCACCCATCTCCAGTAGGGACGTGCATTTCTGCTGCCGGAAGTGGAAAGGGAAATGGCAACCGCCAGAATATATTAAAGACCCCATATGCCAAAATAAGTACCGTCACTTAAAAAAAAAAATGCAGCCCTCAGTATAAGTACACGGGTTCTCAAAACAAATACTAACCCCAACATAAGTACAAACCACAGACCAGACCTCAAAATAAATACAGACCCAACACTAAACCTAGACAATAGCCTCAATATACAGTAGACTCCAATAACTGACTTCCTAAGTCAATATAGACCTCATGCTAGACCCCATATCTCAAATTAACTACAGAATCCAAACCAGACCCCCAAAAATACTTCCCCTGGGCTAGATCCCCAAAACAAGTACAGACTTTCGACAAGACTTCAAAATAATTAAATAAATACAGACTCCAGAAAAGAAACCAAAATTAATATAGACCACAGAATATACCTATAAGATGGTGCAGTGGACAGCAGCGCTGTGGTTCCCCAGAACCACTGCAATTCAGTGGAAGGGTCTGCTGCACCGCTCCTCAAGCTATTTAAAACCAGTACAGATCTGTGAGATTCAGACAGCAAACGCCTTCACCAGTGCCAGCAGCAGGGCCAGATGGACTTTGCTGAATTTGGAGGTCCAAGTTATTACCACCAGAAACCATACAGGAAATAAACACTCTACTTACTGAAAACAAAACCAGAGCCCACAATATCTCTTACTAGGATATATAGAAGAGGTGGACAATCAGGAAGGTAAAGTCCTGGTAGTAGTCTGTGATGTCTGAGCCTGGAGGAGGCGATATTCCAATAACAAACCAAAAGGTTGTATTCCAAAAGATCACGTCAGAACAAGAATCAGTAGACAAGTCATTTCCAGTAACAAAAGCCAAAGGGTTAGTATTTCAAGAGATCGCATCAGGGTTTGAATCAGAAGACAAGGATTATCTAGTCATAATCCAAAGTTTGATTTCCAGGAGATGAGTCTGAAGCAGTGACAAACAAAGGCATGGTTCACAAAGCCAAACAAGGCAGATAATTGCAGGCACGTGGCTGAAAAGGAAGGAAGTTCAAATAGTTCTCCTTAGCAGGCAATTGGACAAGACCAGAGAACTCTGACATTGCAGAAGATTTTCAGGTCAGCATGGTAACCTTAATGCAACAGCGGTAGGACTGATACTCCTGACAGGTACTTTGCAGTGTCCAAAAATACAAAAGACAAGAAGTGGTACTGTGCTGTGTTTGTATATACAGTGGAAGGAGATGTAGTACTGAGAGGTGTCTGTACATTCAGGGCAAAAGTAGTGAAATAGTCCATCATTTGTATATACAGAGAAAAAGAAGTGGTAAGTGGCAGTGGTAGTGCAGTGTATACAGGTGCATCTCAATAAATTAGAATATATTTGAAACGTTTATTTATTTCAGTAATTAAATTAAAAAAGTGACCTCCTATATTTTCTAGATTCTTTACACAGAGAGTGTTCTATTTCAAGTGTTTTATTTCTGTAAATGTTGCTTAAGGATTACAGGTAATGAAAACCCAAATCTAAGAAAATTTGAATATTGTAAAAAAGTTCAGTTTTGTAAATTCAGTGTGTCATCTGCCAAGGTTTCCTAAGCCTGTACCTGTATATGTATAAGACAAAGGAAGTGGCATTGTACAATGTTGATATATACAGGGCAGGAAAAAATGGTACTGTGCAGTTTCTGTATATACAAAGCAAGAACTGATGCTGAGAGTTGCCCCCAGTGTACAGGAGAAGGAAGTGTTACTGTGTACTGTCCACATATGCAGAATAAGAGCAGATACTGAAAATTACATCTAGCATACAAGAAGCAGTACTGTGTAGTGTTTATATATAGTGTACAAGGCAAGTAGGCAAGAAATGAATACTGTGCAGTGTCTGTATATAAAGGGCATGATATGTGGTATTGTGCAGTATCTGTATAAACAGGGCAGTAGAAGTGGTGTTGTGCAGTTTTTCAGACATATGTTTATGAAATAAACATACAGGTTTTTGGCAGGTGTGGAAAAATGCTGTATAGTGCGAATGCTTTCAAAGTAGAAATGTTAATAGTTTATTTTTTGTCAATAAACAAAATTAAGTTAATGAACAAAAGAGAAATTTAAATGACATGAATATTTGGTGTGACCAACATGGGAGGAGGAATCTTGGAAGTGATAATATGGTCTCTACAGATCCCTGATCTCAACATCATCAAAAATAAGCTATCAGCACTTCTATTTTTCTATTTATTTTACAGTATTTTCCACACCTGCCTAAAACTTTTGCACAATACCGGATATATGGAAGCAGAGTGAGTGTTGTTGAACCAAGGTTATAGTAAGTGTATGACATGTAACTGGCTAGGCTTTGCTTCTAAGTAGTTGATGCAATGGGGCCATGCATTTGAAGGACAGGTAACCCGTGGACATGCAGACCTGTTATTAAAATATTGTACTGTCAAGAGTAAATGTTCACATGGCAGAATTTGTACAAGCTGAAAAATTCAGCTTCAGGAATTTGAAGCTGAATTTTTCTCCTTGACTAAATTCCGCCGCAGAATCTGCAAATTCCGCATCAGCCAGGCAGAATTGCCTGCCTCCCATTCACTTCCATGGGAGTTATCAGGCGAATCCCACTTGTAGATTGAGCATGACACTGAAAAAATCAGCTAAAGGAAAATATTCAGCATCAGCCTTCACTGAAATTAATGGGAGGCAGATTTCAGGTAGAATTTTGAGCTGATTTTGAGATGGAATCTTCCTCAAATTCAGCTACGAAATCAGTCATGTGAACATACCCTAACAGTTAACATTACTTTGTGTACCATATTTAGCTTTTAAATTATTTGAATATTCTCCTTATTTAACATATAAAATATACAGTAATATTTCTTTTTTTAACTTATTAAAAAGCCTACTAGTCCAATAAAAATGACTAGTATATATCGTAACATTCCATCTACCTATCAAGATCAGATTATGTTTTCCAGCTCCATCCAATCTTCCCACAAACCCATATTTTAAGCGGAAACTCCTCCTCAAACTAGTTATCTGAAAGAAGCAATTCCTAGCAAATTCTTGGAAAATGATTGCAGACATTGCATATCTTAAAGTAGAAAGGAAATGAAGGGAGATTAGATACAGAAATGTCCAACTATAATAAAAAAGGATACCTCAAGAAATTTAACAATTAATATTTTATATAGGTTTACAAAATATTTAATTTAAAAAATCAGTTATTCGTACTATTCCTTCAATGTATCATATTTTCCATTGTAAAATAACAGCAGTGCTGTTTCTCATTTACTGTAGAAGTCACACCAAGTAACAATCCATTTAAACAGCCCTAGCTCAACATTCACATTCCTGACAAATTGATTTTTTACGAACCCCTGTTGCTGTTAAAATAGTTGAATCTGTTATTGCTGCTGGCTACAGCATACTCAAAGGGGTAGACTGATCACTATTCTTGGACTGTTTTGTATTTGCATATAGTGAACTAGCTTTGCTGAACCTGCAATTATTACTTATTTTTGTAATAGACATTACGGTATGCTTAAAGACACCAACAAAACCTAAGGAAGAAAATAAGGATGAAAATGCTTATTTATGACTATTTTGTCGGCTTTAAAGACAGAACGATAGCTGGAAAAAATAACATTTTCACTGACAGTTCAGGATAATTAGTTTCCCAGGGAGAAGGCGTTGGTAGCAAGGGGCTTTACACAGGGAGCCTTTGTCATTTTATAGATGCTCATCTGTCAACTGTCGAGTTGTTTCAATGGAGTCCTAGCCATAATGTTTTTCTCCGAACCTTTCCCATCCTGGTGGTCCAAATTAGCCTGAATAATCATTCATCTTCCTATTTGCCTAGTCTGGACTCTTACAATGATCTGTGATACAGCACTCCTGTTGCAGCTGCATAGAGGTGGGGGTGGAAGACCATTTTATAAGAGCTTTGGTACAGAAAGATGCAGTGACTGGACACATTCCTTTATGTGTAGACAAAGTGCACTTAGCAAATTAGTCAAGCTATTCTACCTGTGAAATGGAGGATGAGGGATGAGATTGCTACTTGGACAAAGATACAATAAATGACACTAGGTTTAAATGTAATGGAAGTTTCACACTATTTCAGCCTTTCTTCATCCACTAGAAAATCAGTAGTCTTACCCCGTAAACTATATCTTCCCATTGCAAAGAGGGAGGATACATTAAGATGTGTTCATCCAAATGAAACAATTAGCTGTGCCTCCTCACCAAGGATTTACAGTACCATAAGGAGTGATTTAGTTTCTCTAGATTATTTTAACCTGCAAATGAGAACTGAAGAAGACAAAAGAAAGCTAAAAGTTGATTTTCATGTTCCTTTCCATACAGTTACAACATTTTTTAAGGCGGCTTTTTGGGATGAGCTAAATAATATTCAATATTAATTTTATTAGGAGCATTCTCTCTATTGCAAGCAACAGCAATCTGCATCTCGAAAATTGTCATGGGTCCATCAGCAAACTATAAACTAATTTTTACAACTGCCCTTAAGCTGGCCATACACATTATATGTGTAGTGACTGAACCTAGTCAGTGCAGCTAATCAAATGCCCTTTATTAATTGAGCAAGTGTGACCACCTCTATTAATACAGCAGATTTGGCAGTAGGCTGGTCTAGAGTATTCAGGCATGTGTTAACCAGGGGTGAACCTAGCCTCTCTGCTGCCTGAGGTAGACTATAGAAAGGCACCCCCCAAAAAAAAAAAAAAAAAAAAAATTGAGGCGTTTACATCCTACTAGCGTCACATGCTCCTATCATCACACAATAAATGTATTATAACTCTTGCCAGAAATCTGAGAGGAGGTCAGTGCTGCGGAGCGGAGACCATAACTTACTGACAGCTTCACTATAAAGTTATTTAATAACATTGTACTACACACAGGCTCATTTTCAGCCAAAAAAAAATAATAAGATCGCACATGGACCCATTATGGTCAATGGGGCCTTTCACACATCCACTGTCTTTCACGGATGGAGAGACAATGAGAAAAAAATGTGGAATGCACTACTTATCTGCTCTGCTCTGCTCTACTCTACTACTATTCAAGTCTATGGGTCTGTGAAAGTAAAGGACAGCACACTGACATCATCCATGGAACAATGCAGGCACCTGAATCATTCCCCTCTTTGTGCAGGAGCTGTCTGTCAATTCAAATGAATTCACAGTAGCTCCTGCTTCCATCTGCCACTCCCTATCCCTATCTAACACTTCAATGCTATTGGGTTACTCCCAGTCATGTTGACAGTACGTCACTTCAGTGGCTTACTTTGAATCTGGCTAGGAGTAACTCTGGACACATAGCTAATGCAGGGATTCCTATGTAGCATTAAGGGTATGTTCACACAGAGAATTTTTACGCGGAATTTGTCAGGCAGAAAATTTCTGCTGCAGGAATTTGTAGCAGTGCTGTTGGTGCTGTTTCTGAAATTCTGTTTAAAAAAACAGCTCCAAAATCTGCCTGTCATTAAGAATCTACCTGAAGTACAAGCAGGATGCTTCCTTTTTCTGCTAGCTGAAAAAAATCAGCTACCAGAAAGTTTCTGCTTTTTTCATCCATTGAAATGAACGGGAGGCAGATTTCAGATGTAATTTGAAGCTGATTTTGAGGTAGAATATGCTCCAAATTTCTCCGTATGAACATATCCTAAGAGTTCTTGCAGTAGTTCATTCTAGCAGGTGACATGGAGATGCATAAGAATTAACTAGTGACTCCTAAAGCCACAAAGGAATCACTGCATTAGCTAGGTGACTGGTGTTACTCTCAGGCCAGTTGCAGACGACCGTGGGAGAGATCCGTGTGCTATCCTTGTCTTTCGCTCATTGCACACTGACCCATTAATTTCTATGGATACATGCAAACCACCATATTTTTCACTGATCAGTGTGCGAGCCGTGATTCCACACCACGTCAGATAGAACATGTCCTATTCTGTTCAGTTTTTGAAGAACGGACTCGGCCATAGAAGCCTATGGGAGACTAAAAACCTAGGACGGCACACTGATGTACTCCTTGTGTCATCAGGACAAGCTAGGGATATAATTAGATGTCACCTGTGTTTATTATGGTGGATCAGCAAACTAGGATCACACACTGATGGCACACTGAAGACACTGTCAGTTTTTGAGGACATAAATCACTGATGCTGAAGAAACACTGAACACACTTTGAACACACACTGAAGTCACTTTGTCCGCAAAAACTGAAGACTAATTGCTAGTTAGCGGACCGCAAAATACCCACGGTCATCTGCAACTAGCCTCAGTCAGATTGAAAATAAACTACTGAAGTGACTTGCTGTCATTGTGACCAGGAGCAACCCGATCACATTGAAGTGTTAGTTGGGGGGGGGGAGCAGGAGCTGCTGGCTATTCATAAGAATTGCTGGGCAGCACCTGACATGCAAATAAACAGTGACCACCATAATATTGCTAAGGCCAGTAATTGGCTACAGTGGTCTCCTGACACAAACAGAACGATCATGTGGTAACATCTGGAGGGATAGGTAATAGAAAGGAACAAGCAGCTGCGAGTTTTTTTGTTTTTTTTTATATATATTCCCTACTACTATTTGCAGCAAAGAGACATCTTTTTACATAATTTGGAGAGCCCCTTTAAGGCTGAGGCCCAAAGTTGTGGAAATGCAGCATTTTTTGTAGCAGATTTTGCTGCGGTTTTTTTTGAGCCAAAGAGTGGCCTGAAAAGGAGTGGAAAATATAAAGGAAGTTCTTAGACATTTCCCTTCTGTTAAATACACTCCTGACTTTGGCTCAAAAAATCGCAGCAAAATCTGCAACAAGAAAAGCTGTGTTTCCTCATCGTGGGGCTTCAGTCTAGGGCCCCACATTGAGTAAATGCTGTAGTTTGCTGCAGCGGAAACACCGCAGCAAAAACCACAACATTTTACAGTCCCTGCAAAGTGGATGGGATTCTACCGAATTCCATCCATACATTGCAGAAAAATACCCACAGCGGAAATGCAGCGATTTCCAAAACCGTTTCGTTTTTGGAAATCATAGCATGTCAAGTATACCTATGGAAACAGTTTCCCTATAGGTATAATTGATGCAAGTATTCCTCTGCGGACTTTCTGTGAAAAGTGCTGTGGGAAAAACCGTGAGCGTTTCCACCACGATTTTTCCTGCAACGCTTTTTCACTGCAGCCTGCTACGTGGGGCCTTAGCTTAAAGGAGTTTATGCCATGCCAGCAGTCAGACCCCCACCTGGTGAACCAGGGTCACAGGAAGGGCTCCAGGTAGGCAGCAGGACTAGACCATATCTACAGTAGTTGATGTGAGAGGAGGGAGACTGCAGGAGCTTTACAACAAACAGGTGCTGGGTAGACAGGAGGAGTTTTGCCCACTGTAACTTGGGCTGTGTCAGGTCACTCCAGCAACGAAGTGATGCACAGAGTGGGCGGAGCCAGGAAGCAAGGATGAGTGATCATCCAGGAGGCGGAGCAGCCGTGATGGAAGTTAGTGTGTGCTGCAGGAGCTGCTGATGAGTGAGTGTGCAGCACTGTGCTGCAGCAGTACCTGCCTACACACTGCCGAGCTCCAGTCATGCTAATCTCCTCCCCTGGTGGCTACACCTCTACACCAGCCCAGGACAGGTCCTGCTCAGCGTGTTTTTAAAGTGGCTTGTCTTGGATGGTTTAGGTTAATGAAATAATGTACCAAAATGCTGCCCCCTAGGTTTCCATGAGTAACGCCGCCTGAGGCAGCCACCTCATGCTGCCTCGTTGAAGGTGCGCCCCTGGTGTTAACACAATGACAAGGGGGAAAGACTTCAGCAATGATCATAGGAAAGCAATTGTGGCTGCCCATCAATCTGGGAAGGGTTATAAGCCCATTTGCAAACAATTGGAAGTGAATCATTTTAAAGTGAGAAATATTATTTAATGGTGGAAGACATTCAAGTTTATAATGTTCACAGGAGTGGACATTCCAGCTTGTGAGACCATGCAATGCTCAGAGAAATTCCCCCCAAAAATCAAGAACTACAACTAATACTCCACGGGCCTCAGTTAGCATGCTAAGTTTGTGAGTTCATGACAGTACAAATACTACAAGCATGACTTGTTTGGAAGGATTGCCAGGAGAAAATATCTTCTTTCTAAAAAGAACATGGCAGCCAAGTTGCATAGTTTCAACAAACCATACAAGTTTGGGAACAATGTCCTTTGGACAGTCAAAGCAGAAGTGAAGATGTCTGGCTCTAATGCACAGCACCATGTCAGCACATACACCTCATACCAACTGTCAAGCATGGTGGTGGAGGGGTGATGATTTGCCTTGTTGTTCAGCCACTGTACCTGGGCATCTTGCAATCCTTCAGTCAACCATGAATTCCTATGTATAAAAAAAGTATTCTAGAGTTAAATGTTAGACCATTTATCCAACAGCTAAAGCTTGCCAAAACTGAATCATGCAACAGGACAGCGATATAAAGTATGCCAGCAAAACTACAACAGAATGACTGTAAAAAGAAGCGAATCAAGGTGTTGTCAATGTTAAGACCAAGTGGTTCTACAAACTTAGGGTGTACTTAATTTTTCACACATTGCTCTTCCATTTTGACTGTATATTGTTAAATCTCTTATATATATATATATATATATATATATATATATATACTCACGTGGACAAAATTGTTGGTACCCCTCGTTTAATGAAAGAAAAACCCACAATGGTCACAGAAATAACTTGAATCTGACAAAAGTAATAATATATAAAAATTCTATGAAAATGAACAAATGAAAGTCAGACATTGCTTTTCAACTATGCTTCAACAGAATTTTTAAAAAAAGAAAACTCATAAAACAGACCTGGACAGAAATGATGATACCGTTAACTTAATATTTTGTTGCACAACCTTTTGAGGCAATCACTGCAATCAAACGATTCCTGTAACTGTCAATGAGACTTCTGCACCTCTCAACAGGTATTTTGGCCCACTCCTCATGAGCAAACTGCTCCAGTTGTCTTGGGTTTGAAGGTTGCCTTTTCCAGACGGCATGTTTCAGCTCCTTCCAAAGATTCTCAATAGGATTTAGGTCAGGACTGATAGAAGGCCACTTCAGAATAGTCCAATGTTTCCTCTTAGCCATTCTTGGGTGTTTTTAGCTGTGTGTTTTGGGTCATTATCCTGTTGCAAGACCCATGACCTGCGACTGAGACCAAGCTTTCTGACACTGGGCAGCACATTTCTCTCTAGAATCCCTTGATAATCTTGAGATTTCATTGTACCCTGCACAGATTCAAGACACCCTGTGCCAGATGCAGCAAAGCAGCCCCAGAACAGAGCCTCCTCCATGTTTCACAGTAGGGACAGTGTTCTTTTCAAGATATGCTTCATTTTTCCGTCTGTGAACATAGAGCTGATGTGCCTTGCCAAAAATTTTGATTTTTGTCTCATCTGTCCATACGATGTTTTCCCAGAAGCTTTGTGGCTTGTCACCATGTAGTTTGGCAAATTCCAGTTTTGTCAGATTCAAGTTATTTCTGTGACCATTGTGGGGTTTTGTTTCATTAAACGAGGGGTACCAACAATTTTGTCCACGTGTGTATATATATAAAAATTAGTTTCTGTCTGTCTGTTCTTTATGCGCGACCAAACGACTGGACCAATCCTCACCACATTTGGCACATCAGGTGTCCGGGAAGATTTTAGACTGGGTCTCAGCTCTCTAGGATGTACCGTTCCTGAGATACAGTATTCCCAAAAAATGACCTGCATTAGTCAATACAAGCCTGCAAGTCTTTCACTCATATTCCAACTGCCATATACATGGTCACATGTCCCTTATCAGCCAATAGAAGCTCGCAGGCGCTTAGTCTCCACAGGCAGACAGGTTTACACTAGGTTTCCATAGCAACCTAGCTATTTATGACCTGTATCAGTCAATAGCAGTTTGCAGGTCCTTAAATATATCAAACAATATAAGTTCCCATGGCAAACTGGGTCAGTTCCTTCTACTGTTCTAAACTATTGGTCCAGAATTCCATGGGGTAAAAGTTATCTGCTGGAATATAGAACAGTTACCTGCTGTCAGTGCTGCAAGGTGAAAAATTTCTAGTTCATTATGTTTCAGATACTGTACAGGCTACTGATGCTGCTCCTTTTTCTCATACTACTTGTAACTGTGGCACTGGCAGAGGAGGTGGAACACTGACTGTTTGGTGGCCTAGGATCAGTCAGAGGACACCTGGGCAGAGGTCTCCCTAAAAGCTGCGGCAAGCTGGGTATACAGGCTATCCTGATAACATGCTAATTTTTCCATCCTTTGGGAAGTAGGGAAGAATTGCCCCATTTTATCTTTATAGCAAGGGTCTAAAGACACAGCGATCCAGTACACATCCCTCTGTTTCATGCTAATAATACATTTGTCCCCGTGCAATTGTGAAGCATACAGCCTGCCATGCTTGCAAGTCTGTGCACGGACCCAGTGGCCTACCATGGTTGGTCTTCATGGCCAACTTGGTTGTCGTCCTCATCACCATCTTGAAATAAATTAGGGTTAGCCTCCTCCCATGCCTGTGACATATCAAGGCCCCCTCTACATCCAAAGGAGAGTCATTCTCCTCCTCCTCCTTTTTCAAGACTAGGACTTCCAGGTCATCTACCATATGAACCTGACCCAGTACTTCAGCAACGTCCAATTCCCCTTGAATTAACCCAGGGCAATGATCGTGACCAAGAATTGGAAGTTGTTCCTCTTCTTCCATCCTTCGTTGCATTTCTTTCATGAGCCAGTCTATGTCATAAAGTCCATGTGATCCTCCTTCTCCTTTGTATTTTAACTGTGCAATACATGTAGCAGCCATTTTAGTTTGCCTGCACTAAATAGCAAAGGTTTTGTTTTGATTATAAAACGGAAACTTTTTGAAAATTGGGGTCGAAACTGGTTTGTTGCTGAATTGAATTGCCCTTCTCTAGCAACATCATACTGTATTGTACAAAATGCTATAAAGTGGTGCATGTGACTAAATATAAAGATATAACATTTTTTAGTTTATATCAGTCTTAAATAAATGAGCGTAGTACCTGGTTAAAAAAAACATAACACAAACATAGCTCAAATTATATTTTTGCTCAAAAAAATACAGTGTCATGGATTTACAACTGGAATTCACAAAAATGACAAACAGTGCAGATTTGCAAAATTATATTTTTATTATTTCTATTTTTTTCTTGCAAATCATTCCTTTTTACTTATGCTTTTGCATTTTAGGATGTTACTACATCACCTCAGTAGCAGACAAAAAAGAGCAGACAAAATGCCATATTTTCAGCAAGCTGTATTTAAAAAGCCAACACCAAAAATCCCAGTAAAACAAGAAATAAAATTCTTTCTATGTAGAAGTTTTCATAATTTCTTATAGACTCCAAGCTAATACTATTTCTGTCTGCAGCATTGAAGTTAAATAAATAGTTTATATAATAGTTTTTGATAGACATTTTTTAGAAGTAATTATTGTGACAGCTATATGTCTTGAAGACAGAAAGTTACTTTTTAAATATATCGGATATCATATTCTTACTTTCTAGTTTTGGTAAAATAAACATCTTGTTAAAAAGCACTTTGTTCACATTGCTACATGTCTAGAATTTTACACTTAAATGGTATATATTTAAATGTAAAAGAAAAAGTTATCCTGTTCTTCAGGCAAGGAGACCCTGGAGGATTGCATTGCAGTCAATGTTGCTTTAATTAAATTTAATGCTGTGTGACACGCACTCCTGAGAAACTTTGATGAATGACTGGGGTAATTCACACAGCTCACTAAAGGGCATCCAGCCCTTGCAGGGGTGTCAAGCCAGGATGAATTGGTTATTACAGGCATGTTTATAGACTGTCTGAGGGACCTTGTATCTTGTGTGGTAATGTCAGAGATAATGTTATGATTCTCTGGAGCTTGGGGGTCTTTGATGACACGGTTAATGAGATGTACCAGGGAGTATCCCAGCAGGTTGCTCTCAGACCTCCCACATCAAAAGGAGCAACTTTACCCCTTCGAAGCTGTAGTCCCAAATCCCTCATCTGGGCTTTTTCTTTCCAAACCTTTTCTCGTTCTTTGTCAACATTAACTTTGTCTGTCAGTTCAAATTCAAAAGTTGTTACTTTGCAAGTTTTTTTTCCTTCATTTCCTTTGACCTTCCCTCACAATGGATTCTAGAACTACATGGAAGCATGTAATAGAGGAGAGAAAGTGATGTTCGAAGAATAGTTCACTATGATATATATATATATATATATATATATATATATATATATATATATATATATATATATATATACAGCATAGAAAAAGTTTGGGCACCCCTATTAATCTTAATCATTTTTAGTTCTAAATATTTGGGTGTTTGCAACAGCCATTTCAATTTGATATATCTAATAACTGATGGACACAGTAATATTTCAGGATTGAAATGAGGTTTATTGTACTAACAGAAAATGTGCAATATGCATTAAACCAAAATTTGACCAGTGCAAAAATTTGGGTACCCTTATCATTTTATTGATTTGAATACTCCTAACTACTTTTTACTGACTTACTGAAGCACAAAATTGGTTTTGTAACCTCACTGAGCTTTGAACTTCATAGCCAGGTGTATCCAATCATGAGAAAAGGTATTTAAGGTGGCCAATTGCAAGTTGTTCTCCTATTTGAATCTCCTCTGAAGAGTGGCATCATGGGCTCCTCAAAACAACTCTCAAATGATCTGAAAACAAAGATTGTTCAACATAGTTGTTCAGGGGAAGGATACAAAAAGTTGTCTCAGAGATTTAACCTGTCAGTTTCCACTGTGAGGAACATAGTAAGGAAATGGAAGACCACAGGGACAGTTCTTGTTAAGCCCAGAAGTGGCATGCCAAGAAAAATATCAGAAAGGCAGAGAAGAAGAATGGGGAGAACAGTCAAGGACAATCCACTGACCACCTCCAAAGAGCTGCAGCATCATCTTGCTGCAGATTGTGTCACTGTGCATCGGTCAACAATACAGCACACTTTGCACAAGGAGAAGCTGTATGGGAGAGTGATGCGAAAGAAGCCGTTTCTGAAAGCACTCCACAAACAGAGTCGCCTGAGGTATGCAAAAGCACATTTGGACAAGCCAGCTTCATTTTGGAAGAAGGTCCTGTAGACTGATGAAACAAAGATTGAGTTGTTTGGTCATACAAAAAGGCGTTATGCATGGCGTCAAAAAAACACAGCATTCCAAGAAAAACACTTGCTACCCACTGTAAAATTTGGTGGAGGTTCCATCATGCTTTGGGGCTGTGTGGCCAATGCCGGCACCGGGAATCTTGTTAAAGTTGAGGGTCACATGGATTCAACTCAGTATCAGCAGATTCTTGAGAATAATGTACAAGAATCAGTGACGAATTTGAAGTTACGCCGGGGATGGATATTTCAGCAAGACAATGATCCAAAACACAGCTCCAAATCTACTCAGGCATTCATGCAGAGGAACCATTACAATGTTCTGGAATGGCCATCCCAGTCCCCAGACCTGAATATCATTGAACATCTGTGGGATAATTTGAAGCGGGCTGTCCATGCTCGGTGACCATCAAACTTAACTGAACTGGAATTGTTTTGTAAAGAGGAATGGTCAAAAATACCTTCATCCAGGATCCAGGAACTGATTAAAAGCTACAGGAAGCGACTAGAGGCTGTTATTTTTGCAAAAGGAGGATCTACTAAATATTAATGTCACTTTTCTGTTGAGGTGCCCATACTTTTGCACCGGTCAAATTTTGGTTTAATGCATATTGCACATTTTCTGTTAGTACAATAAACCTCATTTCAATCCTGAAATATTACTGTGTCCATCAGTTATTAGCTATATCAAATTGAAATGGCTGTTGCAAACACCCAAATATTTAGAACTAAAAATGATTAAGATTAATAGGGGTGCCCAAACTTTTTCATATGACTGTATACTGTTATGTATATTTGTATTTATTTTATTTTGTTATAGTCTTAAATTTTAAGATGTATTATTCAAATTTCCATTTTTTTTTTTTTTTTTTACATTTAGACATGCCATGCACTGTGGCCTGCACTAGCAAAATTCTATATTTTACTTTAAATTATTAGTTTTCTCCCCTTGGCCATTATTCAATGATGTATCTAGGCTATTGAAAGGAATGAAGACCCTAACAGTAAAAACCATTTTTAATGCTTTTAACTCCCAACATTCAAGGGGTGTCATAAAGCTGTTTCTATTACACTGTAACAAATGAATGTTGACTAAGGCTATGTTCACATCTGCGCACAGGTCGGTGGACCTGAACAACAGAGAGCCGGACCAGTAAAACAGTAGTTACCTGCAGACACCTGCGGACCCCAAAGACTATAATGGGGTCCGCCGGGTGTCCTTCGGGTTTCTGCCGTTTTTAAACTGAAACTTTTGGAAAGAAAAGTCCTCCATGCAGGACTTTTCTCTCTGCCAAGTTTCAGCGGTTTCTGTGGCAAAGTCTCCAACAGAGACTCCGGCACAGATGTGAACCTAGCCTAAGTGAATGGTATAATAAAGTATAAGTGAAGTTGGCCTCTTGTGGACATGAGAAAGCATCTAATACAGCAGGAAACCGGAAGTTCTAGCAGAAGACAAACCCACTGAACTTTGAGGTCAATCACTTTCCATTATAATCTATTTTTTATAGCAACTGGCCCTTCCATATACATTTCCACCTTCCTCTGGGGGACTGAAGGAACCTTGGGGTGATACTATTTCTTTCATGCCTTTTATCAGACTCAGAATGCTTGACTGAGAAGGATAAAGCATATAGATGCCAAAGGCTCAGGACTCTGGGAAAGCTGGGTGGGCATGGTCCAATATGCCTGTAGAAGAAGGTGCAGAGCCAGAGTATACGTGGGTAGCGTTCTATCATGAAGAAACAGTGCTTCTCAGTCAAGCATTCTGAGTCTGATGAAGGCTGTCTTGGCCGAAACATCACATAATTGCTCTACTTGACTAAACACGTGTTAAATAAAAATACAAATTACTTTAATTAACATCCATTGGAGTATGAGATCCTTTAATTTATTTATGGGTTGGGATCCTATCTTCACACCTTCCAAGGAGTGCAGCCTACACTCTACACCAGGGGTAGACAACCTTTTTTGTTCGGCATGCAAATTTTAATTATAAAATCAAAGATGAGGTACTCGGAGTGTCGGTCAATAATTGTAAGGCTGACGACCCCTAAACTAAAGTCATATACCAAAAACCATAACATAGAAGTTCTGCCACCAGATGCTTTAGGACGCATGTGTTTACTGCTATTTCCTGGGATGCAGCTGTACTTTCCGATTAGAAGCAATGAAAGTCCATGTGCAGCCCCCAATTAGTGGTAAATGTATGTGTCCAGGAGCACTGTATGGCAGAATCCTTATGGTGGAAACACACTATGTATCTGGATGCAGCTATATTCTTAGGCCACTGGAACTTTTACTTCGATGTAAAACAGCATTCACATGGTGAATTTTTGCACAAAAAAAAAAATGCCTGAGTTTTCTGTGCAAAAACAAATTCTTAATACAGAAAACACACCATTATACAGAATAATGTCCCATAGCGGCCCCTGCACACAGTATTATGTCCCATAGCGGCCCCTGCACACGGTATATATCCCATAGAGGCCCCTGCACACGGTATTATGTCCCATAGTGGCTCCTGAACACAGTATTATGTCCCATAGTGGCCCCTGCACACGGTATTATATCCCATAGTGGCCCCTGCACACAGTATAATATTCTAACTTTTATAATATTCCAATTTTCGCTACTCGGTAGCTATTATTATACTGTGGAGTCTCTTCTCACCTCAGAGTATAATAAGTGGAGAGGTGACAAACATAAAAAATAATGTTAACTCACCTTCCCTACATTCCTGAGCGGCTCTGTTCTCTTCAGGCGCTTCTGCCTGTAGTCAGCGATCGCTGATTGGGTCTCAGGGGTCACGTTGCGTCATTATGCGTAATGATGCCGGATGTGACCCCTGAGGCCCTGTCAGCGGTCTCTTACGTCAGGTGGAAGTGCCTGAAGAGCACAGAGCCGCCACGGAGCGCAGGGAAGGTGAGTTAACATTATTTTTTATGTTTGATCACCTCTCCTGAGCCTCCGCTTATTATACTCTGGGGTCTGAAGAGACCCCACCGTATAATAATAGCAGTTTCGTTTCGGCCGTGTTTGGTCCGATCGAAACTGCTGGGTGAGGACTCAGGCTTACAGTGTCCATATTAGGACATCCTGAGATATCAGTGTCAAACATCAGATTAATAGCAGTTTACAACAGTGACACCTGACTTTGACTTTGATTCTGACAACGACTTTGACTTTGATTCTGACTCTGACTTTGATTCTGACTCTGACTCTGACTTTGATTCTGACTTTGATTCTGACTCTGACTTTGATTCTGACTCTGACTTTGATTCTGACTCTGACTTTGATTCTGGCTTTGATTCTGACTCTGATTCTGACTCTGACTTTGACTCTGACTTTGATTCTGACTCTGACTTTGATTCTGACTCTGACTTTCATTCTGACTCTGACTTTGATTCTGACACTGACATCTGCAGTTTCTGATTAGCCAACAGATGAGGTCCGCCCCCTATATAACTGTACTTTACAGGGGCTTCAGAATCTTCAGACCTCAGTCCTCACAATAGTGGCAGAAGAATCATTTCAGTGCATCAATAGGTACAGACGTTTCTGACTTTTACTTATCCTAAATAATACTTCATGTTTACTTTACTATGAGTCCACACCCCTTTTTGTACAAGTAATAAAAGTATTTAATACACTTGATGAATGTGGCACACAACATGTTAGAGAGGATATTTGGTGAAAATGATACCAGAAATGTGGAGCATTTTACTTGATAAATCTCCACCATTGTATGTGCTGGCTGGCTTGTATGTATATGAAAAACTCAGATGATGTGTGAGTCTGATCTCTGACTCAGTCAGGTATCAGACAACTTTGTGTCAGACCTCTTTTTATCAGACTCATGGAGCTCTCAGCCTGCAGCCTTATACAAGTATCTTCTACTACTGAGTGTGAGCAGTGAGTTCACTCAGAGTTCAGGCATCCTGGCCAATCACAGTGTAAACTTGTATGTGCTTCATACTGACTGCTGACTTGTGACTCAATCACAGATGAAAGTCAGAGAACATCTGAGGTTTTCAACCAGCCCAGAAACTGCACAGTGTGAATGGGACCTGTTTAGATGCCATTCACTATGCTGTGCCAGTAAATTGCCACAAGTTAGCCACTGGCAAATTTGTAGATAGCCCAGGGGGATTTCACTGGGATTTGATATGTTGTCCATTAATGTCCTTTCGCACCAAATCCATGACATGTGTTTTTTTTTTTTAGCGGACAGAATAACGCGGGGTGCAGGCATTAACCGTGCGTTATTTTTTAACATTAATGTCTATGGCTAACTGAAAGTAATGGACGGTCGTCCGTTATACTGTTGGGTTTTTTCTGCGTATGCTCAGAAAGAAGAACAAAAAAATAAACAAAAATGGAGAGTCTAAAAAACGGACACATTAACATCAGTTACGGTCTGTTATGATAGGTGTCCATTTTTTTTTTACAGACCCAATCAGAACAGACATACAACAGTAGTGTAAACGCCCCCTAAGGGAGCAGTAAACATGAAGTATTATTTAGGATAAGTAAAAGTCAGAAATGTCTGTACCTATTGATGCACTGAAATGATTCTTCTGCCACTATTGTGAGGACTGAGGTCTGAAGATTCTGAAGCCCCTGTAAAGTACAGTTATATAGGGGGCGGACCTCATCTGTTGGCCAATCGGAAACTGCAGATGTCAGTGTCAGAATCAAAGTCAAAGTCAGAGTCAGAATCAAAGTCAGAGTCAGAATCAAAGTCAGAATCAAAGTTAGAGTCAGAATCAAAGTCAGAGTCAGAATCAAAGTCAGAATCAAAGTCAGAGTCAGAATCAAAGTCAGAGTCAAAGTCAGAGTCAGAATCAAAGTCAGAGTCAGAATCAAAGTCAGAGTCAAAGTCAGAGTCAGAATCAAAGTCAGTGTCAGAATCAAAGTCAGAATCAAAGTCAGAGTCTGAATCAAAGTCAGAATCAAAGTCAGAGTCAGAATCAAAGTCAGAGTCAGAATCGAAGTCAGAGTCAGAATCAAAGTCAGAATCAAAGTCAGAGTCAGAATCAAAGTCGTTGTCAGAATCAAAGTCAAAGTCGTTGTCAGAATCAAAGTCAAAGTCAGGTGTCACTGTTGTAAACTGCTATTAATCTGATGTTTGACACTGATATCTGAGGATGTCCTAATATGGACACTGTACAGGCTGTCCGTGCCAGGTAAACAAGCCTCGCGTGCCACTCTTGGCACATGTGCCGGGGGTTGCCGATCCCTGCTCTACACCACTATAGTAAACTATATGTCTCCAGTTATGATTTTGCTGACAAGTAGGAAAGAACATTTGCATAAATATCTCCAAAACAGTGTTTATATGATACATCTACTTTTCTGAGTAGTATATACTGACACCTGCAGGACCCCCCGAACGGAAACCCGAACGCAGACGTGAACCGGCCCTTAGTATCTCCATTAATGTTTTAGAGACTAAGTATCACTTTTGACTGAAGCCTCTTTATCCCTCTCTGCTCCTGAAATGTCCCTCTTTAGTAACTAAACTTGTAACTGTATTTGTAACATGTTTTGTTAATTATTTCATTACAGTATATTGCTACTTGCTGCTTAGAAGTTTATATATTTTACTTGACATGGAAGTATACTGCTTACAGATTACATCCACCTTCACAGTCAGTCCAATGCATTAAAAATAAGAGACAAAACAACTTTGCATTTCTTCAAGTCCTGTTTTTCTAGGTGAGATGGTATTTGGTTATTGTTTCCAGGCAGTAAAGTGAATGGAGACATTACTTCAAAACAATGTCCACAGTCATTTAAGATATTCAGCATATCCTCTAATAGGAGTACAGGTAACATTGTTGTCTCTAAGCTGGTGATGTGACATTGTAGTTTGTAAGGCTGAAAAAAGACATACGTTTATCCAGTTCAGCCTATTATTCTACAATGTTGATTCATATCCGATTTTTCTGATTTTAGGATAAAAATTCCATCACCAGAAATCTAGTAACTATAATCGTTGATTATGATGTTATTCTGTTTTCCCTTAGTCCTAACAGCAGCACAATACGGGGAATTTCTGCCCCTGTGTGCTGGTAGGACAGGCGGAATTTTTAATTAGCATAATTAATTGCAGGACAACACCACTATAAGAGGGCAAAAGAGACCTCCCCCTTGTGTGAATTATAAAGAAAGAAAAATATTAACTGAGGGGGGAAGCTTGTGCTGCTGTTAGGACTAAGAGAAAACAGATTAACATCATAATCAATGATTCCCTTACGTCCTACCAGCAGCACAATATGGGGATGTAGCAAGCAGATCCCCTAGGGAGGGTTCTCTCGCACTGTAGTGCTTAAGACAGTATGAATGTCCAAAGGCAGCAGCCTCTGAACTACGGACATCTAACCAACAGTGTTTAACAAAGGTTAGTTGGGATGACCAAAAAGCAGCTGCACAAATCTGCTCAAGAGGCAAGACTGACTCTCAGCCCAGGAGGCCGACACAGCCCTGGTTGAATGGGCTCTCATGAACTCGGGAGGTGTTAACCCCTGAGAGCAAAAAGAAGTTTTAATTTCTTCCTTAATCCATCTTGATAAAGAGGGTGTGGAAGCCTTGAGACCTTTGTTTCTACCATATATATTAATTAAGATGTTCTCCGATCTTCTAAAGGGCCATGTACACAGAAGATAAATTTGGAGACACCTCACCACATCCAGTGTATGGAGTTTTTCCCTCCTTCTTGGAACATGGAGCTGAGAAAGAAAAGTGGTAAGGAGACCACCCAGTTGATATTAGCCCGAGAGGGCACTTTAGGATTAAACCCAGGAAGAAATCTGAGTCGGACCCTATCAGAAAACAATTAAATATATGGCTCTTCAGAAGAAAAGTCTGCAACTCTCCTACTCTTTTTGCTGAGGTGATAGCTAGCAAAAAGGTGGTTTTGAAAGCCAGAAACTTAAGATCCACCTCCTCCAATGGTTCAAATGGCGGGCCACAGAGACCAGAAAGAACTGTAGATAGATCCTAGTGTGGAACAGGAGCTGCAACCACTGGCCTAAGTCTCATAGCATCCTTAAGAAATCTGGAAATTAAGGGGTTATGAGACAATCATCTGCCTAAGCAGGCAGATAGGGCTGAAACCTGTACCTTAAGTGTGGCAGGGGAAAGGCCCTTATCCAAGCCGTCCTGAAGAAAATTTAGAATCACTCTCATAGAAGGATTCAAACTATTCACTTCCTATCTGGAGCACCACTCCTTGAAGACATTACCTATCCTTAGGTAGCTTTTATTGGTGGATTTTGCTCTTGCGCAGGAAAGGGTCTTCAGGACGGCTTCTGACAGTCCTCTAGATTTCCATAGGGGATGACCAACCTTTAGGCTGTCAGGGTGAGATCGGGCACTTCTGAGTGCCCTGAAAAACCTGGTTCTGGATTAGGGGAGGCCTCCAATAGATCCCTCGACTCATTATCATGAGTTGGGAAATCTAAGCTCTTTTTGACCAGAACAGCAGAGTGGCTTGGTCCTGTCTGACTTTCATCAATACCCTTGGTATCATGGAAAGTGGAGGGCAGATGTATGGCAGCCTGATCCTCCAAGGGATGGACAGGGCATCCACTGCCAAGAGATAGTCCTTCTGATACAGTAAGCAGAACGTCTCTACCTTGGTGTTGAGTCTGGTCGCCATAAGGTCTACTTCTGGAAGACCCCACTTCAGGGTGATCTGGTGGAAAACCTCTTGATTGAGAGACCATTTTCCTGATACGGTAAGAGCTTGACTCAACTGATCCGCTATTATGTTCAAGGAGCCCTTGATGTGAACTACGGAGAGATGGGTCACATTTTTCTCTGCCCAGGTGAAAATCAGACCTGCCTCCCTGAGGAGGGATAATGATCTGGTGCCTCCCTGTTTATTATCGCCATGTTGTTGGACCAGATCTTGACAGCTCTTCCTCTGAGAAGAGGAGAACAATGTAGGAGTGCCAGGTAAACTGCTCTGAGTTCCCTCCAGATGATTGATGTCATCCTTTCTAGCCTGCTCCAGACTCCTTGTACGGTCTTCTCATACAGATGGGCTCCTCATCCAGAAAAAGATGCATCGGTCAACAGGGTCCAACAAGGTTGGACCGTGGACATCCGAATTTCAGGTGTATCCACCAGTTGAGAGAAAGACGGGTTCTGAACGAAAGTCTGATCCTCTTGTCAAGACTCAGAGGGCCATGATTTCAGACCCCCAGTAGTTCCGACTGGAGGGGACGCATATGCCATAAAGTCCAAGAGACTGCATTGGCTGAGGCAGACATGAGGCCTAGGACTCTCATAGTTGCCAAGGAAATGCTGAAGGGCAGAGCCACAAACTGGAAATGTCTCCTGTGGCCGGCAATTGAATACAGCAATTCTCAGATACCTTCTGAAAGGAGGATAGCTGGAACATGTAAGTACGCATCCTTTAGGTCGAGAATGACAAGAACATCGCTTTGCTGCAAGGATGTGACCAATTTCATGGTCTCCATTCGGAAACACTCTTTCTTTATGAAGAGACTTAGATATATTAGGACTATAATCATAGATTATATTGGTACCAGGAAGTCTGGAGAGTAGACAACCAAACCTTCTTCTGTGGAGGAAACATTTTTCAAGGGCCTTTGGCCAGGTATTCCAGAATTCAGCTTCAGTGCAGGAAGAGAGTGGGTTGTGATGAATCTGTCTTCTGGTGGGCGAAGAAAATCGGCCTCATAACCCCACTGTATTACCTGTAGGACCCAAGGTCTTGGATCTTACCTGCCAGAAGGTAAGAAAAATGGGAGAGGCATTCCCTAACAAGAGTATTTGCCACTGCAGGAGGTGAGATGCTGGCATGAAAAACCAGGCTTCTTTCTGTCCCCTTCCTTGGGGAACTTATGTCCAGCCCCTATGGACTGATATCTAGCACGCCTCTGATATTGGAGCATAGACTGAGGCGACTGCTGATAACGTCTGCCCTGGCCAGAAGGTCCTGTTTTTCCTCTAAAAGACTGCAGAAGACACTTATCCTTTTTATCGGCAAGATCTTCCATGACGTCGTCCAGGCCTCTGCCAAAATGTTTACCCAGCTCAAAGGGTAGGGAGCATAAGTTATACTTGGATGCATTGTCCGCTCTCCAAGGCTTCAACCATAATGGCCTTCTAACAGCTGTAGAGAGGGCCATAGATTAGGCGGCCATCTTGACTTGGTGTACGGAAGCTTCCGCTAGATAGTCTTCCGCCACGGAAACCCCACCCATAAAGGATAATAGATCGTCTCTGCAGACTCCGGAGTCAATGTCCCCCTCCAGTTGGGCCAGGTCAGAGCGCAACTTATTTCCTACCTCGTTGGAGGCAATGCCCACAGAAGCCTGAGCAGAGGCCGAGGAATAACCCCTCCTAAGGGTGCACTCCATGCGTCTATGTATAGAGACTTGGAGACAATTTAGCTACCGCCATATACAGTCATGGCCAAAAGTTTTGAGAATGACACAAATATTATATTTTCACATGATCTGCTGCCCTCTGGTTTTTATTTGTGTTTGTCAGATGTTTTTATCACATACAGAAATATAATTGCATTCATATTATGAGTAACAGAAGCTTATATTGACAGTTAGAATGAGTTAATGCAGCAAGTCAATATTTGCAGTGTTGACCCTTCTTCTTCAGGACCTCTGCAATTCTCCCTGGCATGCTCTCAATCAACTTCTGGACCAAATCCTGACTGATAGCAGTCCATTCTTGCAGAATCAATGCTTTAATTTTGTCTGAATTTGTTGGTTTTTGTTTGTCCACCCGTCTCTTGATGATTGACCACAAGTTCTCAATGGGATTAAGATCTGAGGAGTTTCCAGGCCATGGACCCAAAATCTCTATGTTTTGTTCCCTGAGCCATTTAGTTATCACCTTTGCTTTATGGCAAGGTGCTCCATCATGCTGGAAAAGGCATTGTTGAGCGCCAAACTGCTCTTGGACGGTTGGGAGAAGTTGCTCTTGGAGGACATTCTGGTACCATTCTTTATTCATGGCTGTGTTTTTAGGCAAGACTGTGAGACAGCCGATTCCCTTGGCTGAGAAGCAACCCCACACATGAATGGTTTCAGGATGCTTTACAGTTGGCATGAGACAAGACTGGTGGTAGCGCTCACCTCTTCTTCTCCGAATAAGCTGTTTTCCAGATGTTCCAAACAATCGAAAAGGGGATTCATCAGAGAAAATGACTTTACCCCAGTCCTCAGCAGTCCACTCCCTGTACCTTTTGCAGAATATCAGTCTGTCCCTGATGTTTTTTCTGGAGAGAAGTGGCTTCTTTGCTGCCCTCCTTGAGACCAGGCCTTGCTCCAAGAGTCTCCGCCTCACAGTGCTTGCAGATGCACTCACACCTGCCTGCTGCCATTCCTCAGCAAGCTCTGCACTGCTGGTAGCCCGATCCCGCAGCTGAAACACTTTTAAGAGACGGTCCTGCCGCTTACTGGTCTTTCTTGGGCGCCCTGGAGCCTTTTTGGCACCAATGGAACCTCTCTCCTTGAAGTTCTTGATGATGCGATAGATTGTTGACTGAGGTGCAATCTTTCTAGCTGCAATACTCTTCCCAGTTAGGCCATTTTTGTGCAGTGCAATGATGACTGCACGTGTTTCTTTAGAGATAACCATGGTTAACAGAAGAGAAACAATGATGGCAAGCACCAGCCTCCTTTTAAAGTGTCCAGTGGTGTCATTCTTACTTAATCATGACAGATTGATCTCCAGCCCTGTCCTCATCAACACCCACACCTGTGTTAATGGAGAAATCACTGAAACGATGTTAGGTGGTCCTTTTAAGGCAGGGCTGCAATGATGTTGAAATGTGTTTTGGGGGATAAGGTTCATTTTCTAGGAAAATATTGACTTTGCAAGTAATTGCTGTTAAGCTGATCACTCTTTATAACATTCTGGAGTATATGCAAATTGCCATTAGAAAAACTAAAGCAGTAGACTTTGTAAAAATTAATATTTGTATCATTCTCAAAACTTTTGGCCATGACTGTACACCTTAGGCAGGGCACTCCAACGATCCTGCTGAGATTCAGCAATGGGAAATAGGGTCCTAAACCTCCTGGATAAAATAGGTTGCCTTTTTGGGATCTCTCCACTCCTCTGTCATAGCTTTATCCAGTGTCTCGTCCACTTGGAAGAACCTAGGCCCCCTATTGGTGGAAATAGAGGCTTCCCCTAGTTCAACATCTCGGTCCCTTGACCGGATGGACTTCAGTAGCCTATGCATCCTTTCCAAGGGAAACAGAGGCCTACTGGATTTTTCGAAGTGTCTTCATCAGACGAGTGTGTCTCATTGAGCATGTGAAATTCCTCCTGTAAAGTAAATGACTGAGAATGTCTCTCAGTACGAGGCTTCTTAGAGATCTGAGATGTCGAGTTCCAGAGCCTAAAGTTGACAACCTCACTTTCCCCAGTTCCAGAGCTGAAGCGCCGCTGAAGATCTCAGCCAGGCCTGACGGTGCTTAGCGGCTGTGATCTGACAAGGGCAGGCACACCCAGCCCAGAACGGCCACTGACAACAGGGCACAACAGGGAGAAACAAGGAAACCTCGGGAGTAACAAACTCCCAAGGAAAAGAGATGAACAGCTCAAGAGGAGAAAACTACTAAAAAGTAGTTAACTCTCAAAATCATTTTAGGAAAAAATGGGAGGACAAAAGAGCCTCCCTCCACCTGCCCCACCACACAGTACAGAAAAAAACACAAAGGGGGTCTCTTTTGCCCTTTTATAGGGGTGTTGTCATGCACTTAATTATGCTAATTAAAAATTCTGAGACGTGGCCTGGCCATGGAGAAGTGAGGTCGTGTTTTGCCTCAGCTACTTCCCTGGGCCTCCTGGGTGTACGACTACAGCGCTGACCAGCGACTTACCTACATACCTGACTATGGGCAAGTCCCGTAGGATCCCTCCACGATCCTCTTCCACCCCTCCGGGGGGCCCACAAGACGCCTCCATCAAGCGGTTCCTCCGTGGCCCGCGCGCAGCAGATCCCGACATGGCAGCCTCCAAAATGGCACCCGACGCTGCGCTCCCTCCACGCAGCTCCTTGGCCTGTTCTTCACCCACAGAAGCTCCAGCAGCGGCACCTGTCTCCTCTGCGGGCTCCGGAGTGGCACCCCTCCCTCCGGATGCTTCCTTCCTAGTCCTCCTGCGCTGTGGGCCACTGGAGGATCTGGATACCGCTCGGCCCCATCCTTCCCTCTGTCAACGGGGGCATCAGACATGGGCTGGCCTTCCATGCCGCCATCTCCTGCATCCTCACCAGCGCTCCCACAGCCAGGACCTGCGCTGGGAGCCTCCCAGCCCTCTGCGCAGGCCAGAAGTGGACCTCTCCAGCCTCTGCACAGCTCTCCCCTCCTATGAAGGTCTCTTGCTTCCTCTCCATCTGCCAGCTTGCATCTTCTGATGGCAGATCCTCAGTCTGCTCCTCCTGGCACAAGGGGACTCTCTTCTGCCACCATGCCTGGATCTGCCTCCTTCTGTAACTCTGGTGTGACCCTGGATCCTTCACTGCTTGGTGCATCCCAACCGGAAGGTCCTGCACTCCCGCTGCACTCCTGCCAACCTTCGCGCCCTCACACTCCTCAGGTAACTCCTCCTGGCGCGGGCCTGGTGCTTCCTGGGGGCAGTGTCTTAGACTCCTCTCATCCTAGGAGCCCTGGGCCTCTCCCATTGGCGCCTTCTCACCCTTTGCCTCTACTTCTGATACTCTGGAGGAGATTCGACGCCTGAGCGCCCATCTTGCTGCCATTCCGACTAAGTCTGACATGGAGGCATATGTGTCCCGGCTGGAACAGTCCTACAAGTGTGAACTCTCTGCTGTTCGTTCTACTGTGCAACATCTGGAGGTGAGGATTGACAATCTTGAGTCTTCATCTGCCACCTCTGTGACCCAACTGTCTGCCCATGGTTCTGCCATTTTCTCTCACACTCACCAGCTACAGTATCTGGCGGACCTTTTGGATGACCTTGAAAATAGAAACAGGCGGAATAACATCGGGCTTCGGGGATTTGCCTAGCCTATTGAACCCCAGCAACTGGACGCTACATTATGTCTAATTTTCAACTCACTGTTGGGCGCTCCACAGGGCTCTCCACTTGAACTTGACCGTGCACATCAATCCTTGGGCCCGCTCCCTCCTGATTCTGCGAACCCCAGAGATGTCATCTGCAGAGTGCACAGGTATCAGTTGAAAGAGGCCATCATGCGCAAAGCCAGAGAGGCTCGTCAGGATATGTTCCAGGACATTCCCATCAATTTACTCCCTGACTTATCCCAGCTTACGTTTGCCTAGCGGCGCACCCTGAAGCCGCTCCTGGACTTGCTGGTTCAACACCAAGTGCCATACTCCTGGGGCTTCCCCTTCCACCTACAGGTTCGTCACGGGGGCCGTGCACTTGTCTTGACACATCCCAGCCTTCACGGTGGCTCTTGGACTCCCTCCAACGTCTGCCTTGGATTGGCCCTTCCTGCCTGGCACTCCTCTACCGGTTTCCTCAGCCCGACCCCAGCCCCCGCTCCAGATGCTTGGCCAAGCCCTAGCCCGAGCCCGGCTTTTCCAACTTGATGCCGTGAACTTTTGATGTTCTAGTATAGTCTTTGTTTCCTTACAACCTCTGTGATTGTGGTCTTCCCTGGAGGGCCGCGTAGTGCCACTGGTGTGGTCAGTTTGTCTGATCTCCATGCCTTCCCTCCAGGGACTGAACCCTTGTGCCCTTCCCCCCCTTTTTTTTCTCTTCTCTTTTTCCTTTCTCCTCCTCCTCTTTTTCTCCTCCTCTCTTGCTTTCCCCCTTTCCCTTTCTCCCAATTCTCTTTTCTCCGCCCTTCCCTCATTCTGGTTCCGATATCCTCCGGGTTGTTTGTGTTATTTGTTTTTGTGTTTTTGTTTTAGCCGGTCAGCAATTGCAAACTGTTCTTGTTGTTTATCCAGTATCATGGCCCGGGAGGGGAGACGGCTCCTTTGTTAGAAAGCCCGTTCCTCACCGGGGTCTTGTGCTGCTGTGTAGCACGGGTTTTGGCATTTATAATCTGCCTTTACCCCACCTTCCTTGAGTGGAGGTTGTTCCCTCCACCCCATAATTTTCTCTCCTTCCTATTGTTTGTTCACCTTGAGTCGCCCTGCCCCCCCTTCCCTCCTCTTGACTATGACCTCCCTTAACTTCTGTACTCTCAACGCTCGGGGGCTTAATGTCCCTCAAAAGCATAATCAAATTCTGTATCAACTTCATAAGAAATGCTCTCATGTCTTTATCTTACAGGAGACTCACTTTAAGAAGTACCACATTCCGGACATTCACAACCGTCACTACACGGAGTGGTACCACAGCGTCAATCCGGTCACCAAGTCCAAGGGAGTTTCCGTCGCTCTTCATTGATCCCTATAACACGAGGTAATGGACACCCTGATTGACCCCGTGGGCAGATTTATGTTTCTTAAATTGCGCACTGTGGGCACTGTGCTCACTGTAGCTGGCTGTTATCTTCCGAACCAGGAGCAGCTACTGTATTGGAAGACCTTAGTTGGCAGGCTGGTAGACTTTAGTGAGGGGGTAGTGATACTTGGGGGCGACTTTAATTTTGTTTTAGATCCATCCCTTGACTCTTCCCCTCCACGCCCCCCCATGCTCAGTCGCACCTGCGACGGTTGGTGAATACTCTTCACAACTCTCAACTAGCATTGATTCGGCCCTTTGGTCTGACCACGTTCCTGTTTTCTTGTCCCTCGAGATTCCGGGGGTAGTGCATCGCCCTTTCAAATGGAGATTGAATGACAGTGTTTTGAAGGATGCTTCTTGTAAGGCGGCCATCAGTGCGGCAATTAGGGACTTCGGCCTCAACCATGCTCATGACTCTACTCCTCTCCCACTACAGTGGGAGGCGCTGAAGTGTGTGATTCGCGGTGTACTGATCAAACACGGTGCGCACCTTAAAAAGGAATGCGCCGCTTGGGTCGTTGTGTGCCTCACGCACATTCATTCTCTTGAGTTGACCCAAAAACGGACCCGTTCCCAGGAGGCCTTAACTGAACTCCTTAATGCTATGGTGGAACTGCGTTCATATCTCGACGAAATCTCGCTCGCTCGTCGCCGTCATCCGCGCGGTAATCTCGCGTATATCCCCCGGCTGTGGGATGGGTCGGGTCACTCGGTCCATAGCCCCACTGATATAGCTGCAGAGTTCCATTCGTTCTACAGCGACCTCTATAACATTTGTGGGCAGTACTCCGATCTCGCCCCAGACGCTCTCTGTGACAAGATCCAGGAGTAAGTATATGACACACCCCTTCCCACCCTTGCGGACACTGATACGGCTCTCCTTGATACCCCTTTTTCCGAGGAGGAGGTCTCGCTCGCCATTCAGTCCTCCCCGTCGGGTAAGTCCCCTGGCCCGGACGGGTTCACTGCTCGTTTTTACAAGTGCTTTAGAGACCTCCTCTCCCCCATAATGACCCGGGTATTTAACAGTGTTGACGACTCTTCCCCTTTCGTGGAACAGTCCCTTTCAGCCCTGATTACGGTCCTCCCCAAGCCGGACAAAGATCCATCTAGCTGTGCCAGTTATCGCCCAATCTCCCCCATTAATATTGACGTCAAATTGTTTGCCAAATTATTGGCCAATTGCTTGTTCTCCCTAATGCCAGGCCTGATCCACACTGATCAGGTCGGCTTCATCTGCGGTCGCGAGGCCCGGGATAACGTATGTAAAACCCTGTTGGAAATCTCACTGGCTAGCTTTAACAACTCTCCAATGTGCCTGCTCTCTGTAGAAGCTGAAAAAGCATTTTCCCAAGTACACTGGGGCTTTCTACGTGCAACGCTTCAGCAGGTGGGCGTGGGTCCAGTTTTTCTGAGCAAGGTGCTTTCTCTTTATGGCGATGCATCGCCGCAGATTCGAGCCAATGGGATCCTCTGGGACTCCTTTCCGGTGCGGAACAGCACGCGGCAGGGCTGTCTTCTGTCACCTCTGCTGTATGCCCTGGTTATGGAGCATCTAGCTGTGGCAATACGGCGGTGTCCGGACATTCACGGCATTCAGATGGGCACCCCCCAGGTTAAGGCGGCACTATATGCGGATGACCTCCTTCTTTACGTTTCCAAGCCGCGGGTGTCCTTTCCGTCTATCCTACGCGAGTTCAGCCACTTCGGTCACCTAAGTAACTTTAAGGTAAATCTTTTTTAAAAGTGAGGCCCTCAATGTCAGGCTACCCTACGCAGAGGTAGCTCACCTCGCAGACGCCTTCCTGTTTAGGTGGCAGAGCACCTCTCTCAAATACCTCAGAATTCATATTCCCCCTGACCCATCCCACCTGTATCGCCTCAATTATCTCCTATTGCTTGAGGCACTCGTGTCGGACCTACGGAAATAAGGCACATATGCCCTTACATGGTTTGGCCATATCCACGCCCTCAAAATGGACGTGGTCCCTCGGCTCTTGTATCTGTTCCAGGCGCTTCCTATTCCTCTCCCACGTACCTTTTTCACTAGAGTTCAGTCCCTGTTTGGGAGATTCGTCTGGGGTTCTGGGTGGAATAGAATAAAATATCAAATACTGACCCATCGCAAGGACAGGGGGGGGGCACGGGCCTGCCGGATCCCAGTCTTTACTACCTCTCTGCGGTTTTCGACTGGCGTTACAGTAGCGTGGATAAGCAAAGGGTCTCTATTGAGGCTGAAATGCTCTCTGTTCTCCTCCTCTCGTTGCCATGGATACCAGCTCATTTCCATCCACTGGGCACTCATTCCTCTCTTCACACTTCCTTAAGACCTGGGATTTGGTGTGCTCCGGTGGGAGAGTGGCTAGAGTTCCGGGCCTCCTTAGTCCCCTTTTTCGTAATCCTATGTTCCCTCCAGGCCGTTCTGTAGACAGATTCCTTTGTTGGCGCAGCAGTGATGACATAAGACTTAGGCAGGTCACCGAGGACCCACCTCTTCCTCCGTTGGCCCAGCTTCACACTTCTCATCCGTACCTCCACTTGTCCTGGCTAGAGTACAGCCAACTTGCGGCCTTTTTGCGGAAATTCTCCTTGCCTCACCTCCTTTCCTCGACTATGACTGACCTGGAGTCCGCCCTTTCCCACGCTGACTCTTCCCCACGCGCACTCTCAACACTTTACAGCATTCTTCTTCAAGACGCTACTCCCAGGTCCCCCTCATTTACAGGCCCCAGGGAGTCGGACCTCCATGCAGGTCTGCCCCCCACTGACTGGGATAGGTCTTTTCCTGTTTGCCCATAAGATTCCGTTGCCTTGCAAGAAAAGAATATCAAGATTCTGTCTCGATGGTACAGGTGTCCTGACTTCCTCCACAGAATCTATCCTGCTGTGACTGACCGGTGTTGGCACTGTGGCACTGAGTAATGTACCCTATATCACATCTGGTGGGAGTGTGATGATCTTAGGCCTTTCTGGGATGCTGTGTTTGACCTGTATGCTAAGGTGTGTGGTCGCACCATTGCAGCAACTCCCCAACTGGCCCTTCTTTCAGTTATCACTGGCAGGATTTCCGCAGTGAAGAAGGATCTCCAGCAACACTTCCTCATGCCCGCCAGGCGCTGGTGAAGCACTACTGTGCCTTCCCTGGTTGAATTCCTACAGGAGCTTCTCCTAATACGGAGAATGGAGGCCCTGGTGGTGGAGGATTCTTCCGATCCATCCAAATTTGATGTCCTTTGGCGGCCTTGGGTGGTGTTTCAGGAATCGTCCAAGTTCTCCTCTTTCTTCTCATGATCCGGAATTACTTCACTTTATTATTCTCTTCTCCTTTTCCTCTTCAGAGGCTACTGGTCATTCTACCTTCCCCCTGATGCTCCCTTTCCCCTCCTTATCTCCCTCATGTGTCTTCCCGATTGTTGTTCCAGTTGTGTGTTCCCCTTGTCTGTTTTGTCCGTCCCTCGGTTCTATGCAGATATTGTTCATATGATCTCATATACCTGGGCCTTTACCACATATTGTGTTTCAAATCAGTGGGCCGGGTTCTCCCCCAGCCTTTTGTGTCTGGGCGAGGCCTGCGCGCCTCTGAGCCTTTGTTGGTTTTTATTGCCTTTTGGTTTCTTTTCTCTTACTCCTCCCTCTTATTTTGTATTGTACTGAAAATTCTTTAATAAACATTGATTATACATAAAAAGTCCGCCTGTCCTACCAGCACATAGGGGCAGAAGTACCCCGTATTGTGTTGCTGGTAGAACGTAAGGGAACCTACAATATTGTTACACTCAAGATCCTTGTAAGCAGGCCACATCGACACCTAACACATGGACGTCATTATCAACTCCCTCTTCCATTCCTCTATCACGCCAACATCAGTCATCCATAAGGCAATGTGTGTCCATAAAACAGCAATATGCACCCAGTCAACCAGCAGTTCTGTAACTTTACTCACTCCAAGCCAAGCTGCTGGAGGTAAAGTCACTGCCATACCACTTAGTGCATTCCACTGCGATTCGCCAACTGATAGCATGCGCTCAACCTCAATGAAGGATACCTGGCCACCATCATTTGTCTAAGAAAGCTTTCCCTATTTTATATCGCCATGTGTCGGAGATTGTGGATTTTTTCCTGGATATGTCAGTATGGGGAAATGTACATGCCACCGTCGACATTAGGAGCAGCAATTACAGACAAGGACAATACATGTCATTCATGGCCCACAGGGTCAATATTTTGAGCAGCAGTAGCCATACTTCAAAAACAAAACCCCATTTATGCAGAACCAGTTCCAACATCATGCAGGGCTCATCCTCCTCTAAATCTTCCTCTCTGGACCGTTTCCTACACCCTACTTCACCAGGGAAAGGTATTTATTCCATTCTTCCTCCACCCTGATTCATGGGTGAAAGGTGAAACCCTGCTATGTGGTTTTACAGTTAATGAGCCTGGACCAGAGGAGCCACACAGCAGAGGTGCTCCTTCTCTACATCCTGCAGCAAGTATCATGCTGCATGGTTCCTTACCAAATACAACTGTGCAGTGTTGTCAGTGATTATTGCTGACT
Source organism: Leptodactylus fallax (assembly GCA_947044405.1). Taxonomy (NCBI): domain Eukaryota; kingdom Metazoa; phylum Chordata; class Amphibia; order Anura; family Leptodactylidae; genus Leptodactylus; species Leptodactylus fallax. Next base: position 1,188,085 of record CAMRHE010000141.1, read on the forward strand.
GCAGTTGGGTTGAAAAACATATTGTCCCTGTATGACGCATGTGCTGAATCTAGTGGTAAACCGCTTTATTAACATGTATAGTAGCTTAAAAGATGTGCTCCTCATGGCTAAAAAAGTCTCTGTGAATTTCAGCCATTCTTATGTCACAAAAAACACCCTGCTCGATTTGCAGCAATAAAATACCTTATACCTTATCTGTGAGGTATCAACTTGGTGGAACTCCACCTTAAACATGCTAGAGCGTCTGTGTGAGCAGCAGAAGGCAGTGAATGATGCTGCATGCAGCAGACCACAGGGAAATGTGCTATTTCAAGGCTCATGAGGGAAGTGTGTCGACTTCTCAAGTCCTTTGAAGAAGCCATAAAATTTTTATTTTTTTTTAAATCAAAGTTTTTTATTTAATTTTTATTGTTGAAAAGCAATATAAAAGTGCAGTACAGAATAGATGTCATACAAATAGTACATCAAATCATATGCATAATATAAAAAACTGTGCACCAATGATGCGTGGGAGAGGGGTATGATAAACAGGAATGGCTACCATTCTTTTAATGTGGAGTTGTACATAAGAGTTGAGAAAGGTAGCAATGTATGTTGTGAAAATACTTGGCAATAATAAGATAGAAAAAAAGAGCTAATGATGAGAGGAGGAGGGGTTAGATAATTAGTAAGGAAAGATGAAGTGGAGGGGTGTAATCAGAGGGGAGGCGGTAAGAGAGAGGTGGGGTGGGGACCGATTTACTTCAGGAGATCCAATCAGACGGACCAGCTTTTCTGAAATTTGGCGTGCGATCTATTCTGCCAACTAGTGAGTTCTTCAAATCACGCAATTTTATTGACTTTGGTAATCCAGAGTTGTTTCGAAGGAGGTTCTTGCTGAAGCCAAAATTGTTTTACAAGAACTTTCGTCACAGATAAAAGGTGGGTAGGTAGGTTAGTTCTGGAAGGATTACAATTTCTAGTGTTATAGTGAAGAGGGATTTCTTGATCTCTCGTATGGTAGTTTGAATATCATTCCAGAATGGTTGAAGGATTGGACAGTGCCACCAGATGTGGGAGAGGGTGCCTTCTAAGTCCCAGCAAAAATTCATAGAGGCTAAGGATTTTTGCAAAAACAGGAGGGTGAACAATACCAACGAGTTAACAGTTTTGTAGTGAGCCATGCAAATGTACATAAGTTGAGTATCCATGTGCAGATTTCAAAATACTGTGAGTATCTTCATCGGGAATTGTAATACCTAGTTCACATTCCCAGGAAGATAGGAAGGTTAGCTTGGTGGTTTTGTTGGGATCGATTTATTTTCTCAAGCATGTGCGAAGTTTTCTTTAGCAAAGGGCTAGAAGAATAGAGTGCTCTCTCGAATGGAGTGAGGTGACATCTGATGTCTCTGTTTTTATAAGCATTTCAGGTTAGTTTTCCATATGAGTTGTGTGGAGGAAGGTGAGATTCGAGTCAGGGAGTAGGGATGTCACTTCGAATGCCAAGTCAGGTTCGTATCAGAGCAGTGCATCCCAAAGGAGGTGATGGTCCTGTTTCTTTTTCAAATCAGAATAGGCAGGCAGATGTTTAGAGAGAAGTTCTGGGATGAGTCTTAGTGGCAGCAATAGAGGGGGTGAAAGGGCCAAAGAGTCCCTGAGATCATGCCAGATGTCACATGTTCCAAGAAGTACATGGTCTGTATTCTTAGGTCTATATGATTTAGTGCCATAGAACCAAAGTAATGATAGGTAAGTCGAACCAAATTTAATAGATGCAATTTGATAGATGAGGCTATTTCCTGTACAGCTGGACAATACCGTCCAGGATTTTAATTGAACAGCCCTGTAGTATCTGGAGATATCCGCAAAGCCAATTCCTCCAGAGGTTTTTCTTCGCAGGAGTAATGTCAGTGGGGGTCTGGGACTCTTGCCTCGCTATAGGAATGAATGGAAGGTTGTGTGAAAAGATTTGAAGTGAGGTGGAAGATGGATGGGCAAGCAATAGAGGATTTTAGGGAGGATATAGGTTTGAAGAAGATTCCGCCTACCGAACCATGAGAGCAGAAGCGAGACATAGGTGATGAGTAGTGAACGAATCTCAGTGACGAGAGATTGGTAATTTTCCTGGTAAAGAGCCGATAGTGTTGAGGTCAGACAAATTCCTAAATATTTAATAGAGTTTGAAGTCCAGAAGAAAGGAGTTAGTAGTCTGATCTTTGCCACATTAGTTGCAGGGAGAGTGACATTTAATACTTCAGATTTTGCGAAGTTTGCTTTGTAGCTCGAAATGACTCCAAATTGGGTTAAAAAATCCACTACTGCCGGTAGACCTTCCAGGGTGGAGATGTGAAAAAGCACATCTTCAGCAAAGGCAGACGTATAAAGGGTATTATCACCAATTTTAAGGCCCTCAATCTCTGGGTGTTGACGGGTGGCCGGAAGAAGTGTTTCAAGTACTGTCAGGAATGTTACATCTATTGTTGCTGTTTTAAGGTTGTCGTGTCAACTAGAGATAAGCGAATTTCTCAAAAGTTCGATTCGGCATTTCGATTCGAAGTTCCAAAAAAATTTGCTTCGATCCAAATTACTTTGCGGCGAATATCGCTAAAAAACACCTATTTCCTAGCTTCAGAGAGCCTGTATAGTGGTGTAGAACACTGTGCCTTGCAGTAACACGCATAGGAAGCCTATTGTGGTAGTCAAACAATATTGTGAGTCAATATGACACGCACATGACAGGCGTCGCTCTTAGAATCAATGCACACTTCACTTATTTGGACAGGTACGGGGCCAAAACTGACCAACTAACTCAAGTGTGAACCCAGCCTTACAGGTCCATGTTAGTGCCAGGTAGAAAGAACCGTGCAGAGACCCAACATCTTACTGTAGAGTAAAAGAGTGCACTCCTTTTACACCATCGTCTGTCGATTCCACATATACTGTATATCTACAGAGTGGCAAGGTGACATAACGTGGAGTTGGCAGCAGCATCAGGAAACCACAGAGTGGCAAGGTGACAGACCACAGGAAGCTGCGGCTGTCTCCTCCACATCTTGACATCTTGGCTAAGCAGTAGCTGCTGACTGTCCTCTAATACCTCCTCTTCACTGTACAGTGGATCTGAGCCCACAGCATAGAGTAGTTCTCTAGCTGAGGGAACAGAAAAGGACAGAGACAGGTTGAGGACACGTGAAGGCACAGGGTCTGCTGCCGGGCCATCTCAACTAAGGGTCGTGTCTGACGAACCCTTGGGATGAATTGGATGACCGAGTCAACCAGTCTACAACCGTTGGGTTGCTGGTCAAGACACGACCGCTACTTGACACTGGGAGCTCAGGCCTCTGTAACTGACCCAGGCTGCCACGCCCTCTTACTCTGCTGCAACCTGTGCCTGCGCCAGAAACATTTAGGCCTGCGGCCCTCCCCTGTGCATGGCCTCTCGTTTCTCTGTCTGACATACTGTTCGATGAAAAAACTTAATTGTAAAGGGCAAAAAGGCCTGTTATTTTCTACTTTGAAGAGAAAGGCAAATATGCCCCTTATTTCTACACCCACTAATGATCACCAATAAAAAAGCGTGATAAAGGCAGAGATTTGTTGCTCAGAATTATTTAATAATTGACAATACTATTTATAAATGGCCAGCAACTTTATACTGATAATAAAATGCTAAATATGATCCTTTTTATGTGTTTTGACACTAATTAACACCTTTAAATAAGTGATAACCGCTAAGAATTATTGAATTATTTTTGACAATACTGTTTTGAACAATGGCCTGCAACTTTGTACTGGTAACAAAATGGTGAATATGGTCCTTTTTATGTGTTTTGACAATAATAAACACCTTTAAATAAGTGATAATCGCTAAGAATTATTGAATTTTTATTGACAATACTGTTTTTAAATATTGCCTGCAACTTTATACTGGTAATAAAATGGCGAATATGGTCCTTTTTATGTGTTTTGACACTAATAAACACCTTTAAATAAGTGAAAACCGCTAAGAAATATTGAATTAATATTGACAATACTGTATTGAAAAATGGCCTGCAAATTTATACTGGTAACAAAATTGTGAATATGGTCCTTTTTATGTGTTTTGAAACTAATAAACCCCTTTAAATAAGTGATAACCGCTAAGAATTATTGAATTATTGAATTAATATTGACAATACTGTATTGAAAAATGGCCTGCAAATTTATACTGGTAACAAAATGGCGAATATGGTCGTTATGTCTTTCCCCACGTTAACCCCTTCAAGACCGAGCCCAAAAGTGCGTTAAGGACCAGGCCTCGTTTTTCAAAACTGACATGTGTCACTTTATATGGCAATAACTTTGAGACGACTTAACTTACACAAGTGATTTTGAGATTGTTTTTTCGTGACACATTGTACTTCATGTTAGTGGTAAACACTAATGAATATTTTTGTATTTATTTATAAAAAAATAGGAAATTTGATGGAAATTTGGAAAAGAATCGCAATTTTCAAAATGTGAAATGCTCTGCTTTTCAGACAGATAGTCATACCACCCAAATACATTAATACATATCATCTACCATATGTCTTCTATATATCGGCATCATCTTTTAATCGTCCTGTTATTTATTTTGGATGTTAGAAGGCTTACAAGTGTAACAGCGATTTTGCAGATTTACAGGAAAATTTCCCAAACTAATTTTTTAGGGACCACTTCAGTTCTGAAGAGGATTATAATGGTCTATATATTAGAAACCCCCATAAATGACCCCATTTTCAAAACTGCACCCCTCAAATAATTCAAAATAACATTTGGGAAGTTTGTTAACCCTTTAAGCATTTCACTTGGAATTAAAACAATATGGAGGTGAAATTTAGACATTTATTTTTTTTTCCCACTAATTCCTTAATTTAGCCCTAAAATTAACACATTCACAAAGGGTTAAAGGAGAAAATGCATCTCACAGTTTGTTATGCAATTTCTCCCGAGCACGGAAATACCCCACAAGTGGGTGTAAACTGATGTTTGGGCGAATGGCAGTGCACAGAAGGGAAGGAGCGACACTGGGCGTCTGAAAAGCAGATTTTGCTGGAATAGTTTTCGATGCCATGTCTCATTTGCAAAGCCCCTAGAGTACCAATACAAAGGAAAATCCCAAAAAGTGACCCCGTTTTGGAAACTACACCCCTCACAGAATTCATCAAGGGGTATAGTGAGCATTTTGACCTTACAGCCGTTTCACAGATTTTGCTAACACTGGGATGTATAAATGAAACATTACTAAAATGTCACTTTATCCCCAAAGTTTTCATTTTCACAAGGGGTTAAAGGAGAAAAAGCACCCCACAGTTTGCAAAACAATTGCTCCTGAACACGGCAATAGCCCATATGTGGTCGTAATCTGCTGTATGGGTACATGGCAGGGCTCAAAATGGAAAGAGCGCTATTTAGCTTTTGGAGGGCAGATTTTGCTGGAATAGTTTTCAGGTGCCATGTCGCATTTGCAGAGCCCCTAAAGTACCAATACAATACAAACCCCCAAAAAGTTACCCCATTTTGAAAACTACATCCCTCATAGAATTTATCTAGGGGTATGGTGAGCATTTTGACCTCACAGCTGTTTCACAGATTTTATTGACTTAGGGACGTAAAAATGTAAAATTACTTTTTTCCAATAAACTGTCCATTTAGCGACATATTTTTAATTTTTGCAAGTGGTTAAAGAAGAAAAAAACACCCCACAGTTTGTTACACAATTTCTTCTGAACACAGAAATGCCCCATATGTGGTTGTAATCTGCTGTAGGGGTACATGGTGGGGCTCAGAATGGAAAGAGCGCTGTTTGGCTTTTGGAGGGCAGATGTGGCTGGAATAGTTTTCAGGTGCCATGTCGCATTTGCAGAGCCCCTAAAGTACCAGTACAATGGAAACCCCTCAAAAGTGACCCCATTTTAGAAACTACACCCCTTAAGGAATGTATCAAGGGATATTATGACTTTGAGCCTAAAAATGCTTCCCAAAAATTAATGTACAAAGTGAAAATTAAAGTTTTTAAAGAAATATTCAATTTCAGTGCCTAATACTTTGCGGCCACTTTGTGGCATCAGAGACATGAACTCCTAAAACTATTAAGTGGGCTATCCCGGGGTCAAAAAAATTAAATATGTGGGTATAAACTGCTGCTTGGGCACACAGCAGGGCTCAGAAGGGAAGGAGCACTGTGTTTTTTTAGCTTTTGGAGTACTTTCTCGTTGCCATGTTGTTTTTGCAGAGCCCTGGAGGTGCCAGTAAATTGGAATTCCCCAAGAAGTGACCCCCCATTTTGTAGGGGCAATTTTAGGGTCTCTGCAAATGTGACATGGCGTACAAAAAAACAACACTCTAAATATGCGCTCCAAAAGCACATAGCGCTCCTTCACATTTGTGCCCTGCTGTGTGCCCAAATGACAATTTATACCCACATGTATGACACTGATGTACCCAGGATAACATACTTAACAATGCCATATGTGGGTATAAACTGCTGTGTGGGCACAGCCGGGCACAGAAGGGAAGGAGCGCTATTTTGGTTTTTGGAGCACAGTTTGCTTTTTGGACACCATGCCACTTTTGCAGAGCCCATGAATTGCCAGTAAAGTGGAATCCGCAGACATGTCACCCCATTTTGGAAACTATACCCTTCAAGGGATTTATCAAGTGGGGTAGCGAACATTATTAACCCTTAAGTGTTGCATTCTTTTAATTTCCAGAAATGAATGCGCAGCTGATAATGAAAAGTTAAAAATGAAATTTTTCTATAGATTCGCCATTTCAGTGCCCAATATGTTGTGCCCAGTTTATGTCTGCAGAGACACACACTCCGAAAACTGGTGAGCGGGGATCCCGGGCACAACAGCTTTTGGAGACTTCATCTCTGATACAAGCCGGGCACAACATATTACGCACTGAAATGTCGTATTCCTGGATAAATTGTCATTTTCACCTTTCGCCATCAGCTGCGTATTAATTTATGGATAATAAATTATAGCAACACTTGGGGGTTAAAAATGCTCACTGTACCCCAGGATAAATTCCTTCAGGGGTGTAGTTTCCAAAATGGGGTGACATGTCAGGGGATTCCACTGTACTGGCATTCCAGCTCTGCAAAAGTGCAATGGCGTCCAAAAACCAAATAGCGCTCCTTCCCTCCTGTGCTCGGCTGTGCCCAAACAGCAGTTTATGCCCACATATGACATTAAGTACGTTATTCTGGGTACGACAAGTGTAATACATGTGGGTATAAACTGCAGTTTGGGAACACAGTAGGGCACAGAAGGGAAGGAGCACTATGTGGCTTTTGGAGCGCAGATTCAGATGTTTAGGATCTGGATGCCATGTCATGTTTGCAGAGCCTCTAAAGTACCAGTAAAGTGGAATCCCCTAGGGAATAACCCCATTTTGAAAAGTGCACCCCTCAAAGAATTTATCAAGGGGTGTAACGAGATTTAGTATCCCAGACGTCACTGCACAGCGGATGGGGAAAAGTGAATATGTAAGCTGTGCGTAGAAAATTGGGTACACTAAATTCCCTACTATTTCCCCATTAGTTCCTATTATTGGGGAGGTCACTCTGGGGGTCACTTCTGGTTTATTATCCCTCGTAAGCTCTAAATCTGGTTTGTACCCTCATATATGCTCGCACAGTTTATACATTCCCTTCCTACCGCAGCCGGTTATGTTCTAATGATTTGGTGATTTTTGGGGGGTTTTTGTCTTCACATTGTACGAGCTATATTTTCTTTATTTCTCTGGTGATGTAGCCATATGAGGGCTTGTTGTTTGCAGCATGAGATGTATTTTTTAATTACATCATTTTTAGGTGCTTACAACTTATTAAATAAATTTTATTAACTCTTTCTTGGTGGATTAAAAAACAACCCCATCAATTCTGGCACTGCGTTTTACCTTTTAAATTTTTCACCATGCAGCGTAGAGTGTAAGTAACATGTTATCTTTATTCTGCGGGTCGGTACGATTACGGCGATACCTCATTTATACTGTTTTTTTATGCGATACCAATTTTGCAGAACAAAAACCCATTTGGGGACATAAATCAATTTTTTTTGCATCGCCATCTTCTAAGATGCGTAGCATTTTTATTTTTCAGTTTAGAGAGTTGGTTTAGGGCTTATTTTTGCGGGACAACCTGTGCTTTTTATTGGTACTGTTTTGGGGTTCATATGACTTTTTGATCACTTTTTATGGCATATTTTGTAAGGTGAGATGGCGAAAAATCATTACTTTTGGCGTTTTTTTTTGCGGTTTTTTTCCCCGACGTTCACCGTGTACATTAAATATGGTTTCAGTTTTATTGTACAGGTTGTTACGGACGCGGCAATACCAAATATGTATTGTTTTTATTAATTTTCAGGTTTATTTTTTATATAATTCATTTTATACAGGAAAAGGGAATTTTTGGGGCTTTATTCTTTTATTAATTTTTTTCACATACTTTATTTATTTTTTCACTTTTTTTTACTTTTTCATGTGTCCCATTAGGACACCTGAGCCAGAGATACTTTGATCTCTGGTTCAGTACTATAGCCTGCAAGACACACGTATGCAAGTGTCTTGCAGCCTATACAGGAAGTTATCGCTATGGAAACATAGCACTGACTTCCTGAGGTCTCGGCAGGATCAACCAGGTAGTGGGGTCTCCAGGCAGCCTGGGGTCACTTGGCAGACCCTAGGCTGCAGATTATAGATATCGGCACCCCCCGATCTTCACCTTGACGACACAGATATAAGTAATGAGCAGCAGTATAACGGCAGTGAGTGCTGCAATGTGAATTATGTTGCAAATTCTTGCTGTAAATGTATAACGTCTCTGCCATTTCGGGTCTCGGCGCCGCCCTCCGTTCGCACGCTGTGGCGAAGGAGGCGTCTTCAATTTGGTTCTTTGTGTAAGTCTCTTGATGCTCAGTCTGAACATGGTCCTAATCAGTGTAATGGATTTCTAACCACACCCGTGTTGTAAGCATTTCTCTCTGGACGGTATAGAGTTAATCTCTTCCTGGCTTGTGTGATTTTGACAGCCTGTGTGCCTATCAGGTGTGGGGTTGGGCCCAGACTTTCTATATACAGGTTGTCACTTCTCTGCAAGTTGCCGGTTATTACACTTGTGTTTTGCCTGCTCTCTTCATTATTTCCCTTGCTACCTTGTTACCTGATTTTCTGACCACTGGCTTTGACTTTGACTATTCTCTTGGATCTCGATTCTGTGCTGCAATTGCTCGATTGTTTCTGACTCCTTGGCTAGCTGACCTCCCTTTGTTGTTGTGCGTCTTGTCTGCGTTCTATGTGATCAATTATTATAAGGAGGGACTGTCGACGTGGTTGCTGGCTGTTACCTAGGACAGATCGGGCAAGTTAGCCAGGGACAGTGGGGGGGATTCAGCTTAGGGTCCACTGTCTCGTTGTGCCCCTCCCCCTAGTTCTCCAGTAGCTTCTGGGGAATCGCTCCTCTAGTGATTCCCTTACAGAATAACCGGCCCATACATTCTGTCATTGCTTCCATAGGGTCAGCATGGATCCTATTCAGGGCCTTGCAGCCAAGTTGGAAGGTTTGGCAGTCCTGGTAGCTGAGCTTCCTAACCAGGTTCAGACCCTTACTGAGGCTGCTGCAGCATCCCCGCCTGTTTCTTCCCCTTTTAAGGTGAAGATGTTACTCCCGGATCGTTTTTCAGGGGATCGTGAAAAATTTGAGACTTTCCGGGAGTCCTGTCGCCTGTATTTTCGGATTAATCCACATGCATCCCAGGCCCAAATGGTAGGAATAGTTATATCCCTCCTACAGGGGGATCCACAGGCTTGGGCCCTTAAACTCCCTCCAGGAGCTGAGGAGTGGACTGACTTTGAAAAGTTTTTTTTGTCTTTGGGGTCTATATACGCTGAGCCAGACCACATTGGTCTTGCGGAATCGCAACTCCTCACCATGAGGCAGGGCAAACGCTCTGCTGAGGAATATTGCGCAGAATTCCGCAAGTGCAGTGTGACTGCAGGTTGGTGTGAGTCAGCTGTAAAGGCCCACTTTAAACAAGGCCTGTGTGACCGTGTTAAGGAGCTCTGGGTTGGTCACCCAGATCCTCCCACTCTTGAGCAGGCCATGACTTTGGCTGTCTGTATTGACCGTAGGATCCGGGAAAATGTTAAAGAGAGAATAGGGTCTGCTTCTTCCAAGTTTTCTGTCTCTCCTGAAAACCCTGTTATTTCTCCCATGACTCCTGGTGAGGAACCTATGCAACTGGGAGTTATGGGCGCCAAGATGCGACGAGAGCATCGTCTCAGGAACAACCTCTGCCTGTACTGTGGTACTTCCGGTCATTTCATCCGTGACTGCTCCATCAGACCCCGCACACCAGGGGAAAAACTTCAGTGCCTGAGTGGTAGTCGGAAGAACCACTCAGGCAACCAGGTATTTGCCAGTAATAACAATAAGATGTTGTTATCTGTGTCTCTGTCCTCTGGGGACAGATCTGTTTCTGGCCAGGCCTTAGTTGACTCTGGGTCTGCGGCAAACTTTGTCACATTTTCGTTTGTCTCAGCTTTAGACATTGAGCTTTTGCCACTTGACACTCCTCTGGCGGTTACTGGAGCGGATTTTGCCCCACTGGCCAGGGGTAAGGTCCGATTCAAGACCCCCTTAATAATGTTGCAAGTGGGTTCAGCTCATTCAGAGGTCATGAGCTTTTTTTTTTGTTATGGAGCATCTGTCTTCCGATATTATTTTGGGGCTCCCCTGGTTGAACCTCCATAACCCTATTTTTGATTGGGGTAAAAGGGAGTTGGTAAAATGGGGAGATCAGTGCTCATCCCACTGTATTGTTGTGCACACCTTAAATTGTGTTACTGAGGAGACTGTCTCGGCTGCAAAAGGTGGGAAACACCAGGTGAATAAAAAATGTTTGCCTGGCCCACCAGTGTCTGTGGTTGTGCAAAAAGACCCTGAATTGAAGGCAGAGAAAATACTGGGTCCTACTAAAACTGGTTTATCTGGTGAGAGTCCGGTGGCCCCTCATAAAGGGGGGGTACTGTAACGTCTCTGCCGTTTCGGGTCTCGGCGCCGCCCTCCGCTCGCACGCTGTGGCGAAGGAGGCGTCTTCAATTTGGTTCTTTGTGTAAGTCTCTTGATGCTCAGTCTGAACATGGTCCTAATCAGTGTAATGGATTTCTAACCACACCCGTGTTCTAAGCATTTCTCTCTGGACGGTATAGAGTTAATCTCTTCCTGGCTTGTGTGATTTTGACAGCCTGTGTGCCTATCAGGTGTGGGGTTGGGCCCAGACTTTCTATATACAGGTTGTCACTTCTCTGCAAGTTGCCGGTTATTACACTTGTGTTTTGCCTGCTCTCTTCATTATTTCCCTTGCTACCTTGTTACCTGATTTTCTGACCACTGGCTTTGACTTTGACTATTCTCTTGGATCTCGATTCTGTGCTGCAATTGCTCGATTGTTTCTGACTCCTTGGCTAGCTGACCTCCCTTTGTTGTTGTGCGTCTTGTCTGCGTTCTATGTGATCAATTATTATAAGGAGGGACTGTCGACGTGGTTGCTGGCTGTTACCTAGGACAGATCGGGCAAGTTAGCCAGGGACAGTGGGGGGATTCAGCTTAGGGTCCACTGTCTCGTTGTGCCCCTCCCCCTAGTTCTCCAGTAGCTTCTGGGGAATCGCTCCTCTAGTGATTCCCTTACAAAATGACCCTGCAAACACCCCAAATTCTTCTCTCAATTCCTCCCTATGCTTTCCCTACAGTTCTAAGGCTCAGCCTCTTTCCCTGAACTTCTATGTTTTCTAAGTCTTTCCCTAGCTCCTGCCGACGACTGTCTCTACAGTAAGAGCAATGTGGAATGACTGTACCTAAAATGGCCGAGGGTTTTTATAGGGCTGTGACATCACAGGTCCTGCTGGCTGCTGATTAGCTGCACGCTTGGCATTGTGGGTGATCCTGCGCTCCCAGAGTCCCTTCCCGCTTGTCCTAACATGTGCGGCGGCCATTTTATAAAAAAATGTGATTCGATGCATCGAAGCGTGAGGAAATCCGGAATCGTGGCGAATCGAAGATTTCCTGAAATTCAGATCAAATTCCACTTCTGCAGAATTGATTCGCTCATCTCTAGTGTCAAGGTCGAAAGTAAGGAAGCTTCCTGTTAGAATTGGTTGTTGCTTCTTCAAGGTTGCCATGACAACATAGGAAAGTTTCCTGAGCAGGCCTTAATAAACCACTCCCTTATCATCCAGCGTTGCTGGCTAATTAGTTTGCAACTTCCTGCTTGGCTTATGATATTGATTTGACTGCTCTGATACTGACCTTTGGCTGTGTTCTTTGATACCTCTCTGTCTAGCAATTTTGTTGTGGCATTCCCGATTCTATTTGACTATTGTCTTTGTTTTTCGGACCTGTCTTCGTTTCGTGATTTGGTTTCTCGTCGCCCCCTTCTGCTGCTGTCCATTCTGTTACCTCTGTCCCTGTGAGTAAGTGTGTGGATTTGGTGTTTGGTTTCTGCTGCAGTGCATTTATTTGTAGTACACTCGTCTGTTTTGGTGACAATTTCGGTCTTCAGATACAGTGTAAATCCATCTCTGTTTGCGAGTATCTCTGGTGAAGGCGTCTGAAGCCAGTCTGAGGCCAGTCTTGGCTCGCAGTGGTTTATTACCTTTAAATAGCATTTTCTACTGCTCGCAGTTGTCAGCCCATTTCTGCTGCTGCTCTCCTGAAGACCAGTACATTTCTTACCTTGCACCAGCATGAAGAGCGAGGGAGATAAAGGACATCCTTGACTTGTGCCGTTTCGATTGTCATATGTAGGGGATATCGTTATCATTACTCTTGAAACAGGCGTAAGGCTGTAAGTACATGTAGAAAATGGTTTCAATAAAGAGGTCAGTGATATTGAACGCTGACGTATAAAGGGTAGACATATAAAGGGTCGATCTCTGGGTGTTGATGGGCGGCCTGAAGAAGTGTTTCAAGTACCAGGATGAAGAGCGAGGGAGATAGAGGGCAGCCTTGACTTGTGCCGTTTTGAACGTCAAGTGTACAGGATAGCGTATCATTAATCTTGAAATGGGCATAAGGCTGGAAATACATGGAGAAAAAGGCTTCAATAAAGAGGTCAGGGATATTGAATGCTGAGAGTATAGATCGCATGAATTGCCAATCTATTCTGTGGAACGCTTATCAGCGTTGACTCCCAACAAAACCTGCTTTGTTTTATGAGCACGGCTAAATGAATAGAGTAGTTTGATGGTGTTGTCTTTGCCCTACCTGCCAGCAACAAAAACAGTCTGATCAAAATTGATTAAGGTGGTTAGGAAAGGTTTTAGTCCGGAAGCTAATATTTTCGCCCAGATCTTCAAATCAGTGTTGAGCAAAGAGATAGGGTGGTAGCTGCCACAGGATGTGGGATCGTTTTCTTCTTTGGGTATAAAAGTAATATGGGCTTCTTGAGCTTGTTTCTGTAAAGAGTCACCTTTCAGCAAAGCATTACATGACAGAGAGAGATGTGGAAGAAGAGTCTCATGGAAAGTCCTATAGAAGGCAATGGGAAAACCATCTGGACCAAGACTTTTTCCTTTAGGAAAGCTGTGTATTACCTCAGTGAGTTCTTTAAGAGAAATGGGCACAGTGAGGCTGGTTACTTCTTCAGGCATAAGATTAGAGAGATATAGAGAATCCAAGAATTGCTTGGTGAGTTCCAACCTCTGGAGAAGGTAGAGTGTAGGGTTAGCACTGTCCAAATTGTACAGATCTGAGTAGAAGGAGAGAAAGGTGAAAGTGATTCCAGAGATGGACTAATTGGAATTTCCAGATTTATCCTTAATGGAAGAGATGAAGCATTTGGATTTGGTTTGGTGAAGCAGTCGTGTCATGAGTTTCCCACTTTTGTCTCCGTGAGTATAGAGTTGATGTTGGTAGTGAAGATAATGTTTAGCCTTCTTGGCATTGATAAGGTCTTTCAGCTCTTCTCTGAAAGTAAACAGTTCTGATTGAGCTGCTGAGGCTTTGTTGTGCTTCTGTGGGCACTCAATAGACTGTATCTTAGAGAGAAGTGAGTCAGTTGAAAGTTGAGACCTTTATAACCTTAGTTGCCATGATTAGGATCTCTTTAATGTAGGCTTTGTTGGCCTCCCATACCATTGTAGGAGACATGTCGGGGGTGGTATGAAAATTAAAATAATCTTGAAGGTGAAAGTTGACTGCGTTCAGGGGCGTAACTACCGGGGTAGCAGCAGTAGCGGCTGCCACAGGGCCCGGGACATTTATTTATTTTTTTTAATGGGCAGTTACCTGCTGGAGGTAATGGGCCCTATTTACTTACCAATCCCAGCTCCTGCTCATGGCCGCCTGCGCTTCCCATTTTGCGGAGGTGACTGTGAGCAGGAGCGGGGATTGTTAACTGAGGCCGTGGGCCGCGAACCCCACAAACACTGCTATCATTATACTCAGGGGTCTTTTTAGACCCCCGAGTATAATGATCGGAGGCCCAGGGGAGGTGAGGGAACATAAAAAACACTGTCACTTACCTCTCCGGTGCTCCGCAGGCTTCGGGCCTGTTTGGTGAAATCACGTGGGCCGGGCCTGTGTCTTTATGCATCGCGACACCGGCCCGGCTCACACGAGATCTGTTCCAACATTGAAGACGGCCAAAGTAGCGGGGAGTGCATCAGAGCCAGGGAGAGGTAAGTATCATTGTTTTTTTGTTTGCATCCTCCCCTGGGTCTTTAATCATTATACTCTGGGGTCTGTAAAGACCCCAGAGTATAATAATCGTTCATGAGTGGTCCACAATGGGGCATAATACTGTGTGCAGGGGCCACTATGGGGCATAATACTGTGTGCAGGAGCCACTATGGGGCATAATTCTGTGTGCAGGGGCCACTACGGGGCATAATACTGCGTGCAGGGGCCACTATGGGGCATAATACTGTGTGCAAGGGCCACTATGGGGCATAATACTGTGTGCAAGGGACACTATGGGACATAATACTGTGTGCAAGGGACACTATGGGACATAATACTGTGTGCAAGGGACACTATGGGACATAATACCATGTGCAGGGGCCAGTATGGGGCATAATACCGTGTGTAGGGGCCGCTATGGGACATAATACTGTGTGTAGATGCCACTATAGAGCATAATAGTGTGTGTAGGGGCCACTATGGAGCATAATAGTGTGTGTAGGGGCCACTATGGCGAATAATAGTGTTCACAGGAATGCAGTTTGTGGGGGGAAGTTTGAAGGCAGCGGACCGGGGGTGTTAGGGGCAGTGGTTCATGGTGGGGGCACATGTCAAATGTTGGCCCTGGGGCCCAGCCATTCCTAGTTACGCCACTGACTGCGCTGACAATCTCTTCTCTGTCCAGTAAAATTTCGTTCAGACACCAAGTCAACTCTTTAGCGGGAAGTTGTTTCAAGGTAAGGGTAGACCACACTGGAGCATGATCTGAGACGGTAATTGAATCAATGCGGGTTTTGGAGGTGGAAGGGACCAGGTCTTGGGACATAAAGATGTAGTCTCATCTTTGATAGGACTCTCTGGGGTTGGAGAAAAAAGAGTAGTTCCATCCTGTAGGGTTGTAAAGTCGCCAGATGTCCACTAGGCGTAGATCCCAAAGTTTCTGATGAAGTTTCCCTAAAGCTTTCTAGGCAGCCTGGGAGGATCCAGTAGAGGTGTCCAGGAGTGCATTTAACGTGAGACTCAATTCACCAGCCATAATGATTGGACCTCCAGCAAAGAGTCATAGTTTTTGCCATGGAACCTTATGGTGGATGGGGGCGTATATGTTGGCAAAGGTATATTTCTGGTTTGCTATAGTGCCCTTGAGAAAGAGAATCCTTCCATCTGAGTCTTCATAACGGTGTGAGCACTGAAAGGGGATGGAGTGATGGAATAATAGAGACACCATTAGTGTGAGAGGCAAGGAATGCGATCTCCTTTGAAATGTGTTTCTTGGAGAAATGCGATGGTCATAGACAGTTTTCGAAGGATCGTGAAGATTTGAGATTTCTTATTCAGAGAGTTGAAACCATGGACATTAAACGTAGTGAGGATCAGTTTGGACATGGTTGAAGAAGTCTACTAGGTAAATCACCTGATAAGTGGGATATGGAGGTGTTAAGGGGAGAAGGGATGTAAGGAGTGAAGGTAAGAAGGGGAGGGAGAGTAAAGGGAAGTAGAGTATGTGAATAGAGGGAAGTAGAGAGAGAAGGGGTCTAGGAAAAAGCTCAGTGGAAGCGTCTGATGACCATTGAGGGGAGATAGGTAGAAAGGAAGTCAGAAAATCTGACTAACTGTGGGGGGAAGAGTAGAGTATTGATCAGGATGGG
Source organism: Leptodactylus fallax (assembly GCA_947044405.1). NCBI lineage: Eukaryota > Metazoa > Chordata > Amphibia > Anura > Leptodactylidae > Leptodactylus > Leptodactylus fallax. The sequence continues at coordinate 1,204,420 of CAMRHE010000141.1, forward strand.
CATAGTAACAGTCTCCAGTAGCAAATAGAAATGTAATAAGGTTGAAGTGAGCAGAACATAGCAATTGTTATGATATGGAATTAATAATAATAATACAGGCAAAATCTGAATACACATATGTCATTCCAGGCATGTCCAGAGGCAAAGAGAGCGTCATACTGGTCGTTCTACCCTTCCCCTGATGCTCCCCTTCCCCCTCCTTATCTCCTTCATGTGTCTTCCCGATGTTTGTTCCAGTTGTGTGTTTCCCTGGTCTGTTTTGTCCGTCCCTCGGTTCTATGCAGATATTGTTAGTATGATCTCATATACCTGGGCCTTCACCCCATTGTTAGTATATTGTGTTTCAAAACAGCAGGCGGGGTTCCCCCTAGCGTTTTGTATTAGGGCGAGGCCTGCGCGCCTTTGCACCTTTGTTGGATTATATTGCCTTTTTGTTTCTTTTTTTTCCCCTACCTCTTATTTTGTATTGTATTGAAAATTCCTTAATAAATATTAATTAAACATAATAACCCCCTTCTATATAATAGTGTCCTTATATAAAACAGTCTCCCCGTAATAATAGCTCCCCTTATATAATAGTTCCTCTTATAATAACCCCCTTATATATAATAGTTCCTGTTATAATAGCCCCCTCATATAAAATAGTCCCCCCTTATAATAGCCCACTTATATAAAATAGTATCCCTTATAATAGTCCCCCTTATAATAGTCCTCCCTTATATATGTCATCTCTTAATAATCCCTTTATATATAACAGTCTCCCCATTATAATAGCCCCCTTATAAATAATAGTTCCTCCAACCTTATAAGTAAGAGTTCCTCCCTTATTTATAATAGTTTCAACCTTATAATAGCCCCACTTATTTGTAATTGTACTCCCCTTTTAATGGAGGATATTATAAGGAGGGCTATAATAAGGGAGGTACTATTATACTATTATTTATAATAAGGGCTATTATAAGGGGGAGCTATTATATATAAGGGGACTATTATAAGTGGGGAAAAATTATATACAATAGCCTCCCCTTATACATAATATGTCATCTCTTATAATAACCCCCTTAAATTTAAGTTTCCCCTTATATACTGTATAGTAGCTCCCTTTATATATAAGTCCCCCCTAGTAACCCCCTTATATATAAAAGTTCCACCTTATAAATAATACTTCACCCTTACAATAGCCCCCCTTATATTTAATAGCCCCCCTATAAATAATAGTTTACCCCATTAGCAGGTAATCCCTTTCCCTTACCAGAAAACAATAAATCTTGTACTCACCTTACCGTGCTCCCACGATGAGCAGAGCAGCCAAGGATTCTCCCTGTAGTTTTGGCACAGGTGGCGCGATGTAGTGACGTCATCACGCCACCTGCGCTGCGACATCCTTTGCCTTACCGGTGGCCTTCTATGACAAAGCAGGGACCTTTCAGCTCTCCGCTCTGTCATAGAATTAAATAGTATCGCATAGCACAGCACGCCGATCCAGCTGTGGAGCTCCTGGGATTCAAGTCATCAGGCTAAAAGTCTGATGCTCCGAATCCCGGGGGCCCCTTTGGGGACGGGGGCCCTGGGCAATTTCCCAGTTTGCCCCCCTCCCCAATACTGGCCCAGTGTGTTGGGATCTGTGGCATGACCCAGTTTCAGATAGCTTAAAGGTGTTATGGAAACTTTTACACAAAACCAAGAGATAAACTGTCTCTCAGGTGAATAAAAGCAGATAAAAGTTTATTTAGGAGATAAAAGAAGTGAGGTTACAGCAAAACAATAATAAAAGATATAATAAACAAAACAAAGAGATATATTGAAATGTCCCATAACAGGGGTTCTTGAGCATAGTTAACTCTAAAGTACATTATGCAGCCTAAACATCAGGCTTGTCTCCCTTCAAGGCAGCGCTTATCAAACTATTTTGATTCAGTTATCTAAATCAGTGTTTCTGGACACACTGGCTTCCAAGTAACTAGATCATAGGTGAACATTCTTTTTCACATAACAAGGCCACATGTGAAAATGTCAACAATAAAGGAATTAGCAGTAATCACATATACCATGGGATTGCAATATATTAGCTATTGACTTTTGTTTAATTATTATTTTTCTTTATCAAGTAATTTATCACATTTAATTTTTTGCCTTTCATTTTTTTTAAACCAGAACTATATACATCTTCATTTCATCTATTCATCTAATCTGTGTTTACTTTCTTATTGAATATTTTTATTTTTACTTATGTGCATGATTATGGGTAAGCTATCCTACATAAGCTGCTGTTCTGCTCAGGTAAGATTTTCCTTACAGCAACCACATGGGCAAAATTGACCAATAGTCTTGAAATGACACATTGGCTTCTATGGAAGCATAGTCATGCTATGTGACCTGTGCTGAGGTCACTGTACAGGGAGCTGTAAGAAGTCAACTGTGGTGATATCCTGTTTTGAATGGTGTTATCTGTATATTGATGATATGTTTAATATTTTGTTTTATAGGACAATTGGCTTCACATTTGTTGGAAGAATATTATGGTATAAAGTTGAGTTCATTGTTGCCTTGACGACTTTATGTTTTTAAGCAAATCAAGCTCAAGTCATTGCCTTTCTACCACCATGCTTGATATGAGATGCATGTACAGTGTACAATAGAGAATTCCAAATTTTTTGCAGATGTTTAACCCTTTATGCAAAATGCTTTTATGAGGTCATAGCTGATGTACTTTTCTTATTGTACAGTGGGGAAAAAAAATATTTAGTCAGCCACCAATTGTGCAAGTTCTCCCACTTAAAAAGATGAAGAGAGGCCTGTAATTGACATCATAGGTAGACCTCAACTATGAGAGACAAAATGAGAAAACAAATCCAGAAAATCACATTGTCTGATTTTTTTAAGAATTTATTTGCAAATTATGGTGGAAAATAAGTATTTGGTCACCTACAAACAAGCAAAATTTCTGGCTCTCACAGACCTGCAACTTCTTCTTTAAGAGGCTCCTCTGTCCTCCACTCATTACCTGTAGTAATGGCACCTGTTTGACATTGTTATCAGTATAAACGTCCACAATCTCAAACAGTCACACTCCAAACTCCACTATGGTGAAGACCAAAGAACTGTGGAAGGAAACCAGAAACAAAATTGTAGACCTGCACCAGGCTGGGAAGACTGAATCTGCAATAGGCAAGCAGCTTGGTGTGAAGAAATCAACTGTGGGAGCAACAATTAGAAAATGGAAGACATACAAGACCACTGATAATCTCCCTCGATCAGGGGCTCCACGCAAGATCTCACCCCGTGGGGTCAAAATGATCACAAGAATGGTGAGAAAAATCCCAGAACCACATGGGGGGACCTAGTGAATGACCTGCAGAAAGCTGGGACTAACGTAACAAAGGCTACCGTCAGTAACACACTACGCCACCAGGGACTCAGATCCTGCAGTGCCAGACGTGTCCCCCTGCTTAAGCCAGTACATATCCGGGCCCATCTGAAGTTTGCTAGAGAGCATTTGGATGTTCCAGAAGAGTATTGGGAGAATGTCATATGGTCAGATGAAACCAAAGTAGAACTGTTTGGTAGAAACACAACTCTTCGTCTTTGGAGGAGAGTGAATGCTGAGTTGCATCCAAAGAACACCATACCTACTGTGATGCATGGGGGTGGCAACATCATGCTTTGGGGCTGTTTCTCTGCAAAGGAACCAGGATGACTGATCCGTGTACATGAAAGAATGAATGGGGCCATGTATCGTGAGATTTTGAGTGCAAACCTCTTTCCATCAGCAAGGGCATTGAAGATGAAACGTTGCTGGGTCTTTCAGCATGACAATGATCCCAAGCACACCGCCAGGGCAACGAAGGAGTGGCTTCGTAAGAAGTATTTCAAGGTCCTGGAGTGGCCTAGCCAGTCTCCAGATCTCAACCCCATAGAAAATCTTTGGAGGGAGTTGAAAGTCCGTGTTGCCCAGCGACAACCCCAAAACATCACTGCTCTACTGTAGAGGAGATCTGCATGGAGGAATGGTCCAACATACCAGCAACAGTGTGTGCCAACCTTGTGAAGACTTACAGAAAACGTTTGACCTCTGTCATTGCCAACAAAGGATATATAGCAAAGTATTGAGATGAACTCTTGTTATTGACCAAATACTTATTTTCCACCATAATTTGCAAATAAATTCTTTAAAAATCAGACAATGTGATTTTCTGGATTTGTTTTCTCATTTTGTCTCTCATAGTTGAGGTCTACCTATGATGTCAATTACAGGCCTCTCTCATCTTTTTAAGTGGGAAAACTTGCACAATTGGTGGCTGACTAAATACTTTTTTTCCCCACTGTATATGTGAAATGTATTACTTACAAATCCAGTATATTAAATAGTAGATGTGTAGTAATGTAATGTCAACAGTTATGTCAGTAAAGTATGAAATAGTGCAGTCAGGGGTGTAACTAGAAAAGACTGGGCCCCATAGCAGACTTTAGACTTGGGCCCCCCCCACCCCTATACACACACGACATAGCGCCCTCTTTCCTGTCCCCCTACATGGTGTAACACCCCATTTACACACACTATAATGACCCAAAGTGGCCTTCAGACAGAATAATGTTATATAGTGACCCCTCCACACAGTATAATGTCACATAGTGGCTCCTCAACACTGTATATTGTCCCATAGCAGCCCCTTCACAAAGTATAATGTTCCATAGCGGCCCCTCCATGTAGTATAATATCACATAGTGGATCCTCCACACAATATAATGTTCCATAGTGGCCTAGATTTTCTAGATATGTTTTCTCATTTTGTTTCTCATATTTGAGGTCTACCTATGATGTGAATTACAGGCCTCTCTCATCTTTTTAAGTGGGAGAACTTTCACAATTGGTGGCTGACTAAATACTTTTTTTTTCCCCACTGTATATATAGATGTATATACATAACATTACAGATATATAGTAAGTGCCAAATGCCTGTTAAAGGGGTTATCCGGGTAGAAGGAAGAAGTGACGAAAGGCAGGGGGTGTTAAAACAAAAAACAATCAGCAGAGACCTAGTACCAGATCAGTGGGGAAATTAAGAGATAAGCACCAATAATTTTTTACATTTGAAATTTCATGTCTGTAGCAACTTTTCTCTGAAATCTTCAAAACCCTTTCAGGCGAAGTTCACATCTGCATTGAGCTCTCTGTCATTCAGGTCCACCGGGGGACCCAAATGACAGAGAGCCATACAGCTAAAACAGTGTTTACCCGCTGACAAAACTGAACAGAATAGTTTGCAAATATTTTTTTTGAATTAGAAAAATGTCATGTCAGTGGCATTTCGATGTAAATGTTATTGAAACACATTTGCAACAGTATATGTTTGGAATCTACCCCTTTCCCGACATCTGCCATACTATTATGGAATATGTTAGATCTGTAAATATAGCGGCAATACCCATCATCAGCACCCACACTGATTGTGGACATTAACCCTACTGATGCCTCAATCAAACATTACAGAGGTACCATTTTCCCAGCAGTGCCACTATTATGGGTAGGATCAAAACAAAAAACAAAAACCTATATGGCGGCAATGCAGTTTTTCTCTAATTCCACCCCATTCTTAATTTTTTTCCATCTTCTTAGTACATTGTATGGAAGAATAAATGTCACCATTACGAAGTACAATTTGTCCCACAAAAAATAAGTGCTCAAATGGCTCTGTGAATGGAAAAATTTAAAATTATGGCTTTTTGATTAAGGAGAGTAAACAAGAAAATGGCTGCGGCAGGAAGGTGCTATCTGAAAAATACTACCTACAATTTTAAAAATGGATTAAATGGATACAAATCTTTGCTCCTTTTTATGGATGATTAATGGAAAAGTATTCACCTGATTTGATTTTGCTTCATAAAAATTATATTTGTTTATCTTGTTCTATGTTTTTCTTACCTAGCCAAACATTTAATATAACATTTAACATTTGATTTAATAATATAAAAACTGATTAATAATAAAATTATGTCATTTATTATAGTTAATGTATTACCATTTGATATCTCTATCAACACAAGATAATATGATTTTATGACACCATTCTTTCATCTTACTATGCTTCTCATAATCTTTTAATTGGAGAATCTAAACGCTGGTAATTATCTCTATATACTTTAAGAACATCAATATTTCAATGTACACATTATTCTGGAAAGTACAATATTCTGCAAGTGGGAAACCAGACTTCCTGGAAAGTACTTGAAGCAATGGATGTCATTGAGATTACTACTACATTTTACATTTTACTTCTTGTATATCATTAAGTCATAAAATTATTTGAATATATATTACAAGAAAGTTAAGAAAATCTCTTAATATTAAAGGGGTTTACAGGGGCTATGATATTGGCATAGTTCATTAATATCACATTGGTGGGGTTCTGACATTCAATATCCTGAAAGATCAGAAAAAAGGATTTGGATTAGTTCCATTTTTCTTGACCTTTATAGATCAGCCATTACCAAACTGGGACTACCCCTGAAGACCAGATCCTCGTATGAGGGTTAAAAGGTGAAGACCATGGGATCATTTAGATAATGCAGTAGCCCTAAGTCAAACCAATTGGCTTCTTCATCAGCTACTTCTCAAGTCACAGCTCAGCCTCCTTAATCTGTGACTGGTTCACATCTTCCTTTGCCACCTTGTTCTGTCAGAGAGCTTTAGACTTGCCCCTGTTTCCCAATCTTCAGGAGTTCCTATCTGTAAAATGTTTGAGAAACTTGTCCAGATCTCTGCATCCTACCTGCTACCTCCTTGCAGCATTTTGGTAGAGTCTGTCAGTCTGAATCAAAGACAAATGAATGCATTGAGAACTTTCAGCTACACTGAATTATTTAATCAAGTTGGCAACCCAAATTCATTTATGGTTCAGAGAGCTTTACAGAAAATCTTCCCATGAGAAAAGTGTCCTTTTCCTAGCATCATCTTTTTAAAGGCCTCTACGGGCCAGCGTTACCATGTCTGGAGGAACCAATGGGGTTTGAAAGACTGAAAGTCAATGCAGGCACAGCAACAACGCAACAACTTTTGTGATGCAAAGGCTTATTATGTATGCAATTGCTCAAGTGAGTCAGGAAACTTCAGTGCCTAGTGCTAATTGGAGAAACTTTCATAGGAGAAAAATCTCTTAAAAATGACTAGTAAATATGTAAGAGACAGCCAATGTTGTCTTAAGCTTCATTTGTCTGTATAAACTGTTAATGTTGAATGTATTTCTGTGATTCTGTTCCTTTAAGACAGCAGCCATTGTAATTGTGACATGATGCTGGAGTGAGACCCCCCCCCCCTTTTATGTCAGCTTGCCTGTTCTGCAGACAGAGTGTGAGCAGAGAAGCAGGAAGTGACGAGAGAGAGAGCAGCAGCCATCTTAGCAAGTGTTGTATTGAACTGGTGTGGAGATTTTTCTGTACAGCTAAGCTGTATCTTGGTCCAGAGACAAACAGAGTGTAAAGAGACAACAGGACTAGTGAGTCCACGTGAAAGGAACTGTGCTCAGTGGCTGATCAGTGAGACTGACATTGTGACTGTGTATATGGATACCACAGATAGAGACTCGCAGTGCTGTTGATGTACTGGACGGCACCTGCTAAATCCCGGCTTACATCCCAGCTCAGTGTATGGATTCGGCAGGACTGTCAGTGTGCTGAGTGGAATCTGCTGTTGGATTACATTGCATTCAGTTGGTTTCCCTGTCTGTTAAAGAGGACTTCATTTCTCCCAAGATCCTGATAACCGTGAGGAGAGGACGCTTCACTATAAAAGAAAGGACCGACTTTGGGCCCCACCGCGCGCTTCTACGGACTGTAAGCGGTCCACCTGGACCACTGGGGAAAAGGGGGTGCACCCAAATGTGAAGTCAGGGTCAGTTAGGGATAGTTTTGAGTATATTGTTCATTCAGTGTCCATACTGCAGAAGTGGACAGAGTAAAAGTAGAAACCATTGCAGAATTTGCCTTGAAATTGTTCATGCTATATTGTATATTTTGCTTGTCTTTAGCCCTGTCATTTTACCTTTAACTAGCCTTTATTAACTTATAGTAAATATATATTTTTTTCTTGAACTACCGCGTGTGCGTTCATTTCTGGTTGCGGAGTCCAAACCACCTGCCTTGCTCTCGGTTCACAAATTGGCGTAGTCGGCAGGATCCGCTTACCAGAATGGACGGTGACGCACCCGTTCGGGAGAATGGTGCTGGAGGAAGAATGCCAGCAGGGGCTATAATGAGTCAGTTAGCTAAATTTGATGGCAATAATATGTCAGTGAGTATGTGGGTGGAACAGATACGAATGATACAGCGAATGTACCAGACCGCACCAGAAGTACTAGTAGAGCTAGCAATATTGACATTACAAGGGGATGCTAAGACCACGGTGATACTGAGGCCATTTGAACAAAGGCAGACATTTGAGCAAGTAGTCCAGATTCTAGAAACCATCTATGGAGAAACTGCATTGCTGGGGTCTCTGCAGGCTCGGTTCTTCCAGAGGGTACAACAGGAGAATGAAAGCCTTCCCCAATATGCAAATGCCCTACAAGAACTGCTCCGAGATATTCAAAGGAAGGAAAGAGGGGGCTCGCCAGCCTTCTGTAACCCTGATCGGACTCTCCGTGACCAGTTTGTCCTGGGGATACGTGACGGCAGTTTAACTGTGACTATGCAGGATTTTATACGACGAGAGACTGATGCTAAATTCCATGATGTACAGGTAGAGGCCATCTCCCGTGCCAATAGTATGGTCCCGAGGCCGCAGACCGCAGTTGGAGTTACTTTGTCACAGGGGGCTAGTTCTGGCTCAGAGACAGTAGAAAAAGGGACGGTTAAAGAAATTCTCACAGTAATGCAGAAACTGCAAGAACAAATGGAACACTTGCACACTCGTTGTGATGAGCAGTCTATGAAAATTGCAGACTTCCAGAAGACTGGAGATGAAAGGGTGAGCCATCCACACCCAGCAAGTCAGAATCACCCACCACCCCGCTGGAGGGGTGAGGATAGGACCTACCGAAGGGGTCCAAATCATTTAGTGCAGTGCTCAGGAGAAATCGAAGGGGCTTACCGAAGGGGCCCAAACAGATGGCCAGAACGACGGGGGATACGCTGCTGGGAGTGTGGACGGATGGGCCACGTTGCTGCTAGATGTCCAGAGCAGCGACAAACTTATGAGAGACCGCCGTTAAACTGAAGTCCCCTGCTGCTGAAGGGCGTGTAGTAGGGGAGACTGACAAGGAGACTATGTGGGGAGAATGCCCTGATGATGACCTGATCGCTGCAAGTCCTGTCATACAGGTGGAAATGGAGGGTATTCCGGTTACCGGGATGATTGACACGGGTTCCCAAGTAACGACCTTGAGTAGAGACTGTTATGAACGGTACTTCCGGCAACATGTGAAATATGATCCCCATACATTCGTACGAGTGGTCGCAGCTAACCAGTTACCAGTTCCGGTCGTGGGAGTGGCCTGGATGAATGTCCGGGTATGTGGCCAAGATCTAGGTAGGAAAGGCATTGTGGTGGTACAGGAGTCACATGAAGTAAAGGTCCCTGTCATTTTGGGGATGAATGTGTTAAAAGAATTAGATCAGATCCTCTTTGAAAAGAAAGGTCACGGTTATTGGAAAGAAACCACCACCCATCGACCTACTCAAACAGCTTTCCAGCGGCTGATCCGGACATGTGGCTTACAGAAAAGTTCAGATGCACAGCGTCCTCTGGCTCGAATTTCAGTTCCTTTGCATACAAAAGTTACACTGCCACCCAGTCGGGAGACAATAGTGTCCATGCCCGTAGGCACCTGTCGGAAACTAGAGGGCATAGCTGTGTTGGTAGAACCACTGCAGGCAGCCGAAGGAGGTGTTGATCCGCTAGTGGCCCGTTCCTTGGCAATAGTTCGCAATGGAAGAGTACCACTTCGATGTGTAAACACTCAGGACCAGAGTGTGGACCTGACCCCAGGGAGGCTGCTGGCTAACATCTATGTGACTCCGGAGGAAGTAAGGAAAGTAACTCCAATGCAGCTGAAGCCGACTGAAAGGGATGAGTGGACCGTAACTGTGTCCATGGGAGAAGATGAGGAACCCACCTCTGAATGGAATGGCTGTGCAATTCGAGAACAGATGAAGATGGATGTAAGTTCATGTTCTCTGGAATGGGTGCAGAAGGTAGATGAGCTGTTGTGGGAGAACCAAGCCACCTTTGCACGGTATGCTGAAGATTTTGGATGTACCACAGGGATCTACCATGAGATTCCCACAGGAGACACCCCTCCAATTAGAGAGCGCTACCGACAAATTCCTCCACAGTTGTATCAGGAAGTGAAAGAACTGTTAGCTAAGATGCTACAGGGTGGGATCATCCAAGAAAGCCAGAGTCCCTGGGCGGCTCCTGTGGTGTTAGTAAGAAAAAAAGATGGGTCCATCCGATTTTGCGTAGACTATCGGAAGTTAAACGCTTGCACCGTACGAGATTCCTACCCCTTGCCACGGATTGAGGAGTCCCTCTCAGCGCTAGGGAGAGCCCGGTACTTCTCCTCACTAGATCTGGCTAGTGGGTATTGGCAGGTGCCGATGGCCACAAAAGACAAGGAGAAGACGGCATTCATCTTGCCCATGGGACTATACGAATTTAACCGGATGCCCTTCGGGTTGACAAATGCACCCGGAACGTTTCAGCGGTTGATGGAGAAATGTCTCGGTGACTTCAACTTTGAGTTCACTCTCATCTACTTGGATGACATTATAGTGTATTCTGCGACCTTTGAAGACCATCTCCACCAGTTGGGGCAAGTATTTCGAAGATTGCGGGAACATGGGCTCAAATTGAAACCCAGTAAATGTCGGTTGTTCCAATCTGAAATTGATTACTTGGGTCACCGCGTATCAGGAGAAGGGGTGAGACCATCAAGAGACAAGATAGCGGCTGTTCAAGATTGGCCGATACCGACTACCCTGCGAGAAGTGAGGGCGTTCCTTGGAGTAGCCGGTTACTATCGACGGTTTATTAAGGATTTCGCCAAGGTAGCAGCACCACTTAATGCTCTCCTACGAGGCACATCCGGTGGTCCAAAGAACCGGTCCGTGAAGTGGGGACCTGAACAGGAACAAGCCTTCCAGGCATTGAAGGATGCACTGACAACAGCCCCAATCTTGGCATATGCTGATTACCACTTGCCGTTCCAGCTATATACAGATGCAAGCCTGTATGGTCTTGGAGCAGTGCTTTCCCAGCTTCAGGATGGCCAGGAGAGGGTCATAGCGTACGGCAGCCGGTCTTTGAGAGATTCTGAAAGAAACCCCGAGAATTATAGTTCATTTAAATTGGAGCTGTTGGCACTGGTATGGGCCATGACCGAGAAATTCTCTGAATATTTGACCGGTGCTGAAGTTTTAGTACTGACTGACAACAACCCACTAGCTCACCTGGAAAATGCCAAGCTCGGGGCGTTAGAGCAGAGGTGGATAGCCCGAATGTCTACATTCAATTACCGCATTAAGTATCGGTCCAAGACAGAGAACCAGAATGCTGACGGACTTTCTAGGGTAACTGCCCAGACCCCCACAGAAGACGTGGATCATGAGTTGGAGCATGTGGAGGTGCCCGATTTCAGCAGATTTTCACAGGCCTTGACCGCCACTAATCAGTTTGAGATGGAGGGGACTGAAATGGCTCCTTTCTTTGGTCCCTCACGACAGGAATGGGCACAGATACAACAGACCCATGAGGGGCTGGCGCAGATGATCAAGTGTGTTGAGAAAGGCCAGAAGCCCTGTAGAGAGGAAAGAGAACGACTGACACGTGAGATATTATCTGTTTTGAGTCAGTGGGAAAAGTTGGAGATGAAAAATGGAGTGCTATGCCGAAAGGTCTATTTACCTTCTGAGATCGACATTCGATACCAAATTGTGGTGCCTAGTGAACTGGCTCGCTCGTTGGCAGTTGAGGCTCATAATAAGAATGGACATTTTGGTCATGAGAAGACCTTTCGTTGGTTACAGCGACTGATTTACTGCCCTGGTCTTCGTCAAATGGTCGAAGAAGTATGCCGCAGCTGTCGAACTTGTGAGATCCATAAGGCAATAGAACAGAGAGCTCCCCTACAAACCATCGTGACCCAGGAACCTTTAGAAATCGTCATGATAGACTATCTAATGGTGGGCCCATCCAATAGCGGACACCAGTATTGCCTCGTAATGGTGGATCACTTCACCAAATTTGCGGTGGTAACCGCCACCAAGGACCAGACAGCTGAGTCAGCAGCTCGTGCTCTGTGCCAAGATTTCATTCGAGTATATGGGTGCCCCCAACGCATCCACTCCGACCAGGGCGCCTGCTTTGAGGGACACGTAATGAAAGAAGTTCAACGTATCTACGGGATAAAGAAGTCGCACACGACTCCATACCACCCTCAGGGAAATGGGGCCTGTGAAAGATTCAACAGAACTCTGCTACAGATGCTGCGGACTCTGGAGGAAGACAAGAAGTTACAGTGGCCTCAGTTCTTGTCTGAAATGGTGTGGGCCTATAACAATCAGGTCCATTCTACAACGGGGTACTCTCCTTATACACTTCTCTTTGGGCGGTCTGGGCGAAGTATAGGAGAATTACAGTTGAATGATGTGGATGGGTTCCCTCCGAGGGATCCAACCTCTTGGGTGCGGGCGCATCGGCAGAGACTTGAGACGATCCATCGATTGGTGTGGCAGCGCCTGCAAGAACATCCCCATCCTGATAAGACCCCAGTGCAAGAAGCACCATTGCAACCAGGCGACCTGGTGCTAGTTCGTGTCAAGAAACCCCAAGGGAAATTGGAAAGCAGATGGGAGGCTTTGCCGTATCGTGTTGTTGGCCGCAAGTATGCGAATGGGCCAGTGTACCAGGTCCAGAAAGAAGGAACTGATTGTGTTCGAGTACTTCACCGAAATATGTTGCGCCTGTGTCATTCTGAAGGGACAAATCACGATGGGCCTGCCAATGTGAATGAGCTCCCACAGTCAGAGAATGGAGGTGCGGAATGGGCCTCCGACGAGGAGGATGATTGTTGGCCGATCCCTACTCCTGGGGATGTTCCACCTGTGACTACTGTATCTCCGGCCTGTGCCCCCTCTGGTGCGGAATCCGCTGGTCCTTCTCAGCCCATAGCTGCAGCACCCCATAATATACCACCGGTCCTCAGACGGACCACTAGGCCAAATGCTGGTATTCCCCCTGTTCGGTATGCGCAGGATGAGTTTGTTTGGCCTGCCATACATCGGTATACTACCACCCTGTGCATAAAAGTACAACCCTCTGGATATACAGTCATAGGCAGGGACTGCCAATCTTAAAGTGGGGGGGAATATGTAAGAGACAGCCAATGTTGTCTTAAGCTTCATTTGTCTGTATAAACTGTTAATGTTGAATGTATTTCTGTGATTCTGTTCCTTTAAGACAGCAGCCATTGTAATTGTGACATGATGCTGGAGTGAGACCCCCCCCCCCTTTTATGTCAGCTTGCCTGTTCTGCAGACAGAGTGTGAGCAGAGAAGCAGGAAGTGACGAGAGAGAGAGCAGCAGCCATCTTAGCAAGTGTTGTATTGAACTGGTGTGGAGATTTTTCTGTACAGCTAAGCTGTATCTTGGTCCAGAGACAAACAGAGTGTAAAGAGACAACAGGACTAGTGAGTCCACGTGAAAGGAACTGTGCTCAGTGGCTGATCAGTGAGACTGACATTGTGACTGTGTATATGGATACCACAGATAGAGACTCGCAGTGCTGTTGATGTACTGGACGGCACCTGCTAAATCCCGGCTTACATCCCAGCTCAGTGTATGGATTCGGCAGGACTGTCAGTGTGCTGAGTGGAATCTGCTGTTGGATTACATTGCATTCAGTTGGTTTCCCTGTCTGTTAAAGAGGACTTCATTTCTCCCAAGATCCTGATAACCGTGAGGAGAGGACGCTTCACTATAAAAGAAAGGACCGACTTTGGGCCCCACCGCGCGCTTCTACGGACTGTAAGCGGTCCACCTGGACCACTGGGGAAAAGGGGGTGCACCCAAATGTGAAGTCAGGGTCAGTTAGGGATAGTTTTGAGTATATTGTTCATTCAGTGTCCATACTGCAGAAGTGGACAGAGTAAAAGTAGAAACCATTGCAGAATTTGCCTTGAAATTGTTCATGCTATATTGTATATTTTGCTTGTCTTTAGCCCTGTCATTTTACCTTTAACTAGCCTTTATTAACTTATAGTAAATATATATTTTTTTTCTTGAACTACCGCGTGTGCGTTCATTTCTGGTTGCGGAGTCCAAACCACCTGCCTTGCTCTCGGTTCACAAATATATTTTGCGGTAATGTCCAATTGCCTGAACAAGTTTTTCAGGTTTTCAGGTAACTTTTTACATCAGTCCTTAGGTATCAATCATCATATACCCACTGTTCAGTTAGAAAAACCATTGGCTGTTGCCTCTATTAACAAAAAACCTCTTCTGGAACAGGTCCTGTATGTCAAAGTCCCTTTAGATATTCAGGTAGGAGGCCTTCATTGTGAGAAAATCACCTTCCATGAAATTTGCCATGCCTTCACTCCTACCTTCATGAGATTGTGTATATCTTTTTCTCTTACTGAAATTAATACTATGTCTGAAAATCCTCCTCTCCTCCTGGTGATGGGTTCTTTTTCGTCAAGAAGAAAGAAGGATCTCTTTGTCCTTGTATTGACTACCATGAACAAAATTACCATCAAGAACAAGTATCCTTTGCCACTTATCTCCTATCTATTTGATGGAATTCAAGAGACTAAGGTCTCTTCTAAACTGAATCTCGTAGAAAGCATTTTTTTGTAGTTCTTCAACTTTTATGAGAGAACATTCTTTACAAGAAATTCAAGAAACGTTTGTTTGAGAAATCCACTCTACTGTTACTGGGTATGTGATCTCTACCTACTGCTTACAGATGGATCCTGAGAAGCTATCTGCAGTCATCTACTGCCATGTCCTCTATGCTTTAAAGCTATCAAATGATTCCTGGGATTCACCAATTATCACAGACGATGGGTGAACCTCAATATTCCTTTTTATGAATATTCGAGAGGTTCACTCCCAAGTCTTGTTTTTGACCAAAGTTGTTCCAAACAAAGTGCTATTATTATACTCTTGAGTCTCTTCAAAAAATTATTTATTGGAAATTTTGTAATAAATCTCTTCTCTCTTACAGGTAGTTTAAATCCCCATTTCTCAACACTCACTGGTACAGTCTCTGCATAATCAATCCTGGCCAGATTGTTTCTGTGACGGGTGCAAGTAAAGGACATTTTACCTTGTTAGAACGTTGTCCCAGCTTCCAAGAAGATCCAAAATATGTCCTGGGGCCCAGTGGCGTAACTAGGAATGGCTGGGCCCCAAGGCGAACATTTGACATGCGGCCCCCCCAAACCGCCGCCCCCAACCCCCCCCACACACAAACCGCATTCCTGCGCACACTATTATGCCCCATAGTGGCCCCTGCACACGGTATTATGTCCCATAGTGGCCCCTGCACACGGTATTATGCCCCATAGTGGCCCCTGCACACGGTATTATGCCCCATAGTGGCCCCTGGACACGGTATTATGCAGCATAGTGGCCCCTGCACACAATATTATGCCCCTTAGTGGCCCCTGCACACAGTAGTTTGCCCCATAGTGGCCCCAGCACACAGTAGTTTGCCCCATAGTGGCCCCTGCACACAGTAGTTTGCCCCATAGTGGCGCCTGCACACAGTAGTTTGCCCCATAGTAGCCCCTGCACACAGTAGTTTGCCCCATAGTGGCCCCTGCACACAGTAGTTTGCCCCATAGTGGCCCCTGCACACAGTAGTTTGCCCCATAGTGGCCCCTGCACACAGTATTATGCCCCATTGTGGACCACCCATGAACGATTATTATATTCTGGGGTCTTTTCAGACCCCAGAGTATAATGATCGGAGACCCAGGGGAGGATACAAACATAGAAAACACTGCAACTTACCTCTTCCTCGCTCCAGTGCACTCCCCGTGCGCTACTTCGGCCATCTTCAATGTTGGACCGGATATCGCGCGATCCAGGCCGGCGTCGCGACGCATAATGACGTCGGCTGACGTCTGGGACGTCACCAAACAGGCCCGAAGCCTGCAGAGCGGTGGAGAGGTGAGTTACAGTGTTTTTTGTGTTCGCTCACCTCCCCTGGGCCCCCGATCTCAAAAGACCCCGAAGTATAATGATAGCAGTGTTTGTGGGGTTCGCAGTAGCGACTGCCACAGGGCTCTGGGCCCCGTAATGTTCCGGGCCCTGTGGCAGCCGCTACCACTGCTACCCCGATAGTTACGCCCCTGCTGGGGCCCCAACGTCAAGATTGCAGGTCGTCCCAGTGTTTAAAAAACCTTTCACTAAGCTTCCACAAGATATATGTGACTTAATTCTAGCTCAATCGATCTGTGCAAAAAACTAAACTTACCTTTAGAGATTGGACAACCTCACCTTTTATTTTTCATTCTTGCCTTCGATACAATTGTAGGGTACACATGAGTGGCGTTACCTAAAGCAGAGAACAAAGCCCCAAGAGAAAAAGACATGCCCCTAAAACCATTTTCAGCTAATCTGCATATGAATAAAACGTTTCATTATTAGCAATTGAGAATCCTGGAAAACTGTAAATTTTAAACTTTTTCTTGGTTGGTAATGGAGGATGCTTCCATTTTATACAATTTACTCTCAGACTCATAGTGATTAATCATCATTAATGTTTCTTTTTAAGAATTGTTTACCTTCCTTAGAGTAATGGTCCAAATTTTGTTTGCAGATGTCCAAATGCTTCTGTTTATGTTCTTCCCTGAGTTGTTTTGGTACCTATCTCACACAATCTTTTTGAAAACCCAAGCCTGTCATGGATTATTGCATAGGCAGAGCCATGACTGATTTGCAAATGATTTACCACATAATCCACTATCACTTGTCTATCCAGAATTAGTTCACATACACCTTCATTGTCATGGACGTGGATGGGACTCTGGCTCTTTCTTCATGGCTAACACATTCATGAACGTCTTTATCCATTCATAAACATTTCTTCACAACAAAGCACTTTCTCCATATTCTACACAAAGTCTTCAATAAATATTGTCACCAGACACCCCCTCAGACCACAAAAAATGAAACACTGCACATTGCTCTTTTCTTGCGCAAATCACAAGTCAGCAGCCATTTTTTCTTTCCATTGCAGTCACAAATGAACTCACATCACACATTCAAATCCACACAGCACTGACTGGGAGACAGCAACATTGTATTGCAAGTGCTGATAAGACAACGTCTTATGCTTCGTTCACACCTGCGCTTGCTGTCCGTCCGTTGCCAATCCAGTGAAAATCTCGGCGAACTGGATTGGCATCGGATACAGACCGGTCAGCGGCGCATTGGTTAAAAACCCATTCATTTGAATGGGTTTTTAAAGCAATGCGCGGGTGTGCGCTTACACCCTCTGCACTGCGAATCCTTTTTTTCGTCGGAAACAAAGTCGGACACGAAAAAAAAAGGATTCAAATGAATGGGTTTTTAACCAATGCGCCACTGACCGGTCTGTATCCGATGCCAATCCAGTTTGCCGAGATTTTCACTGGATTGGCAACGGACGGACAGCAAGCGCAGGTGTGAACCCACCCTTAATCTAACAGGAGTACGGTATAAATATTTAGTTTTATAGTATGGGTTGTTATAGATGCTGCAATATGAAATAATTATTTTTTTTGTTTCTTATTTTTTGCATAAATATGTATTTTGCAGTGTATTATGGCTATAAGCATAAAGCTGACAGCTGTCTTATTAGGTCCTTCCAGATCTATTGCATCTCAGAGGGAATAAACATTGTGACTTGCCCCTAACTGTCACAGTTGTTGTTAAGCACCCGAAATTAGACCTATCTCTGAACACAAGTGTTGCAGCATGGTATCACCTGTACATTACAACTGATATCTGCTGCTTATGGTATCAACACCATCACTGTGCCATTCAAGTATGACACAGAGCATTAAATACCTTCATGTTGTAATATAAATGTATGATGTACAGTGATAAGGGTTTAAGCACTGAAAGATGTGCTTTGGTTAGTTGATATAAGTAATAAAGGTTTTCTTTTAGACAGTGTAGGGAACTGCCATTTCTACTAGTATATAATGTATCTGGCTTCTTTGCCCCTGCAGTTTGGCTTCAGAGACCCCAGGCATTTAGTGCAAGTTTTGTTTTGTAAATACAGTGAGTCAGAGACATGTGAGGCAGAGCTGCTGGGGGGAGAGATGTGAGCAGAGCTGCTGAGACAGACATGTTATGTCTGGGGGAGTCTAAGAGCCACTTGTTCCTCTTTACTTCACAGTATATAGTTAGGTATGTGTTACCCCCTATATACTCACAGGACCTAGCTAGTAACCGTAGTTAGGGATCCATATATATATGTAGTTCAGGGCAGTGATAGGTTAGGCTTCCGAAGGCCAACTAGCTAGTTAGAGGCCCGGTGGCACTAGTAGTTTAGCTGGCAGGTTAAGGACTCAGTGTTAGGGTAGTCAGGCCTGCATCTACTGCCGTCACCGTCGCCCTGTTTGCTGCCTGTGAAGAATCTCACCATCATCATCATCATCTCCTGATCGGCTGTCTGTCATCTCCTGGAAGAATCCGAGGATCCACAGTCATCCACAGGGGCCCCTGCATCTCTTCTGTTGCCTGGAGGTATTGTGCACCGGACTCTTGCTATATATCTATATATATACCCGGGTATATAACCTAAGACGGTTGAGGACTTGCTGGTTGTTGTAGTATTGCTGTGTTCTGAGTATATTGTATGTATGTATTATTACCCTGTTGATTCTTATAAAGCTACTGTTATAACCTTATGTGGTATATGTATGTATTCTTCAGACTGTGAGATTAGTACAGTGATCCTTGTTAAGGCTACTAACTGTACCTCATGGGTAAGTCCCAGGAAGAGATCCTCCCTGTAATACAGAGGCTCTATCCTGGGTGGAGGCACTGATATATTTCATATATGTTCCCACTCTTCCCTTCAGCGAAGGCTTCAGGTTCCATTATACACACAGGTCAGCGCCAGAGTCTGTTGCGGGAGGGATAATACTCATACCCCCCCCAAATAGGGCTACAACAGTATTTAAAAATCTGCCCCATACATAGCTATTCAACAAACATGCATAACTTGGATTGGAGCATGAAACCTAGAGAGCTATGCAAAGAAAAATAATCACAAAAATATAACTACCCTGTAGTACCAGGGACATGCTGGGTTCTCCAGAGTAAGGTGGTAGAAAATGAATAAGCCACGGCAAGATCGAGCAGGACTCTTATTTCTCCAGCATCCTGCTGCGATCTCGGCCTCCCATTGAAAAAAATGGGAGGCAGAATCTGGGCAGAATTTAATACTGATTTGGGGGGGCGGAATCTGTCCTCAAATCAGCATCAAATTTCTTTGTGTGAACACCCCCTACCATATAATAGACTGACCTCACATTAATTCACAATTTACTTTATATTTATTTATATTAACCAGACAAATACTTTAGTTATCTGTTACTTGTTAGCTTTAAATTGTGGTAGGGAAACTCATACAGGGAAATACTAATTTAATTTCTGAGCAATCTGTAAATAAATCCATTTTACAAGATCAAAAGCAGCCTGTGCAAAAACATTTCTGAAGTAGCAATAGTCCTGAAATGCTGCAAATTCAGTAGATATAGCAAAATGTATTTTTTTCTTTCTAACAAATAACTATATTTAACATCATAAGTCTCTTTCCCTCATAATAAGTCTCAGCGTGACCGTTGAGGCCCCGGATGTCTCACATCAGCCGTAGGCCTGAAGAGGGCACTGAATGCTGCTAGGATGCCCAGGAGAGCATAGACAAAGTGAGTATAACAGTATGTTATTTTTACTCACCTCCACTAGGCCTCCATATATTACCCCAGAGTACAATAATAGCACCAAAACAAAGCAGAGGCTCTTGGGAGCATATTATGCTGTGGTGGGAACTTTGGGCAACATATTCTACTGTGTGGGGCCACTGTGGGGAGCATATTATACTGTGTGGGGCATTTGTGGAGCATTATACTGTGGGGGGCTCTGGGGAGTATATTATACTGTATGCAGCTACTGTAGAGCATCGTACTGTTGGGGGGCTCTGGAGAGTATATTATACTGTGTGAGGCCACTGTGAAGCATTGTACTTGGGAGGTTCTGAGGAGCATATTATACTGTATGGAGCGACTGTGGAGCAGTGTACTGTTGGGGGGTTCAGGGGAATATATTATACTGTGTGTTGCCACGGTGGAGCATTATACTGTGTGGGAGGCTCAGAGGAGCATTTTATACTGTGCGGAACTGATGTGGATCATTTTGTGAAGGGCACTGTGGAGCATTATAAACCACGTGGACCATTATACTGTGGGTAGGAACTGGAGAGTTTATACTGTGTGGGGAGCACTGGGAAACACTATATACACTGTGTGGGGAGCATTGGAGAACATTATATATATATGTTGGGGACATGAAAGGAAATTGTAAGATACATCTGTGAGGAGGGGGGCCCAAAAATTTTACCTGCATGGGGCCCCAGAAATTGTGATGTCAATCTTGTGTGCTATGCCTGCATCACAGCTCCCTGACTATAATCTTGCACATGCCTAGAGTTCTCCATGGCCATGTCATTCCTTGTACAGTACTGTGCATAAACCAGCCATGGAGCTATTGGGGCATGCACAGCACTATAGCGAATGACAATATAGGGAAAATACTCAGTAATGCACAGCACTGGTTGCAGCACAGTCAGTACATATGCAAGATTTTAGTGAAGGAGCCATGATGTAGACTATTACCAGGAAGCTGTTGGGTGTGCTCCCAGAACAATTTCCTCTGGTGGGTCCTAGGCACTTTAGTCTGACACTGACTGAGAGTATACAGTTGTGCTAAAAAGTTTACATACATCGGCAGA
Organism: Leptodactylus fallax; assembly: GCA_947044405.1. NCBI lineage: Eukaryota > Metazoa > Chordata > Amphibia > Anura > Leptodactylidae > Leptodactylus > Leptodactylus fallax. Next base: position 1,225,428 of record CAMRHE010000141.1, read on the forward strand.
TTTTTTGGTTTTTTGGCCTTTTTTCATAGAATATGAATGATAACACAAAAACTTTTTCTCCACTCATGGTTAGTGGTTGGTTGAAGCCATTTATTGTCAAACTTCTGTGTTTTCTCTTTTTAAATCATAATGACAACCAAAAACATCAAAATGACCCTGTTCAAAAGTTTACATACCCTGGTGATTTTGGCCTGATAACATGCCCAGAAACCAAACCACGGTCAGGTAGACCAACTAAAATTTCGGCCAAAATTTCGGGATGCAAAGAAAAACCCACACATAACATCAGCTGAAATACAGGACTCTCTGAAAACTATCGGTGTGGCTGTTTCAAGATGCACAATAAGGAGGCACTTGAAGAAAAATGAGCTACATGATCGAGTTGCCAGAAGAAAGCCATTACTGCGCAAATGCCACAAAACACAATACGCCAAACAGCACAGAGACAAGCCTCAAAACTTCTGGAACAAGGTAATTTGGAGTGATGAGACAAAAATCGGCCTATGATGAAAGGAACACCATTCCTACTGTAAATCACGGATGTGGATCACTGATGATGTTGGGATGTGAGAGCTTCAAAGGCACAGGCAACTTGGTCAAAGTTGAAGGAAAGATGAATGCAGCACGTTATCAACAAATACTGGAGGCAAATTTGCACTCATCAGCCAGGAAGCTGCGCATGGGACGTCCTTGGATGTTCCAACATGACAACGATACAAAACACAAGGCCAAGTCGACCTGTCATTGGCTACAGCAGAAGAAAGTGAAGGTTCTGGAGTGGCCATCTCAGTCTCCTGACCTCAATATCATTGAGCCACTCTGGGGAGAACTCAAGTGCACAATACATGCAAGACAGCACAGGAATTTACAGGAACTGGAGACTTTTTGCCAAGAAGAATGGGCAGTTTTACCATCTGAGAAAATAAAGAGCCTCATCCACAACTACCACAAAAGACTTCAAGCTGTCATTGATGTTAGAGGGGGCAATACACAGTATTAAGAACTGGGGTATGTCAATTTGAACAGGGTCATTTTGATGTTTTTGGTTGTCATTATGATTTAAAAAGAGAAAACACAGAAGTTTGACAATGGCTTAAACTAACCACTAACCATGAGTGGAGAAAAGGTTTTTGTGTTATCATTCATTTTCTCTGAAAAAAGGCCAAAAAAACAAAAAAAATCTGCCAGGGTATGTAAACTTTTTAGCACAACTGTATGTTTACCAGCATTCAGCATTAAGTTGACCTGCACATGGCTATGCACTTTGAACATCAGGTGGGGCCATACCGTATAAGTAAAGGTCATAGCTTTTTATTAATATTTATTACAGCATGTACAGTAAATGGTAATCATTCATTATTTTAGAATCAATGCAATGGAAATGAATATGGCACAACCTCTTTAAAGGGAGTCTATCATTCAGAAAACACATTTTTCGCTAACCCTACGTTGGAATAGCCTTTATAAAGGCTATTCTAGTCCTAGCTTTGTTTCTGTTTTCCAGGCAGCAGTTTTTGAGTAAATTTGTTTTTTGCAGATATGCAAATGAAGATCACGGAGCACCCCAGTGCTCCGAGCACCGCAGTGCCATAGCCTTCAGTGTGTTCGTTCCCTCCTGGCCCCCTCGATGATGAGCTCCCTTGTTCTGCCTCTTCTTCTGCTGTGTCATCAGCAGCATCAGTCTTCAGCGAGATCGCAATCTTGCGCATGCGCTGTCAACTCTGAGTGCATGCTCTGTTGGCCATCTTGGTTCTCCTTAGAACTACACGAGCATACTGTGGCGCAGTATGTTCGTGGGGAATGAAAACCAAGATGGCCTACAGGGCCTTCCCTGTTGGCTCTGCCCGAACCCAAAGTGGCAGAGCTGACAGCGCATGAGCAAGATTGCAATCTTGCTGAAAACTGATGCTGATGATGATGCAGCAGAAGAGGAGGCAGAACAAGGGTGTTCATCATCGGAGGAGGCGTTAATACAACAGCCAGGAGGAGGGAGCGAACACAATGAAGGCTATGACGCTGCGGTGCTCGGAGCACTGGGGTGCTCCATGATCTTCATTTGCATATCTGCAACAAACGAATTTACACAAAAAATGCTGCCTGGAAAACAGAAACAAAGGTAGGACTAGAATAGCCTTTATAAAGGCTATTCCCACGTAGGGTTAGTGAAAAATGTGTTTTCTGAATGATAGACTCCCTTTAAGTACATGCAGTTATTTTAAGTCTATGCTTGCAGGATGAGATGCTTTACAGCACTACTGTTCACCATGATAGTTGAAATGATATTATTGAACAACTCAAGACAAGTACAGCTGTGCCAAATATGTTTATTGGCTTTTGATAAATGTAAACAATTGTTTTTAAAACAGTGCTAATTGAACTTTTTGTGTTGCATCATTTTTAGTCAAAAACGTTATCCATTTATTTTGTCCAATTAACTAAGATATTACAATCTATACCTTGTTTCAACACAATTCCCTTTTAGCAGTCAGTATACTGAACAGTCAGTTCTATCTTCATCAAATTCATTTACATATTGGCACCATTAAAAATGTTAAAGAAAATGATGTGCAAATATATATACTGTATATATATATCCTAAACAGTGTATTTTTTTTTTTAATTTGCAATGTTAGAGTGCTAATACAAACCAGTTATTATATATTATGTGCACATTTTATGTTGTCAACCTCTAATATTGTTACAAACACATTTTTTCTTTTTACTGCTGCCTACTGTATTTGTTTATAAGTTGCAACTGTTTAATTATCATTATTATTGTTGGTAATAAATTATAAATATTATATATTTCTATAGATTTTATAAATAAATAAATAAATAAATAAATAACAATTTACTCTTTGCATGAAAACTGTGCAGAAATGTAAGTAATGTACTATAGTCAAGTGGTGTTCTAAAATCAAATAGTAGTAATGAAATAAAATCAATAAAAGAAACAATAAAGGTTTTATATAGCTGCATGAATCTCACATTAGTTTATATAAATTTACAAGTATGTGAAATTAAAAAGTTAAATTTCAGGAAACAATGTTTACCCAAAGATCTCTGGGTAACTGTAAATTCTACAGTTATTATAAATTTCATTCATAACCACAGGGGGTCAGCACTGCACTTTTCCAAAGGATTCTAGTGGGATTACAACTAAGTGAATATTCATATATAAAGTTGAAATCATACACAGATATACACACATAAACATACACACTAATATACACATATACAATTACATACAAATACATGCACATACATCATATGTTTAATAAACTTCTGTATGGTAGTCGGTGAACTAAGTGCTTTATCTGAATTCTGTTAAACTTCCAAAATCGGAAGCAGATATTTCACACTATCCTTAACCCTATACCAAGAAGACTACTACCTATATTGTGTTTACTGGGCATTCGGGGCTAAGTATGGGAAACAAAAACTGATAATCAAGAATTAATTAGTTGATTGACAAAATGCTGTAATTAATGAGTTGTCCCTCTAAACGGTACCATCTTAGGTGCAAGCTTAGTTTGTCTATACCATGCAAAATGCAACCTAGAGTGATTTTGTGTAAGATTTCTTTTGTCTACTTTCTTGCTCAATATAGTATATATAATATATATATAATATATATATATATATATATATATATATATATATATATATATAATCAGTATAGCCTATTAATGGGAATCAAATTAGAAGCAAGACAAAACAATCTACAAATCAATGGATAATGACAAAAATGAGTGGCATGTATATATAAATATGTATATAGCATATCTAGTATAATATAAGATTAGATCAGGAAAGTCCATTACTTTTTTCAGGCATGAGTGAAGTATAGAATTTCTCAAGACTGGGTGTGAAAGACTGAGCAGAAAGAATCCAGTAGGAATCTGTTCTAAGTTAAAAAGAAAGTTACCTATGAAGATTTGATGTTAACATTTTAACTTGGGCTTTCTGTCTTCATGTTCCCCTTCTTACAAATGGGTTTAAGTACTGTTCTGGTACTGTTTGATAGCCTGGAATATCTAATAATTTAGCATCAGGTCTCAGTGATACCAGAATGACAATTATAATATCTCTCTATATATAAAGTATGTATGTATTGTGTCTAGATGCTGTATATAATATAGATACAATAGATAGAATGAGAAAGAGGGAGAGAAACAGTTTTATAGACTTCTGTCTGTTTAAATAAGTGCTTTATCTGAACTTAAAATGTAAATCTTCTTTAAATGAAGGTATCTATAATGATAGGAGGTCCTTAGCATTATTGCCATAAAACACTAACTAAATTGCATTATTAGGCATGTAGGTGATAATAGTTACAAATAATATTGATCCAAACGTGTGTGAATTTCCTGGTACCCTCAACCTTGAATACCCAAAATCTGGCATCTATCAAATCCTATTAATGGTGGATTAAAATAATTTACTAATAAGTATCTATAGAGTTTTAAAAAGATTATTTTACAGTGGCTGACATGCAACTAAAATAAAAAAAAAAAAGAAATGAAATAGGAATTAGTGGATATTTATCCTTCAATCAAGATATAATTCCGGTGTTATACAAAAAGTGATCTTCACTTCCTTCAAAAGACTTGATGTTTGCAGTTATTTCAGACTTGTTCATACTAGTACATTTTTTTCTAACATCATCAATCTATTGTAGATTGCAAAGAGTAAACAGATTATTTGGAGAAAAGTGGAGTTCATTCAGGTTATTACATGCCTTATTAAAGCAATATGAGGGTAAAGTCAAGTAAAACAATAAAGTTATTAAACCATACATTCAGAATTGTAAATAATGTCAGCTATAGCCATATGCAATTTATCCTTGCATTTCTATAACTCCAGTGCAGTATCATTCCCACAGTATTTATCTTATATTAAAAAGTTGTAAGGCATTTTTCGTCAAAATATCTCATCTGGTGTTGTGAGGCAGCATGAATACACTGTAACTGCAACAATAAACCTTTCCCCTTCCCTGTAAAATAAACACAGGTGAATGGAGAGGTTTACTGTAAAAGATTGTCACACTTTTTTTTTTTGTTTGTATTTTTAATTAAAATGATTGAAATTTAGATTTTTTTTAGCTAATTACTGTTTGCATGGCAAGTAAAGAATCGGTTCTTGATACTTGTTAGTGTAATTTGTCTATGGCACTATCACCCCATTAAAACAAATAGTAAAAGATTATTAACAGTAAAACAGAAGGTGAGCAGCATAGTAAACCGAATTTGTCACTTCCCTTAAGTCTAGTTAATAGTGAATAAAATATGACATTTACTTTTACTGATCATCCCCTCTGCCAAATCAGAACACTTTGTGGCATCAAAATGGCACCAAAGTTTAGTACTGTAGTTTTCAGTAGCAGTGAATATATAAAGCTACACATATGTATGTTGACATAGACATGAGTAATGTATGAACTCTGCATATCTTGTACTTCTTGTATTTCAGGAGCTATTGTGAGTCTAAAACTCTGCTTGGTTACAGTTGGTTAACTGTTATGTTTGATGCAAAATTCCATGAAGTTGCCCCTTACTATAAAGTGTTGGGTGGGATTTTTACAAGGGCCTAGTTTGATTGTATGACACAGAGTTGGATCTGTTTATAGCAACTCTTCTTATATAAAAATAACAAAATTTTAAACTATAAGATTTCATATTTGTGCATGGAGTTTGTTGTCTCCATGTCTGCATTTGCATGCTTGCGATTCTTCCAGGTTTCTTCCAGTCTCCTTCCAGATGACAAAATCTGTATGATATCTGAAGAATATGTTGCCACTATATAAGTAAGTAAAATAAATAAATAATAACTAAGAAATAATTATGTAATGTTTAACTATTGCTATTACTAATTCTTAGCATGTATCCAATAAAGAAGTGGGGTATTAAGGCACTTACCCCATACCCTGGTAGAAAAGGAATTATAATAAAGTAGCCTGCTATTTTTTCAACCCTCTATACCTGGCATTTCTGGCAAAAAATCATAAAGCGCCAAGTAGGAGTTGATGAAATTATCTAGAAATTTTATAAGCAATGAAAAGGGGACCCCATTGGGGGGTGTGTGAATGGGAACCAAGAAGTAAAATACAAAAAGTATCTAGCCCCCTCTGAAAGCCTTTTAATAGGGCAGTTGTTCAGGGGAAGGATACAAAAAGTTGTCTCAGAGATTTAACCTGTCAGTTTCCACTGTGAGGAACATAGTAAGGAAATGGAAGACCACAGGGACAGTTCTTGTTAAGCCCAGAAGTGGCAGGCCAAGAAAAAAATCTTAGAAAGGCAGAGAAGAAGAATGGTGAGAACAGTCAAGGACAATCCACAGACCACCTCCAAAGAGGTGCAGCATCATCTTGCTGCAGATGGTGTCACTGTGCATCGGTCAACAATACAGCACACTTTGCACAAGGAGAAGCTGTATGGGAGAGTGATGCGAAAGAAGCCGTTTCTGAAAGCACGTCACAAACAGAGTCGCCTGAGGTATGCAAAAGCACATTTGGACAAGCCAGCTTCAATTTGGAAGAAGGTCCTGTGGACTGATGAAACAAAGATTAAGTTGTTTGGTCATACAAAAAGGCATTATGCATGGCGTCAAAAAAACACAGCATTCCAGGAAAAACACCTGCTACCCACTGTAAAATTTGGTGGAGGTTCCATCATGCTTTGGGGCTGTGTGGCCAATGCCGGCACCGGGAATCTTGTTAAAGTTGAGGGTCGCATGGATTCAACTCAGTATCAGCAGATTCTTGAGAATAATGTACAAGAATCAGTGACGAATTTGAAGTTACGCCGGGGATGGATATTTCAGCAAGACAATGATCCAAAACACAGCTCCAAATCTACTCAGGCATTCATGCAGAGGAACAATTACAATGTTCTGGAATGGCCATCCCAGTCCCCAGACCTGAATATCAGTGAACATCTGTGGGATAATTTGAAGCGGGCTGTCCATGCTCGGCGACCATCAAACTTAACTGAACTGGAATTGTTTTGTAAAGAGAAATGGTCAAAAATACCTTCATCCAGGATCCAGGAACTGATTAAAAGCTACAGGAAGCGACTAGAGGCTGTTATTTTTGCAAAAGGAGGATCTACTAAATATTAATGTCACTTTTCTGTTGAGGTGCCCATACTTTTGCACCGGTCAAATTTTGGTTTAATGCATATTGCACATTTTCTGTTAGTACAATAAACCTCATTTCAATCCTGAAATATTACTGTGTCCATCAGTTATTAGATATATCAAATTGAAATGGCTGTTGCAAACACCCAAATATTTAGAACTAAAAATGATTAAGATTAATAGGGGTGCCCAAACTTTTTTCATATGACTGTATGTGTGAAGGGAACCAAGAAGTAAAATACAAAAAGTATCTTCTGAAAGCCTTTTAATAGGGCAGCGGAGGAAGCACTTTTACCCCCTGTTGTGGCAAGACCCAGTAGCTATTCAGACCACATTATTTACAAACCTGCTTGAGACATAACTGCATGGCAGATTTTGCAGCAATTTGATATTTCTATCTGGGAGCATTATTTATTTTGTCAATGAATGCACAGTACATGGAATAAAGGGGGATCCCATCAGTGAAAACCCTGTCCATATGCAATCTTGCATTTGGACATCATAAAGAAGGATCCATTTCAAACACTTCTATGAACTAGAGCGTAAAGTTGCTAAGAAGCAATAAAAGGGACCTTTTGCAACAAAGTAGAGACAGTTACAGAGGGGGCAAAGTGATGGAGGCAATGCATTACTGCAAATGTTTACCATACACAGTAGTGAATATGATGATCCATAGATCTGCATGAGACCTGCATACCCAAAATGGTAGAGGTTTTTAATCAAGACTTGCAAAGTTTCACCTTTTTATTTTAGATGGACAAGAGCAATATAAATAACTAGAAAATTGCACATATCCCTTAAAGAGGACCTTTCACGTCCTCTGTCACCCACTGTACTATATACCGCTAGAAAGCTGACACTGTCAGCTTTCCTGATGTATGCCCAGGTGCAGGAGATATCATTGCCATTAATTTTGGCACTGATATCTCTCCACTGTCAGAAGGGCGGGCCTTAACACCTAGTGTCATCGCTGGGTGACAAGGAACACCCCCCCCATCCCGACAATACTCTTCCATAGCATTGTAATGTCAGAGGTGGGCGTTCCTTACCACCCCGCGATGACGCTGAGCATTAAGGCTCACCCTTCTGATGGTGAAGGGATATCGGTGTCGAAAATAATGTCACCGATATCTCCGGGACGAGGCCACATACAGTCAAAGCTGACAGTGCTCTGAATTTAGCGCATTGTCAGCTTTCCAGCGGTATATAAAGCCTCCAGTACCTCCTCCACTCTGCTAGACAGTCAAAATGCAACAGTGTAAAGTTCATGTTATCCTTCAAAGGATGTCTAATTTCTTACTTGGACATTGTCTTTCTGTAACTAGTTGTGGTTTGTGAATTTGGAATGTAATGGCATCCTGTACTGTTCCAGTAATATCTGGAATATAGAAATGTTAGACCCATTAGACATCAAAACTACATCAAATTGTTATACATTTTACAACAATCCTAAGTACTTAGATCATTAAGAGAAAATAATGACTTCAACTATAGAATGCGACATTTGTTCAAACAAAGGACAAAAAAGATTTGTCATCTCTTTACCCAAGCAATAGTGAGTAATGTTTTGTAGGTGCAAAATATAAATCAATACGTTTCTTACACTTCTCTGCAGGTGTGGAAGTCTGTGCACACATGGTACATCAAAGCATTTTTCTGTAGACATTTACATTACTGGTGAACGACCCCCGAATATGTAACGTATTAACAACTGTAAAGGTGTTACTAGAGGCCTTTCATTTGTTCCTAGCCCTCCACAAACATCTTATACCAGATGGGGTTTCTTCTCCTACACATATAATAAACATGCTATCTATGAACATGTTATATGTTTGAGTGCACTGATAACCTTACACCTCTGGATCATGGTGGGGGGTCATCAACCTCTCTCCTTTAACACTTTGAAATTTTTTTTATACCGCGTATAGACTATACAGTCACATGCCTGACATTGCAATAATTATAGTATAGACGTAAGAGGAAAAATAGCTTGCATTAAAACATTTGGTTTAATTAGTATTATGTTAGGGTTATTAACTTCTTAACATCTCAGAGAGACATCTAGTGATACTTAATTTTCTATTTAGAATATTTACATTATTAACTTATGTAACCACTTAATCATGTGCAGTGTCATTCATATATTTTTTTGTGTAATTCAAATCACTAAACACTCATATGTACAGTACATATTTGTTAATACTCAGCTATGCTTTTCTCTTTTCCCTGTTTTTCCTTTTCTTCATAATTATACACTTCATTAACCTATTAGGAAACAGTGATTTTTTTTGTTGCATTTATTTCTTCCCCACATTTCAAAAATCATAACTTTTTTATTTTTCTGCTCAAAGTCATATGAGGGCTTATCTTTTTGTAGGACAAAATATATTTCATAATGACAGCTGGAAAAAAATTTTCAAATTAAGTGTAATCGGGAAAAAAAGTTTATATTTACAGAATTCACAATGCGATAAAAATGACAGGTTACTTATATTTTGTGGATTGGTATGAGCTTGACAGTACCAAATGCATGTAGTTTTGTTATGTTTTACAAACATTTTAAACTTTGAAAGATTTAAAAAATGTCTTTCCTTTGCCATATTGTGACACCTGTAACTTTTATATATTTCGGTGTATGGTTTTTAGTGGAGCAAATTGTAGTTTTTATTAATATAATTTTTGGGGAATGCATGATATTTTAATCACTTCATATCCAATTTTTGGGGTGAAATGACAATAAATCAAAAATATTTAGCCCATACACCATTCACCGTATGAGATAAACATTTTTTATATTTTAATAGTTCAGGTATTTTCAGACATGGGGATGCCTAATTAGTTTATGTTAATTTTTGTTTATTCATTTTTTATATGTAATTTAGGGAAATGGAAGGTGATTTAAATATTATTATTTTTTTTTTTTTTAATACTTTTTAGATTTATTTTTTTTTTTTGCTCTTATTTTAGACCCCTTGGGGACTGGAACTCTATTAGTTCTGATCATTCACACCTTATACTGCAATACTAATGTACTGCAGTATATTGTGAAATCCACCCATTTTGCCTATGACAGCATGTAATAATTCCATAACAATGACAGGCATGGGAGCCTTGAATAGGCCCCTGGCTGTCATAACAAACCATCACTGCCCTCCAACAATGCCCTTGGGACAGAAATTGGGAGCAATATGGTAGCAACCATGTACTGCTGCAGTTTAGTTGTCTAGATCACAATTAAAGGAAATATTTCCATCTCAATGATCCTAACTATACTGCTAGCGTATGCAAATTCAAGAGTTTTCCTAAATAAATTGCTTTAGAAATTATGCTTAGTTTGCCTGCTATGTGAAAATCTTCCTCCCATTATTTTCACATCGTTGTCAAGGCACCTGGCCTATATCTGATAACGCAGGTCGAGTATGAGTCACTTCTCTCTGGGAGGGCCGGGTTCTCTCCCTGCTCCGTGGTCAGGACAATCAGTTTAGCTAATTGCAGTTTGCTGATAAAAGTTCGGACAGTGTCTATTATGTCTCTATGTACACAAAGATAACATTGAGTTTACTGCAAATCCATTCTCACCTCTATAGCCTGTATGTTTGCTTTTCTTCCCAAACCTGTGTAATGTAGTATAGATTTACTGTGCATATTATTTGGTCTGCATTTATATTAGATTTCTACTAATGATAATAAATAATCTCTCATGATAAAGGCAATGTCTATATCTATTGAGGTACTTCATAGTGTTCTGTTTATCAAACAGTCAAAGCACTCCCACCAGCTTGTGGAAGAAAATAGGAAGTGAGAAGAAGAGACAGCAGCAAACACCAATCGTGGCTGTTATTGGCAGGTGCCTGCTGTACAATAAAGTTGACACCCACTTGGTATGGAGACAGCACAGCTCCTAAGCCCTGTCCATACCACCTAAGCGATACCATGACGTATTGATAAGTCACGTGTCGCTAACCCCTTAGGGACACAGCCACAAATCACCTTAAGGCTGGGCCCCACATTGTGAAAATGCAGCATTTTGGCCACGGCGGAAACACTGCAGCAAAAAAATGCAGCATTTTACAGTACCTTCAAAGTGGATGGGATTATGGCTAAGTGGATGGGAGTATGGATAATCCTATCCATACATTGTAGAAAAAAAATCTGCAGCGGAAAAGCTGCATTTTCAAAAACGCTTGTGCAGCATGTCAATTATACTAGTGGAAATGCTGCTGTTTTCTGCATAGGTATAATATGGGTAGAAAGTCTGTAGATGAAAACTCTGTGGACATTCTGTGAAAAAACTGCGGAAAAAGCATTTTTTTTTGCTGCATCTTGCTGCCTTAGCCTAAGTATGCTGCTACATTTTTCAAATTTGACAGCTGTCATTATATATTGTAATAATTTTGAATTGCTTTAACTTAAAGAATTTTGAGATGTTTTTTTTTTCATGACACATTGTACTTCATGTTAGCAGTAAACTTTGGTCAATGTTTTTTGTGAAAAAAAATTGGAAATTTTGTGAAAATTTGTAAAAATTAGCAATTTTCAAAATTTTAAATGCACTGCTTTTCAGACAGCTTTTCAGTCATACCACCCAAATGAGTAAAAAAAATGTTACCAAAAATCTACGATAATGTTGGCATTATTTTTTAAACGTTGTTTATTTTTTTTAGGATAATAAAAGGCTTACAAATCTAACAGCAATTTTTCAAAGTTTCAAGAAAATTTCCAAAACGCATTTTTTAGGGAACACTTCAAATCTGAAGAGTTTTTTAAAAGTCTATATATAAGAAACACGGCATAAATCACCTCATTTTCAAAACTACACCCCTCAAATACTTCATTTAGGAAGTTTGTTAAACCAATAAGCATTTCACAGGAATATAAAAAAATAGAGGTGGAAAGTACACTTTTCAATTAATTTAATTAATATGTTCCTTTAGCACTAAAATGTACAAATTCATAAAGGATTGAAGGAAAAAAATGCATCCCAAAAGTTGTTGTGCAAGTTTCTCCAAGTATGGAAATACTCCAAATGTGAATGTAAGCTTCAGTTTTTGCACATGGCCAAGTGTAAAAGGGATGGAGTGCCGCTGGGGTTTTAGAGGGTAGATTTTGATGGAATTGATTTCAAACACCATGATGTATTTCAAGAGCCCCAGAGGCACCATAACAGTGGAAACCCCCAAAAAGTGACCCCACTATGGAAACTACACCAGTCAAGGAAGGTATCATTTTGACTGTGCAGATATTTCCCAGAATTTGGGCCATACAAATGACAAATGACATTTTTTTAAAATAAAATATTGCTTTTGCCCAAATTTTTTCATTTTCACTAGAGGTTAAAGGAAAAAGTACTCAACCATTTTGTTATGCAATTTCTACTAAATACACAAATTTTCCTTATGTGGTTGTAGTCTGCTATATGGGCACAATGTGGGATTTAGAAGGGAAAGCACCATTTGGCTTTTGAAGGGCAAATTTTGCTAGAAAAGTTTTCAGGTGCCATGTCTCATTTGCAGAGCCCCTAAAATAACAGTACAATAGAAAACACCAAAAAGTGACCCCCATTTGGAAACTACAACCCTCATGGAATTTATAGGGTTATAGTGAGCTTATAGACTTTAAAGAGAACCTTTCACCACATCCAACAAGTGCAACTCTTTACATCAATTAATAGCAACTGCTCCATTGATTCTGGTACTGTTGGAATTTTTCTCTAGCTCCCACTGTTCCTGAACAATCAATTCTATTAGTTTTGGTGTCTGATATGCTATTTAGTCTCTATACCATCAAGAGGGTGATGTCAAGAAAGGGGTGTGATTCTGAGCTCTGACACTGGCTGCCTCTGATTGGAGCTTTGAATCACCGCCCACTCCCCCCACCTGATACTGTCCTCCTGACATTTCAGAGCTTAAATAGCACATGAGACACCAAAACTAATTGTGCCTGTTGCTTGGGAATGGTGAGACTAGAGTAAAAATTCCAACTGCATTGAAATCAGTGGAGCAGTGCTTATTAACATATGCTAAGAACTAGAATTGGTGGAGGTGGTCCTCTTTAATAATTTTGGGCACTGAAAATCAAAAATTATATATTTTTTTTACAAATAGGGTTAAAGAAGAAAATACACTGCACAATTTGTTATGCAATTTTTCATGAATGCAGAAATACCCCATATGTGGTTGTAAACTGCTATATAGGCACATGACGGGGATCAGAAGGGAAAGAGCACTATTTGGCTTCTGGAGGTCATATTTTGCTTTAGTAGTTTTTGTGTACCATGGTTCAATTGCAGAGACCATAAAATACCAGTATAATGGAAAATATTAATAAATGGCCCCATTTTAGAAAATAAACCCTTCAAAGTATTATCTGTTTTGACCCCACAGGAATTTATTAACATTGGGCAGTGAAAATTAAAAAATACTTTTTTACTTTTTTTGCACCAAAATGTATTTTAGCCACAAATTTTTCATTTTCACAAGGATTAGTAGAAGAAAGTACATTAGAAAATTTGTTATAGAATTTCTCCAGAATATGTTAACACCCCATGTGGATGAAAACTGCTGTTTGGGCATATGGCAGGGCACAGAAGGGGAGAAATGCCATTAGGTTTTTAGAGGGCAAATTTTGTTGGAATCATTTCCAGACACCATGATGCATTTGCAGAGCCCCTAAGGTTCCAGTGCTGTGAAAGGTACCAAGAAGCAACCCCATTTTGGAAACTACACCCCTCAAGAATTTATCAAAGGATTTAGTGATCATTTTGACCACAGAGATGCAAAATGAAAACTTTTTTTCAGATATATGCCCAGTATGTCATGCTTTGCTAATGGTAATGTGAAAAGTTTTTGTTTACTGATTTTAGAAATCTCCTACATGTGGCCCTAATATTTTTCCTGGAAATATGACAGGGCTCATAAATGAAGCAGCACCACGCACATTTCAGGCCTAATTAGATCATTTATGCTGAATTGGCAGTGCTTCTGCAGAGGCTCTGAGGCAAAATCAAGAAAAAATAACCCCATGATATGAACCCATTTTAGAAACTATACCTTTTAAGGAATTTCTATAGCAATATGGTGAACATTTTAACCCAAGGGATGCTTCCCAAAAATCAATGTGCAAAAGGAAAATTAAGCTTTTTAAAGGGAGTCTGTCAGTAGGACACAAAATGTGACAAAGCGGGACATGTCAGTCATTCAATGGAGGGAGCAGCTGGGCAGCAGTTAGGGATGATTATCTAGAGCAGAAAGTGAAGCCCTGGTAGGAGAAGAAATGCAGATTTTCATGAAAAAGTAGTAGGAGTTAATACCCACTTACATGTTAAGTGAGTTATTATCTCGGGTACAACAATGTCTTATATGTGGGCATAAACTGCTGATCAGGCACACAGCAGGGTGCAGAAGTGAAGAGATGCCATTTAACTTTCAGACCGCTTATTTAGATGGTTTGGTCTTTGAATGCCATGTCATATTTGCAGTACCCCTGAGGTGCCAGTAAATCGGGATATCCCGGGAAGTGACTTCATTTTCTAAACTGCAGCCCTCAAAAAAATTATTAATGGGGTGTAATGAGCAATAGTTTTCCAGATTGAATGCATAGCAGATGGCAAAAAGCGGATACATAACCTGTGTGGAGTACATTGGGTACAACAAATCCCATACAATTTTCGAACTAGCTCTTAGAATGGGGAGGTCAATTTTGGTGTCTTTTCCCTTGTAAATTCTAAACCTGGGGGGTACCCTGATATACACTCATACAGCTCATGTATTCTTATTCCTACTGTGGTCAGTTTCACCCTGAAGGATGTGGTGATTTTTGGGTTTTATTGCTGTCCCATTGTACAAGCAATAATTTTTTGCAGAGACACTATTTTGAGATGCCTATTGACTAAATTTTATTAGCACTTTTAGGGACAAAAAAAAAACATCAGTTTTATGATTGCCTTTTAACATTTAAAATGTTTTGCTGTTTACTGTACAGCAAATATAACATGCTACCTTTATTATATGGGTCAGTACAATTACAACAATACATAATTTATGTTAACTTGTTTTTACATATTTTTCCAGTTTTGCTGAATAAAAATTCCATTTGGTCAAAAAAAAAATTTTTTGCATCACTATCATCTGAAAAGCATAATATTTTATTTTTTTGTATACGGAGAATTTTGAGGACTTGTTTTTGAGGGGTGAAATGTTCTTTTTATTGATACCATTTTGGGGTATATGATCATTTTTGATCAGTTTTTATTTCATTTTATGTGAGGCAAGATGTAGAAAAATCATTTTTCTGATTTTTTTTTTCTTTTTATTATGGTGTTCACTATTAAATAATACTTTAGTTTTACTGAATGACTTGTTCAATAATAAAACATTTTTATGGAGGGGGGCGATGAGGTACTGACAGGTTAGGAAAACCCATTAGATGCTGCAGTCATGAATTCCCGGGGCCATCTTTGGGGTTAACATCTGCAATTTGAGTAATTGCAATCCGCAGGTACTACAGGAGGGTGTCAGCTGTATGTTGCATTCTGAGAAAGTCTTCTAAGGCATGTATCATTTGTATAAAATTTTTTACTATGTAGAATAATGCGTATCAAACAACTTACATTTACATATGGTTACATATGTAAACTTATGTTTTGTAAAAAGGTCATAAAATCATTCAGCCCTGTCACCCCCATCACTCCTCCACACACACTGGGTGGACCTAGACATAATGCAGTAAAATTAGTAATCTCAATTAGTCATTACTAGCTTTACTAGTTGCAGTCAGCAAAAAGTGGCATAACTTTTCTACACGGTTATGGATAGTTCATGTTGTGCCTGGAAAATAATTAAGAGATATCTGCTTTGTGATGGTAGGGACTCTGGGACTGTAGTCACTAGTCTTTGTATACATTGGTTTATGTGATGCTCGTATGAGTTTCCTGGCAAGTTGCAGACTATAGAAAGCTGCATTCATGGTAATATCCACGGTCATATGAAGACAAAAAACTGCCACCACAAAGATGGTTAAAAAAAATCTCTAAAACTCAGCAACATTTTTAATTGTTTATATTTGCAAAAATTTCTAAAGGGATTTTACCATAGCTAATTAATTGATAGTTCATGTGTGAAGATCAGCAGTGGTGACGTCATGTTCATGTGACATCATGTTCATCGGTCTGTTTACAGTTCAGCCCCAGTGAATGGGCTAAGCTGGGATACCAAGCACAGCTGCTATACAATTGTATGGTGCTGTTCTTGGTGAATATTGAAGAGGTGCAGTGCTTACCAAAACCTATGGCATCTTCCAACAGCTGCTTGGCGGGGGTTCAGGGTGTCAGGCTCTGGTTGATCTTCAATTTATGACCTATCCTAAGGATAGGTCATGAATTAGTAACCCCTTTAACTTTTGATTGTCTACATAGTTAAATATGGTTATGTTCATGGAGAAATCCCTTTAGCACAATATTGCAATATGTAGACAAGACAGAGTTACACACATTCAAAAGATGGAGTTCTCTGGGCATAGTTAAGGTCTATATGGGCAAGTATAACATGATGTCAGAATGCCCTTTCTGAGGGCACTATATCTGGGTACAGTATATTCTCTTGGACAGTATAATATTGAGAGATGAATTACATGAACTGTGCACTCAATTACTTAATTGTGCACTTTATGTAGTAAATGGGTGCTATATGGCACTGTCTGGGCACTGCATCATGGTTTTTTCTGGAAAATATATTCACAATTGGCAAAATGACAATATATTATCATTTAGATACAGTATATACAAATATGTTTGTTTCTGTATTTGAATATATTGTTATATATTGTTACTGTTTTTCGGAAGATTTCATTATAAGGATATGTTTTGAGTGTATTTGCCACTTTTATTCCAGTAACATGAATGTATGATTTTAAATTAATATTAGAAATCTTTATAACATGACTGCAGTACCCAGTATAAATAGTTAACTCTTTCCATTTTTTTATTTTTTTCTTTGTCTTCTCGATAAAATTGATAGTTTGGGTTCTATAAGTTTTAGCATTATATTTTGTTAGTATAAAGAATTCTCCAAAACTGCAATTTATCAACAAAGACTTATTAAAGTTAAAAATGATTATACTCTTTTTGTGGCAATCATTAATAACAGTTAATAAATTTTCTAAAAATGCCTCCTTTCTAGCTTTTACATTAACTTTCATTCCTGAAATCTGTTTTCCATCAGACATCAGACCTAAACAAAGACTAGCAGAAATAAAGAATCATTTTGGCTTAATAAAGATGTCTAGATTGACCAGAAATATAGATAGAGTATTCTCTATGGCCAAATCAGTGGAGGACTACACAAACATTGAATTGGCTGAAATAAATGGCTGATATTGCAATACTTGTCAAAATGAATCTATGTATATAATAAGTCTTTTATGCAAATAATTTGTCTGTATTTGGTTTTGCATCATGAATGCTTTAATTTTCAATTAAACAAAAATATTACAGGGTAGTATACAGAGGTATAACTTAAGCTCTTCGGTTCCAAATCAAAATATGTGACAGAGTTTCCTTATTGCCATATGCCATTTGTAATACTGGAGACTTCTTATGTGGTAGAGGGGCCTTCATGACAACTCATAAGCCAGGACCTAGGTGTGATTGCATATGCAAACTTTAGTTAATGAAATACCAATCTGCAGAACTAAATTGTATTTTAATCAGCTATTAGCTGCAGAAAAAAGGTGATGTGGCCCAAATACCGTATACAGAAATTATAGGGAACATTTATGTACACTACAGGAGGTTGATGAGGTTTGAATGTAGTGAGCTTTCATGTTGGTCAGTGTGGGGGAAGGGTGTATGATCTTGAGTAAAAACATTCTCAATTCTTATGATTTTTTTTTTAAGTCCTATATATACATTTTTATAATGAGCTCACATCTTGGGTCTCTTTCTTCTGGCAGTAATCCATTTAAGTATCAGTCACTCTCATTACACTACACTATTGTTTTGCATGACAAGAAATTATGAGAATAATATATTAAAACATGCAAATGTTGCTGGTTAAATATTGCAATGAAAACAGTTGTCACATTACATTAGCTCAGATAGCTTATGAATATGCAATGCATCTAATTTTTAGGTTAAGACAAATAAAGTGACTGCAGAAAAAAAATCTGGTGAAAACAAATAGAGGTTAAATAAAACCTAAAAGCAAAAGGTATTCTTTGGCACAGCTGTAAAAGAGAAATCCAACAAGGCTTCAATGCTATGCTAAACTATGATTTAGAAAGTGTATAAAAACGTCCAAACTGCTAGGACAAAAATTGAAAGTCTTGCCTTAGTTTGTTTATAGAAGCAAAGAAAAAGTACAGTGTATCCGTCTGTAAACCAACATCAAAGACCTTTCAGTGCTGAATTAGTATATTTGGAGTCACAGTATGAGATCAGACTGTTACTGAGTCACAGGGTTGTGAGGTTTTTTTTTAAAAAAAAGGTAAAGGCTAATTGTGGTCCCATCACATTCTGCTATGTATTATCACATCGTGCTTAACATATGTCTACGGACTGGATTAACACCACATTTTTGGCAATGAACACAATTCTCCCTGTTCAAAGGTGAATTTCTAAAATAAGTCAAAAGATGATATTTTTCTTCTCACTTAAAAATAGTATCCTTTCAGGAGGGAATCTCTTTAGTAGTTGAGGGATATTAAAAAAGTACTGTATTTATATAAAAAAACAAAGCAATTTACCTATTGTTCCTATTTTGTAACAAGATAATAAAATCTAGATTTTCAGGTTTAAGTCTCTAATTCATATCTGTTTGAATATTTGATATATCGCATCTTATTATGTATTATCTATTACATATCTAGCACCAAAACATACTGATACACCTATTTCTTTTTGACTTACTTAATGTTATATTTGCAAAAGATACAACTATTGAACTCCAGGACACTAAAAATCAACTTGTTGATTTCAAACTGGATTATATGCTTAACAGTGTTGGACTGGGATGTCTAGGGCCCACCTGTGGAAATGTTTTGAGGGGCCCACTGCCAGGACCCCTGCAGATCAGCTGTACTAAGGCAGCGTGGCTAGAAGTAATAATAATGTCATGCTGCTCACTCACATACAGCATTATTAGGTCATTACTTACATGTCTGCTCCCCGCTCCTACTCTTTCTTGTGCCGGGTGTGCTGTTATGACGTCATGTGCACCCGGATCAGGAAGGAATGGGAGGGGCTGGATGGCAGACAGGTAAGTACTGGCACTCGGTTTGTAGACCACAGGC
This sequence comes from Leptodactylus fallax, assembly GCA_947044405.1. Classification (NCBI taxonomy): domain Eukaryota; kingdom Metazoa; phylum Chordata; class Amphibia; order Anura; family Leptodactylidae; genus Leptodactylus; species Leptodactylus fallax. Next base: position 1,244,850 of record CAMRHE010000141.1, read on the forward strand.
CCAATTTCACAGACTTGCCTACAGACCAGAGCAATGCCAGCAGATACTGAAAATATCAATCATGTCTAAAGGGGTGGCAATTCCAAAGGAGATCAGAGGTACTTGTCAGTGTCTGCAGGCAAGTCTGACTAATTGTGTCTGCCCCAGTTCACTTGCAAGATCATTTACATATCCATAAAAAGATGAATAGCTGTGCATTACATTGTCAGTTTGTGTGCATTGCATTGATTTAAAGGTGTCCCACATGGCATTACTATTGCTTCAGAGGCATTTTGGACCTGATAGAGTCCCTTTAAATAATACAATTTCCCATCCGAATGAGCTACCTACAGTCAGAAATTTATCATTAAACATAAACACTGTGAATTGGAAATTTTTAAATAATAAATTGAATTAATAGCTACATTAAAGGCAGTCTGATATCAGAACCCAGAATTTCAACCCAGCCTCACAGATAGATAGGTTAGGGAGACCTGAAAGAAACAGTGTTTTCACTTTGTGACTCAGTGCCTGTTGCCAAGATAAGGTTCTATTCAGATCACATTTTTTACATCAGTTTAACGGATGCAAAAAATGGATGCAAAAAAAAATGGATCTATTGCTGTCTGTTTTTTTTAAAGGACACAAAAACGTACTATACCATACTTTTGTGTCTGTCCAAAAAGAAACGGACAGCAAAGGATCTGTTTTTTTTAACATTAATGTCTATGGAAATGGATGGTCATCCATTTGCATCCGTTTGAGTCTGTTTTTGAATCCGTTGTTTGCATCCGTTAAACTGATGCAAAAAACGTGATCTGAATAGAGCCTATCTCTGTTTTTGTCAATATGTAAATTTGCATTTTGGAGCAATGAGGCCATTGTCTCTTATCTCATTGAAGAAAAGGCAAACCATAAAAGCTCCAAAGAGCTCTTTTGCATATTGACAAAATTGTAATAATATCTTCTATCTGGTAATGAAGGCACTGGCTCACAAGGGGAAAACAGTTTTTGATTCAGGTCACCCTAACCTATCTTTTTATGGGCCTGGGTTAATATGGATTCTGGTGACAGACTCACTTTAAGTATATAAAATATGTAAAACTTAAATATGTAAATAGCTAATTTTAAAAAACTTTAGATCAAATAATTGCCTATCATCATACATCTTCATGTATTTTTGGGCACAACAAATTTATTTATGCCAGTGCCTGCTAGATCGCTTCTAGGTTCTGGCTGTATAATGCAGCTGGGTCCTGGGACTAACTGCTAGAGTGAAATGATACTGTGACTTTGGAAGATTAATCCCTCAGATACCATGGTCAATTTTGATCATGGCATGTGGTTGGTTAAAGGTGCGAATGCCTCTTTCACCCCCTCTTCCCTCTTGAGGTTAGATTGCTGGTTTCCATGGCAGCCAGGATACCAATCAACAGCTTCCTAGCTGTCATGTACAGTTGTATAAGAAAAAAGGCCTACTACACGTAGACAGTTATGTACAATAATCTGCAATACAGAAGCATTGCAGCATACTGTACAGGGGATCAAGTGATCTCAAATCCCCTTAAAGGGGTATTCCCATGAACATAATCATATCTATATTTGTAGATAATTAAAAGTTAAACATGTTTGCAAATATAAGTAGTTAAAAATTCTGCAGAGTTTTAAAGATTTTCTCTAATCATCTTAGTGGTGACATCTGTTGTCTTGATCGGTTGCCAATGGATACGACCACGAGTGCAGAAACTTTCTATGGTCTGAGACTTGTCAGGAACCCAGCCATGATTTTCTTATTGTAGCTCAGTTATCAGGCAGGGACACTACATGTATCAGAAGATATCCTGACCATAATAAGCAAATTATAGCTGATTTTCTTACTTTAGAAAGGTCCTGCATTCATGGTCGTACCCACTGGCAACCGATCAAGGCAACAACTTGTGACCACAAGATATTTAGAGAAAATCTTTAAAACTCTGGAAAATGTTTACTTATATTTGCAAAAATGTTTAACTTTTAATTATCTACAAATTTTAAAATGGCTATGTACGTGGGAATACCACTTTAAGGGATGGTAAAAAAATTGTAAAAAGTTTGCAAACAAATGCTCAAAACGAAATAGCTAATAAAATAAATAAAAAATAAACAATATAAAATAAAGATTAAGTATTGCTGTGTGCTCATAAATTCAACCACTATGTTGTTTAAAATGTACAATGAACACTGTAGAAAAATACTACATACCAATTAATGTGTTTGGTCCCCCCCCCCCAAAAAAAAAAAAAAAGCAATAAAAAGTGATCAAAAATTTGTAAATACCACTTTAACAACAGTGGTAAAACAAAGTAAAACCATTATATACCATATATGATGCTCATAAGAACCTGACAGGAAAGACTACCATTTCATTTTTAATGCAGAGTGAATGGCATAAAAGCAAAATAAAAAAAATGAAGAACTGTAATTTTTTTCACGCAGACCCTCAAAAATGAGTAAAAGCTAACCAAAACATTATATATAACCCCAGAATGGTGCTAAAAAATAAATAAATATCATTGCACACAGAATAAGCCCTCATATGGTTATGACTGTAGAAAAACTTTATAACGTTATGCATTTTGGAATTTGGAAATGGAAATATGAAAAAAGTCACCAAGCCTTAGCACCCAAATTACCCTGTATCCTTAGTAGGTTTATAAAGCAAAATAGTGCCCAACCCCATTTATCTGACCTATGTTGGAAGCCCTTGCGGGCAGGATCCTCTCCTCCACTGTAACAGTGGGTCACTAACTTTTTTTATTTTAGAATATTGCCTGGATAGGTAAATTACTTCATCAAGCCTATGTCTGTCTCACAGTCTCAAATTTCACACAATCTGACTTCAAGCTCCCCACACCTGCCATGTGTCAGGTGTGATTCTATATTTCTATCACACTTTGCTCTTAAGAACAACAACTCCTGGACACAGTTACCTACTGTACATCTTAAGGGTTCTGTTAAGTCTGTAATAGTCTAGGGTTATAGAATATGGTTTTGACTTTCAACCATTCCTCTACAAGCATGTCTAGTAGCCAATCTCACCATAATTCAACTCAAACTACGAATCAAGTCTCCATATTTCCCACATTCATTCCAAAACAAACTGTAGTGCTGCTTTCACACAATGATCCTGACCTACAGAGAGGCTTGCACTATACCACCACTGTGATGATACGAGACTCAGATATGGATTTATTGTACTAATATTAGCTCATATAATATGGTTCCTGTCTGTTATCAGCAATTTGGTTATAGGCTTGGGGGATATGGTTCATGGTAATCAACAACCCTTTGATCCCCAGAGAGTCACTGACACAGGCCTTTATTTGCATAAGACTGCTATACACATTAACCCGGTGGGGGATCCTACAGAAAGGATGTACTGGGGAAACGATCTGCATACCGTCTGCAGACAGACCGGAGCCAGCTGTACTTCAAAGGGATTATGGTTTTCTGACAATATCTGACCTGGGGGATATCTTACAGTCACCCCGATAAATTCCCCAGATGCGTCAGGTCAAGGCACATGCTCAAAACACACATGTCATAGTTCAAAGCCAGGAACAGGTCCAGGCACTGATCTCCTTACCCAAAGGGAATTGGGGTGTCAACCTTGGAGTCTACGTATTGGGGATCTTGCCACAAGCCCTATCATACCGCCGGTCCAACTCTACAGCCATCGCGCAAGGAATTATAAAGAAAATTGATTCTAAGAGATGTAGAGAGGGGGGCGGGGCTCCTCCTCCTGGTGACCTCACTTAGGGAGGAAACCAGGGGAGGCAAAAGTTCTCAGACCAGGTTGACACGCTCTCTTTTGTCTTCTGTCCTTTGTGATGTGCTGGTCCTGGAGGAGAGTTTTGGGGGAGGTCAAGTTTGAGACTCCCACCATGTGCCCTGCCATGCGGCCTAGCATTGAGGCCAGAGACCATTTTGTTAACCTGGAAGAGGTGTAACCACATGTAGGAAACACATGCTTTGCTCAATAAAGCACCCTGAGCCAGCACATGGGCTCAGAGAAATGGACTATCTACTTGTTCTGGAAATTGGCTTTTGGCCATTTTGTTCTGCTGAAAGTGACCTGGAATAGCATGCCTGAATGCATGCTTTTGGACTTTTGAAGTATGTGCCCTGAGCTCATCATCATCATCCTCATCATCTGGAGCCAGAGAGCCAATCACAGACTTGTGTTGGTAATATGTTCTTTTCCTTCTGTTATCCTCATTTTTATTTTGTACACTGTGTCATGTTGCTTTCCACTTGTATTTGCTTGCTAATTGCTACATGTATTCTCTGTATGTGTTAAGTGTCTAGTGCCGACCCGTTTAGGGGTTAATAAATATATAAAATTTAGAAGGCTCGCCTTTCGTATTATCCTATCGGCCCAGAACACTCACTGGAGGTGGGTGTGAGGTAATTGAAGTGATCTCAAGTGTGCCGAAAGCGGGTTTCAGTAGGACAAGATCCTTCACAACCACATCTACTGTCAAGTACATACACCATCAAGCCACATCTCAGGCATGAAGGACAACCAGTTCCCACAGAAACTGCCTCTCCAGTCCATTATCTATTGAGGTAGGTCTTCAGTCTACCACATGTGCAGACCAGTAGCACTGTTCTATCACCTCCCATAGATCTTACCCTCAATCCACCAATTGCACCAAAGCTCCTCCTTTTATGGATTCTCTTCTGCCCCCTGCTAAAAGTGTGGTGGTGCAGCTTGTCATCATTACCATGTTCTGTCCATGGCTATTACTAGACACTTCTTGGGCTAGGCAGTACACCATACCTCTCCTGCAACTCTCTCCCAGAATGCTCTCACTCCAGTACAGTAACAACATCACACTTACACAGAAGAACCACAGTGTACTGCAGGTTATCATCAAGTAGTCTGTAAGACCTTATTCACATGATAGTGATAGAAATTGACAGTGAAAAAAAATCGTTGTTTGCACATGGTGCCCATCCATTTTCAAAGATATTTCATAGTTTTGATTCTATTTAGTGTTCTGTGGCAACGACCATAAATAGGACATTTCCTGTTTTGTTACAAACCATTCTCAAGGTTCATAAAGAAATGGACATGTGGGGGGCATGTCCTGGCATCCTGGCAAGCAGACTTGTGTAACCACTGCTCCCTCTATGGCCCTTCTCACCGTGAGTTTAAAACAACTACTATGGGCAAAGCTCGCTCTCAAAAGGCCCCCGGTGGTCCCTCCTTCACCCAGGTCCTAGAGGTGCCCATTTCCAATTTTCCAATTTCTTCCACCTCCTGGGTGAGCCGCAGACCTTGGTCAATAGCGACACAGCCTCTGATGCTTCCTTTCCCTCGTTGCTCACAGACGCTCCTGCACAGCTGGCTCCAGAGGGAAGGCCCCGCTCATGACTGGCATCCCGACACACCTGCCACATCGAAGGAAGCACAGTCCACCTACCCTGCTATCTGGGACTCTCCGGTAAGTCAAGGAAAACCTGCTTTGGTGTTCTCCTCCGATTTCCTGCCAGACACTCTGGACCGGCGGCCATCTTGCCTCCCACATGTACAGACAATGGCACCTGCAGCTCACGCCCTGGCACACGTTCTTACCATGCTGCCTACAACTTCAGCCTGCTTCATGTCACAGGTGCCACGCTGGGGACTCAGACTGGGGCATAAGCCGCCAACTAAATAATCTGTGTTCCGGTCCCTCATTCAAAAGGGATGCCCGAAGGCTCAGAGACTGACTTATCTTCCTGAAGAAGACATCACACCTCCAACTACTTGCCTTCGGATCCGTCCTGAGACATCTACCTCCAGTTTATGCCAGACCTCTGAATCTTTCTGTATCCCATGACTGTCTCCAGCAGATGAAGCCATCCACACTCTACAGGATCACCCCGAACTACAAGCTCTATTGGCACTTCTCCCCTGTAAAAGAGATATGGATGACTTGGCCTCTGACCTGAAGAAAGCTTGGTTCCATGATCTTAAGGAGGTCAAAACTGATATAGCGACTCTGAAGCAATTGGTTGATGATCTAGAACTCTTCCAGACATGGGTGACTGCTTCTATCCAAGCCCTACAAAAGTCATCTTCCTCTACCACCTCTCAATACTGCCAAATTGATATCTCACGTTGATGACATAGAGAATCGCTACTATCGCAACAATATCAAAATCAGAGGTCTCCCTGAAGCCAACCAAACCTCCGAATTCATCCCTACTCTCACTGGTATCTTTAACATGCTACTGGGATGTGCAGCTGATACCCACATCAAAATCATCTGTGCTCATCACGCACTTAGACCTCGAAGCTCAGACCTGGCAAAACCCTGCAATGTCATATGAAGAGTGCACTACTACGCTCTTAAGGAGGAAATCATGTAGAAGGCCAGAGAGCACAGGCTGATTGACTTTGATGGGGCTCCCATCTCATTCTTTCCGGATCTTTCCCTCCTTACTCTGCATCAGAGGGCTGCTCTGAAACCACTGCTGACTCTCCTTCAAGGACGGAAAATTCCATATTGATGGGGTTTTCCATTTGCCCTACAGGTTCACCTTAGGGATAGATTGATTGTGCTGTTGTCCCTAGATTAACTTCCTGCCTTGCTTCAAACCTTGGATCTGCTACTGCTTCTCCTTCCAGGTTGGGACTTACTACTGGGCAACCCCGAAGTATCTGAATCTTGCCCTTCCCTGAGTGACACTGATGATAGCCATCACCTGATCTCCCCTCTGCCTCAACAATCAAATCACAGCCGACGCCCTACACCAGATCGCGGAACTCTAACCTGAGATGATACTGGTCAGGTTATCTCTACCTCCAAGACTGTACTGTAATTTTATGTTCCTGTTCATTACAGTAATGCCCATAGTAACCTATTAGTATATTCTGTTTTCTCCATTATTGCTACAGTTCTTTCCTTCTTCCATCAGGGCCTAGACTACCTATGTTACATCTACATTGCACGTCTCCTTTTCATCTCAGTTCTCCCTGTGCTGACCACGTTCCCACATAGCTCAGTGGTCCGCATCTCTGACCAACCGCACATCTCTGACCCACCTGCCCTCTTTTCTAATTCTCTGATCAATTCTCACCCCCCTTTTATCCTACTACTACTCATCCTACCCACTTCCCTACCTTATCTCTTGACTCCTGCTCTACCCTTCTCTCTCAGTTCCCTCCCTCCACCCCCATGATGGCGCACCCACATATCCATCTCCTCCTTTAATGTTAAAGGTCTAAATACACATGGGTGGGGGGGAACAGGCAGCGGCGGGGGGGGGGCCCCCCCCCCGGGGGGGGGGAGGGCGGGGCGGGGGGGGGGGGGGAGGAGGGGCCCCGGCGGGGGCTCTATCGAGGACGGGGGCCCCGGGGCGGGGAGAAACACTCTCAAATCCTCTATGATGCAGACAAAGGCAAAGCTAATATTCTATGTCTACAAGAAACCCACTTCTTTGCTCCCCACACACCTGCTATCAAGAACCATTACTACCCCACTTGGGTACACAGCAGTAGTGCAGAGGGCAAAACCAAAGGGGTTGCTATCTTCCTCCACAAGAGCCTCCCTCTTAAAATAATACACTCCCTCTCAGAATCTGATGCTCGATACCTCTTTGTGGTTTGTGAACTCTATGGTGTCACCTATACAATAGTTAAAATTTACTCCCCCAACACCGGTCAAATTCCCTTCCTTCTTTCCACACTTCACACACTCCAATAATTAGCCTGAGGTTATCTTATTCTCTATGGTGAACTTAATATAGCTATCAATCCCTTAATTGAATTTTCCATGGGAAAATCTTACATCTCCTATGCTGCTCTTAATAAGCTACATAAGGTTTTACACTCCATGATGCTGTGTGATGCTTGGCGCATCCTCCCCCGGGATGTAAAAGACTACTCTTTCTTTTCCAATTCCCATAACTTGTATAGCAGATTGGACTATGTTTTTATCCCACACGCCCTATTGCTGCAGGTGACCATGGATGGAATAGTTAATATTCTCCTCTCTGATCATGCTTCTGTCCACTACTCTTTCTGCCTCCAACCCCCTGCCAGCTGTGATAGTACCTGGAGACTAAACGATCCAAGCAATCCATTGCTGTCTTCAAACATGATCACTTGCAAGACACCACCTCTCTGCCCAATCAATGGGAGACTTTGTAATGTATTCTGAGAAGGGTCCTCATAAAACATGGAGCCAGGCTCAAATGAGACACATGCTTAAAGCTAAAATCTCTCCTCCAGTGTCTACACACTCTAGAGACACAACTTAAACAAACCCTCCAGCATACTACTCTCACTGCACTTACATTGACTCACCATGAGATCAAATCCCTCCTGGTGCACAAACAATAGAGACTTAGTCACTTGGACCAAAAGTCTTTTTATGAATGGGGCAATAAGGCAGGCCATCTGTTAACCTGTGCAGTCCAGGACAGGCTGTCCTCCTCCCATGTAAAGTCCCTCAATCAGCCCTCTGGATGAGTATCACACCATACCTCTGACATTGCCTCGACTTTCCGAGATTACTACAAGTCTCTTTATAATTTTCCTTCTCTTTCTCAATATATTGCTGACACAACTTTACCCTTCCTATTGACGGAAGATGCTATTCAATTAAAAGCCTCACTCTCCTCACAGGAACTGGAATTAGGGATTTCCAACCTCCCTGTGGTTAAAAGCCTGGGGCCAGATGGCTTTACTTCCTCGCTTCTACAAGACTTTGAAAACAGAGATAATACCCCTCATGCTCAAAGCTTTCAATGCATTGTCGACCGAAACATCCTTCCCCTATTCTTTCCTCCACGCCCACATCACAGTCCACCCCAAAGAGGGCAAAGACCCCCAACTCTGCCCTAGCTATATACCTATCTCTTTAATAAATACCAATGCAAAGCTCTTTGCCAAACTCATTGCCAACAGACTGAGTAACCAAATGTCCGATTTCGTACACCCAGACCAGGTTGATTTTATCCCACAAAGGGAGACCCGAAATTACACCCTGAAGGCCTTCTCCACTATCCACTATGCACAGCGTTCTCAAAACTCAATGATTTTATAATCCCTGAACGCAGAGAAGAGTAGATTGGAATTTTCTCGAGGCGGTTCTCGAGGCGCCCTAGTCATGGAGCATTTACTAGTAGCCATCTGTCGTAACCCAGACATCATGGAACTGAAAGTAGGAGACCTAAATCTCAAAATCTCAGATTTTGCAGATGATGCCCTGCTCTTCATTACCCAACTTCTGACTACATTTCCCTCCCTACTACAGGGAATAGTCACCTATTGCTTCTTTAGCAACTACAAAATTAATCTCTACAAAAGTACCGCACTTAATATATCTCTACTTGACTCCTTAGTTCGCTCACTTCGCACCGCTTTCTCCTTTACTTGGTGATCAAAATCCATTAAATACCTAGGAGTACATCTTCCCAACTCTTTTTCCGACACTTTCTCCTTCAACTTCCTCCCTATGTTGGGAACACTTCAGTTTGATCTCATTCGGTGGAACTCAAGAGGCATCTCATGGACGGGCCGCATCAACCTCCTAAATATGAACATTGTCCCCAAACTCCTCTACCTATTCCAAACGATCCCTATCACTCTCCCTAAGGCTTTCCTCCCCACAATTCAGAAGACAAAACCTAAATTTGTATGGGCCTCGAAACTCCCAAGAATTTCCAAACAGACCATGACTATACCTAAACTGAAAGGGGGAGTTGGCTGTCCCTGATTATACTCATTAGTACCTAGCTGTGGTCACCATGCATATTCTTGACTGGCATCACTCTTCACCCTCAGATCTGGGTCGCTCTAGAAAGATCTCAATGTCCTCTCCCACTCATGTCTCTCCCTTGGTTTCATAAATGCAACTAGTCAGACAAGGCTCTCATCAATTTCCCCTATGTGGCTCGTCAAGTCCTGGGTCCATGTCGCCTACATCGTGCAGCCACACAACTCTTCACCAATGATGGACCGCTGACACCTGTCTCAAGCAACCCAGACTTCCCCGCAGCACCACACTCCCCCTTCCTATCTCACCCCACTGACCAGACCCCTAACACTTTCTTACACATGCTAGATATGTAGTTCCTTCATACCCTACACTGAATTGGTAACCCCTGATAACCATAACCTAAAATCATGCTGGCAACACCTACAATTACACTACTTTTACACCTCCTTGAAAAAGGCACAGAACCCTGACACCATTTGAACTCCTCTGCACCTCCTTCATGCCCTCTCACCCTATCTCAATCATTTATGGCCTATTTTCTGATGCCAGTAATGAGCCCTTAACAACCTTTGCTGATTGTTGGGAGAAGGATCTTGCGGCTTCTTTTCCTCCAAGTGCGTGGCTTTCCACCATAGTCATACCATAAATTTTTCATCTCTTGTAGAGCACAAGACATGAATTACAAAATCCTCTCACGCTGGTACAGACTACCTTCTGTCCTTCATGCAATGTTTCTCTCAGCTTCTAATTGCTGCTATAGGTGTGGAACATACAGTTGTGCTAAAAAGTTTACATACCCCGGCAGATTTTTTTGTTTTTTGGCCTTTTTTTTCAGAGAATATGAATGATAACACAAAAACTTTTTCTCCGCTCATGGTTAGTGGTTGGTTGAAGCCATTGTCAAACTTCTGTGTTTTCTCTTTTTAAATCATAAGGACAACCAAAAACATCAAAATGACCCTGTTCAAAAGTTCACATACCCCAGTTCTTAATACCATGTATTGCCCCCTCTAACATCAATGACAGCTTGAAGTCTTTTGTGGTAGTTGTGGATGAGGCTCTTTATTTTCTCAGATGTTAAAACTGCCCATTCTTCTTGGCAAAAAGTCTCCAGTTCCTGTAAATTCCTGGGCTGTCTTGCATGTACTACACGCTTGAGATCTCCCCACAGTGGCTCAATGATATTGAGGTCAGGAGACTGAGATGGCCACTCCAGAACCGTCACTTTCTTCTGCTGTAGCCAATGACAGGTCGACTTGGCCTTGTGTTTTGGATCGTTGTCATGTTGGAACGTCCAAGTACGTCCCATTCACAGCTTCCTGGCTGATGAATGCAAATTTGCCTCCAGTATTTGCTGATAACATGCTGCATTCATCTTTCCTTCAAATTTGACCAAGTTTCCTGTGCCTTTGAAGATCACACATCCCCACATCATCAGTGATCCACCTCCGTACTTTACAGTAGGAATGGTGTTTCTTTCATCATAGGCCTTGTTGACACCTCTCCAAATGTAACGTTTATGGTTGTGGCCAAAAAGTTCGATTTTTGTCTCATCACTCCAAATTACCTTGTTCCAGAAGTTTTGAGGCTTGTCTCTGTGCTGTTTGGCATATTGAAGGCGAGATTCTTTGTGGCATTTGCGCAGTAATGGCTTTCTTCTGGCAACTCAACCATGTAGAACATTTTTCTTCAAGTGCGTCCTTATTGTGCATCTTGAAACAGCCACACCGATAGTTTTCAGAGAGTCCTGTATTTCAGCTGATGTTATGTGTGGGTTTTTCTTTGCATCCCGAACAATTTTCTAGGCAGTTGTGGCTAAAATTTTGATTGATCTACCTGACCGTGGTTTGGTTTTTACAGAGCCCCTGAATTTCCATTTGTTAATCACAGTTTGAACACTGCTGACTGGCATTATCAATTCCTTGGATATCTTTTTGTATCCCTTTCCTGTTTTATACAGTTCAACTACCTTTTCCCATAGATCTGTGGACAATTCTTTTGCTTTCCCCATGACTCACAATCCAGAAACGTCAGTGGCTGGAGGAAAGATTCAACAGTCTGTCTGGATCCCAGAAACTCACTCAGCTTTTATGCACACACACTGATTACAAGCAAACAGGTCACAGGTGAGGATGTTACCTTTAGTAGCCATTCAAACTCCTTTGCGTCAACTTCTGGGCATGTTATCAGGCCAAAATCACCAGGGTATGTGAACTTTTGAACAGGGTCATTTTGATGTTTTTGGTTGTCATTATGATTTAAAAAGAGAAAACACTGAAGTTTGCCAATAAATGGTTTCAACCAACCACTAACCATGAGTGGAGAAAAAGGTTTTGTGTTATCATTCATATTCTCTGAAAAAAGTCCAAAAAAACAAAAAATCTGCTGGGGGTATGTAAACTTTTTAGCACAACTGTATCTGGTGGAACTGCCCTCTCCTACACCCCTTTTGGCATGAGGTTCACAGTTGGTCACCGGAGTTGCCTTAGAAGACGACCAAGCTCCTTTGCTTCTCTCAAAGTTTTTCCATAAAATTCAGAAACACACATGTAAATTGGTTGGTTTTCTGTTGGTGGTGGCAGACTGTAGAAATCTACTTCCACTCATCTCTGTAAGAATGGCTTTAGGAAATTCTTTATATTCTGCGTACAGAGGACCTGGTCGCAGAACTCAGGTCGAATGATCATGCCCACCAACGATTATGGCTCTTGTGGAACACCTTCTACTATTCTGCCTCCTTTCAATCCTCCTTCTTTACCACTCCTTCCTGAGTACACACACCCAATCTACCTGCCATCTCCCTCTCCTTTTCCTCTAAAACAACTGCCCCCCCCTTTTCAACCCCCTCTTTCCTAGCTTAACCTCCCATGTTGTTACCTGTACTCACCAAACATCTGGAGACTCTTTCCTGTTATATTATGCTATGTTTTTTAAACTGTTTATATGGGCAAGTTGCTCTGCTGCGACAGGGCTTCTTGTTTTCCTTTTTTTCCCTAAAATCCTACCCTACCATGGTTTTGTACTCCCTTTTGTTTCCTCCCTCCTTGTTATACTTGTTTCTTATTGTTCTTTATGCAATAAAACCAAATAATGAAAAAAAAAAATGAACATGTGAATAAGCCTATAATAAAACCACGTTATGGCTGTTAAAATGGACGTTTTTCACTTTTGCATGAGCAGAGTTCAAAACATAGAATATACATTTTAAGTGAATAACCTACATTCTGCTATTCAAAAACAGATGTGTTAATAGCTTATTTTTGTTCATTAACAAAATGAATCGAATGAACAAAAGGGAAATCTAAGGTGTTACCTTCACTTTTTCGAAGATAACAATATAGATGAATGTATGTTCTTTCATTGAAAGCTAAGGGCACAATATGGGAAATAATAGTGAAGCTAGAATAACTCTTCCAAAAGAAAGAGGAGGCCCCATCCACAGAGAACAGTTTTGAGGTTGCTGCCTCTTTTTTATTATCATTAAGGCACACTGCAGAAAAATACTCGTTGTGGTTTTGGAAGTCGAAGCATGTCAATTATACCTACGGATAGATAATTTGAGTAAGGATGTGGATAGCACAACCAGTCTTGTAAAGAGTAGGGTACCAACCCTTAGAAAGTATTAGTTAACAGACTCCGCAGACACGTAAATGGATGCAAAACAATGTGATTTATTCACTTGAGTAAACAGTGTGTAGAGTATGGTGACGTTTCATTCCTGATAGACCTTTACTGTATATAGCAGGGACCCAATTTTCTTCATTGGAAGCGCAGAGAACTTCTATTGAGCCCATTCAGCTTTGCACATCACCATCAGAGTCTGATGAAGGTCTATCAGGACTGAAACATCACCATGCTCTACACACTGTTTACTCAAGTGAATAAATCATGTTATTTTGTATCCATTTACGTGTCTACGGAGTCCGTTAACTAATAATTATAGCTACGGAAACACCGGCGATTTGCCTATAGGTGTAATTGAAGAAGAAAGTCCACAGAGGAAACCTCTGTGGGCTTTCTGTGAAAAGCGCTGCGGGAAAAAAAACGCAATAGCGTTTTTTGCGCCCGGGGGGCAAAACAAAGAAATTCTCTGACAAGGGTGTCAGACTGTTCCCCCAATTTGCTGCAGCCCGCTACCGTCTAAATGGGTAGTTTCAACAGCCATTTCATTTGATATCTAATAACTGATGGGACAGTAATATTTCAGGGTTGAAATGGGGTTTTTGTTAAAGAAAATGTGTTTTATGGCCTTGGCCTTTTCAAAGTCAACTTGTAGCCCGGCAACAGCCGGACCGGAGAAGGAGACCACCACAAAACAACCAGCAGAAGGAGGTCGCCGAGCAGGACAGCCCGCCCAAATACCCACAGAGCAAGAATCAGGCGGGGGCGGGGGGCCATCCCAACATGGTTCCCTGCAGAAGCCGAGTAGATTGGAGCTGTGTTTTGGTTCTGCGAAATACACAAGAAATATATTCTCTATAGACAAGGGTGTTCAGTTCACTAGTTTCTATCAGACTAGCTATACTAGGTAGTCATGTTAACTTCTGATCTCAGAAGTTACCGTTAACCGAAAAAGATTGAAACTTCTCACCAATTATACCTTTGTGTTTGTCTTAACATTTCACCATGAATATGAAGTTTATCTCCTATTTTGATATTTTTCTAGAAATCAACTGATTATCCAGCTCCGCTTCCATTTATTTGGCCTTACTATGTATTTCAGACTGACTCTGAACCTGCAACAACTTATCCTTCCCCAAACAACAAAACAACTTCAACATTAATTTTTACCCACCCCCAAAAAAAAAAAAAAAACACCCAAAAACCCACACCAAGCCAGGAGGACAAAACCAATTGTGCCAGTAAGCAGAAAAAGAGAGGAGTACAAACAATAAAATGATAAGGGACCCAAATTTGCACCGGCAAATAGGAATGCATATTGCACATTTTCTGTAGTACAATAAACCTCATTTCAATCCTGAAATATTACTGTGTCCATCAGTATTAGATATATCAAATTGAAATGGCTGTAGCAAACACCCAAAAAAACAAAAAAAAAAAAGGGCCCAAACCAAAAAACACCAAAAAAAAACAACAAAAAAAAAAAAAAAACCCACCAAAGGTGTAACAACCAGAATATGAAGTTATCTCTATTTTGTTTTTTAGAAATAACTGATTACCCAGCTCCGCTTCAATTTATTTGGTCTTATATGTATTTCAGACTGACTCTTGAATGCAACATCATTTTGTCTACCCATGCACTACTAATCCCATGTTATTCGCTTGCAATCTGTGTTTAAGCTCACTTTAAAGAACCTTTTCAACCGTGAAAGATCACTTAAAACCAGGCACTGTGTTTTGAGAACAGCAAAATGCTTGCAGAGCAAACAAAATATAAAAAAATATTTTATATCCTTTTACTTATTTGTCTTCTTAAATGATGACAAATTCTATGATATTACTATCGTTAGTCATTTTTCAAAAACTTTTTATCATTTTATTTTCAATTCTCTTTAAAGAAACTGTCCATCTTTTATCATCATGTTATTTTTAGATCTATTAATTTGCGATTATTTTTCTGAATATATATTTTTTTCTCATTTTACTCTGTTCTGATTTTTTTCCATCTTCCCAGTACATTGTATGGAATAGTACATGATACCATAATGAAGTATAATTTGTTCCAAAAAAAATAAGCCCTCATAAACTCTGGGAAGATGAAAATGTTATGGCTTTTGGAAGGTGGGGAGCAAAGAAATAAAAATGAAAAAGTGAAAAATGGCTGCAGTGAGGAGGGGTTAAAGAGTTGCATAACTGTCACTTAATGTCTGTAGATGGAAAATTTAAAAGAGTTGTTTGGAATCTACTTATCTACTGTTAATGAACTAATATGCATATTTGCGCAAACTGAACCTACAAGTTTATGTGGAATTTGGAGCTAAACCAAGCAGATTAAATAAACTCAAATAAACAGAAAATAGTATACACATTTCATATGTAATATTTACTGACATATAAAAATTTTAATCTATATTTTACCATGGATAAAATTTGAATGCAAAATTATGACTTGGTAGTCGCTGCTTGCTGTATATGTATGAACATATGTATTATACATGTCTGGAGTTGCTAAAAACTTTCTATTTCCATCAGTTTCCAAATATTCCTCTGTTATTTAGATGAAGTAAATTTCCA
The DNA here is from genome assembly GCA_947044405.1 of Leptodactylus fallax. Classification (NCBI taxonomy): domain Eukaryota; kingdom Metazoa; phylum Chordata; class Amphibia; order Anura; family Leptodactylidae; genus Leptodactylus; species Leptodactylus fallax. The sequence continues at coordinate 1,260,779 of CAMRHE010000141.1, forward strand.
TTTCAATAATATGCAAATGAGAGAAGCATTAATTTGGTGGGCATGCCTTAGCTTCTCTGAGCTTTGGTCTCAGCTGAAAGATTCCTGGGCAAATCACTTTCCCCTCATTTGCATATGAATGCATATTGATTTAATGTGAATGGAGCTCCAAAGCTAATAGATACACATTTGGTAACTAAAGAATGACCTATACAATGTACTGGGATTAGTTTTATAACCAATTTACTGCTGATAGACTCCCTTCTTTGCATTGATTCTTTATTGTGGGAAAGGTGTATAATATTTCTATATATATACAGTATTTATTGACTCTGTAGGCATATATGGTATTTCCATTTGGGAAGGTGCAGATTATTTGTTATAAAGCTGCACTATGACATTTCAATCCCTGAGAAACCCTGTTTAGGATTATTACCTTGATTATACTTGATGAGTGTTGTAGTTCATTTCTTTTTAGGGAATGAATCCATAATCCTCTCTCTCTCTCTCTCTCTCTCTCTCTCTCTCTCTCTCTCTCTCTCTTTATATATGAATTTCTGTTGTCAGCTCTCTAGGACCTACCATGTTTCAACATATTCACAAAAGCAAATATAGCATCACTGGCTTCTACATCAAGGACCTTCCACCATATCATATGACGTAGATAGTCAATAGAAGATAGCAGTTATGTCTGAAAACTTTAATATGTGCTGAAAATGCATTGTTGGGTACTTTCTCTAGTTCTAGTATAATTAGTACGATCTAGCTGTTATTGGTGACTTGTCCCTAGTAAATATGGGTATATTACACACATTGACAATCCTCCCATCTATTACTTCTATCAAAATCTGGCCAACACACAGACTGTGTTTCACAGGTAAAACGGGTCGTGTGCATCAAGATTAACACATGGCAAGGGTTCACTGAGGGTAATACTAATGTCTTGCAGATTCTTTTTTCTAATCTCAAATGATCAAAATAAGTTGGTCATAATGTGTGTGTCAAACTACTTAAGACAAGGTTAAGTGTAGATAAATACTGTGTACTGCTCTGCAGAATATATCAGCTATTCATGCATCAGATAATATAAATTTATTATAAAGAAATTGTGTATTGTTTGCCAATGCTCACTGAACATCACTGCTGCTCATGCTAGGTGGTCCACTAGTGAACTGGGAAGTCCATGATTATTGTAATCTTCAGAATTTCCAACAATTTATTTTAGAACTGCAATATAAATAAATGTATTGCTATCACATGAATGTAATAAATGTGCATGTTTTATTGTACAGAATGTTTTTATTTAATTAGTGAGAGAAATAAAATTACACCATATTTGTCATCATACATTTAATCTTTTTATTAAAAAAAACTACATTTATTAAATAATGGCATAATTATTATCAATATTCAATTTAAACAAAAAAAACTAAACCCAATATAAAAGATAAATTGCACTAAAAATTTTTAGACCACACACTGCAAATTCATGGCCATACGTGTGGAAACATTTTATCAGAGGAGTAATTGTCGGCTATTAACATAAGGTGTTTTCTTTATCCATCTGTATTCACATGTCCAGCAGAGGGGTGATAATCCTAGATAATTATCACAATAAACACTAGATTATTTTCAGAACAAATCTGCTTCAGAAAAATAAAATGACCTCTTTTGTAAGAGTAAAACAACTTATTTGAAGACACTAAGTGTTATGACAATTACAGTTATGATTATTACTTTTCTTAAGGTATTTACAACAGTATATATCATGCATAAAAAAAAGCAATTCCATTATAAAGATACAAATAAACACAAAAAAGTTTATTAACAAAAATATGTTAATTTTGTCAAATTAGGAATAAAATTTGATATATCAAGAAATGTGGTGATTTGCTCTTACTGTATATGATCCATGCTTCGCACCAACCTAAATTCTATATCTAGAGACTCTGTAAATGTATATATCTGTCTCCAGGTTTATGCAGCCCTATCTGAGTGTGGTATAAAGTAGTGGCAAGTGCTGTAAGCCAGGTAAGTCCTCCATAGACATGAGCTGCGAGCTAACCCTGCCCGCGGGCCAATGACTAACAGCATTGCAATTTCCACACTAATAGGGATGAAGCTGACAATCAACAGCGGAAGAGTGTGGGTAGGCCACAGCATATGAATAAAATAGACTCCTGTCTCACAGTACTTGAATTGTGTTGCATCTGAGAAACTGTTTTTTTTTCTTGTTTTTTTTTTTTTTTTTGGATTTATACTATGTTAACACAAATGACACATAGGCAGGCTGAGACCAGCCCACAGGTGAACAGTGGGACCCTGAGCCTGGTGGGCCCCTAGTTTACCCTGATATGTCTTAGAACCCTTTTATGACTCTGTTATTCCTCCTGGACATATATGAATAAATTGACAACTGGCTGTTACCATTTCTTTTATCAAGATATATCCCTATACATTCTATCACTGAAAAATCAATGCTGATAGTATCATACTGTGTAGAGACACAACCAATTGGCAACACCAAGTTATTAATTCATCCATACATGATGGGCAGCATGGTGTTTCAGTGCAATGTAGCCTTGCAGCCCTGGACTCATATGGTACCAGATGGAAGACTTTTTCCAGATGTCTTAATACGTCCATGGTGTCTGGACACCACTGCAAGGCCAACGCAAAGTGGCACAAGATGATATCGACATATGTGCTAACCCCTTGGGTGATGCTGTTGATGCCTTTAAAGGGTGGCCTTTAGGGGAGTATACCCCTTATGTATTTTAGGGAGGCAGTTGAACATTGCAGTGCAAGGGAAACGTGGTCGCATAAACCCCCATTCTTTTTTGTTTATGAGACCCTGGGACTTGGTTGATCTAAGATTTCATTCAGTTCCATAATGAAAATAGGGGTAGGGTCAGAATCCAAAATTACATAGTTGTCAGTATTAGAAAATATATCTCAACACATATGGATATATTTTGATCTGTCCAGGATGACTATGTTCCCTCCCTTGTTGAAGGGTTTGTTGCAATGGAATCATCAGTTTCAACTTCAATATAGCTCTCATTTGGTCATGATTGAGGTTGTCGGTACAACCATGTTGTGAAGATGTTATCATAAACAGTCTATTGGTGATCATCTGTTCAAAGATGTCAGTCGAGGTTGTATCACACACTCAAGGGGTAGATGTACTTTAGATATGTAGTCCCATGAAAGGGCCTGGGCCAGTAAAGCCCTGGCCTTCATTTCAAAGATCTTCTAGTCGTGCATCAAGCCCCTCCAGGTCACCTAGTTCTAGGCCAGATTCTCTGCAACGCCTCTGATCCATTTTTTTAAATAAATTTAGCCCAACATTACTTTCTTTTGAACAGGGACAAATCTTTCACCCAAGTGAACACATTTAATATAGTGGTTTGTACAAAAGGTAAGCCTTTTGCAAGAACAGATATCTCGTCATCTTTGAGAGTATGGTTTGAAAGGTTAATAATCCTCAAGTCACCTTTCATTCATTCGAGTATCCTGGTAGGAGACTACACTGGGTGTGTAGAATCTTTGTAGGTAGATCTGTAGTAGATATTGTGTGATCTGGGGCCCTTAAGACAAAAAAAAACTGTTTGATTCTGTGCCTGATTTCTGTTAGAACCATTTTCACCCCCTCTTTACTGTCTCACCCTGCTTCTGTTACTGGATTGTGTATTCCTAGCTTTAGATCTATTAGGGAGGTTCCTCAGATGCACAGATCTATCTTTGTCCGAGGTATCATAGTTAGAGGACGAAATTGGAAATGTATTTCTCTATATTCATTTGTAGAGCCCTTTCTTTCTTAAAAAATCAGGATTCCATTCCTGCAGGAGACGCATTTTAAAACTGCCAGAGTTCCTAAATTGCAGGCGAGCTATGTCTCACAATGGTTTCATAACTGTAGTACGAACTCCTCTTCTAGAGGTGTCACGATTGCTCTCCATTGTGCTCTCCCATTCAAACTTAAAGCAGAATTTAAAGACACTGAGGGTAGACTTCTGTTCATCAAGGGTGATTTAGCTTCTTTTATGTTGTCGTTAGGAAACCTGTATGCTCCCAATACTGGTCAGGTCTCTTGGTTTTTGGATCGCCTAGACAAGTTGAGTCTTTTCGCAGAAGGCCCCATCCTATTGGGCGGAGACTTTAATTTGGTACTTAACCCCCTTTTGGACTCCTCCTCTCAAAAATCGACACTATCACAGTCGGCACTGAGGAAGCTCCATATGAAGCTACAAGAGGCCTTGTAACTACCCTAGAGATAGAGATTACTCCTTTTATTCAGCCCCTCATCACACTGCCAAAGATTGGATTATTGGTTTATCTCTGCTTCTCTCCTACCTCTTACTAGGCAGGCCTCCATAGGGAATGTTACAGTCTCTGATCATGCCCTTTGTTCCCTACTCTTTACCTTGCCACACTTGACCCCTAGGGACTGGCAGTGGTGTTTGAATGAGACCTTGCTTGGCAAGTGGCAGGAGGGCAGGGAGACCCTCCAGATGCACCTCGACCTATTCTTTTCTACTATTACTGCCCCTGACTCCTCTCCATCTCCTCCGGTAGTTTGGGAGGCACACAAATCTTATTAGCATGGGATTTTCATCTCGCTAGACTCTCAGTTTAAGAAAAAGACACAGAAGGATATTGATGACCATTTGACTCATATTTCTTCCCTAGAAAGCCCCCATAACTTCAAAGGTAACTGCAGGACTGGCCGATCTGATGGCTCTCAGAGAGAAGCTGAACTCTCTTCTCAACCTTAAGACTGTCAAATCGTACTTGTTATCCCAACATAAGATTTACGCTCATGGCAAAAAAGGTGGCAGGCTGATGTCCACCCTTATTTAAAAGGCAAAGTATAGATCCCACATCCACCAGATCAAAACCCGACACACAATACCTCTATCAAGGCAACCTCAGACATAGCACAAGCCTTTAGAGACTTTTATTCTGACCTTTATAACTTTAAGTCCAACCAGCAACCTATGCCACATTCCTCTAAAGACAGAGCCATTCAGATTTCCTTGATTCCCTAGCTCTACTCTCTGTAGACCCCCAATCGGCCTTGGGTTTAATGTCCCTATTTACGTCTGTTGAAGACAGGTTGGCCATCCTTAGCATCCTCCCAGGAAAAAACCCAGGCCCCGACGGCCTGTCTCTTCCATACTATAAGAAGTTCCTATCCACTCTACTCCCCTTCTTGACAAATACCTATAATTCTCTCTTGACTGGACAGAACTGGCCTAAACAGTCCCAGAAGGCCCATATCTCCCTTATCCTGAAAGAAGGGAAAGACCCTCAAAACTGTGGCAGCTATAGGCCTATTTCTCTTTTGAATATACAGTTAGGCCCATATATATTTGGACACTGACACAAATTTAGTTTTTTTTACCTGTTTACTGATACATATTCAAGTTATAGTTATATATTGGATATGGACATAAAGTCCAGACTTTCAGCTTTTATTTGAGGGTATCCACATAAAAATTGGATGAAGGGTTTAGAAGTTTCAGCTCCTTAAGATGTGCCACCCTGTTTTTAAAGCAGTGGTGAACCTAGCCTCTTTCCTGCCTGAGGCGGACTATCGAAAGACGCCCCCCCCCCAAAAAAAAAATATATATAAAATTGCGTTTACATGCTGTTATTGTCGTACAATAAATATTCTCAAACTTATGAAACAGTTTTTAAGAATTCTTCTTCCTGTATTACTTCAGTATCAGAAATCAACAACACGGCATAAACAATGAAAGTAACTTCACACATCTTCTGCTTGGTGAATGGACGAGCCCACGTGGCCCCCATTCTCTATAATAGGAGTGCTGCAGATAGCTGAGTACTGTACTTCAGGTATCTTCGGCACTCCCATCGAAGTGAATGAGAGCCACACGGGTTTGTCCATCCACCAAGTGACACACCTATATATGGCTGCAGCCAGACTGGATTCCCACCCAGTGGGGGAAAAAAAACCAATTCTCAGGCTCAGTGGGGGACTCAGCAGTCAGACTCCCATCAATCAGGTATTTATCCTCTATCATTTAGGTGAATACAGGGCAGTAACATTTTGTGACTTACAGGTGACGTCTCTGACTAATCGGTCACATTTCCCTTCTCTTCCCTTTGGACCGCCATGACCACTTTTTCCAGCTGTGACTTGTCTCTGTAAAGTTTACAACACAGACATCTTTGGCTCCTCACTTCTCCAAGAATCCAACCCACATTGTCCTCACCTGCACACCCATCCTGCTGCTACCCCCAATTAAAAAATATATGATATAACCCCCCATAATGAATAACTCCCAAGTGCATCTTTATATTAATAATGTCTGTGTTCACCCTGTATAAATAGTGCGCCTTATTAATAATGCCCCAGGTGTTAACTAATTAAAAGGTTTTCCAGGTCATTAATAAACTAATCAGTGGGGCTCAAAAACCCAGGACCCCTACTGATCAGCTGTTTGAATGAACCGTGGTACTTGTGTAAGCGCCGTGACCACTTCTCTGTTTACATAATGTCATTCATCTCATAGCGGCCATGTCATTTAACTACTGCCTCGTCCTATACACATCTATGTGACAAGACTGTAATTACATCACACGATCACTATAAACAGACAGCTTGTGATGTAAACAGGCGCCATAGCCCCTTCATACAGCTGATCAGAGGAGGGGTCCACTGATCTCTTATTGATAATCTGTCCTAAGGATAGAACATCAATAAAAATGAGTTGGAAAGACCCTTTAATAAAGCCCAAGTGCCACCTTAAAGGGGTTGTCCAGGATAACCACTTTTGTAATATGAGGCTGGGGAAGGTGCTCCGGTGTCTCCCAGCGTGTTCCAGTCCTGCTGCTCCGGTGTTTTCTTCTAGTCCTGCTGTGGTGGGGACTTCCGCCAGAAAAGAACACCAGAGCACCAGAACCAGACTGCGGTGGCAGACATCGGAGCACAAGGGACAGGTGAGTAGGTGTGTTTTTTTTTTAATACAGTGTTAAACGGTATTATGGCCCACAGCGGCCCCTGCACACAGTATTACATGGTATTATGCCCCGCAGCGGCCCCTGCACACGGTATTATGCCCTGCAGCGGCCCCTGCACACGGTATTATGCCCTGCAGCGGCCCCTGCACACGGTATTATGCCCTGCAGCGGCCCCTGCACACGGTATTATGCCCAGCAGCGGCCCCTGCACATGGTATTATGCCCCATAGTGGCCCCTGCCCTCGGTATTATGCTACATAGTGGCCCCTGCACACAATATTATGCCCCGCAGTGGCCCCTGCACACGATATTATGCCTCACAGTTGTCCCTGCACTCGGTATTATACTCCATAGTGGCCCCTGCACACATAATTATGCCCCATAGTGGCCCCTGCACACAGTATTCTGCTCCATAGTAACCCACTCATGAACTATTATTATCACCTCCCATGGGTCTCTGATTATTATACTCCGGGGTCTGAAAAGACCCCGGAGTATAATAATAGTAATATTTGTCCTCACTTATCGATCCCCGCTGCTGCTCACAACCACTTCTGATTCCCCCTTCTGCGTCCGATAGCAGAAGGGGAAGCGGAGGCGGCCACAGCAGGCGCAGGGATTGATAAGTAAATAGGCCGTTACCTACTGGGGATACTCGAGCAGGTTACGGCCTATTTATATATTAAAAAAAAAGTTATTGTCACCTATCTGCAATCCAATGATGGAGCCGCCGCCGCCTCTTCTTTTCCGCGACGTCTGAGTCTCAGCGTAGGAGGCGCGATGACGTCATTGTATCGCCGCCTGCACTGACATGTAGAGGTCTCGTAAACCAGCCTGGGCTGGTTTACATTAAATAAATGGTAAAAATGCCAGCCCCCAGACAGTGACGGACAGTGCCGCCTTAGGCGGCTGCCTCACTTTGCCTCATTAGCGGTGCGCCCCTGTTTTAAAGGGACCAAAAGTAATCGGACAATTGACTCAAAGGCTGTCTCATGGGCAGGTGTGGGCAATTCCTTCATTATGTCATTCTCAATTAAGCAGATAAAAGGCCTGGAGTTGATTTGAGGTGTGGTGCTTGCATTTGGAAGATTTTGCTGTAAAGAAAACATGCAGTCAAAGGAGCTCTCCATGCAGGTGAAACAAGCCATCCTTAAGCTGCTAAAACAGAAAAAACCTATCCAAGAAATTGCTACAACATTAGGAATGGCAAAATCTACAGTTTGGTACATCCTGAGAAAGAAAGAAAGTACTGGTGAACTCATCAATGCAAAAAGACCTGGATGCCCACGGAAGACAACAATGGTGGGTGATCGCAGAATAATTTCCATAGTGAAGAGAAACCCCTTCACAACAGCCAACCAAGTGAACAACACTCTCCAGGATGTAGGCATATCAATAACCAAATTTACCATAAAGAGAAGACTGCATGAAAGTAAATACAGAGGGTTCACTGCACGATGCATGAATAAAAAGGCTAGATTGGACTTTGCTAAAAAACATCTAAAAAAAACCAGCACAGTTCTGGAAGAACATTCTTTGGACAGATGAAACTAAGGTCAACCTCTACCAGAATGATAGAAAGAAAAAAATATGGCGAAGGCGTGGTACAGCTCATGATCCAAAGCATACCACATCATCTGTAAAACAGGACGGAGGCAGTGTGATGGCTTGGGCATTCATGGGTGCCAGTGGCTATTGATGATGTGACACAGGACAGAAGCAGCCGGATGAATTCTAAGGTATTCAGAGACATACTGTATGCTCAAATCCAGCCAAATGCAGCCAAACTGATTGGTCAGCGTTTCATAATACAGATGGACAATGACCCAAAACATAAAGCCAAAGCAACCCAGGAGTTTATTAAAGCAAAGAAATGAAATATTCTTGAATGGCCAAGCCAGGCACCTGATCTCAACCCAACTGACCTTGCATTTCACTTGTTAAAGACTAAATTTCAGACATAAAGGCCCACAAACAAACAGCAACTGAAAATCACTGCAGTAAAGGCCTGGCAGAGCATTAAAAAGGAGGAAACACTGCGTCTGGTGAAGTCCATGAATTCAAGATTTCAGACAGTCATTGCCAACAAAGGGTTTTCAACCAAGTATTAGAAATTAACATTTTATTTACAATTATTTAATTTGTCCAATTACTTTTGATCCCCTGAAATGAAGGGATTGTGTGTAATAAATGCTTTAGTTCCTCACATTTTTATGCAATCGTTTTGTTCAACCCACTGAATTAAAGCTGAAAGTTTGAACTTCACTGCATCTGAATTGTTTTGTTCAAAATTCATTGTGGTAATGTACAGAACCAAAATTAGAAAAATGTTGTCTCTGTCCAAATATTTATGGACCTAACTGTAGACCTTAACTGCTTCTGTATGCCCATAGACTATATACGTCCAGGAAAAATTCAGCAACTGCACAAAATCGTGCAGCTGCTGAATCAGGGAGCCGGCTATAACTTCAGCCGGAGCTCCCATAGAGAAGGCAGGGAAGGTTTATTACCTTCCCTGCCTTCCCGATCTCCGTGTATACAGCGCTATGGGTGCCGCCATCTTGCGGCTCCCCTCCGACCCGGCGGTCATGTGATCCGCCGGGATCAGCGTCTGTTAGAGCTGCTGGGTCCTACAGGATCCAGATCAGGTCTATAGTTATGTGAAAGCAACGTGGAGGAGGCTGCATTCCTCCTGCAACTTGGGCTAAATGTACCAGCCCCAGTTACAGGGGAAATCAGCATCCCGAAAAAAAAAAAAAGTCATCAGATGTCCCCAAAGGTCTATTATGACCTTATGGGGACACAATGTAAAAAAAATAAAATAAAAAAAAGTATAGAAAAGTAAAAAAAAAAATGTAAATAAAATAATTAAAAAAATAAATAAAATAATACGCCAATAAAACGCCCTTATTACAGGTTATAGCCCCACCCCCGACGACACCATAAAAAATAAAAATTACCAACGGAGAGGAAAAACTATTTTATAAAGTCTTTTAGTAGCACTTTGTGTTATTAAATAAACCTTATGCTAGACTGAAAGTGAATGGGACTTTTTCCTCCCCATAAAGAATGGTACGCGGCAGGGTTGACCACTGTCCCCAACCCTTTTCATCTTCGTGGTGGAGACTTTATTACAGAGCGTTAAACAAGATGAGCAGATACAAGTCCTTCAAATAAGTTCCGAATGCCTCCAGGCGACTGCGTTTGCGGATGACCTCTTGTTCCTTGTTACAAACCCTGAGATTGGTCTCCTGGCCCTCACTCGTAGGTTAGAACATTTTGGCTTTCTCAGTAATTTCAAAGTCAATTTTGGCAAATCAGAAATATTGAATATCACCTTGCCGCAACCCGTGGTTTCCAGATTGAGGTCCCTCACTCCCTTCATATGGACTAAAGGACCATTGAGATACCTTGGTATCTCAGTTCTGTCCAAGTTGTCTGATTTTTATCACACAAATTACTCCCCCCTCCTCACGTACATTAAGAAGTTGCTAGAAGACTATGATATCCCCCTTCTTTCATGGATGGGGCATGTTAATTTGCTAAAGATGTACATTATGCCTAAACTTCTCTACACAAAAAGTTCCACTACGCCCACAATTCTTAAAGAGACGCTCCCCTCCTCGCATGTTGGAAACAAAGAGACCGAGGGGCCACCCCTCTGGGAGAAGAGCAAAGGGGGGCAGGACCCCAGAGTCTGCTCACTCTAGCTCACTCGTTGGCGGAACTGGCCAATACAACTAGAAACGCAGCAGCCCCCTCCGAGAGCGCCTAGGTCCGGGTTTTCTTCGAGATTTGTGGCTTAGCGAATGGCTACCTTAACTAGGAAGGTGACTAATCCCTTGCTAGCGGGCCCGTCGCATATTTGGGCACGTTTTCAATCATCTCTAGCCCTCTTCCCATCTCGAGCTATGCCGGTGTCCCTGATCCCAGAGATACTTTCAATATCTGGCCCACAGGATCTCTGGGCTACGTTAGATAACAAGACTCTCTTTTCTCTGCCACAGCAACCACTAACAGACCTACAGTGTAGGGCATAACTGGCCTTCTGAAACTTAACTTACTCCTATCTAGACACTTGGCCCACTCGCACTCACTTTTCAGGGCTAAACACCACATAAGAACTGAGTCCACAGATTTTGAAAAACTGCTCTTGGCCCCTCTCCCGAAACTCCGGAAAGTATCCCACATGTACCATACCTATATTGTACAACAAGAGCTCATGAGACCTGCTTTCCTGCATTCGTGGGAGAAAGAGCTTGGTATCTCTCTAACAGACGGACAAGACTATTTTGTCATCATCACATGGGTTTTCTAATTGCATTAGAATTCAGGAAAACCATTACAAACTATTGACTCGGTGGTATAAGACACCGCTGTTGCTGCATGCATACCATTCATCTGATATCAACCTATGCTGGTGCTGTAGTCAGGCTGTGAGCTCCCTTTCCCATTTATGGTGGTCATTCCCTGTTTTGGCCTAATACTGGAAGTCGGTGGAATCCACAATACAAGCTTTTCTTACTTCCAGATTCCAGATATCGCTCTCCCAGATTGCGCTGGCTTTACCTGATGCAGCCTTTAAACCCTCCAGGCAGGACCTTACCATACATTTGCTCACAGCTGCTAAATTCCTGGTGCCTCTGAAGTGGTTGCAAACTGTGCCACCCACACATACAGAATGGATGGCCAGGGTAAATCAAATTTGCAGATTCGAGGAGATTTCTAGTTGGGCCAAGTACTCCCACAGTAAATTTCTCAAGACATGGTCCCCTTGGCTCAAGTTCTTGGGTCGTTTATGAACTACCTCCTCCTGCAGTCTTGGGTGCCCTCTGGTGAGCTCTCATTATGGCATGTGTCCTCAGTTGTAATTTGGGGATTTTTGTTTTTGTTTTTGTTTTGTACCATAGAATCAGGGTTTATTGCTATTCCAATTGTCTGGGGTTGATTGAAGCCTAAACATACCCATTTCTGTTGCTTTAGCTTTGAGTTGCTGACGTTGATTTTGTCTGTTTAAGTATCCCCCTAGGTATTATTTTATGAAATATTACCCCCCGAGAGGAACGCCCACTGAGCCAACATGTTTCAGGGTATGGAACATATCCCTGGACCACGTAGGTGAAAAAGGGGAGTGATTGGGATCGTACCATCTTACAAATGGAAGCTCAATGGATTTTCCGAATTGTGAAACCATATAGACTCAACAAAATGATATCCTTTCCATGTTTTCTTTAGGTCAGGTCATACTATCATATTGATATTGTGATTCGCTGGAGTCTTGATTGACCTCTGCGAGTGATGCATCAATATGAGTATATTAAAATAATGGGGATGTTCTGATTTAAGAGCATACATTTAGATAATACATAACATATAGATGAGGTTCTTTGAGCTGTCTGTATAAGAATTGGCCATTTGATATGTGGACATCCTCTTAGATATGGGCATTGCGGTTTTGGTTTTTGTTTATACCTTCCGTTATGTCTGGGGATAGGTGTACATGAAAGACTTCATGTAATATCGTGTGATGCAGTGGCGTAAATACCGGGGTAGCAGTGGGAGCGGCTGCCACAGGGCCCAGGACATTAGGGGGGCCCGGCGGGCCCCTGATTTTTTTTTTTCTTAATAGGCCGTTACCTGCTGTTGTAACACCAGCAGGTAACGGGCCCTATTTACTTACCGATCCCCGCTCCTGCTCACGGCCGCCTGCGCTTCCCATTCTGCGGAAGCGCCGCAAACCCCACAAACACTGCTATCGTTGTACTCCAGAGTATAATGATTGGAGGCCCAGGGGGAGGTGAGGGAACTTAAAAAACACTGTTACTTACGTCTCCTGTGATCAAGCAGCCTTCGGGCCTCCTTGGTGACGTCCCAGACGTCACTTAGGTCAGGCCGGCGTCATTATGCGTCTTGACGCCGGCCATGTCGTCTGGTCCAACATTGAAGAAGAAAGTATCGGGGGAGTACGCCGGAGCCAGGGAGAGGTAAGCAACACAGTTTTTATGTTTGTATCCTTCCCTTATTATACTCTGGGGTCTAAAAAGATGCCCTATGGGGCATAATACTGTGCACAGGGGCCACTATGGTGCATGATAGTGTGTGCAGGGGCCACTATGGGGCATAATAGTGTGTGCAGGGGCCACTATGGCACATAATAGTGTATGCGGGGGATGCATAGGTGGGCTCTAACACATATACAGTCCAGTTATACAGTGGGGAAAAAAAGTATTTAGTCAGTCACCAACTGTGCAAGTTCTCCCACTTAAAAAGATGAGAGAGGCCTGTAATTGACATCATAGGTAGACCTCAACTATGAGTGGCAAAATGAGAAAACATATCTAGAAAATCACATTGTCTGATTTTTTAAGAATTTATTTGCAAATTATGGTGGAAAATAAGTATTTGGTCACCTACAAACAAGCAAGATTTCTGGCTCTCACAAACCTGTAACTTCTTCTTTAAGAGGCTCCTCTGTCCTGCACTCATTACCTGTAGTAATGGCACCTGTTTGAAAGTGTTATCAGTATAAAAGACACCTGTCCACAACCTCAAACAGTCACACTCCAAACTCCACTATGGTGAAGACCAAAGAGCTGTGGAAGGACACCAGAAACAAAATTGTATACCTGCACCAGGCTGGGAAGACTGAATCTGCAATAGGCAAGCAGCTTGGTGTGAAGAAATCAACTGTGGGAGCAATAATTAGAAAATGGAAGACATACAAGACCACTGATAATCTCCCTCGATCAGGGGCTCCCTGCAAGATCTCACCCCTTGGGGTCAAAATGATCACAAGAACGGTGAGGAAAAATCCCAGGACCACACGGGGGGACCTAGTGAATGACCTGCAGAAAGCTGGGACTAATGTAACAAAGGCTACCGTCAGTAACACACTATGCCGCCAGGGACTTAGATCCTGCAGTGCCAGACGTGTCCCCCTGCTAAAGCCAGTACATATCCGGGCCCGTCTGAAGTTTGCTAGAGAGCATTTAGATGTTCCAGAAGAGTATTGGGAGAATGTCATATGGTCAGATGAAACCAAAGTAGAACTGTTTGGTAGAAACACAACTCGTCATGTTTGGAGGACAGTGAATGCTGAGTTGCATCCAAAGAACACCATACCTACCGTGAAGAATGGGGGTGGCAACATCATGCTTTGGGGCTGTTTCTCTGCAAAGGGACCAGGACAACTGATCCGTGTACATAAAAGAATGAATGGGGAAATGTATCGTGAGATTTTGAGTGCAAACCTCCTTCCATAAGCAAGGGCATTGAAGATGAAACGTGGCTGGGTCTTTCAGCATGACAATGATCCCAAGCATACCACCAGGGCAACAAAGGAGTGGCTTCGTAAGAAGCATTTCAAGGTCCTGGAGCGGCTTAGCCAGTCTCCAGATCTCAACCCCATAGAAAACCTTTGGAGGGAGTTGAAAATCCGTGTTGCCCAGTGACAGCCCCAAAACATCACTGCTCTAGAGGAGATCTGCATATAGGAATGGACCAGCAACAGTGTGTGCCAACCTTGTGAAGACTTACAGAAAACGTTTGATCTCTGTCATTGCCAACAAAGGATATATAACAAAGTATTGAGATGAACTTTTCTTATTGAACAAATACTTATTTTCCACCATAAATTGCAAATAAATTCTTTAAAAATCAGACAATGTGACTTTCTGGATTTGTTTTCTCATTTTGCCTCTCATAGTTGAGGTCTACCTCCCACTCATCTTTTTAAGTGGAAGAACTTGCACAATTGGTGGCTGACTAAATGCTTTTTTTTCCCCACTGTATGTCTTTGTGAAATAATGCATGATGGACATGTCCCTACATATATTGCCGTCATACTGAGTTTTGGAGATTATTTTTTAATAGTAGTGGTTCATTAAAAGTTACGTTTTATCTATCATTATATTTTTCCTTTTTTTTTTCATTCCATTCACCTTCTGTAAATTTGTTCTATATACTGAATTAATTTATCAAGATCTGTGATACAATAATAATTACAGCTCAAACTGCAAAAAACCATGTGGTGTACTTCCACTGTTATGGCATTACCCATCCTCTTTGAGCAGCAAGGGCAGTGATCCCGGGGCTAATAGCCCATCCCCAATGCACCAACTGCCTCATTTGTATAAGAAGTTGTTTTTCTCCAAAATTACAAAAGTGTCATAAGTAACAAAGGTATGTTCTTTATCAGTGTAATGTGATCTGCAACATGGTGGTGGCAGTTGACTATGCTTGAGTATGCTTTCTTCAACTCGGTAGTGGCATCAGCCATCTTCTTTGGAGTGGTCTGCTGGGGGAACAGTATATCAACCAGGGACAGAAATAAACTTGACAAGCTGATTAGAAGGGCCAGCTCTGTCCTGGGGAGCCCCCTGGACCCAGTGCAGGTGGTGAGTGACAGAAGGATACTGTCTGTGGTGAGCTCCATGCAGAAGAAGAAGTCCCATCCCATGCATGAGACTGTGATCGCACTGGGCAGTACTGTCAGTGACCGACTGCTCCACCCTAAGTGTGAGAAGGAGCGCTATCGGAAGTCTTTCCTCCCCACCGCAGTTAGGCTGTACAACCAACACCGACCTAAGCGGAGATCATTACACACAGAAAACTGAAATATCTCTCTGCCTGTTAAATCCCCCCCCCCCCTCCTCTGCTACTTCCTATCTGTCTGTCTACTATCAATGTAATGCCTCTTACCTTGGAACATTCCTGTACATGTTGTATTTGTATTTGTATCTGCTTATCTTTGCTGCTGTAACACACTGAATTTCCCCATTGTGGGACTATTAAAGGACTATTATTATTATTAGGGGAGGTGGTAGGCTCCCTTTAATAAAAGCTAAAAAAAAACATATGTATCACAAAATGGTGCCATCTAAAAATACAATTCATCGTTCAAAAAAAGCCCTCATATGGCCATGTTGATGGAAAATCTAACATGCACAGGGTGCATTGTATACACAGTAAATTACAGTGTAGCCCAGGGTCACAATAAATGGTCTACATTTTTTTCAAAAAATGTCACTTCTATTCATGAAATATGGATGAGCTGCAATACCAGACATAGCCCCTAGAAAAGACTAATCTTATTTCTGGAGGGAGAAATCAGACCCCAGAAAATCCATGGAACCCTGTTTTGATACTTTATTGCACTAAAACTTTAAGTAAAGATATAGCAGCACTCTTTAAGAGCTAAGATATATCTTTTGTGCTTTTTTGCTTTTCATTGCAGCCACAGCAGCGTTTTCATTTATTCTATTATGTTTAAATATACTGGCTAATTTTGTTTTCCTGCATTGCATATTTAGGGCTGTTGTGTTTTTCTTGCTTGTACATTCCTCCCGTAAGTAAAACTGGTTTAATTAGAGTAGAATTGAGCTTCCTTCAGAAATTTCTCTCTGATTACACTTTCACTTTAACCTTTTAACTATATATATATAATTGAAAAGCATGGTAGGGTTAGTATTGCTAGTTTTGCTATCTTCATAATGTATTATTTTCTTTATAGTTAAATGATCTCTAAATGTTTTCAACAAACATTACATAAATCAATAACACATCTTAAACCTGTAATACATCTTATCAGGATTTTGCAGAGAAGAGGTATACGTGAACACCAGCAATAACCCCCTGCCTGCATCTGCTGGAGTACATTAGCCAATTCCCTAAAATAGATGAAATACCCTAAGCTTTGCAATCTCCTGAGGTTCCAGAGAAGGAAAGTGGAGGCATTTGTTGGAGATCAGCACCAATGTTTACCTGCTTCAGAATTTCAAGAAAGGAGCAGCGGAGATGGGCTCCTTCTCCTATCACCAGCACAGTTCTCCTGATGATATCATCATTATGCTTACTTATTTAGCACCATCATATTCCACAGCACTTTACAAACACTAACAGTCACTGTCCCATATAGGGCTCATAACCTACATTTCCTATCAGTATGTCTTTGAAGTCTGGGAGGAAACCGGAGTAAACACACACAAACACGGGGAGAACATACAAACTCCTTGCAGATGTTGTCTTTGTCAGGAGTCGAACCCAGGACTCCAGCGCTGCAGTGCTAACCACTGAGCCACCGTCCTGCCCACATCGTTCAGCAGAGTGGTGGCTGGCCAGGATTAGAATGAAGCTGGTTTTAACAGTGAAACCGCTTCCTTGTGTATGCCCCTGTTTTCAATGCATCTCAAAAGAAATGAAGCAACTAGGCATCTGGCAGCATCTTATTACTCTTTTTCCACTATGCTCTTGCTTTGCCCCTACATCTATGCTAGGCTCATAATTCATTGAGCAAATTGTTTGCAGAAATAGAGAAAACAGGGGCACTAATACAATGATTCTATTTTCTCAGAGACAACTAGACAATGTAGAGAATCCACCCAAATCTTGATGCAGCTTCAATGCCAGGACCATGCAGTATACATTTATGATACATGAGCGTTAACAGATTAATGAACCTGGCTACAGAATCTGTTTAATGTACCACTTCACGACAAACAGATTTACAACTTTAAAGCACACTTCTTATTGCAGATGCTTTTAAAAACTGCTTAGTAGTACAATGCTATATTTTTTTCTGCAGTTATATTGTGCCATTTTATACATAATTCCAGTGTCATTATAAAAACCATAAAATGCACATCAAGTTGTAAGACCTACGGATACAGTCCTTGACATCTTTTATGAATAACAGAAGTAACGGCCGAGGGAAAGAATAGACAATAAAGGGCAGACTCAATTAGCAATATTAATTTGTGAATGGTTTTACCTGGCACTCCAAATGGATAAACACTGACTGATGTAATTTTGTTTTAAAGAGCATTTATATTATATTACACAGCATTAAACTCAGTATTTGGCACCTTTAGCAGAAAGACATCCATTATGACAAAGCCTTTGTAACAATTTGCATAAATTAAACAATGATAGTTTGTCATTTTACTGTTTAAGCATTACCCTTGGTGGACTTGTTAAAATATATGTCACTTATGTCAAAGAGGACATCAAAATGAAAAAAAAAAAATATTTTTCTCAGAAGTGCTCTGTGTGTTTAACAAACATGTTTGGTTATAGGTAATAGAGTAATTTATATTTTATGCTTCTTCATATATCTTAATTGTTTGCTTTATTTTTTAATATTAGGCTTTGTAACGTCCTTTTGTGCTTGGTGGTCACATGGGAAATATTTATTAGAACAGCATAAAAATGGTAAAATGACTGGGTTAAGAAATGGTCCTAAAAATAAACTGCTATGGTGCGTTTTCTCTGCACAGTGCTATTGTAAATCTGTATCAGAGCCTCCACTTATTATGTGCCATTTATAATACCAGTGTCTTCTTATGTGCCAGTAGGATTATTGGTTCCCCTCAGGAAGAGGAGCACTGGTGCAATTTTTTCCTAGATGATCTTAAAGTAATTCTGATCATGAAATGCCAGCCATGTTTATCAGTGAGATTACTTCTTTTTGTAGATACTACAAGATCACACAGTTACTATTTGTAATTTGGGAGGTATACTTTCATCTCAACTTTCAAACATATTACTTTAATGTTAGAACTATAGACATATTCTCCAGGAATGAACATCTTCTTCGAGAAATAAAGCTACAGGGGTACATTCATTGTTATAATTTGTTGATTCAGGAAACTTTTCAATTGCCAGAAAGTTAAGGTAGGAATTTTTACACTCTAAGGTAAATCGGTCCGTACATTATTATACATAAGATCCTACATCTTTGCTAGAATAATAATTTAAAATTAATATTTTCATTACTTGTGGTCACTTTTTGGTATATCTATATGGCATTTGTTTGTGCGAAATTGCTGTGGACACATCCATAATATGATCATGTGCATGAGGTCTTAAAAAAAGAGGTGCAAAATTTTTTTCTCTTTAAGGATCTGTTAGTGAAACACAAGAAAATTAAGTAGTATATATATATATATATATATATATATATACTGTATATATAAAATAATCAAAGATTGACGGCAGAAATAGACTATATGTGTCATCTAGATAGCAATTATATTTTTATTATTATATATTAGGATAGGCATATGTTTATTCCATGCATGTTAAAATTCACTGTAAATTTCACAACTATAGTTTATGGAAATTTGTTCCAAACCTCAACTACTCTTTCAATGAAATAATATTTCCTGACATTGCTTCTGATCATCTCCCCAACTAATTTCAGATTATGTCCCCTTATCCTTATATTTAGTTTCTTATTATTAACGCTTCTCTCCCAAATCTAATTTATACTTTTAACATATTTAAAGGTATTTTAACAGATTCCCAAAGTACATGTGTAAGAAATATCTATTGCACTGTTATTAACGTAATGCCATATAATGAATAAACAGTGTCAGGTAAATAGAAGTGAGGTAGTATAAATTGTGGTTAGGGCTAGTGCTACAGCACAAACAAGCTTAATCCCGTTGTTTCATATTGTGTATTTAAAATGGATAACAGTATTAAGAATACAAATCAATGAACATGGTTGACTATAGACATAGAGCATGCTGAAGTATGAGCATTAACAGTTAATATAATTGACGTAAAAGGTCTCGAAAATTGAGCAGGTTGTAATGCGAAATGACTTCAATTTGACCTCTTTAAAGAATCAATTTTTGTCATTTAGACCTTACAAATTCAAGTATTTTATCGACTGCCAGATATTGATAAAATATATGGGATGCAATAACTACCACTTTTGCAACCTGTTAAAGGGAAATTTTAATATTTTATAATATTAATTGAGTACAAAAATTCTACAAACTAATGAGAAAAATGAGAAAGCCAGTCAAGTGCATTTAGAGGGAATTGATGTAGAATAATGGAATGTGTAAAAGTAATTTTTCTACTTGTGAAGTATGTTTTGGCAGAAATGCCTATTCCAGCATCTGGAAGAAGTGCTCTGCTTTGTGCTGAGCACTTAGTTCATGTGTTATAAATAAATGTTAGAAAGAAAGGTAAAGAATGGTGTTCTTTAGAAAATTAGATTTTAGCAGGATTCTGCGCTGTGACATACTATTACGGCAACGGCAGTCACCTTTTCCCACGAATTGACATAATAGTATGTCATGAAGATGACGCTGTCACAGGAGCTAAGGCGGCACCATTGGGAGAAATGGTGGCATCTAAGTGTTTTTTTTGTGTCTGCCCCCCTCATTGGCACACCCACAATATGATTGTGGGGTACTGATGCATTGTCATGGCGAAGGGAGCCTACTTAAGACCCCCATGTAACCATTCTTAGTAAACCTATAAGACTCTCTCAGAGGCAGTCATAGAGATTTACTTTCAATTTTGTAAATTATAATACATTGCAATCCAAGTGCAAGTATTGTAATGTATTATACAGGCAATCACACCCCCTAGTATTCAAATCCCAACATGATCATTAGTAAAAATGGTAAAATAAAATACTGTAAACTATTAAAATAAAATTTAAAAAAAATAAACCCCCATAAATAGCCCTTTTTACCCAATATTTTTGTAACCGAAAAGCTCATTTACATTTCATGAGTTTTGGGCAACTGGGTAACAACCAAAAATTATGCAATGGTAAATTTCCAGCTCTTATATTGCAGTTACTAGCATGATTTTCTATCCTGGAACCTGGAAAAGCTGGGTAAGAATCCATGGGAAGCTGCAATGACAAATTCTCCATATTGTTTGTAGCAAAGCTAGCAGGTTTGCTTTTCAGAGTCCAGGGGTAACATGGACTACTGAAAACTAAAACTACCTAAGTAAATCCCACCATTTGCTCCATAATGGTAGCACAGCTCGTTAGATTTTCCTTTCAGAGATCTGGTAAATCTGGGTAAAATAGCATAACTGTACCATACCATTCCTAATTTGCCTTTCAGGGTACCAGAAGAGCTGGGTAACATAAGAGGTAATGCTATAATTGGGATTGCTGAATACTATACATACCTACAGTAAATAAAACACACTCCTTGCTCCAAAACATGCCAGTTATTTTCTGTGCAAAGATTATTTATTGTAATTTATAGATCACTTTTTATTTGAGTATAATGCTTATCAGCCAACAAGGTCTGTAAATTTTACCTTCATTTTGGTGCAAAGCAGTGTAGGCAAATTTATTATTGATTTGCACAAAAAAGAACAGATTTTTGCACTTTCAAAAGCATCTACAAACGGGCAGAATATTTATTACAGTCATAGGTCAAGTTTTTGTACAAAATAATAGTGTAAAATAATCCAAACACAAGTTGGCGTAAGCAACAGGAGCATCCAACAGGTTACCCTCACTAAACCCAGTGCAGTCCTTGCTTGCCCACACTTCTTTACACCTGCACTTTCTGCTGGTGATAATGTAACTTGTTCTGCCCATACAGCCAATATTCCCTTCCTGCTACGTAAAGGGCAAGAGTATACACTATTAATCCATCATCAGCCAATTTCTGTCAGTCTGTATGTATATACATCTCCTTCATCAGCAACACCCTGCCTGAGCAAAGGTTCCTAGTTTACTAATGTCCTGCCCAGGTGCTAATGTCTGCTTATGCATACTGTGTTTCTGACTCTGGGTTGTTATCCGACTTTGTCTCTGCTTACTGTCTATGCTCCACCTGTGTTTTGACCTTAGCTTGTTCCCAGACTGTCTATTGTTCTGTACTTTTCCTGATACCCATTTCTGACATTGGCTAGTTCTATAATCCCACACCTGTGCTTCCTGCCTCTACCAACTGCCTGTTTTTGACCATGCACAAACTTTGCCTGCCCTGCCCATTGGCCTGTACCCAGCCTACTCTCTTGCTTGTTGCGTGGTATTGGCATCCCTTGGCCTGCTTGTGCAGCTACCAAAATCAGGACCACTCTGATATGTAGTGTCTGCATGACCTCCCATCGGCAAAGTCCAGGTACCTGTATGGGAATTAAAGGGTGACTACCAGGGAGGACATTTAGACAACAACCTTGGATATGGCCCATAGTCAAACCAGTTCAGTAGCATGGTAGGTACACATCCACTGGTAGTTACAGTAAATGTGAACCTCTGTTTTCTATTGTGTTATTTTTACGTTTCAGCGTACGTTTCCTTACATATTACTCACATGAAAAGTTGAGTAACATTGTATATACTGTGACAACTTGGGGAATTAGTCTCAAATGGCGGCAGACTCCTGGTCCTGACAGAGGTGGTTCGTGGTACTGGGCGCCGGAGAGATAGCGTTCAGACGGTCCAAGTGTAAAATAAACGGGCTTTATTCAGCTTAAGTGCAACATAACAAAACAACAAAAAAACCTAGGCCACAGTTAGCCTCTGGGGCAATAAGAGCTTGACTTAGTCTCTGTAAGTCCTCTCTGGATCCCAGCCCTCTGGGGACAGACCTCCCTGTCTGCCTCTGGCTGGGTCCACCATTTCCTGCTTCCTGCAGGTTTCTCCAGCCTTCTGGAGATACACGCCCCACCCAAAGGTGTGGCTGAGGGCCTTTTCAGGGCTGGCCTGGGTTGCGCCCTAGTGCCCTCTAGGTTCACATACTCACAATACATAAATATATTATAGGAAGCCTGTCACCAGAACCCAACATGTCAACCCAGCCCAGCAGAAAAATAGTGTAGGGTCACCTGAATTAAACAGTGTTTTCCCCTTGTGAATTTCTACCTCTGTTTTTTGTCAATATGCAAATGAGCTCTTTGGAGCAATAAGGACCTTGCTGTTGCTCCAAAGAAATAAGTGGAAACACATTTTTTTCCAAAGAGTTCATTTTCATATTAACAAAAACAGTAATCTCTTGGCAACAGAGGAATTGACTCACAGAGGGAAAATTTGTTTGATTGAGGTGACCCTAACCAATCTATCTGCGGGGCTGGGTTCATATACTGGGTTCTGGTTCTGGTTACAAACTCACTTTAAATTACTATTCTTGTAATGATCTAGAGCAGGGGTCGGCAACACCCGGCACGTGTGCCAAGAGTGGCACGCGAGGCTTATTTTCCTGGCACGGCAGCCCGAGTCCTCACCCAGCAGTTTCGATAGGACCAAACACAGCCAAAACAAAACTGCTATAATTATACTGTGGGGTCTGCCCAGTCCCCAGAGTATAATAAGCAGAGTCCCCGGGGAGGTGATCAAACATAAAAAACAATGTTACTCACCATTCCACGCTCCGCAGCCGCTGTGTACTCTTCCGGCGCTTCTGCCTGAAGTCAGCTGACAGTGCCTCAGGTGTCATGTCTGCGTCTGGCGTCATTACGCATAATGACGCGACGTGACCCCTGAGACCCAATGAGCGGTAGCTGACTACAGGGAGAAGTGCCCGAAGAGAACACAGCGGCTGCGGAGCGTGGAATGGTGAATACATTGTTTTTTATGTTTGTCACCTCTCTTCGCCCTCCACTTATTATACTCTATAATAGCTAGTGAGTGGCACAAATTGGAATATTCTAAAAGTTAGAATATTGAATCATGGAACATAATACCGTGTGCAGGGGCCACTATGGGACATAATATCGTGTGCAGGGGCCACTATGGGACATAATACTGTGTACAGGGGCCGCTATGGGACAGAATACCGCGTGTAGGCGCCGCTATGGGACATAATATCGTGTGCAGGGGCAGCTATGGGACATAATACCGTGTGCAAGGGCCACTATGGGACATATTACCGTGTGCAGGGGCCGCTATGAGACATAATATCGTGTGCAGGGGCCGCTATGGGATATAATACCGTGTGCAGGGGCCGCTATGGGACATAATACCATATGCAGGAGCCGCTATGGGACATAATACTGTGTGCAGGGACTGCTATGGCTGTGGGACATAATACCGTGTGCAGGGACTACTATGGGACATTATTCTGGATAGCGGTGTGTTTCCTGTATTAAGGATGTGTTTTTGCACAGAAAACTCAGGCTTTGGGTTTTTTTTTGTGCAAAAATGCATCAGTTTTACATCGAAGTAAAAGTTCCAGTGGCCTAAGAATATAGCTGCATCCAGAAACATAGTGTGTTTTCACCATAAGAATGCTACCATACAGTGCTTCTGGACACATACATTTACCACTAATTGGGGGCTGCACATGGACTTTCATTGCTTCTAATCGGAAAGTACAGGTGCGTCCCAAGAAATAGTAGTAAACGCATGCATCCTAAAGCATCTGGTGGCAGCACTTCTGTGGTTTGTGGTATATGATATTAGTTTAGGGGTCGTCAGACTTACAATTATTGACCAGCACTCCGAGTACCTCATCTTTGATTTTTTTAATTAAAATCGGCACGCCGAACAAAGAAGGTTGCCTACCCCTGATCTAGAGCTTCATTATTTTCACTATACGTTAAATAAAGTCTGTCACCAAGAAACTCAATATAAAACCAGCCATGGTTCATTATAAGGAATATTATGCTGAGCCCCCATCATACTTTTAGATAGTTGATGTAAATGAGGTTCAAGTGCAATGACCATCAGGTTTTCAAACCTGAATACAGAGCCTTCGGAAGTTCTGCCACACCCTCAAGTCAAAACAAACTAACTATAAACTACAATAGAGAAAAGGTATATGAGCTGTTAGGGGCATCTAACCTGCTGCAATGTACACAGGCTGCAACTAAAACTTACAGTGCAAAATAACCTGTGCTACAGGTTGTAACCTGCAGCATGTCAATTATTACGGTAGGTTTTACTAGCGGCTTTCAACCTTTGAAATGCAACAATTGAAAGCAGCTGGAGACTTGTGATTGCTGTAGGTAAGATGCTGAAAAAACAGCCCGATTTCATGTGGTATCTTTCAGGAAAACACCTTGCTGAATTTCCACAAAGAATAAATGTCCACTGTGTGTCCCAAGCCTTATAAGTGCAATGATGGAGATTAATCATACATTTTGCAGAGTACCAATAGAATGCTGCTAAAAACAACCTTGTTTGGACCCAAACACCGAAGTCTCTGCATTGTAGGTCATTTGCAGAGTTTAAAGAGCACCTTTCACCACCTCCACCAAGTCCAAATCTTTGCATCCTCAATAGGCGCTGTTCCACTGATTCCAGTGCAGTTGCAATTTTTTCTCTAGCCCCTAGATCTATTGAAGGATGCAGAGAGTTGAAGTTGGTGGAAGTGGTAAAAGGTCTTCTCTAAGAAAAAGAGCACAGTTTAAGAAAAGTAAAAGAGAGAAACTTCAGGACAGGAACCAAAACATGCTAACCTTAGGAGAAACATCACTGCCTCATTACTTCAGTCTTTAGGCCTTAAGCACAACACTCAATTTTTGTGAATGATTGTTTTGCTAGCTGTTGGAGGACTGAACTGTCTTAATAAAGAACCAATCATTACTTCAATTGTTATCTATTGTCTCTAGAGTCCTTAATCTTGAACCTATGCCATCAAGGGCACCCCAACCACCATCAGGCAGAAGAAATTACCACAGGGCGTGCCCAAGTGGACTACTAACACCAACATCCCAAGCTAGCATAAATCTAAACATGATAAATTACTTTTACTCCCATCTTCTTCTCACTACTGGGTTGCTGCAATTTGACATTAGTTTCTGTCATTTGTAATTTTAGGTGTAAAAAAGCCAGTGTGTCATGGCTGTGGAGGCTTCAGAGCTTCACTGCTTGACAGATTTAACATTATTTGTTTTAGAAAACTGGAGGAAATAATTGCTGAATGCCACACTCCACAGCTGCATGCAACTCTTAGCTCCTTCTCGCTGCAGCCATTTTTCTTTTTTTTTAGTTGTTACTCCCCTCCTTCCAAAAGCCAACTTTTTATTTTTTATTTTCACAGAATTGTATCAGGGATTATTTTTTTTAGGTACAAATTGTACTTCATATTGCTACCTTTTAATATTCCGTACAATGTACTGAGAAGCTGAAAAAAATCAAAATGGGGTGCAATTAGAAAAAAACTGCATTTGCACCATTTGCTTATTGGTTTTGTTTTTAGAGCATTCACTAGGCACCCAAAATGATGTTATCTATATTATGCGGGTAGGTATGATTATGTTTATGCCAAATATATTTAGTTTATGTTATGTATTAACACCTTAACAACAATCCGAAACTTTGAAAAAAATTTGAGTCGCCATATTCTGACACCCATAACTTTTTAAAATTTCCACAGAGCTGTGTATCAAGTCTTTTTTTTTAGCAGGGCAAGTACTCTTTATTTATAGCATTTTGGGGATTGTCTGACATTTTGAATGCCTTTTATTCAGTTTTTTGGGGAGGTCAAAACAGTGATAAAAAACGCAGTTTGCCCATTTAGATTTTTTTTTTTTATAAATTCTTTATTTATATCAAAAATAGAAATAAACACAACAAACCATACAAAAGGCCTCTATACAAATCGGAGCCATTAAACAAATCGTATCAAATACAGGAACAATCAGCTTAATAAGGTGGAAGATAACACAAGCGAGAGCTCATGGAGAAGTACATACGCGAACAGAGGGAGGGGATGGTCAAGGGGGAAGTTTGGAAAAGAGAGAGGAGAGAGGAAAAAAGAAAAAAAAAAACATTTAGATTTTTGTCTAGCTACTTTGTTCGCCCTATGGGATAAATATTTTTATATGTTTTAGTTCAGGCAATTGTGGACATGGGTAAACGTAATGTGTTTGTGTTTCACTTCGTTAATTTTTATTTGGGATCTAGGGAAATGGCAGTGATTTGATACTTTATATTTTTCTTATATTTTTTCTTAATTTTTTTACATTTATTTTTAAACCCCCTAGAGGATTTCAAAGCTATGAGTTCTGATCACTAGTACAATATACTGCAATACAACAATAGTGTAATACAGCATAGAGCTGGGTGCCATGCCCCACCTCTGCTCCTGAGCTGGTGACATATTAAAGTGCCGACATCTGCCATACTATTACTATCATTTTGGATGTAGGCAAAGGGTTAATAGTGTTAGTGCATCTGACACCAGTAGGTAATAGATTAAGACTGATGTAAAAAATGTGAACAGATGTAAAGTTGTACAGGGCTAGATTCATATTGGTGACCATTACTTTAAGAATAAACTTTTAGACAAAGTAAGGCCAGATAACAGTGATTATAGCTAACATAAAAATAAAGTTATGGGGGTGGTCCCAGACTGCTTATGTGGTTGGACGCATTTAACTCCTGTTTCGTCCTGGTGCTTATATATATATTGCTGCCCACTGCTTCATTTCCTGCTAACTATGGGGAAAACACCACCAGGAAGAGCAGCACCCCTGTTGGTGACCTGATGCTCCATGGGCCCGCTACAATGCACGCCTATGTCCTCTGAGACTCCTGTGTCTCCTGAGTGCCATTCATCTTTCTCCTGGGACCCCAAGCACAGCAACATCTTTTCTAGATAGCGGGTCCTACACGCATCGCTCTCTCCTTGCACTGCATGGCGCCACGAGTTTCTACCTCCGCTCAGGTCAGTTATGACCCTCAAGCACCCCCAGCATTCTCATATGGCAGTGGTTTACCCCCTACGGCCACCAAGAGAAGTAATGCATTACCCTTCAAGAGACACTGGAACACTTCTACCCCAGCACTTCTAAGTGCAGACTCCCCCACACCTTCTGCTTCAACTACGCAAGTATAAACTGGGTCAATAACCTGCAGGTCCAACAAAGGTAACAGATTTTTGTCAATAATAAAAGATAATTACCTTTCCCAACTAGTGCAGGACCCCACAAGAGGCGAGGCACTTTTGAGACCTAATTTTGACAAACAAACCTGACAGATTGTCAAAAAAGGTGATCGGGGATCAACTAGGTAATAGTGACCACAAAATAATAAGTTTTCATGTACACTTTAATAAGATATTTAGTAGAGGGGTACAAGAACACTAAACTTCAGGAAGGCCAATTTTCACCAACTAAGAGAGGAGCATAGCAGCATAAACTGGGACAATGTCTTCAAAGTGAAGGAAACACAAAGTAAGTGGGATATTTTCAAAATCCTAACTAGGGCCAGTGAAAAACATATACCATATGGCAATAAGAATGTTAGAAATCAGAGAAAACCAATGTGGCTAACTGAAAAGGTAAAGAGTGCAGTGAGTGATAAAAAAAAACACATTTAAAGTACTAAAACATGATGCAACATTAAAAATTATAAAGAAAAAATTATAAAGAAAAATAAATTGTATAAAAGACAAATAAAGGAGGCTGAGAGAAAAATTGCCAAGTAAATTAAAAAATAATCCCAAATTATTCTTCAACTACATGAGAAAATAAAAATTGAGAATGTGGACCCTGTCAAAAAAAATTTAGGTGTAATGGTGAAGGAGTATGAGGAAAAAGCAAATCGATTAAATGCCTTCTTCTTTACTGCATTTACACAAGAAAATCCAATGACCAAAGACATGATTAGGGGTAATGTAAATTCTCCATTAAATGTCACCTGTTTAAACCAGGAGGAAGTGCGATGTCGACTTCAAAATACTAACGTAGACAAATCGCCAGGTCCAGGTGGTACTCCCCCCCGAGTTCTTATATTATAAGGGTCTGCACGGTGATAGACAGACCCTTATGTCTAACATTTAAGGATTAAGTATTGATTGGGTCTGTGCCACAGGATTGGCGCATAGCAAGTGTGGTGCCAATATTTAAAAAGGGGTCTAAAAGTGATCCTGGAAGCTATAGGCTGATAAGGTTGACCTCATATTTGAGAGATGTTATCCTGGTGTATTGCAATGAAAATAATCTTATAACACCCATTAGCATGGGTGTATGAGGAATCGGTCCTGTCAGACTAATCTGATCAGCTTCTATGAATTTGTGTTCACAATTGCCGCATTGATAGGAAACAGAGGGTGCTTTTTAAAAGTAAATACTCAGACTGGATCTCAGGCACCAGTGGGGTGTCAAGGCGGTCAGTATTGGGTCTTCTCTTTTTTAATATGTTTATTAATGACCTGGTAGAGGGTTTACAGAGCACGGTTTCCATATTTGCAGATGATACTAAAGTCTGTAAAGTAATACAAAAATAAGAAGGACAGTAAAGGGGGGTCTAGTAAAGCTGGAAGCATGGAAGGAGGCTTGGCAAATGTTATTCATTTTGGTCAGGCTGCCACTGAAAAAGATTTGGGGATTTTGGTGGAAAGAGAGCTTACCTTTAGGTACCAGTACAAGGCACCTGCTGCAAGGAAAATAGAATTATGGAATGTATTAAAAAAAGGCACAGATTCTCATGACAAGAACATAGTTATACTTCTATACAAATTACTGGTACGACCACACATAGACTATTGTGCGCAATTTTGGGCCCCAGTGTACAAGAAGGACAAGAGTGCAGAGAAGGGTGACCAAGATAATTAAGGAAGTAGGTGGAGTGGAACACAATGACAGATTAACTAACTTGGGGTTATTCAGTTTACAAAAAAAGATGGCTATGGAGAGTTCTAATCACAATGTACAATTATATGAAGGGACAGTATAAAAAACTTTCTAACGATCTTTTTACTTCTATGCCAGTGACAGCAACAAGGGGACATCCTTTAAAAATAGAGGGAAGAGCATTTCACCAGCAACAAAAACAGAGATTCTTTACTGTAAGAGCAATGAGAGTATGGAACTCACTGCCACAGAAAGTGGGGAAGGTGAATTCATTACACAAGTTCAAAAAGGGCCTGGATGCCTTTCTTGAATGGAAAAATATTATAGGTTATGGGTTTTAGATTTTGCTAAAGACAGGTTGATCCAGGGTTTTATACTGATTGCTGGACTTGGAGTGTTGCATGAATCAACACTGTAGGGTTATAGGTTAGACTTGATCGACCAGTGTCTTCATCCAAACTCATGTCAGGGATGTTACATCTGTTGTTGCTGCTTTAAGGTTGCCGTGTCAACATAAAGAAGGATTGGTGGTTGCTGCTTTAAGGTTGCCATGACAACATAGGGAAGCTTCCTGAGCAGGCCGTTATAAACCACTCCCTCATCACTCAGCTTTGCTGGCTAATCAGTTTCCTAACTTCCTGCTAAGCGCCTGACTTTGATTTGATTACTCCAATACCTGAGCTTTGGCTGTGTTCTTGGATTAATCTTTGTCTTGGGATTTTGTTCTGGCATTCCTGATCAGTTCTGACTTTTGGCTTTGTTTCCCGGATTTGTCTTCGTCTCGTGATTTGGATCCATGTTGCCTTCCTCAGTTCTGACCCGTGATTGACGACCATTCTGTTTTCTCTGTCCCTGTGAGTAGTGTGCGGATTTTGTGTAGGCTTCTGCTGCAGTGCATTTATTTGTGATACACTTTCTGTTCTGGTGACAATTCTTGTCTTCAGATTCAGCGAAAGTCCATCTCATCTTGCAAGGAGCTCTGGTGAAGGCATCTGAGGCCGGTCTTGGCTCGCAGTAGTGTTTTGCCTTTAAGTAGCATTTTCTACTGCTTGCAGTTGTCAGCCCTTTTCTGCTGCTGCTCTCCTGTAGACCAGTACTTTTCTTACTTTGCATCTGAATCCTAACACCTCATCTACTATGTAACAATGTGCTGGTCTGGGGCCGCCTCGAGACCACCAACGCAGAGGACCTAAAAACTACTCTGGAGGCCTTATTTTAACCAAATCCTAGGGCAACTGGCTAATCACAAAATTAAAATGGACAGAGCATATTGGGCCCTAAAGCTGAAGAGCACCGCTTCAAATCCATGTTATATCATCTGTAGAATCCATGACTACAAAGTAAAGGAACCGCCTGAGGACTGCGTTGGTGTACACATACCTTTGTGTGCTGGGGCTCCAATCACTTTGATTATGGCTGCAGGTATATCCATTTCTTTTTATTGTCTTTAGTCCCACTTGGTTTAGTTATGAAATGTATGAGGTGGCCACAGTGTTACCTTGGTGGGTGTAATATGTCTGTCTAACACAGCACTCATTTATTTGCATTGTATGAGCATCTATCTATCTATGTTTTGAGGTTTGCTACCCATTCTATATATTAATACAAAAACAAAAGTCTATGGCAGCACAGCTGAGTAAACAACCTTCCAAAGGCAGATGAGTGCAAAATCCAAGAAGACTGGCTAATCTCCTCCACCAGTAGAAAACCAAATGGCAGCACTCCAGGGTTTAGCAAAACAAGTGGTTCTTTATTCCAATGCAACTTTTCAGTTCATGTCTGAACCTTTCTCAGACATAAACCGAAACGTTGCATTGTCATAAAGAACCACTTGTTTTGCTAAACCCTGGAGTGCTGCCATTTGGCTTACATACTATATATTAGTGATATATTTGCCTCTCTATAATGCTTTATGGATAACAGATCTCTATTACCTTAGTGTCTGTGTTTCACATACATAGTAATTGCATTTGATTATTGTTTGGACCTCATTTTCCTATATAGTTACCAGTGGGAGCGTATAAGTTAATACAGGTGCATCTCAATAAATTCGAATATCTTTGAAACGTTTATTTCTTTCAGTAATTGAATTAAAAAAGTGACCTCCTATATTTTCTACATTCTTTACACACAGAGTGTTCTATTTCAAGTGTTTTATTTCTGTAAATGTTGATTATGGATTACAGGTAATGAAAACCAAAATCTAAGAAAATTAGAATATTGTAAAAAAGTTCAGTATTGTAAATTCAGTGTGTCACCTGCCAAGGTTTCCTAAGCCTTTAAATGGTCCCTGAGTCTGGTTCAGTAGGACACACAATCATGGAAGACGCTGATTATGAAATGTATTACTGAATTACTGAAATGAATGAACGTTTCAAAGATATTCTAATTTATTGAGATGCACCTGCATATTTCACAATTTTCAGCATTGATTAACATTATATGAATTTAGCTTTTATCGATGAATTGTTGATTCTAGTGTGATATATATGAATTGTGATATATATGAATTGGATATTTCTATGTGATTGTTACTGGCTCTAGCTGCTCACACTTATATACATGTCTTGTGTTTTCTTTTTTGCATTGAACTAATTACCATCTGCCCTGCTGTATGTTTTTAACCAGGTTTATGTATTTGTGATCTAAAATTAATTTTTATTTTTTCTATTTAATAAATATTATTGTTAGAAATGTGTGGTGATAAAAATGTTTTTTTGAAGTTATACAGGTTTTATAAGGTGGTCTAATTACTTTTGAGGTATCCTGTGTGTTGGTTGCGAAGTAAAGGAAGCCATTATGACAAAAGTTAGGGCTACTCCTCCCGTGGACTTCTGTGATGCTGCGGTTCAAGTCTACCCAGACCTCTCCTGCCTAACACAACAAAAGTTGGAACTTCTTAGACCACTTCTGTTGCTTCTCCACAATACAGTATACCCTATTGTTGGGTATTCCCCTTCTACCTAACAGCCAAGAAGGAGGACAAGTCTGCCATTCTGCTTTCTGCTGATGACCTTCCAGCTTTCTGCACCACCCTTGGACTCTCTCCACCAAAGATAGCATCATGGGAAATGGCCAATCTATGTCTCCCATCACCTCTAGCTTGATCACAGATGTCCTGTTTAAAAGCGACATCTCCTCAAGAGACCTTTTTCTTCTCCTGCAGTCAAGGTGCCTCAGACCAGACCACTCTGCCTCAGGATGGCTCACTCAATCACAATAGTTAGGCAGCAAGTTATTTGACTTTCGTTAAAGTTCTGCCTGTCACTGCGACGGAATCTCATCTATTTCCCTTAGTCCTAGGTTACTTAGTTGTTTGCATCCATGGCACTCCCCCTTTGCACTGTTAGACCCTTACTTGTACATGCCCCCCTCCCCATTGTTTTTGTAGGTTCTCACCTAATGGACTTTGTGTATTAGCAATTTGTAGTATTAGGCCAAACTCTATGATGACAGTGTACTCCCAATGCTGTCACGGGACAACATGAGACAGGTGGCGGACCTGGAGGATGTAGTGTGGCGAGAAGGGAAACCTGCGCTCCTACCTTTGTTTGGATGCATAAAAAGCATTTAACCGCCTGGGGATGGACATGAAAGTTTCACACTTTGAAATCATATGGATTCCAGCGATCTTTTATGGATGCCATAACTCCCTCACATCCCTTCCCCTCAATTCTCCTGCACTCCCCAATGTCTTGTCTCGTTAGCCTTGTCTTAGGTAGTTCATGTTTCCTGTAATGTTGTTATGAGGTCTTGCAAGATTTCTTGACCTTTGATCTTTTGTTTAATTCATGTATTGTTAGTATGCAAACTCTTTAATAAAAATTACATAAAAAAAGAAAAGTACACATCTGTTTTGTAAAGCCTTACAACATACAACATTGCTACAATCAGAAGTACACATTAAGTAAATAATGGGTTAAGTGGAAGTAAATGAACTTCTGAATGACTGAGAAGAAGGAATGTGAATTAGAATATCTACTTTGTTAATAGTCACATTAGGTCTATGACTAGGGTAAACTGAAGGGCAGGGGACCCTTTAATATTTAACCCCAACCCATAGGACTGGCAATTATTATATTCCTATATTCTATGCCAACGGAAAAATACCTGATGAGCTCTTAAGCTGAAATCTAAATGACTTAATACAAATGCGGCCTAAAGGACTCCAGATATCAAGTTCACTCATTGATTAAGTGCTTAAAAGGAGCATTCATTTTGGCTGCTCAGCAGACTAAATATGTTTAGCCCGGTTGGAAAATCTACAAGGAGAGAAGATATTCTTATAAATCAGGAGAATGAGCAAGACAAGAGCCTGCACAAAGTGGTGATAAGAGCTTGCAAAATTAATCTGGCTTTAATGCACATACGAGATGTTCTTATTATCCAGAACAACATTAACGATTAGCTGTTAAACATGGTTGGTTAAACATGGCTGTATTATATATATTATATATATATATATATATATATATATATATATAGTGGGTACGGAAAGTATTCAGACCCCTTTAAATTTTTCACTCTTTGTTTCATTGCAGCCATTTGCTAAAACCAAAAAAGTTCATTTTATTTCTCATTAATGTACACTCAGCACCCCATCTTGACAGAAAAAAACCCGAAATGAAAGATATTTTTGCTAATTTATTAAAAAAGAAAAACTGAAATATCATATGGTCATAAGTATTCAGACCCTTTGCTCAGTATTGATTAGAAGCACCCTTTTGAGCTAGTACAGCCATGAGTCTTCTTCGGAATGATGCAACAAGTTTTTCACATCTGGATTTGGGAATCCTCTGCCATTCTTCCTTGCAGATCCTCTCCAGTTCCATCAGGTTGGATGGTGAACGTTGGTGGACAGCCATTTTCAGGTCTCTCCAGAGATGCTCATTTGGGTTGAGGTCAAGGCTCTGGCTGGGCCAGTCAAGAATGGTCACAGAGTTGTTCCGAAGCCACTCCTTTGTTATTTTAGCTGTGTGCTTAGGGTCATTGTCTTGTTGGAAGGCAAACCTTGGGCCCAGTCCAGAGCACTCTGGAAGAGGTTTTCTGCCAGGATATCTCTGTACTTGGCCGCATTCATCTTTCCTTCAATTGCAACCAGTCGTCCTGTCCCTGCAGCTGAAAAACACCCACGAAGCATGATGCTGCCACCACCATGTTTCACTATTGGGATTGTATTGGGCAGGTGATGAGCAGTGCCTGGTTTTCTCCACACATACCACTTAGAATTAAGGCCAAAAAGTTCAATCTTCATCTCATCATACTAGAGAATCTTATTTCTCATAGTCTGGGAGTCCTTCATGTGTTTTTTGGCAAACTCTATGCGGGCTTTCATATGGCTTGCACTGAGGAGTGGCTTCCTTTGGGCCACTCTGCCGTAAAGCCCTGACTGGTGGAGGGCTGCAGTGATAGTTGACTTTGTGGAACTTTCTCCCATCTCCCTACTGCATCTCTGGAGCTCAGAGTTCCTTTGACCTCATGATTCTAATTTGCTCTGACATGTAGAACCATCTCAAGGAGGATTAGAAGGAAATGAACAGCATGTGAGTTAAATATGAGTGTCACAGCAAAGGGTTTAAATACTTATGACCATGTGATATTTCAGTTTTTCTTTTTTAATAAATTAGCAAAAATATCTACATTTCTGTTTTTTTTCTGTCAAGATGGGGTGCTGAGTGTACATTAATGAGAAATAAAATGAACTTTTTTGTTTTTAACAAATGGCTGCAATGAAACAAAGAATGAAAAATTTAAAGGGGTCTGAATACTTTCCGTACCCACGGTATATATAGGTAGTTTCACTAAAATGATGTTGTCACTGTCTGTTATGTTGTGAAGGTTACAATATTGAGGAAGATAGTGTTTGCTATTTGATCATTTTGGAATGTTCTATAGTGTTGTAACTAGAGATTAGTGAACAATAGCTTAAATTGGTTTAAAACATAGTGTGGAACACTGTCTCTAAAACAAACACAGCCAAAGATATGTCAAAGTGATATGTATGTATGAAATGTATGTCTATGGAAAAATGGATAATAAGCAGTGGATTCAAACTGCTAGCTGTTAAGTATAAACTGTGCTGACACTCTCTTTTACCCATTTTAACATTTAAAATGCTCCAAAAATTACCCTTTTTTGGGAGAAAGGTGCTTGCCTGTGTTTTTTTAGACACACATAGTGGTTATGTTGCAAAAAGCAATGGTTTTATAGCAAAATTTGACTCTTTAGATGACTTGCTACAGGCTTGTCGTTATTTGGGAGACAAATTTGCGGCTGTGAGCCTAATTGAAAAGTGATGAAGAATTGGCTTTTCAAAAAAAAAAAAAAAGCCACCAGAAATTATCCCTTTATTGGAGCACAAGCACATGTGAAATCAAGATGGTTTTGGTATTTTTGATGCCAGCACTATGGCACCAATAGTGTCATATAGTGGAACGTAATAGACCAGGCTGCAGGGCATGTCTGGCTTAGTGGTGGTAGTGGTGGTAGCTGTTTAGGAGTAGCAGGCAGCATCAGCAGTACAGTAAATGAAACATGATACAGGGATTCGGTGGCACCTCTATATGAAAGTATCACCAGGAAGTGTGTGAAAATCCTCCAGGCCAGATTCATTTTTACAAAAGTAATTTTTTTCCACTCTAGCAGTGGATAGTTTTATCCTTCTAGGTGTTAAAATGCCACTGGCAGCACCAAACACCGTCTCAGCCATTACACTTGAGGCTGGACAAGATAAAACTCCCATGGAAAACTGAGCCAGCTCCTGCCACTGTTGTAACCTATTGGCCCAGAATTCCATGGGGTTACAGTTATCTGCTGGAATATAGGCAAACTCTAGGAACGACTGTACCTGCTGGTGCAGCCGCTAGGTGTCAGTTGACTGTTGTGGGTCTGGTTGGTGAAAAATTTCTGGCTGCTGATGCTGCTGCTTTCACTCCTGCTACTTGTAGCTGTGGAACTGGCAGAGAAGGTGGAGCGCTTGCTGAGTTAGGTGGACTTGGAGTGTGCAGAGTGGTAGTATGGCAGATTATTGGCAATGAAGCGGTTAACTGTCCGTTGTTTGTATTTCTGCAGGAGTCTGGCTTACACAGCACAGCTATTTCAGTCACTCCTATCTATGATTTATATCACTAATCTGTCTGTAAATGATTGCATATGACTAAACATTGTTTTCATTTTTCTAAACCTGAGTCTCTAGCTGTATTGCAAGCTTTGGGATCATTGTCATGCTGAAAGACCCAGCCACGTTTCATCTTCAATACCCTTGCTCCTCCTTGTACGGAGGTTTGCACTCAAAATCTCATGATACATGGCCCCATTCATTCTTTCATGTTCACGGATCAGTCGTCCTAGTCCTTTTGCAGAGAAACAGCCCCAAAGCATGATGTTGCCACCCCCATGCTTCACAGTAGGTATGGTGTTCTTTGGATGCAACTCAGCATTCACTCTCCTCCAAACACGACGAGTTGTGTTTCTACCAAACAGTTCTACTTTGGTTTCATCTGACCATATGGCATTCTCCCAATACTCTTTTGGAACATCCAAATGCTCTCTAGAAACTTCAGATGGGCCCGGATATGTACTGGCTTAAGCAGGGGGACATGTCTGGCAATGCAGGATCTGAGTCCCCGGCGGCGTAGTGTGTTACTGACGGTAGCCTTTGTTACGTTAGTCCCAGCTTTCTGCAGGTCATTCACTAGGTCCCCCCGTGTGGTTCTGGGATTTTTGCTCACCGTTCATGTGATCATTTTGACCCCACGGGGTGAGATCTTGCAGGGAGCCCCTGATCGAGGGAGATTATCAGTGGTCTTGTATGTCTTCCATTTTCTAATTATTGCTCCCACAGTTGATTTCTTCACACCAAGCTGCTTGCCTATTGCAGATTCAGTCTTCCCAGCCTGGTGCAGGTCTACAACTTTGTTTCTGGTGTCCTTCCACAGCTCATTGGTCTTCACCATAGTGGAGTTTGGAGTGTGACTTTTTGAGGTTGTGGACAGGTGTCTTTTATACTGATAACAATTTCAAACAGGTGCCATTACTACAGGTAATGAGTATAGGACAGAGGAGCCTCTTAAAGAAGAAGTTACAGGTCTGTGAGAGCCAGAAATCTTGCTTGTTTGTAGGTGACCAAATACTTATTTTCCACCATAATTTGCAAATAAATTCTTAAAAAATCAGACAATGTGATTTTCTAGATATGTTTTCTCATTTTGTCTCTCATAGTTGAGGTCTACCTATGATGTCAATTACAGGCCTCTCTAAACTTTTTAAGTGGGAGAACTTGCACAGTTGGTGGCTGACTAAATACTTTTTTTCCCCACTGTATATACAAGATCTCTTGAGGTCAGACTGATAGGGTCGGGGGTGAAGGGGACTTCCAAAGCCTAGGTATGATGAACCTGGCCACTACCAGCAAGAAGCCAACCAGTTTGCCGATGTGTTTCTGGAGTTTGTGGGGAAAGATTGAGAGAAGAAGAGATGCTGGGTCATCCTCAGTGACTAATTTTATAACTCTACGAACATTATGCCAGAAAAGGTGCAGAGAAGATTAGTCTATAATTAATCTCTTGGGCTTTGCATGAAATTGAAAATTTATGACACGTTAGGAAGGCAGAGTGCCACATCCCATGGAAAAAATGTCCCAAGCTACCTCTCACAGTTCTTAGTAAAAAGTGGAAGCGGTCATCTTTATTGTCAGAGAGTAGTCTGTATATAACTGAAATTGGATGGGCTGGGATGGGATGGGATGGGGTGGTAGAGAATATGAGAGGCGTTTGCTCATTATGAAGAGAGAAGAATGAGAGAAAAATTGAGTGGAGTGCCGCAGGAAAGTCTGATGGGGGTCAAAGGTCCATTATTTGTGAAAAGTCGTATAATGGTGCGGTGAAGGTGTCACATACCTGAGACTTGGCGCACGACATATGGGAGTGTGTCAGTTGCTGTGTCCAACCAGTGGTGTCTATGGAGCCATGGGAGGGATGTTAGAGGAGGAGGACACAAAGACATTTCTAGGGCAACCCAGAGCTTGTGTGGTGATGCCAGTCTAAGATTCCGGCAGCAACCGCAGTGATGTAATAGTGAATGAAGTCTGGGCCTACTCAAAACTCTTGTAGCTATTCTGGGGGGCCTAGAGTCCCAGATAAATATGGACAGCATTTTCTGGAGGGTGGAGAGGAATTCCTTAGGGACCATCTCGAAAAGATAGAGGAGTCTAGGTATGGCGTTCATTTTCAGAAGATTAATGGCCTAGCCATGAGAGTCCTTTAGTGTCCCTAGTGTGGTCAGATTGAAGGGTACGAAGAAGCGGAAGGAAGTTCAGGGAATAAGTGTCAGAGAGAGAGCTAGGATGTTAAACCCCTAAGTATTTAATGGCTTTAGGAGACCAGGTAAAGGAAAAGGAAGAGCGAAAGGAGAGAACCAGTGAGTCAGCTTGAGGGCAGTGCTTTAAGAGAGATTGATTTTATAATTGCTAAAGAAGCTGTAAGTGGAAATTTTGTGGAAGAGGGAGGGAAGCGTAGTTAAAGGTTGGGTAATGAAGAGAAGGACATCATCCATAAATGCAGAGATTTTCAGGTGTAAACTCCTGAATGCAAACCCTGTATATTTGGGTTACGTCGGATGGCGTTGAAGAGATGCTCTATGGCCAGAGTGTATAAAATCGAGAAAAGGGGGCAGCCCTGGAGGGTGCCATTATGAATGGTTAGTGGGGAAGAGAGAGTGCCATTGACCTGCATTTGGACATGGGGGGACGCATATAACGCATATATATACGTGTGAGCATAGTGGGGCCCATACCGAGCTGTCAAAGAGTTGCTTCAGGAAAGCCCCTGTCCATCCTGACGAAGGCCGTCTCTGCATTCCGAGAGAGTAACATCATGGGAGTCTGTGAGTGTTGGGCATAGTAGATGTCGGAGAAGGCCTACAGAGTGTTGTCCCAGACCTCCCTTTGCGGGATAAAAGCCATTTGGTCAGGGAGGATGAGCGAAAAATTTTAGTTTTTAATTAGGTCGGAGAGGTGAAAAAATATACTCACCTGTCCCCGGTGCTCCAGTGCCTCCCAGCGTAGTCCCGTGCTGCAGTTCTATCTCTGCCGCACGTGACCACTGAGACCAATCGGCGGCCTCAGCGAAGGACAGGGGACATCACAGCCGGTGAGGACTTCCTCAAAAGAAGACAGCTGAGCAGCAGGACTGGACCATGCTGGGCGATAAAGCACTGGAACAGGTGAGCATGTTTTTTTTTTTTTTTTTTTTTTTTTTACCTCCCCTGGACTAAGTAAAAAAAAAACCTGTGCTAAATTTAAAAAAAATAAATAAATAAACCATGCAACCTTTGCTAATTTAAAAAAAAAACAAAAAACAAAACCCGTTATAAGCTTTTTTTTTCTGTTCTGCTTATCCAATACACAGTGTGAGGGAGTGTGCACTTCTAATCTAAGAAAATACTCTTTTCTTAAGCGTTATTGTGTTGCTTACATATAGAGAGAGAGAGAGAGAGAGCGAGAGAGTCTTGCTGCCTATGCTAATCTAAAAAAAAAAAAATCAAAACCTCAGTTATTTAAAGCTGACTGATACAGTTCTTGTCTAATAGTTACTGACCAGCTCACCCTTTTTTCAGTGCTTTGCTAATTTTCTTGAAATAGTTGCTTGAAAAAAAAACTGTTTCAAAATTGTTACCAAACACTATTACAATTAAGCAGTGTGCAGTAAAAGAAAAAGAAGCAGGGGACAGGCAAAAGAAGAGGGAGCATGAAACACTCATGCAAGTACTAACAATAAGAATGAAGGTGGCAATAGCAACACTACTTCTGGTTTTGGTGGCACCGCCAGTAGAAGCAGGATTGTTGTACTTACTCAGAATGAAGATGACTTTTTTGATTACTTAGCTTGCTCATCTCAGTCACAGGAGGATATTGTATCTGAGAGTGATGTGATCTTAAGTCAGACTTCAGCATGCTCCTTCTCCTCCTCCATACCTATACCATGTAATTTACCACATGGTCTTTCTGTACTGTCAACTACGTCTCCTTCATCTTGTTCATGGATACAGATCCCTGGTAGAGATGAGGCACCTGCTGAGAAATCTATTTCTCCTAATCAGAACAGCCTTCCTCCTATTTTTGATGAGCTGGATGAGAACAGTCAACATTGTGTGCAAGCAAAGGAGGAAGACATGACTGTTGGTGGTGGAGGTAGTAGTGGCAGTTGCTGTAGTACTGGTTGGTGGTAGTCATTCTGATAGAGGAGCTAGGGAGAAATCTGGAGGTGGAAATTATGAGGGTGTGCAGAAATCCCATGGCCATGATGTGTCAGAAAAAAGTGGGGAAGACAATGACATTGCCAATGATGATGATTTTTTTTGAGTGGTGGAATTGGTGATAGTAATAATTCCAGCAAATGCGCAGGCCAAACATCCAAGAAGCCTGCCTGAGGCAGACCTAGGGGAACCTTGCAGAGTGGAAGTGCTGGCACTTGTGGTGGTAGTGGCAGACATGTTTACACTGCTGCTGGTGTTGGTAGAGCAGCAACATGCAGACCTTTTTGTACATTACCAAATGATAAATCCAAGGCAATGTGCAAGATCTACAAGAAGAAACTTAACCATGGCTGTGCAGGAACAAATTATGTACAAGGGCAATACATGGCTTTCAAGGACCATTGGGCCAATGTTTTGAGTGTCAGCGGCCACAATCCAGTGCAGGTTTTGCAGTATGAAGTATCACAATACTAATTATGATTACTAGAAATCTAATATAAATGATGATCAAATAATATGCACATGCTTGTAGAGAATGGACTTAGTGTTATCTGTGTGTTTACAGAGAGAGATAGTAGACAAGGCTTTATCAGCAAACTGCAATTAGCTGAACTGCAGAGCTGTAGATAACAGTGAGAACAGTGAGTGACGTCATCTGTCCTGTCTTATCACACAGATCCGGCTGTATGGAAAAATAACCTAAGATGACTCTAAGACTAATGTCCTCTAATATTAAAAGCAATAAAGGGAAGTGTTTCACAACGTGAGTACATAAGATATGTATATGACAATATAGTCGAACATCAGCACTATCACAAAGTGCATTTTAAGACTGAAGGAAAGACCTTGAAGACCTCCTGGAATCTTTAAATTGGTAAGGAAAGGGTTAGTAACATTTTAAGGATGAGGTTGCTACCCCCATTCTGGGCAAAATCTGGACTTTTACTTTCTGCTTGTGGTGTTGCCTTAAGAAGCGATACTGGAGTAAGGTCATTAAATAAGTAGCTAACCATCTATTTGTGATGAGCCTTCACTGCTTTTCCACTGTCATGAAGCAATTAAACTAACAGAACTGAATTGCATCCTACACTATGATGGCCTACAAGATATATAAATTCCATCATATCACATTAACATTGCAGTAAAAAGAAGCAGCTTCTAAATTTTTAATATACATTGCAATATAACCGTATAATTAAAACATAATATACCAGTCTGACAGAGTCGTTAGCATCTCTAAATGAAGATGCACTCAGATCTACATGCTGTCTAATATTTTGTTGGGATTAATTTGCTCTTCATAAAATTTCTGATATTGCAGACATTTTGAAGAATTAAAAGGAATGTCAGAGCAATTTGGGACACTAAACCACCCACACGTCCATAAGAACCTGGGGTTTAGTGTCCCAAATCACCCTGTTATAACGCAATCCATGGCCGCATTAAAAATAAAAAAGCTTTATACTCACCCTGCCGCTGTACTCCCCACGCCTGTGCAGTTCTTCAATGAAGCCACAGGAGTACTCCTCGGCTTCAGTGCGTATGCCCCGCAATTTCGCAGTGAAGCCAGGGTGTCCATCTTTGGCTTCACTGAAGAACAGCGCAGGCGCCAGGCGTGCCTCGTGAATAAGCCAGACCGATCTCACCAAACAGCGTCGATCGGACCCTTATCTAGGTAAGTATAAAGGTTTTTTATTTTTAATGTGCCTGCGAATTGCATTACAACAGGGCAATTTGGGACCCTAAACCCCAGGTCTATAAGGACCTGTCAGTGGTTTAGTGTCCCAGATTGAACTGACAGATTCCCTTTAAAGTCTGAACGCACAGGGGGAGACTAACACAGGCACAGGCTAACTGGGAAGTACCATCTTTGAAACTCGGCTCCAACCTCAGTGGATGTTCACGATCACGAGCACAACAACTGCAGCATCCCAGAGTAACACTGCTTAAACTGTCTTTTACTTTGTGCCTCTGGTTATACAGTGGGGAAAAAAAGTATTTAGTCAGCCACCAATTGTGCAAGTTCTACTACTTAAAAAGATGAGAGAGGCCTGTAATCGACATCATAGGTAGACCTCAACTATGAGAGACAAAATGAGAAAACAAATCCAGAAAATCACATTGTCTAATTTTTAAAGAATTTATTTGCAAATTATGGTGGAAAATAAGTATTTGGTCAATAACAAAAGTTCATCTCAATACTTTGTTATATATCCTTTGTTGGCAATGACAGAGGTCAAACGTTTTCTGTAAGTCTTCACAAGGTTGGCACACACTGTTGCTGGTATTTTGGCCCATTCCTCCATGCAGATCTCCTCTAGAGTAGTGATGTTTTGGGGCTGTCGCTGGGCAACACGGACTTTCAACTCCCTCCAAAGATTTTCTATGGGGTTGAGATCTGGAGACTGGCTAGGCCACTCCAGGACCTTGAAATGCTTCTCACGAAGCCACTCCTTCATTGCCCTGGCGGTGTGCTTGGGATCATTGTCATGCTCAAAGACCCAGCCACATTTCATCTTCAATGCCCTTGCTTATGGAAGGAGGTTTGCACTCAAAATCTCATGATACATGGCCCCATTCTTTTATGTACACGGATCAGTCGTCCTGGTCTCTTTGCAGAGAAACAGCCCCAAAGCATGATGTTGCCACCCCCATGCTTCACAGTAGGTATGGTGTTCTTTGGATGCAACTCAGCATTCACTCTCCTCCAAACACGACGAATTGTGTTTCTACCAAACAGTTCTACTTTGGTTTCATCTGACCATATAACATTCTCTCAATACTCTTCTAGAACATCCAAATGCTCTCTAGCAAACTTCAGATGGGCCCAAATATGTACTGGCTTAAGCAGGGGTCTTGGCGGCATAGTGTGTTACTGACGGTAGCCTTTGTTACGTTAGTCCCAACTTTTTGCAGGTCATTCACTAGGTCCCCCCGTGTGGTTCTGGGATTTTTGCTCACCGTTCTTGTGATCATTTTGACCCCAGGGGGTGAGACCTTGCGTGGAGCCCCTGATCGAGGGAGATTATTAGCAGTCTTGTATGTCTCCCATTTTCTAATTATTGCTCCCACAGTTGATTTCTTCACACCAAGCTGCTTGCCTATTGCAGATTCAGTCTTCCCAGCCTGGTGCAGGTCTACAATTTTGTTTCTGATGTCCTTCCACAGCTCTTTGGTCTTCACTATAGTGGAGTTTGGAGTGTGAGTGTTTGAGGTTGTGGACAGGTGTCTTTTATACTGATAACAATTTCAAACAGGTGCCATTACTACAGGTAATGAGTGTAGGACAGAGGAGCCACTTAAAGAAGAAGTTACAGGTCTGTGAGAGCCAGAAATCTTGCTTGTTTGTAGGTGACCAAATACTTATTTTCCACCATTTGCAAATAAATTCTTTAAAAATCAGACAATGTGATTTTCTGGATTTGTTTTCTCATTTTGTCTCTCATAGTTAAGATCAACCTATGATGTCAATTACAGGCCTCTCTTATCTTCTTAAGTGGGAGAACTTGCGCAATTGGTGGCTGACTAAATACTTTTTTTTTCGTCACTGTATATATATATACACACACAGTTATGGCCGTAAGTGTTGGCACCCCTGTTTTTTATACACGTTTATTTCCTTTGTGTGTATTGGAACAACTCAAAAAATAGAAAAAAAAAGCTGCAGCCCTCCACCAGTCGGGGCTTTATGTCAGAGTGGCCCGAAGGAAGCCTCTCCTCAGTGCAAAACATATGAAAGCCCGCATAGAGTTT
Organism: Leptodactylus fallax; assembly: GCA_947044405.1. NCBI lineage: Eukaryota > Metazoa > Chordata > Amphibia > Anura > Leptodactylidae > Leptodactylus > Leptodactylus fallax. The sequence goes on from CAMRHE010000141.1 coordinate 1,305,047, forward strand.
GCCAAAAAACACATGAAGGACTCCCAGACTATGATAAATAAGATTCTCTGGTCTGATGAGACGAAGATTGGACTTTTTGGCGTTAATTCTAAGCGGAATGTGTGTGGAGAAAACCAGGCATTGAGCATCACCTGCCTAATACAATCCCAACAATGAAACATGCTATGGGGGTGTTTTTCAGCTGCAGGGACAGGACGACTGGTTGCAATTGAAGGAAAGATGAATGCAGCCAAGTACAGAGATATCCTGGAAGAAAACCTCTTCCAGAGTGCTCTGGACCTCAGACTGGGCCAAAGGTTCACCTTCCAACAAGACAATGACCCTGAGCACACAGCTAAAATAACAAAGGAGTGGCTTCGGAACAACTCTGTGACCATTCTTGACTGGCCCAGCCAGAGTCTCAACCCAATTGAGCATCTCTGGAGAGACCTGAAAATGGCTGTCCATCAACGTTCACCATCCAACCTGATGGAACTGGAGAGGATCTGCAAGGAAGAATGGCAGAGGATCCCTAAATCCAGATGTGAAAAACTTGTTGCATCATTCCCAAGAAGACTCATGGCTGTACTAGCTCAAAAGGGTGCTTCTACTCAATACTGAGCAAAGAGTCTGAATACTTATGACCATGTGATATTTCAGTTTTTCTTTTTTAATAAATTTGCAAAAATATCTACATTTCTGTTTTTTTTCTGTCAAGATGGGGTGCTGAGTGTACATTAATGAGAAATAAAATGAACTTTTTTGCTTTTAGCAAATGGCTGCAATTGAAACAAAGAATGAAAAATTTAAAAGGATCTGAATACTTTCTGTATCCACTGTAAATATGTTATTGTGTGTATATGCCTTGTTGCTTGTGCACCTGATTTTTAAAGGGTCACAAGCAACTAGGGTCACAAGCAACTCCTTTAGGCTAAGGCCCCATGGTGCAGAAAAGACTGCGGCGGAAACACATTGCGTATTTTTCTGCAGCGTTGTTAATTGTGATCTAAGAGTTTTCCTCTGCGGATTCCCTGCACCTATTATACGTATACGGAAAATGCCAGTATTTCCGCAGTATAATTGACATACTGCGATTTTCAAAAATGCTTGCGTTTTTGAAAATGCAGCTTTTCCGCTGCAGATTTTTTTTTCTGCAATGTGTGGATGGGATTAGCCAGAAACCCATCCACTTTGCAGGTACTGTAAAACGCAGAGTTTTTTGCCGCTGTGTTTCTGCTGCGGCCAAAATGCTGCGTTTTCGCAGTGTGGGGCCCCGGCCTTAAAAACGTTAGGAAAACCCCTGTAAATACCAGTGATAGGAACTGCAGCACATTGAATTAACAGAATATGACTATGTAGTAGGTACAATATTTCAACATGTGGGGCCCCACTTTTAATTTTGCCCAGGGCCCCGCTTTGTCTAAAACTGGCCCTGGTTTTATATATCCCTTTGTCACATTGTGTCTATGATTTGTTAGGATTCAGATGCAAGGCCACAATAACAAGGTTGGTTAAGAACAGGCTTTAAGAGAGCAGCAGCAGAAATGGGTTGACAACTGCGAACAGTAGAATATGCTACCTAAACGCAACACACCTCTGTGAGCCAAGAACGGCCCCAGACGCCTCCACCAGAGCTCCTCACAAGAAGAGATGGACTTTGGCTGACTCTGGAGACTGGAATTGTCAACAAAACAGAAATGTGTACTACAAATAGATGCACTGCAGCAGAAACCAAAAACCAAATCCACACACTTACTTACAGGGACAGAGAACACAGAATGGTCGTCAAGTCACAAGTCAGTAGCTGAAGAGGGCAACGAGAAACCAAATCGTGAGACGAAGTCAAGTCCATAGTAGTATAATGTTGTACCGTGTTAGCCATTAAAAGTAGTGGAAGAGTGAAAAAATCAGGCGATACCTTTTAGAAGTCAGGTCCAGTAAACAAGCCAAAAGTCGAATCCAATCGGGAGCGCCAAAACCAAATTGCCAGACAGAGAGGAATCCAAAATCATAGCCAGAGATCAGTGTAGGAGTTATCAATACAAAGTCAGGAGCAAACTGAAGTAGCAATCTAGCAGATAGCAAACAGCTAATAATCCACACATGAGTCAGGAGGGCGTGGTCTTATATAGGCCTCCTCTGCTGCTAACTGGACCAAGCCAGGAAGCCTCTGGAACTGCAAAAGCTTCCCAGGTTGTCCAGGTAATGTTAAAGGTGCAGCAGCCGGATAGAGAATCCTGACATGATTGTTCAGATGAACCCTTAGACATGTTGTGGTCCTTCCAATATATTGACGACCACAATTACATTCCAAAAGGTAAATAATATATTCTGAAGAACAATTTATAAATGTTTTATTTCAAAGGTCTCATGTGTGATGTTACTTTATGGTGGCCCTAGGGTATACTATTGCTCCGTGGGGGCTAAAAAGGTACACTATACTGTGTGGGGGTCAGTAAAGGGGGCAATATACTGTGTGGGGACCAGTAAAGGGGGCAATACACTGTATGGAACCAGAAAGGGGGAAATATACTGTGTGAGGGTCAGTAAAGGGGTTGTTATACTGTGTGGGGGCCAATAAAGGGGTAATAATCTGTGGGGGCCAGTAAAGGGGATGTTATACTGTGTGGGGGTTATTAAAGGAGGTAATATACTGTGAGGGCCAGTAAAGGGGGTGTTATATTTTGTGTAAGCCAAATAAGGGGATTTTTTGATCTGGAAATGGGGTGGTGTGGCCTATAATTTTAATTATAGGGGTCCCATCATGGAACCAAGGATCACCGGGTCAGGTATTTTGTGGGGAAAGGGGCACCTTTCTATAAGTCGCCTCAGGCAGCACCGACGCTAGTTTCACCTCTGTTCCTAGCGTAATTCCTCCTAAGCCGTTTAAATTGCCCAAATGGTACATTGGTTCTCCATCTTCTATAGTGACAACTCTTGTAGTCTAGAAGACTTTTCCATCTACATTTTTAAAAAAGCTCTTGGTAACTATTCAGTCTTCTTCATGACATATAGTTAAATCCAAACCTATTGGATCAGCAGACATTGAGGAAACAAAGATCCTTCTGTGTACCCTGCGATAAGAAAATACCGTGGTCAATGTAACAATAAGACAATCAGTGATCGCCATTGGCTGGTATATATAAACTTATTCTTAAATTCCCCTATGTAGAGATTAGCAAATCTCGGGGCAAATCGAGCTGCCATGGCTGTGCCATGTTTCTGTAATATATAATGTATTTTCAAATTGAGAAACATTGGGGAGATTTATTAAGCAAAATGCACCAGAATTCTATCTTAATTAGCACCAAAAAACTGTCTAACATGCTGTGTGTGCCCATTTATCAAGTGTCTTTTTAGACACTTTTTAGACACTTTTCTGTCTTGACCGAAAAAGGGGCATTACCTTGCAGGGAAGAGGCTTGATTTTGTGGCGAAGGGGCATGACCTAAGTTGCACATCTGATAAAATGCAGCTAAAATGCACAAAGAACTTTAAAGCCAACGTAAAGGAGATGTAAACTTATACTAGACAGTTTAAGAATACACCAGATTTATCAAACAGCATCAGACATTTTGATAGATCTGGTGCAGTTTAAGACTGTCTAGTCTAAGTTTGCACTGTCTAGCTTTAAGATAGTGTTAGTAAATCTGCCCCTTTCTGTTTTAAGATAAACAGAATACTGTTTAAATACTGTTTAAATAATGATTTTTTTTTCTGTTTTTAAGGCATGGTCTCATCTTTCCGCATAATTTCTGATATAGCGCTAACATCCTTATCATGTAGAATCTAAATATATAAGGAGGCAATGTCCATAATTAAACAAAAGTAATTATGGTTCCACTATGTATTTTTAATAAACAAGATTGGCAGAGTCCCTAAGGTATGTTTAGAGTGCTACTAAATACTTCTGTAAGATGTTATCTATGTATTTCTACAAATTGTAAGTCCAGAAGTCAATACCTAATATGATCCAGTCCAAGTGGGTTGACTGGATCTTTGTGGACCTTTAGTAAATCCTAAAAAATTGCCGTCTTTGGGTTGGTGACTGTAAGGTATTGCTTTTTATTTTTATTTAATATTCCCTGAGACCAAGAATCACAGATTATTTTTGTTACCTTTCCTGATAATTCACCAGTGGATTTTATGATTGCTCGGGAACAGTACGAGTGGCGCAGATTAAATTATGCACAGAACTGGACTTGGCAGAGGTAGTGAATGATCTTCTTTAATGATACTGTCTCTTCTGCCTTTAAATCAGAATTTTTTGTTGTTGTTGTTGCATCTTTACATTCTGAGAGCCATAAGTAGCTATTGGCAGGGCCTAATAGACAATGGCAGGTATATCACCTTTTAATATGTTTTTATTTTCTGATTGTAGATTTTTTTATTCTATTATTTGTACATGATTATGGGGGCTTCCATCTTGCCTCATCTTCTTCTAGGCAATGTTAGCGGCATTTAGTGATATACTTTACACCATAGTCTTTGCCTTAGGAAGCAGTAGCCTGGAGTCAATTTATTTAGGTCTAAGGGAAAGTTCTCTAGACATGATCTGTGCAGCGAGGGGGAGTAGACAAGGTGTGACATTATCTATTAACAGTACTGGATGCAATGATGTGTCAGGGGTGTTATTTATAGATGTATGATCTTGCATTGTAATCCTGTATGCTTTGTATGTGATGTAAGTTAGGTGACTGCTGCAAAGAAAACCCGGACAGAAAGTGTCAGTCTATTGACTTAGTGGTCGGAGTGAAAATTGCATTTTTAAAAATGTATTATGTATTTATTTATTTATTTTAGCTTATTTGTATAGAGCCATCATATTCTGCAGCACTTTACAGATATTGTCAGTCACTGTCCCATATAGGGCTAACAATCTACATTACCTATCAGTATGTCTTTGGAGTGTTGGAGGAAAACAGAGTACCCGGAGGAAACCTATGCAAACACGGGGAGAACATACAAACTCCTTGCAGAATCAAACCCAGGTCTCAAACACTGTAGTGCTACAGTGCTAAACACTGAGCCACCATGTCAAAAATGCTTAAAATACATTTGATATAAAAATTTGGTTTGAAAAATATGTCATTTTCTGGTGACACATGCCTTTAAGTCTCATTGTGCCACTGACATGGCATCTAAGCTATTCTACATCTGGGATCAGGGATTTTGATCCTGGCCATTACAATGATATGTTGGCTGTTTTATACTCAGTAGTGATGATGCAGGTAAAGCTTTTTTGCTTGCTCCATGATTGTTGTATAGTAGTACACTGGTTCACAGTAATGACCCACGTAATATAACAGATTAATAGGTGTGGATTGGGACAAGGTTAATGATCAATGACCACATTAGAGTAGATTTACTAATGTTGTCTAAATAATAAAGGTCCATTCACATAAAAAATTTTTTACATTCGTTTAGTAGATCTGATTAATGGATGCAGAAAATTGATGGAAATTGATGCAAATGGATGGTCATCCATTTACAGAGAGATCAATGTAAAATAAAAAGATCTGTTTCTGTCTTTTTTTGAAAGACACAAACATATAGTGTACTATATTTATCCATCAGACAAAAGGACAGAAACGGATCTGTTTTTTTTTTTTTTAAATTGATCTCTATTCAAATGGTTGGTCATCCATTTGCATCCGTTAAATGGATCTGCTAAACGTATGTAAAAAATGGGATGGAAGTGGACCCATGATTTGTACATTTAGTTCATAAAGACTCCAATCTCAGTGGTTTATTCTGTATAATAAATCTGGCACATATTTAGACCCTTCTTTATACCATAGATAGGTTGCCTTAAGCCAACCATGCACATGTAATGGCTGTTGCTCAAATTCTTGTTTGCCCAGCAGCTATCTCACCTAACTCCACTATACACATGCTTACTCAGTTTGGGAGCAAGGCATGAGTATTTAATAGATGAGAGGAAAAAATCTGCTGCCAGAGACATATGGCAGGGGCTTATCTCTCTCTGGACAAAAGGATTGGGCAGTTGAAATAAAACTGCCCAAACCATATCTTGCCTGACATCTGCTGTCAGGGTTAAAATTGGAACACCCCCATATACATTAGTGGAAGAGTGAAGAAATCAGGCGATACCTTTTAGAGGCTAACTGAGTATATTTGATAAGTAAGCTTTCAAGAGTACTAGCTCTCTTCTTCAGACATGGTGTTATACAAGAACTGAAAATTGACAGATTATTTATACTCTATACACATGATCTTCAAAGGATTTTAGAGTCCTTAAAAAAACAAAACAAAATGCAATCTAAGTAGAGAAGTTATTTACAACAGGTCAAAAAACAATCTGGAAGTTGTGGTGCATTACAGAGGGATCTGTTATCTGTTTGCTATCAGGAGGTGATTTGTGACCCTCACAGTTCATACATAGTGTGACATGAAGCTGGCATGAATATTAAGTCCAAATTGCAGAGTTTGAAATTTTTGCATAAACTTGTACTCCCATTCTTTCCTTTCCTCCTGCGTCTTAAAATGTCCCATTAAAACCACAACCTGCAAATCTTTAATAGAGTGGTTTTCTCCGGAGAAATGTGCGGCCACTGGGAGATCTGTTCTGCTGTTATCAATATTGGATCTATGTGAGTTCATTCGCTGACTAAGTCTCTGCCCTGTTTCCCCCACATAGAGGCCTGTGATGGGACATTGCACACACATTATGAGGTACACCACATTGGAAGACCTGCAGGAAAATGTCCCCCTAATTCTGTGCACCTGTTGTGACTGTGGGACAGGTACACTGTCAGCGGTGTGGATGTGCTTGCAGGTCATGCACCTTTTTTGTAGGCAAGGTGAGGTGCTATTTTCAGTTGGGGCCTTCAGGGCACTCCGGACAATAATACGCCTCAGGTTTGGTGGTTGTCGAAAGGAAAGGAGAGGGGGGACTGGAAATATGTCCTTGAGTCTGTTGTCCCTATGTAGCACAGGTTTGAGCTCCTTGGCAATCCTTCGTAGGATTTCCAGCTGTGGGTTGTAGGTGACTACTAGGGGCACTCGGGCATCTTTCTGGGTCTCTCTATATGTGAGCAGACTGTCTCTGTTAATGGCTGCCGCTTTGTTTAATTGGTTGTCCGTCACTTTTGGTTTGTATCCCAATCGGAGAAATTTCATCCTCAGATGCAGGAGGTGCTTGTCCAGGTCTGCTTTGTCGAAGCAAATATGATTGTATCGTATAGCCTGGCTGTAGATAATAGATTGTCTTGTGTGCTTGGGGTGGAAGCTGTCGTTTCTCAGGTAGGCCGTTCTGTCTGTGGGTTTGTGGTGAGTAGCCAGTGGTCTTTGTATATTCTGGTATCCAGAAAGTGGATTTCACTCTCTGAATAGCTAAGTTTAAGGTTGATGGTAGGGTGAAAGTCATTGAAGTCATTATGGAATTGAAGTAGGGCCTCCTCACCTGCAGTCCAGATGACAAGGATATCATCGATATAACGGAGGTAAATCATAGGTTTGGTGGCGCATGTTGATAAATATGTTCCTTCCAGTTCTGCCATAAAGAGATTTGCATACTGGGGTGCACATCTGGTCCCCATTGAAGTTCCCATTCGCTGTAGCTATAGATCCTCTCCAAAGGTAAAATGGTTGTGGCTAAGGATGAATTGTATGACCTGCGTTACTGGTTCTGTTGGGAGGTTTTGTTTTGCCAGGTGTACCCGACATGCTGCAACTCCATCCTTGTGGGGAATGTTGGTATACAGGGATTCCACATCCATGGTGGCCAAAATAGTACCCTCACGTAGTGGGCCCAGGGCATTCAGTTTGTTAAGAAGGTCAGTGGTGTCCTGGATATAGCTTGGAGTATCTCTGACAAGGGGTTTTAGGAGATTTTCCACCCAACCTGAGATGTTTTCTGTCAGTGTCCCAATGCCAGAAATGATAGGCCTCCCAGGGTTGCCCTCTTTGTGTATCTTTGGGAGCATATAGAAGCAGCCCGGCCTGGGATCTTGTGGGATAAGTCCTTTTACCTGATTCTGGATCTGGATTGGAAACTTATACATTAGACGGTCAGTTAAAAGGCATTATGGGAAAAGGAGCTGGGAAGCTCATGCACCCTCTATTGGATGTAACACACCTTCACTGGTGCTCTCCCCAAGGAGAGAGATTCCCTTCCACGGTCAGTTAAAGACATTGAAATCAGCAGGTTCAGCTGACATACAGCTAATTTATATGGGCTCCTTTAGATTGTGCACTACTACAGCACTACTGTATGCATAAACAAAAGACAGATAAAAGTAACTATGCTTTAATTAATGATTATAGAGCTGCACACTAATGCAGTGCTAAATTTTGTAATAAAATCCTAATTTCCTTAAATACCATTTACAGAATAGAAAATGATAAGATAGTGTAATACTCACGGATTGATGAGCCTGTAAAAAGAATCAGAGGCCAATTAGGAAGTGCATTGTTAATGCTATTAAATATTACTTAGTCGGCTGCCTGCTGCATGTTCAACAATTGAAATTTTAATTGCCAGCTGATGCAGACGTAAAGCGGAAAATATGTAAATCCTGTTGAAAGTTAATGTCACTTTGAATGCTACAAGAATTAGCTGCAGTCTCCACAACTATCAACATCTGCATTCAATATCATAAGCAAACCACAAGTGCTTTGGGTGAGTCAAATGAACTAGCACAAGATCATAACAGTACTCAAACAATAGTTTAACTCTATAAGGACGCGGACCCAAATTTGACACTTGTCACTTTATGTTGCCATAATTTTTGTACGTTTTAACCTCCCCACAGTTCTGAATGAATCCTTCTTGGTTTTGAGCAAAATACATTACAGTTTACCCCAAGACAGATACATTCATTGAACTTGCAGAGGGACAGTCTATTTAAAAGGATCTGCGATCTTGCTCTTATTTTAAAGCCAAGATTATGCCTGTAGCCCACCTAGATTTTGAGATATAACTGGTTAAAGTAGGGCTGCATACTGTATGATCGCAGTTTCACTCCAACCAGGGTGCAGAACATGTGCAGCTGAGCTTGATCGGGGGTTATGGAGCAGGGTGTTAGTGAGATAGTGAGTGGGAATAGTGATGCTGTTGTGGTGATGAAACATGATGTAGGATGCATGATTGTTTTGGGGGTGCTTTTGTGCTTCAGAGTCTTGCTATCATTAAGGGAATAATGATGGTGTATCTAAACATTTTACAGTAAACTGATGATGCAAAAATGACCCAAACCATACAAGAAAATCAACATAAGAATTATTGAAAATAATATTGTGTTTTGGAATGGTCAAATTAAACTCCTGACCTTACAGGGAGCCTGTCAACATAAAGGAATATCCCAAGGTGCACAGAATAATACACCTAATACATTTGGTGAATCTCCCACCAGTGCAGCAGCTGATTAAGGCTAGCGAACTGATCCACTGTGTGATTTTCATGGCTAGCACACTGACTCGTTCACTTCTATGGCCCCATACACATGACCAAATATCTTCACAGTCCTGTGTATGGGGCTGTGAGCCCGGGTCAAAACTCAGGACAGGTCCATTTTGTAGCCCATGCTCAATGACCTCAGCAAATGGGGCCATGTAGGCGCTGATGACATATGGATTTCATCCATGTGCTATACCTGCCATTTAATTACAGCTCGGCCTAATACTCGAGTATGCTATAGTATGAGATACTATGAATTTGCCACTCTGATTCTTCAAAGATAGCTCAGCAAGAATTACAACAATTACATAAAAACACATCTGATTTTATTTTAGATAAGATATAGTATTTTTATAAAATAATTATGCATTGTATTCTCACAATGATATAATGTCAGGAATGCACAATTCCCATTCAGTCAAATCATTTTCTGCTGTTTTATTCATGCAAGAGAACAATATTAAGTGAAGATGAACATTTCTACTGTAGGTCAATGTACTTTGAGTCATTTACTGCTTATTCTGCATGTTATTATATCATATGGCTTAACCAAACCATAGCATTCTGGGAAATGGTGTTGATAGGAAATGTGTTGTAATAAAAAGTGATCGATTCAATTGAAATGTGAAGGTGCTTTAAAGTACATGAAGGAAGATTATAAGATGATGAAATCCAATACATCAGGAGGAATCCCTCTAGTGCTTTCAATGTATGACAACAGAATAGGGAAAGTTTTCTGATGTACAAGGCTTGAAAAAGGTCACAATTTTTGTAGAGTGCAGAGGGCGGAAGCCAGATTGTAATGGGTCAAGAAGAGAGTTAGCGGAAAGATAGCGGAAATGAAACATTTTGGAGATGAAGGGGAGGTTAGAGATGAATCGATAGCAGCACAGGATGGGTCAAGAGAGGATTTCTGTTGTATGACAGGCTGCATAAAGCAGTCTGGGAGTCTGTCATAGCAATGGGACACCGGCCCCGAATCTCAGTCCCCAGGCACTGGCAAAATGACGTCTCGATCAGATCGAATTGCCAGGGGCCTTGATGCCTGTGATCAGCACTAACTAGGGGCATTAGTGCTGGGTCTCTGATGTATAATATAGCACAGACCCAGCGGCTATGGCGACCACTCAGCTCCTGAGTGGCCACCATATTTAAATACCAGACAACCACCATACTATTATGGCAGTTGTTGGGAAGGGGTTAAAGGCAGACATGTCAACTCACTTGGAGTCACATGGTTTTTGAGCTTCCTCATCCTGTCATCTAGCCACTGCTGCCATTCACCCAGCTTATAGAAACACATGCTAAAAGAAGAAGCAGAACTCTCAGAAGTACAGTTTTCTTCTTTCACACTCTGTGGTGAGGGGGGCATATTTATAGAGAAATGGCACTACACAGAACCATGCTTCTTTACTTTTCAGAGACATCAACATACACACTAAGGATAGCATAGTGGAGGGCCCCTTTGCAAGAACAGTTATGGATCCCTTGTTTTCCAGTATCTAAACATAAAGCATCCCTCTTAACGTGGCCATCACAGTACAACCTTACTTGCAAGTTGGGACCCTGTGTAAAATGTAAAGAAAACAAGAATGGAATGATTTGGAAATTTCATATAACAATATTTTATTGACAATAGAAAACATTTCAGGTTAAAGTTTTTACATTTCATTAAAAAATATTTTATTTAATTAATTTAAATTGATGGCAGCAACATATCTGAAAAAAGTTTAAAAAAGGGTTAGCAGAATGCTGTATAAGTAAGCAGTAATAATGAAAAAGAGCTGGAGGATTAATTTTTTTATTAGGTCACATGACTGGGTGTAAAAAGAGCACATTAGAGAGGCAGAGTCTCCCAAAAGCAAAGATGGTCAGAGCTCACCAATCTGTGGAACAATTTCAGAAAAATGTTCAATGTAAAATTGCCAAGATATCACAGTATCTACAATTGATAATATCCTCAAAATGATTCAAAGAATATGTGCATAAGGAACAAGGCCAACATTCCCTCAGGCCAGACTGCATTAAAAATAGGCATAAATCAATAATGCAAATCACTGCATGGGCTCAGGAATTCTTCCAGAAATCACTGGGACAGATTTATTAATACTGTCTAAAAGCTAGACATTGCAAAATTAAACTAGACAGTCTGAAACTGCACCAGATTTATCAAAGTGTCTGTTCAATAAGTCTGCAATATTCTTAGACTGTCTAGTCTAAGTTTGGTGCATTTTTGTTGCCCAGAGTCGCAACTTGGCCCACGCCCCTCTCCTGAGATGTCACACCCCTTTCCAGCAATGCCACACCTTTTTTTTTCAGTCAAGTCAGAAAGGTGTCTAAATATTATGTTTTAAGACACTTGATAGATGTGGCATACAGCATGCTAGACAGATTTTTGGTGCAAATTACATAATAATAATAATAATAATAATAATATGTTTTATTTATATAGCGTCAACATATTCCGCAGCACTTTACAAATTGTAGGGTTCAAGTACAGACAAAAAGATACCTTACAGAGAAATAGTCAATTCACACAATGGGACTGAGTGCCCTGCTCACAAGAGCTTACAATCTATAAGGTAGAGGGGGTGATACAAGAGGTAGTAGGGATGGCATCAGAGGAAGCATTGCTTATACAGAGGTCCAGACATTTTTGTGATAGAGATTACTTTCATTACACATAAAAAAGTTGCATTAGCCATCGCCAGCCATGTCCGTTAACGTTCAGAGGGTGCCTGGACATATAAAGTTACAGTCCGATATGGCATCATATTTTGTGGGGTAATGTGGGAGCATGAACATAGGAGGGTTAGTTTTAGGGATTCTAACTGCAGAAGGGTTTACATTAGGAATTGTGATAGGTCTGTCTGAAAAGATGTGTCTTTAGTTTGCGCTTGAAGCTGTAGAAATTGGTAGTTAATCTGATTGTCCGGGGTAGAGCATTCCAGAGAAGTGGTGCAACTCGGGAGAAGTCTTGGATATCGGAGTGGGAGGTTCTGATAATAGAGGATGTTAGTCTTAGGCCATTGAGTGGACGGACAGCACGGTTGGGCGATAGACAGAGATGAGGGAGGAAATGTAGGGAGGTGCAGCATTATGGAGAGCCTTGTGGATGAGGGTAATAAGTTTATATTGTATTCTGTATTGAATAGGCAGCCAATGTAGTAACTAACACAGACTGGAGGCATCACTGTAGCATCTAGACCAGGGGTCGGCAACCCCTGGCACACGTGCCGAGAGTGGCACGCCAGGCTTATTTCCCTGGCACAGCAGCGGAGTCCTCACCCAGCAGTTTTGATCTGACCAAACACGGCCGAAACGAAACTACTATTATTATACTGTGGGGTCTCTTCAGACCCCCCAGTATAATAAGCGGAGCCCCCAGGAAGGTGATCAAACATTAAAAAAAACAATGTTAACTCACCTTCCCTGGATCCGCAGCCGCTGTGTGCTCTTCGGGCGCTTCTGCCTGACGTAAGAGACTGCTGACAGGGCCTCATGGGTCACGTCCGATGTCATTACGCATAATGACGCGGCGTGACCCCTGAGACCGAATCAGCGGTCGCTGACATCAGGGAGAAGCGCCCACACAGCGGCTGCGGAGCAGGAAAAAGTGAGTTATGGGTGCGTTCACATATGTCCGGCGCAGCTATCTGTTTTCCTCCAGCGTGGTGCACACAAGCCGGAGGGGAAACTGATGCCAGGACAGATCCCATAGTTTTCTATGGGATCGGTTCTGGCACAAGAGGCATCAGTTCTGGCGCCGGATCTGTGCCTCAGCCAGATGGAAAAACGTTACCTGCAGCGTCTTTCCATCCGGCTTCCTTAAAATTTCATTAGTGCCGGGTGAAGATGGATGCGGCAGCACCCGGCTTCTGCACAGTCTATTTACAGTGGTGAAGCCGGTAATTGCTGGCTTCACTACTGTACCTGAGTGAATTGCTCAGGATTGGATAAAGCTATAAAGAAACACTTGGATTCATTTTTAAAGATGAGAATCTCATCTTTAAAATGATATCAAGATCACCATGATCGTCCTTAAAAATCCTGAGCGATTCGCTAGTGAAAACGATGTTCGGAATTGAAATCCCAATGCAGATCTCAATTCCTGACATCGTTTTAACAGTGAATCGCTCTGAATCTGTAAGGTCTATCATGGCGATCTTGGTATCTTTTTAAAGATGAGATTCTCATCTTTAAAATGATTCCAGTTGCATCTTTGTCGCCCTAAGAGATCCTTAGAAATGGGGCTATAAAAGTTTCCCCCCCACTCCTGCCTCAGGCAGCATCTTAGAGCTAAGGAAGGAGGGGGAGGAGGAGCTGCAGACTGCAGAGACAATGATAAATCATCATTGTCTGTGCATAAGCTGCAGATGACCCCGGTGGGGGGGGGGGGTAGCATGGACTTCTGTCCATGTTATCCCCTCTCCTATCAATCAGAGAGCATACTATACTTCTGCTCTCTGATTGTCACATAGAGGTATAATGTCACACCCCTCTGAGCCTAATCACATAACCAGGAACTTTATTGGCGCTGTGACCATCCTCCACGTCGCAGCGCCAAAAGTGTTGCACCAAATACTTACACAATGCATGCACAAAGTCACCAATAAAGTTTACATTTTTTCACTGTCCCTGTCCCGTCCATACCTGATCTTTATAGAGTAAAATATGCCGCCCGCCTCTCTAGTTATATCCGTTACACTCTAAAATAATAGCAATAGCAATAGCAGGATAATACTGTGTGCAGGGGCCACTATAGAGGATAATACTGTGTGCAGGGGCCACTATAGAGGATAATACTGTGTGCAGGGGCCACTATGGAGGATAATACTGTGTGCAGGGGCCACTATGGAGGATAATACTGTGTGCAGGGGCCTCTATGGAGGATAATACTGTGTGCAGGGGCCTCTATGGAGGATAATACTGTGTGCAGGGGCCGCTATGGAGGATAATACTGTGTGCAGGGACCGCTGTGGGGCATAATACCGTGTGCAGGGGCCACTATGGGGCATAATACCATGTGCAGGGGCCGCTATGGGGCATAATACCATGTACAGGGGCCGTTATAGGACATAATACCGTGTGCAGGGGCCGCTATTGGACATAATACCGTGTGCAGGGGCCGCTATGTGACATAATACCATGTGCAGGGGTCGTCAGACTTACAATTATTGACCGGCACTCCGAGTACCTCAACTTTGATTTTTGTAATCGAAATCGGCACGCCGAACAAAAAAGGTTGCCTACCCGTGATCTAGACTGATAGATGAGCCTGGCCACTGCATTCAGAATAGATTGTAGAGGGGAGAGTTTAGTAAGGCGAAGATCGAATAATAAAGAATTACAGTAGTCAAGGCGAGAGTGAATCAGGGCAACAATAAGTGTCTTTAATGTATCTGTGGTAAGGAAAGGCTAGATTCTGGAGATGTTTTTGAGGTGGAGATGACATAAGCAAGAATTCTCTCACATTTTTCTTAATAAATCTCCTGCACTGTCTGTGAACACAGTTTACCATACAATCTACAAAAGCAAATTAAAGCTGTATGATGCAAAGAATAAGCCATATATCAAGAGAATTCAGAAACACTGCAGTCTTTGGGCCAAAGCTCATTTAAAATGGACTAATGCAAAATGGAAAACTCTTATGTGATCAGATAAATCAAAAATTGAAATTTTTTATAGAAATCATGGATGCCGTGTCCTGTGGGATCAAGAGGAGCAGCTTGTTATTAGCGCATTGTTCAAAAGCCTGCATCTTTGATGGTATGGGGTTGTATTAGTGTCTATGGTATGGGCAGGTTATACATCTTGAAAGGCACTATCAATGCAGACAATGTCTCTTCCAGGGAAGGCCTTGCACATTTCAGAAAGACAATGCTAAACCAAGAGTCCGTGTGCCTGCAATCCAGACCTTTGAGCAATAGAAAACATTGCGGCAAAGAAGAGAATCTTACATCAGACAACAATGGGGAAACATTCCTTTCCTCAAATTTCAGTAATTTGTTTTCTCACTTTCCAGATGTTTACAGACTGTTGTAAAAAGAAGAGGGAATCCTACACAATGGTAGACATGTCCTTGCCCCAACTTTTTGCTGCCATCAATTTCTAAATGAGTTAAGATATTTTCTATTAATAAAATATGGTTTTATGAGATTTCCAGTTCATTGCATTCTTGTTTTCTTTATGTTTTACACAGCATTTAATTTTTTTTGCAATTGGAGTTATATAATGACTCCTTTTAATATGGCCCCCACAGTATATATAAGATCTTCCTAGTGACCCCACACTTAAATGCACAAGGGAAAAAAAAATAGTAATACTCACCTCCACCTGCACTCCTTTCTGGTCTCTATCAATACCTCAGGAGCAGCAGACGAGATGTGGTGACGTCACTACATCACCCCTTCCTTCTTCCAAACTGCTGGGAGTAGAGCTAGGGGCCAAATAGTGACACACAGGGCACACAGATCCCTGCTCACCAGTGTACTTAACTCATCTGTGTCCAAAGGAAGCCAGGATATATCTCCAATTTCCAGAATCAGATACTGTACTGCTGAATCAGGGACGGTTGGGAGGTATGTGTCTTGCTCTAATCAGAACGGGAGGCAAAATACTCCCCTTTTTCATGATCATTGGGAACCCCCATTGATCTGCAACTTATCCCCCTTATCCCTATGAATTATGGTATGAATTTTTATTTATATTAGAACATATTCAGCTGCACATTAGAAATTATGGGATTCATGCACAGATAAAATGAGACATTATACTGTAGAGTAGTAAATCAGTGAGGGCCCTGCTTGAGAGAGCTTCTATGAGGTAAGATGTAGATCTCAGGTTAATGACAAAACAGAGAGCAAAGGCAGGGTGATGAGGTAGATAGTGATGTGAAAGGAAGTGTAATGAGATACTGCTATGAAGAGCTTTGTGTATGTGAGTGATACGTTTATATTATATTCTATAGTGAACAGGCAACCTATGCAGTAACTGGCACAGACTGGAGGCATCAGTGTAGTGTTAGATTTATAAATGAGCCTGGCTTCTGCATTCAGGGTAGATTGTACAGCAGAGTAGAGAGTTTAGTGAGGGGAAGACTGATTTGTAGGGAATCACAGTTGTCAAGTAAGAGCGAACGAGGGCGACAATAAGGGTTTCCAAGGAATAGTTGGATTCTGGAGATGTTTTTGAGGTGCAGGTGACATGAGCATAGAAGTGATTGGATATTGGGAGTAAAGGAAAGAGTCAAACATAACCTCAAAGCAGTGGGCATGCTGCCTTGGTGTTATGGTAAGACCACAGCCTGAAATAGAAAATCATGGTTAAGTCAGTTAGTAGATGGTAGAAATAGCAGTAGTTCAGTCTTTCAAAGATTCTGTTTCAGATTGAGGGAAGACATTATGTTAGAAATAGCAGAAAGACAATAACAGGTGTTTTGTATTATTTCAGAGGTGATGTTATGGGAGGAGGTATATAGTTGGGTGTCATCCAGGGGCACACCGCTAATGAGGCGAAGTGAGGCGGCCGCCTCAGGCGGCACTGTCCGTCACTATCTGGGGGGTGGCATTTTTACTATTTAATGTAAACCAGCCCAGGACAGGCCACTTTAAAAAAAAAAAAACATAGCTGACCGGGGCCTGTCCTGGTCTGGTTAACAAGACGTCGCATCTCAGCGCAGGCGGCGATACAATGACGTCATCAAGCCGCCTACGCTGAGACACAGACATCGCGGACAAGAAGAGGAGGCGGCGGCTGCATCAAGGCATCGCAGGTGAGTATAACTTTTTTTTATATATATATAAATAGGCCGTAACCTGCTGTAGTATCCCCGGTAGGTCACGGCCTATTTATTTACCTACCCCGCGTCTGCCCGTAGCCGTCTCCGTTTCCCCTTCTGCTATGGAACGCAGAAAGGGAAGTGGATGCCGCTGTGAGCGGTCGCGGGCTTCGGTAAGTCAGGCCGCGGGCCGCAAATACTACTATTATTATACTCCGGGGTCTATTCAGACCCCGGAGTATAATAATCGGAAGCCTAGGGTTGGTGAGGGAACATAAAAACCAATGTTACTCACCTCCTGCGATCCGATGTAACTCCGAGCAGGCTTGAGGCCTCTGTTGACGTCATCAGGTCGCGTCGCCGGCCTGATCACGTGACGTGTGTGTGCAATTAAACAGGGCCGAAAGCTGCAAGGAGTGCACCGGTGTCCAGGATAGGTAAGTAACACTGGTTTTTATGTTTGTATTCTCCCCTGGGTCTCCAATCATTATACTCTGGGGTCTGAAAAGACCCCAGAGTATAATAATAGTTCATGGGTGGTCCACTATGGGGCATAATACCCTGTGCAGGGACCACTGTAGAGCATAATACCCTGTGCAGGGGCCACCCTGGAGCATAATACAAGTGCAGGGGCTACTATAGAGCATAATACCGAGTGCAGGGGCCACTATGGAGCAGAATACAATTGCAGGGGCCACTATGGAGCATAATACAAGTGCAAGGGCCACTATGGAGGATAATAACAGTGCAGGGGCCACTATGGAGGATGATACCAGTGCAGGGGCCACTATAGAGCATAATACCAGTGCAGGGGCCACTATGGAGCATAATACCGTGTGCTGGGGCCACTTTGGAGCATAATACCGTATGCAGGGGCCAATATGGAGCATAATACCGTGTGCAGGGGCCAATATGGGGCATAATATCGTGTGCAGGGGCCACTAGGGAGCATAAAACTGTTTGCAGGAGTTGCTGTGGAACATAATACCGTGTGCAGTGGCCAGTGCGGGGCATAATACCGTGTGCAGGGGCCACTATGGAGCATAATACCGTGTGCAGGGGCCACTATGGAGCATAATACCGTGTGCAGGGGCCGCTGCAAGGCATAACACAGTGTGCAGGGGCCGCTGCGGGCCATAATACTGTGTAATACTGTGTGCAGGGGCTGCTGTGGAACATTATAGTGTGTGTAAATGGGGCGCTATAAACATGGGCTATGGCACCTTTTTATATTATACGCTGTCTGTTTATAGTGGCCGTGTGATGTAATTGTAGCCTTGTCACATACTGTAGACATGTACAGGACGAGGCTGTAGTTACATTACATGGCCGCTATGAGATGAATTACACTATGTAAACAGAGAAGCAGTCACGGCGCTTACACAGGTACCATTCAAACAGCTGATCAGTGGGGACCCAGGACGGTTTTTGAGCCCCACTGATTAGTTTATTAATGACCTGGAAAACCTTTTAATTAGTTAACACCTGGGGTATTATTAATAAGGGGCACTATTTATACAGGGTACACATGGACATTATTAATATAAAGATGCACTTGGGAGTATTATTCATTATGGGGGGGTATATCATATATTTTATAATTGGGGGTAGCAGCAGAATGGGGGCTTTGTGTAGGTGAGGATAATGTGGGTTGGATGCCTGGAAAAGTGAGGAGTCAAAGATGTCTGTGTTGCAAACTTTACAGAGACAAGTCACAGCTGGAAGAAGTGGTCATGGCGGTCCAAAGGGAAGAGAAGGGAAATGTGACCGATTAGTCAGAGACGTCACCTGTAAGTCACAAAATGTTACTGCCCTGTATTCACCTAAATGATAGAGGATAAACACCTGAGTGATGGGGGTCTCTCTGCTGAGACCCCCACTGAGCCTGAGAATTGTTTTTTTTTCCCCCCACTAGGTGGGAATCCAGCCTGACCGCAGCCATATATATATAGGTGTGTCACTTGGTGGATGGACGAACCCACGTGGCTCTCATTCACTTTAATGGGAGTGCCAAAGATAGCCGAAGTCCAGTACTCAGCTATCTGCGGGGCTCCTATTACAGAGAATGGGGGCCACGTGGGCTCGTCCATCCACCAAGCAGAAGATGTGTGAAGTTACTTTCATTGTTAATACCGTGTTGTTGATCTGATACTGACGTAATACAGGAAGAAGAATTCTTAAAAACTGTTTTATAACTTTGTGTATTGTGTATATTGTGCAACGATAACAGTGTGTTAAACTAGTAGCATGGAAAATCAATTTTTTATTTATTTATTTATTTATTTATTTATTTATTTATTTATTTTTGGGGGGGGCGTCTTTCTATAGTCCGCCTCAGGCAGCAAAGAGGCTAGGTTCACCACTGGTGTCATCAACATAAAGATGGTACCAATAGACATTTTGGTAAACATGAAAATTGACATGAAAACAGGAAATACTAAGTATCTTTCAAGTTGTTATAGAAATGAAACATTGATTTTTAATTTCCATTTGGGCACCAAACTGTCTTAGACAGATGAACATTACATTGCATTCCACAATATTGCCAGCAAACATTAGTTTGTATCAGGCCAATGGGATAACCTGAAGAATCAAAATAAACACTTGCCTGAGATTAAAGGCTATTGATAACATGTCTTTCTCACATCAGTACAGTCATGGCCAAAAGTTTTGAGAATGACACAAATATTATATTTTCACATGATCTGCTGCCCTCTGGTTTTTATGTGTGTTTGTCAGATGTTTTTATCACATACAGAAATATAATTGCATTCATATTATGAGTAACAAAAGCTTATATTGACAGTTAGAATGAGTTAATGCAGCAAGTCAATATTTGCAGTGTTGACCCTTCTTCTTCAGGACCTCTGCAATTCTCCCTGGCATGCTCTCAATCAACTTCTGGACCAAATCCTGACTGATAGCAGTCCATTCTTGCAGAATCAATGCTTTAATTTTGTCTGAATTTGTTGGTTTTTGTTTGTCCACCCGTCTCTTGATGATTGACCACAAGTTCTCGATGGGATTAAGATCTGGGGAGTTTCCAGGCCATGGACCCAAAATCTCTATGTTTTGTTCCCTGAGCCATTTAGTTATCACCTTTGCTTTATGGCAAGGTGCTCCATCATGCTGGAAAAGGCATTGTTGAGCGCCAAACTGCTCTTGGACGGTTGGGAGAAGTTGCTCTTGGAGGACATTCTGGTACCATTCTTTATTCATGGCTGTGTTTTTAGGAAAGACTGTGAGAGAGCCGATTCCCTTGGCTGAGAAGCAACCCCACACATGAATGGTTTCAGGATGCTTTACAGTTGGCATGAGACAAGACTGGTGGTAGCGCTCACCTCTTCTTCTCCGAATAAGCTGTTTTCCAGATGTTCCAAACAATCGAAAAGGGGATTCATCAGAGAAAATGACTTTACCCCAGTCCTCAGCAGTCCACTCCCTGTACCTTTTGCAGAATATCAGTCTGTCCCTGATGTTTTTTCTGGAGGGAAGTGACTTCTTTGCTGCCCTCCTTGAGACCAGGCCTTGCTCCAAGAGTCTCTGCCTCACAGTGCGTGCAGATGCACTAACACCTGCCTGCTGCCATTCCTCAGCAAGCTCTGCACTGCTGGTAGCCCGATCCCGCAGCTGAAACACTTTTAAGAGATGGTCCTGCCGCTTGCTGGTCTTTCTTGGGCGCCCTGCAGCCTTTTTAGCACCAATGGAACCTCTCTCCTTGAAGTTGTTGATGATGCGATAGATTGTTGACTGAGGTGCAATCTTTCTAGCTGCAATACTCTTCCCAGTTAGGCCATTTTTGTGCAGTGCAATGATGACTGCACGTGTTTCTTTAGAGATAACCATGGTTAACAGAAGAGAAACAATGATGGCAAGCACCAGCCTCCTTTTAAAGTGTCCAGTGGTGTCATTCTTACTTAATCATGACAGATTGATCTCCAGCCCTGTCCTCATCAACACCCACACCTGTGTTAATGGAGCAATCACTGAAACAATGTTAGGTGGTCCTTTTAAGGCAGGGCTGCAATGATGTTGAAATGTGTTTTGGGGGATAAAGTTCATTTTCTAGGCAAATATTGACTTTGCAAGTAATTGCTGTTAAGCTGATCACTCTTTATAACATTCTGGAGTATATGCAAATTGCCATTAGAAAAACTGAAGCAGTAGACTTTGTAAAAATTAATATTTGTATCATTCTCAAAACTTTTGGCCATGACTGTAGAACTGTAATTGTTACCCAGACCCACAGCTTGCCAGCTGGCAGCAATGCTCTTGAAATATTAAGAAAATATTACCTTAAGATCTGTGGTGTGTTAATTAGGAAAAGCCGCATGTTATGAATAATATTTTACACTCACTTTACACATTAATGATTACACTTTGTTCAGCCATCAAAGATTGTAGGCAAATGAGATTTTATAGTTAATGTTAATGAAATGATTTCATAATAATGATATAAGAGTTTTAAATCTGTGATCATGTCTGAAAGGTATAGATGAACAGACTTTCCCTATTTCCTTATGTGCCTTGCTTGCTACATTGTACAAATATGGGTGGAGCGGAGCAAGGAGCAGGGCATAGATCTCCATTCAGGCAAACGGCCGTACAACCGATTTATGAAGAGACTGAAGCCTCTTCACAAATTAGTCATGCCCTGTGCCAGTCGGGACCTTTATTAAGAATGGCATATGAAACAAAAATCTCAATAAATTTTCCTCATAGTGTTTATTATTTATTTTAAATGTTGTATAAATTAGTTTCCTGCTGATTGCTATATTGAAAAAACATACTTCCTTCATACATTGTCTGTATGCTTTATTTCATTTGCAATGAAAGTGACTTAAAGGGATTGTTTGGGAATTTGTTTATGGCCTATACTTAGGATATACCATAAGTATCTGTTCAGTAGGTGTCAACAGCCTGCCATCACAAAGATACAGTGTATGGAGCCAGAAGCAGATAGCTCTGGGTGCTGTATAGTAGCCAGTTGCCTTTACTGCAGCTCAGCTCCCAATGGCATCATTGACAGCTGAGCTACAGTAATGATGCCCAGCCACTATCTGCTTCCAGCTCTGTACACTATATAGTACAGGCACAGGACACACCCCTGAACAGCTTAGCTGTGCAGGGAACAGTTGTGGCCCCCCACCAATGAGATATTCTTGGTTTGTTCTAAGGATAAGCCATAAAAAAATCTCAAACAGACAGAGAACAGAGAAATGGCAATAGACTAATATAGTATCCACAATTTAATAGCTCATTGCCCCTCTCCAGAGACAAGGGAAATTCCTACAGAATTTTCTCTTTGTGTTTAGTATTATACTACAATTCATCTATCACTGCATTCCCTTTTTTATTAATGAAATGCTGATGTTGTCATAGCCTACACAGTAAAGCTGAAAAGTGAGCTACATCAAACAGGAAATGTCTGTCTATTGTGTGCTCCAGTGGAATATCTGACAATTAATTCTCACTGTATCATTTGGATAGCACAAACATTTATAATAGACCCTATAGATTCATACAGTATATTACAACAAAAGACAATATATGTCAATTGATATATATTGGTATCTCTCATAATTCTAGAAGAGTAACTGGATTTACACAAATCATTTAGGTCCATTTTTGTTGCACTTTGGCTGAGAGTTTTCAGGTGATCTTTCATAAGCAAAAATTTAGCAGCTAGATTTTGCTTTCAGTCAGTGGTAAAATATGAAGTTCCTAAAACACATTTTGGCTTGTGGTATGACTTTACCATTTTTGATCATATATATACATATATATATATATATATATATATATATATACAGTACAGACCAAAAGTTTGGACACACCTTCTCATTCCAAGAGTTTTCTGTATTTTCATGACTATAAAAATTGTAGATTCACACTGAAGGCATCAAAACTATGAATTAACACATGTGGAATTATATACTTAACAAAAAAGTGTGAAACAACTGAAAATATGTGTTATATTCTAGGTTCTTCAAAGTAGCCACCTTTTGCTTTGATTACTGCTTTGCACACTCTTGGCATTCTCTTGATGAGCTTTACGAGGTAGTCACCTGAAATGGTCTTCCAACAGTCTTGAAGGCGTTCCCAGAGATGCTTAGCACTTGTTGGCCCTTTTGCCTTCACTCTGCGGTCCAGCTCACCCCAAACCATCTCGATTGGGTTCAGGTCTTGTGACTGTAGAGGCCAGGTCATCTGGCGTAGCACCCCATCACTCTCCTTCTTGGTCAAATAGCCCTTACACAGTCTGGAGGTGTGTTTGGGGTCATTGTCCTGTTGAAAAATAAATGATGATCCAACTAAACGCAAGCCGGATGGAATAGCATGCCGCTGCAAGATGCTGTGGTAACCATGCTGGTTCAGTATTCCTTCAATTTTGAATAAATCCCCAACAGTGTCACCAGCAAAGCACCCCCACACCATCACACCTCCTCCTCCATGCTTCACGGTGGGAACCAGGCATGTAGAGTCCATTCGTTCACCTTTTCTTCGTCGCACAAAGACACGGTGGTTGGAACCAAAGATCTCAAATTTGGACTCATCAGACCAAAGCACAAATTTCCACAGGTCTAATGTCCATTCCTTGTGTTCTCTAGCCCAAACAAGTCTCTTCTGCTTGTTGCTTGTCCTTAGCAGTGGTTTCCTAGCAGCTATTTTACCATGAAGGCCTGCTGCACACAGTCTCCTCTTAACAGTTGTGGTAGAGATGTGTCTGCTGCTAGAACTCTGTGTGGCATTGACCGGGTCTCTAATTTGAGCTGCTGTTAACCTGCGATTTCTGAGGCTGGTGACTCGGATGAACTTATCCTCCGCAGCAGAGGTGACTCTTGGTCTTCCTTTCCTGGGGCGGTCCTCATGTGAGCCAGTTTCTTTGTAGCGCTTGATGGTTTTGGCCACTGCACTTGGGGACACTTTCAAAGTTTTCCCAATTTTTCGGACTGACTGACCTTCATTTCTTAAAGTAATGATGGCCACTCGTTTTTCTTTACTTAGCTGCTTTTTTCTTGCCATAATACAAATTCTAACACTCGTTCAGTAGGACTATCAGCTGTGTATCCACCTGACTTCTGAACAACACAACTGATGGCCCCAACCCCATTTATAAGGCAAGAAATCCCACTTATTAAACCTGACAGGGCACACCTGTGAAGTGAAAACCATTTCAGGTGACTACCTCTTGAATCTCATCAAGAGAATGCCAAGAGTGTGCAAAGCAGTAATCAAAGCAAAAGGTGGCTACTTTGAAGAACCTAGAATATAAAACATATTTTTAGTTGTTCCACACTTTTTTGTTAAGTATATAATTCCACATGTGTTAATTCATAGTTTTGATGCCTTCAGTGTGAATTTACAATTTTTATAGTCATGAAAATACAGAAAACTCTTGGAATGAGAAGGTGTGTCCAAACTTTTGGTGTGTACTGTATATATACTATATATATATATATATATATATATATATATATATATATATAAAACGTATTCAAAAAGCAGGAAACATTTGCAATTGACTTCTAGTGTGGCAATATTACAATTATGTGCACCATTCATCATCTGTATTTTTGTAAGGGTATACTGGGAGTTCTAGTTCAACAACAGCTGGTGAGTCATAGTTTGGGACCCCTGATTTACATGGTTAAAATCTATCTGACAAACATTCCAAAGCATTTCCTATGGTAAATAGAGCACAAAAATTCAGAGACACTCTGCCATTCAGTTGCTCGAAATGACTTAGCTGCTCCTCAATGTCATGGATCATGCATCTTGTCTAACTATTGACATGTTAATGTTTTCCTGACGAGTATCATGCAATGATAATTTGTTACTGTGAAACCCATAATGACTTTTAATTGTGACTCCTAATATCATATGCTGTCATTTAAATCTCAATGCCTGTCACTTGCTTGTTCTCATTGTGAAAATATACAGCTCTTCTCTCCTTCAAACATCTGCATTAGCACATGGTTTATTTCTTGCAAGCGCTTTCAGAGGGCTGAGTGACTCACCAAGTGCAAGATTTAGAAATTATTGCTTACAATCTCACATTAGACTTCAAATTTCTATGCTCACAATATTCATATTTATTGGTCAGATTTTATAGTATTAAATATCATTTTTAACCTGTCTTATTTATTTCTATGTATCCTTAAAGAGGGTTGTCCGATTTATGAATGACATTTGTAATATGCTTTTCTCACCAAAGGACTTAAAGCGCAGGAAGCATTATGGAGTAGGGGAGCTAGTGGCTGCAATACAAACGCTGACAGGAAGCCAATCTACCTATCAGTATATTTTTGGTATGTGGGAGGAAACCCAAGCAAACCCAGGGAGAACACAGTGAAGCAGCTGTTTTCAAGGATCCCTCATAGACTTAAATCTATTAATGGATCCGTGAAAATGGACAAAACTAGGATATGTCCTATTTTTTGACAGTCAGCTAAAATAGACCATAGATCTATATCCTATAAATAATTGTAGCATTTTCATTCAGGTTGATGGAGCAAGTTTCCGAGAATAACATGATCAAGTACTAAAGTCATTTATTAAACTTGTTAAAGTGCCTTTCCAAAATGCAAATTTTGTTGCAGAAATTTCAGTGAGTGAAAGTCAGTTCCATTCATCTACATGGGGTTTTTCTGACTGCAAGAAAGGTATATTCTGTGGTATGTATCTTCTTTGAGATAAAAAAATTTCTGACTTACTAGAAAAGAGGGGAGACCTAGTATGAGAGGCACATGGCTTAAGATGCACCAAAATGCGCTAAATTGTGCCACAATTTTGGCTAAAACTAAAAAAGTGTATAAAATACACAAGAGTTATCATATAAAAGTCACTTTGAAAAATCTGGCATGGTTTAAGACTGGTAACTGGTCACTAGTTTACGTTTGCACTGTCTATAACTTCGATAGCATTAATAAATATTTGTTATTGTGATAAGCAATTGGCACTTAAAAGATTCTGTTGCAGAGGTGCACGCTGCAATAATCATGCAATATGTGTTTTTAACTTGGAAATACAGTGGTTACTGTCTGGACCTATAGGCTTTTGATATTTTTGCCTCTTTAGTGATGATGGCACCTCTTTAAAAATATAGGAATTACAGGAACATTTTTCATTACTGCATTTACCTTTTTTCAACCTACCTGCTGTACCAGCAGGAGCACAATCTTTTTTTTGGTTCAATATTAGGTACTTTCTTCTGCCAGACAGTTCAATGGTTAATCATGCACAAGATAATTCTCAAAATGATCTGTGCATATAGGCCAAAAGTTGATACTGTTTATGGATCTTAAAGTCTGTCACAAGGGTGAAGCATATTACATCAATCACCGGGGATAGACAATATCAAAATATGTCACCGACAGAAGTTATAGCAAAAAATAAAAAAATAAAAACAAAATTGTATTGATATGCATTAAAACATAGTCCCAGTATTGGAATAAACAAACAAAAATTCTAAAATCTCTGTTATAGGGCTGTAGAAACAAAATGGAAGTCGAGGTAAGTCTAAGCAGTCAGGAGAAACCTCCACAGCACGTTTCTTTGTGTTTCAATTTTGCTCAATGTATCAACACAGAGGTACTTAGATATTTTGTATAACCCCTGTGAAAATGGAGCTACTAACTATTGCTCAGAAGTTCTCAGACTGCTTGTATATTGGTATATAGTTGTGCTAGATACATTCATCTGCCACGTATAGATCCTAAACACCTCTTTTTTCCATTTCGAACTGAACATAAATATAACCCGCATAGTTTTATTAAGGCTTGCTGAAATGTAACCGCCCATAGATTAGGGTTGTTATTTACATGCAAGACCTCTGTGGTCAACCAATTGGCAGGATTTCATGTTGAGGACTACGAGGAAAGGGAACAACTACTCCCATCCTCCCTGAAATTCAGACTCAATCTGTGCTCCAGCTAGGTAACCTTGCTAAGTAGTAGCCAAAGCATAAGAGGAGTGCTGTAGACCCAGCCACATGTAGTAAATCACAGCTGATCAACTATATCAAAAAGCAGTCTGAAATGGCTGTCTCATGAGGAAAAGGAACAACTACTCCCATCCTCTCTGAAACTCAGACTCAGTTTGTGTTCTAGCTGGGAAACCTTGCTAGATAGTAACCAAAGCATGAGAGGAGTGCTATAAACCTAGCCGCATGTTAATCACAGCTGGTCAATGCCACCCTCTATCTCAAAAGGCCGTCACAAATAGCTGTCTCTACGCGTTTCACCGTATATATAATTGCGCAATAAAACACAATGTTTGCCATTTTGAATAGAAGATTTACATTCAAATCTGCGGCACAGCAATGTGTATCAGATTTGCCCCCAGCTATGCAAATGTCTTTATCTGCAAACTTGAGGAATTTTTTGTGTATAATTACCATCCCTTGTCACACTGTATTGTTTACTATAAGAGATACATTCATTTGGCCCCCAAAAATCCTTTGAGGATTTCCCATCTTATTTGCACAACAATGACTGGGGCTGGTTAAGCAATTATCTTTTATCTCATGTACAGTTCGTTATTGTATTATAGTGTTCTATGATTTCATTCCCAGCTCTTTTCCTTTTCCTTGATGTTTTAGTGATGGTATTTTAATTATTTAAATAGTTTTTATTCTTATCATTTATATATATATATATATATATATATATATATATATATGTATTGTACAATTTATATAGTGATTAATAGATTTATATTTATCTAGCTTATATTTTAACAATTTATATAGATTTAGCCAATTTTTACCTCTCTATCTATATATTTATTTATCTTTTTATGTTACCCCATGTAGCTTGTATCTTTTTTTTTCTTTTTCTCCTATAATATTTTGCATTTTCAATTTACTGCCTGGTGGTTGAATGCCTTAATTACATAGCTGGGAACTCAGTTGACAGAACCCAGCATCTGGTGCCGCTTGTGGTGGTTGACTGTGGTATGAACGATTTGTGCACAATCGCGATTGCAAGGTGCCAAGTTAGTCCTGGTGCCGGACGTACTCTAACGTTATTAAGTTTGCCTTGCAAATCGTTCTGTTTGTTATTTGTAGTTACATTATATGTTCATTTTTGTATAAGCGCAGATTCCTTTTGTGCTGTCCAAACAGTACCCTTCTGTTTAGAAGTGGTCCCTTGTGGAAATCTTCTGGACGTCCATGTTGGTGGTGTAAATCTAGCAGGCATTGTGATCATTGTGACTACTGCATAATAAGGTGGTTGTGACTAGAGAGGAGCGAATCGAAGCTGCAGAATTGGAATTCGATCTGAATTTCAGGAAATATTTGTTTCACATGGAATCCAGATTTCCTGATGCTTCGTGGTAACGAATATTTATTAAGGACCTTTGTGACATCAGACGGTCACATGATATTCTATAGTGATGTTATTGGGTAGGCGTGTCTTTGCTTGTTAGCAGATCCTTCCACATGAATAAAAGTTGTCCATGCTGGAGAGAGAGAGAGACATGACCGCGGCATCCAAGGGCTTCCGCCATTTTGCCGCCCACCCGACATCCCGGCTCTCTGCAGACAGGAAATAGCTG
Organism: Leptodactylus fallax; assembly: GCA_947044405.1. Lineage (NCBI taxonomy): Eukaryota > Metazoa > Chordata > Amphibia > Anura > Leptodactylidae > Leptodactylus > Leptodactylus fallax. The sequence goes on from CAMRHE010000141.1 coordinate 1,333,789, forward strand.
TTTATTCGCCGCAAATTAATTCGGATCGAATAGAATCATATCGCGAAATTCCGCGAAGTTGCCAAATCGAATTTTTGAATACTTTGCTCATCTCTAGTTGTGACCTGTCTCAACAAAAGATGAGAGATCACCCATCCTTATTATCACCCAATAATATTAAAATATTAAAAATATTAAAATAATATTTTTGAAAGGCAAACTTAATACCTTTAGAGAACGTCTGGCATAATAAAGTTTTACGCTATGCACTGCTCGGTGCTGTTTGTTTTTTCTGTTTCATATAAGCTTCGCAATGCAGAGATAATCATGTTTTCATAGATATGGAAATTGCCCTGCAAGTACACAAGGGGCAGGGCCTGATCTGCCTCCATCAATTTGCAAAAGCTTCAGCTCTTGTCTGTAATCACTACTCACCCCTTTAGCTGTGTGTGACATTTTCAACCTCTACTTGCATCATCACAGCTGTCTGTAGGCAAATTTGGCAAGTGAGATCTATCACTTGCAGGCTGATTGCATATGAGGCCCAGTTCACATCTGCGTTTGGCCATTACATTCGCAATCAGTATTTGAAATATTCAAAAACTGATTTTGTGCGGTCCGTATGATTTCAATGAGTTTTCAAAGCAATCCGCATATATCCGCATGTGCCCTTTCCGTCTGGTTTCTGCTTTTTCATGCAGAGCAAAAAGTAGAACTTGCAGTACTTTCTCTCCATACTGAAAATAAGGATTCCAGACAGACAGCAACCAATCCGTTTTTTTTTTAACATTGAGGTCTATGGAAATACTGATAGCATGCTACATACTGATAGCATACTGATTACAAATTGATAGCAATCAGTTTGTGTCCGTTTTGCAATCTGTTTTTCCCTCTGTGCATGCTCACAATGAAGAAGGGTGAAGGTGGAAAAAAAAAACAGATTGGTCAGAAACGGACACAAACTGATTGCTATCAGTATGTAATCAGTTTTTGAAGATATCAAATACTGATTGACCGGAATGGCTGAACACAGATGTGAACCGGGCCTAAAACATACAAAAGTATGTTTCTGTCCCAACTAAATACCACTACACAACATTGTTATTAGTCAGTCAGACTCCTGTCTGTTACTGTCAGACCCCCTTCAACAAATAAATAAGGGTGCATTTGTTATTTTATAACATTGCCTCCCTTTGGGCCATTTTTTTATCTCTGAAAACAAACTCTTTTATTGAAACAAGTAACTGATTTAAAATAAATAAATAAATATTTCAAAAGAAATTTAAATTTGTTGTAAAATAGTTGAAATCAAGAAAACCTGGGATGAAGTATTGAAGCATCTATGACAGTACATTTATGTTGTCGTCCAGCTGTCAGCATATTACTTTCTCTGTCCATAGTTATGCCAAGAAATAATCAGATCAGATGTTAGGATCATTTTATGCAAATGGCACACTGTAGTTAGCAAATAAAGTTTGGTTAAATGTCTATAAAGAGAGATGCCATAGCATTTAAAATGAAATGTGAGCATTTTTCTATGAACTTTCATGAGATTTTTTAGGAAGATGGAAATGTATTGCATATAGTTAAGTTATAAAACCACATTGAATGCTCAGTGCATAATTTCCATTCTCCTGACATATGGAAGAAATTTCAGAACTGCCGCCCTGGTTAAGGAACAAACTCCATTTAACATTTGGACAAACTCCAAAGCTGATCTAGACTATCCTAAAGACAGCTGAGCTACTTTTAAACATCAGCTTGTCTCTGACTGACGGGTGGGGGGAATGGCAAATAAACTGGCAATCGACTTACACTGACATCAGTTGTAAAACATCTGCCCTGCTTATCAGGAACACGTCTACATATTCATGCACAGTTTCCCCAGGCCTCTGGAGACAATCTGAGACACAGAACAAGTGGAGCACCCCTGATTCTCTGAATTATTTCCATATTTATTTCCATAATACGGAATCCCTTATATATATATATATATATATATATATATATATCTACTGTATATATTTGCAAAAGCAAAAAGTTGCAATAGCATTCTGCTAGCACCAAGAGCATTACTGCAAATACCTACTGTATATAAGGATACATAAAATGAGGTTCTTTGTACTTAATATTTTTAGCAAAGTGTAATTGTAAGCCTGCCAGTCAAGTCAAGGTGAGCTCTGTTAGATGGGTCCCTACACTAAAATGACTCACCTCTCTTAGGGCCTTGGTCTCCCATGAAATAAGGGCAAATGTGTATTTCAGCCATATCATGTCCTACATACACCACAAATAACCTCCTCTCTCTGGACCTGTGGCCTCTGAATGAATACAATGTAAAATACCTCATTTTCATGTATCCTTATATACAGTAAGTATTTACAGCAATGCTCTTGGTGCTAGCAGCGTGCTGTTGCAACCTTTTGTAATTTTATTGCAGCCACAGCATCGTGCACCTACATTTCTTGTTCACATTGTTTGGCAGTGTTGACCAATTTTTCTGTGTTTGTTGCATTTGGAGAGTGTGGCTGAACTCCATTTTGGTTTGTGCAAGCCATCCATCTGTCCAAGGCTGGTTTTAATTAGAGCATAATATGGGTGAACTACACTCCCCTTTTCATTCAGAGACCACAGTACAGAAAGAAGAGGCTATTGGTGGTGTATGTAGAAAAAGATGTGACTGAAATACTCATTTGCCCTTAATTCATGGGAGACCAAGGACCTAAGAGAGGTGAGTCATTTTAGTGTAGGGATCCACCTAAAAAATAACTAAAATAATAGTGTATGTTATATGCAGATCAATGCAATGTACACACAGTACACTATAAATAAGCTAGTGAGGACACTTAGGAGCTGGGATTCACAGCACCAGTTCACAGTTCTAGGTGCTATTAAACCAGAGATAGACACAGCTACGAATGAAAGTTGTGTCAGTGGTTATAGGTGCTATTTTGAGCTACAGAGCCCAAAACGGTATCTATTCATGGCATGGTTTTAAAGTTAATATTTTCATCTTCAAGTCTAAGGACCCACAATGCAGAAACTTTTTTGACAGCTGTGGAAATTCTGTGAAAAAAAATGCATTTTCAATTAGTTTTTTTCACTGCATTTTTTATGTTAAGTTCATGCTAGCATTTGTCTCGCCTTTGTTCAGGTCCGCATGGAGACCAGAAAGACAGAGAACCCGGACGCTAAAAACGTGCTTACCCACAGACTACTATAAGTCCATGCAGGACTTTTCTCTCCACTGATTTTAGATGGCGTCTGCGGCGGAGTCCCCTACGTAGATGTGAACCTAGCCATAGTTGTGTTTCACTACATGGAGCTTAAGTCTAAAACTAGACCAAAAACATAGTGCTAGGTGCTATAGAGCCCAAGAAAGTGGCCCAAGATAGGGGCATCTAAAGTTACCTCCTTCAGCCTCTTAGTCTAGCTAATCTCCTAAAAACAGATATTTTACACCCTACCTGATGTTTGTTGGTATATACTATATACATATATATGCAACAGATAGACTTATTTGTGTGCAGATGTTATTAGTGTTATATGCTGAATAGAGTGTAATGGTATGCTATGTGAGACTTGCTGTACCTTGCTTTTATCTCTCTATTGTAAAAGGTCCTTTTTACTTTCAGTTTTGCTGTGTTAACGTTTTGATGCTGTTTACTTCATGTTCTAAGAAGTAAATGCTGATTATCCCATATAATCTACTCTCAAGCTTCTTCTGTGACACAACTATGCAACAATGTTACTGTGGATTTACTGGTGAAAATAATGGCAGTTTCCCCTTTAAAGCTAAGGATCCACGTAGTGCACAGCAGCAAAAAAGCGCTGTAGGAAAAACCGCAGTGGCAATGCAGAGCGTTTTTTCCCGCAGCATTTTTCACTTGATGCTTCCATTATACCTATAGGGCAACTGCCAGTTTTGGAAATCGCAGCTTGTCCAAAATGTATGGATGGGAATTGCTAGAATGCAGATTTTGCAGGGACTGTAAAATACCACGTGGGGCCCCAGCCTAATAGTAATTCTTAACTTCTAATAATCTTATATTTAAAGGGGTTTCTTAAACAGGCATGGGGATGGTGTAATATTAAAAGGAGGGATACTTACCTTCCCCTGATCCTCGGTATCAGGTCCCCCACTCCATTCCTAGCATTCACATGTTGGGTACCAGTGACTTATTAGCAATGATATGACCAGTATCCAAAGTGTGAACGCTGAGTCCAGTGATTGTGTGTGGGCACAGGATGCTATATGGGAATCGATGCTGGAGCAGAGGACCAGGGGTAGGTCAGTATCCTTTCTTTTATTTATTATGCCGCACTGGAAAACCCATTTATCATGAATTGATAAAGCTTCACAGAAGATCAAGTAATTATCAGTTATAGCAAGGGTGTGCGTGCTGTTTTAATGTATTGCTTACTGCTTGTTACTGTACTTGGTAACAGTTGCGAGGTATTGCAGGTTCACCCGCATTTAATCTATCACTGTTGATATTTGTATTGGTTAAGAAATGCATATGCATGTATTTTAAATTATTACATTATTTAAATTACTAGTCTATACTAAGCAAAGTGTTTGCATTATTAAAGAATAAATTCTAATAATATTTTCAAAAGATATTTATATTTTACAGCCTAACATTTTCATCTTCTTTAGATTTCAATGCAGCGCCCGACTGCTTAGATTTCAAATGTGCTTTGCCAATGCTACAGCACTTTTCACAAGCCTGTGCCAGATGTGTTTTTAGATATTGATGAACCAAATTAATGTTCTGTTGGCATTAAAATGACCACAGACTGATGCATTGAGCTGCGGCTGCTGGAATGGAATGGATGGCATATTAATAAACAGGGTGTCGTGTTCATCTTAATGGAGGCGGAAAGGTTTCTGATAAAAACATAATGAATTTGATATCAGACACAAGCTGTTACAACAAACTGCCAATATAATTAATGATCTTTAGATGCTAATGACAAATATTGCATAGCACGAAAGGAGAGAGGAGCAATGCAGTAGAAACTTATTTAGCGGTTGTTGCTGAAACAGTTCTTGCCAAGTCTTATTAAACAATTTAAAAAATTAGGATTTCTTCTACGCCTTATTATAGACTGCACAGCAGTAAAATCTCTTACCTTTTCCTAAGGTTACGATTACATGATGGGGTCATGATGCAGCCATGGTGTAACTAAAAACTGGGCAGCCATGCCAGCTACCACAGTATTTCATTCAAATTCACTAAAACTGATTTATTATTGTTCCAAGTTAATAGTTACATATTTAATAAACAATCAGTATGGAATGAAAAGATTAAAAACTGTGGCAATTGGCATGGTTTTCAACCTCACCATGGCTGTGTTGATCATGTGATGGTACTCTAAATGTATATTTACTTTAATCAACAATATATAGTATCATCACTTTCATTACTTGTGACTAGAGATGAGTGAACCAGTTCAGAACAAACTGACTTCGACCCAAAATTTCCAAAAGTTTCTGAAACTTTTGCAATGGTCTCCATCACATATAACAAAAGGTAAAAGACCTAGGTGGGCTTCTGGCATCACCTGACAGCCTCTCAGCGAATCATGAGTGGAGGTGGAGAGGTTGCAGTGCTGATGTAATATCTGCATATAGGATGCCACTTTTTTTAAGGATTTTCAATAGAGTTATTTATTTAAACAATACAATGTCAGATCTGCCATCAGTGTTGCTCTGTAATCTGTGACTGTCCACAGAGTGTCTTACATTATATACATTTCCAGTGCTGCTTGTGTTGGTTTCTGTAGATACATGTGGTCTTCTCCCAAGTGGAAATTTTTTTGTACATTTCCAAAAAACAAATTGATGGCAAGAAAATAAGCCATGGCCGTGCAGGTACAAATGTAGGAACTAGGTCTCTCCATACTCCATATATGAAATTACGATATCAGCTAATTTGGCAAAATCAAATTGGCAGTGGCACTGGCAGGCAAAGTGAACAAGGTCATGTTACTCCTTCTCATCGTGGTCTTCTTTGTAGGCAGTCCACATCCACACCTAACGCATGGTCATTGTTGTTTTCATTATTATCTTTATCTGCTTCTACTGCTACTCCTCCTCCATTGCAACATCAGGAATCTATGGAATCTATAAGAGAATGTGTGCCCAGGAAACAGCTTGTGTGAGTTTTATCTGTGTGCATTTGAAATGCTGGTGTCCACCCCCTTCATGGATTGTAGGTGTGTGAGTGGATGTTTTATTATCATTTAGCACCTGTGCTCTTTCTATCATGTAATGCAAAGGGTCCTGTTCTGGGTGTAGTGCACATGGAGTTGCACATGCTGGTCTGTGTGAGCAGTAGAATGTTGTAAATGATTACTGAATGCAGAAAATCACAGGGACAATGTATTATTTTGAAATCTGCCATGGGACAGTCAATAGGAAAGTGTGTTGTCTTATGGAAACCTTTAAGGAGGCCACCAAATTTGTCAGCAGCAGGGACAATTGCACCATAAGTCATGTAATTCAATTAATATATGTTACAGGAAACATACTCTTGAAGATGGAAGAAGAACCACTTCTACCTGTTGGTCTGGGGTGGAGCAAGAGCAACTAGAAGAAAATGAAGAGCTGAACCATTATAGTGAAGGACCTGAGACTCCTACACTGGAGTAGGAAAAGGAGGTTGCAGAGGGGGGGCCCTTGATATTTTACAACAAGAGATAAGACTGACCCATGTTTGTTTTTCTTGAAACTCTGTACTTGTTATTCCTTCAACACTATGTTGCTGAGGCATCTTCTCCCGTAAAGGGATAATTTATGGCAGTTTTATTATTGGAAGCCACTTCTACATCACTTATAAACCAGGCACACTACCACTAATTTTTCTTCAAAATAACAAATCTTTTGCACGTCCCTAAAATAGGTAGGACAATCCAGGTTCTCTTCGAGCTCCTAAGTGTTGTTTTCATCACAGAATCATTTCCATTTCAGAAGATGTTCCACCGTTACTTAAACAAAGCAGTTTGTATGCAGACTACTGCCTATCATCCATTTTTTTATTCAATTCTTCACTTCTGGACTTGTCATTAATTGCTTAATTCATTCATTCATTCATTCATTCCTCCAAAGCAATGATGTTGTGGCATTTGCTCCCATAAAGGGATAATTGTGAGTTTTTACAATTTTTTCTACTCTTTTCTGCTGGCAGGTCAGACACACTGATAGTGTGTAACAAATTATTCTTCAAATGCTGTAGTTGCCACTTGCCATTGCCACGCTTTTGGCATAATAGCAACAAAATAAAACAAAAAAAAAAAAACATTATTTTTCCAATACCAGTGCCATGTTGGTGCGGCCTTCTGCTGATTTTTGGTGGCTTCTTTTGAAAGTCACTTCTTGTTCATCACTTTTTAACCAGACACACTGCCACAAACTTCTCTTCAAAATTATAAACCTGTTGCACTCAAAAGTCCCCAAAACATACTCATTTTTGTAAAAAAAAAAAAATATTGCTTTTCCAATATAACCTCTGTGTGTGAAAAAATCATTTGCAAGCAAATTTTCCCAAAACAGGCTAATTTTTTTAAAGTGTTTTATATGTTATAAAGAATTTAAAAAGGGGCAGTCCAGTATATAGTTAAACAAGTAGTTTGTATCCACTGCCTACCATCTGCTTTTCCATAGACATGCTTGTTACTACCACTTTGACATTACTTTGGCTGTTTGCCTAAGAGCTACAAATGGGCTAGATAGAGTCCTAGAAGCCATGACTATGTTTTAAGCCAATTTAAGTTATGGTTCGGAATGAACTTATTCAATCTCAAACAAATCTTTGGATCAAACCATCCAAACCCGAAACAAAAGTAACCTTCAGAGGTTTGCCCATCTCTACTTGTGTCTTCTTTTCTCCATAGTGAAATTGCAGTCATAGCACCATTGGGTCGCAGTGTAACTTAATTCTCTTACATGAGCAAAGGAGTTGCAGGGTGGCAAGGCATTCTTTGGCCATGCAACAGGTGTTGCGGCCAGAGATGATTTGTAGCTCCAGCCTAACACAAAGTTTGAGAACCATGGAGGGGCCTCACAGAGAAACCTGCAGGTGAGTCAGACCAAGTATAACCTGATTTTGGGTGGTGTTTACTTCAGTGTCTTGCAGGAGAACATGCTGCAGAGTTTCCCTGTGGAAATACTGTAGCATGTTTGAACAATGTGGCCTTAACCAAAATGGGAAAAATGTGCTTGTTGATTAAAAGAGGATCTAAATGCAATGTCCCATAGCTAGCAGTGTAGAGATGGTGCACTAGAGAGGGCTAGGATGGTGAACCATTTCACCCACCCCTTCACAGTAGTTTTGACACCAATTCCTCTTACAAACCTTGGGTCAGCACAGTTATGAGAGGTTGCACCTAAGTGGTTGATGGAAAGGAAATTGGAAAGGAGATTTTTGCAGCACAAATTGAAACTTTCAGCACACAGGCAGCATGGGAATAGATTTCTCTGCAAACTAAATTGTCATGTTCCCCAGCCCCATGCAGAGAAAGTAGTTCACCTATTTCTTTTATGTCATGACAGTCAACTCCCCAGACTTGATCATAAAGGACCTTATGAGGTTACCAGTTGGACTATGGGCTACTGACAGCATGGACGTAGGTTTCCTAAAAGACTGCCCTTTTGTAAATGTATTCCTTAAGCCTGAGTTAGAGTCTTCCAAAGTACAGCAGTATTCATTATCCAGAGAAAAGGAGGAAGATATTAGGCCACTGATACAGGTAGATTTGACTTCATTTATTGTAAGTCAGAGGTAAACACACCTACCTTGCCAGAGGGAAAAAAAACGAGCAAGTTGTTTTCCAGAATCCCCAGCGTTCAAAGTAGCCTGGATCTGGCAATAATCTAGATAATCCTTTCTTTTCTGTCAGTCTGGATCATACAATTTCCATAGGGTGAACTCTGTGAGAATGTGCTTGCGTGTGTGGATGTCTTATCAGGGTGGGTCAGTAAGGCTAGAGCCCAAACTACTACCGAGAAACTACTGTCAGGAATGATCTGTAGATTTGGGATCCCAGAGATGATAGACAGTGAACAGGGTCCAAAATTCACAGGTAATGCAGTGGATTATGGCAGACCTAGGGGTAAAGCGGTTTCACACAGCTTTTCATCCTACTGCAAGTAGTAAGGGTAATGTTAAAACTCTACACTAAAAAACAAAATTGCTAAAGTCTGTGAACAGACAGGGTTAAAATGGACTGAAGGATTCATTCTGGCACTGATGTCTATGAGACACACAGCCCGCAAACCACTGAACTTGTCCCCCTTTGAGATACTCTTCAGACCCTAAGACTGGATGATTTTCTTCATGATTTTCAGTTGTATTCAGCACATGGACCTTTGACCTATGGTGTGCAGTTACATCAGATACTAACTTCCAGACCCGAACACGCTATCTACATGCTGGTGATTGTCAAGTTAGATGGTAAGCCCATCTGGATCCCACCTGGATCTCTAAGTGGACCTTCTTCCGATTTGTGGTTTAAATGGGACATTTTAAGACACAGGGGGAGAGAAAGGAATGGGAATATAAATTAATGCAAAAATTGCAAACTCTGCAATTTGGACTTAGTATTCATGCCAGCTTCATGTCACACTATGTATGACCTGTGATTTGGACTTAATATTCATGACAGCTTCCTGTCACACTATGTATGACCTGTGAGGGTCACAAATCACCACCTGATTACAGATAGATAACAGATCCCTCTGGCACTACAAATTTTAGACTATTTATTTCCTGACCTGTTGTAAATAACTTCTCTACATATATTGCATTTTGTTATTCCAAGATCCTTTTGAAGATTCGTGTCTTGTGTATGTATAAATAGTGTAAAGTTTCAGTTTCTAGTATTACACCATGTCTGATGAAGGGAGCTAGTACTTCCGAAAGCTTACTTATCAAATATACTCAGTTAGCCTCTAAAAGGTATCGCCTGATTTCTTCACTCTTCCACTTATGATGGTCCAGGCATAGTTGCTTGGCATCTGCAAAAGATAAGGGAGATTCAAAGGTTAAAATCAAAGTTTGCTGAATGGGATCCATTCTCATGGATGGCTCCATAGGGGCCTGGTTAAGAGAATTCCTTGGTTCTTTCCTTAAACCAATTGTTGCACTAATTGCTTACATTTTGATCTTGTATGTTGCATCTCGCATTCTCATGTGTATTTACAAACTCTGTACTTTAAGCTTGTAAAAGCAGCAGAATGGCTTGTGGATAATAAGTTTTATGCAATAAACAAAAGGGGGAAACTGATAAAGAAAAATAATTGTGATAGTCTTTACTAATAATTAATTGCTTTTGTATTGTAATCTCTTTTGTATATACAGTTTAAACCAGAAGTTTACATACACTATATAAAAAGACTCATACAGTGGGGAAAAAAAGTATTTAGTCAGCCACCAATTGTGCAAGTTCTCCCACTTAAAAAGATGAGAGAGGCCTGTAATTGACATCATAGGTAGACCTCAACTATGAGAGACAAAATGAGAAAACATATCTAGAAAATCACATTGTCTGATTTTTTTTAAGAATTTATTTGCAAATCATGGTGGAAAATAAGTATTTGGTCACCTACAAACAAGCAAGATTTCTGGTTCTCACAGACCTGTAACTTCTTCTTTAAGAGGCTCCTCTGTCCTCCACTCATTACCTGTAGTAATGGCACCTGTTTGAAATTGTTATCAGTATAAAACACACCTGTCCACAACCTCAAACAGTCACACTCCAAACTCCACTATGGTGAAGCTGTGGAAGGACATCAGAAAAAAAAGTGTAGACCTGCACCAGGCTGGGAAGACTGAATCTGCAATAGGCAAGCAGCTTGGTGTGAAGAAATCAACTCAATACTCAATTTCTTCCAGAAAATGATTGCAATCACAAATGCTTTGGTAATAATATCTTCATTTAATTTGTCTTCAATGGAAAACCACAAAAAGAATTGTCAAAAAGCCAAATTGGATATAATTCCACACCAAACATAAAAAAGGGGGTGGACAAAAGTATTGGCACCCTTTGAAAAATCATGTGATGCTTCTCTAATTTGTGTAATTAACAGCACCTGTTACTTACCTGTGGCACATAACAGGTGGTGGCAATAACTAAATCACACTTGCAGCCAGTTGAAATGGATTAAAGTTGACTCAACCTCTGTCCTGTGTCCTTGTGTGTACCACATTGAGCATGGAGAAAAGAAAAAAGACCAAAGAACTGTCTGAGGACTTGAGAAGCAAAATTGTGAGGAAGCATGAGCAATCTCAAGGCTACAAGTCCATCTCCAAAGACCTGAATGTTCCTGTGTCTACCGTGCGCAGTGTCATCAAGAAGTTTAAAGCCCATGGCACTGTGGCTAACCTCCCTAGATGTGGACGGAAAAGAAAAATTGATGAGAGATTTCAATGAAAGATTGTGCGGATGGTGGCTAAAGAACCTCGACTAACATCCAAACAAGTTCTAGCTGCCCTGCAGTCCGAGGGTACAACAGTGTCAACCCGTACTATCCGTCGGCGTCTGAATGAAAAGGGACTCTATGGTAGGATACCCAGGAAGACCCCACTTCTGACCCAGAGACATAAAAAAGCCAGGCTGGAGTTTGCCAAAACTTACCTGAGAAAGCCAAAAACTTTTTGGAAGAATGTTCTCTAGTCAGATGAGACAAAAGTAGAGCTTTTTGGGAAAAGGCATCAACATAGAGTTTACAGGAAAAAAAAAGAGGCCTTCAAAGAAAAGAACACGGTCCCTACAGTCAAACATGGCTGAGGTTCCCTGATGTTTTGGGGTTGCTTTGCTGCCTCTGGCACTGGACTGCTTGACCGTGTGCATGGCATTATGAAGTCTGAAGACTACCAACAAATTTTGCAGCATAATGTAGGGCCCAGTGTGAGAAAGCTGGGTCTCCCTCAGAGGTCATGGGTCTTCCAGCAGGACAATGACCCAAAACACACTTCAAAAAGCACTAGAAAATGGTTTGAGAGAAAGCACTGGAGACTTCTAAAGTGGCCAGCAATGAGTCCAGACCTGAATCCCATAGAACACCTGTGGAGAGATCTCAAAATGGCACTTTGGAGAAGGCACCCTTCAAATCTCAGGGACCTGGAGAAATTTGCCAAAGAAGAGAGGTCTAAAATTCCAGCAGAGCATTGTAAGAAACTCATTGATGGTTACCGGAAGCGGTTGTTCGCAGTTATTTTGTCTAAAGGTTGTGCTACCAAGTATTAGGCTGAGGGTGCCAATACTTTTGTCCTGCCCATTTTTGGAGTTTTGTGTAAAATGATCAATGATTTGACTTTTTTTCATTCTCTTTTGTGTTTTTTCATTGCAAGCAAAATAAATGAAGATATTATTACCAAAGCATTTGTGATTGCAATCATTTTCTGGAAGAAATTGAGTATTATCTGACAGAATTGCAGGGGTGCCAATACTTTTGGCCAGCACTGTAACAAAGGTTACCGTCAGTAACACACTGCGCCACCAGGGACTCAGATCCTGCAGTGCCAGACGTGTCCCCCTGCTTAAGCCAGTACATATCCGGGCCCATCTGAAGTTTTCTGGAGAGCATTTGGATGTTCCAGAAGAGTACTGGGAGAATGTCATATGGTCAGATGAAACCAAAGTAGAACTGTTTGGTAGAAACACAACTCGTCGAGTGCGAGTGAATGCTGAGTTGCATCCAAAGAACACCATACCTACTGTGAAGCATGGGGGTGGCAACATCACACTTTGGGGCTGTTTCTTTGAAAAGGGACCAGTAACACTGATCCGTGTACATGAAAGAATGAATGGGGCCATGTATCATGAGATTTTGAGTGCAAACCTCCTTCCATCAGCAAGGGCATTGAAGGTGAAACGTGGCTGGGTCTTTCAGCATGACAATGATCCCAAGCACACTGCCAGGACAACAAAGGAGTGGCTTTGTAAGAAGCATTTCAAGGTCCTGGAGTGGCCTAGCCAGTCTCCAGATCTCAATCCCATAGAAAACCTATGGAGGGAGTTGAAAGTCTGTGTTGCCCAGCGACAGCCCCAAAACATCACTGCTCTAGAGGAGATCTGCATGGAGGAATGGGCCAACATACCATCAACAGTGTGTGCCAACCTTGTGAAGACTTACAGAAAACGTTTGACCTCTGTCATTGCCAACAAAGGATATATAACAAAGTATTGAGATGAACTTTTGTTATTGACCAAATACTTATTTTCCACCATAATTTGCAAATAAATTCTAAAAAAATCAGACAATGTGATTTTCTAGATATGTTTTCTCATTTTGTCTCTCATAGTTGAGGTCTACATATGATGACAATTACAGGCCTCTCTCATCTTTTTAAGTGGGAGAACATGCACAATTGGTGGCTGACTAAATAATTTTTTTCCCCACTGTACTCACGTGGACAAAATTGTTGGTATCCCTCGTTTAATGAAAGAAAAACCCACAATGGTCACAGAAATAACTTGAATCTGACAAAAGTAATAATATGTAAAAATTATATGAAAATGAACAAATGAAAGTCAGACATTGCTTTTCAACCATGTTTCAACGGAAAGAAAACTCATGAAACAGGCCTGGACAGAAATGATGGTACCCCAGAAAATAATGTGACCAAAGGGACATGTTAAATCAAGGTGTGTCCACTAATTAGCATCACAGGTGTCTACAATCTTGTAATCAGTCAGTGAGCCTGTATATAGGGCTATAGATACTCACTGTGCTGTTTGGTGATGTGGTGAGTACCACACTCAACATGGACCAGAGGAAGCGAAGGAAAGAGTTGTCTCAGGAGCTTAGAAAGAAAATTTTAGACATGTTAAAGGTAAAGGTTATAAGACCATCTCCAAGCAGATTGATGTTCCTGTGACTACAGTTGCACATATTATTCAGAAATTTAAGATACCTGGGACTGTAGCCAACCACCCTGGACGTGGCCGCAGGAGGAAAATTGATGACAAATCAAAGAGAAGGATAATACGAATGGTAACAAAAGAGCGCAGAAAAACTTCTAAAGAGATTAAAGGTGAACTTTAAGCTCAAGGAGCATCAGTGTCAGATCGCACCATCCATTGTTGTTTGAGCCATAGTGGAGTTCATGGGAGATGACCAAGGTGGACACCATTGTTGAAAACAAATCATAAAAAAGCCAGACTGAAATTTGCCAAACTACATGTTGACAAGCCACAAAGCTTCTGGGAGAATGTCCTATGGACAGATGAGACAAAAATTGAAATTTTTGGCAAGGCACATCAGCTTTATGTTCACAGATGAAAAATTAAGCATATCTTGAAAAGAACACTGTCCCTACTGTGAAACATGGAGGAGGCTCTGTTCTGTTCTGGGGCTGCTTTGCTGCATCTGGCACAGGGTGTCTTGAATCTGTGCAAGGTACAATGAAATCTCGAGACTATCAAGGGATTTTAGAGAGAAATGTACTGCCCAGTGTCAGAAAACTTGGTCTCAGTCGCAGGTCATGGGTCTTGCAACAGGATAATGACCCAAAACACAGAGCTAAAAACACCCAAGAATGGCTAAGAGGAAAACATTGGACTATTCTGAAGTGGCCTTCTATGAGCCCTGACCTAAATCCTATTAAGCATCTTTGGATGTAGCTGAAACATGCCATCTGGAAAAGGCATCCTTCAAACCCGAGACAACTGGAGCAGTTTACTCATGAGGAGTGGGCCAAAATACCTGTTGAGAGGTGCAGACGTCTCATTGACAGTTACAGGAATTGTTTGATTGCAGTGATTGCCTCAAAAGGTTGTGCAACAAAATATTAAGTTAAGGGTACCATCATTTCTGTCCAGGCCTGTTTTATGAGTTTTCTTTTTAAAAAAATTCTGTTGAAGCATGGTTGAAAAGCAATGTCTGACTTTCATTTGTTCATTTTCCTAGAATTTTTATATATTATTACTTTTGTCAGATTCAAGTTATTTCTGTGACCATTGTGAGTTTTTCTTTCATTAAATGAGGGGTACCAACAATTTTGTCCACGTGTGTATGCATGCTTTTCTCACGATCTGACATGAAATCAGAATAAACCTTTCCTGTTTTAGGTCAATTAGGATTACCAAAATTATTTATATTTGCCAAATTCCAGACTAATGGGAGAAAGAGAATTTTTTAAGGCATTTTTATGACTTTCTGCAAAGTCAAAAGTTTATATACATTTCATTAGTATTTGGTACCATTGCCCTTACACTGTATGACTTGGGTCAAATGCTTTGGATATCCTTCCACAATCTTCTCACAATAGTTGGTAGGAATTTGGGCCCATTCCTCCTGACAGAACTGTTATAACTGAGCCATGTTTGTAGGCCACCTTCTTGCACCTGCCTTTTTAGCTTTGCCCATAAATTTTCAATAAGATTGAGATCAGGGCTTTGTGATGGCCACTACAAAACATTGACTTTGTTATCCGAAAGCCACTTTGCAACCAGTTTGGCAGTATGCTTCGGGTCATTGTCCATTTGGATGACTCCTTGCGCTCAAGCTTTAACTTCCTGGCTAATATCTTGAGATGTTGCTTCAGTATTGCCACATAATGTTCTTTCCTCATGATGCCATCTATTTTGTGAAGTGCACCAGTTGCTCCTGCAGCAAAACAACCCCAAAACATGATGCTGCCACCCCCATGTTTCACAGTCGGGATGGTGTTCTCAGGCTTACAAGCTTCTCCCTTCTTCCTCCATAGATAACAATGGTCATTAAGGCCAAGCCTGAGAACACCATCCCAACTGTGAAACATGGGGAAGGCAGCAATAATATCACATGTCTGCTATAACATAGATGGGGTGTAATGTAAATAATGAAGGAGCCCCACACAGTGTAATATGCTTCACTGTAGCCCTCACACAGTATAATATACTCCACAATGACCCCTACACAGTATAATATGCTCCACAGTGGCCCCCATACAGTATAATATGCTCCACAGTGGCCCCCAAACAGTATAATATAGTGCACAGTGACCCCAACACAATACAATATGTTCCACAGTGGCCCTTACACAGAACAATATGTTCCACAGTGGCCCCCACACAATATAATGTGTTACACAGTGGTCCCCACAAGGTATAATGTGCTCCACAGTGGCTCCCACACAGTATAATCTGCTTAACAGTGGCCCCCACACAGTATAATGTGCTTCACAGTGCCCCCCACATAGTATAATGTGCTTCACAACACAGTATAATATTCACCCCTCAGTGGTCCTAAACAGTATAAAATGCTTCCAAGTCCCCTTAAGTAGCTTCAGAAGAACCCCACGAAATTCGATGAATATTCATGAGGTTCAGCACTCAGACTAGTTTTAGTGCCATTATTATACAATGGGGTCGCCTCAGACCCCAGAGTATAATAATCGGAGGCCCAGGGGAGGCGATGGAAAATAAAAAACATTTAAACTCACCTTACCTCACCTCTCCTGCGCATCCTCGCTCCATCTGGGTTTTTTGCATCCTCATCGGGCTTCTTCTGCGTGCGACTGAAGTCAGGCCCCTTTGGCGGCACTGCTGGAGCCTGTGATTGGAACTCAGTGGTCACGTGATGTGTGCTGATGTCATTATGCCAGCGCGACGCATGTGACTGCTGGGGACCAACCACAGGCCCAGGCAGTGACGTCTGGGGCGCGTGACCTCATTCACAGCCTGGAAGAGCCCCGAAGAAGGTGCTGGGAGTCCCAGGAGAGGTGGGAATAAGTATTTGTTGTATTTAATCACCTCCCCTGGGCCTCTGATTATACTCTGGGGTATAGCAGTGGGGTAACCAGGCTTTCCCCGATCGCTTACACGGTGCTGCGGGGCCTCAGCCATCTCCATTACACCCTTTGTGACTGCAACCATTACCAGACCTCCACTGCCTATTAAAAAAAGCAGTGGGAGTCCGGTAGGGCCCATTAAAGGCACAGGGACTACCAGTGATTCACCGGTTCCCTGATGGGCCAGTCCGACCCTGGTTACACATAACATGGAGATACAGTTCCTATAGACTGTATTCATATACTGGGCGTGCTACATAAATGGATGAAAGAGGCATCTGCACTTTATTCCCTCCTTTAGTCCTCTGTCCCTATCCACCATAGCAAATATAGGATGACTTTGTTTCAATCACCATTATGGAAATTCAGGGTTTGTTTCAATCAAGGATACCATGTTTCCTGACTGTAGTGCAGACGTTCTCTGTGGAATAAAAATGTTTCTTCTGTGAGCTGTCCAGTGATATGGAGCAGCCTATCTTGGCCAGACTAAGTCTAACTAGAAAGCTGAAGGTGCCTTTATAGGAGCAGAATGCCCAGCAACACGGTGTTGGTATTGGAAGAAGCAATCGTGGGTTGTTTGTTTTATTGAATTGTTATTATTAGAGATGAGCGAATTTCTCAAAAATTAGATTTGGCTGCTTCGCCTAATTTCCCAAAGCGGCCCTCTTTATTCTATTCCTACACGAGCAGCTCTACGCATGTCCGGCGGCCATCTTTTTTCTATTCCTACATGTGCGCCTCTGGGCAGGCCCGGCGGCCATCTTTTTTCTATTCCTACACGAGCGGCTCTGTGCATGCGCAACCTTTCTAAAGGCTATTCCAACGTGTCCTTAGTTTAAAATGCAATTCGATACCACAAAGCGTGAGGAAATCCAGATTCGATGTGAATTGAAGATTTCCTGAAATTTGGATCGAATTCCACTTCATCAGCTTCGATTCACTCATCTCTAGTTATTATGCCAACAGTGTGTCAGTGGCAAGAGGGACTGGCAACTACAGAATTTGAAGAAAAATGTGTTGCACAATGTCAACGTGCTAGAATATCTTTTGAAATGGAAAGAATTCTATAACCATGATAACAACACATGGGAGCCAGAAAAGAACCTTAATTATCCTGCAGGTTATCCCTGTAGGGGAGAAAATGCCACAACATAGTGTTGGCAGAGTGCTAATTTACAGAATTTCAAGAAAAATTTGTTGCACACAGTCAGTGTGTCTGCCAGTTGAAAAGTGATAAAGAACTGAGAATAGGAAAAGACACAAAAGTATCCATTTATGGGAGCACAATTTACAGAATTTCAAGAAAAAATTCTAGCATACCATCAGTGTGCCTAGTCTGCCAGCTGAAAAAGCTGGACTATTTTCCAAGAATGATTATGATGTAAACGTTGTTATTCTTCTTCTCATTGCCTTACTTTAAATGTTTGCTATATGATATACAGTATATGATATCACCTTACAGCCATGAAATGGTTGAGGAGGAGTGGAAGCAATGGCTGGCCCTGGTGAAGTTGGGGGTGGGAAATAATCCAGTGAGGAGGAACTGTAGGAGGCAGATGGGTCCCACCTGGTGCTGGAACATGGTTTGATATCAGTAATAGCATAGCTCCCAACCGTCCTGCATCTGGCGGGACAGTCCCGATTTTACACTGCTGTCCCGCGGTCCCACATAGCTTACAGTTTGTCCCGCTACTCCCCTGAAGTGTTTTGCTGTTAACAAACTTTATTAGGGTAGGGTAAAGGCTAAATGGTAGATGCTAAATCGTAATGGCTAAAGGACCTTTGATGACGTCATGAACATGTGATCAGACTCTTGTGTGGGCGGAGCTATTCTGGATACTGTGGGACACACTGTGATGTTACACAGAAAGCTGGGAACAGAGAGTGATAGAAGATAAGTAGGAGAGAAAAGAGCATGTGTGAGCAAGAGGGGTAGGGGGCAGTTAAACTGAAGGCAGATGAAGGGGGCAATTAAACTGGGAGCAGATGAATGGGCAATTAAACTGAAGGCAGATTAAGGAGGCAATTAAACTGATGGCAAATACAGGAGACATTAAGCTGGTGGCAGATAAAGGGGGACATTAAATTGGTGGTAGATGGAGGGGGCAATTAAACTGGGGCAGATGAAAGGGGGCATTAAGCTGGTGACATGAAGGGGAAACATTAAATTGGTGGCAGATAAAGGGGGACATTAAGATGGTGGCAAATAAAGGGGGACATTAAACTGAGGGCAGATGAAGGGGGCATTAAGCTGGTGGCAGATGAAGGGGGACATTAAGATGGTGGCAGATGAAGGGGGACGTGAAGCTGGTGGCAGATGAAGGGGGACATTAAACTGAGGGGGCAGATGGAGGGTGACATTAAACTGGGGGCAACTGGAGGAGGACATTAAACCATGGGGGGTAGCTGGAGGAGGACATGTCTGCCTCTAGTTGCCCCCAGTTTAATGTCCCCCTCCAACTACACCCACTGTTTAATGTCAACCTCCAGCTGCCCCATAGTTTAATGTCACCCTTCAGCTGCCCCATAGTTTAAAGTCCCCCTTCAACTACCCCCGCTGTTTAATGTCAACCGCCAGCTGCCCCATAGTTTAATGTCACCCTCCAGCTGCCCCATAGTTTAATGTCCCCCTCCAGCTGCCCTAGTTTAATGTCCCCCTCTAGTTTCCGCCAGTTTAAACTGGGGCACAAGGAGAGGGACTTAGTACTGTGGGGACCATTATAATGTGGGGGCATACAATGTTAGGGTGACTGTAGGAGCATTATAGTGTGTGGGTGCACATGGAAAAATAGATGAGAATGGGCGGAGTCAACATAGAAGTGGGTGGAGCTAAATTTGCCACGGTGCGCATAGTGCTCCGCATATTTTGTCCCTCTTTCTGTCCTTTGAAAGTTGGGAGGTATGGTAATAGTACCTGGTCTTGCTGTGTTTCAAGATGGTGGCTGCTGACACTCAAAACATTGACCCAGTGAGCCATGAAAGCTATATATTGTCCCTGCCAACAGCTTTCCTAGAGAAATATTGTTTTCTAGGTATTCTCCATCATGACTGTGTGCATGCCATCAGTTGGCGAAATGCAGTGGAATCCACTAAGTGGCTTTGACAGTGACTGTACAGCCAGTAACTTGGCCAGGTGTGATATAAAGTTGCAGACCATCCAGATGACTGGGTGTAAATTGTAATTTACTTGACACACATTTCATTATGTGTAGAAAGAAATGGAAAAAAAAAATGGAAAAAAAAAAAACTTGGAAAAAAAAACAAAACAGCGCAGAGTGCTAATAGTGTAAAACCAAAGGATGATAGATATCAGAATCCTGATATAAATTGCTCACCTTGGTGGGTTGTGGAGTTGTGATCATCTCACAACAACTTAGTAGGCATGTAGAATCAGATTATCTTCATTGGGACCTTGTAAAGCAGCTGCTAACCTCAGAACCGTGGTATGAAGCACGTGTGGAAGAATCCAGATGCAGGTAGAAAAGAGGAGGCAGATGAGCGCTGGTCCAGAATAAATGTAGTCTTTAATCCAATTGAATAAAACACACGACGTGTTTCCAAACAAGCCCTTTTTCCAAGATGCACACGCGTCGTGTGTTTTATTCAATTGGATTAAAGACTACATTTATTCTGGACTAGCGCTCATCTGCCTCCTCTTTTCTACCTGCATCTGGACACATTTCATTATGGATGACATTGGTGTGGAGGAGTATGAAGAGAAGAAGATGGATATGATAATGATAACGAAGATGACCATATGCTAGGTGTGGATGTGGCTTCCCTACAAAGAAGATCAAGGGGAGAAGGAATAGGACGGTCTTACTCACTTTGCCATGGCCAAGACAAACTTTTTGCTTGTAGATCTTGTACCTTGCTATAGATTTGTAATTTGGTAATGTACACAAAAATTCCTATACGGGAGATGATCACACATAGTTTCTGCCATCAACACCAGCAGCAGTGGAAACATGTCTGCCAGCACCACCAGTGCCACCACCACCTGAACTTATCTTAAACCTACCCCAGGCAGATTTTTTGGATGTTGAAGCTGCACATCGGATGGAATTCTTACTAATGCCACTGCCACGGCCCTCTTCCTGTGATGTCACCCTATCACCCA
Organism: Leptodactylus fallax; assembly: GCA_947044405.1. Taxonomy (NCBI): domain Eukaryota; kingdom Metazoa; phylum Chordata; class Amphibia; order Anura; family Leptodactylidae; genus Leptodactylus; species Leptodactylus fallax. Next base: position 1,354,669 of record CAMRHE010000141.1, read on the forward strand.
GACCCTGTTGCCTGTTCTTATATGCTTTTATCATTGAATTCAGTAATTTTATCATCTTCCCCACTTTTTGTGACTCATCATGGCAATGGTATTACTCTATACCCTCACAATTCCCAACTTATTTCCCCCTAGTGCCCGTACCAGCACAACCACCAGTAGCACATCCCCTGCCACTATTGCCTATACATCCAAATACACTGTTTGTTCTCATCCAACTCATTAAGAAGAGGAAGAAGAAGTATTTGGTTACAAGGAATATCACTCTCAGCAGATACCATATGAGTACTAGGGAAAAGAATCTGTGTCAGTGAAGATTAAGAAAACATGGTTGACAGAAAGGCAGTGTGGTAAATTATGTGTTACAACAGCAGAGGAAAAGGAGGAGGAAAACACAGAACCCTAACTCAACATTTGTCTTTCACTGTTTTCAAAAACTGTGAGGAAGTACAATGAGATTACTGGCAGGGTTGTCAAGACCAGAAGAAGTGTTGCTGTTGCCACCCACATTTTTATCGTTAGTATTAGTAGCTGTACTGTTGGATGGCATCATAGTAGAACATGTGTTTCCTCCTCCTACTTTACCCTGCCCCTGCCTTGCATTTTTCCAGTCATTTTATTTCACTGCTTATATAATAGTGATTGGTGGCAATTCTGAGACTGTATGTATTTCTTTTGTTTTTTACAAAAACCTCTAGTTGAAGAAAATTAAGAAATAAAATTAGATTTGTTCTCGAAAGAGTAACCTGTTATTAGACTATAACATACTCTGTGAGTCAGTTTGGTTTTTTATGTTTTTTTTGCAGTGATAACAGAACTCATAGTTTACAAAAAAATACTATTGCTCCAAAAAAGCCTTAAAAAAGGAGATTTTGCATGATAGACTACAACACGCTTACGCTAGTCAGCTTTTTTTTTTGCCATGATAACAGCTAGAGATGGGTGAACCTCTTCATCAGGAACCGAATTCGACATGAGTATTCCAAATTTTTTCTTTTTTAACTAAACCAGACAAATGGCGATTTTCTTCGGAACGAAGAAAAATGTCCAGGCTATGAGGAAATGAGTGTTGCCACGTGTTTGACCAGGAAATACAGAGGAGACATATGTGCATGACTCAGACACTGTCTGTGAGTCACTGATGATGTAGCAACACCTGACAGCCAATAAACAGTGGTAGGTGGACTTTACTTTGCTGATGACAAATGGCCTATAAAAGGTTGTATACTTTTAATCAGCTTTTAGTTACTGTACATGAATGGTGGACATGCAAAAATATCCATCATCCATCTCCCTGCATCATAGAATATCACAGTTCTGAAAAAGCAATAGGAATTCCAGCAATAGTTAGAAGTCTAGGGGAACTTAGAGAATCAATCAAGTTCTCCTAGTTCTTTAACAATACTTTTTACTGACAAGACAATCCTGTTAGTGAAAAATGTTTTGCTAAGGACTTTTTTGGGCAAGAAAATTTTTTTCATCAAATACACACTGCTTTTTAACAGCAAAGCCCTGATTTCACCTGCGCAATTCTGAAAAAAAAATAACATATATATATATATATATATATATATATATATATATATATACGCACTAGCGCATAAATAGAGATGCTTATTCAATGGCTATTTTTTTCATTTGTTATCAGCACTGTAAGGTCAGTAGTGCAATAATACAGTCTAGCCTGCGCTAAACTGATGAGTTACATGAGAACTGCCATTGTTTATTTGATGTAGAGGAGGAAGAGGTAGAAGACATGAGTGTTGGTGGAGGTAGTAGTGGCAGGGGGCATGCTACTGGTGGTAGTGTTGGTAGGGGAACTAGGAGAAATCTGTTAGGAATTGTGAGGGCATACAGAAATCCCAATGCCATGATGAGTCATAAAAAAGTGAGGAAGGTGATATTATTATTATAATTGTTTATTTATATAGCACCATGGTGCTGTACATTTGAGGGTTTACATATGGTATACAAGATATACAAACAGATAATACTAACAGTGACCAACTGGCACAATGGAATGCAGGGCCCTGCCCGCAAGGGCTTACAATCTATGAGGGAAGAGGGATAGAGACAGTAGGTGGGGGTAGAGTCTGTTCAGGTGGTGGTATGGAGAAAGTAGTGTTATTGGAGGTTGTAGTCCTTCCTGAATAGGTGAGTCTTCAGAGCCTTCTTGAAGCTTGTGACTGGGGGGGACAGTCTTATGTGTTTTAATGAGTTCCAGAGTATGGGGGATGCACAGGAGTATCCATCAAGTCTTGGAGACAATTGTGTGAAGAGCTGATAAGAGCAGAGTGGAGTAGGTCTTTGGAGGATTGAAGGTTACGTGCGGGCAGGTAATGGGAGATTAGGTCGGAGATATATGGAGGGGATAGGTTGTGGATGGCTTTGTACTGTATGTCAGCGGTAGTAATTTGAACTCTATTTGCTGGGCAACGGGTAGACAGTGAAGGGATTGGCAGAGGGGAGCGGCTGATGCAGAACGGGGGGAGAGGTGTATTAAGCACAGTTTAAGGTGGACTGGAGGAGGGCGAGAGTGTTAGCTGGGAGGCCATGGAGAAGGGTGTTACAGTAGTCAAGGCAGGAGATTATGAGGGCGTGGACTAGCATCTTTTTAGTTTCAAGGGTGAGGAAGGAGTGGATTCGATGGATGTTCTTGAGTTGGAGGCGACAGGAGGTGTTGAGGGTTTGAATATGTGGCTTGAAGGATAGGTCAGAGTCTAAGGTTATTCCAAGGCAGTGGGTCCGTGGGACTAGGGTGAGTCTGGTTCCATTAACTTTGATAGATGGTTCAGGTAGAGGGGCCGTGCGAGGAGGGGTGAAGATTATGATCTCCGTTTTCTCCATGTTGAGTTTGAGAAAGCGGGAGGAGAGAAAGGAGGCTACGGCTGCTAGACATTCCGGGACTCTGGACAACAGAGAGGTAATGTCTGGTCCAGAGAGATGTATTTGGGTGACGTCAGCATAGCAATGGTAATGGAAACCATGGGATTCTATGAGTTGGCCAAGGCCGAGGGTGTAGATGGAGAACAGGAGGGGTCCTAGGACGAAGCCTTGGGGAACACCTACAGAAAGAGGGCGAGGCGGGGGAGGTGGTGTGTAAGTGGGAGACGCTGAATGTGCAGTTGGTGAGGTATGAGGAGATCCAGGAAAGGGCCAGGTCTGAGATGCCAAGGGATGAGAGCATTTCTAACAGGAGGGAATGGTCGACTGTGTCAAAGGCAGAGGAGAGGTCGAGGAGGAGGAAGATCAGAGTAGTGATGCTTGGCTTTGGCAGTTAGAAGGTCATTAGTGACCTTGGTTAGGGCAGTTTCTGTGGAGTGATGGGGTCTGAAGCCTGACTGTAGTCTGGCAAAGAGCACATTGGACGAGAGATAGGAGGATAGTTCGGAGTGGACATGTCGCTCCAGCAATTTAGAGGCATACGGGAGCAGTGAGATGGGGTGATAGTTGGCTGGATAGGACGGGTCGAGGGAGGGTTTCTTAAGTATAGGTGCGACGGTAGCATGTTTGAACGTGGAAGGGAAGGTTCCATTGTTTAGGGATAGGTTGAAGAGATGGGCTAGGGCAGGAGTAATGACTTCAGAGAGTTTGGGGATGAAATGTGACTGGATCGGGTCGAGCGTGCAGGAGGTGAGGTGGGAGCTTTTCATCAGAGACGGTGGAGAAACAGGTTAAAGATGAAGAGCACAGGACACTTGGGTGTGGTGGTTGTCGGGGGTGTAGGGTGAGACTGTCTCTGATGGTGTCAATTTTGCTTTTGAAATAAGAGGTGTAGCATCCCAGAGTGCTACTGCTTTTATGTGTTTGTCATTGTGCCTCTGGGTTTCATGTTTGTATGTTCTGTCCCATGTTAAGTGTCACTGTTGTGCAGCTTACCTTGTATTTTCCCCCTGCAGTGTTCAAAACCTTGCCTTGGTTCAGCCCTGGTCTATCACAGGCCACTGGGCGGGGTTGTAGGGAGATATTATCTCCGCAGCGACGGTTGGTCAGGGAGTTCAGTGCATGCTGTGAACCAGACTAGGTGTGCAGAGCTACCTGCCACCCGCCCCTGGACTGAAGGCCAACCACCGCTCTCACAACCTCAGGAAGGATATCATCAGCCCCAGGCTCACCTGAAGACAGCCCAGAGCAAGGGAGAAAATATTTCCAAGTGGCTGGATTCGTTCGGTGCCGTGCCAGGAGGAGCAGGAGAGTCGTACTCGGGCCTAGCACGCAGGCAACCAGATCCCTGTCAGGGCTCCCTGTAACTCCATCCCCAGCATACCTGGCTGGGAGAGGAGCAGTAGAGAAAGCCATCCTGTGGAGCCTATAACATCACTGGGCACCCTCCTAGAACCAAGGCTGGGGGTTGGACACTGTAGGACTACTAACCCCATCTGGAAGCTGCTGTCGACCTACTGTTTCAGTTGCCTTAATAAACGGCTGTTTGATTTACCTGCATTGCTGAATCCTGAGTCGTGCCTGCATTACCAACAGGGCCCTTCCGAACACCACCACACCGGCTCAGGTAGGAGAGGTCCCCTCTTCAACTGGAAGTGCTCCGTGGGGAAGAACTACTACCACCACCATACGGTAGGGCTGCAGGACCCCCCTTGACTTTGTCCGGCCTAGGAGTGGGACTGGAGCGGCTGGGGAGCGTGCTCGGCCTGTTAGGTGGCACAGCATCCGCCACTACTACTCCCATCCTCCGGTCTCCTCTGTCTGGGTTTGAGCAGAAGCAAAGTCATTAGCTGTGATAAGTGATGTCGGAGGGGGCGCAGGAGGACAGAGAAGAGAGTTGAAGGTAGTGAATAGCTGTTTGGGGTTGGAGGATAGGGCAGATATTAGTGTGGAGAAGTAGACCTGCTTTGCAGAGGTGAGTGCATTCTTGAATGTGAGAACTGCCTCTTTGTACCTATGGAATCCAATGTTGATTCTATTACAGATAAAAGCTGACAACTGAGTCAGGGTGATACAAGAAGATGGTGGTGACAGCTGCAATAGTTCCACCTGATGTGCAGCCCCAACATCTAAAAACCTGCCTGGGGTAAATGTAAGGCAAGCTCGGGTGATGGTGGCACTTGCAGACACATTTCTGGTTTTGGCGGTCATCTCCTGTATGGGGATTTTTTGTACATTACCAAATGACAAATCAAATCTCAAGGTGCAAGATCTGCAAAGTTATATGTAGCAACGGGCATGGAGAAACAAGGAACTAGGTCTCTCTGTATTCACCTGAAATGGCATCACCAGCATTTTTGGCAAAAAATGAATTAGCAGTGGCACCAAGTGAGTAAGTCTATTCCATTCCTTCTTCCCATGATCATCTTTGTAGGCAGGCTACATCCATTCCACACCTAGTACATGGTGGTCATGGTCACATTATCATTCATTTTTATCATTTCCATCTATTTCTCCTCCTCCTCCATATAATCTGCACCCAGTCTGAAGATTTAACTTCCACCTGGCCACATTACTGGCAGTGCAGATTCCTCTACATTTCGCCAACTGATGGCATGTACACAGTCTTGATGGAGAATACCTAGACACCAATATTTCTCTAGGAAAGAAGGGACAATATATAGCTTTCATTGCCCACTGGGTCAATGTTTTGAGTGTCAGCATTTCATCAACTGATGGCAGTGTACAGTCTTCATGGAGAATAACTCCATCTCTAATAACACACTTTGTATAAAAAATACTATTGCCCCCACCCCCCAAAGAAAACCTTAACAAAAGGATATTTTGCACTATAGATTATAACACAATGTGTATATATTGGTTAACAAAAAGATTGCCCAAAAAACACCGTAGTAAAATAAATCAATGAGATTTTTCACTAAAAGAATTTTGTCAGTAAAATAATGTAAGGCACTCTGCGGACAGTCACAGATCACAGTGTGGCAAGATACAGTAATAGTAATGGGAAATGGCAAAACTGACACTGTATTAGAAAAAAAAATAGCTCTATTGCAAAAAAAAAGACTTAAAGGGATTGGCCACTTTCAGCCCGATATTGAGAGACCAATGTTATTGTTTGTATAATAAAAAGTTATACATTTTTCCAATATACTTTGTGTATCAATTCCTCATGGTTTTCTAGATCTCTGCTTGCTGTCATTCATTCTCCTTACTCTGAGTGGATAAAAATCATGCTATGGTCATGTTATATACAGTCCATGGTCATGTGATAAACACACAGGTGCAATGGTGCAAAATGGTGCCTTGGCAGCCCAGGGGAAATGACTAAAAATAAAAAAATATTTATACTCATCTCTACTGGGCCCCAGCACATCCATGGGTAACAGATTATTCAGTAGCTTGTTTTAAAGGATGGACAGCACTCCAGGTAGTTGAGCTTGCTTGTAAGTTTTATTTTATTCCATGTTAGAGCAATATATCATATCATACATACATATTTTTGTCTTTGCAAAATTAATGCCTTTTTGCTTTTCTGCTTTTCATTTTTCAAAATGCTGCATGCTCTGGGTCATGCTTTAGCATGTAGCATGTTAATTTTATCTGTGGAATTGCAAGTGTTTCTTTTACAGATTTAATAGGGAAGGAAAAGAACAGAGAAAAATGCAACAAAAACTCTATAATAAAAAATACTATGTTTTGCTATGTGGGGTTTTATCCTCAGACTGACTCACTGTCTCTTTAAGGCTAAGGCCCCAAAGTGCAGAAAAGCTGCTTTTTTACTGCAGATTTTGATGCGTTTTTTTTTTTTTTTAGCCAAAGTCAGGACTGAATTTAGAAGAAGGAGAATGTAAAAGTGCTAAAAAAAACAATTGAAAAACAATGTGTACACAAAAACCACAAAAAAGACAGAAAAGAGAGAAAATAGAGCACTTTGCACTTACACTGGTTTTTCTCACATACACTAAATAGAAAAATACAATGCTGTATATAAGATAGAACTGCATTGAACATAGTTTGGATAATATGAAGTAGATATTTTTCTAGTAAATTATTAAAAGTAAAAAAGAAACCTAGAAGTAACTAGTTAGTTTCATTATAACTAGTGGTGATTATTAGTATACGTCATGTTTTATTTGATCACATTTAATCCAGATACTAAATACTGAGCACAATTCATCTATCCTAATGTATATGAGCTGTCTGCGACTGCTTGCATTGGTACAGTGACTGTGGAAGATAAAAGAAAGAGAAACGGGGTAAAGTGCCTTTCTGTGTATTTTTATAAGTGATGGAGGTAAAAGAAATGTGGTGTTGCTAATGTCAGCATTACAAGCTAAATATATACATTGCTGATCTGTGCCTACGTCTTGCAGAACAATTTTCTTTGCTAATAGGTAAATCTAACTGTTATGAAATTAGAACTTTGCAAACAAATTATTGATCTGATATCTGAACATATGCCTAAAATATTGTTCCATTTGTTGTACTGTATATTTAGCGAAAAGTTGTTTAACTTTCTAAAATACTTTGAGGAACATTAAGACTGGTGTTTTAACCCCTTAAGGACCGAGCCAATTTTCATTTTTGTTTTCTGTTTTTTCCTCCCCACATTCAAAGAACCATCATTTTTTTCCTTTTTCAGTTCAGAGTCACATGATGGCTTATTGTCTTTGTCTTTCCGGATGACGCGACTGTGGGGGGTGTGGGGGTTGGGGGGTTGGAGTCCTTCTGACGCTGCAGCTTTTGAGTCCCGCCCTACGTGTTGCGGTGGGTGTTGTCCCAGTTTGGCAGTTGGATTGGCTGCTGTATCCCGCATTTGCGTGAATCCCACTGATTGGTTGCTTGGCACTTTACAGGGGAGGAATTTGATGTATTAAAGGAGTGGATTAGCTGTGTTGGTGTTACCACTGTTATCAAGGGCAGTCACGCTATACCACCACGTATTATAGTGTTCTATGATCTTTAACTATCAGTGGCAACACTTGATTATGTAGTGCATTGTTTTACTGTGACCCCTGATGAATTTTTACACAAAAGGAAATGCGTAGGGTTTTGAGTTATGACAGTCTAGGAGTGTTGCTCTCTCCCTCTACACTAACGGTACTGCCTGGAGTCTCAGGCACTGTTGGTGTGGCATTAGGCCAGTAACTTCAGCGCTTGTCTCTCCCTTTGCATTTATGTGCAGCATACCAATATAGCTATGTGCATTGGGAATTTGAGCAACCTTCATTTATTTGGATAAGGGAGGTCAGCTTGGTTCAGGGTCAGGTTACACCATACTATCTATCTGTGCAGCATATACCGCTTTGGCGGTTATTTACTAGCTCTGCTAAGTTGGTACTCCCTTTGTTTTTAATTTCACTAAAAATATTACCCCCATCAGCGTATGTTCGCACCGGAGACTCGCAATGATGAAGGAGGAACAGAGTAGGGCCTAGAAAATGAGATGTTTCAGTGACCTGAAGAATGATTCTCTTGACTCCCTCCCAGAACAGGACAAGAACAGTACAAGTCCAGAAAGTATGAAACATGGTCCCCTCCTACGACCCACATCTCCAACAAGTAGGTGCGACCAATGGGAAGAGTAAATGCAATTTTATATAGAATTTTTAATGTTTTGTTACCTTTTAAAAAATGAAAAACTTTTCAAAATAGAAACATTTCTTTGTGTTGCCATATTCTGACACCTTTAACTTTTTCATATTTACGTGTATCGAGGTGGGTAAGGTGTCATTTTACATGAGACAAGATGTAGTTTTTAATTATGCCATTTTGGGAAGGGTGTGATGGTTTGATCACTTTTTATTCTATGGCAAGTGTGTAATAGAACTATAGTAATGACAGTCCTGGAAGTCTTTAATAGGCTCCCGGCTGTCATGCCAACCGATAGCCGCCCTCTGATGATGTTCTGGAAGGTGGTGATCGTTAAAAATGGTGTTGCCCATGGCGTCTGCGCTATTTAGATGTGGTCGTGTTTGCGGCGAGTGCTGGTTCTATTATGCAGCTGGCATCTTATGTACAGTGGGTACAGAAAGTATTCAGATCCATTTAAATTTTTCCCTCTTTGTTTCATTGCAAAAAAGTTCATTTTATTTCTCATTAATGTACACTCAGCACCCCATCTTGACATAAAAAAAAAAAAACAGAAAAGTACATATTTTTGCAAATTTATTAAAAAAGAAAAACTGAAATATCACATGGTCATAAGTATTCAGACTCTTTGCTCAGTATTGAGTAGAAGCACCCTTTTGAGCTAGTACAGCCATGAGTCTTCTTGGGAATGATGCAACAAGTTTTTCACATCTGGATTTGGGGATCCTCTGCCATTCTTCCTTGCAGATCCTCTCCAGTTCCGTCAGGTTGGATGGTGAACGTTGATGGACAGCCATTTTCAGGTCTCTCCAGAGATGCTCAATTGGGTTGAGGTCAGGGCTCTGGCTGGGCCAGTCAAGAATGGTCACAGAGTTGTTCCGAAGCCACTCCTTTGTTATTTTAGCTGTGTGCTCAGGGTCATTGTCTTTTTGGAAGGTGAACCTTCGGCCCAGTCTGAGGTCCAGAGCACTCTGGAAGAGGTTTTCTTCCAGGATATCTCTGTAATTGGCCACATTCATCTTTCCTTCAATTGCAATCAGTCGTCCTGTCCCTGCAGCTGAAAAACACCCCCATAGCATGATGCTGCCACCACCATGTTTCACTGTTGGGATTGTATTGGGCAGGTGATGAGCAGTGCCTGGTTTTCTCCACACATATCACTTAGAATTAACGCCAAAAAGATCAATCTTTGTCTCATCAGACCAGAGAATCTTATTTCTCATAGTCTGGGAGTCCTTCATGTGTTTTTTGGCACACTCTATGCAAGCTTTCATATGTCTTGCAGTGAGGAAAGGCTTTCTTCGGGCCACTCTGCCATAAAGCCCCGACTGGTGGAGGGCTGCAGTGATAGTTGACTTTGTGGAACTTTCTTCCATCTCCCTACTGCATTTCTGGAGCTCAGCCACAGTGATCTTTGGGTTCTTCTTTATCTCTCTCACCAAGGCTCTTCTCCCACGATTGCTCAGCTTGGCTGGACGGCCAGGTCTAGGAAGAGTTCTGGCTGTCCCAAACTTCTTCCATTTAAGGATTATGGAGGCCTCTGTGCTCTTAGGAACCTTGAGTGCTGCAGAAATTCTTTTGTAACCTTGGCCAGATCTGTTCCTTGCCACAATTCTGTCTCTGAGCTCCTTGAGCAGTTCCTTTAATCTCATGATTCTCATTTGCGATAACATGCACTGTGAGCTGTGAGGTCTTGTATAGACAGGTGTGTGCCTTTCCTAATCAAGTCCAATCAGTTTAATTAAACACAGCTGGACTCCAATGAAGGAGTAGAACCATCTCAAGGAGGATGAGAAGGAAATGGACAGCATGTGAGTTAAATATGAGTGTCACAGCAAAGGGTCTGAATACTTATAACCATGTGATATTTCAGTTTTTCTTTTTTAATAAATTTGCAAAAATATCTACTTTTCTGGGGGGTTTTTTATGTCAAGATGGGGTGCTGAGTGTACATTAATGAGAAATAAAATGAACTTTTTTGCTTTTAGCAAATGGCTGCAATGAAACAAAGAGTGAAAAATGTAAAGGGTCTGAATACTTTCCGTATCCACTGTATATGGAGAGGGCTCAGCTCCTGAGCATTCTCCATACGGTACATCTTGCTCAATGGCATACATGTACATTATTTGGCACAAAGGTTAAACACCTGTTCTGCTTTCATGAATGTGCCCCTTTGTATTTCAGCATTCCTCCCTCCCCTTATTTTAATGATCTTTGCTCTCTGTCAATAGATGTCTGCATCAGTGGACTATAAACATCTACTGTAGAGCTCACAGAGGATTGTCTAGACTAGACTTGGAAACCCTCAACTGTAAAACGTACTATGTTTCATGTGTTACAATAAATGTAAAACAGTTTGTTTCAATTCAGTGACAGACATTTTGTTGCAGATATTACTTTTTTTTTTGTCTTTTTTTTAGCTAAAGCCAAGAGTGGCTTAAAAAGCAATGAAAATATAAAGGAAGCATTTATATTTTTCTCTTCTGCTAAATTCACTTATGGCTTTTGGCTCAAAAAGCACTGTAAAATCTGCAACAAAAAAAGCAACTTCTCTTCAATACAGTATGTGGCCTCAGCCTTAGGCCTGCTTCGCACGACCATACAGATCAAATGGCCCTTAACCCTTTCCCGACATCCACCGTAACAGTACGGCGGATGTCGGGTGCTTAAATATGGTGGCCGCTCCAGACCTGAGCAACCGCCATAGCTGCTGGGTTTCTGCTGTATTATACAGCAGACACCCGGCGCTAATACCCGCGATCAGTGCCCGCAATGATCGTGGGCATTAAGCCCTCTGGCGCCCTGGTCAAAGGCCATTTTACCGGGCACCGGCATCCTTTTACTATGACAGCCGGGAGCCTTGTGAAGGCTCCCAGGCCTGTCTTTCATTAACTTCTATTGCAGACTACTCTATGTAGCCTGCAATAGAAGCGCCATTTTTTTTGCAATGCATTGCATTAGAGATCACACCCCCTGGGGTTCAAGACCCCTAGGGGGTCTAATAAATGCAAAAAAAAAAAAAAAGTAAAAAAAGTAAAAAAAAAAAATATAAAACTTACCTAGCACACATATAAAAGTAGTTAAATACTGTGAAACACATACACATTAGGTATCCCTGTATCCAAAAAAGCTCGGTCTACAAATATATAAAAATATTTTTCCCATACGGTAAACGCCGTAGCGGGAAAAAAAAAATCAAAGGTGCCAAACCGCCGTTTTTTCACTGTTTTGCCTCTGATAAAAATTTGAATAAATAGTGATTAAAGCAATAGTAATTCCCCAAAATGGTATAACTAAAAAGTACACCTGGTTCCGCAAAAAAAGATGCCCTATGCATCCCGGAAGTATAAAAAAGGTATGGGTGTCAGAATATGGCAACTTTTAAAAAATATATATTTTTGCACAGTTTTGGATTTTTGTTAAGGGGTTAAAATGTAAATAAAACCATAAATTTGGTATCCCCGGAATCGTACCGAAACATAGAATACAGGTGACATGTCATTTTGGCTGTAGAGCGAACACCGTAAAAACGAAGCCTGTAAGAAAGTCGCACAAATGCACTTTTTCTTCAAATTCACCCCATTCTGAATTTTTTTCCAGCTTCCCCGTACATTGTACAGAATAATAAATGGTAGTATCATGAAAAAGAATTTGTACCGCAAACAATAAGACCTCATATGGCTCTGAGAACGGAAAAATAAAAAAGTTATTGGGTTTGGAAGGGGGGAGTCAAAAACGAAAATCGAAAAATGTCACCGGCGGGAAGGGGTTAAACATATACGTAGTTTTTGTAGCTTTGTGTCTGGGCCATAGTGAAGAGCTGCAAAATATGGAGCTGGCTCTGTCCATTTAATTTAATGTATGTGTCATCCATGCCATTTTTAATGACCCGTACATGATCGTGTAGTGGAGGCCTTAAAAAAAAAATTCTGAACATTCTTGCATCAGGACAACTGCAAGAAAGCTGCAGCATTTAGCATTTTTGTTGTAGAATTTGCTACAGTTTTTTGAGCCAAAATCAAGAATGGATTCAACAGAAGGGAAACGTCAAAATGTTTCCTTTATATTTTCCATTCCTTTTCAAGCCATTCTTGGCTTTGGCTTAAAAAACCGCTGCAAAAAATGCTGTGATTCCGCAACATGGAGCCTTAGCTTTAGTGAGGAAATGCAGTGCTCGAGTACTCAACACCTTTGTAGCGTCTTCCTGTTTATGAAGATTTATTTAAAAAATAACTCTTTTGCAGACAATCCCTTGTTTCTCTCTATTAATGTGTTCACAGCCACTATATCTTAAGAAACGATTCCAACAAATGCATGTTTGACAGATTCTATATATTATGAGGCTGTTAATGACACCAAGCCTCATCTGAAGTGTAGTACTTTATTTTGCAACAAGCTGTCATATGTGAAGCCTGAAAGGACTCTGAGACTATGACTTGACACCTTGTGTTATTGAGAAGAATGGGCTGGGTGACAGAACTATGAAGTATTGGGGCAGCATCGTACTACTCCATTTATCTGAGTGTTAACACATGGTGTCCCTTTCAGAGGTTGTGTATGAAACTCAGCTGGTAGGGTGACAGAGATGTTGTTCCTTTCTACACACACTTCATTAAAATACCAGCTGGAATCCAAGTTTCAAATCCCACAGTTGAGAAATATCAATTGCTGTTAATTTCATTTAAGGTCTCTTTTTTTATTATTATTATTATTATTATTATTATTATTATTATTATTATTATTAAAGACCTACTGTGATGATGGAGATCTAAAACAAAAAAATAATGGTAAAAAAAGATAAAATGACTAGACATTGATGAAGATCCAATATCCTTTAGTTATTATAGGAAAAAAGAAAACACAACATTTTTCAAAGTAATAGGAAAAATTATACCTTTTGCCATTCATAATCTATAGTGAGTGGCTGTTAGTTTATTATCATTTAAATAAAATATAATAAATACTATTAATAAATGTAATGTATTTAATGTAATTTTATATAACTTTGTATATTTTGTAATTTTTTTCACACTGCATTTTGATCAAATATTTTTTTTCTTTCCAAAAAGAATAGAAACTTATATCACTGACTGAAGTCTGGTCCCAATAGCAGCTGACAAAAGCGGAATAACACGCATCTTTATCACTTTGAGGCTAAAGCCCCACATGGCGTAAGCGCCACGATTCGCTCGTGCCGGAAGCACTGCGAAAAAAATCGCGGCATTTTACAGTCAGAGCAAAGTGGATGGGATTCTAGTGAATCCCATGCCCGCTTTGCAGAAAAAAAACGTGCTGCGGACACGCGGCAATTTCCAAATCTGCATGTCACTTATACCTACGGAAACGCCGGCGGTTTCCCCATAGGTATAATTGAAACAGAAAGTCCACAGAGGAAAACTCTGCAAACTTTCTGTCTAAAGTGCTGCGGGAAGAACCACGATGTGATCCCGCCGTGATCTCCCGCAGTGCTTTTTTTTCTGTGGGATGCCATGTGGGGCCTTAATCTAAAGAGGAACTGTCATGCCTTTGCTGTTCTCTGACTCTGGCTCTCAAAAATTGTTGGTGTTGTTTTTTTTTTTTTTTAATTTCCATGTCATCATCAATATTAGGAAAGGTTACTTTTCAGCTTGTGCTGTGTGCTACAGACCACTGTTCCACACTGCAGTACTACTGGCCAGTGTTTTGCAGTCATGTGATCAGTCACATGGAGTAGAAGCTCTTGTACAACAGCTTTGTATATGGAAAGTGTCCAGGTCTGCCTGTAGGGGATGAATATGGAGGTAGCACTTCTGAGTGTGTGTAGGGAAATGATCATGTAGCAGAGCTGAGTGTGAGTTGGACATGAAGGCTATATAGAGGAAGCAGGCTGCATGAAGGGAGGAAAGATCAAAGTAGCTGAATTATGGGTGTGGAGGGAGCACATAGAAGAACATGTGGGCAGCAATGTTGTGTGTGTGGAGGGTAAAACATGGAGGCAGTACAGCTAGCTGTGGGTTTGGAGAACTTGGAGACAGTAGAACTGTGTTTGTAGGGAATGTGGATGTAGCAGAGTTGTGTGTGGGGGAAGAATATGCAGGTAGCAGATATGTTTGTGTGTAACAGGCATGTGTGAAGGAAGAATAAGCAGAAGCAGTATGCAGCTGAAAAGCATAATAGAATCCAAATATAGCTGACTTATTGTTCACCCAAAAAAGGGGACCCACTTTCAGAAAGTGTCCGAACCACTGCGATAGTCACATAAAGTAAGAGTTCATTGACAATAGTTGGTGTGAAGAATTTGCCTTCCCCTACCTTAGGCCTTATTTAGCCATCCACAGTTTACATAGATATGCCTTCCCATTTTTCACAGAGGACATTTGTTTCTGTTTACTTCAATGTATTAATTCAGAAATTTTTTCACACAACATTGATCCCTAAAAAACTGAAGAATATTTTTTTTCACTGATGTGGATGCATCACAGATGCATAACATCAATGCAGGTCTATGGGTCTGTGACAAAAAACCGATGCCATCCATTTGTCATCTGTTTTTCATGGACCCAGAGACATTGAAAAAGCAAGGAAAACAGATGTGAAAAACAGGTTAACCACTGAGAGAACACCACCTGCAAATAAGCAGGGGGAGTGCTATCTGTAATTTTTTTTTTTTTTTCTTATAAACTGTAATTTTTATTAGAGTTTTGTCAATAAGAAAGGAAGTATCAAGAAATAATCACAAACATCCCAGCAAATAGCAAGGAATAATAACCAGATAGGACAATGACAAAAAAACAACAAAAACCTACACAAAGCAAGAAAAGAAAGCCAGGGGGAGACATAGACAAACTAAAAGAAGGAAAAAACAGAAAGGAAAAAACAGGTAGGGGGGAGGGGGGAGCGACCTGTCAGCGACCTAGAGGCCCTGGAGAGTACAATATGTATCCCATTGTGACCAGATAGTCTGCAACGCCTCCATAGTGTTATTAAGATTCACCGTCAGGTATTCAAGAGTGCGAATGTCTTTCATTCTCCCAAGTAAGTCCGGCCCTGACGGCGAAGACACCGTCCTCCAATTTCGTGCTATAAGGGTCTTTGTAGCCATACAGAGATATAGGAAGAGTCGGGACGATGCCTTGCTAAGGTGTCTAGGGGGGAGGCCGAGGAGATAAATCAGCAGCTCCAATGGGACCCCCTGAAGGAAGAGGGTATCCGTTATTGCCTTGACCTCCCTCCAGAAACCCAATATGATCGGGCAGGTCCAAAATATATGATACAGAGAACCATGACTCGAAAGGCACCGCCAACACAGGCGGTATAGCAGGATTAAGGGAGTGGAGGAGAGCAGGGGTGTGGTACCAATGCATGAGCAATTTGTATTGAGTCTCCCTGTAAGTTATGCATGAAGAGGACTTCGCCGCTCGAGACCAGACCACCTGCCATTGACCTAAAGTGATCATTTGACCTAGGGCCTTCTTCCATCTTGTCATGTATTGATGAACCAAGGGTATGCCACCTGTCGGGGAGGAGAGCGGTTGGTATACATATGAAATAAAGCCCTTAGTAGATATACCAGCCCGGCAGAGCTTCTCGAATGGGGAGGGAAGGGAGACCGTGAGTGAACCAAAGAGCGTATGGACCAGGTAGACCATCTGTTGATAGCGAAGCCACTCCGAGGACGGGAGACCAAGGGTAGAGGTGAGAACAGCAAAGGGCCTGAGCTCCAGAGAAGAAGGGTCAACCATGTCCGAAACGCGATAGAAACCTGCCCTCGACCATACCCGGACCATATTGGCGGTCATACCCTCTGGCAGTAAGGGGTTGTACAAAATAGAGATAATAGAAGACCTCTTAGAGGACAGGGGAAAACAGCGAGAAATCTGTAATTATTACAAACATCACGGGTACGCAAAATGTGAATATTGTCTTAGATTTTATGCACATGACCGTGCAAAATTTTTTACAGTCATAAGGATCTCTAAGGGATTTAATCCCATAACAGTGAATAACGGGAGTGAGATGGGCATATTTTGAATGGCTGTCACAAGGCCGTTTAAAAAGCCATAAATATCTATGGGTCTATTCACTTGGCTATTTTTATGTCAGTCAAAACGGACGAAGACAGAGCATATCAGTTTTTCTGACAGCCATGAAAAACGGTCCATGAAAAAAAAAAAAAATAGACCTATAGACATTCATGGGTTATAGATCGGCCATTATTCACTGTCATGAGAATACCAAAAAGACCAAAAAAAAAATCTATATTCATTTGTAGTAAAGGCACACATAGGTATGGTACAGACCTATAGAATGATCCAAAAAATGGCCATGTGAATAAGGTTATTATAATTATATAAATTATATAAATATAGGTATATATTAAACATTTTCAACCTGATTTGTTTCATGCTATACAGTTCTCTGGCACGTATAACACACACTGAGCTGCAAATCTATTTTAGGCTCAGTCAGTGAATCTTGATGCATTTGACTAAGTGCTCTTATTGTCCTATCATAGTTTCTCTAATAAAGATTTAGTTCTGAAGTTCTGAAGTAATCCCTCAGGATTGTTGTAAAAGAAGCCCCATCGTTCAGAAAGCTTTTAGCTAGGTGAAGCCTAATGGCCATGCTGTACATTAGGAATATAAAATAACTATGTTTATGTTTCAATGACAGACCCAATATGTCTATATTATTGAACATTTTGTGAATCAAAGGAACAATCTTAATGCAAAATGATCTGTAGCCTTTTGTGCTCTCAGCATTAAATATTAGGATATTAAAAAGTAGAGTCGCTGTTAACTTCTCACATTAGAACTTCAGCTTATCCAAGCTTTCTGGGCAAATTATTATATGTGGCTTATACTTTCAAGGTCAAGCACCTTTTTTGTCTATGGAAAAAAAGAAACAGCTGTGACCTGGGTTATAGAGGTTTTTCAGGGGATAAAAATTGCTTACAAATAGTTCATAGTGAGTTACTAAAAATAAACAAATATTCCTCACTACCTGATTTCCCCACCCCTCTGGTTGTGACGCTGGCCTGGTCTTATGGACTAAGGGGTGTCACCGCTTTGGCCAGTGATTTGCTGAGCAGGCATGTGGAGGCATTTTCTAGGGATGTAGAGATTAATGGAGGCCTAGTCAGTGTCAGAACTGGAGTGGTAGGGGGCTGGTTAGAGGTGAGTATTTCTTGATTTTTTTTTTTAACTCACTGTTAGAGATGGACCAATCGTTTCGTACCGAACCAGATTCGAGCCAAATATACCAAATTGTTTGGTGATTCGCTTCAGACAAAGAAAACTGGCAGCATAACACGAAAATGGCTGCCTCCACTTGTTTGACCAGGAAATACAGGGCAGATATGTGTGTAATGACACAAACACTGTCTGTGAGTCATTGTGATGTCTCTCAGCCAATAGACAGTTGTAGGTGGACCTTACAGTGCTGATGTCATATATAGTATAAAAAGCTTGTGCATTTATTCTCAGCCTAATGGTTAAAGGCTGTAAATATTAGACATACAAATAGTTCTGTGATCTAGGCTTAGCACAGTTTAGAAAAAGCAATAAGAATTCCAGCAATAGTTAGAGGACTAGGAGAACTTAGAATCAAGCACTTACACAGGTAGATTAGTGCTAGAATTCAATAGAGATCGGATATGATAATAGACATAGTGACTAGATGAATCAGTGCTTCTTTTGCAGATTACAGAGACAGTTAACCTTTTCATTGCCAATAATCTAATTTCGTCCAACACTTGTGCAATAGAGAAATTGCATCTCTACAGTATACACATTCTTTAAACATACTTTTTTTTAGTGAGAAGACAATCCTATTAGTGAAAAATGTTTTGTTAAGGACTTTTTTGGGCAAGAGTTGACATTTTTTCATCAACTGCATACTACTGTTTTAACAGCAAAGCACTGATTTTGCCTGCACAAATCTTAAGAAATAACTGTTAAGTACAAGCAGTTTGTTATTGTTCACCCAATATACAGTCTAGCTTGCACTGATCTTGAAAAAAAAAAAAACACATTTTGTAATTTCATGGGTTGTTTTCTCTGCCCTGGTGACCAGATACACATACTGTACTAACAGAACATTGTTGCTAATCTGAAAAAAATATTAATTGCTTAAACGTTTCTGTTTATGCACAACTGCTCATATATACATACACAGTGGTGCAGCCTTCACTAATCTAAAAAAAGAATCTTTGTTATTTCAGTGATTTTTTTTGTGTGCTCACCAAATATACAGTGTAGCCTGTGCTAATCTGAAAAAAACATAATTTTATGGGTTGGTTTTTCCACTCATGTGACCAAATACACAATGTGATGGACCATTGTTATTAATCTGAAAAAACTATCAATTATTTAAGCTTTTCTATTTATGCACAACTGCACATATATACAGTACATACACAGCATTGCAGCCTCTGCTAATATAAAAATAGAATATCTGTTATTTCAGCTTTTTTCAGCTTGTTCACCCAATAGGCAGTGTAGCCTGCACTAATCTTAAAAAAAAAACATTTTATAATTTCATGGGTTTTTCTGCTTTGAATCATGTTAATCTGAACAAAATATTCATTGCTTAAGTGCTTCTCTCTATGCGCAAGTGGCCATATATACATAAACAGTAGTGCAGCCTCTGTTAAAAAAGAATCTCCATTATTTCAGCATTTTTTTTTTTAAATTAAGCACTGTGGGTGGTAAAAAAAAATGAATGGAAACAGGGCAGGGCACAGAAAAAAGGAGGGGGGAGGAGGAAACACTCATGCAAATACCAACAGTAAGAATGTGGATGGCAAAAGCAACACTGCTTCTGGTTTTGGGGGCACCGCCAGTAGCTGCATGATTGTTGTACTTCCTGACAAAGAAGATGGCTCATCTCAGTCACAGGAGGATATTGCATCTGGGAGTGATGTGATCTTGAGTCAGGTTTCTGTGTGCTCCTCCTCCTCCTACATGTAACATGTAATTTACTGCAGGGCTTTTCTGGATTGTCAACCATGTCTCCTTCAAATTCTTCACTGATACAGATCCCTGGTAGTCATGTGGCAACTGCTGAGCAATCTATGTATACTAGTCAGAGCAGTCTTTCTCCTCCTTTTTATGACCTAGATGAAAACAGTCAGCATTGTGTGCAAGCAGAGGTGGAAGGTATGATGACTGTTGGTGGTAGAGATAGTAGTGGCAGGGGTTGTGGTACTATTACTACTGGCAGTCATTCTGACACTGCTGATGGTGATTCTTTTGCAGATAGCACCTGACAACCGGTTCAGGGTGACAAGGTGACATCATATGAAGAGGGTGGAGTCAGTGGAGATAGTAATGATTTCAGCCATTGCACAGGCCCAACATCCAAGTATCCTGCCCCGAACAGACCTATCAGAATGTCGCAGGGGTGTGTGGCAGCACTGGTGGTGCTAGTGGCAGACATGTGCTGGTGTCAGTAACTACATGCGGTCATCTCCCATATGGGAATTTTTTTGTACATTGCCAAACGATAGATCCACGGCAATGTACAAGATCTTCAAGGAGAAACTTAGCCGTGCAGGAACAAATGTAGGAACAACAGCTCTATGTACTCACATGAAAAGGCAACACTCTCTTATTTGGAAAAATAGACTTGACAGTGGCACTGGCAGGGGAAGTGAGAAAAGCTGTTCTCCTACTCCTCCCTGTGATCTTCCTTGTTGGCAGGCCACATCTACATCTAGCACATGGTTATCATTATAATCATCATCACCAACTGTTTCTCCTCCTCCTCCTCTACCATGCCAATAGCAGTCATCCATAAGGGAGTGTGTGGCCGACATGTTTCAGCTGCTGCTGGTGACAGAAACTACATGCGGTCATCTCCCATATGGGAATTTTTTTGTACATTGCCAAACGATAGATCCAAGCAGAAACTTAGCCGTGCAGAAACAAATGTAGGAATGACAGCTCTATGTACTCTGTGACAATTTGGGGAATTAGACTCAAAATGGCGGCAGACTCCTGGTCCGGACAGTGGTGGTTCGTGGTACTGGGCACCGGAAAGATCGCTTTCAGACGGTCCAAGCATTGAATAAACGTGGCTTTATTCAGCTTAACTGCAACATAGCAAAACAACAAAAAACCTAGACCACAGTTAGGGTCCTAACTCACTCCTTGAGCCCCTAACTGTCCTGACTGTTGCTCAGCTCCAGCAACAGTCCCCTGTGGACCCCAGGCCTTCTGGGACAGAGCCTCTCTCTCTGTCCTAGCTGGCCCACCATTTCCTGCTTCCTGCAGGATACTCCAGCCACTCTGGAGTTACGTGCCACCACCCAAATGCGTGGCTGAGAGCCTTTTCTAGTCTGGCCTGGGTCGCTCAACAGCGCCCTCTAGGTTCACATACTTACATACCCTCCCCCCTCAGCTCACTACCCATGAAGTGAGCTACAATGGGACGAGACATCCTATGACAAAGTCCCTCTTTAACCAAGTATGCCTGTCCAGTGTCTCTCCAGAAGTCCCAATCTGGTGGTCTTCTCTTCCAAATTCCGCTCCGTCGAGTTTTTCATCTTCTCATCACTTTCGATGCTATGCCAAAATCCTGGCCCTTCTGTGCGAAGGCAAGTTTTATTTCATCATCTTCACAAGTCGCAATACAAGGGATCACATCATTTTCATCACATTTCTCGCCATAGTCTTCAGCCATCCCATTGCATGACTTTGATCCCTTTAGTGAATAGCCGTAACAATCTTCATCTCCACCTATCATGAATTCACAGGAGCTCAGAGACCAACTAACACGTACATCATGCACATCAATGTCTTTAGAGTATAACTGTATCACGGGAACTTTTTCCGTAACCTTCATCTCTAAGCAAACTTTGCCATCACCATCAAGGCTTAGAAGTTTAGGAGACATAGGCTGCTTGCTCTCCTCTTTCTTTGAGATACACAATCTCTGTACTGCAATATCTTCTCCTTCTGCACGAGGGCCATACCGTACACCCTCACATAATAGATCACGCTGAACTACATTTTCTGGCATGTCTTTAACAACTGTCACATCATTGGTGACATGTAACCATCTCTTACTTCCGCATGCAAATGACGGCTGCTCAGTCTCTGCATTAGAACCTCTACCACGGTTACTTCCATTAGTTAGGGACATAGCAACATTGTATCTCAGCCTCTTGTTGCTATTAGCATCAGGCAGTAAAACAACTTCTGCCTCTTCTCTTCTTTTTGGGTTGACTGTATTACTTCCTGACTCCCCCTTCACAGACAACATGGAGTCATTATTCACCATTTGTCCACCAAACATTTGGCTAGAGACAGGCACAGCAACACCTTTATCCACAATGGCTTCAGACACTTTATCTGTTGGGACAACACATGCGTGGTCAGTCTTCTTACGGACTCTTGTTCCACACTTTTGAAGACCCTTCACCTTATTTACCATCTCACAGCCCTCTAGGCTTTGGACCTCATTGGTTTGAGGCTGGACCCACTCTGTCACAGGCAATGTGTGACCAATCACAGTTTCTTCTTCTGTTGGACCTTCTTTGGCCTCCTCACATTTTGCAGGAAGTCCACCTTTAGCAGCATCTTCCTGGGGAACTATACCCTCTACTTGACGTTTTACCGAGACACGTGGTTTCATCATAATCTGATCATTGGTATCAACATCAGTGGACAGGTCACTCATGTCTGTCTGACTCAATGATTCTCCTTTCTCTGCCTCTATGCTGGCAGCTTTTTCCAATTCTAACGCCTTCTGTAGCGCACAAATCTCTGATTCCAGCTCCAGAACTTTCTTCACTGCTACATTTTTCTGTGCAGCTTCCATCTCAGTTTTTACTAGTGCTATCTGAACAGTGGGCTCTTCCAACTTTATTGCTGACTCGCGCTTCACTTGATCCATCTGAAACTCCAGCTGTTCCTTGATGCGTGCAATTTCCTCCTGCTTGTTCACTTGCACCTTTAGCTTAGCAACAGGCATTTTTAGATCTACAATCTCAGCAGATAAATTAGACAGGGTTCCGTCAAACTGAGCCTTCATGTCTTCTATCTGGAGGTCCAATTCTCTCTTGGCCTTTTCCAGCTTGTCATAAGCATTAGCTTTGTTCTCATACAATATCTGCACAGATTCCAAATTTTTCTCAACTTCATCCTTAGAGCTAACCAAATCCTCCATTTCAGTGCGCAGTTGCTTGTTGAACCTCTCTAACTCGGCCTTCAATTCAAGGGCCTCTGCTTCAGCACGGTCACGTTCTTCTGCATATCTAGCAGAAAGAGCCTTCTCTTCACCAAGCAGCTGATCAAACTTTTTCTGCTTCCTTTCTAAATTTGACACCCTCCGACATTGATGATCAAGATCTACACCTACATCTTCTAGTTCCTGCTGCAGTCTAATTTTCGTCTTCTCAAGTTTGTCATAAGCAGCAACCTTCTCCTCAAACCGTTGATTTGTAGCTTCTAGCTCCTTTTGCAACTTTTCCTTTAGTTCTTCAACAGAGTCCAAGGACCCAATACTATCTTCCATTTTTTCCTTCATATCAGTCGCCTGAGCCTGTAATGTTGAAATCTGCTTTGTCAAATCTCTTTTTGCTATCTCCTCTTCCTCTAGTTGCTCAAGGAAACCATTTTTCTCATCTTCCATTTGTTTTAGTTTTGTACTAAGGTCAAGCTTCTGACGAGTTTCTTCTTGCAAAAGCTCCTGAGTGTCCTGAAGCTGAGATTCTAGTGTAGAAAAATCTTTGGAAAGTTTGATAAACTTGCTGTCTGCTTGAGAGAGAAGCCCTGTGACTTCATCCAATTCCACCTGTAGTCCGTTTGCCTTGTCTAGCAGTTCTGCTTGAAACCTGTCCCCTTCTGTGACTTTTAGTTGCAGCTCTTGAAGTTGAGTCTCTACTTTTTTATGACTCTCCTGTAAGGTTTGCACTTTCTGAGCATGGACAGACAACATCTCCATCAATTTTTTGTCTTTATTTTGCACCAAAACAGACAATTTCTCTTTATCTTCACAAGATCCTGACAGCGCCCTCTCCAGGCTACATATTCTAGCTTTGAGTTCCCTTTCTCTTTGTTCCACAACTCCAGCTCTGCTTCGCCATTCGTGGATTTCACCATTTAGGCGAACCTGATGCAAGTTTTGCTCTGACTGCAATGTCTGCACCACAAATTCTAAATTACTCTCTCGGTCAGACACATACTTCCTCAGCTCGGCAATTTCATTTTCTTTGTCAGTCAATGCAACCGAAAGTTTTTCACACATCCTGACTTGGTCATCCAGACATTCTGACTGACTCTGCAAGAATTAACTTCTCTCATATTTAGCAGTTTCAAGGTCATCTCTTAATTTTTCAATGACACTCTCTTTGGCAATGGAGTCTTTAACATGCTGCTCCTTTAAATCCTGCAATTGCTTCTCAAGCACTTGCTTTTGCTCTACACTCTGTATAACTTCATTAGATAGAGCACATTTCATTTCTGCAAATTCCTTGTTAGTGACACAGTCCATTCCAGGCAAACCCAGTACCACATTTTCACAATGACTAGGATATAACCTCTTCATAGAGTCAAGCTCTGCCTTTAACTTAAGGTTCTCTCTTTCTGATACGAAAAGTTGCCATTTCCAATCAGATATTTCATTCTCATACATGAACCTGATGGTTTTATTCTCATCTTGAAGCTGCTGCACCCTAACATTTTCATCTTTGGCGCTTTGCACTCCAATATGAGACATACAGTCATCAGGGACATATTCCATCATAGAACAGAGGTGCTTTAATAAAACTGAGTCACCATCATGCAACCCTTTATCTTTACTTGCATTCCACCTGATCTGCTCCGGGTTTTGTGTCTCTCTGCATTCAGACTGCTGCACTAATAAACCTGTGCATGACTTCTCTGCTTTTTTACAAGCTGAAATTCTCTTTTTCTTGCCCATGGTTTACTAACAAGATTACACAATATTCCACAGCAACCTTGGGTTCAACCGGCAGCAACTTTTTGCTATCTTCTGCAGTCACATGTATTCAAACAGTTAACTTATGTGGCACTACAACAACCAGCATTTTATTCTGTCTTCCACAGAAAACACCAACATGGCACCATAGCCTATCACATACACTTGTTTGCAATATTCAGCTTCTATACACATTGCATACTTTCTTGCCATCAGCAAAACACTTTACAGACTTCTGTGCCACAATACACAAAGTCCATTCCCTGGATTCCTCTTCCAGAGTTTTACTTTCACCAGTTTTTGCACACACTTTGCTATGTTGCAATTCACTCACCCCCTTCCTGGGTTTCTCAGTTGAAATCACCGATTTCTTCCAGCTGTAGGCCACAATGCACACTTAGCAGTACTGCAGTCACCAACCACTTGTCTTGCAGTACTTGCATGGATCTCTTTATGCCCGAATCCATAGCACCATATGTGACAATTTGGGGAATTAGACTCAAAATGGCGGCAGACTCCTGGTCCGGAGTGGTGGTTCATGGTACTGGGCACCGGAAAGATCGCTTTCAGACGGTCCAAGCGTAAAATAAACATGGCTTTATTCAGCTTAACTGCAACGTAGCAAAACAACAAAAAACCTAGACCACAGTTAGGGTCCTAACTCACTCCTTGAGCCCCTAACTGTCCTGACTGTTGCTCAGCTCCAGCAACAGTCCCATGTGGACCCCAGCCCTTCTGGGACAGAGCCTCTCTCTCTGTCCTAGCTGGTCCACCATTTCCTGCTTCCTTCAGGATACTCCAGCCCCTCTGGAGTTACGTGCCACCACCCAAAGGCGTGGCTGAGAGCCTTTTCTGGTCTGGCCTGGGTCGCTCAACAGCGCCCTCTGGTTCACATACTTACAACTCACATGAAAAGGCATCACTCTCTTATTTGCAAAAATAGACTTGACAGTGGCACTGTTTCTGGTCCTCCTCTTCTACCACGCCAATAGCAGTCATCTATAAGGGAGTGTGTGGCAGACATGTTTCCGCTGCTGCTGGTGGCAGTAACTAAAAGCTGTCATCTCTCATATGGGAATTTTTTTGTACATTGCCAAACGATAGAAAAGGGAGTGTGTGGCCAGGAGACAGGAGTCGACCATACACACTTTTCGCCAACTGATGGCATGCACTCAACCTTAATGGAGCATACCTAGCCACCATTATTTCTCTAGGAAAGCTGTCCCTGCTTTATATAATCATGTGTTGGAGAATGTCGGCCTTTCTTTGAATAGGTCAGTCTAGGGAAAGGTGCATGCCAATGTTGACACAGGGAGAACCAATTATGGACAAGGACAATACATGGCTCTTATGGCTCACTGGATCAATGATTTGAGCGGTAGCAGCCAATATCCAGAAATGCAGCAAGGTCAGATACTAGTTCCACCCTGATTATGCAGGCCTAGTTCCAACACCATGCAGGGCCCCTCCAACTACTCTGGATCCTCCTCTCTGGATTGCTTCTTGCCACCATCTTCACCAGGGCAAGCCTTTGCTTCCACTCCTCCTCCACTCTCATTTAATGGGTGTAAGGTTAAGCACTGCCATGGTTTTTGCAATTAATGAGCCTGGATCGGAGGAGCCACACAGCGGAGTAGCTGTTTCGCTATATCCTGCAGCAAGTATCTTGCTAGATGGCTCCTCACCAACTCCAACTGAGCAACGTTACCAGTGACAATGGCACCATTGTTGTTGCTGCACTGCAGTTAGGACGAGTAACACATTGTCTCTTTATGGCACATGTCCTTAATCTGGTGGTTCACCACTTTATTAATCTGAATAGTGGCTTAAAAGAGGTGATCATCATGTCCATCAAAATGTCTGTGCAGTTTAGCTGTTCTTAAAAATAGCTAAACGCCCTGCTTTATTTGCAGTGACAAAACAGTCAGCCTTTGCATCGCCTTATCTGTGGCACTCTGCAACAGTCTACAACTCGGTTGAACTCCGCCCTAATCATGCTGGAACATCTGTGTGAGCAGAAGGAGGTGGTGAATGATTAATGCAAGTAATAGACCACAGGGAGAATGTGTTACTTCAAGATACGTCATTGGAGGCTTATGAGGGAAGTGTGGAAGAGTGTCAGCCACCATATTTGTCTGCAGGGACGACTGCAGCATCAGTGATGTGATCGCTCTACTACTACTACTGTGATCTCTTGACTCTCTATTTTATATCTTAAAGGAAACCCTTACACTTACGCAACAAGTGATGGAAGAGGAGAAACAGTTTCCACCTCTTAGTCTATGTCATTGCCCTGTGTTGATGGAGGAGGTTACAGATCCGGGTCAGGTTCATTATGGTAGAGGAACTGGGACTCCTTTTTGGATTGAACAAAAGCTTTTATTTGCATCCAAGTCTCAAGCAAAAATAACAAAGGTACTGCGACACAGCGCATGACTGTATTACAATACCACAATTCAGACTATATCATTCATCCTTAAGGGATGCGGCGCGGCATACGGCGACAGGAAATACATCCTAACACTACATGCTGCACTACAAACCTAACTGACATACTTTTTGGTCAATGCAATAAACACAGTCAAGTGACAAAACAGAGGGACAAAGGGGTGGGGAGGTCACAGGCCCGAAGCTTTATTGATTGACCGCAACACACATGAGGGGAGGACAGGTAAATACAAGAAATAATATACTTCCTATACTACCACTACTTCCTACCCTGGCAATAACTAACACATTAAGGGAGGACAGGTAAAATACAGGAAATAATATACTCCCTATACTACCACTACTTCCTACCCTAGAGCTAAACAAGAGAGTTAAACAGCAAAAGCATCAAAACATGTGATGGGATGGGGAAGAGGAAAGAGGGAAAAGGGGAGGGGGGTAATCACAGGCCCGAAGCTTTATTTGAGTAACACAACAGACATGAAGGGAGGACGGGGTAAGGGAAAAAACAGACGTCGCCGAAGACTCAGTCCTCTTCTCCCTCCTCTTCACCGGCCAGGCTATCCAGAATGGCATAGTCCCGCTGCAAGCTGTGGATCAGCCTGCAACAATCCTGGTAAGTGATGTCCTCTCTTCGCAAAGTAAGTCTCTTTCTGGCGAACCAGATAGCGTCCTTGAAACAGTTCACAAGTCGCCAGGCCTCCAGAATGTCACTCTCTCTGTGAGTCCCCTGGAAGAGCCCATACAATACCGCGTGGTATGTCAGGCCCCTCCTGGGTACACAGTCCTCAAAGTCATCTTCCAGCTCATCCAACAGGCCTTGAGCAAAAGGACACTCCCAAAAGACGTGCAAAGATGTTTCCTCCTTGTAGGGGCACCGTGGGCAGTATCTCGTCTTGCTCAAGTTGCGGGCATGCATGAACGACCTGAGGGGCAGCCCCCCCTCAGATAGCCATCCACGACAAATCCTTGTGCCCGTTGGTCAGCAGACGTGAAGAGACGTTCTCCCAAACGACCTTCGTGGCATCCGCTGTGAGTCCTGGAACCTCCTCCATGCCATCCCTAGCTCGGATGAGCTTGTGGATGGTCTTTGGCTTCCACAGATCCGGTTTAAGACCCTCCAGCTGGAACTCCCTCACGAACTTGGGCACATCCTTGTAGAACCACGGGACGGTCCAGTTGTAAGGGACGGAGCTGTCCCACTTCTCCCAGCCGAGCCCTCGCCAGAGGGGGAGCAGGAACAAACGAGACATGGCCTTCCCCGTAGATCCGCTGACTGTACTCAGGGTTCTGCGAACACAATCACAAACAAAAGCCGATCTTAGAAGGGTTGGAATATCAGGGACATTCTTACCTCCCTTGAGCCGGTCCTTGTACATGATGCTCCGCTTCACCCGGTCCATCTTGGAGCCCCACACGAAGTAGAAGACGGTCCTGGTGATGGCCCGCGCCACCGTTGCCAGTGGGGGCCAAGCCTGTGTGGTGTACTGGAGCACAGGCAGGATCTCATTCCTCAGGACGAGCGCCTTTCCCTCGATGGTAAGCTGACGTAGGCTCCAAAGCCCAATTCGCTGATTGATCTTCTTGAGTCTTTCGTCCCAAGACTTCAGGGCGGCGCCTTCCTTTCCGAACCAGACTCCCAAGATCTTGATGAAGTCCAGTTGCACTGTGAAAGGAAAGAAAGCAGGGGAGGCCAGATGCCACTCTCCGAAGAGCATGGCCTCTGACTTTCCACAGTTCACCTTAGCCCCTGAGGCTTGGCCGAAGCGTTCGCAGGTCTGGACGAGCGTTGACACCGACGACTGGTCAGCGCAGAAGACGGTCACATCATCCATGTAGAGCGAACACTTGACTTCCAGATTTCCTGAACCCGGTGCGATGATCCCTCTGATCCCTCGATTCTGCCGGATAGATTCTGCGAACAGTTCTATAACACAAACAAAAAGGAGAGGAGAGAGAGGGCAGCCTTGCCTGACCCCGGAGCGAATCGGAAAGGGGTCAGTCTTCCAGCCGTTCACCATCACCGAGCTGTGGATGTCAAGATACATCAGGTTAACCATACGACAAAACCACTCACCTATACCAAGTTGGCGGAGAGCTTTCGCCATGAAAGCGTGAGAGACACGATCGAAGGCCTTCTCCTGATCCAGACTGATCAGGGCCGCGTGTGCACGGCGGTCTCCGATATAGTGCAATGTGTCTCTCACCAGGGCTAAGCTATCCGCTATCCTCCGACCAGGAATGGCGCAGGTTTGGTCTGGGTGGATGACGCTGCCGATGACTGCCTTCAGCCTCGTTGACATCACCTTGGCCAGGATCTTGTAGTCCACGTTGAGGAGCGAGATGGGACGCCAATTCTTCAGGTCGCATCTTTCCCCCTTCTGCTTGTACAAGATCGTGATCAAGCCTTCCCGCAACGACGGCGGCATCGTCCCCTCCGCCACCATCTCCTCATAGAGTTCTTTCAGATCCGAGCAGATCAGGTCCCCCAGAGCTACGTATAGCTCGGCGGGGAGACCGTCACTACCCGGAGTCCTTCCGACCCTAAAGGATTTAGCGGCAGCGAGGACTTCAGCCACCGTCAGAGGGGCGTTCAGAGCCTCAGCACCTGCAGGATCAAGAGGATTAGTGATACCTGACAGGAACTCTTCCGCTGCATCTTCGTCGGTGGGTTTCAGGGAGTAGAGGTCGCGGTAGTAGTCGCGGACGACGCCCATCACTTCCTTCTTCCCCCTTCTCATGTTGCCGTCTCCATCCCTCATCTCTGTGACAGGCGTGTGGCCTGAGTGGACCTTTCTGAAAAAGAAAGAGTTACATTTCTCACCCTTCTCCAGATGCTCCACCTTGGAACGGAAGATGATCTGCCGCGATTCCTCCTCAAAGTGCCTCTTGAGACCCTTCTTGGTGTCCTCCAGCATATCCCTGACGTCCCAGCCACAGCGCTCGAGGTCTTGAAGGGAACGCAGCTCGCGCTGCATCTCCCTCAGGTCCTCCTTGCGCCGGGCCGCCTGCTGGCGGCCTCTCGCCTGAAAGAATCAACGGATATTGACTTTAACATATTCCCACCAATCCGACAACCTGCTAAAGGAAAATTTGTCGTTACGAAGGCACACGTAGACATCTCTAATCTCCTCCAACAACTCCTCATTTTCCAGCAAGGAGCAATTCAACTTCCAGGAACCGGGGCCGGGTGGAAAACCGTTGTCCACGGTACCCTCAAAGAGAATACCCCTGTGGTCAGAGAAGAAGCAAGGGATCATAGAGTGGCTTACCTGTGCTACTGACCGAGAGGTGAACACAAAGTCAATCCTGGAACGCACTGAGCCATCGGACCGACACCAGGTATAGTTGGCTGATGCCGGCCCCATGAAACCCACCGCGTCCCTGAGAGAGGCCTCGGTCACCATCTCGATCAGCAGTTTAGATGTTACATCGAGCTTCGCTGACGCAGAAGAACTCCTTCCGTCACCCTCCACAGGACAGTTAAAGTCCCCGGCCACAAAAACTGCCCTGGTGGTAGCGAGCTGAGTGCGCAGGATCTGGAAAAGCTCCAGTCGCTCGTTCTTCATGGGGGAAGCGTACACGTTGATGAGCCTAATAGGCTCCCCCGCCCAAGAACCGTCTATGACCATTAGACGGCCACAGACGAGCTCCCGGTAGGTTTCAAGCGTGAAGGCGTTCCCCCTGATGAGAACGGCAATACCTGCGGACTTGCTGTCGCCACCACCCGACCAGTAAGACGGGCCATGGCTCCACTCCCTGCAGAGGTGTCCATAGGACCGAAGAGAGGGGAGGCCGCACTCCTGCATCATCACGACATTCGCATTAGCAATGTTCTCCACAAACGACAAAGCTGTCTGACGTCTGCTCTTCTCCTTGATGCTCCGCACATTTATGGTAAAGATAGAGATCCTAGCCATAGTGAGAGAAAAAAGAAAAGATTAAACCTTCAAGACAGGTTTTCTAGTTACCGCTCCCATCGGGGGGTTCCTCTTCCTTCTTGTCTGCAGGCAGGATTTGCTCCAAGGAGTCTTCAATTGCCTGCAGGGCGTGGGTATCGAAAGCCTCCACCATCTCCACCGCCTCACCGCAGAGGATCTCATTGATGATTGACGCTGGGGGTTCGGCCAACAGGGTATCCACGTACTGTTGCAGCTCTTCGTCCACCGGGATGGCATCCTCAGCGGGCTCCACTGCGATCTTTTTGGCCACCTTGTCCGCTTCGTTGGGGCCTTCGCTTTTCTTCCTTTTCCTTGGTTCTGTAACAAGACAAGCAGGAGAGGGGAGGGGGGGAATTCCTCCAGGGAGGGGCCCTCAGCAGCTGGAGGGGGAGGTGTTAGTGCTGCTGGGGGAGGGAGACCTGGGGGGGAGGGTGGGGGGGGGGGCAGGGGTGGCCACTGAGGTAATGGGGGGAAGGAGTGGGATAACCTCAGTGGGGGGAACACAGAGAGGGGGGGGGAGTCGTCCGCTTACCCTGCTCAGGACCTTTCTTGGGCTGCTGCGGCGGCTGTGGCTTCTGCTTCTGCTGCTGCTGCTGCTGCTGCTTTCCCTTGTTCTGCTCCGGCATCTGAGGATTCCGGGGCTTCTGTGTCTCTTTGGGCTTGGTCGCTGGCTTCTTCTTGGCCAGTGCGGCGGGCGCACTGGCCGCGAAATCCGCTGCCACCTTCGCCCAGGATCTCTTCGGGCACCCCTTGTAGGAGTGGTCCGCCTCCCCACACAGATTACAGGTCTTCCGTGTGGGGCAATCCTTCGTCTCGTGTCCCACCACACGGCAATTCCTGCAGGCGTTCTCCTTACAGGCTCTTCCTTCGTGCCCTTCCTTACCACACTTGCGGCAGCAGCGTGGCATGTCCGGGTAAAAGATGAGCCCGTAGGAGTTCCCCAGCGAGAACACCGGCGGCAGGTGCACGAGGCCGTTAGGATTGTGGGGGTCCCTGTGGAGGCGGACTACGGCTGACCACTTACTGTTCCAAAACCCGAGACTGTTCAGGATCTTGGACGGCTCCTTGATCACTGTACAGTACCTGCTTAGGAACGTGGCTACGTCGCTGCCTGGGGTGTGCGGATTCCTCATTGCCACCGTGATCCGCCTCTCATTCTGTTGCACTGGGCAGCTGCCCACGAACATCCTGAAAGGGGATCCCGGCAGCGCAGACTTCACCGCATCCCAATACCTCCTGCATATGTCCACGGAGGCAAAGGTCACGAAGAATATCCCCGTGAGAAAAGCGTGGACTGCCAGGGTCTCAGATTTGGAAAAGCCCTGCTCCAGGACCATCTTTTGACAGAAAACCTTTTCCGTCATGTTTGGACGCTTTCCGTCCACTTCTTTCAACCTCAGGGTTACAGTTTGCCTCATCCAGGGCTCCAAGGTTGGAGGACCCTGAGTGGGCAACTGGTTTCCCGTCTGGCTGGCGGAAGTGGACGGAGAGACGTCCGAGATGGCCGCTGGAGCCTGGCTCACCTTGGCTGCGCCCCCAGCTGGTCTCCCCGCCTTCTTTGGGATGGCTCCTCCTGTGGCCATTGCCTCCTGACACCGGGCTGTCCCACGAAGTCTCCGGGCAAAGATCTGTCCCTCGGTGCTCCTGAAGTCTTCTCCTGGAGTTTCAGCTAGGCTCCGCCCCCTAATCTGAATATCTCCCGAAGCTCCGCCTCCTGAAGTCCCGAAGTCGATCTCTCTCCCTGAGCTTCTTGGGATGTGCTCACGGTGGGCTCTCGGCTGCTTCTCCCTTACTGGCGTCGGTCTTCGATGGCGTAGGTCTCGAAGGCGCTAGAGGGCTCGCCCTCTCAGTCTAATGGCAGATCAAATGCAGCACTGCTCTCTCGTTCAATAAGCTGACACTCGGTTTATCCCGGAAATTTCGGATATGGGTGTCCGAGCGGATCCGCTTTCTGGCGTCCCAGAAGTTTTACCGGATATTGCGGATCCGAACGGTTCCTATTCCAGTTCCCCTCGCACCAGAAATTGAACTGATAAGAACAGATACTACACTTGATCTTAGCCAAAAGGCCGAGAAGCGATGAGAGGAACTGGGACTCCTAGACTGGAAGAGGAGGAAGAATCTCTTTTGGATGCAGAGGGGGCACTTGATATGTCACAAGCAAAGCCAAGAGAGGAGGCTCACTCTTATTTGCTGCAAGATGATGATGATGACGATGACCACGGTAGCCAAGAACACCAACCGTGGCAGGCCCCTGGGTCCACGCATACAGTGGAAACTATGGTAGACTGTCTCCTCCGGCAGTGCTCTTAAACACTATAAAGACAAAATGGGAAAATTCTTCCCTGCTTCCCAAAGGAAAGAAAAATTTGAATATTTTTGAGATAGGCTATATACCCAACTTGCCACTGTGTTTAGGGAGACTACTGCAACTGAAATTCGCATACATACCTAGTTGGCCTCTTCCCTCCAGATCCACCTGACTCAACCAGTTTACTTTTGTCAAAGTTACTTTCTTCTTCTATATTTATGTACATATTCCTTGCGCTTGTGTATTCCTCTCCTGTTGTGCCTGCACATAACCTATCAGCAACATGTATGAAGCGCATATTCCTTGCACATGCACGTATAATTTGTATTTTTCTCTTGTTGTGCTTGCACATCACCTATTGGCAATATTTATGAAGTGCTCGCGCATGGATATGGATTTGCATTTCCATTTATGTAATATCAATGGGCTTTAGAGCACTTGTGTGTGTTTATTGCGCATGTGCTACTGATACCATTGATGATTCTGCGCAGATTGGATAGTGCACGGTGTGATATGAATGTGCTCTGCTACTTCCCCACTTTCATCCCACACAGATGTGTATATTTTTGTATGGTACATATAGGAGACTTATGTGGGCCATATTCACAGGTCACATAGTGGCGATATGCGTGGAGTTCTCTTTCTATTGCTTGACACTGGACCATATTGGACATATACATAATCTAGCCTGTAGCGGTAATTGGTTATTCATTGTCTGTCTGTAATGATATTTAGACGATCTATATATTGAGATATTGTCCAGGCTTCTGTCCAGGCTTCTGTGGGCTTCTGTTATAACGTCAGTCCTTGGCCTATTGTTTTGTTTTTTTTTTCTTTGATTTAATAAAATTTAAATATAATTTTTCTGGGTGTGCTCTTGTATTTGTTATGTGTTTCTTTTTGTTGGCTATACAAGAAAAAATAACTTTTGTCAAAATGAATCAGGCATGGCTCTGTGAAGATTTTCAAATAGTGGTTTCACCTTCTCCCTTTATCATCATCTTCCATTTACTATACTTCTGCTGATGCTGTCTGCTATTCTAAACAGCCACTGGTACCACTACTTCCACTGCTCAGGCAGACATATCCTGCAGTCTGTTGCATCATATTACAACCTGCCACACTGCCACGCATGTTGCCACAGCTACCACCACTGCCACCACTCAGCCAGACATGTCCTGCAGCCTGGTCCATCATAATTTGCCCTGCCACACATGTTGCCACAGCTGCCTAATGCCTACCACCATTGCCACCACTCAGTCAGACATGTCCTATGACCTGGTCCGTCATGATATACCCTGCCGCACTGCCACACATGTTGCCTCAGCACCCACAACTGCCATAACTCCTGGCCTGGTCCATCACATTCCACCATGCCACACTGTTGGTGCCACTCTGCTGTTATATAAAAAAAAAAAAAAAAAATTTTGATTTCACATCTACTCTACATCTACTGTAAAAACATTTGGCATCACTTGCCCGACATATCGTAGCTAAATGTGGTACCCTTTCAGACTTATGGCATATTTAGAAAATATGTCATATATTTCTGAATTTTGCACATGTAATTGGCCATCTGTAGTCACAGGTGGAAGGTTCCAGAAAGTGGGATGGGTTAGGGGTCCTTCAAAAAGGGTGCTGTACAGGACCCCCTTTGTTAGGTACCTGAGGAAGCAAGTTTTCCATCTGTCCAGTTCTTCTGCTGATCTCCATAGCCAGGCTTGTTCGAAGTCTGCCTTTATTTTATTCCCTTTTTTATTTGTATATTGTATTCTTGTATTTATATTTATATTTTTTATTACATCTTTTTTCTGTAAGCACTGAACTTTTTTTGTGTATATTAAATCTTAAAATTTAATAAAATTGTCCTTGGCTCTAAATGTCCTCACAATTCTGAATAGAGAAAATTGCTTTTCACCCTTTTGTTTGCAAGTGTCTTCCAGAGGGCGCAGTTGTGATTGATCTGAGTATACCTATGTCTCGTCTACTATAAGTCTACCGTAGAAGCTATTTGTGTGGATGTTCGGGTGTTCGGTTTGTTTCTCTACTTTGTAAAATAGTGGGTAGGTAAGTGTGGAAGTAGAGTTCCCCTTTATGGCCACATTTCATATCACAAGGCATTATGGGAAAGGAGCTGGGAGCTCATGCACCCTCTGTTGGATGTAACAGATCCTCAATTTGCTTTTGACCCACCGAGTCTTGAGACAGCAAAAGGGATTTTAGCTCCTTTCCCATAATGCCTTGTGATATGTAGATACTTAGTAGAGGGCGAAAGGCAATTTAAAACTCTACACACCTTCACTGGTGCTCTCCTCAAGGAGAGATGTCGCTGTCCATAACCCACTCATTGCCTCCCACAAAGCCAGCCAGTTCATTTTACTCTGCACTGATGAGGGAAAACAATCCCGAAATGGCGCTGTATGCAGATAAATGAAATTGGCTTGGCTAAAATCTCTTTTGCTGTCTCAAGACTCGGTGGGTCAAAAGCAAATT
This sequence comes from Leptodactylus fallax, assembly GCA_947044405.1. NCBI lineage: Eukaryota > Metazoa > Chordata > Amphibia > Anura > Leptodactylidae > Leptodactylus > Leptodactylus fallax. The sequence goes on from CAMRHE010000141.1 coordinate 1,390,279, forward strand.
GAGGATCTGTTACATCCAACAGAGGGCGCATGAGCTCCCAGCTCCTTTCCCATAATGCATTGTGGTATGTTGATGCTTAGTAGAGGGCGAAAGGCAATTTAAAACTCTACACACCTTCACTGGTGCTCTCCTCAAGGAGAGATGTCTCTGTCCATAACTCACTCATTGCCTCCCACAAAGCCAGCCAGTTCATTTTGCTCTGCACTGATGAGGGACAACTATCCCGAAACGGCACTGTATGCAGATAAATGACATTGGCTTGGTTAAAATCCCTTTTGCTGTCTCAAGACTCGGTGGGTCAAAAGCAAATTGAGGATCTGTTACATCCAACAGAGGGCGCATGAGCTCCCAGCTCCTTTCCCATAATGCCTTGTGATATGTAGATGCTAAGTAGAGGGCGAAAGGCAATTTAAAACTCTACACACCTTCACTGGTGCTCTCCTCAAGGAGAGATGTCTCTGTCCATAACCCACTCATTGCCTCCCACAAAGCCAGCCAGTTCATTTTGCTCTGCACTGATGAGAGACAACAATCCCGAAACGGCGCTGTATGCAGATAAATGAAATTGGCTTGGCTAAAATCCCTTTTGCTGTCTCAAGACTCGGTGGATCAAAAGCAAATTGGGGATCTGTTACATCCAACAGAGGGCATGAGCTCCCAGCTCCTTTCCCATAATGCCTTGTGATATGTAGATGCTTAGTAGAGGGCGAAAGGCAATTTAAAACTCTACACACCTTCACAGGTGCTCTCCTCAAAGAGAGATGTCTCTGTCCATAACCGGCCTCCATACATACTCCAAGACAAAGCAGTGCAGAATCCTGATACAACATTTTCAATCACTTAGAAATGTTCATAGTTTTTCTTCCTATAGCAGTGCCCATAGACTAGGTTCTCCAAAATGCATACTGAGTCTGATGACAGGATAGTAGTTATCTCCATTGGTATTAAATTAACTCTTGCTATTGGTACCAGTGGAACCCCATCTACTTCCGACCAGCATACCCCTGTCTGTGAGACTTGCTGTCCTCCAATTGGCCGACATGATGTCAATGGCATCTTAACTGAAAATTGTTTAGTATTATATGCATATCCCCCTCCATATAATGTATCTATCTACAAACACACCACAACAGTTAATGTGATTATATAATTATAAAGTATAATAGAGTGAGTACTGTGTGTGGAATTGTGAACAGCAGTTGTGACATGAAACCAGCATCACCCAGTTTCCAAGACATCATTTATTAGGCTTAGTTGCATGAGAACATTTTTTGCACGTTTGCAATATAAGGAGAAAAAATTAACAAGCTCTCATTATTGACACATTATGGAGATTAGCAGAAAATTAAGTGTCAACCAAATACCATTATATTTGTCTGCGTATTTGTAATGGATTCCACTCAGTGGTTAATCAACATAGTAATTTATCGCTTAAAGTGGTGTCTCCTGCATTTCACAGATCAATAACATGTTCATCACCTCCAGGTACAAATCGCTGTCTTGTGTCACCCAAGGTGTTTATTATTGATTAATGTAAGTAGAGATGTGCTTGCTGAGGTCAGCAGAAAGAAATGCCCCTTGCCATTAAAGGTGGATCATTTCAGAGATAGTAACGGCAGATGCCAAGTGCTTTAAGTGAAAAAAAAAGTCTAGAAGAAACTACTTTTCATGAGCTGGAAAGGGGAGAATAAAGTGGATCAGCACAAGCCGAAATCAATAAAAAAACATAGATTTTTTTTTTCAAGTGAATTAAATGCTCGTGAAAGGTGTTGAATTGATAACAACTGGGGCAGAACACTCCATTTGTACGTAGAGAAAGAACATCTTAATCTGAACCTGAACAAGACTACAGCGACTCTGAATCAACCACCCATTTATAAAGAAAACATGTAGATCATCATTATTGCTGTGAGATTCTTAACCTGCTATCTGCAGCTGATGTGCTATGTTCAAAGCAATAAATCAGATTAGCAGATGTTGGAAGTATGCAGCAAGTGATTCAGCAATAAATATTAATGTAGTGATGTTGTCATAAGGTATCACATAGTAAAGGCACTTACACATTATTAATGCTTCTGGATATAATATGTACAGTATGTAGTTTGTGACTGATATGACATAACGTTTTCCTTGATTTTCTCCCAAACAGCAAAAAACCATACATATAGAATAATTGGATTCTCAAGAAATAATATTAGATTCCCCTTACGTCCGACAGCAGCACAATATGGGGTATCTCTGCCCCTGTGTGTTGTTTAGGACAGTGGAACCTTTAATTAGCACCAAATTTAAGGTGCCTCCTACTAGCCCTATAAGAGGGCACCTGAGACCTCCCTCCACTGTGTTTTTTTCTGTCCTGTGTGGGACAGGTGGACGGAGGTCTCTGGTGACCTCCCGTTGCTAGGGGGTTTTTTCCTAAAAAAAAAAAAGCTCCTGGCTTACCTTTTGGGGGTACCTCGGTCCTTTCCTACGTTCCTAAGATCCTCCGGTCCTTCGGGCCTTTTTCCGCCCCGCAGCGCAGCGTTACCCGGCTCATCGCTCTGCAGGCAGCGCGATCCCGGAAGTAAGCGGGGAACCTCTTCGGCCGGAACCTTTTTTCGGTCCCGTGTTCCCCGGGGAAGGAAGCCTTTGCGCACCACCGCGGCCTACTTCCGGTTTTCTCGGAAAAGTGCGGTAAGTTTGAAAATTGGAATTTTAATGGCAAAATATAGATTTGTTTTTTGCTGCTTGTATGTGGAGCCTCTGGCTTAGGCTTATGCTCCTCTATGTTCCATTATGGCAATTGAACCCTTGGAGACTACGGAGCTAAAATATTTGGCATACAAAACCGTTTTTTTTGTTGGCTATTACATCTGCCAAAACAGTAGGGGAACTCCAGGCTCTCTCTTCTAGAGAACCGTACATTGTGTTTTTTGCAGATAGGGTGCACCTTAGATTTTTGCCTGGGTTTAACCCTAAGGTCCCCTCATGCTATAATAGCAATCAGCTAATTTCGCTACCAGTGGTTTTCCCCACTCCAACCTCTGAGGAGGAAGAAAAGCTCCACACCTTAGATGTGGTAAGGTGTCTGCGGATTTACCTATCCCGCACTCAACCGTTTAGGAAGGCCGAAAACCTACTAATTAATATGCAGGGTAAAAACAAAGGCCTCAAGGCTTCCAAGCCTACTCTATCCACATGGATCAAGGAGACAATTAGGTCTTCCTTCCTTATTCAGGAGTTACTCCCTCCAGTTTTTTCTACGGCCCACTCAACCAGGGCTGTGTCGACTTCTTGGGCTGAGTACCGGTCCTTACCTTTGGACCAGATTTGTGCGGCTGCATCATGGTCATCCCAGTTGACCTTTGTCAAACATTATCGTTTAGACGTCCGCAGTTCCCAGACAACTGCCTTTGGTCAGACAGTCCTTGACGTTGTAAGGCGAGGAAACCCTCCCTAGGGGAATTACTTGCTATCTCCCCATATTGTGCTGCTGTCGGACGTAAGGGGAATCGTTGATTGTAATGTCAATCTGTATTCCCTTAGTCCAGACAGCAGCACAAGGCTTCCCTCCCTAGAAGCTTGTTTCCTTTTACTTTATAATTTACACAGTGGAGGGAGGTCTCAGGTGCCCTCTTATAGGGCTAGTAGGAGGCACCTTAAATTTGGTGCTAATTAAAGGTTCCACTGTCCTAAACAACACACAGGGGCAGAGATACCCCATATTGTGCTGCTGTCTGGACTAAGGGAATACAGATTGACATTACAATCAACGATTGTGAGACACCGATGTGAATGGTGACAATCTTTGTATAGCGTTGTGGCAGGCGCTACTTACACAATGGAAAATAAATACAATACAGGTATAAATGACCAAAACAAGATACTGGCTCAAAAAGCAGAGGAAGATTTCCCAGGCTTAAAAATTTACAAAACACTGCTGTTCCACTCAAGCACCGCAGTCTGTGTTTACATTGCTAAAACTTTCATGTGCAGTACCAGCGTGTGAAAAATCCAGGTAATCACTACTGTCATGAACACATATGTCTTTGTTTTGTTGTAGGCTTTTAAACAAACACCATGAATTTTATGCATTCATTACAATTATATTTTTAGCTGCCATTTTCATATTGTTCAGAAATTTTTAACATGTGTTTTCTATTATTCTATAAAGAAGCCTATGGGAAAATTTATTAAAAAGAACACTATGCTATGTTTTGAAAAATGAATCAAGATTAGCACTGTGGCTAATATATTAAAACCAGCTGTTTGGTTCATTTTTGGGGGGTGGTAGCATGCAATTTTTCAATATATTTTTCCATAGGCTTCTCTGTAGGTTTTAATTTCTGGCTTCTGTTGCTTTGAGGTACACCAGACTTATTAAGAGGTTTTTACCATATTTTGTGTGTTAGAAAACTGGAGTACAAGGCATGTTATATGTTCCCCCTGTTTGTACAGTAGTTTGTTTTATTTTTCCCTATTTGCGTTAATCAAACATTTACTATATGTGAAACCACCCTTAGGCTAAGGCCACACTTTATGAATACACTGGGAAATTCTGCATTGTGTTCTCTTGACTACTCTTTCCCACTGGGCTCTAAATTTGCAAGATTACTGGGCTCTAATTTTTCACTGAAAGTCTCTACATTTAGATGACCTAGCAGAAGAAGCTTTTGTAGTGGGTATTAGTTATTTACTGAAATTAATTTTGGAATGATTTTAGTATTGTATATACAGTATATGAGATAATATATTTTGTTAATATTATTATAAAAATAGTGAATATCACTAAATACTGAGTATCACAGGATCTCTTGTGTAAAAACTGGAGTGCGGTAACAGTTCATCAAAAACGAGAATATTAAAGCATAACTAAAGTTTTGAACAACTTTTGATTTTCTTGCAGCATTTCTGACATTAATAAATGTTGTGACTTACTTTATTAACAAATGTTGCCTCCTTTATGTGAAATCCTGCATTTCTTTATTCTTTCCCTTGCTTCTCTATTGAGGGCTGTGTCTCACTGTGTATGGTGTATAACATGGGTACTCAACTACAAATAGTAAAGGTCGACTATCTGGGGTCCTCCATTAGATGAAGGTCAAAGCTGAACAGTAGCTAATCATGTCCAGTATTTTATGGATGATAAGACGTATCTGACTATAAGATGCACCACATGTTTAGACAAAAAAAAATTAACTCTTCCTTGGTGGTCAAGTGGAGTAGAAAGGTCAATGTCACTAACTAATGAGGGGGCACTAAAGATCTTTATACTGTGTTGGTGACAATGAGGAGCATTAGAGCATTATACTGTCTGTGGGGTACTAAAGGGGCATTATACTGTGTGGGGGCACTAGCCTGGCATTATACTCTGTGGACCACTAACGTGGCATTATACTGCACAGAGTGGTACCAGCATTCTTTTCATTCAGCCCAGGTGCGTTTAATTAGAAGGAGATGGTTTAAGGGATTTACCAACTAGCTCTCAGTCTTTTGACTGAGGCTATATGGTGAGGTGAACTTTTTGAGATCTGTTCACATGGTGCTGCATTGTGTTTGCCATTGCTATGGTTCAGATATATACAATAAATTGTGGACACCTCAAAAGTTATAATAAAAGGTATAAATTTTATTTTAAACATATGTTAGAAACAACACATAATGGGAAAAAGTTTAACCACATAAACAATCAAAGAATATCAGCTGGGGTAAATATACAAGCATTTAAGTCAAGTATAAAGCAGTAAGCCATAGGGAATATACAATCCACATGGATAAAGTGACCAGTGCACACTAATAAAACAGTTCAATATGGAGTACAAGATATATATGAGTAGTCAAAATAGCGCTGCAACCCAGAGTGAATCTCGCGCACCATTGCTATGGAGAGGTGTCTGTGGGATAGCCCAGAGCCTTGGGGCTTAGCCTGGCAGCAGGGCTGCTGTTGGACTGCTGGGTCGCTCCCTCTATGGGTATTGTGTTGCAGTGGTGGTGGTTGTCATGTGATGCTGTATCCAATGGACTAGGGAATCACTATACAGAGGACATCATGAAGTGGCTAGTGAGCTTATACACCTTAATCAAAATGTATACTAAGAAACTTGTGTTTATTTTTGTAGACTTTACTGAGAAGCATAGATCAATGTATAATACTGGAATGTGTGGTCCATGTCCTGTTTTTCTAAAATGTTTGGATCTCAGTAGTGTCTGACATAACAGTGATTGTAAATTTGTTGCAACTACTCTTAATGAATATATATATTGTTTCCAGTCTTACCACAGATGAAAAAAATGTTTTTGATCATTTCTATGACTACTAGCAAAACTACTTCGGTCTCTTCTTCTGACATAGTATATGGATACACTACACTTTAAAATTTTATAAAACTGATATCAATCCTAGAAATCAACATGCAATTCAGCCAATCACATATTTGGCCATATACAACCACCCACAATATTTGTTTGTAAAGAAATCTGCCAACCACATATTAATATCCATTTAATTTGAGTTCTACCAGAGTTAGTCCAATACTGTAGTGTTACCCATTTTACCATATCTCAATTACTGTATATCAGTAAACATAAAGTCAAATCAATCATACTGCCCAGGAAATAGTACCCGACAAAGTCTATTTAGTAGTAGCAGCAATAGTGCTCATATAATATAATTAGCTACAATGCCCTCATAGTGCTAACACAAGTTTGGTAGCATATACATAATGACTTAATGTTGCATTTGTCTCGGACTTAAGTACAAAAGCAATAATAAGGCTTCTTTATATCTGTCATATCAGCTCCTTATGATTTATGAATTGTCTGCAAGCTTTAGAAATAATCACAACAAATATAAGGGCTTCCAGTGTAATGTACATGTAACAGAATTCATTGGAACTACTTTGAGACAGCTAGAAATGAATCTCAGTATTTTTCCTATATCAGACTATGGCACAGGTGAAGATAAATCCCTTGCCTACAGAGTGATTCTTCACATTTCTTAACCTTAGACTTAATTTGTTTTATTATAACCCCTGACTGCTGTTCCTTTTAATGGAATAAGAATTTACAAGTTCCCACTGCGTAATCACTTGCACAAACTGGCAGGGATGAATTCGATTTATCAGCAATTTTTTTTTTCTCTTTTAATAGATGCCCTTCAAGGACAGCACCCAGGTCAATGCAGTAAAGGTAGGTGCATTAATCATCTGCTCTGTAAAAAATAACAAAAAAGAAATAAATAAAGGGCATTAGCACATGATCAACTATGCTGCAGTGATTACAGGTCACACCCCTGGTACAAATAATCTTTAAGCTGCCAAGAGCAATATCATGAATGTTGCAGTAAAGAATTTTATAAGGGAAGCAGGTAACCTTTTACACTATAGGAAGGCTATTAATAAATGTAATTTGGTGTGTTCATATAGTGATTGAATATTTTATGGTATAGTGCTAGAGACACCCATACTGGTAGAGACCACCCAAAGAGAGAAAAAAAGAATAGAGAAAGGGAAAATTGAGAGAGAAAAAAGTGAGGGCAGAAAAAAGAAAGGAAATTTAAAGAGGGGAGGGATAGAGAAGAAAAAGAGAGAACAACTGAGAGAAAAAGAGAGTATCAGAAGAAAGAAAGTAGAGTAAAAAGAGTGAGTAGAGAGAAAACTGAGAAGGAGGAAGAGTAGAGATAGAGGAAATAAAGAGTGAAAGAGAAGAGAGATAGATGAGAAAGAGAAACAGGAAAATGAGATAGCTAAGGAAAATATATGAAAGAGAAGAGATAAAAAGAGAAAGAAAATAGATGTGGAGAGGGAGTCAGAAGATAGAGGGGAGAAGAGACAAAGCAATAAACAAGAAAGAGGTGAGAAAGAGATAGAAGAGAGAAGTAGGAAAGAAAGAAGAAAGAGCTGGATGATAAACCAAGCCTCTTTTCTTTAAGCCACACTCCCTTGTCAGGCAAGTTGAAAAAAGTATCTAAAACAGTTGATGAATATGGTACAGAGCTTGTACACCAATTTTGTTTTGTTTTTTTGTCACAAACTGCGCTTGAATTATAGTGTATCTTTAACAATAAAGCAATACCTTCATAATGCTCCAACAAAAAATTTCACATATTCTTTGCCATAGCCTTGATATATTTTATCTTTCCAAAAGTGGTGAAAGCATGAAAATACAGTGGGGAAAAAAAGTATTTATTCAGCCACCAATTGTACAAGTTCTCCCACTTAAAAAGATGAGAGAAGTCTGTAATTGACATCATAGGTAGGCCTCAACTATGAGAGACAAAATGAGAAAATATATCTAGAAAATCACATTGTCTGATTTTTTAAGAATTTATTTGCAAATTATGGTGGAAAATAAGTATTTGGTAAGTATTTCATCTCAATACTTTGTTATATATCCTTTGTTGGCAATGACAGAGGTCAAACGTTTTCTGTAAGTCTTCACAAGGTTGGCACACACTGTTGCTGGTATGTTGGTCCATTCCTCCATGCAGATCTCCTCTAGAGCAGTGATGTTTTGGGGTTGTCGCTGGGCAACAGGGACTTTCAACTCCCTCCAAAGGTTTTCTATGGGGTTGAGATCTGGAGACTGACTAGGCCACTCCAGGACCTTGAAATGCTTGGAGTGGCGATATGCTTGGGGTCATTGTCATGCTGAAAGACCCAGCCACGTTTCATCTTCAATGCCCGTGCTGATGGAAGGAGGTTTGCACTCAAAATCTCATGATACATGGCCCCATTCATTCTTTCATGTACACGGATCAGTTGTCCTGGTCCCTTTGCAGAGAAATAGCCCTAAAGCATAATGTTGCCACCTCCTTGCTTCACAGTAGCTATGGTGTTCTTTGGATGTAACTCAACATTCACTCTCCTCCAAACACGACGAGTTGTGTTTCTACCAAACAGTTCTACTTTGGTTTCATCTGACCATATGACATTCTTCCAATACTCTTCTGGAACATACAAATGCTCTCCAGCAAACTTCAGATGGGCCCGGATATGTACTGGCTTAAGCAGGGAGACACATCTAGCAATGCAGGATCTGAGTCCCTGGCAGTGTAGTGTGTTACTGACGGTAGCCTTTGTTACGTTAGTCCCAGCTTTCTGGGATTTTTGCTCACCGTTCTTATGATCATTTTGACCCCAAGGGGTGAGATCTTGCGTGGAGCCCCTGATCGAGGGAGATTATCAGTGGTCTTGTATGTCTTCCATTTTCTAATTATTGCTCCCACAGTTGATTTCTTCACACCAAGCTGCTTGCCTATTGCAGATTCAGTCTTCCCAGCCTGGTGCAGGTCTACACTTTTTTTTTCTGATGTCCTTCCACAGCTTCACCATAGTGGAGTTTGGAGTGTGACTGTTTGAGGTTGTGGACAGGTGTGTTTTATACTGATAACAATTTCAAACAGGTGCCATTACTACAGGTAATGAGTGGAGGACAGAGGAGCCTCTTAAAGAAGAAGTTACAGGTCTGTGAAAGCCAGAAATCTTGCTTGTTTGTAGGTGACCAAATACTTATTTTCCACCATGATTTGCAAATAAATTCTTAAAAAAAATCAGACAATGTGATTTTCTAGATATGTTTTCTCATTTTGTCTCTCATAGTTGAGGTCTACCTATGATGTCAGTTACAGGCTTCTCTCATCTTTTTAAGTGGGAGAACTTGCACAATTGGTGGCTGACTAAATACTTTTTTCCCCACTGTAAATGTTTAATGATAGTGTAAAAAGTGGTGCAACATGCTACTAATGCACAGAAACATTCACTGTAAACAATACATGCTACGAAGGTAAAACATTTAATTGGTTAGACCCAATTACCAACAAGCAAATATACCTGGTATTCCAGGTACACCTAAATTTAAATAGTGACTTCAACTTGAAATCCACATAATAGATGTAGTCTTACTACATCCATTGGTGCTTAATGGTGGTCTCGGTGGGTTTCAGGAATGGGACGGTCTTTGTCCCTATTTTTCCCTAGGAAAGGCTCATTATCCTTTATAAGCACAGCTTTGAATCCACAATTCTAACCAACAGTGACCCAGATTAAATTTTTTTTCCTGAGTTAATTGCCATAATGTACCCTGTTTAAATATGTAGGATTGATCTCTGATATAAAACAAATACCTACAGTATATAATTGTTGTTATGTTGACACACAATCTTTTTAAAATCACACACTCTACCCTCCCAGATGCTAAAAATGTAATTAATATATTATGCTCATAGGGTGGCTTGGTTTATCCCTTTGACTCCCTTCTCACCAAACATCAGTGACTACTTTCACCAGTCCAGGAACAATTTGCATAAGTGGCCACACTGGGGCTTACTACATTGGTGCTCCTGAGCTGGTAGTACATCTTGCCATTGAAAACACAGTAGTTCCTCATGCAACAACCTAAATCTTAGGATTCTCAGTATGTGTTCTCTTTACTGCAGTACTGCTTGCTATTGTTCCATTAATGTTGCCATGCAGACATATGAAACTTTCTCTGACTATGCAGCTAATCAGATCTCTGTGATGATAAACCAATCATCAGCTGAGGAGGGATAATTAAAATCTATTCAGAACTCCCCTTGTGCCTGCTATTAGTTAATACTTGCTAGTTAGGCTCCTGTGCTCTGATCATTTCAGTTGGATTGTTGAACTTCTAACCTATGCATGTTTACTGGATATTTGCTTGTTTATCCCTTTGATTCTGCTCTTCTGGTTTTACTTGAATGAGTATAGCTGTGGGTCCTGGTTTGATTTCAGATGGTAGAACCTCTATTTCTTACACTAAGCTTCTGGGCGATAACCTGGGTCCAAATCCAGCTCAACTCCAACCAGCTTTGTGGCAGGCTCTGGTGAAGACATTTGGGTTGCCTTAGTCCTATCGCCTAGCACAGATTTAGGTAGCTTGTTCTACTGCTCTCTAATATCGGCCAGTTTCTGCACTTTCTTGAAATTGATACTCAGGCAATAGCATAACACTTAGCTTACATGGTACCACAAAAAAGACTCCTGCTCATGTTCTCTTTAAATATGCTAGTGCACATAACATTACAATGTATATAACATCCTACAGCTTAGGATTCAGCACCACCAAGTCTGGATGATATTTTAAATGATAGCTCCAGTATTGATAGATAATTGAGATATTAAAAGTGTCTGCAGTTCTTTTGTTAATTTAACTGAATCTATGGAACACCTTCTCTTCTTCTTTCCATTCTTTTAAAGAACTGTAAGGGAATTGCCAGTTGAGCAATTCCCCAGTGCTGCTGCAGAACCCTGGGGGGAGGGGCACAACAAGACAGTGAGCCCTAAAGCTGAACCCCCCTGCTGCCCCTGGTTAACTTGCCTGATCTGTCCTAGGCGATAGTCAGCAACTGGTCGATCAGTTGCTGAACACGCTTCCTTCGCCGCGGCGTGTGAGCGGAGGGTGGTGCAGAGACCCAAACAGGCAGAGACGTTACAAGAACACTGACTTTGCTGGAGAGGTTATATTACTATTCTAAGTATATAGTTAATAGACTTAGGTGACACTATGACATATATGACACATAGGAAACATACACCTAGACTTATCAAACCCATTCAAGTGAATGTGACAAACCATGTATGCAATTGAAATGATACAACAATAAGGTGAGAAATGAAAAGCAGTGATCTCAAAAGATACTACATCAATCCCAGGAACTTAGACAATGAGAAATTCCATCAAATTTTCTAGGCATTATGGCCAATAAATATACAGTACAGACCAAAAGATTGGACACACCTTCTCATTCCAAGAGTTTTCTGTATTTTCATGACTATAAAAATTGTAGATTCACACTGAAGGCATCAAAACTATGAATTAACACATGTGGAATTATATACTTAACAAAAAAGTGTGAAACAACTGAAAATATGTCTTATATTCTAGGTTCTTCAAAGTAGCCACCTTTTGCTTTGATTACTGCTTTGCACACTCTTGGCATTCTCTTGATGAGCTTCAAGAGCTAGTCACCTGAAATGGTTTTCACTTCACAGGTGTGCCCTGTCAGGTTTAATAAGTGGGATTCCTTGCCTTATAAATGGGGTTGGGACCATCAGTTGTGTTGTTCAGAAGTCAGGTGGATACACAGCTGATAGTCCTACTGAATGGAGTGTTAGAATTTGTATTATGGCAAGAAAAAAAAGCAGCTAAGTAAAGAAAAATGAGTGGCCATCATTACTTTAAGAAATTAAGGTCAGTCAGTCCGAAAAATTGGGAAAACTTTGAAAGTGTCCCCAAGTGCAGTGGCCAAAACCATCAAGCGCTACAAAGAAATGGCTCACATGAGGACCGCCCCAGGAAAGGAAGATCAAGAGTCACCTCTGCTGCGGAGGATAAGTTCATCCGAGTCACCAGCCTCAGAAATCGCAGGTTAACAGCAGCTCAGATTAGAGACCAGGTCAATGCCACACAGAATTCTAGCAGCAGACACATCTCTACAACAACTGTTAAGAGGAGACTGTGTGCAGCAGGCCTTCATGGTAAAATAGCTGCTAGGAAACCACTGCTAAGGACAGGCAACAAGCAGAAGAGACTTGTTTGGGCTAAAGAACACAAGGAATGGACATTAGACCTATGGAAATCTGTGCTTTGGTCTGATGAGTCCAAATTTGAGATCTTTGGTTCCAACCACCGTGTCTTTGTGCGACGCAGAAAAGGTGAACGAATGGACTCTACATGCCTGGTTCCCACCGTGAAGCATGGAGGAGGAGGTGTGATGGTGTGGGGGGGCTTTGCTGGTGACACTGTTGGGGATTTATTCAAAATTGAAGGAATACTGAACCAGCATGGTTACCACAGCATCTTGCAGCAGCATGCTATTCCATCCGGTTTGCGTTTAGTTGGACCATCATTTATTTTTCAACAGGACAATGACCTCAAACACACCTCCAGACTGTGTAAGGGCTATTTGACCAAGCAGGAGGGTGATGGGGTGCTACGCCAGATGACCTGGCCTCCACAATCACCAGACCTGAACCCAATCGAGATGGTTTGGGGTGAGCTGGACCGCAGATTGAAGGCAGAAGGGCCAACAAGTGCTAAGCATCTCTGGGAACTCTTTCAAGACTGTTGGAAGACCATTTCAGGTGACTACCTCTTGAAGCTCATAAAGAGAATGCCAAGAGTGTGCAAAGCAGTAATCAAAGCAAAAGGTGGCTACTTTGAAGAACCTAGAATATAAGACATATTTTCAGTTGTTTCACACTTTTTTGTTAAGTATATAATTCCACATGTCTTAATTCATAGTTTTGATGCCTTCAATGTGAATCTACAATTTTTATAGTCATGAAAATACAGAAAACTCTTGGAATGAGAAGGTGTGTCCAAACTTTTGGTCTGTACTGTATATTTCCCTGCAAAATTGTGCCCCTTAATTTTAAAGTAGTTTTCCAGGACTTCCATGTTCATAACCTATAGTTAGGATAGATCAACGTTTGTTCAGTGGGGGTGCAAGAAGACCCTCACAGCTGTTTGAAGTGGAAGCAGAGTAAGCACCACTTCTGCTCCACAGGTCAGTGATGTCACATTCATTCATGACGTGGTCTGTTTACAGCTCAGTCCCACTCAAGTGAATAGAAAAGAGCTCCAATACCAAGCACAGCCCCTCTGCTGTGCTCGGTATTTAGTGCAGAGGCAGCACTCACCCGAATATGATGGTCTAGTCAAACAGCTAATCTGTGGAGGTCTCAGGTGTCAGGCCCTCAACAATCAGATAACAATTGATAACATATCCTAAGGATAGTTCATCAACCTGTAAGTTCTGGAAAACCCCTTTAGGCTAAGGCTCCACATTTCGGAAACACAGCTTTTTTTGTTGCAGATTATGTTGAGTATTTTTGAGCCAAAGCCAAAAATGGCTACAGAAGGAGTGGGAAGTACATAGGAAGTACTTATACTTCTTCTTTCTGCTCAATCCACTCCTGGCGTTGGCTCAAAAAAAATACCAAAATCTGCAAAAAAAAAGCTGCATTTCCGCCACGTAGGACCTCAGCCTTAAGCACAGTTCTGAGCCACAGAACAGACCATGTCTGAAGAAGAGAGCTAGTACTCTCGAAAGCTCACCATCAAATATACTCAGTTAGCCTCTAAAAGGTATCGCCTGATTTCTTCACACTTCCACTACTTTCTATAGCTAACACGGTACAACATTATACTACGAGAACAGTTATTTTAGCAATATTCTGTTGGACAAGGAATGAATGCTGCATTCTGATACAAAGCTTCTAGGTTTCAAATAAGGTTGAAATGGCCCACCAGAGAACCAAGGGATTATCAGTTATTAAAAAGCCCAGAAGACTTGGGCATCCTTATATGAATTAGATTACATTAGAGAGGATTAACACATAGCAGATTTCTCTGCAGAAATTTCTGCATCTAAATCAAATTTTATACATTTATATGGGGCTGACTCTGCAGTATGTACATGGATTTCTACCATCCCCACGCAGATAGACAGGGCTCTGTGTACACCTGCAAAGGAGCTGAACGAGGCCTGGTCGGTAGACACGCTCACATCTGCGGGGGCCTTTTTCCCCCCAGCTTGTGACCCTGTCTTCCCCAGACATCACTACAACTCGGTGTGAATTAACAATTGCTAATGAATGTCCTGTCAATGTCATTGCCAATGCTTGTTATGAAAATGTACAGGGTAGCTCCTCTGAGACACTGGAGGCAACTTCAACCACTTCACCCAGTGCCTCAGATCAGCGCCCAACTGCTGACTATGTGCCAGGTGGTCAGGTGGGTCAAGGGGATCTCAAGGCCGATCCAGGTGAGTGACAGACTGCTGATATTGCGGTAGTAACCCGCAGCCAGAGTGCTAAAAGGGTGGAAGGCGCTCCGACCCTTGCACCGTTCCCTATATCACCCGGAGACGGTACTGAGACCTTCCCACCCTGGAGCCGGAAGGCTCCGGCGGATATGTAACATGCACCTCTCTTTTGTCTCATTCCAGCCAAGAGTTCAGGGATGCTGTCCAGGCTGACCCCAGTCTGGACGCATTGAAGGAGTCTGCCGCTCAACCTCCCTGTCTGACAAGGACAGGGTGTACTGGGACCAAGGGAGGTTGTACCGGAAAACGATCGCCACCAAGGGGGAGGAAAGTCGGCTTAGAGAAAAACAGTTAGTAGTACCCCAACCTTACTGAGTGGAGTTGTTGCGGTTCGCTCATGACATTCCACTGGCAGGTCACCTGGGGATTGCTGAAACCAAGGCACGCCCCAACCACTCATTCTACTGGCCTAAGATGGGGAAGGACGTAGCTAGATACTGCCGTTCATGTGACACGTGTCAGAGGGTGGGCAAGGCGGGTCAAAGCTCAAAGGCCCCGTTGATACCTATGCCCATGATAGTCGAACCTTTCCAGTGGGTGACTGTGGACCTCATTTAACCCCTGTCCATCCCCAGCCGCTCTGGGAAACGTTTCATATTAACGGTAGTAGATTACACTACCACAGTTGTGCTAAAAAGTTTACATACCCCGGCAGATTTTTTTGGGTTTTTTTGGCCTTTTTTCAGAGAATATGAATGATAACACAAAAACTTTTTCTCCACTCATGGTTAGTGGTTGGTTGAAGCCATTTATTGTCAAACTTCTGTGTTTTCTCTTTTTAAATCATAATGACAACCAAAAACATCAAAATGACCCTGTTCAAAAGTTCAGCATAGCAGTGATAATGGAAACCATGGGATTCTATCAGTTGGCCAAGGCCGAGGGTGTAGATGGAGAACAAGAGGGGTCCTAGGACGGAGCCTTGGGGGACACCTACAGAAAGAGGGCGTGGCGGGGAGGTGGTGTGCAAGTGGGAGACACTGAATGTACGGTTGGTGAGGTATGAGGAGGAAAGGGTCAGGTCAGAGATGCCAAGGGATGAGAGCGTTTCAAGCAGGAGGGAATGGTCGACTGTGTCAAAGGCAGAGGAGAGGTCGAGGAGGAGGAGGACAGAGTAGTGACGTTTGGCTTTGGCAGTTAGAAGTGACCTTGGTTAGGGCAGTTTCTGTGGAGTAATGGGGTCTGAAACCTGACTGTAGTCTGTCAAAGAGCACATTGGACGAGAGATAGGAGGACAGTTCGGATTGGACGTGTTGCTCCAGCAGTTTAGAGGCGTACGGGAGCAGTAAGATAGGGCGATAGTTGGCTGGAGAGGACGGATCGAGGGAGGGTTTCTTAAGTATAGGTGTGACGGTAGCATGTTTGAAGGCGGAGGGGAAGGATCCATTGGTTATGTTCTCCCTGTGTTTGCGTGGGTTTCCTCCCAAACCAAAAACATGCTGATAGGGAATGTAGACTGTGAGCCCTATATGGGGCAGTGACTGTCAATGTCTGTAAAGCGCTGTGGAATATGATGGTGCTATATAAGTAAGCATAATAAATAAATACCTTGTTGACCTGCTAACTCATTTTGGGGAGGGGGGTCCCCCAAAGAGGCCCAGGTGAACCCCCTGCTGACTGAGATTCAGAGGTCCCAACAGAACGAGGTTCTGTGCACCCTCCCCGGTCTGTTCTCCTGGAAGCCCGGGCGAACTGACCCAGCCACCCACCACGTGGATACAGGAAATCATGCCCCCATCCAGCGGCCGCCATATGGCGTCTCCTCGGAGGTATGGGCCCAGATGTGCAAGTACAACGGCGAGATGCTGGAACTGAGGGTGATTCAGCCCTCCCACAGCGCATGGACCACAGCTCAATGTGGTTACAGTCGATGACGTGTACCCTATACCGCGCATCGACAACTTACTGGACACATTAGGTAAGACCCAGTATCTGTCCATCATGGACTTGAGCCGGGGATACTAGCAGATCCCCCTTTCCCCAAAGGCACGGGAGCGGTCGGCCTTTATCACCCCTTTCGGACTGTACGAGTCCACTGTCATGCCATTCGGCATGAAGAATGCCCCTGCCACTTTCCAGAGGATGGTCAACTCCCTGCTGTCAGGATGTGAAGGGTTCATGGCTGCGTACCTGGATGACATCGTCATCTTCAGCTCCACTTGGGAGGAACACCTACAGCACCTGTCACAGGTGCTGGGGCAGATCCACCACGTGGGCTTGACCATCAAACCAGAAAAGTATCAGCTGGGCATGCGTGAGGTCCAGTACCTGGGACACCGGGTAGGTGGGGGAACCCTGAGACCAGAACCTGAGAAGCTGGACGTAATCATGTCCTGGCCAACCCCCCCGGGACCAAGCGACAGATGATGTCTTTCCTGGGCACAGCAGGGTACTATAGGAAGTTTGTACAGAACTATAGTGCACTTGCTGCTCCCCTGACAGACCTCACCAGAAGAGGTTGCCACAAGCCATCCAGTGGACGGATGCTTGTGAGCACTCCTTCCAGGCCCTGAAGGCGGCTCTAGCAAGCGCCCCTGTACTTTAGGTGTACGATGAATCCTGTCTGCTTGTACTACAGACAGACGCCAGCACCTAAGGTCTCAGTGCCGTGCTGAGCCAGCTTGACTCAGCGGGGCAAGAGCACCCAGTGCAATACCTCAGTAGGAAGCTTCTGCCGAAGGAGGTGGCCTACACCACGGTGGAGAAGGAATGCCTAGCAATTGTTTGGGCCTTGCAGCATCTACAGCTTTACTTGTATGGGCACCACTTCACCGTGTTGACGGATCACAACCCTCTGATCTGGATAAAACGTATTGCAGGTCAGAATGGACGATTGTTGCGCTGTAGGCTGGTGCTCCAGTAATACAATTTCGACATACGGCACAAGTCCGGCCGGGCCCATGGCAACGCCGATCGCCTATCCCGGCGCGATGAAGCTGTAGAGGTGCTCAAGGAAGAGGAGCATAGGCTCCTCCTTCCTCTAAACACCATCTAACAGAGGGTGGTGTGAAGATCAAGGAACTACATGTATTTGTGTACAAATATGTATCTAGCCGAGCCCTTCCCTCCCCCTAGTGGACCATTTGTTCAAACTCCCCTTAGCTCAGCTATAGGAAATTGGATCCCCGTTGCTGGTTAAGCACAGTCCCTCTGTTGTATTGTCCCAAGTAATTAACACATTCTTGCAAACCCCCCACCTCTCACCATGGGGTTTCCTGTTCAACCACGTTACACTGAGACTATCTGGCACCGCTGATAGATCAGAGAGATCATAGTTTTATGCCCATATCTCCTTAGGGGGGCACCCCACAGTTACCCCGATAAATTCTGTAGGTGCCCCAGAGAAAGACGCACGCGGAGGGTCCAATCATGTGAGCCCGAGACAGGTCTAGACATTCAACTCCCTACCCAAAGGGAATTGGGGTATCATCCTTGGTGTCTATACGATGGGGATCTCATCCCAAGTCCCACTTGCCTGACAATCCGGTCACCTGTTGAGGAATCAGGACCACTTTCTAGTCCAGGGGCTCCAAGCCGGTAGGTGTAACTTCCCTCCCCAGTGACGTCACTCTGGGCGGGGGCAGGGAAAACACAAAAGCCTGCCATGTGGGGGCCACATGGTCTTCTGTTGCTGAAAGCCACCTGGATAGCACTGCCCAGAGCTAGGGGGTGCTGCCTCTGGATTAGCATGCCCAGACGCATGCTTTTGGACTGAATCTAAGTACGCGCCCTGAGCTCAACATCCGGAGTCCAGAGAACCAATCACAGACTTGTGTTGGTAATATTCCCTTTTCTTCTGTTTATTCCCATTTTTATTTTGTGCACTGTGTCATGTTGCTTTCCACTTGTATTTGCTTGCTAACCGCTCCATGTATTCTCTGTATGTGTTCAGTGTCTAGTACCGACCCGTTCAGGGGTTAATAAATATATAAAATTTAGAAAGCTCGATTTCTATTATCCTATGGGCCCAGAACACTCACTGGAGGTGGGTGTGAGGTGATTGAAGCGATCTCAGGTATGCTGGAGGTGGCTTTGGTAGGACGAGATCCTTCACAATAGGTGTGGCTCAAATGTTCCACAATGCACCAAAATTGTGTCTTAAAATCCTGGCTCAGAGTAAGTCAACCAAACGGTGGTAGATAGTCTAAAGATAAGCCAGATTTAACATCCAGCATTAGTAAGTCTGGGCCAGAGTGTTTTTGCTTTTTTGTGGTGTTGAAGTCTGGGGCTTTTTTTTTTTTTTTAAACAGAGCATACTCTGGGTATGTCATCTTTCTGGAGCTTTTGCTGCATGCTTTTCCACAGGACTTCAAAAATGCAAGAAAGGGGCATGTTTTATTCCTACAAAATGAAAAAAACACAATGAAAAATGCTAGAAACTCAGATAAACTAATGATGTAAACTAATGATGGTTTAATTTGCAGTAAGAAAACCTGTTGTACATTCTTTTAACTTTATTTGCTAAATGATTTAGACAGTTTCTGTAGCTTTCCTGACAAGTGGACAGGACATGCAAAAAGTAAGTCAGATTTTCAAACAGCATCAGACACTTTGAAAAATCTGTTACAGTTAAAGACTAGCTAAAATCTAGTATA
Source organism: Leptodactylus fallax (assembly GCA_947044405.1). NCBI lineage: Eukaryota > Metazoa > Chordata > Amphibia > Anura > Leptodactylidae > Leptodactylus > Leptodactylus fallax. Next base: position 1,409,701 of record CAMRHE010000141.1, read on the forward strand.
AGTTTGCACTGCCTAAAACACATAAACATTGAAAAGCGGTTTACATAAGGAAACCTGCGGACCCCATAGTCTATAATGGGGTCCGTGTGGTTTCCGCTCGGTTTCCACGTTTCATGCGGAAACCACACGGACCCCGTTATAGTCTATGGGGTCCGCAGGTTCCCTTATGTAAACCGCTTTTCAATGCGTATAGGTTTCCGTTTGGGGGGGTCCCCAAGCGGACTCCCCGTACGGAAACCTAACGCAGATGTGAACTGGCCCTTAGACAGTATTAGTTTATTTGTCCAATGATGATTGTTACAAGCATTTATCTACACCAAACCTCCCACACTGCTTAGAGTTATGCACTGATGAGGGGGCCTGTAATGTAGATGATGATGGTTGTAGTTATTCCCCCAGTGCAGATCCTACTGTGATGTTTCTTTGCTGATGCTGGTTGTAGTGCCTTTGTACGTGTAGTGCAGGAATGATTAGCAGGAAACAGGAGTAACTTGCAATACAACTCACAGTTCTTTGGAGGGGATGCTCTCCCCTGCACTTCCTGGTTTTCAGCTCATTCATGCACGGAAAACGTGCAAAAACTGAAAGCCATATGCAGTGAGAGAAGAAAATATAGACCACCAAGAACAGAGAATCATGCTGACTTGTGAGCAGGACTGTAACCTAGGCAACCAGCTCTAAACACTGAGGAGAGAGATTTAGATGTATATGGCAAACAGAGCATTGATAGGTAAAGCAACGTATTGGGTACAACACTTCAGTTAGCTTCAGCTACAAGTCTTAATATGATCTTTGAGATGGGAATACCAATTTAACGCATATAGGTGCAAAATTCTTCAACAGGTTGCAAAACACTTCCAGTAATGGAGGCACTTTTCATCTGAATCCATCTGGACTGAGGCAGGGGTTCAGAGATGTTTCTCCTCAGAATCAGCAGGATTTTTACCATGTCCTATTATTTTTTTCCCAATATCCCAAAAGTGTGCTTTTGCTCAAATTCCATCTACAATGCCCAAGCTGCAGGATTAACCCCTTAAGGACATGACCTAGTTTTGATTTAATGACCCAATATTATTTTAAATTTTTTCATCATATTGCAAGAGCCATAACTTTTTTTTATTTTTTTGTTGACATAGCCATATATGGGCTTGTTTATTGTGGGATTAGTTAAATTTTTTTAATAGCATCATTTTTACAACACAAATCATTTAATAATTAACATTTTTTTAACTTTTTCTGGGAGAGGATGGGAAAAAAACCAGCAGTTTTGCCATTCACTTTTCCACTATAAATTATGCGCTATTCATTCTATGGTAAAAATAACATTCTTAATTTATTCTGCAGGTCAGTACGATTATATGATTATGTATAGGTTTTTTAACCCTTTCCCGACATTCGCCGTGCTATTACGGGACCCGAGCAGCCGCCATAGGCGCCGGGTTTCTGCTGTATTATACAGCAGACACCTGGCGATAATGCCCACGATCAATGTCCGCAATGATCGCAGGCATTTACCGGCGGCGTCCCTTTGCTATGACAGCCGGGAGCCTTGTGAAGGCTCCCAGGCCTGTCTTTCATTAACTGCTATTGCAGGCTACTCTATGTAGCCTGAAATAGAAGCACCAGTTTTTTGCAATGCATTAGCATTGTAATGCATTGCATTAGTGATCAGACCCCATGGGGTTCAAGATAAGGTGTCTAATAAATGCAAAAAAAAGTAAAAAAAAATATTAAAAGTTCAAATCACCCCCCTTTCCCTCGAACACATATAAAAGTAGTTAAATACTGTGAAACACATACACATTAGGTATTTCTGTGTCCGAAAATGCCCGGTCTACAAATCTATAAAAATATTTTTCCCATACAGTGAATGCCGTAAGTGCCAAACCACCGTTTTTTCACTGTTTTGCCTCTGATAAAAATTTGAATAAAAAGTGATCAAAGCAATAGTAATTCCCCAAAATGATATAACTAAAAAGTATACCTGGTCCCTCAAAAAAAGACGCACTATGCATCAATGTACACTGAAGTATAAAAAAGTTACGGGTGTCAGAATATGGCGACTTTTTAAAAAATATATATTTTTGCATAGTTTTGGATTTTTGTTAAGGGGTTCAAATGTAAATAAAACCATATAAATTTGGTATCCCCAGAATTGTACCGAAACATAGAATATAGATAACATGTCATTTTGGCTGTAGAGTGAATGCCGTAAAAACGAAGCCCGTAAGAAATGCACTTTTTCTTCAAGTCCACCCCATTCTGAATTTTTTTACAGCTTCCCAGTACATTGTACAGAATAATAAATGGTAGCATCATGAAAAAAAATTTGTCCCGCAACCATTAAGACCTCATTTGGCTCTGAGAACGGAAAAATAAAAAAGTTATTGGTTTGGAAAGGGGGGGGGAGAATCAAAAACGAAAAAAAAAAAAATCGAAAAAAAGGGTTAATGTATTACTACTATGACACTAAAAAAAAAATATTTTTTTAAGAAAGAATTTCTTTGAGTTGTCATATTCTGAAAATCATAACTTTTTTATTTTTCCATCAAAGGAGCTGTGTGACTGGGGAGCTGTGTGCCGTTTTTTTGCTTGGTAATGTAAAATTTTCATTGGTATCATTTTAGGATTCAAACAACTTATTGATCGATTTTTATTTTTTTTTCTTGGATGGCAAGACAAACAAAAATGGTTTTTTGGCATTATTTTTTTATTTTTATTTTTTATACCATTGATTGTGCAGGTGAAATAGCCTGATAATATTTATATGTCAGGTTGTTACGGAGGTGGCGATAACAAATACATGTAAGTTTGTTTTTTTTCATTTTTATATTTTAAAACAATTTAATGGAGAAAATTAGGGTTATGTGTTATGTTTTTTTTTATTTTATTTTTTTTACTTTTTTAAAATATTTTGTTAATTTATTTTTTTCAAGTTTCCCTAGGGTACTTTACCACTAGGGGGCGCGATCACCTGCTCAATACACTAAAATATAAGTGTATTCCAGTGTATTGTGCCTTTACTGAATTGTAACAGGCATTCTACTAAGATATGCATCCATTCCTGTTGTTGCAGTGGTAGCCTGGTTGTTGGTTACAGTTGGGCTCCCATGGTGATCGCACGGGCACTGCTTCTGAGCCTGCACCATCATGTACATATACGTGAAGATGCAGTAATTATCTGCATTCCTTGACATACATGTACGTGAAAATGCTGGAAGAGGTTAAAGTTCAACAAATCAAGAGCTAGGACTGGCCACAAGCTCAAAGAGGCCTAGTCAAAGGTTGTGCACAAATTCTCCTCAAAGTCTAAATGTGACACATACACTGCCTGACTGACCAAGAGCAAGGGGTGGGCGAAGCCACATTCAAAGGTCAATATTACAGCAGCCCATCACAAACGATCAGGGTATGGGAGCATCACTAAAGTACAACCAAATAGCAGGTACCTGGATGAGCAGGAACAGAGTTTAAATATCCCTCATGAGCTGCTAATTTGATCCCTAAAAACTGCAGAAGCTTCACAGGTTGACATGGTAACCTTAAAGAGACAGCAGCTAATCTGAGTTTCCTAACAGATATATGTGTTTGCATTATCGAATCATGCTTGTTTCTAAAGCAGTGCTCCCCGAGGGCCTATAGATTTTGAAGACCATCAGCCTTCTCTCTTGTGCACATGGATTTCCCCGGATTCTCTGAATCTTTTGTTATTATGTACTGTACTGTTGGATATTCAAAGCCTTTTCAATTATTTTAAGGAACATGTTTCTCAAATTATTCCAGAATTTTAGACACTGTTTTTTACACATTGGTGAACCTCTGACCATCTTCTGAGAGACTCTGACTCTCTAGCATGCTCTCTTTATATACAGTCTTGTGACTTAGTTAAAAATTGACCATTCAGCTGTTTTTCAATAGTGTCACTTACTTTTCCAACCTTTTGTTAACACTGTCCCAGCTTTTTGAGCTATATTACTGCCATTAATTTCAAAATTAGTTAATTTTTTCAGATGACATGGAAAAATGTCTAAATTTCAACTTTTAACTTGACTTTTCACTTTTGTGTTCCATGTTCTATTGCGAATAAAATATAGTTATATGAAATTTCCAAATTATTTAATTCTTGTTTTCTTTATATTGTACACAGAAGCCCAACCTTTTTGGAATTTAGGCTGTATATATTTTGGGTGATTGACTATACTATGTAAAAATTTGCATTGCTAGCTAATTTTCTTTTGTAAAGATACGATGTTGAGGTAGTACACATACAGTACAGACCAAAAGTTTGGACACACCTTCTCATTCCAAGAGTTTTCTGTATTTTCATGACTATAAAAATTGTAGATTCACACTGAAGGCATCAAAACTATGAATTAACACATGGGGAATTATATACTTAACAAAAAAGTGTGAAACAACTGAAAATATGTCTTATATTCTAGGTTCTTCAAAGTAGCCACCTTTTGCTTTGATTACTGCTTTGCACACTCTTGGCATTCTCTTGATGAGCTACAAGAGGTAGTCGCCTGAAATGGTTTTCACTTCACAGGTGTGCCCTGTCAGGTTTAATAAGTGGGATTTCTTGCCTTAATAAATGGGGTTGGGACCATCAGTTGTGTTGTTCAGAAGTCAGGTGGATACACAGCTGATAGTCCTACTGAATGGAGTGTTAGAATTTGTATTATGGCAAGAAAAAAAGCAGCTAAGTAAAGAAAAATGAGTGGCCATCATTACTTTAAGAAATTAAGGTCAGTCAGTCCGAAAAATTGGGAAAACTTTGAAAGTGTCCCCAAGTGCAGTGGCCAAAACCATCAAGCACTACAAAGAAACTGGCTCACATGAGGACCGCCCCAGGAAAGGAAGACCAAGAGTCACCTCTGCTGCGGAGGATAAGTTCATCCGAGTCACCAGCCTCAGAAATCGCAGGTTAACAGCAGCTCAGATTAGAGACCAGGTCAATGCCACACAGAGGTCTAGCAGCAGACACATCTCTACAACAACTGTTAAGAGGAGACTGTGTGCAGCAGGCCTTCATGGTAAAATAGCTGCTAGGAAACCACTGCTAAGGACAGGCAACAAGCAGAAGAGACTTGTTTGGGCTAAAGAACACAAGGAATGGACATTAGACCTGTGGAAATCTGTGCTTTGGTCTGATGAGTCCAAATTTGAGATCTTTGGTACCAACCACCGTGTCTTTGTGCGACGCAGAAAAGGTGAACGAATGGACTCTACATGCCTGGTTCCCACCGTGAAGCATGGAGGAGGAGGTGTGATGATGTGGGGGTGCTTTGCTGGTGACACTGTTGGGGATTTATTCAAAATTGAAGGAATACTGAACCAGCATGGTTACCACAGCATCTTGCAGCAGCATGCTATTCCATCCGGTTTGCGTTTAGTTGGACCATCATTTATTTTTCAACAGGACGATGACCCCAAAAACACATCCAGACTGTGTAAGGGCTATTTGACTAAGAAGGAGAGTGATGGGGTGCTATGCCAGATGAACTGGCCTCCACAGTCACCAGACCTGAACCCAATCGAGATGGTTTGGGGTGAGCTGCACCACAGAGTGAAGGCAGAAGGGCCAACAAGTGCTAAGCATCTCTGGGAACGCCTTCAAGACTGTTGGAAGACCATTTCAGGTGACTACCTCTTGAAGCTCATAAAGAGAATGCCAAGAGTGTGCAAAGCAGTAATCAAAGCAAAAGGTGGCTACTTTGAAGAACCTAGAATATAAGACATATTTTCAGTTTCACACTTTTTTGTTAAGTATATTATTCCACATGTGTTAATTCATAGTTTTGATGCCTTCAGTGTGAATTTACAATTTTTATAGTCATGAAAATACAGAAAACTCTTGGAATGAGAAGGTGTGTCCAAACTTTTGGTCTGTACTGTATATAGTAAATAAAATTATTCATCCATGCAGCAATGTTTCATTCCTTGCAAAAGTCTTTTTATTTGCATAAATGGCCATTGTGTGGGCAGAAACAATGTTGTATAAAGAATGGAACAGTAAGCAGACAGCTCTGTTGTCTGTGTCATGGCCAGACTAGGGTACTGCAGATCAGCTCCCATTGACTTGAAAGGGAACTAAACTGCAGTAACTCAGTTCAGCCACTACACAGAGAACAGAGCTATCCATTCTCTGTGCATCAGTTACTGAGAACATCTGATTCATGGGGTGTTGGATGTCAGATACCCACTAATCTGATATTGATGACTTATTGTTAGGATAAGTCATGAATACTTTTAGCATGGTAAACCACGTTAATATTACTTTTTGCTACATGTCACTATTTTAAATGGAGGGTAGAGAGTTTTATTTATCTATATGATATGTAAAAATATTGGTGCATCTTGGGAGAACACAGTGGTGTTGCATGGCCCCACACCAGTTTATGGGTACCATATTATAGATCCATAAAACACAGATCCATGATACAGTCATGTACATAGGACATAAGTAAAGTTAGTATTTGTTTGTTTTATGTTTGCCCTAGTTTCTTAGTAAAAAATTTAGCTAATAAAAACTGCATTAGAATACAAATGGTCTGTATTGGAAACATAGCCACTAATAGCCCAATTTTTTAAATGTAGTTTAGAAGAAGCAAATTGTCTGCCAGTGTGAACAAGGTCTAAGAGGTTTGAAAGAACTGAGAATCATAGACAAATGATAAAGCAATAGCAAAGAGGAACAATAGGTTGGTAAAATTGAGAAGTTAGATTCTATGTTCTGTGACAACTGTTATGCTATTGCTGTATATATAGCATTTTCAGAGGCATGTTTCTAAAATAGCACAGAAACCACTTTTCTGCATGACTTATGCAGCAACTTAACCCCTATTTCCAGAAAGGGCATTTAAAGGCTGCAAGGAAAATGTAATAATGATTTCACATGAAGTACTGGTAACGTGAGGTCCTTCCACCAAAGCACCATTATTTATCTTCTACGGTCTACCTCGAATATTCTATTTATCTTCTTTTCTGCATGGCTAGGCCTTTTGTACAGCTGTATTTTGAAGTAGAGCAATTATCTTAAAACAGTTATTCGAAGCGGAGTAGACACATAAATGTATCTTTCTCCTGTGTTCCTCAGTGATAAACATCTATCTTACGTGACCTCTTGATTACTGAAGCCTTCCATAGATGTATTCTTTGGTCTGTGACTCTATATTCTGCTGGGATGAGCTTTAAATATCACTCTCTATGATTAATTGTAAGTTAATTAAATCTATTACTGAAACAAAGGGAAGGCAATGAGCTATAGAATCTTTGAAACATTGAGGAAAATTATATGTCTCTCCATTTTGCTTATTGACAGTGATGGAGGAGTGGTTAGTCGGCCCCTGCTGCTAAGCTGCCTTTTCTTTCTGACCACACGGGTCCACTCAAGCAAAGAAAGACTTTATGTAGAGTGTATTGTCAAAATAGCCCTAATGGGATTTTGTGTGGATGCAACCTTTTACCTCAACTCATTTAATACCATTTCTAAAGTATCCATGATTACCTTTACCCATGTACAAACAAATATTAACCTATTTATTGCCCACACAAAATGAAGGCTGTAAGCAAGGTGGCAGGAGTAACAAAAAGCATGTATGTAATATATTTTTGTATCAATAGTCTCCATAGATTTTGTTGAGGGACTATATGGCTTATAATATGCAATGGGACAAACTTCTTCTGGGATTAGACATTTTTCTAATGCAACTTTTCTGACTTGTTCTATTTTGTACTAGTGTGTTTTATTATGAGAATTTTATGACTATTTCTCAAACTAGTTCATAAATGTCAAATAAATAATAATGTAATAAGGTATTGCGTGCCGATAATTTATAATTATAAAGACTAGGAGAGTCACCCACCAGTATCCAGACGCATTAAAACATAATTTTATTATAATATAAATATTAAAATACACGAGAAAGACTACAACATAAATAAAGAACTTGTATGAAAGAGGGGAAGGTAGGTCAAATATAGGACCTGTTTAATATCACACTACTACTGTGTATGAGGTATGTGGATATATAAACCTATCCCAAATAACCCTTACAATTCCACGTTAAACTAGCAGCAATTGGAAATTACGATCATGCTTATAACTTGAAAAAGGGAGTTCTACCTAGCCTCAACCATTTAAAGTATCAAACTCCTAATGCCACCTTGGTAACACAGCGGCCATTTCAAACCGTAACATCCCACTAAAACACTATTTGGGCTATTTAAGGTAACCTTTTAGGACTAACAGAAACTCTACCTAGCAACCATACCAACACTTAGCATATCGGCTGGTTTAAGTTATAATGTCCTATTAAAACCTTATATCACAGCAGCTACCTTTCACCAAGAAATCCCACTCACACGCCTAATAGAGTGTTATAAATAAGATCTCAGGACTAAAAAGCGCTCTGCCCATTATCCACAGTGTTATAGTGTCCAATGCTCTATGCTACCTTCATATCACAGCAACTGATTTTTAACCATGATATACTACTAACACCTGTATACACCTAACGCACGTTTCCTGTGTCAGAATATACAGCGATACTGACACATTCATCAGAGGTATGTATCTTTATCTCAAAGAGCCACTAAGGTAAGTATGTTATAGTATCATAGGTATATCACCCTTCCTCAACATACACTCCCGCTCCCCCATCGGCACTAGTGTTTGGCCGCATGGAGCCACAGACGTCGCGAACAAGAAGAGGGGGCGGCGGCTTCATCAAGGCATCGCAGGTAGGTGAGGATAACTTTTTTTTTTTTATATATATAAATAGGCTGTAACCTGCTGGAGTATCCCCAGCAGGTAACGGCCTATTTATTTACCTACCCCGCGTCTGTTCGTGGCCGCCTCCGCTTCCCCTTCTGCTATGGGACTCAGAAGGAGAAGTGGATGCCGCTGTGAGCAGCCGCGGGCATCGGTAAGTGAGGCCGCGGGCCTCAAATACTACTATTATTATACTCCAGGGTCTTTTCAGACCCCGGAGTATAATAATCGGAGGCCCAGGGGAGGTGAGAGAACTTAAAAACATATCCTACTTACCTCTCCTGCGATCCGGTGTTACTCCGAGCAGGCTTGGGGACTCTGGTGACGTTATCAGGTCGTGTCGCCGGCTTGATCACGTGACGTGTGCATGCAATTAAACAGGGCCGAAAGCCGCAAGGAGTGCACCAGTGTCCATGATAGGTAAGTAACAGTGGTTTTTATGTTTGTCACCTCCCCTGGGTCTCCAACCGTTATACTCTGGGGTCTGAAAAGACCCCAGAGTATAATAATAGTTCATGGGTGGGCCACTATGGGGCATAATACCGTGTGCAGGGGTCACTGTGGAGCATAATACAAGTGCAGGGGTCACTACGGAGCATAATACCCTGTGCAAGGGCCACTATGGAGCATAATACCAGTACAGGGGTCACTATGGATCATAATACCAGTGCAGGGGCCACTATGAAGCATAATACCAGTGCAGGGGCCACTATGGAGCATAATACCAGTGCAGGGGCCACTGTGGAGTATAATACCGTGTGCAGGGGCCAATATGGAGCATAATACCGTGTGCAGGGGCCAATATGGGGCATTATACCATGTGCAGGGGCCACTAGGGAGCATAAAACTGTGTGTAGGGGTTGCTGTAGAACATAATACCGTGTGCAGTGGCCACTGCAGGGCATAATACTGTGTGCAGGGGCCACTATGGAGCATAATACCGTGTGCAGGGGCTGCTGCAAGGCATAATATAGTGTGCAGGGGCTGCTGTGGAACATTATAGTGTGTGTAAATGGGGCACTATAAACAGGGGCTATGGCACCTGTTTATATTATACGCTGTCTGTTTATAGTGGCCGTGTAATGAAATTCCTGCCTTGTCACATACTGTAGACATGTACAGGACGAGGCTGTAGTTACATTACATGGACGCTATAGATGAATGACACTATGTAAACAGAGAAGCGGTCATGGCGCTTACACAGGTACCATTCAAACAGCTGATCAGTGGGGGTCCTGGGTTTTTGAGCCCCACTGATTAATTTATTAATGACCTGGAAAACCTTTTTTAATTAGTTAACACCTGGGGCATTATTAATAAGGGGCACTATTTATACAGGGTACACACGGACATTATTAATATAAAGATGCACTTGGGAGTATTTTTCATTATGGAGGATTATATCATATATTTTATAATTGGGGTAGCAGCAGTATGGGGGCTTTGTGTAGGTGAGGACAATGTGGGTCGGGTGCCTGGAAAAGTGAGGAGCCAAAGATGTCTGTGTTGCAAACTTTACAGAGACAAGTCACAGCTGGAAGAAGTGGTCATGGCGGTCAAAAGGGAAGAGAAGGGAAATGTGAAGGATTAGTCAGAGACGTCACCTGTAAGTCACAAAATGTTACTACACTGTATTCATCTAAATGATAGAGGATAAATACCTGATTGATGGGTGTCTGTCTGATGAGACCCCCACTGAACCTGAGAATTGTTTTTTTTCCCCCCAGTGGGTGGGAATTCAGCCTGACCACAGCCATATATATAGGTGTGTCACTTGGTGGATGGACGAACCCGCGTGGCTCTCATTCACTTCGATGGGAGTGCCAAAGATAGCCGAAGTCCAGTATTCAGCTATCTGCGTCGCTCCTATTATAGAGAATGGGGGCCACGTGGGCTCGTCCATCCACCAAGCAGAAGATGTGTGAAGTTATTGTCATTGTTAATACCGTGTTGTTGATCTGATACTGAAGTAATACAGGAAGAAGAATTCTTAAAAACTGTTTTATAACTTTGTGTATTGTGTATATTGTGCGACGATAACAGTGTGTTAAACTAGTAGCATGGAAACTCAATTTTTTTTTTTGGGGGGGTGGCGTCTTTCTATAGTCCGCCTCAGGCAGCAAAGAGGCTAGGTTCACCACTGCCGAAGATGAATCTTTCTCCTCACCGCTGTCAATTTGAAAATGTCTGGTGGCAGGGGTCTGGACAGCTGGCAGTCATAGTCCGAGTTCGGATCGCAGTCCGCCAGTTGAGTATCCCTGACCTAGACCATGGCATTTTAGAGGCTAAATATCCAAGAACAAAGTTATATCTATCCAAACTGTTACAGCAGGACTCTGACTTTCAGTTACAACCAGATTCCATGGTGATCACACTGGTACAGCTCCTGTGCCCATTCAATCACCATGATATACATGTAGGAGGAGGTCCTTTTAGGGATTGTGCAGGACTCAAAACCATGGCTTATTTCTTCTTTTCAGGAAGTGACATTATGTCCTTTGGTCACATGGCAATACCACATGAATGGGACTGGGCTGCAGCATGGCCGTGGTACCAATGGACATGATGTCACTTCCTGAGAAGAAGAAAGCAGCTATGTATTTGAGTCCTGCACAGCCCCTTTAACCATTTTATTTCAGTTTACTATGTATCATACTTATCACCTCCAGGAATGTCCAGGGGGCTTCTGAAATAAGGGAAGATCTCCCAGACTTTCGGAAGAGCTGGGGAATCTCCCAGACCCTGGCAGCTCTCTATTAGCTTCTATCTGATGTGCTATGTGCAGGTCACGTCACAAAAAGGAATGTGGCCAGCACATATCCATACTCACATCACAAAAAAGGAGTGGCACCACCCCAAATGAATGTGGTCTCAATAGAAGGGGGCATGGCCGCAGATGGTGCCCTGTCTCTCCCTTAACATTGCCAACAAATGTTGGCAAGTGTGGTATATGTCTTCAGAATAAAAAATGATTACTGAAAAAAAATGAAAGATACTATTTGCATAAATATCCAACAATTCAAACAAAAAAATTAATAAGGAGTTTTTTTTTAACTTTAAAGAGTAAACTGGTTTCCCATAAAAATACTGTCTGTAACTATGGGGGATATTTATGAAACTGTTCCATAGCAACTAATCACAGCACAGGTTTTAAATATTAGCGTAAAAAATTGAAAGCTAAGTTGTGATAGGTTGCTGTGAGCAGCAATAGACAGCAAACTGGTGAGAGTTACACTAAAAAATCTAAACTAGTGCCTGACAGGTGTAGATTTAATTTCTGTCACACAGGACCACCTGTGGTATGTCAAAATTATTCAGAGGCCCAGCTGTGCCCATTTTGTGGCAAAAACTGCAGTCAGATACAGTTGTGCTAAAAAGTTTACATACCCCGGCAGATTTTTGGGGTTTTTTTGGCCTTTTTTCAGAGAATATGAATGATAACACAAAAACTTTTTCTCCACTCATGGTTAATGGTTGGTTGAAGCCATTTATTGTCAAACTTCTGTGTTTTCTCTTTTTAAATCATAATGACAACCAAAATCATCAAAATGACCCTGTTCAAAAGTTCACATACCCTGGTGATTTTGGCCTGATAACATGCCCAGAAGTTGACACAAAGGGGTTTGAAAAGGCTACTAAAGATGACATCCTCACCTGTGACCTGTTTGCTTGTAATCAGTGTGTGCATAAAAGCTGAGTGAGTTTCTGGGATCCAGACAGACTGTTGCATCTTTCTTCCAGCCACTAACATTTCTGGATTGTGAGTCATGGGGAAAGCAAAAGAATTGTTCACGGATCTATCGGAAAAGGTAGTTGAACTGTATAAAACAGGAAAGGGATACAAAAAGATATCCAAGGAATTGATAATGCCAGTCAGCAGTGTTCAAACTGTGATTAACAAATAGAAACTCAGGGGCTCTGTAAAAACCAAACCACAGTCAGATAGACCAACCACAATTTTGGCCACAACTGCCTCGAAAATTGTTCGGGATGCAAAGAAACACCCACACAAAACATCAGCTGAAATACAGGACTCTCTGAAAACTATCGTTGTGGCTGTTTCAAGATGCACAATAAGCAGGCACTTGAAGAAAAATGGGTTGCATGGTCGAGTTGCCAGAAGAAAGCCATTACTGCACAAACGGCACAAAGAATCTTGCCTTCAATACGCCAAACCGCACAGAGACAAGCCTCAAAACTTCTGGAACAAGGTAATTTGGAGTGATGCGAGTAAAATCTAACTTTTTGGCCACAACTATAAACGTTACATTTGGAGAGGTGTCAACAAGGCCTAAGATGAAAGAAACACCATTCCTACTGTAAAGCACGGAGGTGGATCACTGATGATGTGGGGATGTGTGAGCTTCAAAGGCACAGGAAACTTGGTCAAAGTTGAAGGAAAGATGAATGCAGCACGTTATCAGCAAATACTGGAGGCAAATTTGCACTCATCAGCCAGGAAGCTGCGCATGGGACGTACTTGGACGTTCCAACATGACAACGATCCAAAACACAAGGGCAAGTCGACCTGTCATTGGCTACAGCAAAAGAAAGTGAAGTTTCTGGAGTGGCCATCTCAGTCTTCTGACCTCAATATCATTGAGCCACTGTGGGGAGATCTCAAGCGCGCAGTACATGCAAGACAGCCCAGGAATTTACAGGAACTGGAGACTTTTTGCCAAGAAGAATGGGCAGTTTTACCATCTGAGAAAATAAAGAGCCTCATCCACAACTACCACAAAAGACTTCAAGCGGTCATTGATGTTAGAGGGCACAATACACGGTATTAAGAACTGGGGTATGTGAACTTTTGAACAGGGTCATTTTGATGTTTTTGGTTGTCATTATGATTTAAAAATAGAAAACACAGACGTTTGACAATAAATGGCTTCAACCAACCACTAACTATGAGTGGAGAAAAAGTTTTTGTGTTATCATTCATAGTCTCTGAAAAAAGGCCAAAAAACCAAAAAATCTGCCGGGGTATGTAAACTTTTTAGCACAACTGTATATACTGTATGTAAATATTGACAGATGAACACAGTTTTTGTGGGTTTATTTTAGCACTTTTGGTGTGTCTTTTGGGTATATGGAATTTTCTTTAAATACAGCATGCTCTAAGTTTATCTTGATAGACATTTTCCCATAGAATTTTTAATGTAAAAAACACATTTTAAACCAACATCATAAAGCCTAAAAAATTGTCACAAAAACTGTATGCAAAGGAAGCCAAAGTAAAAGTTGTAATCCAGACAAAAACTGTTTGTGTTATGTGCACCTAAAATCTTGAACTAAAAGGATCAGTGTGTAAATGATTTCTGAAAAACTGAAATTAATAAAATAAAAAATAGAATTTGGTACACTATTGACCCATTTCTAAATATTTTTGTATTTGTGAAGGAAATGCAAACCATATTTAATGCTCTTGGTACCAAAATCTAGAGTTTATCTCAGAAAGCAGGGAAAGTTTTAACAACTAAACATATTAATAACTATATACCCCACTTCCTACCCTCCCTATCCAGCCTGTGAGTGGAACAGCACTGGAACTGAATCTATACGCTAGAAAAATACATAAATAATGCTTTCATTCTGAATAGTGGATTCTGGAAACAAATAGATGATATTTCTTCACTAAAGCTGTAAAATAAGGAAAATAAGATATTCATGCCAGTATAATATTAAACAAGAGCCAAACGTGTCATATAAAAGAATGATATCTGAAAGTCAGTGGCAGATTAGCAGTACATATGAAAGTGATAAAACAACCCATGTCTAAAGCCATCAATCTATTACGTCAGAAACCAAAGGACAAGGTTGAGCAATGGTTACAAGGTCTAGCAAGGGCTCAGTGATCCAGAAAGCTAGAACTGTCAAAAAATACAACTTAACCATAAATATAAGTTCAGAATTAAAACACCTACTAATTTCTTAGAAGGTTACTGTTGCTAAGATTAAACCAGTTTTAAAAGGGCTTTAAAATATCAACAACCTTTTGAAAGTTCTTTTTCTAGTATTTTATAGTATATTTTCATAATTATAGCTTATTCTTATATTGTACATACATTTTTATGTGTTTGTATGATCTTTTTAAAACAGAATTCTCAGGTCTTAGTTTTCAGTGGATAATAGTTCTAGACATAGATGATACGGCACTCAGCCAGTTGTGGAGGTGCACAGAGAGGGACTCAATCCGTATTCTCAATGAGAAAAAAATACTCCGGCACTCTGTTAATGTTTATTATACTTACTCATACAGCACCATCATATTCTGCAACGCTTTACAGACATTTTCAGTCACTGTCCTATATAGGGCTCACAATCTATATTCCCTATCAGCATGCAAACACGGGGAGAACATACAAACTTCTCGTAGATGTTGTCCTTGGGAAGATTCAAGGCTGCAGTGCTAACCACTGAGCCACCATGCTGCCCTATTTGA
Source organism: Leptodactylus fallax (assembly GCA_947044405.1). Taxonomy (NCBI): domain Eukaryota; kingdom Metazoa; phylum Chordata; class Amphibia; order Anura; family Leptodactylidae; genus Leptodactylus; species Leptodactylus fallax. The sequence continues at coordinate 1,424,919 of CAMRHE010000141.1, forward strand.
AAAATCCTCCAATTAGTGCTTATTAAGTGTGTCCACACAATATTACAGTGCAAATTATAACATATAAAAAATCTTCTAGGTTTAGATAGAGTAGCAAATGTAGCCAATATTCTGGTATACATTACAAGGTATTGTGGTATATACAAATAGAAAATTAGACAAAAGCTACTCTAAAACAAATGCATATAAGCATATATTCCATATGAAGATATATAAGTCAAATACTGGACAGTATAATGTCTTGGAGGTAGATCAACAATGGATGTCAGACTAGAGGACAGCTTTCTAATACATGGAAAAAATAGCTGTAATGAAAATAATGAAAATTTTACTGGATATTTAGGAAAATAGGAGCACAGAAAGCCATTGTACATCCACATACAGGCAAAAGGTTCCCCATTAAGGATTACTATACTTGTTACACCAACTATGCAATCTACATAATCAGATGTCCATGCGGATTGGCTTACATTGGAGAAGCAACTCAGGCAATCCACAATAGGATCTCAAAGCATAAATCCACTATACGCACAGGAAAATTACTGTTACCAATACCTTTCCATTTCCATCAAGCCAAATATTCTTTTTCACAGTTGAAATGTGATTGAACATATTCAGAAACAAAGGCGAGGAGGCGACTGTATTAAAAAAACTCAAACAGAGACAGAGGCATTCGGGATCCACAAATTTCAAATCTTAGAACCCAGAAGCCTCAATACATCAGAACAACATCAGAAGTTTTTGTTGAATTCCTCTAAGTCTAGTATGTAACTATTAATCATGGTCCTTTATCTCTTTTAGGATTCGCTAAACCCTAGGATGTTGTTATGTTTGTCTCCGAACAGAATAGTAGCAAACAAACATGTGAAATACACTGGTTTATTTAAGAAATGCAAAGTAAACAAAGGCAGATAAAATAAATGAAAATCAAAGCAAAATAGGCAGGTGGACAATAGCAGGGGAATTATCCCTAACACTTCACCCTGGCTACACCTACCTAGCGCCAGAGTTTTCCTCTGATAATAGGACACCTCACAGGAACCTAAATAGAGACCCTAGAAGTTAGCCCTAAAAGGAACTCCGGAGGACAATGCACACACACTCACAAAGCCCACTACACAGTCACCCTGACAGCTGGCCAGAGAGTAAACAGACTAGGCTAGTATACAGAACCAAACAGACTGTAGAACTACAGGTAACAGGAAAGGCTGAACACAAGAATATAACCAGTAGAGAACTGGAGTAAAGCCCCAGCTTAAATTGCACACCAGACTGGCCCGGACAGATGTGCCCAGTCAGTTGTTACTACCGGCTCTTCCGTTTTTGTCTTTGTTTTCTTTTTTGTTTCTCGCCTACCTTTCCTATTCTATTAACTCACCCCTTCCTAGTTTTCTTTCCCTCTTCCTCCTTTCCGTTCTTCTCCTCTTTTTTTCCCCTCCTTTCCCATTCCTTTTTTTCCTTTGAATTTCACAATTTCTGCTTTATCCCATTCATTCCCATTTATACTGTATTTTTCGGCATTCAAGCCGCACCTTTTTCCCAAAAAATTTGGGAGGAAAATGGGGGTGCATCTTATAGTCCGAATGTAGTGGGTGGATGGGGGAAGTGACGGTGGAGCAGGGTTGCCCCGAGTGGTATGGGGCCTACAGCCAGGGAAAAGTCTGATTCTCTGTCCGCTATACACATAGTCTGACCAGGGGAGGTGAGTAGAAATAGCAAACAATTATACTCACCTCTCCTGGGCTTCCGACAATCCACAGCATCCTGTTCGGGGCACTTCTGGCCTGTGATTGAGTTCACGTGCCCCATGGGCCTCATGGGTCACTGCTGGGGCCTGTGATTGTGCCCCAAAAGTCACATGGGGCGCGCTGGCATAATGACATCATCACTCCTCCCTTGACTGCTGAGGCGCAATAACAGGCCCCAGAAGTGACGTCTGGGATGTGTGACCTCAGTCACATGCAGAACAGGACCAAAGAAGATGCTGAAGAGAACAGAACAGAGGGAGGAAGCCCAGGAAAGGTGAGTATAAGTGTTTGTTATTTTTAATCACTTCCCCTGGACCTCCGATTATTATACACTGAGGTCTGAGGAGACTCCAGTGTATAATAATAGCACGGAATACTGTAGAGCATATTATACTGTGTCAGGGCCACTGTGGGGAGCATATTATACTGTGTGGGGGCGACTGTGGGGAGCATATTGTACTGTGTGGGGGCCACTGTGGGGAGCATGTTATACTGTGTGGGGGCCACTGAGGGAAGCATACTGTACTGTGTGGGGGCCTCTGTGAGGAGCATATTGTACTGTGTGGGGGCTACTGTGCAGAGCTTATTGTACTGTGTAGGGGCCATTGTGGGGAGCCTATTGTACTGTGTGGGCGCCACTGTGGGGAGCATATTATACTATGTAGAGGCTACTGTGGGGAGCATATTGTACTGTATGAGGGTCACCTATCAAAGTGGCCCTGTACTTGTTGCAAAACTACAGCACCCATCATGCTTGGACATGTTGGGATGATGGGAGCTGTAGCTTGGCAACAGCTGCAGAGCCTCACAGGTTGTGCAAAACTGCTGTCCCCATACAAGAGTGGGAGTGAGTCCTCTTCATCGGTGTCTGGTCTAGGAGCAGAGCTTGGTAGAGTGGTTGAGAGTACTCGGCCTATCTGGTGGCCATTAGAGTTCAGTCTAGCAGTTTGTGGTGACAGGGTATGCTAGCTCTGCACACTGAGCCCTGCAGTTCCCAACACAGCCCCTGAGGAGGAAGATATAGCCCAAGGCTCTTGATGAGAGAGCCCTGAGATAGGGAAACTAACTGTCTGACATTTTGGACATTGTGCCAGGAGGAATGGAGAATTCCTCTGACAGGAGGTGTTATCCTGGCACCTTCTACAAGGTAACCAGACCCCTGTCAGGAATACCCTGGAGTACAGCCCCAAGTATCTGCAGCTGGAGAAGGCTGAGGAGTAGAGTAAGAGTTGGAGTGGAGTACGGCATCCTCCCAAGACCAAGGCTAGGGGAGTTGAATATTGGGAGACTCTAACCCCCATTTGGAAGCTGCTTGTTTTCACTGTTCAGTTGCTGAGTAAAGTTCAATCCTGTTTCAACTGCACCACTGCCTTCCTAAGTTGTTTCTGAATTACCATCAGGGCCCTTCCGAACACCATTACACCGGCTCAGGGTAGAGTGGTCCCCTCTCCAACTGGATGCGCCCCGGGGGAACTACTACCACCACCATCAGATAGCAAAGCAGGCCCCCTTCATCAGTATCTGGCCTAGGAGCAGAGCTGGGGAGAGTGATTGAGAGTACTCGGCCTATCTGTTGGCACGTTGTCTGCCACTAGTACTCCCATCCTCCAGTTCCCTCCATCTGGGCTGCGGCACATGTATTAGAAAGCTGGGCACCTGTCATCTAGTCTGACATCCATTGTTGATCTACCTTCAAGACATTATATTGTCCATTGTTTGGCCTATATATTTTCCTATGGAATTGCTTATACTCATTTGTTTTGGAGTAACTTTTATCTCAATTTTGTCTCATTTTTTATTTGTATATACCACAATACCTTGTAATGTATACCAGAATATTGGCTGCATTGCTACTCTAAGTCTAGGAGATTTCTTATATGTTATAATTTACACTGTAATATTGTGTGGACACACTTAATAAGCACTAATTATGATATGTATATATGTTAACAGTCAACTGATGAATGTCTTACACAGACCGAAACATCTCTTTTTCTGGATATAAATAAACTTATTGAAGCGTTTTTCAGGTAAACATTAAGAGAGTGCCAGAGTATTCTTTTCTCAGCTGGTAACCAAAATGGAGAAATCTCTAGTTAAAAACAGTTGAGAAATTATTTTTGTTTGCAGCATATTGGTAATACAAAGTGAATATGGGAGAAATCACTCTGCCAACTCTTAGAGCATTGCTAGAGAGAACTTTAGAACTTGTTTTCTGCTAACAGAAAGTACAATAGGTTATTAAAGTATATTCCAAAAAATGTTCACCAAACAACCTCCCACACAATAGTTTAAGAAAAGTGAAACAACAGTTACATTTTAAATATATTATCCAAATTTTGCAAAAAGAATAACAGCAGCAAATGTATTACAATACCAAAATATATACTCACCTCTCTGATCCCCCATTGATCTAGTATAGAAGCTCAGGCAATCCCCGTTTTTTTATAATAGCAGCCGACATGTCACTGCTGCAACCAATCATTGGCTTAGTGGTGATACTAAGTGGCATCATGGCTTCCATCACACCAGTAAGAAACTAAATACCCTTATGCAAATGTCAACCAGATATTAGACTTAAAACTTACGCCACAAAGTGGCATGCACTATGGGTTTTACATCCATTGTATGTGAATTTCTGCTCCCTTTTTCACTCACGATGCAAAGGTCGGGTATTTTTTTCAGCACGCCTTATAGAAGAACAAGCTTCCAAATTTCCATCATGGAAATTCTACAATGTGTTCATTCCAACTCCTCCTCACTATGTTCCAATCTATTGGCCTCAAGGGCATTGCACTCTTGGTTTTCTTCCTATCTTTCTGGTGTATCATTTGCTGGTGCTATTTCTTTTCCTTTTGCTTTTAGGTTCCTCATGGCTTGGTCCTAGGCCCCCTCCTCTTTCCTCTCTATGAAGCCCATATTGGACAAACCATCAACAGATTTGGCTTTCACTACCATCTTTATGCTGATGACACTCAATTATATACCTCATTCCTTACATCACCCCTACCCTAGTACAGAATGCCAGTAACTATTTCTCTGCTGTCTCTAACATCATGTCTTCTCTTTATCTAAAACGGAATTTTTAAAAAACTGAACTTCTTGTGTTCCCTCCATCTACTAACCTACTTAACCCAGATATCTCAATTTCTGTCTGTGGTCTTACTATAAAACCGAGGCAGAATGCCCGCTGTCTGGGGGTTGTATTTGAATTGGATCTCATCTTTGTCCCACATATTCAGACACTTCAAAAACATCTCCTGAATATGCCCTTTTATCATAGTGGAAACATCAAAAAACCTCATTGTCGCTCTGATTCTCTCTTGTCTCTACTATTGCAATTCTCTACTAATTGGGCTTCCTCTTAGTTCACTAACCCTTCTACAATCTGTCCTGAATGCAGCATCCACACTCATCTTTCTGCCCAACCTTGTGTCAGTCGCTGCACTGGTTACCCATCCACTATAGAATACCATATAAAATTATCACACTCACTTATAAATCCATCCATAGCACTGCACCTCACTACATCTCCTCCCTCATCACTGTCTACCACCCCAACTGTCCTCTCCATTCTGCCAATGACTTTAGACTTGTATCCTTTGTTATCAAACATCCCACTCCCGTTTCCAAGACTTTTATTGAGATGCACTGGTGCTCTGGGCAATCTGAGTAATACCCTACTACAGTAACTTCAAACCCTAAAGTCACATCTGTTAAGGTAGGCTTATCAAATGACCTGACCACATTGTTCTACATTCCTTCACAGTAAGCTAACATTTCTTATCCTAAGTTATCTTTCCTTCTCTATTCCTCAGAACCTGACCCCTACATTTAGAGGTTACCCTGCACTCCACGCACATAGTATCTGTATATTCACATATACCAGCTATTGATGGACTCATACAGCTTTAGTTATATGAGCATATCTATTAATAGATGGGCTGGGCCATTGTACCTCTTGTGTCCTCATATTTCCTTATAGATTGTAAGCTCTTATGAGCAGAGCTCTCACTCCTATTGTTTGATATGTTAATTTTTTGTCACATTATAATGTCAAATATTGTCTGTTAATGTACCCTTTGATTTGTGAAGTGCTGCCGAATATGTTGCTGCTATATACAGTCATTAGTGTAAGTGTTGGCAACCCTGAATTTTTTCCAGAAAATTAGATATTTCTCCCAAAAAAATTATTTCACTTACACATGTTTTGTTATACACATGTTTATTTCCTTTGTGTATATTGGAACACTGCAAAAAAAAAAAAAAAAACTCAGAAAAAAGGCAAATTGGACATAATCACACAAAAATCGAAAAATGGGCTGGTCAAAATTGTTGGCACCTTTTCAAAATTGTGTGCAAATAACTTTGTTTCAGCCATGTGATGCTTGTTCAAACTCACCTGTGGCAAGTAACAGGTGTGGGCAAGATAAAAATCACACCTGAAAGCAGATAGAAAGGAGAGAAGTTGACTCAGTCTTTGCATTGTGTGCCTGTGTGTGCCACACTAAGCATGGAGAACAGAAAGCGGAGAAGAGAACTATCTGAGGACTTGAGAACCACAATTATGGAAAAATATCAACAATCTGAAGGTTATAAGTCCATTCTCCAGAGATCTTGATGCTCCTTTGTCCACTGTGCGCAACGTAATCAAGAAGCTTATAACCCATGGCACTTTAGCTACTATCACTGGACGTGGACGGAAGAGAAAAATTGATGAAAGGTTGCAATGCAGGATAGTCTGGATGGTGGATAAGCAGCCTCAATCAAGTTCCAAAGTAATTCAAGCTGTCCTGCAGATTCAGGGTATATCAGTGTCAGCGCTAACATTTGAATGAAATGAAACAATATGGCAGGAGACCCAGGAGGACCCCACCGCTGACACAGAGACATAAAAAAGCTAGTTTGCCAAAACATCTTGTGGACAGATGAGACCAAGACAGAGCTTTTTGGTGAAGCACACCATTCTACTGTTTACTGAAAATGGAATGAGGCCCACAAAGAAAAGAACACAGTACCAACAGTCCAATATGTTGGAGGTTAAAAGATGTTTTGGGGTTGTTTTGCTGCCTCTGGCACTGGGTGCCTTGTCTGTGTGCAAAGCATCATGAAATCTGAAGATTACCAAAGGATTTTGGCTCGCAAAGTAGGGCCCAGTGTCAGAAAGCTGCATTTGCTTCCTAGGTCATGGGTTTTCCAGCAGAAAAATGACCCCAAACATACTTCAAAAAGCACCCAGAAATGGATGAAAACAAAAGGCTGGAGAGTTCAGATGTGGTCAAGGAGAGATATGGCCAATATGAGAGACCTAGAGAAGTTTGCAAAAGATGAGTGGTCCAAAATTCCAGTTGAGAGGTGTAAGAAGCTTTTTGATGGTTATAGGAAGCGATTGATTTTAGTTATTTTTTTCCAAGGGGTGTGCAACCAAATATTAAGTTGAGGGTGCCAGTAATTTTGTCTAGAGCATTTTTGGAGTTTTGTGTGAAATTATAGAATTTTTGGCTTTTTTTCTCAGGTTTTTTTGTGTTGTTCCAATGCACACAAAGAGAATAAACAAATATATTATAAAACATGTGTAATTGCAATAATTTTTTGGAAGAAATACTTAATTTTCTGGAAAAATTTCAGTGGTGCCAACACTTATGGCCATGACTGTAAATAAAAATATTATTATTGTTATTATTATTAATATCCCTTTGGCGTATTATTATTACATTTGGCACAAGAATAGCACAGTCTCTAGCACTATTTTACCCATCAGAAATACCCAAAGCCTCACAGAAACCTCACAGACCTCATCCAGGATTTGTAGGTATTCATTTGATCTATTCTGCAATAGCTGCCATGACTCAGTTATGAATAGATGCTATCATGCTAATGTGAATACACTGTGTTATCTTGGTGTAAACTTTAAAGGAAGTTTGTCACTAAAACAGTCTCTATTAAACTATAAGCACATTCAAATAGCCAGAGATCAATAATAATGAATAAAAATGCTTTTTCTGCTGAAATATTAGCTTTTTTCCTTATATGCTAATAGACTGTTTGATGCAACAAGGGTGTCAACATTGCTCTCGTCACACCAAAGAGTCATGCTTTCCAGCAGTTAGCAACTCCATCCCTCACTTCTATGACTGACATGTACACTGCCTGGCCTTGTCAGTCAAAGCAGAGAGGGAGCAATGATGATGATCTTGTTGCACCAAAGAGCTTGTTCGCATATCTGAAATAAAGCTAATATCTTAGTTATGGAGGCTCCATTCAGGAAGCAGCAAAAAAAGTGTTTTATTCAGGGGAACTCCAGTTATCTGACCCTACCAATTTCTGGATTACTTCGCTTCTTGGCTTCCCTTCTTTTTATCTAGTAAAATTCCTACCCTCATCATGGGTGACTTTAACATCCCCACTGACACCCCTATCTCCCCAGCTGCCTCACAGTTTCTCTCAATAACCATGTCTTTTGGTTTTTCACAACTTTCCTCTTCTGCCACACATGTAGAAGGCAACACCATTGATCTTGTCTTCCATCGACTCCTCACCGTTTCTAAATTTACTAACTCTTCTCTGCCACTCTCTGATCATAAACTTCTGTCTCTCACCATCAGTGCTTTCTCTCCTTCACAGGACACACCTACTCATCATACATATAGGAATTTACTTGCTATTGACACCCAGCACCTCTCAGATACTCTACAGTCCTCTCTGTCCCCCATCTCTTCATTCTCCTGTCCCAATCTGGCCACCAGTCACTATAATGAAACCCTTAAGAGTGCATTGGATGAGGCAGCTCCCCCCTCCACTCAAAAAGTTAGACGCAGGAGGCAGCAACCCTGGCACATGCCACAGACACGTTTTCTTCAGCGGTGCTCTAGGTGTACTGAACGTCTGTGGAGAAAATCACGTTCACCTGCAGACTTCCTCCACTTTAAATTTATGCTTAAAACCTATAATTCTGCCCTTCACCTAGCCAAGCAAGCCTATTTCACCGCTCTCATCTCTTCTCTCTCCTGCAACCCTAAAAGACTATTTGAAACTTTTCACTCCTTACTCACTCCCAAGGTGCAGATGCCATTCACAGACCTTAGCGCAGATGACCTGGCCACTTATTTCCATGATAAAGTTGATAAGATCCGTCAGGAAATAACTGCCCAATCCCCAGGTGGCCCTGACCCCCTCACCAGCCACACTTCAGATTGTTCATTCTCATCTTTTGAACCTGTTACAGAGGAGGAAGTATCTCAGCTACTTTCTTCTTCTCGCCCTATGACCTGCAGTAGTGACCCTTTCCCCTCACACTTTCTCCAGTTTCTGTTGACTGCCGTCATGACTTACCTTACTAAAATATTTAACCTCTCTCTCTTCTGGAATTTTCCCATCCTCTTTCAAACATGCTGTCATAACCCCACTACTGAAGAAATCCTCCCTTGACCCGTCCTGTGCTGCTAACTGTCGACCTGTCTCTAACCTCCCTTTCATCTCCAAAATCTTGGAACGCTTAGTCTATTCTCGTTTCATATGCTATCTTTCTGCTAACTCTCTTCATGACCCCTTACAATCTGGCTTCCGTACTCTGCACTCCACTGAAACGGCCCTCACAAAAGTCTCCAATGATCTCCTGACGGCTAAATCCAAAGGTAACTACTCTCTTCTTATTTTTTTAGATCTCTAAGCAGCATTTGACACTGTTGACCATCAACTCCTCACTATGCTCCGTTCTGTCGGCCTCACAGACACCGCTCTCTCCTGGTTCTCCTCTTATCTCTCTGACCGCACTTTCTGTGTTTCATTTGCGGGCTCTGTTTCTTCCCCCTCTTCCCCTTGTCATTGGGGTTCCTCAGGGCTCGGTCCTAAGTCCCCTGCTCTTCTCCCTCTACACAGCCCCCATTGGACAAACCATCACTAGATTTGGCTTCCGGTACCATCTTTATGCTGATGACACCCAATTATATACATCATCCCGTGACATCAACCCTGCACTAATACAGAACACCAGAGACTGTCTCTCTGCTGTCTCAAATATTCATGTCTTTGCTCTATCTGAAACTGAATCTCTCAAAGACTGAATTACTGCTGTTTCCACCATCTAATAGATCTGTCCCTGATATCTCCATTGCAGTCTCTGGCCTTACCATAACTCCTAGGCAGTATGCCCGCTGCCTCGGGGTTTTGTTTGACTCAGACCTTTCCTTCACCCCCCCATATCCAATCACTCGCACGCTCATGTCATCTTCACCTCAAAAACATCTCCAGAATCCACCCTTTCCTTACTACAAATACACTAAAGACACTTATTGTTGCCCTGATTCACTCTTGCCTTGACTACTGTAACTCCTTACTAATCGGTCTTCCCCTTACTAAACTCTCCCCTCTACAATCTATTCTGAATGTAGCGGCCAGGCTTATCTATCAGTCTAGACACTACAGCGATGCCTCTGGTCTGTGCCGGTCACTACATTGGCTGCCTATTCAATACAGAATACAATATAAACTTATCACCATCATCCACAAGGCTCTCCATAATGCTGCACCTCCCTATATTTCCTCCCTCATCTGTCTATCGCCCAACCCGTACTCTCCGTTCACTCAATGACCTAAGACTAAGATCCAATATTATCAGAGCCTCCCATGCTCGTATACAAGACTTCTCCCGAGTTGCACCACTTCTCTGGAATGCTCTATCCCAGACTATTAGATTAACCCCCAATTTCCACAGCTTCAAGCGTAAACTAAAGACATATCTTTTCAGACAGGCCTATCACAACTCCTAATGTAAACCCTTCCGTAGTTAGAATCCCTAAAACGTACCCTCCTCTGTTGATGCTCCAACATTACCTCACAGGATATGATGCCGTATCAGACTAACTTTATAAGTCCAGGCACCATCTGCACGTTAAAGGACATGATCCCTTTTGCTGTTTCAAGGCTCGGTGAGTCAAAAGCAAATTGAGGATCTGTTACATCCAATAGAGGGCGCATGAGCTCCCCAGCTCCTTTCCCATAATGCCTTGTGATAAAAGGACATGACTGGTGACGGCTCATACAGCTTATATATGTGTAACGACAGTAACCTCTATTACAAAATTGTCTGACCATTGTACAAGCAATGCTACGTCTGTTGCTGCCCCTGCTACCTCTTGTGTCACCCCCTCTACCTCAGATTGTAAGCACTTGCGAGCAGGGCCCTCAGTCCCAGTGTGTGAATTGAATTATTCTTTGTAATGTATCTTTTTTGTCAGTACTTGAACCCTACAATTTGTACAGTGCTGAGGAATATGTTGACGCTATATAAATAAAATTATTATTATTATTCAATAGGGACTCTTCTGGTGACAGACTACCTTTAAAGTTTACACAAAAGTCACACCTAGTTTTGAAGTGGCTCTAAATCTAACTCTAATACATAACTCTCAATAAGTTAAAACTGGGAATCAAAGTCTTCTTGGTCTAAACTCTACATCAAAACTTCCATAAAGACTATTTAAAGTTTGGTCATTGGGTGACATGAGGAAAGTGAATACAATATGTAACCATTTGTTGTGTATAAAAAATATGTCTTAATTATTTTCTACACACAGACCTTATAATACATGTTGACCTTTGACATATTGTGTGATAAAAGGATACATTGCACTAAAGGGTTAAATACTGGTAAATCTAGAAACAGAATCCTATTCCACACTGAGTTTCATTCTCCTTAAGGGAATACCATACTAATTCATTGCATTCTTTTTATTAACTTTTAACCAACTTGTGTCAGAGTGAATGACAGTCATCTTTTGGCATGCGCCTCATTTCTCATTCTCAAGGCTTGTGAGCGGAAAAACAAAAAAAAAGGTTAATTTTCTCCAGCTTGCCGATGCCGACTTAATGTAACAGAAGGCAGCAAATTGTATTGATTTAGTGACATGCAACTGTCCAGAAAGAGCTATTTATACATTATTCAGGACAAACACTGTCATAATGGACAAACAGCAGCAGCATCTGGGATGTTAATGTCTACAAATAAGATTATTCTCTGAAAAGATTAGGACAAAGCATTTTGTGTAATTAGATTTCTCAGTTTCAGGAATGAATTGCCTTTTAGCAGTAAAAGCTGTCACTGAGGGAGCCATTAGCTCCTTATAACTGAATTAAATGCATAATTAGTGACATGATCACATTAGGATTTGTTTCATTTTTAACTAATCCAGAAGGGGGGCGGATTGTTTTCAGGTCAGGCCAGCCTGTATCAGCTGGGACAGGTCTCAGCTGGTGTGTGTAGAAGTTGGTAAAAGTCAGGCGTGTGTGAATGAGCACCCAGACCTTGCCACAGCGACAGGCAAGCTATTCATCACTGGTTTGTGGGTGACATTGACTGATGGAACAGGCCTGAGCCTGGCACTCCACCAGTGTAAGAATCATATGAGTCAGAGAGCAGAATGACAGCTGGAGCGCTGTGTCAAGTGGTGTAGAGACCAGGGCTATTAATAATCTGTGCCACATGATCTGCACCGCTGGAAAACAATGATTTAGACATTGGTGAGAATAAAGATTTTACATCTACTTTGGGTGACAATCCCACTACTTACAAAATAGAGCTCTCTTCAATCAACATGTATGAAAATAAGGCCATGAATATATTAAAGGTTACCAGAGGGGAGGAGCGATGAACCATCATGGAAGATTAATACCGTTAATCACTGCTATCCTCGCGCTTGACATGCAGCTCTCTGGTGCTTAGTACAATGGATGCAGCAATGTTAAATAACTGTGTTTAGTACTTGTACATATATACTCACAACATGAATGAATGTGGTACTTTAACATTCTTGTGTATGTAATATTTCTTTCCCTGGCAGAGATTTTCTTTGTTTTATTTTTTCATAGTATAATAGTAAATATTTTGAATAAATTTGAATATATAAATACAACAATATTTTGTATCAAGACTTGTGAATCTTTGGAACTAGATTTACGGCAGGTCTGACTGCTTTTTACACATGAGTAAATATTACACTGTTAAGTGAGCCATAGAAATCTACCCAAAAGGCACAAGGAAATCCATGTTTTGGATGAAGCTGCAAATCTCACCCACTGTATCACAGTGGATAAAATATATTGTAAAAAACCTCTTCCCTTTCAAAACTTGTAGGTCATGCTGCAGATCTGAAAAACAACAACATGTCTATAGTTTCTGCAGATATTTTATGCCATAAATAAGCAAAAACAACATCTGCATGGAGTCTGTATATTCCCCTCATGTTTTAGTGGGTTTCCTCTGGGTTCTGGTTTCCTTTCACACCCAAAGATCTACTAATTGAACCAGAATATCATATATATTTGCTTTGCTAGGTTGTCAGTTTTGCATGAAATTTGTCAGGATGATCATCATTATATTTCCTAAGATTCTTTCTATATACAGTGCCTTGCGAAAGTATTCGACCCCCTTGAACTTTTCAACCTTTTGCCACATTTCAGGCTTCAAACATAAGGATATAAAATTTAAATTTTTTGGTGAAGAATCAACAACAAGTGGGACACAACTGTGAAGTGGAACGAAATTTATTGGTTATTTTAAACTTTTGTAAAAAATAAAAAACTGAAAAGAGTGGTGTGCAATATTATTCGGCCCCTTTACTTTCAGTGCAGCAAACTCACTCCAGAAGTTCAGTGAGGATCTCTGAATGATCCAATGTTGTCCTAAATGACTGATGATGATAAATATAATCCACCTGTGTGTAATCAGGTCTCCGTATAAATGCACCTGCTCTGTGATAGTCTCAGGGTTCTGTTTAAAGTGCAGAGAGCATCATGAAGACCAAGGAACACACCAGGCAGGTCCGTGATACTGTTGTGGAGAAGTTTAAAGCCAAATTTGGATACAAAAAGATTTCCCAAACTTTAAACATCCCAAGGAGCACTGTGCAAGCCATCATATTGAAATGGAAGGAGTATCAGACCACTGCAAATCTACCAAGATCCGGCCATCCCTCTAAACTTTCTTCTCAAACAACTGCAGAGATCTACAGCTGAGGTGGGAGAGTCTGTCCATAGGACAACAATCAGTCGTACACTGCACAAATCTGGCCTTTATGGAAGAGTGGCAAGAAGAAAGCCATTTCTCAAAGATATCCATAAAAAGTCTCGTTTAAAATTTGCCACAAACCACCTGGGAGACACACCAAACATGTGGAAGAAGGTGCTCTGGTCAGATGAAACCACAATCGAACTTTTTGGCCACAATGCAAAACGATATGTTTGGTGTAAAAGCAACACAGCTCATCACCCTGAACACACCATCCCCACTGTCAAACATGGTGGTGGCAGCATCATGGTTTGGGCCTGCTTTTCTTCAGCAGGAATAGGGAAGATGGATAAAATTGATGGGAAAATGGATGGAGCCAAATACAGGACCATTCTGGAAGAAAACCTGTTGGAGTCTGCTAAAGACCTGAGACTGGGACGGAGATTTATCTTCCAACAAGACAATGATTCCAAACATAAAGCAAAATCTACAATGGAATGGTTCACAAATAAACGTATCCAGGTGTTAGATTGGCCAAGTCAAAGTCCAGACCTGAATCCAATCGAGAATCTGTGGAAAGAGCTGAAAACTGCTGTTCAAAAACGCTCTCCATCCAATCTCACTGAGCTCGAGCTGTTTTCCAAGGAAGAATGGGCAAGAATTTCAGTCTCTCGATGTGCAAAACTGATAGAGACATACCCCAAGCGACTTGCAGCTGTAATCGCAGCAAAAGGTGGCGCTACAAAGTATTAACTTAAGGGGGCCGAATAATTTGGTACACCCCACTTTTCAGTTTTTATTTTTTACAAAAGTTTAAAAAATCCAATAAATTTCGTTCCACTTCATGATTGTGTCCCACTTGTTGTTGATTCTTCACCAAAAATTTTTAATTTTATATCCTTATGTTTGAAGCCTGAAATGTGGCAAAAGGTTGAAAAGTTCAAGGGGGCCGAATACTTTCGCAAGGCACTGTATGTAAATGATGAAGGCCAGATAAAAACTGAAATTTTAAAATGAATTGAAAACTCTTAGGAAAACTCTTGGATCACGTCTGCTCCGGCCTCTTCGTCGTTTGGGTCCAACAGGGGACCCGGACCACTGTTTTAGAGACAGCGGCGGACTAGAATGCCGTCGCCGTTTCAAAACTGAAAGAGGACCTTTCACGTCCTCTGGCACCCACAGTATTATATACTGCTAGAAAGCTAACAGTTCGCTGAATTCAATGCACTGTTAGCTTTCCAGCTGTATATAGATCCACAGGTACCAGAGGACGTGAAAGGTCCTCTTTCAGTTTTGAAACGGCGGACGGCATTCTAGTCAATGGGGTCCGCCGATGTCTCTATGACCATCGATTTTCAGCGGTTTCTGGAGACTCCAGCACAGATGTGAACTTAGCCTTAGTTATATATGGCTGCAACATATGGGGGACTACATGAACTGATTCTTCTTTGGTTGGGCAAGCTGGCCGAAGACAGCAGAAAGGTAAGTAAGGCAGTTTTTTTTTTTCACCTGTGCCCCGTGCATTCCATATCATGTCCCTGTCAGTGAAGTCCTGATGTTGTCCAGTGTCAGATACGTAATATGGGATGCACAGGACACCCTGGAGGGCTGAAGGGGGAAGCGGAGGCGGCCATGGGCAGGACTGGGGACCTGTAAGTAACTCCAGCAGTTAATGTCTTATTTAAAAAACAAAAGCAGCAGGGGCCCACCAAGTCCCCTATGGTCACAGGCCCCTGCTGTGTATGGTGGTAGTTCCACCACTGGGTATGTCTTAGAATTTAGGGCCCCACTTGTAAACTTGCCCAGGGCCCCACTTTGTCTAAAACACACACACTCACACACAGAAACAAGACAGAACATACACACACACACACACACACACACACACAAGACAGAACATGTACACACAGACACACAAACATACACACACAGCAGACACAGCACATATCTGGAGCTGAGTCAGGGATTGATTACACTGGGCTGCAGCAGCCTAATGTACTCGATCATCCCCTGCACAGCAAGACTCCGGGAGGAGGAGGAGGGAACTGTCAGCCTGCGCGGACACTTGGTAAGTAAGTAAGGGGAGAGAGGCAATCAGCACCCAGTAGCCAAGTGGCCCTCAGGAGCTTGTGGCCTTGGCACTTGCTGAAGTGAGGGGGCCCCTTAAGTTGTGGGGGCCCTGGGAGATTGCCCAGTTTGCCCCCACCCCCGGGTGCAGGACCCAGAGCGGCCACGAGGGAACAGGGCCCCCGCTCCGGGCCAGGACACCGGGCGCGCAAAGCACCCCCAGCCCGCACGGGCGAAGAAGGAACAGACAAAGGGAACGCTTCCTCCAAGAATCACAGGAAGACAGCTACCAAGTTGGTCCACCAACACCAGCATCTCCACCCCAGGGAGGAGCAGTCTCCCCCGAGGGGGGACCAGAGTCCAAGGAGGACACACCGTACCGCTCTCAGGCCGACAGGCCCCAAAACACACACGCTCTCATCACCCAGGCTTCTCAATCCAGAAGCGCAGGTCCCCCAGGTCTCAGGAGGTCTGGTTTCCAGTGTACCGGGCCAGGAAGCGTATCCCGCAGGGCAACCGACGAAGGCCGCACTCCACCAAGGGCCGTCCAGCCAAGATCTACCAGCCCGAAGCTGAGGATTATCTCTTCCAGAACCCTACCGCCTTCCAAAGGTTTCCTCCGCAGACAGAGAGGAACACTACTTCCGGGCCTCCCGCAAGCTGGAGCCTTTAATGAGTCACTCAGCTACCGCACCCCAAGGACCGCGCAAAACCGTAAGTCCATTTTCCCGTGGCGAGCCAAACCACGAAGCCTCACGCTTGTTGTAACCCACAAGGGCTGGAACCGTCTTCATTTCAATCTCCAAAGACTCTCAACTCTGTCGTGCATTGGCAACCGACAACTACGCCCCCAACATCTACCTTAAGGGGAATTATAGACTTGGTGCATTGGTGAATCACATACTGAACGGCCTGAACGCATAAGGTTGCACTACTTGACCAGCTGCTGAAGCACTGTATTGTTGTAAACTGACTTGCACTAAGTAAAGACTTTACCTGGTATCCTAACTCTGTGTGGCGATGTTCCTGCACACGCACCTGGGTAACACAGATGAGTGAAAGGGAGGGAGAATCAGGGAACACCGGGACTACCCCCGAGCCAAGGACACTACACTACCCGGCCCCTGGTTACCACAAGGCCCTTTTCGGCGCACGAACAGGATTGTATACTGTGTACCTTTTACAAAATTTTCTTTGCTGGACATTGTTTTTGGGCTTTGTTGTCCCCATCCTGGGCTGTCAGCCACTTAAAACCACACTAAGGACTGTTTGGCGAAATTGTGTACTGTCGCTTTAATTTGGCCGCCATTACCGCATGGAGGCCCCTCTGTGGATTACAACTATATTGGCACTGCTGCCGCTGACTCCGCCCCCCTGTGGGGCCAAAAAAACCCGGGCGCGGGAACGCCCACGCCGGGCCCGCCACCCCCGGCAGGCCCGCCCCCGAAGCCGCAGCCCGGCGGCATCGCCGTAGCCCAGCCGCGACTAGGGCTAGGAAGGAAGAGGGAACCCGGAAGTCCCACGGCCCGCACGGAGCCGCCACCGACACCCGGAACGCCGCCCACCGCAGGGAAGGGCGAAGCCCCACACAGAGACCCCCCAAGGGAAAGCAGGAGACCCCAGGGGCGGCAACAAGAGGGGAGAGACGTCACTCCGGCAGCCCGCCCAGAGGAGCACAAAGAGACAGGAACCAGATTCTTTAAAGGGACAGACCATATATAAAACATCAGCGACACGGACCAGCCCAACAAGCGCCAACCTCCCCCAGCGCAGCGGCGCCGCCCAGAAACCGCAGCCGCCCAGGCGAGCAGCGGGGGAAATTCTTCAGGGGCCCCACCCACCCAGCACAGAGGGGACCCCCAACACGGCAGATTTCGGAGAAGGCTCAGGGCTCCACGTACCTTATCCCCGGCAGCAGGGAACGTGCTTTTGGGTCAGCTGGAAGGAGCGCCTCCAGAAGACGTTCCGGCCCACATCTGACAAGGAGTCAGTGGAGAAGATCCTCGCCAGGCTAAAGCGGGAGTTTGAAACACAATCCCCTACAGAGGGAGACCGGCCTCAACCGAAGACAGCACCAGGTGAGACCCTCAGAGACAGCCTTAGCTCTCCAAAAGCTCAGGGCCGCCAACAAGTAGACTCGTAGTGCGCTGAAGCCGATAAAATGATTCTGGACAGATTATTGAGGGGTGGACTCCCGGCAGTGCAGAGCCAGTTACGTACCTGCTAGCTGTCCAAAACAGAACATCCGCCGATTTTAAATCGCTAGCCACGAGTACTAGGGACGAGCACCCGGGTCCACCACAGTACCCACCCCCAAGCCAGAGAGGGAGCGCCACACCGCACCCGGGCCGCGCGCCACGTTCCACGTCCCAGGCGCCCAAGCCCGCCCGACTTAGTGGGCCAAAAGACGAGGAAAATTTGTTGAAAGCGCTGTAAGAAATAGAGGGACTGACCCTGCAAGGCTCCTCCCCCCGGGAGCCACCGCACGCCCCCCACCGAGCCACGACAGCCCCGCCCAGGACCCCGCCGAGAGGCCCCACCGCCGGAGGACGCGCAACGGCCACACCGACCCAGGCCAGAGACCGGGAGCCCCAGGAGAGGAAACCAAGCAGAGGCCCCAGCCAAGGCGCCGCGGCGGAACGGTGCCCTTGAGGCCCGAACACGGAACAAGCACACCCCAAAAGAGCCCAGGGAGCAAGACCGAGCCGGAAACGGGCCGAGTAAAGGCCAACCGCCCACAAGTGGGACGGCCCACCACAGAGGACGTGTCCAACAAGGCGTAAAAGGGGCAGAAGAGGAGAGCCGCGCGGGAGGCAGAACGTCCTGGAAATGGAGACAAAAAATGAGTGAGCTCGGACGCGCAACGTCAAGAACGGCCGGCCCGCCAGAACTCTCACACCTTCTTCTCCTAAGTTATATTACCCCTAAAAGCACTTATGGACTGCCCCCGTTATTTATATATGGACTGTTTTATGGACTGTGTTCTATATTGCCCGGGGCACCGACCCCGCAGCTCTGCTGTCGGCACCCCCAACAAGTGGATTGTACCCCTGTTGCTACCACAGGATATGGACGTTGCCCACAATGCCCCAGCTGCTACAGCAGATACATGGACTCTTTATTATGCTGAGCCCCACTTGTTGCTTGTGTATTTTATATCTTTGTTACAGTTGTACACTGTTTTATTTACTGCTGCATTTACAAAAATGTGTTTATATCCTGCCTCTTTCACACTAAAGTATTTATCTGTGTTGATAACATTTTTCCTCCTCAGGTTATTCGGGCCTGCCGCAGGCCTCTCTAATTGCCGCTCTCACCAAACCCTGAGTGTAGATGATGTCAGAAACCCCTGTATAGTCGTCTGTGGACTACCCATGTCCACCAGTCACCCTCGCGCCCGCGCCGAGGCCGGCTTCCTTCATAGTGTGGGGGTGGCAGTGACCCAGAGCGGCCACGAGGGTTAATCTAGGGCCCTCCTGCTCCTGTGGCCATGGACTTCCACCTGGGCGCGCCAACAGCACTTCCCCTATGTTTCTCCGTCATTTTCTGGGTTCTGAAGTATATGTGTATTACATGTACTAAATGGTTGATACTGCTTTTCCTCCTTAAGAATTTCACATGTGATATTGTACATTGCTACCTTAAGTTGGTTCCACCAATCACCAGTCTATCTCCACCCCTAGGGAGGAGCTAGTCTCCCCCGGTAGTGTGTGTGGACCAGAGTCCAAGGAGGACACATCCTGTACTCTGCTCCAGGCCTGTACAGGCCCCAAAACTACTACTACTGCTCTCATCATCCTTTCTAAGCGTTCTTCTTCAATCCAGAAGCTGCAGGTCCCTTCCAGGTCTCAGTTGAGGTCTGGTTTCCAGTTGTACCTTGGGCCAGGAAGCTGTATCCCGCCAGGGCAACCGTACTGAAGTGCCTGCACTCCACCAAGGGCCTGTCCAGCCAAGTATCTACTCTAGCCCCGCAAGCTGAGGATTATCTCTTCCAGAACCTTCTACCTGCCTTCCAAAGGTTTCCTTCCGCAGACAGAGAGGATTACACTACTTCTTCTGCCTCCCTGCAAGCTGGTACCTTAATGAGTCACCACTACCGCACCCCAAGGACTCTCGCAAAACCGTAAGTCCATTTTCCCGTGGCGACCAAACCACGAAGCCTCACGCTTTTGTAACCCACAAGGCTGGAACTCTGTTTTTCTTCTATTTTCAATCTCCTAATAGACTCTCAACTCTGTCGTTGCTATTGGCAACCGTACAACTACTGCCCCCAACATCACCTAAGGGGAATTATAGACTTGGTGCATTGGTGAATCACATACTTGAACGTGCCTTGAACTGCATAAGGTTTTGCACTACTTGACCAGCTGCTGAAGCACTGTATTGTTGTAAACTGACTTTTGCACTAAGTAAAGACTTACCTGGTTACCTAACTCTGTGTGGTCGATGTCCTGCACACTGCACCTGGGTAACACAGATGAGTGAAAGGGAGTGGAGAATCAGGGACTACACCGGGACTACCCCTCGAGCCAAGTGACACTACACTACCCGTTGCCCCTGGTTACCACACCTACCACTTTAATGCTAACGTGACACGTAGTCACGTAGCAAGCCACAGCAAAAAGTGCTGCAGGAAAATCCACGGTGGAAACACATCACAGTGTTTCCCGCAGCGTTTTTCACAGAAAGTCCACAGAGTTTTCCTTTGTGGACTTTCTGCTTCAATTATGCCTATGTGGAAGACACCAGCATGCTGTGATTTACAAAAAATGCAGCGGTTTTTGAAATTGCAGCATGCCCGCTGCAGATTTTTTCTGCAATGTGTCAATGGGATTAGTTATCCTAATCCTATCCACTTTGCAGGTACTGTAAAACTCTGTGGCGTTTCCGCTGGGCCAGGCTCTGCTGCACCCTGTCTCTCTTTATAGAAAAGTGGCTATAACCACATCCAGTCCCTGGGCCGCCTGTGCATTCACTTCTAAGTGAAGCACCAATGATATTCTGCTGCATTTAATTACTACTCGAGTGGTTTGGTTGTTCCCATGTGGCCAGTAATAAAGGTAGCTAAAATTAATCAGTCCCTCACTCACAGAGAAGTGGAAACATTGGTGGCAGGGGACCTGTTGAGGCTATAGGATTCAGGTACATAATGTCTGACCACCCAGCAAAACTACACAGCCAGTAATAAGAAATATCCTGGAATTCATTATGTTTCACTTACTTGTAATTAGCCGCAGAACTGAATGCAGTTATGGCACCACCCTTACAGCCAGACAAGATTGTTAGGAGAATGAGGTAAATGGCAGATGCCCTGGGACACGTGTGGAAAATTTCTTGACATATTTCTCAGTTTTAGTTCTATTATAAGTAAAATAGAAGACAAAGGCTAAGACCCTACGTAGCGAAAAAAGCATCAGAAACACATCGTGTTTTTTTTCTGCAGTGTTTTTCATTGCGATTTCGCAGAGTTTTCCTCTGCTGACTTTCTGCCTCTATTATACCTATACAGAAAACGCCAGCGTTTCTTTAGGTATAAGATACATGCTGCGATTTTCAAAAACACAAACGTTTTTGAAATGTAGCTTTTCCACTGTGAATTTTTTTTCTGCAACGTGTAGATGTGATTAGCCCGAATCCCATACACTTTGCAGGTACTGTAAAACACAGGGTTTTCACAACATGGAGTTTCAGCCAAAGGAACAATTGCTAGGAGTGGTGCTGCTTCTGGATACTACATTTCCCACATTTTTAGAAAGGTATTTTACAGATATTATATACAAATTGCTACAGTGGTGTAGAAGAAAAAACCTTTAGAGGTTTTTTTTTCTTGGAAAACATACATATGCATGCATTTTGAAGTGAGCAATAATGAAAATGATAAACTCCTTGTCTATGTTCAGTCATTTTGTTTGGTAAATTAAGAGCAGTAGAGGTTCTATTCCATTTTAATTATGAAAGATCTGTCATGCGGGTTTGAAAAATCTAATTTTAATATTAGATCTCTATTATAAACCTATTTGCAAAAAAAAGTTCTTACTGCATGTGCAAGCGAACTGTAAAATTGAATTCCTCCATTTCATCTAGTTTTTTTTTTTTAATTTTATAATTATCGTCAGTACCAGTAATTCATACATAAATGACATCTCTTAGGGCCAACTGGAAAAGACGTTTTAGTTTGTTCCTCACTTTTTTCTTCAGATCAGTGTGTATTTTTAACATCATTTACAAAGGACAAATTTTAAAATGTTTAAAAAAGTGAAAATTAGTTGTAGAAACAGGAAGTATTACAAGAATTACAATCCATCAGAAAAAATGCACCAAATTTATTAATAGGCACACATCCTTTCTTTTTTTTTGAGAAATTTTGTACAGCTTCAATTGCATTAGTGCAAAACACATCATTATTAAAGAGATATTACAAAGTTTATCATCTTGTCTTGTGCAAGAGCAGCACCTCCCATCAATTAGCTGATTGAAGTGGTTGCTTACCAAGCACAGTGAAATATGTTGTATAGTGACTGTGCTTGGTATTACAGCTCAGCCCCATTCACTTAAATGGAACTGAGCTGCAAATGGCCATGTGAAAAATTAAGTTGACTTCACTGGCCTATGAAGTGGAAGCATCCCTCATCCAAGAGCCGCTGCCACTTTAGTTTCAAAAGTATTTATTACATTACAAAAAAGGAGGGAAATACATAGTAAATTACATGTAATATGAAACATAGCTATAAATCAACAAAAAAGGTACTAGACATCAAAGTCAGTTCTATACATCAGAAGGTAGCATACAAAAAGAACAGGATACAAAAATAAAAACAGTAAAACAGAAAAATCAACCTGAATTGGGAGAGAAAATGAAGGAAGATGTAGCGCTACAGTGGGCAAGGCATAACAACCACAGATCCGCCTGAGGGGGGGAGGGGAGGGCAGGGACTCAGTCCAGTTGTAGGGCTAGAGCTGAAGACAGTATGGAAGGCCTTGGATGAGAGACCTATCAACCCAAAGCGCCCAGACCTTATCAAATAGCGGGCAGGTATCAGATATAATGGAAATAATCTTCTCATGGAGTATAATGGTATCTACCCTTTGCACGACCTCAGCCACTGAGAGAAAAGGATTTCTCCAGTAGGAGGCAATGTGAATGCGGGCTGCTAATAAAATGTATTGAAGTAGCTTGAATTGGGCATATTTTAAAGTAGAAGGCTTAAGATTGAGAAGAAATATGGGGGCCTGAAATGGTAAAGACTGTCCCCAAGAGCCGCTGCACCATCCTATGAATAGCTAACCAATAGCGGCGGATCAGAGGGCAGGACCACCACACATGGAAAGTAGTACCTACAGCATTACAACCCCTAAAACACAGGGATGTAACAGATGAAAAAAGTGATGCAGTCATTGGGGGACCAAATATGTCCTATGGAGCACTTTTAAAGAAGATTCCATGAGGGTGACCTGCCAACTGCCTTTGTTAATTTATGTACAACAGTCAACCCATTGGAACGGGACCAGGGTAGTGTCAAAGTCTTGCTGCCAGGCCACCATAAAGTCAAGCTTACTGTCAAGTGGTGGGGCGGTAAGCAAGCGATTTATAAAGGAGATCGAGCCCATATCAGCTGCTCTAAACAGGCACCATCTCCCGAAGCTAGTTGGGGACAATTCCAGACTGAGTGGGGCGAGAGAACGTAAAAAAGTGGAAAACCTGAGCAGTTCGAAAAGCATCTGAAGGAGACAAGGAAAATGTGCTATGAAGTGGTCTTTGGTGAAAATCTGCCGGCTGCAGAGGAAGTTGTTAAGACAGCGAAAACGTGTGTGCCTCCACCTAACACCTCTGGTGAGAGAGCAGGTGGAAAAAGGGGGTTGTGGAATAATGGTATGAGGGGGGAAATCGAGCTTTGCAATTCATACTGAAAGAGAACCCTCCATCACAATTGCAGCATATAGCCGTAACCTTAGCGGCAGCCAGAAGGGTACAGGTCACTGACCGAGGGGTCCACAAGAGAGCCTGTAAGTAGGCCGGGACTACCAATGCAGATTCCAATGCTACTGATTAAGGACGGTTGTGTTCATTATGGATAGCACCGAGTTAAGAGAGTCGGGTGGCTATTAGAGATGAGCAAATTTTTCAAAAATTCGATTCGGCCGATTCGCCAAATTTTCCGTAATGATTCGATTCGATCCGAATTAATTTGCAGCGAATCAAGTTAACCCTTTCCTGACATTCGCCCTAATAGTATGATGCTGCCGGGAAGGACTTCCTGCAAACCACGGCGGAAGCATGGTGCTCCGATCGCGGGTGTTAACCCCTGAGATTTCGCGGTCATGTTTCATGTGTCATCTCAGGGGTTTCATTATATATTGGGGTCATGATCGGTCCCCCACTGCGACGTTTTCGGGGGGGGGGGGTGCCACTACTCCTATTCGGCAGCCTGGGGTCTGACCAGTGACCCCGGATCTGCCCCATCGCTGTCCCTCCGCATACCTGGTTGATCCTGCCTTGAATGGAGACTGTCAGACTCTGTGTCTGCACGGGCTGACAGCCTCTTATACACTGCAATACACGTGTATTGCAGCATATACCTATTGTAGCAGTGATCAGAATATCGCTGCTTCAATTACCTATGGGGACAAAAAGAAAAGATGTAAAAAAAAGTTAAAAAAAAAAAAAAAGACCTTCCCCTAGAGCTGGTGCTATTATTATGCTCTGGGGTCTCCTTAGACTCCAGAGTATAATAATCAGAGGCCCAGGGGAAGGGATTAAGCATAACAAACACTCATACTCACCTTACCACTCTCCTGGGAATCTGGCTGTTTGCAGCATCCTCCTTGATCCCCTTCTTCCTTGCGACTGAGGTCCTGCTCCCCAGACATCACTGCTGAGGCCTGGAGAGCAGGACCTCAGTCTCCAGAGTGGATGCTGATCCCAGGACAGGTGAGTATCAGTATTTTTTTATTTTTAATCACCATGGGGGGGTGCCGAGGGGGACATGTAGCATGGTGGAACCCCTTGGATGCCGCTGTCGTGTTTGATCGCAGCATCCAAGGAGTTAAAAACCCCGATCGGAGCTGTGCGATTCGTTACTACGAAGTGTGAGGAAAAGCGGATTCGATGCGAATCGAATATTTCCTGAAATTCGGATCGAATTCCACTTCGTCAGCTTCGATTTGCTCATCTCTAGTGGCTATATAATAATTATATAGACGGGGAACCGATAAACCTCCTACTCTCTTATGAAAATACATGACACAACGCCGTATGTACGGTTTTTAGCCACTGCCACTTTAAACAGCTGGTCATTGCCAAGGTAGACTTGATCAGTAGGACTCCTACTGAACTGATATTGATGAACTATCCTAAGGCTAGGTCATCAGTATTTAATTCCCAGAAAATCCCTTTAACAAACTACCAAGTTTATTATTAAATAGCTGCATTGGGTAGGATGACAGCTAGATCAAGCCCACCATGATTCTCCTTCTTTAGGTCCCAATTTTCGACTTTGTTGCGGTGGCCCCAATTCACAAAACTAAGAGGGTCCTTGTTCAAAGCAAGTCAGTCACCTGGTTGCAGACAGGACCTTCAGGACAAAGGCAAGGCAAGAAGGCAAGGACATGTCAACAAGCTACTACTGAAAAAAAAAGTGTGTTGGCACAGCTTTTAACAATTTGTGAAAGGTGTCAAGTAATATGTGTGTGTAGCGATACAGTGGACCACTACAATAAATATACTGGTGAGTAAAGATGGGCAAATCTCTCAAGATTAGTTTTTTTTCGGGTTCAGGTGGCTCGGGTCCCCGATTTGTTTCAGGTTCAACAAGTTTGGTACAAACTACAAATTACATTGGCTTAAAACATAATGTATAACATTCTCATGGATCCTAGTAACCTATGTATCCACTTTCTGACTTTCTAAGGCCAGGTCCCCACGTGACATAAACACTGAGGCTTTTTACAGTCATAGCAAAGTGGATGGGATTCTGTGAAAAGCTCTGCGGGAAAAACCATGATGTGTTGCTGCTGTGATTTTTTCGGCAGGGCTTTTTTTTTTGCTATGGGACGCTGCGTGGGGCCTTAGCCTAAGACAAACACAGCCAGAGTTATGTTAAAGTGAAAGTGACATGTATGTCTATATAAAACTCCTAGTTTAACCATACACTGCATTACCACTTGATTTTATGCATTTTTACATTTTTTTTGTTTTTTTAAAGTGATGAAGAGTTGGCTTTTTAAAAAAAAAAAAAAAAAAAACACCAAAAATTATTCCTTTATGGGAGCAGAATTTCGATCAAAAATTGCATTGATATTAGAAGAAACAACGGTGGAGATGTTTGTTTTATTTTCAGTGACACTGGCAACTCCATAATTTGAAAACAAATTTGTGACACACTGGCAGCATTCCTGCCACTTGAAAAGTAAAGTGGTAAAGAACTGACTTAAAATAAAAAACACCAAAAACTGTCCCTTTACGTCAGCACCAATGAATGACAATGACAACATGTGAAGAAAAATTTGTGACACACAAATTTATTTGAGCGTGCCTGGTCTGCCAGCTGAAAAAGTTAGAATATACTATGAAATAGACTATGACCTCTTCTATGGCCATGAGTACAGCACTTGGGAGGCAGAAAAGAACCTGGATAATCCTGCTGGTTAACCCTGTATTGGACCAAATTCCATAACAACATTGTGTTGGCAGAGTGAAAATTTACAGAATTTCAAGAAAAATTTGGGGCACACTGCCTGGCCTGCCAGCTTAAAAAACTAGAATATCTTGAAAAATAGACAGGATTCTATAACCCTGAGAACAACACTTGGGAGGCAAAAAAGAACATGGATTATCCTGACAGTTATCCCTGTATGAGAGCACATGCCACATCAACAGTGTGTTGACAGAGTGGCGATTTACAAAATTTCAATTAAAATTTGGGGCAAACTATCAACATGGATTCTGGATGCTGAAAAAGCTGGAATATCTTACATAACTGATAGTCATGACTGACGTAGAAACTGTTCTTCTCACAATTATCCACTACATTGTGTTGGTGGAGTGACAATTTGCAGAATTAACAAATAAATAAATAAATAAATAATTGACTGTAGAAAAAAAAACCTTTATGGGTTCACATGTGGCACCAAGTAGTGACAATTTACATAATTTCAAGAAAACTTTGGGACAAACTATCAGTGTACCTACTGCCTACCAGCTTGCCAGCTGAAAAAGCTGGACTATCTTGCAAAGCTGTCACAATGTACAAGCAGTGGTTCTCAAAGTTATCCACTCCATTGAGTCTGTGATTTACTACATGCAGTAATCATAAACTGCTGCTCAAATTGATGATCCAGCATATGCAACAGTGCCATTCAATGTGTGCTTCACCTTAAAACCATGGAATGAGGGAGGTGAGTGTAAGCAATGGCTTGGTGAAGTTGGGGATGGGAAATGGCCCATGTGAGGAGGAACTGGAGGAGTCAGATGGTGTTGAAACTATGCCTGCCCTGCACCCATGAGGTGATGTCAGTAGTAGTACTAGAAAGCACCAGGCCTTGCTGCATTTCTAAACTGTGGTCTCTGGTGCTCAAAACGTTGACACAGTGAGGAATGAAAGCTATATATTGCCTCTGCCCATAAGTGCTGCTCCACATATTGACGGTGGCATGTATCTTTCCCCACATGGACATTTACAAGGAGAGGCCCACATGGCAATATCAAGCAGGGACAATTTTCCCTTAAGAAATAATGGTAGCTAGGTATTCTACATCAAGACCGTGCGCTGCCATGAGTTGGCGAAACGCAGTGGATTCCACAAAGTGACATGGACGCGACTGCACCACCAGTAAGTTGGCCAGGTGAGAGTAAAAGTTGCAGACTAGCCGGATGACAGGGTGCAGTTTGCTGTTTACTGGGCACACACATGATGACTGACGTTGGCATGAAGGAAGAGAAGCAGATGAAGATGATAATAAATTATAATGACGATGACCATGTGCTAGGTGTGGATGTCACTTGCCTTCAAAGATGATCATGGAGAAAAGGAATTGAATGGTCTCGCTCACTTGGTGCTACTGCAAATTCCATTTTGACAAATATACTGATGATACTATTTCATTTACAGAGAGACCTAGTTTCTACATGTGTGCCTGCATGCCCATGGCTAATTATCTGCTTGCAGACCATGCACTTTGCCATGGATTTGTAATTTGGTAATGTACAAAAAAAATTGCCATATAACCACACGTAGCTGCTGCTGGTTTTGGTGGAAACGTCTCTGCCAGCACCCCCACCATCCGAGTTTGCCTTAGATCTTCCCCAGGCAGGGCTTTTGGATGTTGGAGTTGCACATCAGATAGAATTCTTACTATTGTAGCTACCACCACCCTCTTCCTGTGATGTCACCCTTACCCGTTGTCAGATCTTATCTGTAATAGAATCATTATCAGATTCAGTAATGTCATCATGTTCTCCAATTTTTTGTGACTCATCATGGTAATGGGATTCATCTATGCCATCACAATTCCTGTCAGATTTCCCCCTAGTGCCCCTACCAGTACTACCAGCAGTAGGACATCCCCTGCTACTTCTACCTTGACCAACACTCATGTCTTCCCCCTTCACCACCTTTACATCCAAAACATACTGGCAGTTCTCATCCAACTCATCAAAAAGAGGAAGAAGAGAAAGTATTGGGCTATTAGGAATATCTCTCTCAGCAGATTGCCAAATGACTATAAGAGAATGTGATCTGTGTCAGTAGACATGGTTGACAAGAAGACATGGTTGACAATACAGAAAGACAAAATGGTAAATTATATGTTGAGGATGACACAGAATCATGACTCAATAATTGTAATTCACTGCTGTCAAAAACATCTTTATTCTTAGGAAGTATGATAACACTTTGGCTAATGGCAAATCTGTCAACACCGGAAGCAGTGTTGCTGTTGCTATCCACATTCTTAATGTTAGTATCTGCACAATTGTTTCCTTCTCCCCATCCTTTAGACTATCCCTTGCCCTGATTTTTTCTAGTCATTTTACTGCATACTACTTAATTATAATAGTGATTAATAACAATTCTGACACTGTGTATAATTTAATTAAAAAAAAAAAAACTTACCATATTTTTCGGACTATTAGACGCACCGGACCATAAGATTCACCTATGTTTTAGAGGAGGAAAGGGAAAAATAGGGAAAAAAAAAATTTGAAGCAAAAAAATGTGGTAAAATATTTAATATATGGGAGTTGTAGTTTTGCAACAGCTGCAAGACCACATTGACAGGTGGCCCTGCAGCTGTACGGGGATGCATAGGGCATTTTTTTTTGCGGGGTCAGGCGTACTTTTTAGTTGTACCATTTTGGGGAATGTCTATTGCTTTGATCACTTTTTATTCAAATCATAGGCAAAACAGTGAAAAAAAACGGTGGTCCAGCGCTTTTGATTTTTTTTCCCCGCTATGACGTTGACCCTATGGGAAAAATATTTTGTTTGTAAACCAGGCATTTTTGGACACAGGGATACCTCATGTGTATGTGTTTCACAGTAATTTTCTACTTTTATATGTGTTCTAGGGAAAGGGGGTGATTTAGAACTTGTTTTTTTTTATTTGTTTTTTTCTTTTACTATTTTATTAGCCCCCCCCCCCTAGGGGGCTTGAACCTGCAATCAATTGATTGCAAGTCCCATAGACTGCAATACAAATGTATTGCAGTCTATGGGAGATTCTGTACATTATTATTGTGGCTGGTCATAGATCAGTCGCAATAGTAATATTACTATGACAAGCCTGGGAGCCTTCAGTAGGCTCCCGGCTGTCACAGGAACAGGATGGCTCCTGCGATCTCGCCGCATGGGAGCCGTCCTACAACAAGTTAGGTACGGGGCCGGTGGGGACCAGCCCCAGGGGAAGCTTTACTACGTTTAGGGGGCTCACATGTAGTAATGCCTGCGATCAGAGTGGATTCTGATCGCGGGCATTAGCTCCAGGTCTCCGCATTATAGCGGAGACCCGTAAGCTATGGCGACTGCTCTGCAGCAGAGCGGCCGCCATCATCTTCACAGACCCAGAATTCGCCGTGCTGTTACGGCAGATGCCGGGAGGTTCACACCGCCGGGATACCCTCTCAGCCCAGGGCCCGCAGCATCACCCCACTCCTGCTGCTGGATGAAGCCCCACTGCAGGAAGCTGGCGGCGGCAGGAGTGGGGCGATGCTGTGACCCCGCTCCTCCGCCCTCCCAACACCCACATTCGGATCATAAGACGCACCCCCATTTTCCTCCCAAATTTGAGGGAAAAAAAAGTACGTCTTATAGTCCGAAAAATACGGTAATTGAAAAATAGCAAATCACTAAAAGGGTCACCTGGTCAGTGAGTATTATTAGACTAGAACTACGTCAGATTAGAAATTTTTGTCATTAAATGTTGTAGCAGGCTGCATCACACTGTTTATTGGCTTATCAAAAAAATAAATAATCAAATAAAACACCTTAAATAACATAATTTTTTTTAGATTAGCACAGGCTGCAATACTGTGCTAATGCAGTCTAAAAAAGAGCTTAAGAAATGAATATCTTTTTAGATTAATACTTTGTCACACTGTGTATTGGTGAGCAGAGCATAAAAAACATTAATTAAAATGAATAAACAACAATTTTTTTTTCAGATTAGCGCAGGCTGATAGACTGTATATTTGGTAAACAACAAAAAATAAAGAAGTGCATTTTTTTAGATTTGCGCAGCCTGCATTACTGTATGTATGAGCAGCAACAAAAAAAATGCTGAAGAAGCTAATATTTTTTCACATTAACACTCCGTCATACTGAGTTTTGGATGACCATAGCAGAAAAAAAAATTAAGTAACATTTTTTTTTTCAGATTAGTGTAGGCTGCTAGACTGTAAACTAGTGAATAACAAAAAAAAATTTAAATAACTTTTTTTTTAATTTGTACAGGCTGCAAAAAAATATATCAGTTTGAGCAGCAAGGCATTCCACAATCACTTTGTGTACTGGTGAGCATAGCAGAAAAAAAAACATTAACAAGAGGTTTTTTTTATATCAGCGTAGGCTAATAGTGTTAGACAACTAACGACAACAGCAAGAAAACACTTAAATAACATATTTTTTTTACAAAGAAAAATTAATGCAGGCTGCAATACTGCATATCTGAGTTTGACCAGCAACAAAAAAAAGCACTTGAGAAGCAAATATTTTTCCAGATTAACACTCCGCCATTACTCTGTGTATTGGTGAGCAGATCAGAAAAAAATGATAAATAAATTCAATAAGAGGGTTTTTTTTTCAGATTTGCGCATTCTGTAAAAGTGTACATTGGGTGAACAAAAAACCTTAAAAAAATTATATTTTTTTAGATTCGCGCAGACAGAATCAGCACTTTGCTGTTAGAACAGCAGTTTTATGTATTTAATGAAAAAATTTGCCCAAAAAAACCCTTAACAAAAGATTTTTCACTAGTAGGAGCTGCAGGACTGACTGGCACAAAAAAGTATGTTTAAACCCTCTGTATACAGCAGAACAGATTTGCTCCTTCAATCCTGTCTATTGATTTCTATCACTAATCTGCCTGTAATTGCTTATATTTGACTAAATTATCCTCCCATTCCTAAATATTGCCTGCAACTGTAAGCTTTTCAGAAGTGAGTGCTCTGTATGATGCAGTGAGATGAAACACAGATCTTACACTATCTCCACCATTTATGCAACTGCCTCTGATCAAGCTTACAGCACCTTATATAGTGTATTTGACATCAGCACTCTAGTATGTCCACATACCATTGTCAGCTTTTTTTGTTGCGAATAGTGCTGTAGTTTTTTGAGCCAAAGCCAAGAATATCTACAAAAGGAGTTGGAAATATATAGGAAGTACCTATACTTCTATCTTCTGCTCTATCAACTCCTGGTTTTGGCTAATAAAAATAAAAGTAGCAAAATCTGCAACAAAAAAAGCTATGTTTCCACAACATGGGGCCTCAGCCTAAAAGTTATGCATTAGGTAACCTACTGAAGTGCACATGTTAGGCAGCAAGCCACAGCTGGAAAAAAAATGTATGTTGGCATATTTTTAGGAATTTGCAAATGGATTTTGCATGCAATTTGCATGCACTGTAGTGGTACAAATACCCCTAGAATGAATTATTGGTGTGCCCTAGGCACTCCTGTCCAATACTGTTTAACTCCTAATATCATTCATGTACACAACCTTTTTCTTTTTCCTGTTTTTTTACTGCATAGCATGTGGACTAATTTACTTATAGGGCTGCAAAATTCAGGACATGTTCTACTACATTTTGCAGTCCAGGCTCATTCAGATGACGTGTTTGGGTCAATGGAAGGCACTGATGGCACACTAATGCTATCTGTGTGCAGTTCATTCCGTTTTTTCACTGACCCATACATGCACACAGTCATGTGCATGTAGTCTAAGTATTCTTTTTATTCTTTTAGGTCAATGACCTAGGGCTAACATCCTCTATTATCAGAACCTCCCACTCCCGTATCCAAGACTTCTGAGTTGCACCACTTCTCTGGAATGCTCTACCCCGGACAATCAAATTAACTCCCAATTTCTACAGCTTCAAGCGCAAACTAAAGACACATCTTTTCAGACAGGCCTATCACAATTCCTAATGTAAACCCTTCCACAGTTAGAATCCCTAAAACGAACCCTCCTCTGTTCACGCTCCCACATTACCCCACAGGATATGATGTCCTATCGGACTGTAACTTTATATGTCCAGGCACCATATGCACATTAAAGGACACTGACTGGTGACGGCTCATACTACCTTTTTATGTGTAATGAAAGTAACCTCTGTCACAAAAATGTCTGGACCACTGTATAAGCAATGCTACCTCCTATGCTGCCCCTTCTACCTCTTGTGTCACCCCCTCTACCTCATAGATTGTAAGCTCTTGCAAGCAGGGCCCTCAGTCCCAATGTGTGAATTGACTATTTCTCTGT
Source organism: Leptodactylus fallax (assembly GCA_947044405.1). Classification (NCBI taxonomy): domain Eukaryota; kingdom Metazoa; phylum Chordata; class Amphibia; order Anura; family Leptodactylidae; genus Leptodactylus; species Leptodactylus fallax. Next base: position 1,457,712 of record CAMRHE010000141.1, read on the forward strand.
AATGTATCTTTTTGTCTGTACTTGAACCCTACAATTTGTAAAGTGTTGTGGAATATGTAGGCGCTATGTAAATAAAATGTATTATTATTATTATTATTATTATTATTATTAAGAACAGGAGGTGCTAAGATACATGCAAGATTATTTCCTGGTGAAATATAAAACCATGCTGCATTCATCTTACTCAATAGATATTATTTTACAGCTGTCTAGGGTTTTGACGTAATAGTTTATTTCCAACAATGTAGCCCATTGTGTCAAACCTAATTTTTGACAACATTTTTATGTATTACTTTTAATAGATATCTTTTTATTCATTGGGGCTGTGTTGTCATTTAGAACAAAAGCTGATAAAGCTACATTTACCCACCAAATAGTGATTTTACTGTAGTGTGCATAATAATTAATACTTGCTGGCTTTGCAGGGGCAAGCTTATTAATTCATTATTGTTATGCACAAGAATTAGTGCACCCTCTTAATTTAAATGTCAGAATGCAAGCTGTAAATTATTTTCAGAAATGAAAGGCAATAAAGTCAGATAAATGAAGCTGTGGTGATAAGATCTTTAGATTATGTAATTTGTAACTGTAAAAAATGGGCTCTGAATTAAATAAGCAATAATTCTTCCAAACTTTTGATTCAGGGATCGAGGAGGCGGTGCACAATAAATACACACAAATAAATGTGTCCACAACTTAAAGTGATACGGCATATGTTATCCTTTGTTCCTCTTTTTCCATTCAGTTATTTGTATTATGTTCTTAATGCAGAAAGAAGACTTGCTCCAAAGCAAATGCATTTTTTGTGAGGTAGACTTGAACTTTTTGACATAAAATTGATATTTTTAAAATGTAACAGAAACCATAAATATACAGAACATAAAACATATGGATAGCTTTAAGATGAATCGACACTGTGGCCAGGAGGGTGGTAAAGCAAGTATGATTCCTGGCTGTATTGCTAGAGGCGTAACCAATAGAAATGGGTGAACCTCTCAAGACATATTTTGTTTCGGGATCGGGTGCTTCGGGACCAAGATTTATTTAGGGTCCAACAAGTTCGCTACCAACCACACCTTAAACTGGCTTTAAACATAGCTCCTAGGAACCTATATATCAAATTTCTAGTTCTGTAAGGCAAACACAGCTGAAGTTGTGTCAAAGTGAAATGTATTTCTATGGAAAAATGAACGATAGGCAGTGGAAAAAAAAACCTTCGATTTTAGCCATAGACTGCGTTGCAACTTTTATGTATTTTAACATTGAAAGCGCTCCAAAAATTACCCTTTTTTGGGGGGAAAAGGTGCTTGCTTTTTTTAGACACACATGGCGGTTATATTGCAAAAAGCAATAGTTTTCTTGAAAAATTTGCCTGTTTTGTTGGCTTGTAAGTGCTGCAAGCTTATTGTTATTTGGGAGTCAAATTTGTGAGCCAAGTTTAAAAGCGATGAAGAATTGGCTTATCAAAAAAAAAAAAAGTCAATAAAATTGTCCTGTGAAATCAGATGTGAAATCAAAATTGTTTTGTTTTGTTTTTGTTTTTATTATACCAACACTGTGGCACCAACAGTGTGGTATAGTGGAATTTGATGATGGACCAGGCTGCAGGACATGTTTGGCTGAGTTGTGGTAGTGGTGGTAGCTGTGGCAACATGTGTGGCAGTGCGGAAGGGCATAATATGATGGACCAGGCAGCAGGGCATGTTTGTCTAACTGGTGGCAGCGATGGAAGCTGTTTAGGAGGGGCATCCATCATCATCAGCAGTACAATTAAGCGGCCAGGCTCATCTATCAGTCTAGACGCTACAGCGATGCCTACGGTCTGTGCCAGTCACTACATTGACTGCTTATTCAATAAAGAATAAAATATAAACTTATTACTTTCATCCACAAGGCTATCCATAATGCTGCACCTCCCTACATTTCCTCCCTCATCTCTGTCTATCGTCCAACTCGTGCTCTCCGTTCACTCAATGACCTAAGACTAACATCCTCTATTATCAGAACCTCGCACTCCCGTATACAAGACTTCTCCTGAGTTGCACCACTGCCTCTGGAATGCTCTACCCCGGACAATCAGATTAACTCCCAATTTCAAACGCAAATTAAAGACACATCTTTTCAGACAGGACTATCACAATTCCTAATGTAAACTCTTCCGCAGTTAGAATTCCTAAAACTAACCCTCCTCTGTTCACGCTCCCACATTACCCCACAGGCTATGATGTATCGGACTGTAACTTTATATGTCCAGGCACCATATGCACATTAAAGGACACTGACTGGTGACGGCTCATACAGCTTTTTTATGTGCAATGAAAATAACCTCTATCACAAAAATGTCTGGACCACTGTATAAGCAATGCTACCTCCTATGCTGCCCCTGCTACCTCTTGTGTCACCCCCTTTACCTCATAGATTGTAAGCTCTTGCAAGCAGGGCCCTCAGTTTCATTGTGTGAATTGACTATTTCTCTGTAATGTATCTTTTTGTCTATAATTGAATCCTAGATTTTGTAAAGTGCTGTGGAATATGTTGGTGCTATATAAATAATATTTATTATTATTACAGTAAATGGAAGATGATGATAAAGGGAGACGGTGACACCACAAATCAGAGGCATCAGTCGGAGGTTTTTGAAAATTCACATGGTTCCATGCTTTATATATTTTGACAAAAGTAATTTTTTCCATGCTACCTGTGGACAGTTTGGTCCATTTAGGTGCTACAATCTTGAGGCTGGACAAGATAAAACTCCCATGGCAAACTGAGCTAGCTCCTTCTACTGCTCTAACCTATCTGCTCAGAATTCCGTGGAGTCAGAGTTATCTACTGGACTACAGGTGCACTCTAGGTACCACAGTACCTGCTGGTGTAGCTGGTGGGTGTAAGAAGCCTGTTGTGGTGTTGGTTGGCGATATGAGCTTTAAAATTTCTGGTTCATCATCTTCCAGATACTGTACTGGGCCTGGCTGCTGCTGCTACTTTTGCTCCCCCTGACACTTGTGGCACTGGCAGAGGAGCTGGATCACTGGCTGAGCCAGATGGACTGGAAGTGGGCAGAGGCTACCTGGTAGTGACATTGTCCCTGTGGTCTGCCACGTGCAAAATTAGCCACATTATGCTGCTCACACAGACACTCCAGCATGTTTAAGGTGGAGTTCCACTGAGTTGGAACATCGCAGATAAGGTGGGGCAAAGACAGACAGTTTTGTCGCTGCAAATCAAGCAGGGTGTTTTTTACTTGTAAGAGCAGCTGAAATTCACAGGACTTTTTTCTGGCCATAAGGAGCACCACCACACAGGTTAATAAAGTGGCTAACCATCAGATTAAGGACATGAGCCATACAGGTAAAATGTGCTATTCATCCTAACTGCAGAGCAGCATCAATATTGGTGCCATTGTCATTGGCAACACTGACATCACAGTTGTAGTTGGTGAGGAGCCATCCAGCAGTATAATTGCTACAAGATACAACAAAGCAGCTCAGCTAGTCCACTGTGTGGCTCCTCTGATTCAGACTCATTAATTGCAAAACCGCATGGCAGCATTTTGACTTACACTCTTGAAATGAGGGTCCACTTGTCCATAATTGCTGCTCCACAGGTCAACTGTGGCATACAACTGACGTATCCAAGGAAAGGTCCACTTTCTCTGACACATGTGGGGACAGCTTTCCAAGAGAAGTATGAAGGCTAGGTATCCTTCAGAAAGGTTGAGCGCATGTCATCAGTTGGCAAAACCCAGTGGAATCCACTAAGTGGAACAGCAGCAACTGCTCCACCAGCAGCTTGGCCAGGTTCAAGTTAAGTTGCACAACTGCTGGATGACTGAGTGCATATTGCTGTCTCCTGGCCACACATTCTCTTATGGATGACTTATTTCGCCATGGAAGAGGATTAGGAGGGGTAGGAAGAATAGAAGAAACAGTATATGATGATAACGACAATGACCACGTGCTAGGTGTAGATGTGGTGTGCCTACAAAGAAGATCACAGGGAGGAGAAGGAGAACAGCCTTGCTCATTTCCCCTCCCTATTTTTCCAAAAAAGAGAGTGATGCCTATTCATGTGAGTACATAGAGACGTCATTCCTACATTTGTTCCTGCATGGTAATGGGGAGTTTCTGCTTGCAGATCTGGCACATCACCAAGGATTTATCATTTCACAATGTACAAAAAAAAGTGCATCATGTTTTTTTCCACAGTGTTTTTCATTCTATTTTCACAGAGTTTTTCGCTGCAGACTTTCTGCCCATATTATACCTAAAGCATTTCCATAGGTATGACATGCTGCGATTTTCAAAACGTGGGTGTTTTTTGAAAACGCAGCTTTTCCGCAGCAGGTTTTTTTTTTCTGCAATGTGTGGATGGGATTAGCCAGAAAAAAAAAATGATATACATTCTTAATTTACAGCACCCTGCCTGTCACCTTCTCACACCACCTTTCAAATAAGGTACACAAACTGTTAGAAAGTGTCTAAAATACATAGAAAAAGAGATTCAAAGCATGTACACCAGAATTCTGGTGCATTTTAATTAGTTAAACTGCCCCTGTGTTTTTAGTCCTGCTTTGGCTAAACTATAGATATGAGATCTGCAAGCATGAATTCTGCTGTTTTATGTTTTATGTTTTTTTTGTTTGTTTTGTTTTATGTTTTATGTCTGTCCTGTTTGGTATGTGATTTCTGAGTTCTGTGTCTGATCTGTTTGCATGCATGCTGCTCAGTTATTTTATGCTGGAGTCTTTGCCTGTCTCTGTTTTCATGAAAGTCCTGTTGTGTCTGCTTATATAGTCTGCTACCTGTGGCCTTGTGCCTCCTGCAGTATCTCTGATGCATGTGTTCTGCCTTAGTTCCTGTTGTAGCCTGGCCTTAGGGTGCATTTACAGCATCCCAGAGTCTGCTGCTTTAATTTGTTTGTCATTTGTGCCTTTGGGTTGTGTTGGTATGTCCTAAAAGCTCCAAAATGCCACCTCCAAGTGATCATGCCTACATAGAAATTTTTTCATCTATGGTCAATATGGAACTTGAATAGTTGGCACAATTTAATGATAGATATAGGGGGCATAATTTGAGCATTGAAGAAAGACGGGCATTGAGAGATCTTGAACTGGACACTAATATTACGATAAAACCCTCCGATAAAGGGGGGAACATAGTAGTGATGGACTCACCGCACTATAGGGAGATGTGTTTGACGCTTTCGTCTGTCACAACTTTTTATGGGATTATGAGCACTAATCCGGTACAGGCCTATTTGACAGCTTTACAGTCACTGTTACAGAGGGCTTATGAGGAAGGACTGATAGACAAGGATGAGATGGATTTTATGTATCCAAAATTCCCGGTGATGCCTACCTTTTATGCCCTCCCTAAGGTCCCCAAAGGGACCAATCCTGTGAAAGGAAGACCAATTGTATCAGGTATTGGTGGCCTCACACGAAACTTGGGCAGCTATATCGATCAGATCTTGAGGCCCTTTGTGGATTCCCTTCCCTCATACATCCGAGACACCTCTGATCTCCTGCTGAAACTAGATGGTATTACCTTAGGGCATGATATGATTCTTGCATCGATTGATGTAGAAGCATTATACACGTCCATCCATCATGAACAGGGGATCAGAGCAGTGGAATATTATCTTCAGGTGGACATTAGATTGAGACCACATAATTGGTTTGTCATTGAACTATTGAATTTCTGCCTGAACAATAACTTTTTCACCTTTGATGGCCACATTTACATCCAGCTCAGGGGCACCGCTATGGGTAGTCCCTGTGCGCCAAGTTATGCAAACTTGCTCCTGGGCTGGTGGGAGGCGGCCATCGCGGGTGCCGATGACCTCAGCTGGTGGCAGAACCATATCTGCCTCTGGCTGAGGTACATTGATGACATCTTTATCCTGTGGCGTGGAGATCACACGTCATTCGAGGAGTTTGTGAAGTGTCTGAACTCTAACTCTCTGGACCTAAGGTTTACATCTACCTAGAGTATGAGTGATCTACCATTTTTGGATGTTCTTATTACTAGAGATCATTCAGGAGCAATTCAAACTAAGGTCTACAGGAAAAAGACTGCGACAAACAGTCTCCTTAGGTGGGAGAGTGCCCATCCTGTGGCCCTCAAAAGGGGTATTCCCAAGGGCCAATATCTCCGCCTAAGGAGAAACTGTTCTAAATTGTCAACTTTTAAACAGCAGGCAGATGATTTGAGGCTCAGATATAGGGACCGCGGATACCTGGGTAATACACTAAAGGGAGCTTTCCAACACGCTATAACATGTGACCGAAGAGAGCTTTTGATCCCAAAGAGACATAGTCAGAACATAAAATCTGATAATGTAACTAGAATTGTTGGAACTTTTGATACTATGCATCAAGAGACTAGGGAAATACTTGGTAAATATTGGGGGATATTACTTCAGGTCGATGATCTGAAAGAGATTTTAGGATCCACCCCCCAGATCACTTATAGATGTGGGAAGAGTTTAAAGGACAGGATGGTTAGGAGTCATTACGTTGCCCCTAAATCAACGGTGAATTGGCTTAGCCAGAAACCTAATGGCACCTTCAGATGTGGCAACTGTATCGCATGTGGACAGGTGCAAAAAACTAAAACAGCAACATGTGCAATTACTGGTGAGTTCTGCCAAATTAACGACTTTATCAACTGTCGTAGTAAAGGAGTAATCTAGCACAGTTACCCTGTCCGAAAGATTACATAGGTAAGACTAAACGTGAATTTAGGGTAAGGATAAGGGAGCACTATAATGATATTCTCAACAATCGGGACACACCAATAGATAAACACGCGCATAGCCACCATGACGGACAACCTGAATCCTTCAGCTTCATAGGATTGCAACTGATCCGACCACCAGGTAGGGGTGGCAATTGGGATAGACTTCTGTTGCAACATGAATGCAGATGGATTCACCGTTTTAAATCGACATCCCCGGGAGGGATTAACAAATGCTTGTCCTTCGCTCCATTTTTATAATTCCCTGTAATATTTTGGAGTTAGGGATTATATATATTCAGGATGGATGTATTATGATGCTGTCCACATGAAACACGTCTTTAGCTGTGAGGGAATAAAAGTGTACCCCACCCCCTCTCTGACATATCTCTCATTATGTCTATTATGGCACATACTGATAAATCTGATGATATTATTAGGAATCCTCTTATCCATTTTTCTGGTATATCTGTGTGATATATATTTCCTTTGGGAAATGGGGAAATATTGTATCTCATATATGGGCAATTCACTATATAGTGAACATAATATTCAGATCTATGCAGAGTGACTTTCACTCTAGTATTAGTACGGTGATCTATGATTCATGGCTTCTATGGAGTTTGATGAGGATATGTAATATAGATGGCACCTTGATAAGTGTAAGCTCAGTTGGGAAATTATTTTTCACTGTAGAGGTGAATACAGACTCTGTATACCTCTATTGATGCAATGTACCATCCGAATGTGATATCTGTTGTGCTTCAACATTTATATGTATTGCGGAATTGAGAAGTGCTGGTGCGGTATAGATCAAGAATTTTACGTGTTTAAGAATAATATTAGACAATGCACATAAATTCCTTGATAGCATGACTTCTGTGTTTCCTGCTCCAACTGCCTACAATTGGGATCAGAGAGATGACAGCACGATGTAAACATAGGAGACGCGCATCTATGTCTCCATGACGACACTTACAGCTTCCCTGCCCCTGGGAGGAGCGCCTCGGATTACGAATAGTGTGAGGGGAGGAGCATCGGCTATGGCTCTGCCTCTCCACATGACGATTGGTTGTGATGTCATGTGACACGCACTGTGGGTGGGGCTTAGTCCCGTTTTAAGGAAGGCTTTCTTGAGACTCCGGTGCCATTGCTATTTCACTCTCAAACTGAGAGGTTATATTGATTTAGTCCCCTGATGATCTAGCAATGGCTGGTGAAACGCGTAGGTATTTTTATTTTAAGTCTTTAGCACTAAGGGAGAGACTTTTAAATGTGTGCTATAGGTGTATGTGGAAAGGGTGCTGGGAGGCTATGGGGTGCTGACAAAATTACCCTATTGAGGGTGTATTCAGCTATAACAGTGGTGTGTATTTGGTGAATCCTCAGTGCCAGGTGACACACAGTTTTAACTGACTGTGTGTCCATATACATTTGAGGCTTTATTTGAGGCACCAGACTATATTTATACCTCGGGCAGAGTAGACGCTGTCTCAGCTGTTATGAGAAGCGGTATGCGGACTTTTGCTGAATACTAAACTAACCCCTCTCTGTTTGTTTGTCTTAACTACCCTTCATACACTCCCTTTAAATTACACTGATGCTATTAACTATATGACTCATGTTGTCATCATTATTATGGTCATTAGAAAATAAAATAGCAAGTTTAATATCTGCTTTGGGCATCTATAAACATTAGTGCACACTGTATATGTAATTTATGTGATCTCATCCCTTCTCTTTCACTAATCACATGGTAGCACTTGGGAGCACTAGTGAGTCTCGTCTTTCCAATACGATTTTATATTTATTTTTATTTGTATAAGAAATAAAAGTGAAGTTTTACTATTTTCTACACTATCTACTCCCTTCTGAAATTTGGATTTTCATCTGCTCTGAGACAGCCCAGACTAGTGGCTTCAGCTGTCTATAATTTTGGACCTTTTGATGCTGTGCCAGGAGGTGCAGGAGAGGACCCTGACAGGAGGATCACATGCAGGTAACCAGAACCCTGTCAGGCCTCCCTGTACCACCACTCTCCCCAAGATCTATATCTAGAATTCAAATAGAACAAAACAATAGCACTGAGCAGTGCATAGTGTGATACTGTTTGGTATACAACAGAGTAGATTTGAGCAAATTAAAGTCTCACCTTAAATGGTTGTGAGTAGGTCACAACCCCCACATAACACAGTAGAACAAATTGACAGAGGGTTCCTCTCTGGATGGTAGGCAGCAGCAGGATCCAGCAGGCACTCAGGAGTGTCAGGAGATCAATAGGAGGGACCAGTTTAGACCACCAGACTGGGTGGTTGCCAGGTTGGGTGTGTACCCCGAAACGCATAGTATTGGAAAATAAAGTTTTTTTGGGATTTTACGCAACCTGGCAAAGCGTGGTTCCTTTCCTTTGACCCAGTCTGTGGGTCTAAACTGGTCCCTCCAAGATCTATATCTGGGAGAGGCAAGAGAGGAGGAGTAGTGGATCACAAGACTGTCATAGTGATATCTGGACAACCTCCTAAAACCAAGGCTGGGGAATTGGACACTGTACTACTACCGCCATTTGGAAGCTGCCGTTTACCTGTTTCCAGTTGTTGCAATAAACTGTTCCTTGTTTGACCGTTATCACTGGCTGCCTTACCCTCAGGGCCCTTCCGACCAAAACCACACTGGCTCAGAGAGGAGAGGTCCCCTCTCCAACTGGAAGCGCCCCGGAGGAAACAACTACTACCACAACCATCCGGTAGTGCCGCAGGACTCCCTCGATGCCTCGACTGTGTCCGGCCCAGGAGCGGGGCTGGAGTGCTTGCTGAGTGTGCTCGGCCTAGCAGGTGGCACACCATACGCCACTACAACTCCCATCCTCCAGTCTCCTCCAACTTGGTTGCGGCATAGCGTTTTTGGCGTAGTCGGCCAAAGACTCCCGTATCCTTACAACATCACAGACTATGGTGTCAAGATCCTAGGAAAACTTTATCTACATCTGGTGAGCTGAAACCTTTTATTGGCTGTCGAGAGACTTTTCCCTGTGGATTTATTGTGGACTCTGTAAAAGTGCCTGAACTGTTTGTCGCTAGCCCGCCTGGATTTATTGCAAAGACTGCGGACAGTTACACTGTTTGCCAAGTTTTGTGCCACTTGACTGCAAGCCAGAGGACTATCAGCCATTACTGGACTGTATTTGCTGCGGCGACATCACCGGTGCATGTGAGCCCAGTCCGCAAGGGGTTTTCCAGCCTCAAGCCAGAGCTGCATCATTTAAAAGTCTACAGCTCCGCAGAGGTTAACCGCCAGCCTGCCAAACCAGTGCTCGGGCAGGAAAGACGTCAGAGGTGCATCAGCCAAGCTCCTCCCACCTATTCAAAAAGAGATGAACCAGCTGAACCGCTGACATCAGCGGGACAGCTCCTCCTACAGGACGGCATCACCGGAGCCTCCTGGACACCGCCATCTTTGGTGAGACCACCTCGATAGACTGTCTGTTATAGCGCTGTATTTAAATAGAGACTTGTCTGCTGTCACTATGTCGGATCATAGTGATTCAGAGTCTGTCAGCCCTGCAGGGTCTCCAGTAGCTGCTGCATCACCTGTGGCCTCTATTCCTACCTCCACGGCAACTATCATGCTGCTCACCATGCCGTACTACCTGGGTGCACCTTGGCTACCCCAATACAAAGAGGAAGCACACACCCTAAGGGATTTTAAGGACCGCATGCAGGCCATGTTTAAACTGTACCCCCTATCTGAGGAGCAGAAAGTAGAAATTCTGGTGGGGCAGCTGGAGGGTGCTGCTCAGAGGGAGGTCAAATCCTTCACACGAGACCTCAGTGGAAAAAGTGCTGCAGCGGTTTTGTGACATCTTTGAAGTCCGAACGGCGTCTGAGCTGAGGATGCGGATTCATAGCAGAAAATAACAAGCCAATGAGTCCCTCAAAGAATTTTCCCTGTCGTTGCAAGAGGCCTTCCAAGCTGTCACTCAAGTGGATTTTTGGGCTGCAGAGAACCCTGACTCTACCTTGAGAGAACAGTTTATTGAGGGAGCTGAGGATGATGCCTTAAAGAGACAGTTGAGAATTTTCTCTGCCCAACACCCGGCTGATTCCTTCCTGGACTTTAAAGAACTGGTCATACAAATACTGGGCCCTGAACACCAAACAGGGTCACCAGCTCAACTTACCCCACGGTGCTGCTCCAACTGTCACTCTGGAGCCTTACTCTCCTAAGCGCTGCTGCGTCTACTTGTCAGCATCGCAGGCCGTATCCACACTAGGGCCAAGTGACATGGCGGATCTGAGGGAACAGGTCTCCCTGCTGGTTAGGAGTGTGGATGTCCTGACCAAGAAGTTGGAACACCTGCAGGCCGGTCCTCAAACAAGGAGTGCACTGCCCTCTTCTTCTAAGTCTCCTCCAGACCTTCTGAGGGGGACTGCCCGGAGAAGACTGCAATTTGTTTCATCTGAGAGACCAAAGAAACCCATTTGCAGGTACTGCCATAAATATGGACATACCGAGCCTCAATGCTGGTAGTTAAACGGGCTTCCCCTGAAGCCAAGGACTGTCCCTCAGGAGGAAGAACAATAGGTCTATCCAAGACATAGCCTTCCCCTAAGTATGTGGGCCCCCATCCAGAAGTCACATCTATATTGACGTGGTGCCCCTGACTGCCCTGCTGGTCACTGGCTCTCAAGTTACCACCATCCAGAGAGCCACCTTCACTGAATTTTGGGGAGATAATTGGCTGGTGCACCCCGTGAAGCTCCACCTATGGTGCTTGCTAGCAATGGACTGCTGGTACCTGTGTCTGGGTACTGGACCCCTGATATGCAAATTGGATGGGTCAAGCTGTACGGACAAGGTGTTCTGATCACTGACATCTGTGACAATGAGGTTCCTCCTGTGGTGTTGGGCATGAACATCCTAAAGAGCTGCTATGGAGAATTGCTGGAGGCCCTGCAGAATTCACTACCTACTGCCTCGCCTACCAAGAGGAGGGTGATACAGAAAACCAGGGCCCAGCAAACGTCCTGGCAAATTTCTTATTGACAGCCAGGAGAAGTTTGCTGGGCCTGTGTCCAAGACAGCAGGGCAGTGACTCTCCAACGTGGAACAAAGACTGTGGTGTGGTGTACAAAGACAGAACTACAGTGCCTTGCGAAAGTATTCGGCCCCCTTGAACTTTTCAACCTTTTGCCACATTTCAGGCTTCAAACATAAGGATATAAAATTTTAATTTTTTGGTGAAGAATCAACAACAAGTGGGACACAATCGTGAAGTGGAACGAAATTTATTGGATATTTTAAACTTTTGTAAAAAAAAATAAAAAACTGAAAAGAGTGGTGTGCAATATTATTCGGCCCCTTTACTTTCAGTGCAGCAAACTCACTCCAGAAGTTCAGTGAGGATCTCTGAATGATCCAATGTTGTCCTAAATGACTGATGATGATGTGCCAAATTATTAATTAAATTAATACTTTGTAGCGCCACCTTTTGCTGCGATTACAGCTGCAAGTCGCTTGGGATAAGTCTCTATCAGTTTTGCATATGGAGAGACTGAAATTCTTGCCCATTCTTCCTTGGAAAACAGCTCGAGCTCAGTGAGGTTGGATGGAGAGCGTTTGTGAACAGCAGTTTTCAGCTCTTTCCACAGATTCTCGATTGGATTCAGGTCTGGACTTTGACTTGGCCATTCTAACACCTGGATACGTTTATTTGTGAACCATTCCATTGTAGATTTTGCTTTATGTTTGGGATCATTGTCTTGTTGGAAGATAAAGCTCCGTCCCAGTCTCAGGTCTTTAGCAGACTCCAACAGGTTTTCTTCCAGAATGGTCCTGTATTTGGCTCCATCCATCTTCCCATCAATTTTAACCATCTTCCCTGTCCCTGCTGAAGAAAAGCAGGCCCAAACCATGATGCTGCCACCACCATGTTTGACAGTGGGGATGGTGTGTTCAGGGTGATGAGCTGTGTTGCTTTTACGTCAAACATATAGTTTTGCATTGTGGCCAAAAAGTTCGATTTTGGTTTCATCTGACCAGAGCACCTTCTTCCACATGTTTGGTGTGTCTCCCAGGTGGCTTGTGGCAAACTTTAAACGAGACTTTTTATGGATATCTTTGAGAAATGGCTTTCTTCTTGCCACTCTTCCATAAAGGCCAGATTTGTGCAGTGTACGACAGATTGTTGTCCTATGGACAGACTCTCCCACCTCAGCTGTAGATCTCTGCAATTCATCCAGAGTGATCATGGGCCTCTTGGCTGCATCTCTGATCAGTCTTCTCCTTGTTTGAGATGAAAGTTTAGAGGGACGGCCGGGTCTTGGTAGATTTGCAGTGGTCTGATACTCCTTCCATTTCAATATGATCGCTTGCACAGTGCTCCTTGGGATGTTTAAAGTTTGGGAAATCTTTTTGTATCCAAATCCGGCTTTAAACTTCTCCACAACAGTATCACAGACCTGCCTGGTGTGTTCCTTGGTCTTCATGATGCTCTCTGCGCTTTAAACAGAACCCTGAGACTATCACAGAGCAGGTGCATTTATACGGAGCCTTGATTACACACAGGTGGATTATATTTATCATCATCAGTCATTTAGGACAACATTGGATCATTCAGAGATCCTCACTGAACTTCTGGAGTGAGTTTGCTGCACTGAAAGTAAAGGGGCCGAATAATATTGCACGCCCCACTTTTTTACAAAAGTTTAAAATAACCAATAAATTTCATTCCACTTCACAATTGTGTCCCACTTGTTGTTGATTCTTCACCGAAAAATTAAAATTTTATATCTTTATGTTTGAAGCCTGAAATGTGGCAAAAGGTTGAAAAGTTCAAGGGGGCAGAATACTTTCGCAAGGCACTGTATCTGGATTTAGAGGAGGCTCATGATCGCAAGATGGCTGCTGTGTCCTATGCAGCTGCAGGTCCAAGAAGGGAATGCGATGAATCTGTCCTGTAGCTGATTAAAAGCAGTGCAGAAGCTCTGGCTAGCCACAATGCCCACAATAAATAAATAATCTATCAAGAAGGGGACGGACTGGAGGCGAAGCCTAAAGGGAGGACCCACATGACGTGGGTATGGCTGGACGGAAGGCTATTGGGGAGTTAGTAAGCTGGGAAAAAGGGGGCTGGGCCACAGGCGGGCGGGCATTGAAAAGGAAAGCCCGCGAAGAGCAACGGCAGTCGCCGCGAGGGATAGCAGGACCAAGAAGCTCCGATCGTATTGTGAACCGAGAGCAAGGCAGGTGGTTTGGACTCCGCAACCAGAAATGAACGCACACGCGGTAGTTCAAGAAAAGAATATATATTTACTATAAGTTAATAAAGGCTATTTGAAGGTAAAATGACAGGGATAAAGACAAGCAAAATATACAATATAGCATGAACAATTTCAAGGCAAATTCTGCAATGGTTTCTACTTTTACTCTGTCCACTTCTGCAGTATGGACACTGAATGAACAATATACTCAAAACTATCCCTAACTGACCCTGACATCACATTTGGGTGCACCCCCTTTTCCCCAGTGGTCCAGGTGGACCGCTTACAGTCCGTAGAAGCGCGCGGTGGGGCCCAAAGTCGTTCCTTTCTTTTATAGTGAAGCGTCCTCTCCTCACTGTTATCAGGATCTCAGGAGAAATGAAGTCCTCTTTAACAGGGAAACCCAATGAATGCAATGTAATCCAACAGCAGATTCCACTCAGCACACTGACAGTCCTGCCGAATCCATACACTGAGCTGGGATGTAAGCCGGGATTTAGCAGGTGCTGTCCAGTACATCAACAGCACTGCGAGTCTCTATCTGTGGTATCCATATACACAGTCACAATGTCAGTCTCACTGATCAGCCACTGAGCACAGTTCCTTTCTCGTGGACTCACTAGTCCTGTTGTCTCTTTACACTCTGTTTGTCTCTAGACCAAGATACAGCTTAGCTGTACAGAAAAATATCCACACCAGTTCAACACAGCACAGAAACCTGTCTTCTCTCTTGCCAAGATGGCTGCTCTCTCGTCACTTCCTGCTTCTCTGCTCACACTCTGTCTGCAGAACAGGCAGGCTGACATAAAAGGGGGGTCTCACTCCAGCATCATGTCACAATTACAATGGCTGCTGTCTTAAAGTAACAGAATCACAGAAATACATTCAACATTAACAATTTATACAGACAAATAAAGCTTAGGACAACATTGGCTGTCTCTTACATATTCCCCCCCCCCACTTTAAGATTGGCAGTCCCTGCCTATGACTGTATATCCAGAGGGTTGTACTTTTATGCACAGGGTGGTAGTATACCGATGTATGGAGGGCCAAACAAACTCATCCTGCGCATACCAAACAGGGGGAATACCAGCATTTGGCCTAGTGGTCCGTCTGAGGACCGGTGGTATATTATGGGGTGCTGCAGCTATGGGCTGAGAAGGACCAGTGGATTCCGCACCAGAGGGGGCACAGGCCGGAGATACAGTAGTCACAGGTGGAACATCCCCAGGAGCAGGGATCGGCCAACAATCATCCTCCTCGTCGGAGGCCCATTCCGCACCTCCATTCTCTGACTGTGGGAGTTCATTCACATTGGCAGGCCCATCATGATTTGTCCCTTCAGAATGACACAGGCGCAACATATTTCGGTGAAGTACTCGAACACAATCAGTTCCTTCTTTCTGGACCTGGTACACTGGCCCATTCGCATACTTGCGGCCAACAACACGATACGGCAAAGCCTCCCATCGGCTTTCCAATTTCCCTTGGGGTTTCTTGACACTAACTAGCACCAGGTCGCCTGGTTGCAATGGTGCTTCTTGCACTGGGGTCTTATCAGGATGGGGATGTTCTTGCAGGCGCTGCCGCACCAATCGATGGATTGTCTCAAGTCTCTGCCGGTGCGCCCGCACCCAAGAGGTTGGATCCCTCGGAGGGAACCCATCCACATCATCCAACTGTAATTCTCCTATACTTCGCCCAGACCGCCCAAAGAGAAGTGTATAAGGAGAGTACCCCGTTGTAGAATGGACCTGATTGTTATAGGCCCACACCATTTCAGACAAGAACTGAGGCCACTGTAACTTCTTGTCTTCCTCCAGAGTCCGCAGCATCTGTAGCAGAGTTCTGTTGAATCTTTCACAGGCCCCATTTCCCTGAGGGTGGTATGGAGTCGTGTGCGACTTCTTTATCCCGTAGATACGTTGAACTTCTTTCATTACGTGTCCCTCAAAGCAGGCGCCCTGGTCGGAGTGGATGCGTTGGGGACACCCATATACTCGAATGAAATCTTGGCACAGAGCACGAGCTGCTGACTCAGCTGTCTGGTCCTTGGTGGCGGTTACCACCGCAAATTTGGTGAAGTGATCCACCATTACGAGGCAATACTGGTGTCCGCTATTGGATGGGCCAACCATTAGATAGTCTATCATGACGATTTCTAAAGGTTCCTGGGTCACGATGGTTTGCAGGGGAGCTCTCTGTTCTATTGCCTTATGGATCTCACAAGTTCGACAGCTGCGGCATACTTCTTCGACCATTTGACGAAGACCAGGGCAGTAAATCAGTCGCTGTAACCACCGAAAGGTCTTCTCATGACCAAAATGTCCATTCTTATTATGAGCCTCAACTGCCAACGAGCGAGCCAGTTCACTAGGCACCACAATTTGGTAGATCTCAGAAGGTAAATAGACCTTTCGGCATAGCACTCCATTTTTCATCTCCAACTTTTCCCACTGACTCAGAACAGATAATATCTCACGTGTCAGTCGTTCTCTTTCCTCTCTACAGGGCTTCTGGCCTTTCTCAACACACTTGATCATCTGCGCCAGCCCCTCATGGGTCTGTTGTATCTGTGCCCATTCCTGTCGTGAGGGACCAAAGAAAGGAGCCGTTTCAGTCCCCTCCATCTCAAACTGATTAGCGGCGGCCAAGGCCTGTGAAACTCTGCTGAAGTCGGGCACCTCCACATGCTCCAACTCATGATCCACGTCTACTGTGGGGGTCTGGGCGGTTACCCTAGAAAGTCTGTCAGCATTCTGGTTCTCTGTCTTGGACCGATACTTAATGCGGTAATTGAACTTAGACATTCGGGCTATCCACCTCTGCTCTAACGCCCCGAGCTTGGCATTTTCCAGGTGAGCTAGTGGGTTGTTGTCAGTCAGTACTAAAACTTCAGCACCGGTCAAATATTCAGAGAATTTCTCGGTCATGGCCCATACCAGTGCCAACAGCTCCAACTTAAATGAACTATAATTCTCGGGGTTTCTTTCAGAATCTCTCAAAGACCAGCTGCCGTACACTATGACCCTCTCCTGGCCATCCTGAAGCTGGGAAAGCACTGCTCCAAGACCATACAGGCTTGCATCTGTATACAGCTGGAACGGCAAGTGGTAATCAGCATATGCCAAGATTGGGGCTGTTGTCAGTGCATCCTTCAATGCCTGGAAGGCTTGTTCCTGTTCAGGTCCCCACTTCACGGACCGGTTCTTTGGACCACCGGATGAGCCTCATAGGAGAGCATTAAGTGGTGCTGCTACCTTGGCGAAATCCTTAATAAACCGTCGATAGTAACCGGCTACTCCAAGGAACGCCCTCACTTCTCGCAGGGTAGTCGGTATTGGCCAATCTTGAACAGCCGCTATCTTGTCTCTTGATGGTCTCACCCCTTCTCCTGATACGCGGTGACCCAAGTAATCAATTTCAGATTGGAACAACCGACATTTACTGGGTTTCAATTTGAGCCCATGTTCCCGCAATCTTCGAAATACTTGCCCCAACTGGTGGAGATGGTCTTCAAAGGTCGCAGAATACACTATAATGTCATCCAAGTAGATGAGAGTGAACTCAAAGTTGAAGTCACCGAGACATTTCTCCATCAACCGCTGAAACGTTCCGGGTGCATTTGTCAACCCGAAGGGCATCCGGTTAAATTCGTATAGTCCCATGGGCAAGATGAATGCCGTCTTCTCCTTGTCTTTTGTGGCCATCGGCACCTGCCAATACCCACTAGCCAGATCTAGTGAGGAGAAGTACCGGGCTCTCCCCAGCGCTGAGAGAGACTCCTCAATCCGTGGCAAGGGGTAGGAATCTCGTACGGTGCAAGCGTTTAACTTCCGATAGTCTACGCAAAATCGGATGGACCCATCTTTCTTTCTTACTAACACCACAGGAGCCGCCCAGGGACTTTGGCTTTCTTGGATGATCCCACCCTGTAGCATCTTAGCTAACAGTTCTTTCACTTCCTGATACAACTGTGGAGGAATTTGTCGGTAGCACTCTCTAATTGGAGGGGTGTCTCCTGTGGGAATCTCATGGTAGATCCCTGTGGTACATCCAAAATCTTCAGCATACCGTGCAAAGGCGGCTCGGTTCTCCCACAACAGCTCATCTACCTTCTGCACCCATTCCAGAGAACATGAACTTGCATCCATCTTCATCTGTTCTCGAATTGCACGGCCATTCCATTCAGAGGTGGGTTCCTCATCTTCTCCCATGGACACAGTTACGGTCCACTCATCCCTTTCAGTCGGCTTCAGCTGCATTGGAGTTACTTTCCTTACTTCCTCCGGAGTCACATAGATGTTAGCCAGCTGCCTCCCTGGGGTCAGGTCCACACTCTGGTCCTGAGTGTTTACACATCGAAGTGGTACTCTTCCATTGCGAACTATTGCCAAGGAACGGGCCACTAGCGGATCAACACCTCCTTCGGCTGCCTGCAGTGGTTCTACCAACACAGCTATGCCCTCTAGTTTCCGACAGGTGCCTACGGGCATGGACACTATTGTCTCCCGACTGGGTGGCAGTGTAACTTTTGTATGCAAAGGAACTGAAATTCGAGCCAGAGGACGTTGTGCATCCGAACTTTTCTGTAAGCCACATGTCCGGATCAGCCGCTGGAAAGCTGTTTGAGTAGGCCGATGGGTGGTGGTTTCTTTCCAATAACCGTGACCTTTCTTTTCAAAGAGGATCTGATCTAATTCTTTTAACACATTCATCCCCAAAATGACAGGGACCTTTACTTCATTTGACTCCTGTACCACCACAATGCCTTTCCTACCTAGATCTTGGCCACATACCCGGACATTCATCCAGGCCACTCCCACGACTGGAACTGGTAACTGGTTAGCTGCGACCACTCGTACGAATGTATGGGGATCATATTTCACATGTTGCTGGAAGTACCGTTCATAACAGTCTCTACTCAAGGTCGTTACTTGGGAACCCGTGTCAATCATCCCGGTAACCGGAATACCCTCCATTTCCACCTGTATAACAGGACTTGCAGCGATCAGGTCATCATTAGGGCATTCTCCCCACATAGTCTCCTTGTCAGTCTCCCCTACTACACGCCCTACAGCAGCAGGGGACTTCAGTTTAATGGCGGTCTCTCATAAGTTTGTCGCTGCTCTGGACATCTAGCAGCAACGTGGCCCATCCGTCCACACTCCCAGCAGCGTATCTCCCGTCGTTCTGGCCATCTATTTGGGCCCCTTCGGTAAGCCCCTTCGATTTCTCCTGAGCACTGCACTAAATGATTTGGACCCCTTCGGTAGGTCCTATCCTCATCCCTCCAGCGGGGTGGTGGGTGATTCTGATTTTCTGGGTATGGACGGCTCACCCTTTCACCTCCAGTTTTCTGGAAGTCTGCAATTTTCATAGAATGTTCATCACAACGGGTGTGCAAGTGTTCCATTTGCTCTTGCAGTTTCTGCATTACTGTGAGAATTTCTTTAACCGTCCCCTTTTCTACTGTCTCTGAGCCAGAACTAGCCCCCTGTGACAAAGTAACTCCAACTGCAGTCTGGGGCCTCGGGACCATACTATTGGCACGGGAGATGGCCTCTACCTGTACATCATGGAATTTAGCATCAGTCTCTCGTCGTATAAAATCCTGCATAGTCACAGTTAAACTGCCGTCACGTATCCCCAGGACAAACTGGTCACGGAGAGTCCGATCAGGGTTACAGAAGGCTGGCGAGCCCCCTCTTTCCTTCCCTTGAATATCTCGGAGCAGTTCTTGTAGGGCATTTGCATATTGGGGAAGGCTTTCATTCTCCTGTTGTACCCTCTGGAAGAACCGAGCCTGCAGAGACCCCAGCAATGCAGTTTCTCCATATATGGTTTCTAGAATCTGGACTACTTGCTCAAATGTCTGCCTTTGTTCAAATGGCCTCAGTATCACCGTGGTCTTAGCATCCCCTTGTAATGTCAATATTGCTAGCTCTACTAGTACTTCTGGTGTGGTCTGGTACATTCGCTGTATCATTCGTATCTGTTCCACCCACATACTCACTGACATATTATTGCCATCAAATTTAGCTAACTGACTCATTATAGCCCCTGCTGGCATTCTTCCTCCAGCACCATTCTCCCGAACGGGTGCGTCACCGTCCATTCTGGTAAGCGGATCCTGCCGACTACGCCAATTTGTGAACCGAGAGCAAGGCAGGTGGTTTGGACTCCGCAACCAGAAATGAACGCACACGCGGTAGTTCAAGAAAAGAATATATATTTACTATAAGTTAATAAAGGCTATTTGAAGGTAAAATGACAGGGATAAAGACAAGCAAAATATACAATATAGCATGAACAATTTCAAGGCAAATTCTGCAATGGTTTCTACTTTTACTCTGTCCACTTCTGCAGTATGGACACTGAATGAACAATATACTCAAAACTATCCCTAACTGACCCTGACATCACATTTGGGTGCACCCCCTTTTCCCCAGTGGTCCAGGTGGACCGCTTACAGTCCGTAGAAGCGCGCGGTGGGGCCCAAAGTCGTTCCTTTCTTTTATAGTGAAGCGTCCTCTCCTCACTGTTATCAGGATCTCAGGAGAAATGAAGTCCTCTTTAACAGGGAAACCCAATGAATGCAATGTAATCCAACAGCAGATTCCACTCAGCACACTGACAGTCCTGCCGAATCCATACACTGAGCTGGGATGTAAGCCAGGATTTAGCAGGTGCTGTCCAGTACATCAACAGCACTGCGAGTCTCTATCTGTGGTATCCATATACACAGTCACAATGTCAGTCTCACTGATCAGCCACTGAGCACAGTTCCTTTCTCGTGGACTCACTAGTCCTGTTGTCTCTTTACACTCTGTTTGTCTCTAGACCAAGATACAGCTTAGCTGTACAGAAAAATATCCACACCAGTTCAACACAGCACAGAAACCTGTCTTCTCTCTTGCCAAGATGGCTGCTGCTCTCTGTCTCGTCACTTCCTGCTTCTCTGCTCACACTCTGTCTGCAGAACAGGCAGGCTGACATAAAAGGGGGGGGTCTCACTCCAGCATCATGTCACAATTACAATGGCTGCTGTCTTAAAGTAACAGAATCACAGAAATACATTCAACATTAACAATTTATACAGACAAATAAAGCTTAGGACAACATTGGCTGTCTCTTACAGTATCGTCCGCTGTCATGGCATCCATGGAGGACATCGTTGCGTGTTTGCGTGACTCTGCAGAGTGGCATGGCGTGGATTGGGTGCAGGCCCAGTTAGCTGACCTGCTCCAGGGGCCTGGGGAACCGCCAGCTGCGGCTCCCCCTTCATCCCCCGACGGTCGTGGAGGACCAGGCCTCCGGCGCGCCTCAGCCCCAACGAGGCCCCGCGAGCCCAGCGCCGCAGGCGGGAGCCCCTCCAGGGACCCTCCGACCCAGGATGCCGGGAGGTCCGCTGCTTCTCGGCAATCCAGGGGAGGGAGGAATCTGGTAGGCCGGCGGGACTCGCGGCAGAGGCGGCAGGCCGCGCCTCCGCCATTGCAAGATGGCGGCGTAGGAACGGGACCAGGGTCGGCGGGCGCGCGGTGTGTATCACCTTCTCCAGAGCCTGCTCAGCGTCGGGAGTCCGTGGGAGGGTCGTCGGTGCGGCCTTCGGGGTCTCTGCGCTCCTCTGCAAACGACCTGGCGCTGCCAGGGTCTGGGCTGCTTGTGAGCACGGAGGCTCACTCTCCCTCCTCCGCGTCCTCCTCCTCGGTGGGAGGGGGAGGGGCTGCTCTCCTGTCTGCGGCCTTGTCTTCCTCGGTGCAGCTCTCTGGTACTACTATGGACAGCAGGATTGTGGCTCAGCAAGGCACAGGACTGACGACTGGCGGGCACACAGCACCCGGGCAGTCAGGTGAGTGTACCCCTTTAATCTCTCCCTCTATTCCCCTGTTAGCTGTCCAGGGTGCGGGTATGCATGCTGGGGAGGTGGGCAGGGGCTTAATGGATCTTTTTGGGATGTTGGGGCAGATGCTAAGGGGGCCCCCCCTCCCCCGCTGGTGGGGCAGTCGCCGGTCCCGGCGTGGGTGGGGGCAGGGTTGCCAGCCACGAGTTGGTGGGGGGCAGGGCCATGGGTGGGACCAGGGTCGGTGGGCAGCGGGCTAGGTTCTGCAGTGGCGGCGGTGGGATCTGCGGCGGGGGATGCGCCGGCGAATGCTGTTTCAGGGGGCGGGTCGGAAAAGGAAAAATCAGCTGAGAAGGGCGGAGACAAGGATAAGGAAGGGGACCCCCTTAGGCTGGATGATTCGGCGAAAGGGGAAGTGTACGTATGCTTCGAGGGCCCGCTGGGGGCCCATTTGAAGCAGGAAGTGAGGGAGAAGATATGGAAAGGGGAATATGTGGAGATATTCTCCCTGCTTCCATTGGAGAAATTCAATCTTGATAGAGCCAAAAAAGATGAGTCCAAAAAAGAGGAGGAGGAAAAACGGAGATACAGGTTGATCCCCCGCACTTTTTCAAATTGGTTGCAAGCATTTGCGATCTTGGCCAGCGTCATTGGGGAAAAGGCGCCGGAGAATTGCTCTCCACTTTTCTGCTACATGGATGCGATAGGCGAGGCGTATAGGGTGTACGGGGGACAAGCTTGGCTGAGGTACGACGAACAGTTTCGTCAACGCAAGGCGATACGGCCCAGTATCCGGTGGGACCACAAGGATATTGGGCTGTGGCTGAAAGTAACCGCTCCGGCTCGGGCCGGGCAGCCCTTTCCTTCGGGCGCCGGGGGTCAGGATACGTCCGGACGCTCGGCGGCCTCCCAGAAAGGGCTCTGTTTCTCCTTTAATGAAGGAACCTGTAAGTTTGGAACAAAAATGTAAATTTAAGCATGAGTGTTCCAGTTGTGGGGGTTCCCATGGAGCGTCTAGGTGCTTCAAGGGAAATAAAGCAAAAGGCAGTGAGGGCTCTGGAAAAGGGGCGGAGTCCGGTGGATCTGGCCGCGATGCGGCCGTTCCTAAATGAATACCTGGACAGGGCGATGGCATTGTTGTTGGGGGAGGGTTTTGAGTTTGGTTTTAAAATCCCGTTTGTAGAGGGGGAGTTCCCTGTAGTACGGCGTAATTTGAGATCTGCGCTGCAGTACAAAAGCGTAGTAACTGAAAAGTTGGCTAAGGAGGTGTCCTTGGGTAGGATGGTGGGACCCTTTGCTTCTCTCCCTATGGCGAATTTAAGGGTGTCGCCGTTAGGGGTGGTGCCCAAAAAGGAGCCGAACAAATTTCGGCTTATACATCATCTCTCGTTTCCAAAGGGGACGTCGGTCAATGATGGTATTGACCATGACCTTTGTGCTGTGGTTTACACCTCATTTGATGCGGCCGTGGCTTGGGTTAGGGAATATGGGCGAGGAGCATTACTGGCCAAGGCGGATGTGGAATCCGCGTTTCGCCTTTTGCCGGTTCACCCAGGGAGTTTGCATTTGTTGGGATGTTACTGGGAAGGGGGTTATTTTGTGGATAGATGTTTGCCGATGGGATGTTCGATCTCTTGCGCTTATTTTGAATCGTTCAGTACGTTTGTTGAGTGGGTAGTGCGCAAGGAGGCGGGTTGGTCGTCAGTTATTCACTATCTAGATGATTATTTGTGTGTGGGACCGGCGGGGTCTACAGTGTGTTATTACATACGTTGGAAAAGGTAGCGTGGCGTTTTGGTATCCAGCTCGCGGGGGAAAAGACAGAGGGACCGACGACCGTCCTAACTTTCCTGGGAATTTGTATCGATACCGTGGGGATGGAGTGTCGGCTGCCAGAGGATAAACTGGGTCAGCTACGCAGCGAAGTGCGGGGGGCATGTCGTAGGAGAAAGTTAATGTTGAGGGAGCTGCAGTCTCTCCTAGGGAAATTGAATTTTGCGTGCCGCATTTTACTTATGGAGAGGGTTTTCTGTAGGAGATTGGCGGCTGCTACAGCGGGGGTGCTACATCCCCACCATTACGTGCGCCTAGGGAAGGAACTGAGGGATGATCTGGAGGTTTGGGGCGAGTTTTTGTGTTCTTATAATGGTCGTTCGTTGGTTTTGGAAAAACCGGTCAGTTCGAGCGCTTTGGATTTGTTTTCAGATGTGGCAGGGAGTGTGGGGTTTGGTGCTTATTGTCAGGGCCGTTGGTGCGTTGGCAGTTGGCCCGAGAGATGGAAGGCCGAAGGTTGGTCTCGAAACCTTACTTTGTTAGAACTTTTTCCGATTGTGGTGGCTTTGTCTGTGTGGGGGGATAAGTTCCGTAATAAAAGGATCCGGTTTAACTGTGATAACATGAGTGTGGTGCAGGCGATTAATAATCTGACGGCGTCTTCCCCACCAGTGGTGTGTGTGTTGCGCAGGTTAGTTTTGGTGTGCTTGTCCCTTAACGCTTGGGTTACGGCAGTGCATGTGCCCGGGGTGGAGAATTGCGTAGCTGATGGCTTGTCTCGTTTACAGTGGGATCGGTTCCGGCAGTTGGCGCCAGAGGCGGAGGAGACTGGAGACCTTTGGCCAGTGGACCTTTGGGACCTGCCGTTCGGGCGGCACAAGGTTTGATCTCTGCGTCACTGGCCAGGGGCACTTGGGAGGCGTACGAGGCAGCTTGGGCTAATTGGGAGGATTGGAGGCGGCTGGTTGGGAGGCAGGTGGCGGACGATGAGATTTTATTGTTTCTATTAGTTGGGCAATGCAAGGAGGAAGGTTGGTCTGTGTCACGAGTCAACAAATTACTGGCAGGAGTTGCTTTTGGTTGTCGGGCCCGGGGCTTAGCGGACGTTACAAAGACATTTGCGGTTCGGCAAGCGTTGAAGGGTTGGAGGAGAGGGTGGGTTTCGGCGGATACGAGGCGCCCAGTGTCATATCAATTGTTGCAGTTATTGGGGATTTCGTTGGAGCGCATTTGTAGATCAGATTTTGAAGTTAGGCTGTTCCGTTTGGCCTTTTCGTTGGCATTCTTCGGGGCTATGCGGGTGAGCGAGTTGGTAAGCCCGGCCACGGGCCGTCCCGGTGGCTTGTTAGCAGGGGATGTGGAGCTTTTTCAGGACAGACTAGAGTTCCGCATACGTAAGTCCAAAACGGATCAGGAAGGGCGAGGGGCAACAGTTACGTTGTACGCTGTGCCGGGTTCAGCTATGTGCCCGGTCAGATGCTTTCGGGAGTATGTGCCCGAGTGCAGGTGGTCAGGTGACCTGTTGCTACGGCATGCTGATGGGTCCTTTTTGTCCAGGTATCAGTTTATAGCGGTTTTCAAGAAGGGCTTGTTACAATGCAGCCGAGGCCCGGGGGGAGTTCGGGGGGCATTCCTTTCGGATTGGTGTGGCCACTGAGGCTGCTCGTCTGGGGCTGTCGGATGATGTAGTCCGTAGAATTGGGAGATGGGAGTCAGTTCGGTTTGGATCATATGTTCGCCCAGCGTGGTTATCTTGAAGTTCAGAGAATAGGTATTTGCAAGTTTGTAGTGTTCTGTTTTTCTTTATTGCAGGGTCGGGTGAGGCGGAACTCGTGTGGATATTGGGTCACTCTTTTGTTTTTTGGGGAGCTCTGAGAGCGGCGGTCCGTCCCGACGGCAGGCAGTTGGGTTTTCCCCGGGATCACGTGGCGGTAAGATGGCTGGGTTTACGGGGGATGTGTTGGTCCAGGGTCCTTCCGGAGTTTCACCGTTTTTCTAGACTGGACAGGGCTCCGGAGGTTCTAGTTCTGCATGTGGGGGGCAACGATTTGGGGGCGAAGCCTTTTAGGGAGCTGATAAGGGACATAAAATTTGACATGTTGCGGCTGTGGGCGCTCGCTCCTGGCATGGTCACTGTCTGGTCGGATATCGTGCACCGGCACGTTTGGAGGGGGGCGAGGTGCGTGGACAGTATTAATAGGGCCAGGGTAAAGGTGAACCGGGCAGTTGCTCGATTCTTCCAGAGGAATGGTTCGGTGGCCATACGGCATAGAGAGTTGGAGGCGGGTGAAGGTAATTTCTGGCGCAGGGACGGTGTGCATCTCAATGCTGTTGGGACGGACCTGTGGGCATTGGCTATCCAGGAAGGGATCGAGGTGGCACTGCGGGTGTGGAGGGACGCGAGGGCTTAAGGGGTCAAGCCGTCGTGTTTGTGGCGGGGGGTCCTCGGAGTTGGGAAGGAAAATACCTGGTGGTATGGTTGGGGGGGGGGGGGAGCTGTGAGGCTCTGGACTCCCCAAAAGAACAATGGATTGGTGAGGAGGAAATTTTTGGGCTGGCCTTGGTTCGTGGGATCTTTAATGATAGATCCTTATTTCACCAGGGAATGGTGAGTTGGTGCCTCCGAGCTGGGATTTAAGGCTGGAGGTAAATTTAAAGGGCAAGTTATAGGCCAGTGTGTTGGCTCCGAGGACCTCCTTAGCCTAATAGTTTTATATTATGTTATTGGATCTTGAAATTTTATGTTTGTTTAATAAAATGGCTGCTGTGGCCAATTCAACTCTACCCCCTTTTGTGTTGAGTCTTTTTTATACAGGTGGGAAAAGGTACGTGAAGTGGAGGAACTAGGCATTACCTCGTCAAGAAGGGGACGGACTGGAGGCGAAGCCTAAAGGGAGGACCCACATGACGTGGGTATGGCTGGACGGAAGGCTATTGGGGAGTTAGTAAGCCGGGAAAAAGGGGGGCTGGGCCACAGGCGGGCGGGCATTGAAAAGGAAAGCCCGCGAAGAGCAACGGCAGTCGCCGCGAGGGATAGCAGGACCAAGAAGCTCCCACCCTCCCTCCCTTAGTTTAGGATTGGAGGGATTGTTGGGTTTCCAGGTGCGAAAGGTTTCAGGGACGGGTGGAGTGTTGGTTACTTCCAGAATAGATAGGGGAATCTCTGTCACGGCAGTTTTGGGGCGGGGGGTCCTCGGAGTTGGGAAGGAAAATACATGGTGGTATGGTTGGGGGGGGAGCTGTGAGGCTCTGGACTCCCCAAAAGAACAATGGATTGGTGAGGAGGAAATTTTTGGGCTGGCCTTGGTTCGTGGGATCTTTAATGATAGATCCTTATTTCACCAGGGAATGGTGAGTTGGTGCCTCCGAGCTGGGATTTACGGCTGGAGGTAAATTTAAAGGGCAAGTTATAGGCCAGTGTGTTGGCTCCGAGGACCTCCTTAGCCTAATAGTTTTATATTATGTTATTGGATCTTGAAATTTTATGTTTGTTTAATAAAATGGCTGCTGTGGCCAATTCAACTCCACCCCCTTTTGTGTTGAGTCTTTTTTATACAGGTGGGAAAAGGTACATGAAGTGGAGGAACTAGGCAATACCTCGTCATGGTAAAGGCAAAGTCTATATTGTGATACTTTATAGTGTCCTGTTCAGCTGGGGGAGGCGGCTTTGACTGTTTGATGAAGTATACAGGAAGTGAGAAGAAGAGACAGCAGGAAAAGCTGTTGAAACAGGGAGATGTGAAAACCCCTTTATCTGCTTCACAACTCTGTCTGTGCTTTGAGTCCCTTCTGTGAAAACTATGCGTAACAAATTATTGTTGCTGTAGCTTACTTTATAACATTAATTATGCAGAGATTTGAACAAAGTATAAAGTCTAAATATCTAACCTAACATTTAATATAGCTATGTGTCCCCATATTCAAGTGTGTCCCCAAAACCCCTCCTACTCTGTACTCTCCCCTTCCTCCATGTATCCCTCAACCCGTCCCTTCTTTATAATAGCACTTGTCAGACTTGCTCTTTTGTTTGTTATTGTAAACTCGATAATGTTTGCCAAAGTGTTATCTAGTGTTTGTATCTTGTTGCATGTGTTGTGGAAATCTCAATAAAAACAGATTTGATAAAAATATAAAATGTAATTTCAAATTTTGCACAAAATTATACAATATCAAATCTGTTAAAATCATGCTTTGTGTACATCATTTACATTACACGTTCAAATGAATAATTTGAGAATCTGATTGTAAGGGTTAAACTAAAATCTATTATCATGCTTCTCTGAAGCATCATCTATAGCATTCATTTTATAATACAATGTAAATGCCTCCAGCAGTTAAATGTTAATTTCCTGAATTTTAGTCGTCACCTTTCAGTATACAAATATTTTCAGTATTAATGACCTCTTCACGGTACAGCATGGTCTATTAATAGTCATTGAAGAC
Organism: Leptodactylus fallax; assembly: GCA_947044405.1. Classification (NCBI taxonomy): domain Eukaryota; kingdom Metazoa; phylum Chordata; class Amphibia; order Anura; family Leptodactylidae; genus Leptodactylus; species Leptodactylus fallax. Next base: position 1,485,770 of record CAMRHE010000141.1, read on the forward strand.
AAGTAGTCAGACTTGTGATAAACTCCTGTTAGTAGAGTCTACTATCTATGAATTTACTTGAGGCATCATTTTTACCACAGCAACTTTGTGGTAGATCCGTTTTCTTTAGACACCTGTCCTCACAGTGAGCAGACTAAACAAACAGGGATACAAAAGTGGAGAGAACAGAGTATTTTTCGTTTTAACTGAGGCTCCCATCTGTTAAGAAGTTATTGTCTGTGAAAATGTTCCTCAAGCTGGGGAGGTAGAGCTATTACAGACTGGACTGCCCTCTTTTGCCTCATAAAAGTTCTCTTTAGCATTTCCTTTTATTCCCTGGTTCTTACAGTCTGATTTATTCATTGGTTTCACCTCTCCTTCCCTCCTCTTTTGGTTCATGAGGAGGGCCTCGTTTTCTTCTGTCCTTTTGGGGGTCATGTCTTTTCAGTCACTCAAACAATATCCGCTGCTGGCATCTGCTTCCAGATCCAATCAGCCATATTGTGATCACATCCTGACAGGGGATTGTTCCTTCTTTTGCTTGGCTTTGTTGCCAATTTCATGGCATGTATTGCTCCATGTTTTGTGCTTCATGAAGCTGTCAGAGGAATAAAAGTAGCCTGACCAGGGTCGTAGTAAAAGGGGTGGGAATAAAACAACCACCAAAATGTTGGGCAGGCCACCCACAGTACATGCTCACAGGACACATTCAAACATAGAAACGCCCTACCACAGGCATGCACAGACAGGGAGTCAGACAACCTCACCATGGTATTTAATTGGCACCCTGCCGAGGGGCTTTACATTCATCTATTGAGGAGTCAACACTTTTACAAGAAGTCATTAGCTTTTTCTCTAATATAGAAATAAGACAATTTATCTGTCATTTACACAAAGTTATGTTTACTAAAATATGGACAGTTCAACTAGATTAATAGCAAATATACTGTCAATTCCTATTACAGCTGAACATATAATAAGAGGTAGATATCTCTCACTTTTTCTTTCTATACTAACTGTCAAGCATATGTATTAGGGCTGCACCACTCTATGTAATATTTTGTATATTTTGATTTGTATATAGAAGAAAATTAACTATGTACATTCATTAATTTCTCATTATAGCACTGGACTGGGGTTACATGTGAAACCTCCAAACACAGTTGTTAATTGCACTCATTTGTATAAACTTCACTGCTGGTTTTGGTTAATATAACCCAATAATCTTGTAACTGTAGTAATAGGCGTTAATACTGGGGTAGGCCCCTAATGTTTTTTTTTTTTTTTTTTTTTTTTTTTTTAAATAGGCCATTACCTGCTGGAGTAACCCCTGCAAGTAACGGGCCCTATATACTTACCTATACTCTTTCCTGCTCCGCTTCCCCTTCTGCGTCCACTGTGGGCATAATACTGTGTGCAGGGTCCACGGAGGGGCAGAATACTGTGTGCAGGGGTCACTGTGGGGCATAATACTGTGTGCAGGGGCCACTGTAGGGCATAAAACTGTGTGCAGGGGCCACTGTGGGGCATAATACTGTGTGTAGGGGTCACTGTGGGACATAATACTGTGTGCAGAGGCCACTGTGGGACATAATACTGTGTGCAGGGGCCACTGTGGGACATAATACTGTGTGCAGGGGCCACTGTGTGGCATAATATTGTGTGCATGGGGCCACTGTGGGGCATAATACTCTGTGCAGGGGCCACTGCGGGGCATAATACTGTGTGCAAGTTCCACTGTGGGACATAATACTATGTGCAGGGGCTATTGTGGGACATTATACTGTGTGAAGGGGCCGCTATGGGACATTGACATTATAGTGTGTGTAAATGGGGCGTTATACTGTGTGGGGGCCAGGAAAGGGGGCGCTATGCTGTGGGCGGGGCACCAAGTCAAAAGTTTGCTGGGGGGCCCAGTCTATGCTAGTTACGCCACTGTGTAGTAAAGTCTATTTCCTAGCAAGGCAAGTGCAATCATTTTAATTGTTTTAAAACAATGTCATATTTTATTATAGTTTAATGTAGTTTTTTTACTGGTGGCCATAGACGTATCTATATTCTTAGCAAGCCAACCATCATTATCTATAATGTATAGTATTATAACAATGTAGGACAATCAATCAGAATTCTTTAATCATGAACTGTCCTTATTTTCAAGTGTTCAGCTGATGCCAGCTTGAGGGGATAGAAGTGAGAGGGGATAAACTGCTGCCAGAACAAAAGGTTCCAGCACATTGAAATCCAACTGACCATTCCTTATATGTGGCATCAAGGGAGAGTCGGAAGGCCCTGTACACAGTAGATGGTCAGCTAGTCCTGTCAAAATCTGGTACTAAAAGGGTTGTACAGGAGTATTTATTCACTTACCTGGTCCAGTGGAATGCTTTTGATGATCCCAGGGGTTCCGGTGACATCACGACTCTATGTCATCATTTGACTGGAGGCAGCATTCGGCTCCCTGAATCGCTCCATGCCTGGTTGCTCCGCCCACTCCTCCCCCGATCTCACAGGTAACTAATTCGCTGTGAGATTGGGGAAGGGGGCAAAGCAACCCGGGGAGCCAAACGCTGTCTCCAATCACATGACCCCGGAGTTGTGACGTCGCTGCCACCACCGGATCCATCAAAAGCAACCCCTTCCCACTCTGTGCTGTACTATTACGTTGTGCTGAGCATGTAGTTAATACTCAACATACTAATAGTACGGTTCTAAAGCCACAGGCATTACTTCTGCCCTCAGCTGTATTGCATTGCACTGAGAATCAAAGATCCTAGGTTCAAGTCCCCTTGTGGGACAGGTAAAAAAAAGAAAAATAGTATAACAAATAATGAAAAGTTTAAAAAATCCCGCCTTTTACTTAAAAAAAACACATAATGTAAACAAAAAAACAAACAAAAAAACATGTTAGGTATCCCCATGTGTGTATAAGTCCCCATTATCTAAAAATAGTGTTAGTTATCCCGCGTGGTAAACGCTGTAAAAAAAATATACAGCAATGAGCAAATTAATGTATTTTGGTCACCTCGCTTTCCTCAAAAAATAGGAGTAAACAGTGATCAAAAAGTCATTTATACTAAACATTGGTACCAATAAAAAGTATAACTTAACCCACAAATAAAGAGCATTGACATATCTCCATCAACAAAACAGTAAAAAAGTTACAGGCATTAAAATACGGTGACCCCTGGAAAATCTTTCATTTTCAAAAAGTGATGTTTTATTTGTAAAAGTGGTAAAGAATAATAAAACCGTCTGCACTACACAAAATAAAACCATATCTGTCATTTGGCTTTTGTATTTTTTGTGCAGATATTCATTTTGGAAAGTGTTAATAAAGAAGGGCATGCACATAAAAATTAACTAAACCTGACAGCTATTTCTCCTGGTACAGCCATAAATATGCATTCTTGGCATGTTTATTTCCATGAGTAGAAGGGAACAAGATGCTGCAGGACCCCTCTGACAGTGGTTTGCCTCCTACAGAATGAAAACCAAAATGCTTGATCCTTCTTTCTCTTGACATCTGTCAGCTAGGGAGAGTCGGATGGCCACCATACAACAGAAAATATAGTTTTTAAGACCAAGATTTGTAAATACACAGATGAATAATTGTTGGCTTAAAGAATATGGATTAGATAGTTATCTTCATCTTTATGATACTGCTGGCAGGCAGTCCAAGTTTACCAGGTGAGTGTCCCTGCTTTAGGGTTAGCACAGTAACCTTGCAGTGCTGTTGTTCTAGGTTCAAATCCAGCCAAGAACGATGTCAACATGGAGTTTGTATGTTTTCCCTGCGTTTGCATGAGTTTCAATCCACACTCCAAAGTCATACTGATAGGGAATTTAGATTGTGAGCCCTGGTTGTGACAGTGAATGATGATAATATCTATGTTGGCACTATATAAGTAAACATAATTTAAAAAAATAAATCTTGCTGCAATAATGGTCAATTGTATATCAATTTACATTATTTGACAGCACAAGCCCTATTCACAGAGAGTGATGTGCTGTGAAACATTGTGCATCTTTTATATTGCATAAAAGATTAGAACAGCCAGTGAATGAGCATTTGTTCATTAGCCTTGTTTGAATGGGCCTAAAATCATGGCCCACTAGAGTACCAGGGGGCATAAAAATGGGCCCCAACATCTAGCAGATGGCAATCCTATTTGGTATACCTTTTGGAGCCAATCATATTCAGCCAATCATACCGTTTCTCCAAAAATAAGACCTACCCCGAAAATAAGCCCTAGCTAGATTTTCCAGGTTTTTTGGAGTAGGCTTGAAATATAAACCCTACTCCAAAAATAAGCCCTAGCTAATTTAACCCCTTCCCGACATCTGCCGTGCGATTACAACGGATGTCTGGTCCTTAAAGATGGCAGCTGCTGTGCTGCAGTTCGGATACCATAGCTACCGTATCGGGTCTCTGCAGAGACCTGGAGTTTTTTTTTTTACTAACTGTAATTTTTATTGAAGAGTTTTTCACAAAACAAAGTATACATAAATAAAAAGAAGCCAAACAAAAAAAAAAAAGGCAACAGTGGGGGAGAGGGCTATCCGCCAAATCCCCAAATGAGCAGAGATCAAGTACACTAACCAAACAACACAGTGAAAGGAAAAAAGAGGGTGGGGAGGAAGACAACCACAACAGACAGGGTAGAAACAGAGGGGGTGGAGCAAGGGAAAGAAAGGAAGGAAGGACATCAGGGGTCACAGACCTTGTAAAATACAATACGTATCCCAGGAGAACCAGATAGAACTGAAGGCTTCCAGAGTGTTGTGTAAACTAGCGGTCAGGTATTCGAGGCTCCGCACATCCTTCATTCTAGCCAGAAGCTCAAGACCAGAAGGAGGATTAACGCTCTTCCAGTTTCCAGCAATGAGGGTCTTTGCAGCAGTACAGAGATACAAGAAGAGTCTGGATGCCTTGCTACCCAGATGTCTAGAAGAGAGGTTCAGGAGATAGACAAGAGGGTCAAGTGGGACCCCCTGCAGGAAAAGAGCATCTGTCAAAGTCCTGACCTCCCTCCAGAAGCCCAGAATAAGGGGACATGTTCAGAAAATATGATACACAGTGCCCACCGCAGTACCGCAGCGCCAGCAGCCCGAGGGAACCGCTGAATTCAAAGCCTGAAGTTGGGGACGGGTGTGATACTAATGCATCAACAGTTTATACTGAGCCTCCCTAAAGGTCACACATTGAGAGGATTTATGAGCACGAGACCACACAATCTGCCACTGCCCCAGGGAAATAGGTCTGCCCACCGCCTCCTCCCATTTAAGCATATAACGATGACTAACGGGACAGCCAGCTGCTTGGGAGGCAAGAAGCTGGTAGATTGAGGAGATGAGACTCCTATTGGACGTGCCAGCATGGCAAATCTTTTCAAAGACAGTGGGGAGTGATACCTTAAGGGACCCATGGAGAGAGCAGACAAAATGGACCACTTGAGAGTAGCAAAGCCACTCAGTAGCTGGGAGGCCCAAGTTGGTTGTAAGATAAGCAAAGGGCTTGAGCTCCAATGTCGCAGGGTCAACCATGTCAGCAATCCAGAAAAGACCCTCCTCAGACCACACCTTGACCATAGCAGAAGTCAGACTTTCTGGGAGGAGAGGATTATACAATATGGATACCATCGAGGAGCGCGGGGACATCTAGGAAAATTTTGTACAGCAAGCGGACCAAATAGACCAAATGAAATGGATAGGGCCGAGTAGGTGGGGGGAAGGAGGGGCAGGGGGAGAGCCGACCCACAGCAGTGCATTGGGATGCATGGGCGCTAGCCAAAGCTTCTCAATCTCAACCCATTTGGCATACGCTGGTATAGCCACCCAGAATGGGATACAGCACAAATGAGCTGCCCAATAATAATGCAAGAGATGTGGGATGGCCAGACCCCCACACCCCCTCCCCGCCAACATGACAGAACGGGGAATACGATGTCGTTTCACCTGCCATATAAACTGGAAGATAGCCTTCTGCAGGTTATGTAAGTCTACCCGAGGGACTGCAACTGGGAGTGCCTCAAAATAATATAATAGCTTTGAAAGGAGGGTCATCTTGACCGTGGCAATTCTCCCCAAAAGGGAAATGGGTAAAGGCTGCCACTTATCAAGGAGGGCTCTCAATTCACAAAATAACTGTGGGTAGTTTGCTGTATAAAGGATTGCATAGGAAGGAGTTATCTGGATCCCTAGGTAATGAATGGAGGATGTCCGCCACTGGAAGTCATAGTTTCCACGGAGGAGAGTAAGGGGATACTGCAGGATACCTTATATCCAGAGAAGTCGCTATAAGCCTCAAGTAAGCGTAATAAGTTTGGGAGGTCTACAGTAGTATGAGGGGAGGTGAGAGTGAGGAGTACATCATCAGCAAAGAGGGAGACTTTAAATTCCCTATCTCGGACTTTAATTCCCCTAACATTAGGGTCCCGCTGTATCTTAGCCGCCAAGGGTTCAATACAAAGCGCGAAAATAAGAGGAGAGAGGGGGCAGCCCTGTCTAGTACCATTACTGATAGAGAAGGCGGGCAAGGAAACATGGGGAGCTTTACTGCCGCAGAGGGGTGGGAATAGAAAGTCTAGATCGCAGAGAAGAAGGGTCTCGAGAACCTGAATGCCTTCAGTGTAGCGAGCATGAACGACCAATTCAGGCAATCAAAAGCCTTCTCGGCATCCAGGCTCAGAAGGAGGGCTGGGGTAGACTGATGATTGGCCACCTCCACCAGGTCCACAGTCCTTTTGGTGTTGTCATAGGCCTGACGACAGGGAATGAAACCCACCTGGTCCTTATGGACGAGTAGGGGAAGTCAAGCACTCAGTCTATTAGCCAGGAGTTTAGTGAAGAGTTTCAAATCTGTGTTTAACAGGGCAATTGGGCAATAATTGGCCCAGTCCTGTAGATCCTTACCTGGTTTGGGGACCAGGGTGAGGAGGGAATGTAACATGGTCAGGGGGATCGAAGAACCCAAGAGGAGGGAATTGAAGAGGGTTAGAAGGTGGTCATCCTCTAGCGTATCCACTCAGTTAGCAATAGAATGTAGGTCGTTGCGGAGAGTGGTGATTTCAGCCCGGAAGGATTCAGTGATTTCCGCGACCAGGGATTTAAAGTCCTGTTTAGTAGTTAGCTGAGGAAGAAGGTCCAACCAGGGTGGGGGAGCCTGAGAATACAGAGCAGGCAGTGGGGAGGGAGGGGAGCCACAGTCAGCCAGGGCCTTAGAAGTCTGAGCCAGCAAGACCCCTATGTCAGAGTCTTCAGACAAATTACCCTCTACTGGGTCAGAATGTGAGGGCATAACTGTAGGGAACAGCAAGAGAGGTTCTGAGGCCACAACAGGGAGCACAGGGGCTATAGGAGAGGGAATCAGAGCAGGGGGACTGACCTCATGTCCATGTGGAGGGCTGGGGTCGCCAGAGACCCGAAGGTGCCGCTGCTCAGGGAGCGTGGAGGAGGCTGGAGGTAGCTGAGGAGACATCCCGGGATCAGGAGGCTGTGGGAGGAACTGCACAGGGGAGATCTTTGGCTGCACTGGGGCCGAGTGTGAGAGCTGAGGCAGTGGAGCGCTGACAGGCTGGGAGAGTGCAGGAGGAGAGACACTGCTCTGAGAGGTGTTCGGCTGTGGAGTTAATGAAGGCGCCAGCGGGATCCAAGATGGCCGCTCCCCTGTAGGGCCAAATAGCTATCCAGGGTGGCCCGAATCGGGCGATCAGCAGGTGCTAGGGTGCCCAAGGACACTTTCTTGGGCAGTCTTTTGCCCATAGCGCTGGGAGGAGATGAGTTGCAGGTCCAGGCAAGTGGCGGCAGGATGGAGAGGGAGAGAGACACGTCTCACTCCATGAACAGCTAGGCCACGCCCCAGAGAGAGACCCAGAGTTAATGCCCACGATCAGTGTCTACTCTGATCACAGGAATTGTTGAGCGTGAAGCCCCCCCTCCTTCCCACCAAAGTAGCATAACCGCCAGAGTTAATGCCCGCGATCAGAGTGACCTCCCCCCCCCCCACAGTCCCTAGAGCCGGTCCCAACCCCTATAGCTACTATACTCCTGCGATCTCGCCATGTGGGAGCCGACCTGTTCCTTTGACAGCCGGGAGCCTTATGAAGACTCCCAGGCCTGTCATAGGAATATTACTATTGAGGCTGGTCTATGACCAGCCTCAATAGTAATGTAGATAATCTCCCACAGACTGCAATACATTGTATTACAGTCTAAGGGATGATTGCAGGTTCAAGCCCCCTAAGACGGGTTAATAGTAAAATAAATTTTTTAAAAAAGTTAAAAAATGTAAAAAAAAAAAAAAAACAATAAAAGTTCAAGCCCCCCCCCCCACACACTTTCACTAGAATACATGTAAAACTAAAATATTACTGTGAAACACATACACATGCGGTATCCCTGTGTCCAAAAACGCCTGCTCTACAAACTTATAAAAATATTTTACCTCTATGGTGAATGCCGTAGCGGAAAAAAAAATAAAAAGTGCTGAACTGCTGTTTTTTCGCTGTTTCACCTCTGATAAAAATTGAAATAAAAAGCGATGAAATGTGTGATTGTTGTTCATGGATAAAATTAAGACCTACCCCGAAAATAAGCCCTAGCTCTTTTTTCAGAGAAAAAAATAATATTATTTTATATAAGCATATTGGTCTATATTTTATGGGTGTATGGCAAATACACTATTAGACCTTATGGATGTGTCATGCGTGTAAAAGGACATGACATGACCGGTATAGATGGGGTCGGGCCCTTAGAATAATTTTTTCTGGAGGGCCCAAAGAAAACCATTCTGATTCTGGTCTGCATGAACATTCTTACAAATCTTCATCCATTTTATCTGCCTGTGTAAAAGGCCCTTAAAGGGGTATTCCCATGAACATAATCATATCTATATTTGTAGATAAGTAAAAGTTAAACATTTTTGCAAATATAAGTAGTTAAGAATTCTGCAGAGTTTAAAAGATTTTCTCTAACCATCTTAGTGGTGACATCTTTTGTCTTGATCGGTTGCCAATGGATATGACCACGGATGCAGAAACTTTCTATGTTCTGTGTCTTGTCAGGAATCCAGCCATGATTTTCTTATTGTAGCTGGGTTATCAGGCAGGGACACTACATGTATCAGAAGATATCCCGGCCACAATAAGGAAGTCATGGCTGATTTTCTGACAGTAGAAAGGTCCTGCAACCGATCAAGACAACAACTTGTGACCACAAGATATGTAGAGAAAATCTTTAAACTCTGCAAAATGTTTAATTACTTATATTTGCAAAAATGTTTAACTTTTAATTATCTACAAATTTTAAAATGGTTATGTTGGTGGGAATACCCCTTTAACTATAATCAGAAATAAAAAAAATTAAGAGATATGGCAAAAGGTTGACACACTGTACAATACCAATGCACTAACATTCAAGTGACCACTGTGTATGAGTCAGTGAATCAATTACTTCTTGGGAGATGTATTGCAGGACTGGGTTGATATGCTATACGGGACTGGGTTGATATGCTAGGTACTGTTAATTGTCAGCGTGCATGTCATTCAATCTTTCCCAGCCAATCTCTGCTGGACAGTTGGACACTGAACAGATCAGCTGTTGCAGCAGTCTCCTGGAAGCTGCTACTGGATGGACAGCAGATGCAGTCCTATTAGTCCTAATAGGAGCAGCAGCCTCTTCCACTGCGTAGCAGTTACTTGAATAGGAGTGCTGCTGACTGTCCACTAGCATCTTCCAGCATCTGGAGGCTGCAGCAACAGCTGATCTGTGCAGGTCCTGGTGTTGGTCATCCATAGATAGATAGGTCATCAGTAGGAAAACTTGATTTGGAGCCAGACAACCCCTTTAAGCCAGTTATACTCCTGTATTAAGTATCCTAATAAACCTAAGGAAATAAAAAGACATACAGTAATTATTTAACTAATACAAAGTTGCATTCATAAATTGAGAACTGAGAACTGATTTATCAGGGTGTTTAAGTTTTATTTACATGTACTAAGAATACAGCTCCTAGCGGGAGGCCAATAAAAGGCAATAAAAGACAGCTTTGTGTTCTATATGTATATGTGAGTGAGTGTGTGTTAAACAATTTCACGGACATCTGTCACGCACAGTTAACTTTGCATTGTTGCATTTTAAGTTGTGGGCCCGGTCTTGGCCGGCAGTGATAAAGTAGCTGGCAGTTTGCAAAAAGCCACTGGATAACAGAGCATGAATCATAAAACGCACTGCTGTGTTGCAATATCCAAGTTCATTCAATGCAAAGGAACCATGCAGAGGATCTTTATTCCCAGCTAATTATGTGGAAACGTCTAAGACAATAAAGCATCTGGTGGTCTTTCTTCCCCAATTCAATTTTTCTCAATATTGTGACAGGAGAAAGCATTGTGTCTTTCCCAGGGTAGTTACTGTGAAGAGGAGCAGAAGCAAGGGTCAGAGAAGAGCAAATAGATGAATTTATAACATTTTTTTTATTTGTTCCTTTTGTATTGTTCAAGTCAAGACTCCCAAGCCTCTTAACTATAGCACTGAAATTTCAGACCACCATCTTCTCCTAAGGCTAAAATCTTTTTTTTTTTTTTTTTATCTGTTATACCACCCAAAATGATAGCTCTTCCATTCTGCTCAGCGGTATCATACACAAGGCCTTTGACAATTTTTATATAACAAAGTTCATATTCATGAAACATTTTGTTTGTCAATATGTTTCCTATATGTTTAAAATAGTTGAAACTGAGTAACATTTTCAAAATTATTGTAGTGATTTTATCTTAACAGATATAGCTATCGGATCTGTTTTTTTGTGTTTAAGGCTAAGGCCCCATGTAGCGCAGCAAAAAAACCATGCAGTAAAAACCACGGAGGAAACAAATTGCATTTTTTTCCACAGCGTTTTTCACAGGTTTCCTCTGCGGACTTTCTACTTCCATTATACCTATAAGGAAATCACTGACGTTTCTGTAGGTATAATTGACACGCTGGAAATCGCATTTTTCTGCATTATGTGGATGGGATTTGCATCGTGGGGTCCCGGCCTTAAGTATGATTCTATTAAATCAGGGCTACCTTTTTAGGGCTCTGTTTTTACAAAGCTCTCAATAGTGCTACACCTTCTTATATCTCCTCCCTCATCTCTGTCTCTGATCTAAGACTAAGCTCCTCCATGATCCGAACCTCTCTCAATCCCTCCTTCAAGACATATCTTGAGCTATACCAGTTATTTGAAATGCTCCCAGACTGTCCTGTTTTTTTTTTTTAAAGTCCTATCACATCTCCATCTAATACTTCATGTCCTTTTATCTTATTCCTCAGAACCTCATCCCTTTATTCAACTCCTTTATATTTGAACATACACAGATATTGGCTGTTGACTGGCTCATACAATTTTGTGTGTACTACTCTATTGCACATAAAAAATGGCCGAGCCATGGTACATAGCAAGCACTTTTATTTTTTTATTTATTTTTTTATACCAGAAACTAGTAAAAATTTTAATTCAAATGTGCATCAATTGACTTTCTGTAGCACAGATATGTACCTAATTTATAAGGGTTTGTGTGACTTTTCATAAATTAGGGGCATCTTACCCCATTGCAGTGTACATCAAGACTGGCATATGAAACTCCATAATTACTTGCAGTAAGCATTTAGCTCCTTAGCTCCACCTAGTGGTACTGTCAGCAGCCAGGATTTTGGAGCTAACCACTTGTGACAACTATATAAGTCCAGGTAGTTGGCAATTATCTCTGCAAGGATGTACCTGTATGTCCTTGCAGAGCTAACAGCGACAAAGACAGTTTATTTAACCTCCCCGCCTTCCCAATCCCAATATGCAGAGAATTCAATTTCATAGGTGTTAAGCCCCTTGCAGACGACCGTGGGGTGGGTCAGTGTGCTATCTGTGTATTTCATGGATAGCACACTGACCCATCTTTCTAGGGCCCGCGCACCCGCCCCCAGCCGCGCCGCCGGGGGGGGGGCGCCCGGGGGGGGCGCCAGAGAGAGAAGGGGCCCCCCCCCCGCCATTCTGCAGCCCGTGCTTCCGTGGCTCCTATTTATTTACTGAAAGGAGCCGTGGAAGGACGGCGCGTGCACGGGTAGCACACGGGGACATCCCTGTGTCCCCCGTGTGCAGGCCGTGCTTTTAATTCATGGCAGGCCGGTTGCAGCACGGTCGTCTGCAACTGACCTTAAAGGTATTAAAACATGAAGAAACAATACAATTTGGTTTTGCTACCTGCTGACCAGCAGAATACAGAAAATGTCTCAAACAGTGAATGCTGTAAAAATTAATTCTGTAATAAAATGGCAAAGTTGCATTTTTTCCCAATTGATTTGATGTGATGTGCCTCACCCCTGTGTCCGATGTGGGTCCTTTTTTTTGCTGCTTCCCCCTCATTATCTGGTTTAAATAAATAAATAAATAAATAAATTGGTAGCACAATCTCTTTAAGGCTATTTAACCCTTTAAGGATGCAGGGTAGTTTGCACGTTAATGCTAGGCAACTTTTTTCATACCCCCTCCCTTTCCAAAATTCATAACTTTTTTATTTTTCAGTCAATATAGTTATGTAATGGCTTATTCTTTGCGTGACAAGTTGCACTTCCATTTGCCATCATTTTGGGGATACATAAAATGTTTTGAGTAGCTTTTATTTACGTGTTTTGGGGGTCCATGGGAAATAACACCCAAATAACACCCAATTCTAGCATAAATTTTTGCATTTTGTTTTTATGTATTCGCTCTGCATTAAAAATGACATGGCAGCTTTGTCCGGCGGGTCATTATGATTACGGCAATACCATATCTATATTGGTTTTTATTAAGTTTTACCGCTTTTACAAATAAAACTGAACGATTTTCCTGGGGTCACCATATACTGACGCCTATAACTTTTTTTACTGTATTGTTGATGGAAATATGCCACGGCTCTTTATTTGCAGGGCAAGTTGTACTTTTTATTTTTACCAATATTTGGTATGTATGACTTTTAGATCACTTTTTATTGTTATTTTTTGAGGAAAGCAAAGAGACCAAAATACCTTGATTTGCACATTGCCGTTTTTTTTTTTTTTTACGGTGTTCACCATACGGGATAAATAAAGCTATTTTTGTATAGTGAGAACTCATACACACGTGGGGATACCTAACATGTAGCTTTTCCGCAGATTCTTTTCTGCAATGTATGGATGGGATTAGCCAGAATCCCATTCACTTTGCAGCTACTGTAAAACACAGTGTTTTTGCAACGTGGGACTTCAGCCTAAACGTTGAATATAGAGCAATATAGAGCAATTCTGGCTAATCCTATCCACACATTGCAGAAAAAAATCTGCAACGGAAAAGCTGCATTTTCAAAAATGCATGTCAATTATACCTACGGAAACGCTGGTGTTTTCTGCATAGGTAAAAAAGGGGCAGAAAGTCAGCAGAGGAAAACACTGCGGACTTTCGGTGAAAAGCACTGCAGGAAAAACTGCGATGCGTTTCCGCCGTTGTTTTTTCCGTTTTTTGGCTGCAGCTCGCTACATGAAGACTTAGCCTTAGGCCGGAGCTCCACGTGATGTGAATTCTAGCAAATCCCATCCTCACTTTGCAGTAAAAAATGCGCTGCGGACACGTGACAATTTCCAAAACTTTTGCGGTTTTGGAAATCGTAGCATGTCAATTATACCTATAATTTTCCCTATAGGTATAATTGAAGCAGAAAGTCCGCAGAGGAAACCTCTGCAAACTTTCTGTCCAAAGCTCTGGGGGAAGAACAGCGATGCATTGCCGATACGGTTTTCCCGCAGTGTTTTTTGTTGCGGGACGGCATGTGGGGCCTTAGCCTATAGTTTTTTTTATGTTAACAAAAATCCAAATTTTGAAAATAAAAAACTTTTTTAGATTTCCATGTACAGAACTATGTAAGGCATATTTTTTGTTGGGTCAGGTTGTAGTTTTTATTAATACCATTTTGGGCATTGTCTGACATTTTGATGCCATTTTTTATACAACTTTTTGAGGAAGCAAAATGGCAGAAATAACAGCAGTTCGGCATTTTGATTTTCTTCCCTGCTACAGGAATTTATCCCATAATGCATTTGCCATATTTTTATATGTCTATAGCCTGGCATTTTAAGATGGTACAGATCAATTAATAAAGAGCCCATCAGGTGCAAGGCACACCTAATTTATCAGGAGGGCTCTAGCCTCTTAATAGATCAGGTGCATGCAGGTGCACCAGAATGGAAATCAATGCCAGTCAGGAACTGACGTAGATTTTCTGTATAACTCATGCCAGAAAACTGGTGTTACTTATAATAGATATGTCCAGATAAGGCAAAAAGTGGAGAGAGAATTGCACAACAGAGGATGTGTAGGTTCTTTGGCGCAGAAAACTGGCATAGATGCATGGATAAATCCCGCAATATGTTTCTGTTTGACTATGTTGCTTTTTTTTTTACTTTATTTTTATTTGGAATCTAGGGAAAGGGGAAGATTTGAAACTTTGTTTTTTTTTATACTTTAAAACTTTTTTTTTAACTTTTATTTTTAGACCCATGATCACCAGTACAATATACTGCAATGCAACTGTATTGCAGTATACTACCTATGGCAGCTTGTTATAGACGTATAGTGAAGACAGGCCTAGGAGCCTCCAATAGGCTCTCAGCTATCATGAAGACATATCACAGCCATCCAGGGTACAGTGATTGTCTTCAACATGGCGGCACCCATGCACCACCCATAATCGGATGCCTCAGTCACATTTGGCCAAGGCATCTGAAGAGTTAATGCTCTGAGGTGACTGATAGAGACCCGGAGGCTATGATAATATATAATTATCTTATCTTTCTTCTTGTAATTTTATAAATTGATGAACGTAAAGTAAAAAAAATAAAAGGATGCAAAGAAATCACTGCCACTTGTTTCATATAACATTTTAGGAAATTTCTCTGTCTTTCTCTGCTATTTCATACTTAGCTTTAGTTTTTTGAATATCAATAATAACTATAAATTAAATTCTTTATTATCATTTCCATTTTTTAACATATACCTAAGTAGATACTAAACCAAGTCTCATGTGGGACTATGTTGAGTCTTCTCATCCACGAGACCATCATCTGCCAGCAATCTATTTTATTCTCTCTAGATTCTTATCAGTATCCCATGTGTAGGGCAGCGCTTGCAATCTATTTACTATGGTCATTATCCATTCTCATCTTCATTTCATTAAATGGTACACTCTTTAGATGTACAGCAGTGATTAATTAACCTCCTGCTGCTGCTCTACATATTGAAGCCGGATCAATAATTAAAATAATTAAAGCCGTTTATGTCATTAAAACAACACATTTTATGTAATCCCCACTTTTGCACATAACTTTTTATTTTCATTGCTGTGGGTGGTGTTTAGTAAGTTAAAAAGTGATGTGTTGTCAAAGTGACAGATATGACCATATTTAGAGAATTAATCATTCATAAACATCCAGACCATGTGTCAATTAAGTAAAAACATGCAAATCTGAATAAGGCTATGTTCACATCAGCACTGTCTTCTGTTGTTATGTTCCTTCAAAGGAGCAGAACAGATGCACTGAATGTTTAAAATGACAGTCAGCAATGGAACTGAAATATCCCATTCTCTATAATGGGGTCCGTAGGTCTTCCATTCCACTTTCTGTCATTCTGCCCAACAAAAATGTACTCCATACAGGACTTTTTCATCTGCAATTTATAATAATATAATAGATCCTGCAGATGTGAACTCAGCGGAATAAGAAATGAATATGAAGTAACTTATTATTAACATTTTTATTACTATGGCAAAGGGAAACAATTCTGGCCCTACTGTTCTTGGGTGTTGTGATGGTCTTAAACTGGCCTTACACATGAGGTAGCTATCAGTATTCTTCCCTAACTCCCATAGCCACATGCACACTCAGTAAACATGTATGGGCTGCGGATCCTCGTGAACAAGAGGATTGGGCAATTGAAATCCAACTGTCAACAAATGCAAATGAAAACAAATGCTCTTTTTGAAAATGTAGCATTTCCGCAGTGTATTTTCCAGTAATGTGTGGATGAGATTACACAAAATCTCATTGACTTTGCTGGTACCAATGGCTCCTCTTTTTGGCGAAATTTTGTGCAGTTGCGCCTTTTGTGCGCCCTTTCAATTTCTGGCCTGATTTACTAATTGGGCACAAAATGTTGATAAATTCCATGCACGTGTTGTCGCCATGTGTCTTGCTCCTTTTTTTACAGTTGTTCGTAATGCGCCGAATTTATCAAAAAGGCGCAACTACATAATAAATACGGTGCAGATGGCTTCAAATCCATTCAGCTTATCCAGTGAAGAGAGCTCCTCTGATTTTTCTGTCTCAGAGCAAATTTTGCCCACAAAATCCAAAAAGAAAAATAAATTATTAAAAGAAGAGTTTGGCCAGGTCAACCACACCCTCTGCCCCTGCTAGCTACGCCATTCTTGATGCAGCCTGAAGTCATGCAGTTACGCACTTGTAATTGAATATGATTTATAAAATTGATGTAAATGTTAAGTTTGCTAACTTTGTATAATTTGGTGTGTGTCTTGTCTTGTGCTTGTGCAATTGTGTCCTGTAGTCTGCACTGTTTTTACATGACTCTCAGAGTGGAGTGATTTTTCGCCTTATTATACGCCTTTTTTAAAAAGGCGCAAATAATAAATCCAGCGAACACGTTTGCCCAATTGGCCATGCCTACTTTTCTCGCCAAAATCACAATGTTTCAGATAGGCAATTCTCACGTATTAAAAAAGACGCAAACACTTCATAAACTTCATAGGAGCAAGAAAGTCACAGCACACGCCAAATTCATGCGCAAACACGTTGATAAATGTGCCCCAATGTGTTTATTCACATGTTTGTTTTTCTGACTGACTATTTTTAACAGTCATCAAAAAAAAACTGACATGCTTTTTCTTGCATAAATCAATGTATCCGTTTTTTAACTGATCTAAAACGGATTGGTGTGCATTTTACATCCTTTAAAATGGACCAGTGGGTTAGGTAAAAAAAAAAAAAAAGACCAATGAAATTCATCTTTTTTTTTTTTTTAATTGACAGTTAAAAACTGATGCAAAACGAATGGCACTCAAAAACAGAAAAATGGAACGGAACCAATGCAAAACAGTTGCTAAAAATGGACAAGTATGTCCGTTTTGAATGGCCGTTAGATGTTTCAACAATGTCACTGTCATGTGCATAAGGCCTTAGCCTTAAGCCGGGGCCCCACTTTGCGAAAAAAAAAAAAAAACAAAACTGCTTTTTACAGTACCTGAAAAGTGATTGGGATTCTGACTAATCCCATCCCCGCATTGCGGAAAAAAAATTTTCAGCAGAAAATTATACCTATGGAAACGCTGGCATTTTCCAACTAAGTATAGTAGAGGCAGAAATTCCACAGAGGAAAACTTCTGTGAAACACACTGAAGAAAAAAAAGACTTTTTTTTCCTGTGACTCGTGAGGGTATAGCCTTACAGTGAATTCACTAAGGCCCCACCTGCGAAAAGTTTGGCCAAAAAAAAAAAAAAAATCTGTTAACCCTTTCCCTACATCCGCCGTAATAGTCTTTAAAGGACTGTAATAGGTCTTTAAAGATGGCGCCCGCTTTGCTGCAGAGTGGTCGCCATAGCAACACGGTCTCCGCTGTATTCTACAGTTTAGACTCGGCACTAATGCTCGCGATCAGAGTTCACGTTGCAGACTGGCTCCTGCGTGGTGAGATTGTGAGATTGTGGGAGCCAACCTGTTCCTCCAACAGTCGGGAACCTTATGAAGGTTCCCAGGCTTGTCATAGCATTATAGTATACGACCAACCTCAATAACTATGCAGCGAATCTCTCATAGACTGAAATACAAATGATTGCAGGTTCAGGCCCCCTAGGTGGGCTAATAAAAAAATAAAAAAAAAACTTTTAAGGCTAAGGCCCCACATGGCATAAACGCCGCGATTCGTCCGCAGCGGAAGCGCCGCGGAAAAAATCGCGGCGTTTTACATTCTGAGCAAAGTGGATGGGATTCTAGTGATTCTAGCCCACTTTGTGGAAAAAAAACACACTGCGGACATGCGGCGATTTCCAAAATCGGCATGGTTTTGGAAATCGCAGCATGTCAATTATACCTACAGAAATGCCGGCGGTTTCCCCATAGGTATAATTGAAACAGAAAGTCCGCAGAGGAAAACTCTGCAAACTTTCTGTCTAAAGCGCTGCGAGAAGAACCGCGATGCGATCCCGCCGCGGTTTCTCCTGCAGCGCTCTTTTTGCTGCAGGATGCCACATGGGGCCTTAGCCTCAAAAAAACTAAATCTTCAAATCACCTTTCCCTAGAATAAATATAAAAGTAAAATATTACTGTGAAACACATACACATTAGGTATCCCTGTGTCCGAAAACGCCCGATCTACAAACTTATAAAAATATTTTTCCCGTATGTTAAACGCCTTATCAAAAGTGCAAAACCGCCGTTTCTTTACTGTTTTGCCTCTGAAAAAAAATTTGCATAAAAAGTGATCAAAGCAATAGACATTCCCCAAAATGGCATAACTAAAAAGTACACCTGGCTCTGCAAAAAAAAGATGCACTATGCATCCTTGTACATGGAAATATAAAAAAGTTACGGGTGTCAGAATATGGCGACTTTTAGAAAAACTTTTTTTTTTTGCAAAGTCTTAGATTTTTGTTAAGGCATTAAAATGTAAATAAAACCATATAAATTTGGTATCCCCAGAATTGTACTGAAACAAAGTATACAGAGGACATTTGATTTTGGCTGCAGAGTAAACGCCATAAAAACGAAGCACGTAAGAAAGTCGCACAAATGGACTTTTTCTTCAAATCCACCCCATTCTGAATTTTTTTCCAGCTTCCCAGTACATGGTACAGAATAATAAATGGTAGCATCATGAAGAACAATTTGTCCCGCAAACATTAAGACCTCATATGACTCTGAGAACTGAAAAATAAAAAAGTTATGAGGATTGGAAGGTGGGGAGTCAAAAACAAAAATAGAAAAATCTCATGGGCATGAAGGGGTCAAAAACAGATCAGTGAGTTGAGTTGAAATTCATCCATTTTTTTCACTGACAGTTAAAAACTGATGCAGAACTTAAGACACTCGGCCATTGAAAACGGAAATACAGAATGGATGCAAAACGAATACAATATGGTCTTTAAATCCGTTCTTTAATGTCTGTTTTTAATGGATGTTAGATACATCAAAAATGTCACTGTCGTATGCAAGAGGCCTTGGAGAAAATCTTTAAAATACTGCAATACTTATTTTGAAAATGTATAACTTTTAATTGCTTAAAAATTTCAGTATGGTTATGTTCGAGGGAAAATCCCTAAAGATTAAGGCCACTTAATCTTTGAAAAAACGCAGCTAAAAAACATTGCAGAAAAAAAAACTCGCGTTTTTCACTGCTTTTCCTATTTATACATAGGGAAAACATGCTGCATTTTTTTTAAATGTACACAATTTTGAAAATGCTGTTTTTCTGTAGCACGTGAATGAGATTAGACAAAATTTCATTCACTTTGCTGGAACTATAATATGCAGCATTTCTACAATGTGTCACCTCAGCCTCTACAGTGCATGTTTTCTAGTTGAAAACAAGATACCCACTCCAAATATTCAGGAAATTCTGTAAGAAAATCAGTAATGGACACATCCTGTGGGATGCAAGGTTCACATCTGCAAGAAGAAACACCCACCTGTATGGCTATATTCACACATAGCAGATTTGTTGCATAAACAGCTGTCCCATCTCAATGCACAAGCCTATTCAGATGTATGGAATAGATATTTCAGTCCCAGACGTTTCCCCGACAAATCTGCACCATGTTAACTTCCATGGTAAGAAGTGTCTGATTACTAACCTTATATACCAAATACTTTAGTAAATTACTATATGCAATCCTCTGATATATCACTATAGGTAAACCGAAGGTGAATCTTTACTTTCTGAAATGTATTGAACTTGAATTGAGAAATATGGCATAATTTAATTATATAATCTATATTATTTGAGCTTCATAAAATACATAAAAAGCCACTAAAATATTACATTGTTTCCTTCGATGTATGCTGCACAACTTCATTTATGAATAATCAAGATTATGGATCGTGATAATGCAGTTAATGTAAAATGGTGCCACTGCAATGTAGTATAAGCTATTATGCAAATGCTAATAAATGGTCTGGGTGGCAGCTTTTGCACTTAGGAAATTAAAAAAAAAAAAAGAGGCTGATCATTGATTAAATCCATCCACATTGGGATAGAGCTTTAAGAATAGAACCCCAAGATCGGTAAGCATTTCGGAATTAAATTGCCATTAAATATTCTCTAAGAAAGCAAAAGCAATATCCAATTTGTAATCATCTGTCTAATATGAACATATTTGGCTCTTTTAGCAAATGAGATCCAATTCAGTGACTTTTGCATATGCTCTGCCATAATGTTCCATATTGATTGTCCTACGCACGTGAGCATGTAAATACTTTTTAAGAGGGAACGCATGAGAGACCTTTCAATATACATATCATTTACATTTGTATGTAAATGCTATTCGGTTTAGATGTATTCAGAGCACACAGCACTTGTGACTACCTAATTTCTCCAGGCTACAGAAAGCAAAATACAATGGGAAGAATGGAAATGTTTTATTCTGTAATGCATTTCCAGACTGTATAGATAAAACAAGATATGATTGAAACATATCTTATTCTGTGCCTTTTGCTTTTCAGTTTATTGTCCCATTTTTGATCCTTAAGAAGGCTGGACACATTAGATGAATATTAGCCTAACCCATTAATTTCAGCAGAACCAGATAACCTTCTAATGTGTATTTGATGGCAGATATTGAGTGAAAGTAGGGTTGGGCATGTTGGATGTTGCTTTAGTTGTGTCTTTTTACCCAGTATCCTATTGAAAATGCAATATAATCTTCTCCAAGCAAGTTTGTATGTGTTGGGATGGAAGAAATATTTGTCAGCCATCTTCAGGCTTCCACTTGTATGCTTTAGGCTGAGGCTCCATGTTGCGAAACGCAGCTTTTTTAGTTGCAGATATTGCTGCGTTTTTTGAGCCAAAGTCAAGAGTGGCTTCAAAAGGAATGGAAAATATAAAGGAAGCACTTATACATTTTTCTTCTGTTTAAGGCCAGGGCTCACATTGCGAAAACACTCCATATTAAAGTACTTGCAAAGTGGATAGGGTTCTGGCTAATCCCATCCACACATTGCAGAAAAAAAATCCGCAGCGGAAAGTGTCTGACATTTCTAGTTATTAGTTGTTGAATTTTAAAAAAAATAACGCACACATATATGCAATTTCAAAAACACTCACATTTTTGTAAATCGCAGCATTATATGTGTTTCCACCTCAGTCTTTTCCACAGCGTTTTTTGGCTGTGGCTCGCATTTTGTTGCAGATTTTGTTACTTATTTCAGCCAAAGTCAGGAGTGGTTTCAAACGGTGTAAAAAATATAAAGAAACTTCTCTCAACTGCTAAATCTACTCCTAGGTTCGGCTCAAAAAACCTCAGCAAGGCTAAGGCCGCACGTAGCATTTCTGCTGCTGGAAAAATCTCAGCGGAAACGCATTGCAGTTTTTCCTGCAGAGCTTTTCACAGAAAGTCCACAGAGGTTCCCTCTGCAGACTTTCTGCTTCCATTATACCAATAGGGAAACTGCCGACGTTTCCATAGGTATAATTGACAAACTGCGATTTCCAAAAACGCAAGAGTTTTGGAAATCTCAGTGTTTCCTCTGCATGTATTTTTCTACAATATGTGTATAATCCCATCTACTTTGCAGTGACTGTAAAACGCTACGGTTTTTGCTGCGGCGTTTACATCACTTGGGGTCCCCGACCTAAAATATATAACAAAAACGCAGTTATTACTAGGAACATGTGGCCTCAGCCTTATAGTTTGTATGAGTAAAGTTTGTTCCTTTCAATAAACTGTACAAACAGTGATCAGTAAACTGTTCCTTTGCTGAATGTGATACATAGGAAACTGATCTTGCACATGAATTTGCAAGGAATAAAAGCTTTCCATCTGGAGCTGTTAAAACCTTTTATTGAACAGAAAAATATTTTATCTTCTAAGGTTTACCTACATTTGGTAGTATATGTCTGGTACTATTCATAGACTTCAATAGTGCTTATAGTCACACAGCATATGTTTGATCTATCTAAGGAAATTAAGACATATTGTTTCCTTTCTCTTTTTAGCAATACACATTTTTGTATACACAAATTTGGCTTCAGACTTACAAATCTTTCTATATAGCTTTATATATACAGTCATATGAAAAAGTTTGGGCACCCCTATTAATCTTAATCATTTTTAGTTCTAAATATTTGGGTGTTTGCAACAGCCATTTCAATTTGATATATCTAATAACTGATGGACACAGTAATATTTCAGGATTGAAATGAGGTTTATTGTACTAACAGAAAATGTGCAATATGCATTAAACCAAAATGTGACCGGTGCAAAAATTTAGGTACCCTTATCATTTTATTGATGTGAATACTCCTAACTACTTTTTACTGACTTACTGAAGCACAAAATTGGTTTTGTAACCTCACTGAGCTTTGAACTTCATAGCCAGGTGTATCCAATCATGAGAAAAGGTATTTAAGGTGGCCAATTGCAAGTTGTTCTCCTATTTGAATCTCCTCTGAAGAGTGGCATCATGGGCTCCTCAAAACAACTCTCAAATGATCTGAAAACAAAGATTGTTCAACATAGTTGTTCAGGGGAAGGATACAAAAAGTTGTCTCAGAGATTTAACCTGTCAGTTTCCACTGTGAGGAACATAGTAAGGAAATGGAAGACCACAGGGACAGTTCTTGTTAAGCCCAGAAGTGGCAGGCCAAGAAAAATATCAGAAAGGCAGAGAAGAAGAATGGTGAGAACAGTCAAGGACAATCCACAGACCACCTCCAAAGAGCTGCAGCATCATCTTGCTGCAGATGGTGTCACTGTGCATCGGTCAACAATACAGCACACTTTGCACAAGGAGAAGCTGTATGGGAGAGTGATGCGAAAGAAGCCGTTTCTGAAAGCACGCCTCAAACAGAGTCGCCTGAGGTATGCAAAAGCACATTTGGACAAGCCAGCTTCATTTTGGAAGAAGGTCCTGTGGACTGATGAAACAAAGATTGAGTTGTTTGGTCATACAAAAAGGCGTTATGCATGGCGTCAAAAAAACACAGCATTCCAAGAAAAACACTTGCTACCCACTGTAAAATTTGGTGGAGGTTCCATCATGCTTTGGGGCTGTGTGGCCAATGCCGGCACCGGGAATCTTGTTAAAGTTGAGGGTCGCATGGATTCAACTCAGTATCAGCAGATTCTTGAGAATAATGTACAAGAATCAGTGACGAATTTGAAGTTACGCCGGGGATGGATATTTCAGCAAGACAATGATCCAAATCTACTCAGGCATTCATGCAGAGGAACAATTACAATGTTCTGAAATGGCCATCCCAGTCCCCAGACCTGAATATCATTGAACATCTGTGGGATCATTTGAAGCGGGCTGTCCATGCTCGGCGACCATCAAACTTAACTGAACTGGAATTGTTTTGTAAAGAGGAATGGTCAAAAATACCTTCATCCAGGATCCAGGAACTGATTAAAAGCTACAGGAAGCGACTAGAGGCTGTTATTTTTGCAAAAGGAGGATCTACTAAATATTAATGTCACTTTTCTGTTGAGGTGCCCATACTTTTGCACCGGTCAAATTTTGGTTTAATGCATATTGCACATTTTCTGTTAGTACAATAAACCTCATTTCAATCCTGAAATATTACTGTGTCCATCAGTTATTAGATATATCAAATTGAAATGGCTGTTGCAAACACCCAAATATTTAGAACTAAAAATGATTAAGATTAATAGGGGTGCCCAAACTTTTTCATATGACTGTATGTGTGTGTGTTATTTTTTTCTAATTCAACAACTAATAACCAGAAGCGTCAGATATCAATATCAGTTTGCTGTAAACATTAATGTGGATAGTAATCCGGATCTCATGGATAATTCACATTCATCTATTTTACTTACATAAACAAACAAAGAGAATGATGTTTTAATGATATTGAAAGTAAACTGCATCAAAATATAAGGTCATGTTCGCACATTGTTGATACTGTCAACTGCATGATTCAATACTTAAAGGGAGTATGGTCTATTTTTTAATCAAGTTTTATGTTAAACATATTTTCAAAGAATTTTTGATGAGGTTTTAAAAAAATATTCCATGCTATTGTCTATATATTGGAAAAAATCCTAAAATTCCATCAGTTCTGATTCTGGCCACAAAGCCAAATAATATGCAGAGAATTCCTGTTTTCAGTAAGAGAATTCTTTGCAGCAGTCCCCTCACTTATGAGCAGACTGAGGATCACAGCTATGATTGATATATACAGATAAAACACAGAATCCACCAGTCACAATAGGTGATTTCACAGCTTATCTATTCCACCTTCTGTGCAATGACATCTGCAGAGGTTACAGAGCATGCCTAGAAAACTCTTCCAGAGAAGTCAAAAGGGTCTGCTCCAGACCATTGTATCTATGGTCAATCTCCAGGAGACAGGAAGTCATGAACTATTTTAGGCTTAGTGGCAAGAGTTAGAATTTCAAGATTATCAGGATTCATTAAAATATAGACAAAAACATGAAAAATTAAAAACATCACCAAAAATTCTTTAAAAATATGTTTAATATAAAATTATGATTTAAACAATAGGTCATTCCCTGGTGACATCTTGAACGATGGAGTATTTTGTTTTACATTCATGTGTTGCAGAATGTTGCAGAAAAAAATATGATCTTATCGGATTATTATATCCACAGCGTCTCCAATATTGGTGCGGAACCCTCGTAAAGATGTAGAATAGCTCAATAGCTCAATCCACATGCCAAGAGACAAAAATTTGCGTTTCAACTGAACATTTGGGCCATGGATTATCTTTAAAAGCCGTAGCAAATCCTCTTGCAAAGTCATATCATATTATGTATAAGTAGTCCAGAGAATAAATGTACAAAAATACTAAAATAAATGAATACCACATAAAGATGCTTGAATGAATGTGCTCAACTGCATGTGCTTTGTTATATATGTTTACTATGGGCTTTTACATGAATTTTTTTAGATGTTTTATTTACATTGTACAGTAAATATGCATATTTTATTTGCTTTGACTTCCAACTAAATAAAGAACTAATATAAAACAGTACTATCATCTGAGTAAGACGTTTTACATTTTGTTATTGCTGCTGTTATGAATGGGAATAATGTGAGAATGGAAAAAAAAGTTAAAAAGTCAAAAACACCTGTAAAGAGAACATTTGTATTTTTTGTCATTTTTTGCAAGCTCCTAAAACATGACACAGGTAGAAGTCTTATTCGTATACAGTAAATTAACTACATTTCTACACTTTCAATTGATTTGCTTATACTTAGAATAGATGAAAAAAATACTCTTATGTCGCACTATTATGTAGGACTATTATTAATCTTCGCATCCACTTGACCAAAATCTGGTGGCTACCTATCTTATTCTCTGCATATTCTTATTGGTATAGCATCCTTTGTGATTCCACCAGATAAATCCAAACAAAAAATACATACTGCAATGCCATGTATATAATACACACACATACACAGAATAGAATTTAAACTATTCTATTTTTTTATTTTCAGGGTAGACATATATTTCAGTGTCATGACATACAGTAGATAAATAAGAACGCACATTTCCAAGTGGCTATCATGTAACAAAACTGTATCTGAAGGACCCTCCATTTACCCTCTTCCCTAACTAAATGTGCACTTCATTAATGTAAATTGGGGGTTTAATGCTCTTGTTGAAATTCTGAAGAAAGTGCTGTGGCCTTGCGAAATGCTTAAGCATCATTGCAAATTAGATTAGGGACCAAGAAAGCCAGTAAAATTAGAATGATAATGGTTGATATGGCTTCCTGACAGGCATGACTATTCAGGGATCAATGAAATGAAAACAGCTTCTAGAGCCGAAAGTGAAAGGCAGGGACAAACGTCAGCCTGCAGATGTGGCTTTTGCTAGTGCTTTCAATTAGTTTCATTTGGTAAGTGGGGGGGGGGGGGTTGGATTTCGAAGATTCTGCAGCAAATGTGTCACTTTCTCTACATACACAAAATTCTCAAATTTGCTTTTGTTTCTGATGAAAAGAAACACAAATTGTAAGTCTGAAAAGTAAATTTCCTTTCTTAGCACAATGACTTCTATGGGGATAAGAGTACAACCTTTGTGTACATTTTATGTGACCCTGCACATGGCGAGTCATATATCTCTTTATTATTAATCACTGGGCAAATCTAAATATTGTACTATTAAAACAGCACAAGATAAAGATTCAAGCAAAAAGGGGTTAAAAGTTCAGCTAAAATGTTTTCTCTGAACCTAAATATAGATGGAAAATGAAAAAAAGGAAAATGGACCTAGATTATAGAAATAAACAAAATGTAAAAGAACAAAGAAATTTGTATTTTACATGTTTTTCTACATATGACTTTTACATATACATCACAGAATTATTTTTTTTTTTCATATTTTTCCATGCTGCTGAATTGCAGATATAGTAAAATATTACTGTCATTTATCATAGAATTTATATAAGAATTTGTGAAGATAGTTGCGTCCTCCAAAATGAATATTCACTTTAGCATATCTTCACAACAAACATTATGAACCATAGCAGGATTTTCCATTACCCATTAGCTTTTATTTATCTTTTTACTTTTTCCTTTACATTTTGTTTTGCACTAATTTTACTCACAGCATTTGGCAGCATTTTCCCTTACATTTTTCATGGCTTTTTGAAATTTTTCCAGACATTAGTTTAAAGTCTATAGTAAATTCTGAGAAAGTCTACATACATAACATATAGGTTTGTGACGTTTTGGTGCCATTCTTAGGTCAGTAGAGGAGACCTTATGGGATTTAACAAGTAAGGCTGTGTATATACAATATCTGCAAAGTGGATAGGATTCTGGCTAATCCCGTCTACACATTGTAAAAAAAAAATCTACAGCAGAAATGCTGCAATTTCAAAACTCGTTGTTTTTGTAAATCGCAGCATGTCAAATATACCTAAGGAAATGCTGGTGCTTTCCATATAGGTATAATAGGAGCTATAATAGTGGCAGAAAATCTACACAGGAAAACTCTGTGGACTTTCTGTGAAAAACGCTGCGGAGGTAAAGTGCGATGCATTTCTGCCGTGGTCTGTGGCTCGCTACATGGGACCTTAGCCTAAAACTTATTCCTAAGTTTTTGTGTTCCAGTATTTATTCAGTTTATAATGTATGGAGAGCAATGATAATTCTAAGTATTTACAATAGTTTTATTTATTTATTTATTTTTAAATTCTGCTTTAGTATTGTTATGTTATGTAATGCTGTCTATAGGGATATGATAGGATAGGATCACTGTTTTCCTTAAACCCAGAATTACTCAGCCATCTTGGTTTAAGATCACTTAAGATCACCATATCACCCTTAGACTCCATGCTGCAACTTCAAGTTTGAGTCCCCAAAAAAATCCAGCTGTGCTCAACCTTTTTGCAGCTAGTCACAGTTGCAACACCCTTGGGATCACAGTGTGACTCCAGTTACTTATATTGGTGAAGGAGTCTTAGGGTGACACAGCAATTTATGGTCATGCAATGGAGATTGTGGCCAAAGTTGTTGTATAGCCCTAACCCTAGTCTTAAGCATACTCCTTTGGCAACTCCACATATTCTTTAGATTGCCAACAGATTCCATTACAATTGTGGAATCTATGTGTAATATCTAAGTATATAATCTGTTTTATCGTGTGTCATGTTCATAGCTTTGACCAAGTCATAGATCATTTAATTGGTTTTAAGAATTAAACAAGTGTTTTCTGCCAATGTAAATCTGGTTCAGCATTCAGAATATTTACCAGACATGCTACAAATGTTCTCTCTGTATTTAATCTAATCATTTGCAGTCTGTCAACAAAAACATACCAGTACATTTGTAGTCCATTAATATGGAGATACATAGGTACGCATAGGAGCTGTAAATACTCCAAATGTTAGGAAACTTGATGGAAAAGGTAAAGCCAGTAATGTAATAATTGTATATTTTTAGAAGCACATACAAATGCATTCTGATTTTACTTCTTAATTCTACTCCTGCATGACCTTTGCTATGCTAGGCCATATGATTTTTAAAATGAATTGTACAAGACATTTTCCATCCTCTTTCAGCACTCACATACATATGGCACCTACAAATATTTGTAATGAAACCAAGAACATATCCTGGATGCTAGATATGACAGATTCAAATGTCAGATATGATTTATGTATGCCCTGATAAATGATAATTGTCATTTTCATGACAATTAGCCCACTATCTGGTGTGGAGTAATCGTTCATTATATACCAGATTAGTAATTATTAGGACTTAAACACTCTTATTAATTTGTACACAGAATTAAGGTTACTCATACATGTTCTATACTAGCCACATTCTGAACAGCGCCACACATAGGTATAGCAGAAATAATATGGTTTTATTCCTTTGATAAAGTATCTGATAGTACAGAAATCCTGGTAATCTAGAAACTGTCTCTGACATAGGTCTGTCGGATAGTCTTGAATTGTTCATGCCCAGAAGCAGAGGGTTGAGTTGAGATAAATTATATGGCTGAAAGCGTAGTGTATTTTATGTTAGTGTTTTATTTTGACCTGTGTTCGTAGAGGTTCTCTAAAGAGTTTTTCTAAAGTTATTAAGAAGGTTCTGATTTTCTTTCCAGAAATAGCACCACAATTTATGGGCTGTGTCTGATATGGCTGCTCAGCCCTATTCAATTGAATGATGCTAATCTACAATGCCAGACACAGCAAATAGACAAGTTTAGAGCAGTTTCTAGAAAAGGTTTGTTTCCGTGACAAATCAACAGTTTTGGTAACCTGGCACTTGTCAGGTCTCATATATACTGAATTAAAAGTAATGTATGGTATGGAATAAATATTCCAGGTGAGTAACATACTTAAAAAAAAATGAAATGTTTCTTAGACCGAGGCCCTACATAGAGTAAACACCACAATTCTGGCTAATCCCATGCACACATTGCACAAAAATATCCACAGTGTACATGCTGAATATTTCAAAAACCGTTGCACTCTTGTAAATTGCAGCATGTCAATTATATCTACGGAAACACTGGTGTTTTCCATACAGGTATAATTGAAGCAGAACTGCGAAAAGCGATGTGGGAAAAAAACGCAATGCATTTCTGCCATGGTTTTTCCCGCAGCATATTTTGGCTACGGCCCGCTATGTGGGGCCTTAGCTTTAAAACATGGTGAACATTGCTGCTTACAGTATAAATCATAGATAAACTATTTCTTCTCAATATGATAGTTTGTGGATTTATAAATATCCATAAACTGACATAATTCTAATTTATCAAGAAATAAATAAACTCTAATCCAGCAATGTGGATAAACAACTTGATCACAGTGCTTTTTTTGGGGCTAAAGAACCTTTCCAGTACAGTGGACATTGAACTCAACAGTTAATGCAATGCACAACAGATGGCTAGGATTGCCACAAAATATAATATCCAGTGTTTTACCTGGCAGTTTTAGAAATGTAAAGCTTTATATTAGGCTCTGATAAAATCATTAGGTCTCATTTCAGATGGACAATGTAAAGGATCTCATTGTAAATTAATGTGATCCATCGTATGCTAGCAGTATTTGCTGTCTGATGGATCCAAGATGTAACATAGTATAAGAGGATATACAGTAATCATTAAAAACATATTAAGGGCACTTTTCGATAATATCTGTGTCACTATCTAGTTGCTAATTTTTGTGCAAACTCGTTCTTGTGAAAAAGTCACAACTATTTACTGTTATATGCAGACCTCACCACATTTACAAAAATGTGGCTGGGCCATGGATGCGGCTTTGCATCCCAGCAAATTTACGATACTTTAAGCCAGAAACTTAGAGATGCGCCTAATTTATTAAGAGGCATGATCTTACTCCAGTGCACAAGAGATCAAGACTGTATTATGAAATGCCAGTCTTGATAAATCTCCCCCATTATCTTAGTATCTGCAAAAAAAAGAATTATCAGAAGGGACTTAGTTAATGAATGCTATTGTATGTAACTCACAGGAGACATGAGCTAAATAGGATTTCTATGTGCATGCTTTAGTTTATCTTGTTAATACACCTTTTATCTCAGGACATAATTGTTTCCTATTTGGGAATGGATGGTTAGGTGTGTCCAAACAACCATTACCCCCTCTATAGGGTCTCACTTTCACTTGTTCAGCTTTTAAAGCAGCTTAGGCTGTCATTGGAACATTAACATTTGGGTACTAATGCTAGATTGACCTTTATTCATAAAGTGCAAATGGTTGGAAGTTGAACAGATTGGTTGGCAGCAATTGGCTTTCATGTGCAGTTTAGAGTCTTTGATTTCACTTTCCTTTCTTCCTTTAATCCACAATCTCTGACTTGAATACATTTGCAGTCTATGTAAACAGGCCAGTTCAAGCCTTCCTTTTGAAGGGATGTTGGGAGGTGACATTCTAAAAGGTTTGCATTTGGAATTAAACAAATGAAGAATGGATAAAACACTTGTGCTGGATGAGCTCTACGCAGACCTTCGTACTCATCTGCAGCTCTCCAGCTTTAATAACTATTTATTCCAGAATGCAAAAATGTATATAGGCGTAATGTAAAGCAGTAGGAGAAATCTTTTATGAAGCTACACCTTCTGTTGCCATAGAAGGTTGAAATTCTTGTGATCGTAAGGAGTATGTTAAAGGATAGGCCATTTTATTGCAACTATTGTACAAATAAAAGCCACTGTAGAGTCCTAACATAAAGTATACAAAGACTTTTTACCTTGAATATAGAATGCCCTAGATATTCACTATCTGCATAATTAGAAGGAGTAACTGTTGATATATAGTGGTTGTTCAATATGTCCAACTAGAACCTCATATTTTAAACACCAAATATGATGGCTTATGAAATAAACAATGCAATTTATCTGTTCTGAAAGTCAAAGTGTGTTCTGGTGGTTGTCTTCAGACGAACACTAAAATACCTAATATCTTTTCCTGGAAAGCTTAAAGCGTAACTCCAGTTATAGACCATGCTTATTACATAAATAGTACAGATTAATATATTAAACTTTGTATATATATATATATATATATATATATATATATATATATATATATATCTTATATATTCTTATATACACTTTTCAGGCAGTTACATACAGTGCCTTGTGAAAGTATTCGGCCCCCTTGAACTTTTCAACCTTTTGCCACATTTCAGGCTTCAAACATAAGGATATAAAATTTTTATTTTTTGGTGAAGAATCAACAACAAGTGGGACACAATCATGAAGTAGAACGAAATTTATTGGATATTTTAAACTTTTGTAAAAAATAAAAAACTGAAAAGTGGGGTGTGCCAAATTATTCAGCCCCCTTAAGTTAATACTTTGTAGCGCCACCTTTTGCTGCGATTACAGCTGCAAGTCGCTTGGGGTATATCTCTATCAGTTTTGCACATCGAGAGACTGAAATTCTTGCCCATTCTTCCTTGGAAAACAGCTCGAGCTCAGTGAGGTTGGATGGAGAGCGTTTGTGAACAGCAGTTTTCTGCTCTTTCCACAGATTCTCGATTGGATTCAGGTCTGGACTTTGACTTGACCATTCTAACACCTGGATACGTTTATTTGTGAACCATTCCATTGTAGATTTTGCTTTATGTTTGGGATCATTGTCTTGTTGGAAGATAAAGCTCCGTCCCAGTCTCAGGTTTTTTGCAGACTCCAACAGGTTTTCTTCCAGAATGGTCCTGTATTTGGCTCCATCCATCTTCCCATCAATTTTAACCATCTTCCCTGTCCCTGCTGAAGAAAAGCAGGCCCAAACCATGATGCTGCCACCACCATGTTTGACAGTGGGGATGGTATGTTCAGGGTGATGAGCTGTGTTTCTTTTACGCCAAACATATCATTTTGCATTGTGGCCAAAAAGTTTGATTTTGGTTTCATCTGACCAGAGCACCTTCTTCCACATGTTTGGTGTGTCTCCCAGGTGGCTTGTGGCAAACTTTAAACGAGACTTTTTATGGATATCTTTGAGAAATGGCTTTCTTCTTGCCACTCTTCCATAAAGGCCAGATTTGTGCAGTGTATGACTGATTGTTGTCCTATGGACAAACTCTCCCACCTCAGCTGTAGATCTCTGCATTTCATCCAGAGTGATCATAGGCCTCTTGGCTGCATCTCTGATCAGTCTTCTCCTTGTTTGAGATGAAAGTTTAGAGGGACGGCCGGGTCTTGGTAGATTTGCAGTGGTCTGATACTCCTTCCATTTCAATATGATCGCTTGCACAGTGCTCCTTGAGATGCTTAAAGTTTGGGAAATCTTTTTGTATCCAAATCCGGCGTTAAACTTCTCCATAACAGTATCACGGACCTGCCTGGTGTGTTCCTTGGTCTTCATGATGTTCTCTGTGCTTTAAACAGAACCCTGAGACTATCACAGAGCAGGTGAATTTATACGGAGATTTGATTACACACAGGTGGATTATATTTATCATCATCAGTCATTTAGGACAACATTGGATCATTCAGAGATCCTCACTGAACTTCTGGAGTGAGTTTGCTGCACTGAAAGTAAAGGGGCCGAATAATATTGCACGCCCCACTTTTCAGTTTTTTATTTTTTACAAAAGTTTAAAATAACCAATAAATTTCGTTCCACTTCACAATTGTGTCCCACTTGTTGTTGATTCTTCACCAAAAAATTAAAATTTTATATCCTTATGTTTGAAGCCTGAAATGTGGCAAAAGGTTGAAAAGTTCAAGGAGGCCGAATACTTTCACAAGGCACTGTACAATTCTATGGAGAGGGGAGGGGGGATAGAAAAGACACTCAAATAATTGCTGTTGCTACACTCTGCTATTACTTGTATGTGTGAAGCTGAATACAGAGATGGATATAATGTAAACAAACAGACAGATTGAAGGTAATAAGTGTCAGGATTCTCAATCCGGCTGCTTCACCTTTAGGGTGTGTTCACACGGAGGAATTTGCCGCGGATTGGGGGGTGGATTCCGCCCCCGAATCCGGAGCAGATTCCTCCCAAATCCGCCTCCCATAGTTTTCAATGGGAGGCAGAGATCGCAGCAGGACGCGGAAAAAAGAAGCGTCCTGCTCGATCTTGCCGCGGATTCCGCCCACAGTGTCCGCGGCTTGAGACGCCCTCCTGATTAGGCCCATTCACCCAGGCCTAATCAGGAGCGGGATGCCGTGCGGCTAATTTAGTTTCCTGTTTGGCTTCCTGATCATGTATATATCTGATTACTGTCCTGACCCTTGGCTTGCTTTTTGGATACTCTATTTGCCTGCTGATTCTGCCTTTGATGCCTTTGGATTTTGACCCTTGGCTTGCTTCCAGATATTGGTTTCTATACTCAAGCAGCACAGGTGAAGCAGTCACGCTTAGAATTTACAATTGACTAGCACCGTAAACAAACCAGTGCTCACGGTAAAATACACATTCATTACCAGCACTATAATAAACCAGTGCTCACACTGAGGTAAACACTATTTGTCTACCAGCACTATAATAAACCAATGCTCACAGCAAAATTAACTCAATTCTAACGCGTTTCTGATGTCAACACATATTTAATTGTTGGCATCTTCATCAGAGGTGTTATTTATCTAATCTATAGAACTCCAGTGCAGGTATGGCAAGTATGTTTTCTTATTCATTTTTAGGCTATGCCCTTTCTAACATATGCTCTCCATTCGCCCATTCCTCACTGATATTAGGCTTTTTCAGATGTTAGGTACATATAATGTTTTCTAAATGTTGTTTTAGGCTGTGCCCTTCCCAACATCACTCCCTGCACCGCCCGTCGGCACTAATGTTTGACTGCGGTCAAACACGCAATTCTAAGCGTGACTTAATCACCTGTGCTGCTTGAGTATAGAAACCAAAGCTGGTTTAGCCATCTTGGTACACCAGGGCAGAAAGCTATAATTAACCGGTTGACGACCACCGGCCGTAAATTTACGGCCAACGGTCCTGGTCTCTGAAGTCCGGCTAATTGTAAATTTACGGCCGACACTTCAGAGACAGTGTGAGTGGGATCGGGAGTGGGTGTTAGCTGTAACTGACAGCTAACACCCTGCTCCATAACCCCCGGTGGGAATTGAGTTCCGATCGGAGGTTTTAACCCCTTGGATACTGCGGTCAAACCAAGGGGTTCCGCCATGTGGCCGCCCCCCCCCCCCGGCACCCCCTGCGGCAAGATCAGGGGGTGCCGATATCTATTTTCTGTAGCCCGGGGTCTGGCCAGAGACCCCAGGCTGCCTGGAGACCCCACTATCTGGTTGATCTGCCGGGATGTCAAGAAGTCAGCCGATGCGTTTACATCGACTGACATTCCTGTATAGACTGCAATACATGTGTATACTCTATAATACTGAGCCAGGATCAGAGCATCGCTGGCTCTGGTGTCCTTATAGGACAAGTAAAAAATGTAATAAAAAGTAAAAAAAAAAAAAATAAAGTGTGTAAAAAAAAAAAAATAATAAAGTTATAAAGCCCCCAAAAATCCCTTTTCCTATATAAAATGAATTATATAAAAAAAACCTAAAAATTAATAAAAACAACACATATTTGGTATCGCCGCATCCGTAACAACTGGTACAATAAAACTGAAACAATATTTAACATACACGGTGAACGTCGGAAAAAAAAAATGGAAAAAAAACGCTGGAAGTAATGATTTTTCTCGCTTACAAAAAAAATGCTATAAAAAGTGATCAAAAACTCATATGTACCTCAAAACAATACCAATAAAAAGCACATGTCCTCCCGCAAAAAAATAAGCCCTAAACCAAGTCTGTCAACCGAAAAATAAAAATGTTACGCATCTCCGAAGATGGTGATGCAAAAACAATTGATTTATGCTCACAAACGGGTTTTTGTTCTGCAGAATTAGCAACGCATAAAAAAACAATATAGATGAAGTATCGCCATAATCGTACCGACCCGCAGAATAAAGGTAACATGTTACTTATGCTGTACGCCACACGGAAAAAAAAATTAAAAGGTAAAAACCAATTCCAGAATTGATGTTTTTTTTTAATCCACCCAGAAAGAGTTAATATAATTTATTCAATAAGTTATAGACACCCAAAAAAATTGTGTCATTAAAAAATGCATCTCATACCGCAAAAAAAATCAGCCCTCATATGGCTACATCACCAGAAAAATAAAAAAGATATAGCTTGTACAATGTGAAGACAAAAACCCCAAAAATCACCAAATCATTAGAATACAACTGGCTACGGCAGGAAGGGAATGTACAAGCTATGCGAGCGTATATCAGGGCACACTCCAATTTTAGAGCTTACAAGGGAAAATAAACTAAAAGTGACCCCCAAAGTGACCCCCCCAATCATAGGAGCTAATGGGGATATAGTAGGGAATTTGGTGTTCCCAATGCACTCCGCACAGCTTACATATTCACTCTTCACCATCTGCTATGCATTCACGGCTGGGATACTAATGCTTATTACACCCCCTGAAAAATTCTTTGAGGGGTGCAGTTTGCAAAATGGGGTCACTCCCTAGGAGATTCCACTTTTCTGGTACATTAGAGGCTCTGCAAACATGACATGGCGTCCAGATACCAAACATCTGAATCTGCACTCCAAAAGCCACATAGCGCTCCTTCCCTTTTGTGCCCTGCTGTGTGCCCAAACTGCAGTTTATACCCACATGTATGACACTGGTGTACCCAGGGTAACATACTTAATGTCATATGTGGTATAAACTGTTTGGGCACAGCCGGGCACAGAAGGGAAGGAGCGCTATTTGGTTTTTGGCGCACAGATTTAGACAGTTTAGCTTTTGGACATCATGACACGCTTGCAGAGCTCCTGAAATGCCAGTAAAGTGGAATCCCCTAACATGAGACCCTAATTTGGTAACTGCACCCCTGAACGAATTTATCCAGGGGTACAGTGAGCATTTTTAACCTCCAAGTGTTGCTATAATTTATTTTCCAGAAAAGAATACGCAGATGATTGTGAAAGGTGAAAATGGCAATTTTTCCAGGAATATGTAATTTCAATGCATAATACGTTGTGCCCGGCTTGTATCAGATATGAACGCTCCAAAAGATGTTGTGCCCAGGATACCCACTTAACAGTTTTTAGAGTGTGTGTCTCTGCAGACATAAGCTGGGCACAAAATATTGGGCACTGAAATGGCGTATCTCTGGAAAAATTGCAATTTTCCCTTTTCATTATCAGCTGAGCATTCATTTATTGAAATTAAATGAATGCAACACTTAAGGGTTAAGAATACTCGCTACCCCACTTGATAAATCCCTTCAGGGGTGTAGTTCCCAAAATGGGGTTACAAGTCTGCGGATTCCACTTTACTGGCAATTCAGGGGCTCTGCAAAAGTGGCATGGTGTCCAAAAACCAAAGCGTGCTTCAAAAACCAAAATAGCGCTCCTTCCCTTCCGTGCCCGGCTGTGCCCAAACAGCAGTTTATACCCACATATGACATTAAGTACGTTATCCTGGGTACACCAGTGTCATACATGTGGGCATAAACTACAGTTTGGGTACACAGCAGGGGGCAGATGTGAAGGAGCGCTATGTGGCTTTTGGAGCATAGATTTACATTGTTTGATTTTGGACACCATGTCATATTGACATGGTGATAAATTCTGTCACGGGTGTAGTTTCCAAAATGGGGTCACTTTTGGGTGGTTTCCAATGTACTGGTTCTCTAGGGGCTCTGCAAATGAGACATGACAGCTGAAAGATATTCCAGCAAAATCTGCTTTTCAAATGCCAAGTGTCGCTGCTGTGTGCCCAAAAATCATTTTACACCCACATGTGGGGTATTTCTGTGCTCGGGAGAAATTGCACAACAAACTGTGAGATGTATTTTCTCCTTCAACCCTTTGGGAATGTGTTAATTTTAGGGATAAATGAATGTATTATTGGATAAAAATGAAATGTCTAAATCTCACCTCCATATTGTTTTAATTCTTGTGAAATGCTTAAAGGGTTAACAAACTTCCTAAATGCTGTTTTGAACTATTTGAGGGGTGCAGTTTTGAAAATGGGGTGATTTATGGGGGTTTCTAATATATAGGCCTTTATAATCCCCTTCACAACTGAAGTGGTCCCTAAAAAATGAGTTTGGGAAATTTTCTTGTAACTCTGGAAAATCGCTGTTACACTTGTAAGCCTTCTAACATCCAAAATAAATTAAAGGATGATTAAAAGATGATGCCGATATAAAGCAGAGATATGGTAGATAATATTTATTCATGTATTTTGGTGGTATGACTGTCTGTCTGAAAAGCAGAGCATTTCACATTTTGAAAATTGCTATTTTTTTCCAAATTTCCTAATTTTTTTCTCAAAATCACTTGTGTAAGTTATAGCATCGCAAAGTTATTGCCATATAAAGTGACACATGTCAGTTTTGAAAAATAAGACCTGGTCCATAAGGCACTTTTAGGCCCGGTCCTTAACCAGTTAATGAGGCAGGAGCATTTATGGTATACAACAACCCTTGAAATGAGGCAGGAGCATGTATGGTATTGGTACTTTAGGGGCTCTGCAAATGCAATATGGTACCTGAAAACTATTCCAGCAAAATCTGCCCTCCAAAAGCCAAATAGCGCTCTTTCCATTCTGAGCCCCACCATGTGCTCCTACAGCAGTTTACGACCACATATGGGGCATTTCTGTGTTCAGGAGAAATTGTGCAACAAACTGTGGGTCTTTTCTTCTTTATCCCCTTGTAAAAATTTAAAATAGGTTTACCACTAACATGAAGTACAATGTGTCATGAAAAAACAAACAATCTCAAAGTCACTTGGCAATATACAACAACCCTTGAAATTTACAATTGTTGAGAATAAAGAGAGAGATTGAGGTCTGTACATAGCTGTAGGTTTATAGTTACTTTATAGCTATTCTACATATAAACTTGATGTATTTCCAAGGAAACGGATGTTATACACTACTCTCTCTGATTTCTATGTAAACTTTAGGCGATTAGAGCCTTTTAATCAATATTGTGCACCCAATGTGTTTGTGTTTTGGCATCTTTTAATTTTATTTAATAAAGATTTGAATTTGTATACGTCCATATAAAATTAGTGAGTGACTCTCCTAAATTTAGTCAAAGGTCACTTAATTAGTTAATAGAGTACAGCTGTGTGTAATTTATTCTCAATATAAATACACCTGTTCTGTGAAGGCCTCAGTGGTTTGTTAGAGGACACTAGTGAACAAATAACATCCTGAAGACCAAGGAACTCACCAGACAGGTCAGAGATAAAGTTGTGGAGAGATTTAAAGCAGGGTTAGTTTATAAAAACATATCCCAAGCTTTGAGCATCCCAAGGAGCACTGTTCAATCCATCATCCAAAATTGGAAAAAGTATTCTACAACTGCAAGACATAGACATCACATGGCTGTCCACCTAAACTGCCAGATCGAGCAAGGAGAGCACTGGTCAGAGAAGCAGTCAAGAGGCCCATGGTTACTCCAGAGGAGCTGCAGAAAGCCATAGCTCAGGTGGGAGAATCTGTCCACAGGACAACTATAACTTGTGCACTCCACAAATCTGGCCTTTATGGAAGAGTGGCAAGAAGAAAACCATTGTTGAAAGAAAGACATAAGAAGTGCTTTTTGCAGTTTGCCACAAGCCATATAGGGGACACAGCAAACACGTGGAAGAAGGTGTTCTGGTCAGATGAGACCAAAGTTGAACTTTTTGGCCTAAATGCAAAGTGCTATGTGTGGCGGAAAAGTAACGCTGCTCATCACCCTGAACACACCATCCCCACTGTGAAACATAGTGGTGGCAGCATCATGCTGTGGAGAGGCTTTTCTTCAGCAGAGACAGGGAAGCTGGTCAGAGTTGATGGGAAGATGGATTGAGCTAAATAGAAGGCAATCCTGGAAGAAAACCTGTTGGAGGCTGCAAAAGACTTGAGACTGGGAAGGAGATTCACCTTCCAGCAAGACAATGACCGTAAACATACAGCCAGGGCTACAATGGAATGTTTTAGATCAAAGAATATTCACGTGTTAGAATGGCACAGTCAAAGTCATGACCTACAGTTGGAAAAAAAAAGTATTTAGTCAGCCACCAATTGTGCAAGTTCTCCCACTTAAAAAGATGAGAGAGGCCTGTAATTGACATCATAGGTAGACCTATGAGAGACAAAATGAGAAAACAAATCCAGAAAATCACATTGTCTGATTTTTTAAGAATTTATTTGCAAATTATGGTGGAAAATAAGTATTTGGTAAATAACAAAAGTTCATCTCAATACTTTGTTATATATCCTTTGTTGGCAATGACAGAGGTCAAACATTTTCTGTAAGTCTTCACAAGGTTGGCACACACTGTTGATGGTATGTTGGCCCATTCCTCCATGCAAATTTCCTCTAGAGCAGTGATGTTTTGGGGCTGTCGCTAGGCAACTGGAAGAACTTGCACAATTGGTGGCTGATTAAATACTTTTTTTTCCCACTGTAAATCACATTGAGCATCTGTGGCAAGACATGAAGATTGCTGTTCACAGGCGCTCTCCATCCAATCTGGCTGAGTTTGAGCTATTTTGCAAAAAATGGGCAAAAATCTCAGTCTTTAGATGCACAAAGTTGGTAGAGAAATATCCCAAAAGACTTGCAGTTGTAATTGCAGCAAAAGGTGGCTTTACAAACTACTGATAGAGGGGGGCTGAATACTTTTGCACATCACACTTTTTAGATTTTTATTTGATTAAAATTTTGAAAACTTTGTATCATTTTCCTTCCACTTCACACTTATCTGCTACTTTGTGTTGGTCTATCACTTAAAATGTAAATAAAATACATTTAAGTTTGTGGTTGTAAGGTGCCAAAATGTAAAACATTTCAAGGGGTATGAATACTTTTGCAAGGCACTTTACACTGTCCTTTTAATTAAATACCAGTGCCAGTTGGTGCTGGTTCTCCCTATATCAAGGTGCTATCATAGTCTTGGATGTGTCAGGCACAGACTGCATATAGGACCCGGGAGGTGGTCATGGCACTATACAGTAGCTTCTTCACGGTAACTGGGATATTCTGGTTGGGAGCGGGATGCCGCGATGGAATGCTGATGCACTGAATTCCTCTTCATTTTCTGCTGTGTGAACATATCCTTATAGATTAGGCCTGTCCTAAGAATAATGGCAAGAGGCTCTATCGCCAATGCAGAAAGTAATGGAGATAACGAACATTCCTGGCAGGTCCCCCTATGTAAGGAGAAGTACGGAGATAGGGCACCATTTATGGAAAGTACCACCCTAAATCAGTTTAATATCAGAAAAGTTCCTGATTAGGGGCATGAAGTTGGGTTTGTTAAAGGTCCGAGTAATATTGAAGCATTCGATTTCGGATAGCTACACTATCAGTCAGAACAACGCTGTCTGCCAAATTAATTCTCAAAATAGCCAGGGAGGCTGTATTATAATGGATCAAATGGACTAGGAGACTGCTGGATTGGTTTCCCAGCTCATAGAATCTTTGTTTATTAATTGTTTAAGAATTGCAATCTATGGGCCTTGTCTTGCAAGACATGCAGGTACTGTCTGCCCAGTTGGAGCCATTCAGTACGAGATTTGTCACTAGGCTTGGCAATGTACACTGCCTCCAGTGAGGCACATTTTTCTGCCAATTCTGTCTCTAAAGAAGACACCCCCTCAAATAAGCCTTCATGGTTTTCCATAAAGCAGCAGGTGTGGTACCTGGGGAATTGATATCCAAGAAGACATGCAACTGGTCAGGTATAATGTCATGAGCAGCTATTAGCTTAAACCAGAAGGGATGTCTGCGCTAATTGTGGGGAGGACCTAGAGTGCCACTATCCCCAAATTCCACTACCAATGATGAATGATCAGATGTTGCTCTGGGCAAATATGAAATATCAACTAGCAAGGAGCAGGCCTTAATATTACCCAGAGCATGATCAATCCAGGATAGAGAGTCGTGATTAGCAGAGTGACAGGAGAACACCTGGGCCAGTGACTATTTGAGGCGCCATAAATCATGCCAGCCCAGCTCTTGTTCAAGCTGGGCCGAGGGAGTAGGACTAGTAGTGGGAGAGGCAGGCACACCAGCACTAAATCTATCCAAAATGGCATCTAACACCTTATTAAAGTCACCTACACACAGTACTTTGGAGGCAGGGAATTGAGCCACAAAATTAGCTGTATCGTGCAAGACTGATAAGTCTGACACAGGCAGGAAATACAGTTCTATGATTACATAGAGTTTAGAGTCTATCCAAGTCTGAATAAATACATATCACCTGTCCAGGTCCCTAACAGTAAGACCAGGCTCCCATCTAAGTCTACAATGAACTAGAAGAGACACAACTCTAGAGTAGGAATTATGGGTCAAATGTAGGGCCCACTGAACCCAAGGTTTTTGCATTAGTCAGGTTGTGTGAGGGGTGACATGCATTTCTTGTAAGCATACTAAATCAGGACCCTGCCTTCTAAATTGAGAGAAAATAATAGAATGCTTTTTAGCACTACTCATGACCCCCACATTCCAGGAGAGCAGTGTAAGGGTCGCCATTTTGTAATACCATCAGATGAATTACAGCAGGTGGAAAATTGTTCCTAACCCCCGCCATAAAGGAGAGCTTTGGGATTGTTATGAGAAAAAAGGACTTGCAGCAACAACAGAACCAATAATGGGTACCCATAAGGGGTAATCAAACAACATTTAAAGAGCCTATATCCGCTACTATAAAATACGTGGCACTCAGTAAACTGGAAAAGTAGTGCACTCTAGGTGGCATAGTAATAGGGCACTATCTTTAACCTTTATAAGAAAGTTGAGAAATAAGGTAAAAACTATCACTGTGAGGTGAAACTATCTAGGAGACTGGGGCAAGAAGTTCAACCAGTCCTCCACCTCCTGTGGAGACATAAAGAAGATGGTTTTGTCGTTGTAAATCACTCGGAGACGTGCAGGATTCACCATGGAGTATTGGATGGAGCGCTCTCATAGTCGTCGTTTCACATTAACAAATGTAGCATTGGTCTTTTGTAGAACAGCAGAGAAATCAAGAAAGATGGAAACCGAAGCACTGATGAACTTTATCTCATGGAGTTGTTGTGCCACTCTCAACGCTGCATCTCTGTCCTTGCAGCTGAGAAGACGAGCCAATAATCGCCTCGGCAGAGCTCTGTGAGGAGGCAGTGTGGCCCAGGAATCGATGAGTTCTTTCCACAGTAAATATAGAAGTAAAATGGGCATCTGGTAAGGTCTCTTTCAGTCACCGCTCCATAAACTCACACGGAGTAGTTCCTTCTCCTTCTCGTTCCGGCAAACCCAGGATCCGCAAATTATTACGATGACTCTATTCTCCAGGTCATTTGCTCTCTCCATAACTCTAGAACTCTAGAGAGCTGCTCTCTCTAATGCGGCAAGTTTCTCTGGCACTGGGGCAGCATTATCCTCCAAGAATGAAATACGGCCCTCCACTTCCTTCACTCTATTTTGTAGTCTGGAAATTCTGGCGTAACAAGCTAACATCAATTTTAACCTCCTCAATTTTACTCGTGAGGGACGAGGTACTACGCTGGATAGCTTCCAGCAACTGCTCCATTACCTGTCGCAGCGTAGGTTCAGGATCCTCATTCAGGTGAGCCATAGGTGGCGGGTTCGGTGCCAGCGGACTTCGTTGCGGCTGCTCCCTGGCAAAGACCCTAAAACGCTCAGTGGTCAACCCCTTCTGTTGGTGGCTCATGTTAGAGATGTCTTCTCTCTATGTCTCGTCTGCAGATGTGCACTCTGCAGGGTAATATAGCAAGTAGGTGTTATCAGAAGGCCAACAGTAAGTAATGTGCACAATGCCGTGTAGTATAATCAGTAGGGGTTATCTACTAACCACTCTCAATTAACATCTATGGTGCAAAAATAAGGGGGCGCTGTAGGTGGTATCAGAGGATCTGCACTGAGCAATATTCACAATGCCAATTTATGCTTCCAGGAAGAGGAATCAGAGATCTAACACCAGTTAGCATCCACAGTGCAGTGTCAACAGAAGACCAGCACGGATGAATGTCCACAGTATAAAGTATTGTAGCCAGGAGGTGTTATCAGAGGGTTAACAACAGATAACGCTTACAGTGCAAAGTATAGCAGCCAGCAGGCATTATCACTGGGTCAGCACAGATAATCATCCACAGTGTAAAATAGAACAGCCAGTAGATGTTATCAGAGGGTCAGTATTCGCTGAGACCCACAATGCAAAGCAATGTAGCCAGGTGTTATCAGAAGGTCAGCATACAGCAATATCCACAGGACAAAGCAGTGCTGCCAGTAGGTGTTATCAGAGGGTCAGCCGCATTAGCTATGGTCACACAGGGAACGCTGCCTAGATGGTGGAGATGTGTAATATCCAGGGCCTACCAAGCAGATATAGGCCACAGCACGTGGAGTCACCAACAATATGGTGCCAAAAAAAAGGGGGGAAAGCCCTGCAGAAAAACCAGAACAGAGATCTCACCAATTCCAGAATGGCCGTGCCTGTTCGCCCAAATCACAGGCAGCTTAGCAACATGAGGACCACACCCCTGCGGGGAGGACCAGAGCATGATGGCAAGAGGATGGGGAGAAGGTCCTGAGGCGTCGTGTGGGCAAGGTGGGCTGCAGCCTTTTATACATATAGTCCTGCCACTCCCAGTGGGAATGCAGGAGGAACAAGAGGTCCAACAGGCAAGGTACCGCTGCCAGGAAGGCACAGGAAAGGTCAAGATGTCCTGAAGCCACCAGGACATCGGAATCTGCACGATTAGTGGAGGATAAAGCGGGTCCCTAACGGAGCTCAGGTCACATGCATGCGGCCGATGTCGCCCCCTGGGCAAAATATATCTGAGTATATATTTGAGTGCTCCATAAAGGTATGTCTAGCAGTCATCATCTCTTATCAATAGGTACATTACTCTAAAGTAGCTCTTGAGAGACTTTTGATAGGACAGTGGGGGAGAACCAGTGTCTAATGAGACCAATCTTTATTTCCATATCAGCCTGAGACATAATTTC
Organism: Leptodactylus fallax; assembly: GCA_947044405.1. NCBI lineage: Eukaryota > Metazoa > Chordata > Amphibia > Anura > Leptodactylidae > Leptodactylus > Leptodactylus fallax. Next base: position 1,530,015 of record CAMRHE010000141.1, read on the forward strand.
ACACCAAGTTTTGCAGCAATCTGACATTTCTGGCTGCATAATTTTTTTTGTCAATGAGTGTAGTTCCATCATATACTTTGCTTAGTGTCTCTGTTATTTGAGACAACCTCTTTTCTAAAACACTTTTTTTTAGCACTCTTTCAGTTGGTTGTCTCAAAGCAGTTTAACTTGATCTACACTCACACACAGATATAGAATAGTGTTTCCTTAATACTCCAAGTGGGCATGGTCTGTCCCTGAAAATGTTGATTTATACCATTTTCTAACCCTTGCTATAGAGTTGCATGGGCAGATGCAGTTGTTGGCATAATTGGACAGTCATTCATGAAAAAGATATGCATTTTTGAGCATGCTCAAACATTATCATGTCTTCATAAGTAAAAGCCTAAACCAGAAATCAGAACTTGTCAGAGATCAGTCTGCCAATTTTAACTTATGGAGTTCTCAATTCAAAATGACAACCTTCACAGACCATTGGTAAAGGACAAGTTTATGCAGCTCCCTTTATTATCTAGTGTATGGTCAGCTTTTTCTCTATTGGACATCACTGCTTGATTGGGTTTTGACTCTTGAACAGAACAGATGTGATATGGACAAGCAGAAAACCAAACATAAATCCTGTGTCAATCTACCCCCTTCACTGTCATCTCCGGAGGAAGGGAAAACTCTGTTGCTAGGTATCTGTACAAATCAATAGAACAAATGCAGTTTACAGACCACTGATTCCTGCATGTTTACTGTACTTACCCAGTCTTTTTTCTTTGATCCTATGTTTGGCCTTAGAAAATCTTTCTTCAATTCATTTGCCTCTCTTTTATTCATTTTACTTCTCCTATTTTGAAACTTTCTATACCACACATTTGTTTCACCAAAGCGCTTCCTTTTCTCTGCCCTCAGTACTGTACTATCTCTATAAAGACTGTACTTATAGGGAATAAGCAGTAGTAGGGAGTTTGTCAGCAGTAAATTTGTTATAAACCTAATCCCAGAGGTGATTCAACAGTTTCTAAATATACCTGTAATTCAGCTTTGGAGCCCATTTTCATGTAAATTGTGTTTTACTTATATGCAAATGAGGGGAATCTAGAGCTGAGACCAAGGTCCAGCAAGCTTGAGTGCAGTTATAACTGCATTCTTTACACAGTGTTTTATCCCCCACCCCTCAGGCTGCTACAGCTGTCTCTATGATCAGATATGCAGACAGATCTGACCTCTGAAGATAGTACCAATGGATCACCATTTTAGCTTGTCATGGTTCCTTTCCCATAATGCCTTGTGATATGTAGATGCTAAGTAGAGGGCAAAAGGCAATTCAAGCTCTACACACCTTCACTGGTGCTCTCCTCAATGTGAGAGATTCTTGTCCCTAACCCACTCATTGCCTCCCACAAAGCCAGCCAGTTCACTTTGCTCTGTACTGATGAGGGACAAAAATCCTGAAACAGCGCTGTATGCAGATAAGTGAAACTGGCTTGGCTAAAATCCCTTTTGCTGTCTCAAGACTCGGTGAGTCAAAAAGCAAATTGAGGATCTATTACATCCAACAGAGGGCGCATGAGCTCCCAGCTCCTTTCCCATAATGCCTTGTGATATGTAGATGCTAAATAGAGGGCAAAAGGCAATTCAAGCTCTACACAGCTTCACTGGTGCTCTCCTCAATGTGAGAGATTCTTGTCCCTAACCCACTCGTTGCCTCCCACAAAGCCAGCCAGTTCACTTTGCTCTGTACTGATGAGGGACAAAAATCCTGAAACAGCGCTGTATGCAGATAAGTGAAACTGGCTTGGCTAAAATCCCTTTTGCTGTCTCAAGACTCGGTGAGTCAAAAGCAAATTGAGGATCTGTTACATCCAACAGAGGGTGCATGAGCTCCCAGCTCCTTTCCCATAATGCCTTGTGATATGGTTCTTCCATGTAATCTACAGTCATCGGGTGAGGAAATATAATGAAACATGGTTATGGGGATTTTAGAATGGAGGGCGTGGCTCCTCCTCCTAGTGACATCACGCAGGGAGGAGACTGGGGATAGTTATACAGTCTCACCTGGGGGGAACAGGAGGAGTTCCTATCTTGGAGAGGACGTGAGGTCATTGTCATACTGTGGACTGAAGCATGGGCCCTGAGGCCTAGCAATGAGGCCTGAAGCCTTTTTCTTGTTCTGGACAGCATGTAGGAGACACATGCTCTGTAACTTGCTTAAGGAAGAACCCTGAGGCCTACCACATGGGGGCCCAGAGAAACTGACTACAAACTGGCTCTGGTATTTTCCTATCTTTTATTTCCCATTTTATTTTCTGCACTGTATTTTGCTTTTACCTGTATTTGCTTGATCCATTGATGCATTTCTGTATATGTTAGTGCCTAGTACCGATCCACTTGGGTTAATAAATACAGTGGGGAAAAAAAAGTATTTAGTCAGCCACCAATTGTGCAAGTTCTCCCACTTAAAAAGATGAGGCCGGCCTGTAATTGACATCATAGGTAGACCTCAACTATAAGAGACAAAATGAGAAAACATATCTAGAAAATCACATTGTCTGATTTTTAAAGAATTTATTTGCAAATTATGGTGGAAAATAAGTATTTGGTCGATAACAAAAGTTCATCTCAATACTTTGTTATATATCCTTTGTTGGCAATGGCAGAGTTCAAACGTTTTCTGTAAGTCTTCACAAGGTTTTCTATGAGGTTGAGATCTGGAGACTGGCTAGGCCACTCCAGGACCTTGAAATGCTTCTTACGAAGCCACTCCTTCGTTGCCCTGGTGGTGTGCTTGAGATCATTGTCATGCTGAAATGAAAAAATAGGGTTAAAGCAACATTTTATTCAAAAATGTCATGTTCCAAATTTACACTCAATTCTGTTAATCCCCTGTGGGGTCCAAATGCTCATTATACCCCTTGATAAATTTTTTTGATGGGTCTAGTTTACAAAATGGGGTCATATGTTGGGAGTTTTCATTTTTCTGACACCTTGGGGGCTCTCCAAATGAGACATGGTTCCTGAAAACTATTACAACTAATTTTGACCGGCAAAAAACTGTTCTGTCCCACTGTGTGCCCTTACATACAGTGGGTACAGAAAGTATTCAGACCCCTTTAAATTTTTCACTCTTTGTTTTATTGCAGCCATTTGCTAAAAGCAAAAAATTTCATTTTAATTCTCATTATTATTATTATTCTCATTAAGTATTCAGATCCTTTGCTCAGTATTGAGTAGAATCACCCTTTTGAGCTAGTAAAGCCATGAGTCTTCTTGAAAATGATGCAACAAGTTTTTCACATCTGGATTTGGGGATCCTCTGCCATTCTTCCTTGCAGATCCTCTCCAGTTCCGTCAGGTTGGATGGTGAACAGCCATTTTCAGGTCTTCCAGGTCTCTCCAATTGGGTTGAGGTCAGGGCTCTGGCTGGGCCAGTCAAGAATGGTCACAGAGTTGTTCTGAAGCCACTCCTTTGTTATTTTAGCGGTGTGCTTAGGGTCATTGTCTTGTTGGAAGGTGAACCTTCGGCCCAGTCCAGAGCACTCTGGAAGAGGTTTTCTTGCAGGATATCTCAGTACTTTGACCTCATGATTCTCATTTGCTCTAATATGCACTTTGAGCTGTGAGGTCTTATATAAACAGGTGTGTGCCTTTCCTAATCAAGTCCAATCAGTTTAATTAAACACAGCTGGAAGTTATTACCACATAAAGTGACACATGTCAAATTAGCTTTTTTTAATAGGCAGTAGAGGTCTGGTAATGGACGGGGTAACGAGAGTGGTATGGGGCCCACTGAAGATGGCCAGGCCCCTCAGCACCGTGATAGCAATCGGGGCATTATGAAGTCTGTACATGCCGGGTCCCTTTCCAATAATAGCCAGCCCAGGGGATGTGACTAAATATAACAAATACTTATACTCACCTCTCCTGGGACTCTAAGGGCTCCCAGCATCTTCTTCAGTACATTTCCAGTTAGCACACCCCATGTAACTGCTGAGGCTTAATCTCAGGCCCCAGCAGTGACGTCTGGGCCGCGTGACCTCATTCACTGGCTGGAAGAGCAAAGAGGATGCTGAAGACGGCTGGATAGAGCGAGGATGCCTAGGAAAGGTGAGGTAAGGTGATTATAAGAGTTTGTTATTTTCCATCACCTCCCCTGGGCCTCTGATTATTATACTCTGGGGACTGAGGCAACCCCATTGTATAATAAAATGCTAAAGCTAACTGGAGTGCCAAATCTCACAAATATTCATCGAATTTTGGGGGGTTCGCCTGAAGTGGCTTAAGGGGTACTCTTAGAGCATTTTATACTGTTTGGGGCCACTGTGGGGAGCATATTATACTGTGTGGGGCCACTGTGGGGCATATTATACTGTGTGGGAGTCACTGTGGAGCACAATATACTGTGTGGAGGCCACTGTGGAGCACATTATAATGTGTGGGGGCCACTGTGGAGCATATTGTACTGTGCGGGGGGCACTGGTGAGCATATTGTACTGTGTGGAGGCCACCGTGGAGCATAATATACTATGTGGGGCTACGGTGAAGCATATTACACTATGTGAGACCCTTTCATTATTTACAACACATCCCATCTATTTTATAGCAGCCATGCTCTATTATTACAGGCTGTAATAACATTGCACGGTCGCTATAAAACAGATCTGTTAGATGTAAATAGCGAAGGGGTGAGGACGCTCACAAAAGCACCACGGTCCCTTCAAACAGTTGATCAGCTGGGACCCTGGGTGTTAGACCCCCACTGATCTATTAGATCTCTTAGACTGTTAGAACCCCGCAGATCAGATGTTTACCAGAACACACAGCTTGGTAAACTAGCTAGGGAAACAGCAAGGGGGTGTGAGTAAGAAAAGGAGGGGGTGTAAGGAGTCAGAGAGGGAGTGGGAGGGAGTCAGCTCTGAGTGAAGTGCAAGGCATCATGGTAGTTGTACGAAAACAGAACAGGAAGCTACCCATGTAAACAAATGCAGAAGATGCCAGGAGCTCCTAGAGAAACCCAGAAATCACTCAAAACAGTGCTAAAGGTATTTGGTTGAACTTATTAACCTATTGATAGCACTAACTGACTTGTTTTGAAAAATAATTTTTTTGCCTGGAAATCCACTTTAAACAAGAGGTACGCTTTAACTGTTCCCTGAAAACCTTTTCTCATCACTATTTTCTGGTAGTTCGTAGTTGTTCTTCCCACCCATAATAAATATCACTTCAACATGTACTGATTTCTTCTTGAACTTGCGCCTTTACCCTGCAGTCAATATGAATACATAGTGCTAAAGTGTACTGTAATATATGGGCAATGTACAAATAAGCATCTTGTTCCTTTTATACTGTATATGAGTTAGATTTCAGAACCCACTAGACTGCACTGCAATGAAGATGAGCTAAAAAGCAGGCAAGCAGCTGGCACTTGATGAAATTAATAACACAGCTAAATCTATTTTACCAAAAAAATTTCAAGTATATTATTTGACCTTATCCATCTGAATGACAAGTATACAGATATGCCTGTTTCTAGTATTTTAAAAAAGAAAAATAATTATTTGCAAGTTATTTCTGCAGTTTATGTAAATCAGAGCAGACAAAGACTGTTGGATTCTGGATTTATGAAGCATGTTATAAGAGGAATATGTGCTGAACCTGTGTACATGAGTCTGCAATGCATTATGGACTTTGGCAATCACTGACCAGCACTGTGATAATACCCACAAGAACAAGGGATTTAGTAAAAGCCCCTTCTGTTTAATAAAGTGATTTGTTCCAGTAACAGTGATAATAAAATTGGCCAAATGAAACGGGATTGTACAATAAGGGCTTGAATCCAATTTGCTGTGCTAGCACCATTACAATTTATCTCTGTGTTTACTCATTTGTAGAATTGCTACCAGTCTTTTTATGTGCAATTAATGGGATTAATAGCGCTCTAGAGCAAGGAAACAGCATGAAAGAGCAAAGTGCCTTTATTTGCATGTCAATTACATGATTCCCTTAAACAAGCTGCAGTCACGGAGATAGTAACATATTTCAGTTCATTCTAATTTATCATTGCTAAGTGTAATATTGAATTACTTTAGTGAAAATGCTATATAATCATTCTATTTCTTTGATATAAATGACATCATGCTTGAATTGCATATGGAGGTCTAATTCTATTAACTGGCTTTAAAGCAGAGGATCATTATGAACTTACTTTGCAGAAGCTATTATTGAGTTAAATGTGTATCATACACCTAAAATATTAACACAAAAAATGCTATTTTTTAGGACTTATCAGACAACAACTTTAAGACTGCCATCAAATTTAACATTGTCAAATGATCAGGCCCCATCACTAATTTCAGCAGGATGTCCACTTAAAAGGGTTGTCCAGGTTTTGAAGAAACCTGTGGGACATGGGGAAATGTAAAATAATAAAAAAAAAGCATACTCTCCTGTTCCCAGCATTATGTTGCCTACTCGTTCTTTTCAAGCAGTGTCGGGAGTTCTGAGCCTCGCGTGGCCACTGAGAGCTATCAGTGGAGTGGCCTCAGTAGTCATTGCTAAGGAGTCTGTGACATGAGTGCCCAGCAGCTGACACAGGTAAGTATACTTTTTTTTAACTTCCACTGACTGCTCCACAGTTTGCTCCAAATCCTGGACAATCCATTTAACGTATACTGGGGGCTTCCCAAAAATTGTTGAAATTCAATGGCTGGTTCTTTTGTTTTAGCAAGAGATAAACTGCAGCCAGAAGTATGTTGCAGAGGCTTTCTCCACTCTTTCCATTCAGAACAATGCTGCATAAATTAGACCTACATGGGAGGTGTGCCATTAGGAAGATTCTCCAGAAAAAACCTCAAGGACCTGACTAAACTTTGCCCACAAATCTCTACACAACAACCAGGATTTCTGGCACAATGTGTTCTGGACAGATGGAGCATAAAGTTATATGGCCAAATAGGCCACAGTTCCAGAAAACATGTTTGCTGAAAACGAAGACAGCATGTTACCAGAAGAACAAATTATTAAAGGGTTGTCCAGGATAAAAAATATAATATATATATATATATATATATATATATATATATATATATATATATATTAGGCCGGGGAAGTTGAAAACAATTTAAAAAAAAATCTTCTCACCTGTCTCCGATGCTTTGGTGTCTCCCAGCGTGGTCCGGTCTTGCTGCTTCGCATGTGACCACTGAGGCCAATCAGAGGCCTCAGCAAAGGACATGTGGCATCACAGTGCGGTGGGGACTTGCTCTGCAAGAAAACACTGAAGCAGCTGGACCAGACCACGCTGGAAGACACCGGAGCACTGGGGACAGGTGAGTAGGTTTTTTTTTGTTGTTTTTTTTTTTTCATCTTAACTGGCGTAGAAAGAAAGAAATAAATTATCCTGGACAACCTCTTTAACTGTAAAACATGGCAATGAAAATGTTGGAATGGAATGCACTTTGAATTCATTATTGGGCCATAGCAAATCCCATCCACACATTGCGGGAAAATACGGGCAGGATGTCAATTATACCTACGGAAATGCCGGCAGTTTCCCATTTAGGTATACAGTGGGGAAAACATTTCCCATTCCTTTTTTTTTTCCTTAATGTCATCTGTTTATTTAGAGTTGGCACATCCCCATACACATAAGATACGTTTGCTGTACCTAGTGCCTTATGCCAATGAAATATTAGTTTACATGTAATAATTCATTTGACCAAAATTTATACCTACTAGCTCTCAGTCAAGTGAGACCACATGGTAAGGCGAACTTTTTGAGATATGTTCACTTGAGACAGTGCTACATGACCAATGTGGACTTTCTGCTTCAATTACAGTAGGAGGAAAAAGTATTTAGTCAGCCAATAATTGTGCAAGTTCTCCCACTTAAAAAGATGAGAGAGGCCTGTAATTGTCATCATAGGTAGACCTCAACTATGAGAGACAAAATGAGAAAACAAATCCAGAAAATCACATTGTCTGATTTTTTAATAATTTATTTGCAAATTATGGTGGAAAATAAGTATTTGGTCACCTACAAACAAGCAAGATTTCTTGCTCTCACAGACCTGTAACTTCTTCTTTAAGAGGCTCCTCTGTCCTCCACTCATTACCTGTAGTAATGGTACCTGTTTGAAATTGTTATCAGTATAAAAGATACCTGTCCACAACAGTCACACTCCAAACTCCACTATGGTGAAGACCAAAGAGCTGTGGAAGGACACCAGAAACAAAATTGTAGACCTGCATCAGGCTGGGAAGACTGAATCTGCAATAGGCAAGCAGCTTGTTGTGAAGAAATCAACTGTGGGAGCAATAATTAGAAAATGGAAGACATACAAGACCACTGATAATCTCCCTCGATCAGGGGCTCCATGCAAGATCTCACCCCGTGGGGTCAAAATGATCACAAGAATGGTGAGAAAAAAATCCCAGAACCACACGGGGGGACCTAGTGAATGACCTGCAGAAAGCTGGGACTAACGTAACAAAGGCTACTGTCAGTAACACACTATGCCGCCAGGGACTGCATCCTGCAGTGCCAGACGTGTCCCCCTGCTTAAGCCAGTACATATCCGGGCCCATCTGAAGTTTGCTAGAGTGCATTTGGATGTTCCAGAAGAGTATTGGGAGAATGTCATATGGTCAGATGAAACCAAAGTAGAACTGTTTGGTAGAAACACAACTCGTCGTGTTTGGAGGACAGTGAATGCTGAGTTGCATCCAAAGAACACCATACCTACTGTGAAGCATGGGGTGGCAACATCATGCTTTGGAGATGTTTCTCTGCAAAGGGACCAGGATGACTGATCTGTGTATATGAAAGAATGAATGTGGCCATGTATCGTGAGATTTTGAGTGCAAACCTCCTTCCATCAGCAAGGGCATTGAAGATGAAACGTGGCTGGGTCTTTCAGCATGACAATGATCCCAAGCACACCGCCAGGGCAGCGAAGGAGTGGCTTTGTAAGAAGCATTTCAAGGTCTTGGAGTGGCCTAGCCAGTCTCCAGATCTCAACCCCATAGAAAACCTTTGGAGGGAGTTGAAAGTCCATGTTGCCCAGCGACAGCCCCAAAACATCACTGCTCTAGAGGAGATCTGCATGGAGGAATGGGCCAACATACCAGCAACAGTGTGTGCAAACCTTGTGAAGACTTACAGAAAACGTTTGACCTCTGTCATTGCCAAAAAAAGGATATATAACAAAGTATTGAGATGAACTTTTGTTATTGACCAAATAATTATTTTCCACCATAATTTGCAAATAAATTCTTTAAAAATCAGACAATGTGATTTTCTAGATATGTTTTCTCATTTTGTCTCTCATAGTAGAGGTCTACCTATGATGTCAGTTACAGGCCTCTCTCATCTTTTTAAGTGGGAGAACTTGCACAATTGGTGGCTGACTAAATACTTTTTTCCCCACTGTAATTGAAGCAGAAAGTCCACATTGGTCATGCAGCACTGTCTCAAGTGAACATATCTCAGAAAATTCACCTTACCATGTGGTCTCAGTTGACTGAGAGCTAGTAGGTATAAATTTTGGTCAAATGAATTTTTACATGTAAACTAATATTTCATTGGCATAAGGCACTAGGTACAGCAAACGTATCTTATGTGTATGGGGATATGCCAACTCTAAATAAACAGATGACATTGAGAAAAAAAAGGAATGGGAAGTTAGAGTATAATATTCATTTTTCTTTATTGTCAAAGAAATTAAGCTGCCACCAGAAGTGTTTGGCATCGGCTTATTTACCTATCCCTATTGAGAATGCATACATCTGCTGAACTAAGTATGCATAGGATAGGAGTTAGAAGTATTAGTTATTGCTTGAACAGGCAGCTATTAAAAGTGTATTGACACCTTTACCTTTTCATTGCTCTGTAAAAACAATACAAGAGGAAATGCAATCCAGTAATCCAATGATCAAAGGGTATTAATTCACACTTAAAAAGACATATGTAAAACATTTACATATAATTAATAATTTTAATAATAATTGCTAATAATTAAACCTTTAAGGACAAGGCCTATTTTGACCTTAATGACTGAACCTTTTCTTAACATTATTTTTTTTTTTTTTATCTTTGCCTTACTAGAGCTCTAACTTTTTTATTTTTCCATTGACATAGGTTATTGAGGGCCTGTTTTTTATGGGATGAGTTGTATTTTTTTTGGAACCATTGCAGTGTATAGATAATATCAATTAAGATTTATGAACTCTTTAATGGGAGGAATGGGAAAAACCTGTAATTCTTTTTTTTTTTGCATTATAAATTTTGCACAGTTGACCATGGAGCACATTTAATATGCTAACTTTATTCTGCAAGTCTGTACAATTAGGTTTAGGGTTATTCAATATGTATAGGTTTTTTATTAAATACAATTAATTTTATTAATCTTTGTGCTCAAAAAAACAAAAAAATATTTTTTTGTACATCATCTTCTACGAGCCATAACTTTTTAATGTTTCAGTGGATGGAGCTGTGTGAGGGCTTTTTTTTCATGAAGAGGAGTTGATGCCGTTGGTGACATTCTTAGGTATATATGTCTTTATCACCTTATATTACATTTTGTGGACATGCAATGAGTAAAAATAGCAATTTTGGCTTTCATTTTTACATTTTTTATGTTCTGTAAGGCCTAAATAGTGTGGTAATTTAACAGATCTGGTTGTTATGGATGTGGCATACCAAATATGTGTATATGTAATTGACAGCCAAGCTCCTGCTCCGATCATGGCAGCACAAACACAATAACATGTATAATATTCTGCATTAAATGGGTTTTCTGGCCCATAATGCATATATCCTATTGATGACCTATCCACAAGATAGGTCATCAGTAACCAACCTGTGGAGGTCCAAAAACCAGACCTCTCACATATCAGCTGTTTCAGCAACCTCCAAGACCCCCTGAGACCTATTCAAAGGACACAGTCCTGCATGTCCATATAACTGTTTTACCAAAGAACTTTTTTTGACATATCAGATGGGTGAACTCTTTCATTTTCACTTGTATACTGTGATCAGTATTGGCCATGGTGTACAAGGGATTAAATAGCAAAGATCAGAGACATCTAGAGAGAAAGTATTCTTGTGTTTAACATAAATTTCATATAAAATAGTCAGCCAGTTTGCTAATTCTACCTAGCATTAAATTAGCTTAGCTTTTACCTTGTACAAATCAAAAATCAGATCTTGTGGGTATTGCAAATTTATTTTACAGGATCTTACACAATTTCCTGGCATATCGCACAAAAGATGAATTTGATGTATTCAAAATTCTTTGACAATTGAATTTAATGAATAATTTTTCATGTTAGCTGGCTTCTAATATTTTATATCATCACTGCAGAATGGATTTTTAATGAAAATGCAACTTTTCTTTCACCAGAATGATAGACTTTCAACATCTGATGGTTTTTGTTTCAGCCCATAAGAAGTGAATCCGAATATGTATGTCAGATCATTTACCTAAATTTTATTAAACTTGGCCAGAAAACTCTCATTAAAGAGCACTAATGACACAACTCAGTCATTCAGGATAGAAGAATAGCTGCAGCAGACTACAAATCGATGTCTTTCCATCATTAAGTGTAGTAGTAATTTACATTGAAAGCATTACATTCTAACAATTGCTTAAATTTGCAGAAAACCGAATAGAAATATTATTCTTTCATGTGCACTTAGAAACCAATGTAGTGAATGTAATGCATGATGATATCTCACATGCCTTCAAAGATATGTTTTTACAGTGCTCCCTACAAATTCCAATATATAGTGGTCATGCCTCCAAATTTCCAACTAATATTAATAAAAGGCCCAGTAACGTGACATATTAATCTTACACCACTGAAAGTTGTTATATAGTATTATGTGCTAATGTGGTCTAAGGAGACCTTGGATAGAAAATATACTGTATCAGGCTGTGCACGAGATGATACTAATTAAATATAAAGATCACAACCTGTGCATAAAGCTGGTCATACACATTAGTCTTTAGACTGCCATCGCTCATCTGAAACAAACTGTGGTTGATTACACTATGTAACACAAATTTTGTTCCCAGCTTTTAAATGTTATATTCCAATTGCTTATGTCTAAAACAAATTAAAAATTGCTTACATTCATCATAAACTTCGCTTTTGTGACCACGGCAACGAAAATTATGCATTTTTACTATAGAAACAGACGATTTTTCATCTTCTCATTTATACAGTCAGACTAAGAATACTATATGCATTGCAAATTTACACAGATTACCAAAAACTGTTCAGAAGTGTGCAGTTTTCCGAGATTTACGACTATACTGCAAATCAGTTTCACGAATCAATCCCCAAATATAGTCGCCCATCATGTTTTCGTTATATTGTCCTTGCTAACGCCGTTCAAAGTTCATAATGTCCTGGTGAAAGCGCTCGCCTTGCTCCTCTGAATAAGCTCCCATGTTCTCTTTGAACTTATCAAGATGAGCATCAAGGATATGGATTTTGAGTGACATCCTGCAGCCCATTGCAGCACAGATCTTTATCAGAGTCTGAACCAGTTGTACATAGTTTTCATCTTTATGATTGCCTAGGAAGCCGCGAACCACTGCGACAAAACTGTTCCAAGCTGCTCTCTCCTTCCTATTCAGCTTCTTGGGAAATTCACTGCACTCTATGATCTTCTTGATTTGTGGTCCGACGAAGACACCAGCTTTGATCTTTGCTTCAGACAGCTTAGGTAAAAGATTTTGGAGTTAATTGAAAGCTCTGGACTCCTTATCTAGAGCCCTGACTAATTGTTTTATGAGCCCCAACTTGATGTGTAGTGGTGGCATCAGCACCTTGCGTGGGTCCACCAGTGGCTCCCACTTTACATTGTTCTTCCCCACAGTGAACTCTGCTGAGGCCAGTCCCACCTGTGGTAGTGCGCTTCAGTATCCCGGCTGTCCCAAAGGCAAATAAAGCAAGGATACTTAGTAAAACCACCTTGGAGGCCCATCAGGAATGACACCATTTTGAAATCTCCGATAACTTCCCAGCCGTACTCATCATACTTCAAGGCACCTAGCAACATCTTGACACTGGTATATTCCTCTTTCAGGTGCACTGAGTGAGCTACAGGAAGAGACGGATACTTGTTCCCATTGTGAAGCAGCACGGCTTTGAGGCTTTTGCATGAGCTGTCTATGAAGAGGCGCCACTCATTCGGGTTACAGGTGATAACAATAGCCTCGAATAGACCGGCCACATTGTTGCAGAAGCACAGTCCATCTTGATGACTGAAGAAGATGGAAAAAACTTGGTGACGCTTCCTCTGATCTGTGACTTGGACGCTTTCATCTAATAAGTTCCATTGCTTGAGCCTTGATGTCAGAAGCTCAGCGTTGGACTTGGTGAGACCAAGGTATCTGATCAGATCGTTGAGGTCTTTTTGGTTAGGGTAGTATGGCTTCCACTCCTCATCTGCATATGAAGAGAAATCGTGATCTTCAACGTCTTCCTCGATGTCTGACCTGCTGCTTTCTTTTGAAGGTGGTGTAGCTCTGTCTGGAGGTGTTGGTACAGGAAGTTCAGGGCAGTGTGGTACTGGGGCAATAGATGACGGAATGTCAGGATACGTTACAGGCGGTGCATTTTTGCTAGTGCCACGTTTGGAAGGGTCCACCATGGAGAAGTAGCAATTTGTTGAGTGATCAGTCGGTTCACGTCAAATTCTTGGGATAGCAAAATGCATGGCTCTCTTCTCTCCCCTGTACCAACCTATAAGCAAACAAAATAATATTTGGATTGAGAATTTGATTTAGGCCTATTTCACACTAATGACTAGTGATATTTACAATATTAACAAAGTTAATCTCCTATTTAAGAGAGTAGCATTTATCCACTTACCTTCAAGAGTTTTCTTGCAGTGCTCACATGTGAAATGAGGAGCCCATGGTTTGTCTTGGTCACCAACAGGCATGCCAAAGTATGCTTTGTAGGCCTCACACATCTTAGCAGATGCTTCCACAGAGTACTTTTTCGCTCTTGTCTTTATAAACTGGCCAGATACATAGCAAAATGCGTCTGCTGGATGTATGCAACCTCTTGATGCCATCTAAATTGACTAAGTTGCTGTGAACTGTAAGGAAAAAGGATGTCTCTCCAAACTTGATAAAAATGGTCTTTATTCCATGCAGTATTAAAGTTCAAGAGTGTACTGAGGATTCAGCAGAGCAAGATTGATCACCCGGTACCAGAGTAACACACAATATATACATTTACATTCCTAAGCTCCTCCTGTAATGGGTGTGGGGTGAAGTGTGAATACTGTCGTTATCAGAATCTGAATAGATATTGAATTCACACCTGTCTGTCTAGGTCAATTCCCTTTTGTCTGTGATGTCCATTGCCCACTTACTATGCAATCCCAATCAATTAGATCCTGTCTCTCCATCTCTCAGGAAGGGCTATAGAGGCCCTATATAACTGTAGTTATACAGCTACCTACAATTCTGTACAGTTCCAGAAAGTTCTAGATAATTCTGGGCAGTGCTAGAAACTTCTTGATAGTTCTCACAATTCCAGAAGCTTCTTAAGTATCTTGAAATATTGAGAATATCCTTAAAAATAGATCAATTTCAAAATATCATTGTGCTGACCACAAAAGCAAAGTTTACAGGGAATAATAACTTTTTTCTATTCATTTAAGGTACAAACAATCAGGAAAACACACTTAACAACTGGGAACAAATATTTTTTTGAAAATTGTTACATTATTTGTGCAGATAACTATCCCAAACACATGAACAACCACCAACCTTCCAACGAACATTCGACTACCCCAGACACCGGGAAAATTAACAGATGAAAGTCATTTAATGTAATGAAATGTTGAAAACAGGAAATGATGTACACTTTGTGGGTATGTGTTAGTAGTACATGCCCAAAATACAAAAATTGTCCACATCTCTATTAGTCTAGTCCATATACAACAGTTCTCGGCAAACAGAAGGCAGAAAATTTCCAACACTACAGATTTTGGTTGTGGCCAACTTTAGTTGATGATTGGCTTAATGGGATGAACTTTTGAAAGTTTATGTACAAATAACCATCGACTAACAGTTCAATATCTGCCACATCAGAAGACTAAAATCTAAATGTGTATGGCCAGTTTAAAGCTCATCCAGATTCTCCAAAGCTTTAGCTAGGAGTGGTCAGGGATATGTAAAGAGGACCTGTCACCAAATACAACATGCTAAATGACATACATCATTTGATTGCCGCTGTGCCCCAATTTGGCATTTTTTTTTAATTTGTTTACCTTTCAGTCATGGGCATGGTGGTTCAGTTTTTAACACTGTAGTGCTGGAGTCCTGGGTTTGAATCCTGCCAAGGACAATATCTGCAAGGAGTTTGTATGTTCTCCCCGTGTTTGCGTGGGTTTCCTCCCACACTCCAAAGTCATACTGATAGGGAATGTAGATTGTGAGCCCTATATGGGACAGTGACTGTCAATTTCTGTAGAATGTGATAGCACTATATAAATAAGCAAAATAAATTAAAATAAAAAAAACTCCAAATTGATTGTGGGCACAGCAGCAATAAAATGGGGTAAGTCATTTAGCATTTTGTACTTGGTGACAGGTCCTCTTTAAACAATAACTTACCAGGGCTAACTTTACATTGTGACATGACAGTCTCAGTCTCAGGCATTAATCATAAGAACGTAGTATGATATAATTTTTGGGGGCGGGCATTTTATGATAGGATTTTTTTGGTACATAGTATATTATTTATCATGGCATTGTATGGCCATTTTTATTGTCTCACACCCTTCATTCAAGTCATCCCCTATGATAACCATCACACACCGACACCGCCAAATAGGAACATCCCACATCTGGACGTCACTAGTGAGACATGGCATTGCATGCAACCTATGCTGTGGCGTAATGGCCCACTACATAATAGTGGAGCGACGTGGCAATATGGTACATATCAGTCACATTGCATCCTACACAACAATCTCGCAGGGACATTAGCTCAATGATAAAAATTGAAAACCTGAAAAAAACATATACAAATCAAAATGACATTAGGGAAAGGGAATTCAATAGTGAGGATGTGCAAGGGGACAATAAAACCACAGGTTATATTATTTATTTATTATTTATTTTTTGTTGCCCCCTTGCACGTCTTCACTTTTGCACTCCCTTTCCCTAATGTCATTTTGATTTGAATATGTTTTCTTGTAGATTTTAAAGAGGACCTTTCACCACCTCCACCAATACAAGCCTTAGCATGTGCTAGTAGGCGCTGCTCCACTGATTCCAGCGCAGTTAGAATTTTCTCTCTAGCCCTCACCATTCCCGAGCAACAAGCACAGGTAATTTTGGTGCCTGATGTGCTATCTAAAGGAAGTCTGTCACCACAAAATTGAGACATAAACTAATCACAGTACCTTGTAGGGCTGTCAGAGCAGTTTACAATGATGTATTTCTTAATCAGGACCACTGCTCCATATTTGTAAAAATTGTCCTTTTATCCCTATGCAAATGAGCAAAAAAGGGCTTTAGAGGCATTGCTTTCCCTCAATGTGCTTTAGGGGAGTTGCTTTTCATCAATGGGCTTTACTATCTGCTGCTGCTAACTGCTACTCAGCTCCAGCCACTAACTGTACTGTGCATGTCTGATGATGACACACTGTACCCGGAAGTGAATAAAGCTGGCTTCAGCTGCCCCCACCTGAAGCCAGCATCCTTCAATTCTGGGTGCAGTGTGACATTATCAGACATGCGCAGGGCTGAGCTGAGCAGCAGTAAGCAGCAACAGATAGTGAAACGCATTGATGGAAAGCAACACGCCTAAAGCCCTGTTCTACTCATTTGCATAGGGATAAAAGGACAATTTTTAAAGAATGGAGTAGAGGTCCTGAATAAGAAATAAATCATTGTAAACTGCCCTCCTGACAGTAGAGAGACTAAATAGTATATCAGGCACCAAAACTAACAGCATTGATTGCTCAGAAAATATGGGGGAGAAAAATTTCCATAATCAGTGGAGGTGCGCCTAGTAACAGATAACTAGTGTTGGTAGGTGATGAAAGTGGTGGTGAAAGGTCCTCTTTAAATCTTTATCACTGAGCTATTGTGCATGTGAGATTATTTTGTAGGATGTGATGCATCGCCAAGTCGTTCCACTCTTATGTAGTTCGCCAATACCCCACAGCACTGGTTGCGTGCTGTACCATGTTGCACTAGCAACGTCACAGATGTGGTATGTTCCTACTCAGCGGCACCGGTATGTGATGATGTTGTGCTATTTTTATTAGGGTATGTGCGATATGGATATCCATTAGCTACTTATTTATTCATATCTGGTGTGTTATTTCTAATCAAGCATTAGCTTGATAATTATTCACCATCTCATTAGACCACTTGTCTATTGGGTGGGGCATTGTATATAAGACTGCCGCAATGGGGATAACACCAACCCCGAGAAGAAGGCTGTGCTGAAACGTGCGTTGGGGCTTGGTGCCATCCTTGAGTGGACATACTTTCTTACACTGGGTAATGAAATGTGAGTTATTTTGCATATAGTAGTACACAGGATTGGTTATTGTTGTTTGTATACTATATGACTGGTTATTTTATTTGTTCTATTATAAGCCATCCCTAGTTGACTGCCATTTTTCCATTAATTGTAAATATATCTGCTCCAAATGTGCTCATCAGTAAATTGTTTTGGTCCTCATGCTTTTAAATATATATATATATATATATATATATATATATATATATATATATGCATCTTCTTTGTATTGAATAAATGTAATATATTTTGATCAATTTTGGGGTGAGCTCCTTTTCTTATCGTTGAGAATAAATATTTTATCGACGCTTCAACCAGCATAATAGTCTGATTATATTAGGCCATTGTATGTAGTTTTGTATTTCCATTTTAGATGATGTTTGACTGGTTTTCTTGTAGCTATATAAGGTATTAATTATCTATGCTGTAAACACTGTCTGTATATCTGGTCACTGCACAATTTAGTGTACTGGTACTATACTATGCAGAACACTTAATTGGATGAAAAGAAAGGAAGAAAAGCTATATGTTTGAGAGTAGATCAAAGTAACCTGTTAAACATCATTGTCTACATTAGCTGTGACCTAAGCAATGCTATTGTCTGCATCTACATATTAGTGGAGAAAGCTGACAGACCTTTTGCACTGGGTTTGTGTGACCTAGCCTATCGTTGTCAGTTCCAGAAGAACCAGCGCATTCATTTTCTTATTTTTCCTGGCAAGTGCTCTAACTTTAAACGAGAGAGATTGAAGTAGAAAGGATTTTATGGTTTCTTTTTTACAGATCAATAGTCCTTGTCTCTGTTAAAGTATTCGGGCATTTAATATAGAGTCTTGATGGCATTAGGAACACTTTTTATATCAATATCAACTATGTCTAAAGTGATAGAATGATTAAATTTCGGTATAATTCATAGGTATTTAAAGAGAAGCTAGATGAATTTCTGAAAGAATACACTCACTATAACCACACTAATATTCACACAATGAAAAACATGTAAAGAAATGCTGTGCAAAGCAAATACAACCAGAAGATATTGAAGCCATCCATTTCTATTACAAATACTGTGCATCAAACTGGGCTCCTTCCAGTATATTTGGAACTGTTCTTTAGGAAATAACATGTATAGAATAGATCAATTGTATTCTAATAAATGTCTAAAGTTTTCCTTTAATAAAAATCAGAAGTATGATCCTATTGTATCCAAACATTTATGAGTTAGAAGATCCTGAGAGAATCCCATTCACTCAAAAAAAAAAATTCAAACTTAAAAAAAGCGCAAAAAAACAAAAAAAAAAAAAAAAAAAAGCTAAGAAAAACGCCGCAAAATCTGCACAAAAAAAAGCTGCGTTTTGAAAACGAGGGGCTTTAGCCTAAGGCTAAAACCCTTAAAAGGAGTCTGTCATTAATAAACTCAATTTGAAAGTAATCAGACAGTGAACTAGCCTTTATAAATGCTATTCCAGGCATATGTTTCTTAGCAAGATCCTCCCAGTAGTTTTGTCTAAAACTTGTTTTTTATCTGTATGCTAATTAGCTTCACGGAGCACAGCCGCGTCATCATCTTTTGACCGCCTCTTTCCTGTTAGTGAACGCCTCTTTATCTGTGAGCCTTCCTCCTGCTTGTCTTTATAGCTGCACTTGCAGCTTCTGACATCTGGTGCGAAATCTCATGCATGTGCAGTACAGTCCGAGATTTTGATCACGCCGGATGTCAAAAGCTGCAAGTGCAGCTATGAAGACAAGCAGGAGAAAGGCTTACAGATAAAGAGGCATTCACTAACAGGAAAGAGGCGTTCAAAAGATGATGTTGTGGCTGTGCTCGGACACAGGGGGCGTTATTCCTGTTTAGCTAATTAGCATACAGATAAAAAGCTGTTTTTGGACAAAACTACCAGGAGGATCTTGCTAAGAAAGGTATGCCTGGAATAGCCATTATAAAGGCTAGTTCACTGTTTGATTACTTTAAAATTTAGTTTCTTAATAATAGACTCCCTTTAGGCTAAGGCCCCACGTAGCAAAAAAGCGCTGCGGGAAAAACCGCAGATTTGCACTTTGCACAGAAAGTCCCCAGAAGATTCCTCTGCGAAATTTCTTCTTCCATTGTACCTATAGGAAACCGCCGTAGTTTCCATAGGTATAATTGACACATTCCGATTTCCAAAAACGCAATTGGTTTGTATTTTTCCGCAATGTGTTGATGGGATTCGCTAGATTTGCAGGGACTGTAAAATGCCATGTTTCATTCTGCGACATTTATGCCACGTTTACGCCACCTGTGGTCCTGCCCTCAAAAAGCTGTCGCAAAAGAGCTGATTATTTTTAATTGCAGTTTTTGCTTTGGTTTTTTGAGCCAAAGCCAGAAGTGGATTGAGCAGAAGGGAGAAGTATAAGAACTTCCTTTAGGCTAAGGCCCAACGTGGCGTCCCACAGCAAAAAAGAGCATTGTGGTTCTTCCCGCAGTGCTTTTGACAGAAAGTTCGCAGAGTTTTCCTCTGTGGACTTTCTGCTCCAATTATACCTATAGGGAAACCACCAGTGTTTCTGTAGGTATAATTGACATGCTTCAATTTCCAAAACCGCGACGGTTTTGGACATCGCCAAAAGTCCGCAACGCGTATCTTAACGTAAAGTGGGTATGAGATTTGATAGAACTACTGCGTTTACGCTATGTGGGGCCCCGGCCTTATATTTGCCATTACTTTTGTAGCCACTTATGGGTTTGGCTCAAAAACCCACTGCAAAATCTGCAACCAAAAAAAGCAGGTTTTCTGCAATGTGGGGCTTTATCCTAACAGCATGTTCACACAGTATTGAGGCTCTAATGTTGAGGCAGATTCCACCTAGAAATGAGCAGCACATTCTGTCCTGTTTTTCCTTCCCATTGAAACAGAAGTCCACTTAGTTCCTATTCATTTTCTGGCCCAAAAGGGTTATTCCCTATATCGACAAAGACAGAAGTAAAAGGACACAAGATTAGACCAGCAGGGTGGGGCTTATAGAAGCAAGTGAGAGGAGTTGCTCTATGCTGTTTCCACAACTTCCACTGAGGTCAGTGGAAGCAACAGGAACAACGTTGCACAGCTGAATGTGCTACACTATCTCCATAGCTCCCATTTACCTCTATCGAAGTTACAGTGTAGAGTAGCATCACTTCCCTGTTTTCCTCAAGTTCCATCCTGGCGGTCCAGATTTGCAGTCAGTTATTCTGTCTCTACTATGATTTGCTGAGATAGGAATAACCCTTTAATCAGTTTTTTTGGTTTATAGAGTAGATACATGGGATATGGAATATAAAACTTAAAACGTACTTCCATTTATAAATTCACATTCCATAAATGAATAGTACATGTGGATACAAGAAACTTTGAAATATATCTTAATCAATCTGTTTCCTTCTCCACCTATTAGGCTAATATTCTTCCCCTTATCTTCACTCAGACTATTTATTTACATAGAGTTTGGTTCTGTATCTAACTTACACACAGAACTCTATGGAAAGGGGAGGGGAGGATGAAACTGTTAATTAATGTATTGCCTCATTCTGTGCAGTGGTAGTCTCTTATATGGAAACATTGCAGTATCAGAAGGGTTCTCTTATTCACAAAGTAGAAAAGTGAAGCAAATGCAGATATTAATGTGCCTTTTCCAGAAGCAACCTCCTCCCCCTTCCCTCTCATAGACTAATATATAGGAAGTAACTCAGCTTGATAAATGGAGAAGAAATCATATTTCTTAAATAAGATATACAGTCATATGAAAAAGTTTGGGCACCCCTATTAATCTTAATCATTTTTAGTTCTAAATATTTGGGTGTTTGCAACAGCCATTTCAATTTGATATATCTAATAACTGATGGACACAGTAATATTTCAGGATTGAAATGAGGTTTATTGTACTAACAGAAAATGTGCAATATGCATTAAACCAAAATTTGACCGGTGCAAAAATTTGGGTACCCTTATCATTTTATTGATTTGAATACTCCTAACTACTTTTTACTGACTTACTGAAGCATAAAATTGGTTTTGTAACCTCACTGAGCTTTGAACTTCATAGCCAGGTGTATCCAATCATGAGAAATGGTATTTAAGGTGGCCAATTGCAAGTTGTTCTCCTATTTGAATCTCCTCTGAAGAGTGGCATCATGGGCTCCTCAAAACAACTCTCAAATGATCTGAAAACAAAGATTGTTCAACATAGTTGTTCAGGGGAAGGATACAAAAAGTTGTCTCAGAAATTTAACCTGTCAGTTTCCACTGTGAGGAACATAGTAAGGAAATGGAAGACCACAGGGACAGTTCTTGTTAAGCCCAGAAGTGGCAGGCCAAGAAAAATATCAGAAAGGCAGAGAAGAAGAATGGTGAGAACAGTCAAGGACAATCCACAGACCACCTCCAAAGAGCTGCAGCATCATCTTGCTGCAGATGGTGTCACTGTGCATCGGTCAACAATACAGCACACTTTGCACAAGGAGAAGCTGTATGGGAGAGTGATGCGAAAGAAGCCGTTTCTGAAAGCACGTCACAAACAGAGTCGCCTAAGGTATGCAAAAGCACATTTGGACAAGCCAGCTTCATTTTGGAAGAAGGTCCTGTGGACTGATGAAACAAAGATTGAGTTGTTTGGTCATACAAAAAGGCGTTATGCATGGCGTCCAAAAAACACAGCATTCCAAGAAAAACACTTGCTACCCACTGTAAAATTTGGTGGAGGTTCCATCATGCTTTGGGGCTGTGTGGCCAATGCCGGCACCGGGAATCTTGTTAAAGTTGAGGGTCGCATGGATTCAACTCAGTATCAGCAGATTCTTGAGAATAATGTACAAGAATCAGTGACGAATTTGAAGTTACGCCGGGGATGGATATTTCAGCAAGACAATGATCCAAAACACAGCTCCAAATCTACTCAGGCATTCATACAGAGGAACAATTACAATGTTCTGGAATGGCCATCCCAGTCCCCAGACCTGAATATCATTGAACATCTGTGGGATAATTTGAAGCGGGCTGTCCATGCTCGGTGACCATCAAACTTAACTGAACTGGAATTGTTTTGTAAAGAGGAATGGTCAAAAATACCTTCATCCAGGATCCAGGAACTGATTAAAAGCTACAGGAAGCGACTAGAGGCTGTTATTTTTGCAAAAGGAGGATCTACTAAATATGTCACTTTTCTGTTGAGGTGCCCATACTTTTGCACCGGTCAAATTTTGGTTTAATGCATATTGCACATTTTCTGTTAGTACAATAAACCTCATTTCAATCCTGAAATATTACTGTGTCCATTGGTTATTAGATATATGAAATTGAAATGGCTGTTGCAAACACCCAAATATTTAGAACTAAAAATGATTAAGATTAATAGGGGTGCCCAAACTTTTTCATATGACTGTATTACAAAGTGTATTAAATTCACCCGTATTATTCAGTTATAAAAAGTTGTTTTATAATTGGAGGTACACTTTAACTTTTTTTTTTTAATTTGAGTATAATTCTCATGTTGCTATGATGTTCAGAACTAAGGCTAAGGCCCCACGTTGCGGAAACACAGCTTTTTTTTGTTGCAGTTTTTCCTGCGGTTTTTTGAGCCAAAGTCAAGAATGGTTACCAAAGGAATGGAAGGAAGTTCTTATACTTTTACCTTCTGCTCAATCCACCCCTGAATTTGGCTCAAAAACCTGCAGCAAAATCTGCAACCAAAAAAAAGTTGCATGGGGCCTTAACCTGAATTCACAGTATTAGAACTAGTATAGATGGAACCCATCAGAAGACTCATGCTGTCTTAACCACAGGCAGCATGGCATTCTGGCAATCTCCCACATTACAAAGATCCCTGTTATACTCTAAAATGCTGCAGCAAGCAGAGCTAGGTAGGGAAAAGTCAGTGGAGAGCTGGTCCAGTCCTGACAGATTGCCATGCTAACCAGAGGCCTCTAGGTCTGCCCTTTATGGAAGACTATTTCTCACAGTCATAGTCTGGGTCTAATAGACTGGCTGTTAGTGGGAAACTGATAGGTACAAAACAGAAAAACTACAGTGTATTATGTTTAATAAATTAAAGTAGAAAAATGGCAAAAAATCTCCAGTCTCTTACATTTATTTAAAAAAAAAGGCAAAAAAAAAAATAAAACACTAAGGCATCACTACATAGTTAAGGACCTAAACTAAAATGATCATATTATTCTACCTATACAATGAACTCTAGTAACAAATTAAAAAATAATAATAAAATAATACCAAAATTGTTGTTTTTGATTAACCCACTTTGGGACAAATAAAATAAAGTGATAAAAAAAATGAATGTACCCAAATGAAAATTTCAACTTATGCAGCTAAAAATAAGCCCTTACACAGCTCTGTTAAAAAAACAGTTTTCTTTCCATTCCCCCAGAAACAAAGTTAAACAATAAATTAGATGCACCCTAAAATTAGTGTTGTTGAAAAATATGACTATTTCCACAAAAAACAAACCCTTATGTAGCTTCATAGACAGAAAAATATTTTTTATAGCATTTTACACAATCACAAAGTAAACATTGCCACTGCAATGTATTAGGCCAATCATATCTTCTCGGAATACACCTATCGAAAAACACCATGTAGTAACCATAGAACACTGTGTTCTCCTTATGGTTGGGCTGGGTCCTATAGCCAAACTTGACTGTTCATTCTATTTTCAAACCTTTAAAATTGATCAAGCAAAGCAACACCGTAAAATTGTGTTTCAAGCAAAACTGTTTAATCAATTTTATGAAACAGTTAGACAGAAATTTATGAAACTGTCTAAAATCCGTTTTTTTGTAGCTCATTTGTGCTTATCCTTTCAACTTTCTGGCATATCCAGAAGGAAGCCAAAACAACAAATCCAAGGACAGGCATAAACTAAGCATCCCAAAGACAAAAGTATATGTTTTGATGTGCTTTTATTGTTGTAAAGCTTTTATTTTTTTCATGGCTGAAGTCTCCACCTAACCCTGGGTTCTGCCCTTTCAGCACAAATTTTTGAGATATATTAGGTGTGAAGTGAACAATGGATTGATACCTGAAGTGCAAGGATCTGAGGAACTTTGACAAGCTCCAAATTGTTATAGATATGATGGTTCAAAGCAAAGAAAAAAAAACAGCAGGTCCTTCAGGGTGTTACTGATCTCTAGTGGATACTACTTAGCAAAAGTAGTGCATTGAAGGACAACCAGTAAACTATTGACAGGTTTATGGTCATACAGGTCTTATTGACGTATTGACGTGCCTAGGGAGTGAATGCCTGCTCATCTGGTCTAATCCCACAGAAGAGCTACTGTAGAAAAAACTATTTAAAAGTTAATGCTGGCTATGACAGAAAGGTGTTAGTACACACAATGCATTACAATACAATGGATTGCATAACTGCAGAACAGATGTTGATTCTTGAACACCAAAAAAAATTGTCAATAATGTACACATGAGCATCAGAACTGGATTTTGGAGCAAAAAAAGAAAACAGACAATAGCCTGGATTCCTTAGGGCTATGCGGTGATGAAGGGATCTGCAGTATTGATGATAGTGGTTGTAGTTATTCCCCAGGGTGCACCCTAGTTTGATGTCTTCTGGTTGATGGTAGTTGGGGTGCCTTTATTGGTGTAGTGCATGAATGACTAGACAGGAGACAGGAGTAACTTGCAATAAAACTCATGGTACGTAACTGAAGGCAATAAGAGGCAAAAATATTTAACAGAAAAGTACTTTCATCTGAAGCTGTGCAACATCCCATGACTCAGCAGTGTGGAAATAGGTCCAAGATGGCAAGCTCACTGGAATTTTGGTACCAAATCCTCTTACGAGCCTTGAAAAGGCACAGTGATGAGGGGGTGAAACTGAAGCGATTGTGCATGGTCCCTTGGTGTAGGGTGCACTTGGTGTTATTTCGTATATTAGCAGTTTGTTGCTCTAAGCCATCTCCTCAGAATTTAGCAATTTTCTTTTTGCATTTCGTCTGCAGTTTGCAAAGCTCATATAATGTATTTCTTGTGGTTAATAATGTGAAGTACAAGACAACATCCATAAGTCAGTATGGAAGCTGCCAAACTTGCCAGGTCAGGCCAGAAAATCAAGGCACAGTCAGGCAGCAACTTCTGCAGGTTGCTCAGAGTACAACACACTTTCTAGAAGCATCTTGAGACTCATTTTGGGTAGATACTGCTTCAGCTCACCGATTTTGCTCAGTAATATTCAAAGACACTGTTACATTATTATTTCTGCCTGGAATACAGCTGTACTATGCTATAATATTACAACATGGGAAGTTGTTAATTAACCCACAATGCTGTACTATTATGGCATTGGACATGGCTCCCACTAGGGACCTGAATAGACATGATAGATAGTAGGCTTCAGCAATAATGTTAATAAAATCTATGAAACACCTGTGGGGTCAAAATGCTCCCTATAGCCAGGGCCGGTTTTAGACAAAGTGGGGCCCTGGGCAAAATTAAAAGCGGGGCCCCAAATGCTGATATACAAACAACACCATCGTCTTCCAGTCGCAACCCCTATAATAACGCCTCCTTTCTGCCAACAAAAAAGTAATAACAAGCCCCATTTTACCACACACAATTCAAATGAGCACCTTTGTACCACCTAATAGATTTTTGCACCTAGTCATCAGTTATTATAACACCTACTTATAAATAATAGTCCCTGCTTATAAATAATATTACACCCTTATCAGTAATAGCGCCCTTATAAATGATAAATAGTGCCCTGTATCAGTAATATTCCTCCTTATCAGTAACAGTCACCCCGTAAAAATAATACTGCTCCCTTATAAATAATAGCCCCCTCATAAATAGTTACCCTTATAAATAATAGTCCCCATTATCACTAATAGCCCCCTTTATAAATAAGCCCCACTTAACAATTATACACCCCTTATAAACAGTTCCCCCCTTATAAATAATAGCCCATCTTATAAATAATAGTTCCCCCTTATAATAGCCCCCTCATATTTAAGTTTCCCAATTATATATAGTAACCCACCCTTATATATAATAGTTCTCCGTTATACAGTGTCAGACTGAAGGGCCTTAAGCCCACCAGAGGAACTTGTTCTGGGGCCCCACCCAACAGCTTCCTGCTAATAGCCTACACCACGGCTCCTTCATTGAAGTCTTACATATGTGCTGACTATCTGGTGTTACTGAGTATGTTCCCAGTATAGTCAGCCCCTATAGTACTGTACAGGCCCCAATAACTACATGGCCAGCTCATGCACAGTACTGTATGGGGAATGACATGGCCATGGAGCACTACACGTATGTGCAAGATTAAA
Source organism: Leptodactylus fallax (assembly GCA_947044405.1). Lineage (NCBI taxonomy): Eukaryota > Metazoa > Chordata > Amphibia > Anura > Leptodactylidae > Leptodactylus > Leptodactylus fallax. Next base: position 1,556,878 of record CAMRHE010000141.1, read on the forward strand.
GTGAGGGAGCTGTGATGCAGACATAGCACACAGGGCTGCCAGCAGGAATTTTGAGCCCCCCCCCCACAGTATAATGCTCCACATGGTATATAGTTCTCCACAGTATACGATACTCCCCTGAGCCCTCCACAGTTTCCCCACATTGTATATAATGCTCCACAGTGGCCCCACACAGTATAAAATGCTCCCCTGAGCCCCCCATAGTGGCCCCACATGGTATATAAGGCTCCACACAGTATAATACTCCACAGTGGCCCACAAAGTATACTACCCCTTAGTGGTCCCAGATAGTGCAATATGCTCCCCAGCAGCCCCACACAATATAATATGCTCCATACAGTATAATATGCACCCCACAATGCCCCCCAGTATAATGCTCTACAATGACCCCACAGAGTATAATATGCTCCCGAAAAGCCCCACACAATATAATACACTCCACAGTGGCCCCACACAGTATAACAGGCTCCCCAAACTGCCCCTTCCCCCCAGTATAAAGCTCCACAGTGGCCCATAGTATAATATGCACTCCAGAGGGCCCCCACTAGTATAATGCTCCACAGTGCCCCCCCCCCCCCAGTATTTTGCTCCACAGTGGCCCCACGCAATATATTATGCTCCCCAGAGCGTCTCCCAGTATAATGTTCCACAGTAGGCCCCACGCAGTATAATATGCTCCCCAGAGGGCTCCCTAGTATAATGTTCCTTAGTTCCCCCCGCAAAATGCCCCACAGTGGTGCCACACAATATAATATGCTCTACTGATGGCCCCCCCAAAATAATGCTCCACAGTGACCCCACTCAGTATAACATACTCCAGAATGGCCTCCACACAGTATAATATACTGCCCAGAGAGGTTACCCCAGTATAATGCTCCACAGTGGCCCAAAACAGTATAATATGATCTCCAGAGCCCCCCCCAGTATAATGCTCCACAGTGGCCCAAAACAGTATAATATGCTCTCCAGAGCCGCCCCCCCCCCATACACTGGGGTCCCCTCTGGAGACGATATTATACTGTGTGGGGCCACCGTGGAGCATTATACTGGGGGGGGGGGCTCTGGAGTGCATATTATACTGTTTTGGGACACTGTGGAGCATTATACTGGGGGCCCCTCTAGATAGCATATTATACTGTGTGGGGCTACTGTGGAGCATTATACTGGGGGGCCCCTCTAGATAGCATATTATACTGTGTGGGGCCACTGTGGAGCATTATACTGGGGAGGGGGCCCTCTGGAGAGCATGTTATATACTGTGGGGCCACTTTGGAGCATTATACTGGGGGGCCCCTCTGGAGCGCATAATGCTCCAAAGTAACCCCACAGAATATAACATGTTCTCCAGAGGGGCCCCCAGTATAATGCTCCACAGTGGCCCAAAACAATATATATGCTATCCAGAGGGGGCCCCGTGGTATAATGCTCCACAGGGGGCCCACACAGTATAATATGCTATCCAGAGGGGGCCCCCTAGTATAATGTTCCACAGTGGCCCTACACAATGTAATATGCTATCCAGAGAGGGCCCCCCAGTATAATGCTCCACAGTGGCCCTACAGACTCCGTCAGTGCTACTATTATATTATACTCTGGGGTCTCTTCAGACCCCAGAGTATAATAATCGAAGGCCCAGAAGAGATAAGGGAAAATAACAAACAGTTATACTCACCTTGTTCTTACCTCTGCTGGGCCTCCTCGCGCTGCTCCGCTATCACCGCCGGCGACCGCTTCCTCTTCTCTGCGGCTGACGTCACGCGTTGTGGACGTCATCGCTGAGGCCTGTGATTGGGCCTCAGCGATTACGTGAGGCAGGCTGTCAGCACGCCCCACGTGACCGCTGTAGCCAGGCCTCAGCGGTGATATCCGGAACGCCAGAAGATGACGTCGGACGCCAAGCCAAGGACAGGTGAGTAAAAATGTTTGTTATTTTCACTCACATCTGAAAGGGACCCTGCGGCACATGACACTGGGTCCCTTTCTGTTATTAATATGGCCGTCCTGACTCCGAGATCCCGAGTAATCAGGCTCCGGATCCCGGGGGCCCCTTTGGGGACGGGGCCCTGGGCAGTTGCCCAGTTTGCCCCCCCCTAACGCCGGCCCTGCCTATAGCCCTTTATAAATCCTTAAGGGTTTCCAAGGTTTCTGAGGTTTTCCATTGTACTAGTATTTTAGGGACTCTGCAAATGAGACATGGCTCACCAAACTATTCCAGCTAAATTTTGCATCCAAAAGCCACATTGCACTTTTTCCCTTCCAAGGCCTGCAATGTGCCCATACAGCAGTTTACAACCACATGTAGGGTATTTCTAAATCCAGGGAAAACTACAGGGTGGGCTATAAGTATGGATACACCCAGATAACATTGAATCCAAAATGGCGGCTTTGCAGATGGCCGCCGTGGGCGTCACCCGGCCTCAAATGTTTCCCCCCTCCCATGTACTAATATGCCACAAACAGTAAGGTGATATCAGCAACCACTTCCATTTTATCTGGGTGTATCCATACTTATGGCCCACCCTGTACAGATTGGTGGGTGCTAGAAATGAGCCAACCTCTCAAGATTTGTTTTGTTTTGGGTTCGTGTGCCTTGGGTCCCAGATTCTTTTCGGGTCGAACAAGTTTGGTACAAACCACAACTTAAAATGGCTTGCAATAAAAAATAATAATAAATAATAACTTTATTTATATAGTGCCAACATATTCCGCAGTACGTTACAAATCAGAGGGTACAAGGACAGAATTTGACCTTGCAATATGACAAAGAAATAACGTATCAAACAAAAGTAGTGAGGGTTCTGAACGTGAGAGCTTACAAGCTATGAGGAAATAGGGAGGCACAAGAGGTAAGGGGGCTTGTTTGGTACAATGGTCCAGCCATCTTTTAATAAATAAGGTCATATAACTGAAGCTGTATGAGCCTGTCATCAGCTGGAATCTATGACTATACAAATACTAAGTGCAGGGAGCATAGGGTAACTTTGAGATGGAGGGATCAGGTTCTGAGGAATAGAGTAGGAAGGATAGCTTAGGATAAGAAATGTTAGCTAAGCGTGCAGAGGTGTAGAATTTTGTAATTAGGTCATGTAATGAGGCTGCCTAAACAGATGTGATTTTGGGGCATTTTTGAAGCAGCCATAGTTGGGTATTAATCTGATTGTCCTGTGGAAAGCATTCTAGACCACCAGTGCAGCTTGAGAAAAGTCTTGGAGATGGGAATTGGATGTTCGGATAACAGAGGATGCAAGTCTAAGGTCATTGGCAGAATGGAGAGGATGGTTAGTGTAGTAGACAGTAGAGAGGGAGGAGATGTAGAGAGGTGCAGCCCTATGGATGGATTTGTAGGTGAGTGTTATAGTTTTATATGGTATTCTGTGGTGGATGGGCAACCAGTGCAGAGACTGGCACAAGGTAGATGTATCTGTGTACCAGTTTGACAGAAATATGAGTCTGGCGGCTGCATTCAGGACAGATTATAGAGGGGAGAGTTTAGTAAGAAGAAGTCCAATTAAAAACAATTGCAATAGTCAAAATGAGAGAGAATCAGCGCAACAATGAGGGTTTTTGATGATTCTGTAGTGAGAAAAGATCAAATTGTAGAGACGTTTTTGAGGTGCACGTGACAAGAGCATCCAAGTGTCTGAATTTGTTGGGTGAAGGTGACATCCAAGGCAAATACAACCCAAAGACAGTGGGCATGCTGCTTCATTGTTATAGTAATACCACAGACAGAAATGGAGCTATCAGGATTAGGTCAGTTAGGAGATGTAGGGAACACAAGAAGTTCAGTTTTTGATAGTATCAGTATCAGTATGAGAAAATGAGAAGTCATGATGTTAGAGACAGCAGAGAGACAGTCACTGGTGAAGTAGGCTTGTTTGGCAAGGTAAGGGCGGAATTATTTGAGCACAAAACTAGAAGTGAAGAAAATCTACAGATGTGTTAGATTTTCTCCACAAATGTTTAGCAAATCTTGACCACTGCTGAAGAAAACATGTTTGAGGAGTGTGCCAAGGTTGCCAGTGTCTGTGTCGGGAGTTTCGATGGTCAAGAGTGCTACTTTATCCAGGTTGGTTTTGAGAGTCTCATTGTAGTGTTTGGTGGCCAGTTCAGGACAGGACAGAAGAGATGGGAGACAGTGATGACTGTAGGGTGTCTGAGAGATGCTGTGTGTTGACAGCACGTAGGTTGGCATGTTTTGTGAAGGACAAGAGCCTTTGATAGTAAAGGAAATTGGTCAGAAATTGGTATGCGAGCGTTAGTAAAGTCAGAGACAGAATAGAGCCATTAGAAGACCAGATCAAGGATATTACCATATTTATGTGTGGGAGCAGTAGTAACCTGTGAGAGGCCAATAGAGGCGGTTAGCGATAGAAGGTGAGAGGCTAATGGGGAGACAGTGGTGTTAATGGGAATGTTAAAATCACCCAAAATGAGGGTAGGAATTTCACAGGAAATTGGAAAGCCAGGAAGCAAAGTGATCTAAAAACTGATAGGGTGTGCCAGGGGGGGCAGTAGATGACAGCTACTGGCAGGGAGAAAGGGCAGAAAAGTCTGATAGTGTAGACCTCAAAAGAAGGGAAGGAGAACGATGGTACAGGGGGAATAACCTGAAAAGTGCATTGTAGTGACAGAAGGATGCCTATCCCTCCACCTTGCCTATCCTCAGGTCTAGGGGTGTGTGAAAATTGGAGGCCATCATTACAGGGAGAAGCAGGGGAGGTGGGGTGAGACTGTTTAATCCAGGTTTCAGTGACAGCTAGAAGGTTAATAAACTTTGAAATTAAGAGATCTTGAATAATGTCATAATGTCAAGTTTATTGCAGACTGAACAGGCGATCCAGAGCGTACAAGAGAAAGAGACTGGTGGAGGAGAAGGAAATGACAGACAGCAAATATTAATAAGGTTGTTGGCGTTGAGGTTAGCAGAAGAAGGAGGACCAGGGTTTGGAGAGATGTCCCAGTAGCTAGTTGCAGGAGAATGGAGAGAGATAGCAGATGGTTTAGTGATTTGTGAGATCGTCTAATTTGTTGCACAGAAGCACAAGGTTGGTTAAGGCAGTTGATGAAGGTGAAGAGAGAATGGGAGCTGCACATAGGAGAGGGAAGGAGAGAGGGGCTGATGTGAATAGATGTAACAGGAGGGGGAAAATGGGCGGTAAGTTTGTAAAAAAGCATCAAATAGAATAAAAACAAATGCAGTGAAGATGGTGGGACAATTGTTAAATGAAATGAAAACCTTACAAAATAGTCTATCACACTGTCAGGGCTCCTAGGAACCTATCTATCCAATTTCTAGCTCTCTATGGCAAACATATTCAAAGTTATGTCAAAGTGAAAGTGACATGTATGTCTATGGAAAAATGGATGATAAGTAGTGAATACAAACTCTGAGTTTAACCATACACTGTGCTGACACTCGTTTTTATGCATTTTAACATTTAAAACAATACAAAAAATTTTTGGAGTGGGAAAGGAATGTGCTTGCCCATGTTTTTTTTTTTTTTTTTTAAGATCAACATGGCGATTATATTGCAAAAAGCAGTGATTTATAGAAAAATTAGCCAGTTCTGATAAATTGTAAGTGCTACAGGCTTGTTCTAATTTGGGAGGTAATTTGTGGCTGTGAGTCAAGTTGAAAAGTGATGAAGAATTGGCTTTTCAAAAAAAGCCACAAAAATTATCCCATAATGGTGGCAAATGTAAAATCAAGATGGTTTTGTTTTTTTATGCCAACACTGTGGCACCAACAGTGTGCTATAGTAGAATGTGATGGACCGCAGTCCGCGGGACATGTCTTTCTGAGGAGTGGCAGTGAGATCTGGGGGTGGTGATTCATTGCCATGAAATCTGGGAGCCTATTGAAGGCTCACAGGCTTGTTTGCAATGCACTTCTATTGGAGGGTGTTTTATGCAGCTTGTAATAGAAGTGGCACTATTTTACAATGCCCCCCTGGAGTTCATGCATGGGCACTGTGATATGGGACACACGGGGCCCCCTGGAGGCCTGAAGTTAAAGTGGAGGCTGCCATGGACAGGAGCAGAGATAGGTAAGTAAATAGGGGCCGTAATGGCCTAATTAAAAAAAAAAAAAGCAGCAAAAATTCAGATATGTCAAAATATCCAGTGATATTTATGCACATATCCAGTGATATGTAACAGTTAGTCTTTTATGTTAGCATTAGTATTTGTAAAAAAAAATGCTTTGAAGTAATGCAAAATGTAAATGATAAATGAGATTTTATTTGAATCTGAAGTTTATTCAGATTCAGTAATAGGTATTAAAATATTTCAAAACCTCGTAAAATAAAATCATGATCCAAGCTAATGAAGGCATCAAGTCTCTACACAAGGGAAAATATGAATATTACGATCCAGTCAGTGACGGATCTAATGTTCATGCTAAGGTTAAGATTCACATCTTTCTGTGTACAAGGGTTAAAACTAGTAGATTGTGTCTAATTTTTATTTTATTCTCCTTTGTATGCTGTGCTATAAATGACTAGTCTACACAAGGGAAAGAATCAATTGTAAAAAGTGGAATTAGTCATTCTAAATCATGCAGCCATGGTCGAAAGGAGCTTTTCTAAAAATCATTAAACAATCATGTATTCCTATTGATTTATTCAAAATACCTTCAGGGAAAGCAGATTAAACACAAGGTAAAAGGAAGCTAATGCAGATTAAATAGATGAAGGATGGGACGATAGTTCCCTAGGTAGTTTTTGTACTAATGAGAGGAAAATGATATGTACACTATTACCAGGATAAAAGGGTCTATTAGAGGCCTTTCACTTGACATATTTATGTATTTCAAAAACTAAGTAGCACAGTGAATTAGGTTTACTCTGGACATTTGTTAATTTTATTGCATCTCCAAGTGATAAACAGGGTCTTTTGTTGAGGGCAGCAGGCTGCCGCTTTCCCAAGGCCCTGCCTGCTTAACAAGTTGCTGAAGCCAAAGCAGCCTTCCGAATGTCAGCTGTTAACAAGCTAAGCACATTTTGTAGCTGCCAGCAATAGTACGCATGAGCAAAGCTCTGTTTTTTGGCATTGTGTAGCTGCTAGACATGTGAGGCTTCAAGAATTATCCATCTCTAAAATAGTAAACACCATGTTGCAGTAATGTTAATTTTCTGTGCAGCGTGATCGTAAATATAAATTTAATAAATGCATGCATTATATTAGCTTTTTGTTTTTGCGTTGTAAATATAGGGAAAATAAATGGTTAAACAATTGTAAGGTACGGTAGTTGCACTCCATCAGGGGCACTGTAAACCATCTACATTACAGTGGTTTTTTCCTAAATTTTCTAATGACATGAGATGCTTATCAGCTGACTACAGAAGATTTTGCAGGTTACCCACAAAGCTAAACATATCATTAGGGCAGTTTTACTGCCTCTTCAATGTTTACTGTTATTGTAACAAACTTACGATTCTATGATGGCCAATGTAATGACTACAAAAAGTGCAAATCACGTTACTCACCAATAGTGTTTGTTTATGCCCACAAAACATCTCCAGAGCTCCAGCCAATAGGGGCCACTTTTCTTTCTAAATTGCTGCCCACTGCCTGTTGTCAAGTGAAAGCCATCTCGACAAAAGTATTTTTTTCCACAATACCTGTGGACAGTTTCGGCCTTTAGGTGTTACAACGTCACCAGCAGCACTGAACACCCTCTTGATTATGCTTGAGGCCATACAAAATAAAACTCCCATGACAAACTAGGCCAGCTCCTTGCACTGCTGTAACTTATTGGCCAATAATTCCATGGGGTCAGCGTTATCTACTACAATATAAATGCACTCTAGGTAAGACTGCACCTGCTGGTGCAGCCAGTGGGTGTCAGTTGCCTGTTGCTACTCTGGTTAGCGCTGTGAGCTGAAAAATTTCTTGTTCATCATCTTCCAGATGATGCAGCATAGTATATATATATATATATATATATATATATATATATATATATACAGTGTAGTATACTGCCTGCCCTGATTGCCAATGTTTGCGTGGACCCAGGGGCCTGCTATCATCATCTTGGCTGTGCCTATCACATATCAAGGGCCACCTCTGCATTCAAAGAAAGAGTCTTCTTCCTCCTCCTCCTCCTCTTCTTCACCTTCAGTCTAGGAGTCTCAATTCCTCTACCATAATGACCTTGACACAGATCCTCATCTCCTCCATCAACACAGGGCAATGATGTTGACTAAGAGGTGGAAACTGTTCCTCCTCTTTCATTTCTCCATGCTGACAATTTTAGTGGCTTCTTCAAAGGGCGGCACACTTCCCTCATGAGCCTCTAATGACGTATCTTGAAGTAATGCCTTGTCCCTGTGGTCTGCTGTGTGCAATAATCGTTCACTGCCTTCTGCTGCTCAAACAGATGCTCCAGCATGTTTAAGGAGGAGTTCCACCAAGTTGGAATGTCGCAGATAAGGTGGGGCAGAAGCACACCGTTTTGTTGCTACAAATCGAGCAGGGTGTTTTTGCTATGTAAGAATGGATGAAATGCACAGAGATTTTACTGGCTATGAGGAACACCTCTTTTAAGCCACTATACAGGTTAATAAAGCAGCAAACCACCAGATTAATGACATGTGCCATAGAGGGACAATGTGTTACTTGTCCTAACTGTAGTGCGGCAACAATATTGGCGCCATTATCGCTGGAAACACTGCCCAGAGTTGGTGAGGAGCCATCCAGCAGGATACTTTCTGCAGGATACAGCAAAGCAGCTCCTCTACTGTGTGGCTTCTGTTATCCTAGCTACTTAATTGCAAAACCACCTGGCAGCGCTTCACTTCGAACCCATGAAACGAGGGGAAAGGAGGCGGAAGAGGAATTTAAGCGACAGCTTGCCCTGGTAAAGATGGTGATGGGAAATGTTCCAGAGAGGAGTATTTAGAGGTGGTGGATGGGCCCCACATGTTATTGGAACTGGACCTGCACAATCGGGGTTAAACTAGCACCTGGCTGCATTTCTAGATTGTGGGTCATGAAAGCCATGTATCATCCTTGTCCATAATTTCTGCTCCACGTGTAGCATGTACCTTTCCCTAGACACATGTATCTAAGGAAAGGCCCACATTCTCTGACACATGCTGATATAAAACAGGGACAGCTTTCCTAGAGAAATAATTGTGGCTAGGTATCCTCCATCAAGTTTGAGCGAATCAGTTGGCAAAATGTAGTGGAATCTTATGGCAGTGACTACCCCGCCACAAGCTTGGCAAGGGTGAATTATGTTGCACAACTGCCGGATGAGTCAGCGCACATTGCTGTTTCCTGGCCACATATTCCCTTATGAATGACTGACATTGGTATGGAAGAGGAGGAGGAGGAGAAACAGTTGATGATGAAAATGACAACCATGTGACAGGTGAAGATGTGGCCTGCCTACAACGAAGATAATGGGGAGGAGTAGAAGAACAGCCTTGCTCACTTCCCCTGCCAGTGCCACTGTCAAGTCTATTTTTCAAAATAAAAGAATGATGCCTTTTCATGTGAGTACGTAGACATGTTGTTCCTACATTTGTTACTGCACAACCACAGCTAAGTATCTGCTTGCAGATCTTGCACATTGCCATGGATTTATTGTTTGGCATTGTGCAAAAATAATTCCCACAAAGGAGATGACAATAGTTGCTTCCAGCAGCAGCAGAAACATGTCTACCCCTGCCACCACCAGTGTCACCACCCTCAATCCATGAGCTTTCCCTAGGTCTGCCCCAGGCAGGCTTTTTGGATGTTGGGCCTGCGCAATGGCTGTAATTGTTATTATCACCACTGTCAACACCCTCTTCATCTAATGTCACTTTGTCACCCTTACCCGATTGCCAGGTCCTATCTGCAAAAGAATCATTATAGGCAATGTCATCATCATCTTCCCCACTTTTTCTGACCCATCATGGCCATACACAACCTCAGAATTTCCATTGCCAGATATCCTTCCATCTACCCTACCAGAATGACTACCAGTAGTAGTACCACACCTCCTACCACTTCTATATTTGCACAGAATTCTCACCGTTCTCCTCCAGCTCATTAAAAAGAAAAGGAAGACTGTGCTGACTAGGAGAAATACTACTACTAGACTACTAGATTGTATATTGGGTGAACATAAAAAAAAAAAAACACTTAAATAATGGAGATTAATTTTTTTTTAGCTTCGCAGAGGCTGCACTACTGTGTATATATGCACAGTTGCACATAAAAAAAACCCGCTAAAGTAATAAATATTTTTTTCAGATCAACAACAATGGTCCATCACACTGTGTACTGTATTTGGTCACCAGAGCATATAAAACAATCCATGAAATTACAAGAATATTTTTTTTCAGATTAGCACAGACTAGGATAGACTGTATATTGGGTGAACAACAAAAAAAGTCTTATATATAATAGAGTTTTTTTTTTCAGATTTGCACAAGCTGAATCAGCATTTAAAGCAGTAGTATCAGCAGTAGAAAGTATGTTTAATGAATGTGTATATAAATGAAACTGCTCTATTGCACAACAGACAGACAAAATTAGATTATTGGCAATAAATAGGTTAACTGTACTGTCTGTATGTCTGTGTAAGTAGCACAGATTCACCCTCACACCTATGATCCTATCCTATTTCTATTGCTTTTTCAAAATTGTGCTAAGATGCAGTGAGATGGATCATAGATGTATTTGCATGTCCACCATTACAGCAACTAAAGGCAGATAACAAATGCACAAGCTTTTATAGTCAATATGACATCAGCACTGTAAGGTCCACCTACCACTGTCTAAGGCAGGGGTCGGCAACCCCCGACACGCGTGCCACTCTTGGCACGCGAGGCTTATTTCCCTGGCACGGCAGCGGATTCCTCACCCAGCAGCTTCGATAGGACCAAACATGGCCGAAACGAAACTGCTATTATTATACTGTGGGGTCTCTTCAGACCCCCGAGTATAATAAGCGGAGACTTAGCAGAAGTGATGAAACATAAAAAACAATGATACTCACCTTGCTCCCTGCTCTACGCGGCGGCTGTGCGATCTGCCGGCGCTTCTGACAGCTGACAGGCCCTCAGTGGTCACGTCGGCGTCATTACGCATAAGGACGCAACGTGACCCCAGAGACCCAATCAGCGGTCGCTGACGTCTGGCAGAAGCGCCGAAGAGAACAGAGCAGCTGCGGAGCGTGGAATGGTGCGTAGCATTGTTTTTTTATGTTTGTCACCTCTCTTGGTCCTGCACTTAGTATACTCGGGGGTCTGAAGAGAGCTATGGAACATAATACCATGTGCAGGGACCACTATAGGACATAATACCGTGTGCAGGGACCGCTATGGGACCTAATACCGTGTGTAGGGACCACTATGGAACATAATACCATGTGCAGAGACCACTATAGGACATAATACCGTGTGCAGGGACCGCTATGGGACCTAATACCGTGTGTAGGGACCACTATGGAACATAATACCATGTGCAGAGACCACTATAGGACATAATACCGTGTGCAGGGACCGCTATGGGACCTAATACCGTGTGCAGGGACCGCTATGGAACATAATACCGTGTGCAGGGACCACTATAGGACATAATACCGTGTGCAGGGACCGCTATGGGACCTAATACCATGTGCAGGGACCGCTATGGGACCTAATACCATGTGCAGCGACCGCTATGGGACCTAATACCGTGTGCAGGGACCGCTATGGGACCTAATACTGTGTGCTGGGGTCGCTATGTGACATAATACGGTGTGCAGAGGCCGCTATCAGACCTAATATCGTGTGCAGGGACCACTATGGGACATAATACCGTGTGCAGGGACCGCTATGGGACCTAATACCATGTGCTGGGGTCACTATGTGACATAATACGGTGTGCAGAGGCCACTATGTGACATAATACGGTGTGCGGAGGCCACTATATGACATAATACCGTGTGCTGGGGCCACTATATGACATAATACCATGTGCAGGAGCCACTATGTGACATAATACGGTGTGCAGAGGCTGTTATGGGATATAATACCTTGTGCAGGGGCCGCTATGGGACATAATACCGTGTGCAGGGGCCGCTATGGGACATTAGTCTGTATAACACTGTGTTTTCTGCATTAAGGATGTGTTTTTGTACAGAAAACACAGGCATTTTTTTTTGTGCACATTGAAGTAAAAGTTCCAGTGGCCTAAGACTATATCTGCATCCACATACATAGTGTGTATTCACCATAAGGATGCCGCCATACACTTACATTTACCACTAATTGGGGGCTGCACATGGACTTTCATTGCTTCTAATCGGAAAGTACCAAGAAATAGCAGTGTCCTAAAGCATGCGTCCTAAAGCATCTTGTGGCAGCACTTCTGTGTTATGGTTTGTGGTATATGACTTTAGTTTAGGGGTCGTCAGACTTACAATTATTGACTGACACTCGGAGTACCTCATCTTTGATTTTTTAATTAAAATCGGCACGCCGAACCAAAAAGGTTGCCTACCCCTGGTCTAAGGCTACTGGCTAAGAGGCTGTTAGGTGGTGCTACAATGTCACAGGCAGTGTCCGGGCCATACACACATGTCTTCTCTGTATTTCTCTGTCAAACACATGACGGCAGCTATTTTATCATATCGGCAGCCGTTTTTGTTTGTCCGAGATGAATCACCATTTGTTCGGATTTGTTAAAAACTGAACAATTTGGAATATTCGGGATGACCCTGGCTTGTTATGAATCGGTTCGCCCATCACTAGTCACAACAAAGCAATCGGTAATACAATCGCTAAAATCTTAAACCATAGTCCTCATAGTCATGCGAAAATCCAGGTCATGAACACACAATCAAAAATGCAGTCAAAAACAGTGTGTGTCTTGACCCTAAGGTGTAGGATAGGATTATAAAGTGGCCTGTGCTTGTGCAACCACAAGATAGCGTCTGGTGTGGGTGACTATGCCAGGCAACAGAAAAAGACCTACATATCTGCAGCATCCATTTGTTTTGGTTGTGTGCCTGAACAAGTGACATAGGGGAGGGGAGGATCACTTTGCTCCATACTACTAGTATAGTAGGATATGCTAAATAGTACCTAATCGCTCCTCCCAACTTCGCTGGAATAGACAGGCCTGTAATTTAGCAACCAAGTGTGTCCTACCAGTGGGTGTCCCAGGCCTTGTAAAAATGCACAAGTGTAGAGGACAATCAAAACAAGTAAACAGATACAGAAAAAAAGTGGAAACTGGGCTTTATTAGTAGGTCTAAACACCTCAATGTATACATTTCTATTGAAAACGATGCCTGATATTGTAGAGTCAGTGTTCCCCAATTTGTTGCATTAAATAAAACAATTAAAATTCAGTGGTTCGGGGTTTAACTGCCGAGCTGCGTGGCCGCAGACTAGCTGAGCTCTCTCAACGAACAGACTCCACAGCTTTAAAATTTCACTCACAGACCCGAAGTGCTTCTAATCCAATTTATAATCTTACTGGAGAGGGTTAGGAAACGTAACCCGGCCCCTGGTCTGAGTAAACTACTGGACTTCTTCTTCACACCATCCTCAAGATTCGGAATCTAGCTCTCACTCATCAGGAACAACGGAACCTCTATAAGATGATCCAGATCTGTGCTGCTGAGTATCTCCCTCATAATCGCGTCCAAACTCTCCTGATCACCGCCTTTCTGATGGAGATGAATCTCCTGACTCCTCTTCCCAACATCATGACATGCGTCCTCTTAGGGGGCCATGCTCTCCTTCCTCCCCAGACTCCAGGAGCCCTCTTAAACAGAGACAATGACTTTCTCCTGAAGCCATGCAGTGGAGTCAAGAAAAATAGGAATCCTTTACATCAGAACACCCTGTCTCTCTGCCTGACATCTTTAATCCCCTATCGTCCTCGCACACCCCTAATAACTAAGTGTTCTTTGAAATCGATGCTTGTAACTTTACATTGCTCGGTACAATTGAGCTTTGCTGATCTGGTGGCCCCCATTCACTCTTCCATTCAAGACCTAGGCTGGAGAATCTACAATGTTGAAACGAAAATGGGCGGGTTTGCCACATCTTTTAACCAGTTAATTGATGTCCACTATGAAAACAAAGACGCATTGACACAGATCAAAAGAGAAACTTTCTGGTTTGGAAGAAAGGTTCACATGCAATAATGTCAAGATCCAAGCTATACCCTAGACGGTGGCAGTAAAAGACCTTACTCACTACCTCCAAGAATTAATCAAAACAATGCTTCCTAAATGTACACCCAGAGACCTTTATTATTATTGATTTATTATTGAGATTATTGATAGGGCCCATAGGCTTCTCAAGCCACACCACTTACCAGAGGAGATGTCTGCTAAACGATATAAGCAAAATGTATCTCACTAGGCAAACTGGCCACAGATACCCCATACATGCTAAAGCCAACTGCTGGACCAAAGGGTTTATGTACCTTTTATTGTGTAGTTGTGGAATGCAGTATGTTGGAAAGACTATTATGGAATTTCGAAGACGCATCATTGAGCACGTGGCAGATACCCACAGATGAGAAGATACTCCGGTAGCCACCCATATCCTGCAATATCACCAGGGTGACATGTCATGTATCAAATTCCAAGCATTGGACACTGCTGATTAGAGGCAAGAAGGTCCTAGAAAGAGAGGCAAAATGGTTTTTATGCTACACATGGACTGAATGGCCAACTCTCATTCCATGCGCTTTTTTAAACCAAAGCTTAGACTGTTGCCTGGACATATGTTCAGATGGATATTATGTGTTACATTTCTATAGGACTTTACCATCCTATACTGTATGATCTATAGTACACCCTAATAGAGGTGTGATTATACAACTATGGATTCATCAGATTTTCTCCCGCCATATTACAGATGATATTTAACAAGGCAATAATATTGCATAATCTTTGGGCTGGTGGTAGAATCATTTCCTAGTGCAGTCACTTCGTCACGCATTACAATCCATTATTTAGGATATGAAGATGCATCGTGGTTAATTAGCACAGGATATACACTGACAAGCAAAAGGATATCAATGTTTTGAACTTTTGACTTTCAGGTTTCATATCTCACCATCCACTACAGCTTCGAAGGTGAGACTAGCATCATAGGCAATTATTTTGGCTATCTCATACATAAATTTGACATAACTATTTAGCATATGATTAGTTATGCAGATTCTTTTCATGTAACTGAATTGTTGCTGTTTTGCTCCTGGTGGTGGAAAAATCTTTTTCTTCTTGTATACTACAAATTACAATATGTTCTCACATTCCCTAATAGCTCATTGTGTTATTAGGTTGATTCACAAGTGAATGGCCACTGGTTTAAATCGAGGATCAGCCATGAAGAAGATTTCCCAAGAAAAGACAAACAGCATCATCCATCTCATCAATAGCGTTCTCTCGAACAAGAAAATTGCCAAATTTCATCATGTGAGTGCCATGATAGTTGGAAGAATACTAAATGAAGCCATCCATTTAAAAGCCAACAAGAGGTGGGTGCCCAGGCAAAATATCGGCGTCAACAAGTCAGCTCATTACAAGGTCTATCAGTTTGCGACAAACGTGGCAGTGGAGGTGGCTCATATGCTTTGTAATAGTGAGATAACAGACATTCATGCAAGCACCGTGCGATGGACGTTGCAAAAAAGTATGAAAGTGGACAGTAGAAAGACAAAAGTCAATAGACTGGGCTATGATGGGTGCAAATGGGTCTAGAAGAAACAAGGTAAATGGGGCTAACAGATCAAGAAATTGAAGGAACTGTCAAGTTTATTGGAGGAAGCCTGATGATATGGGGTTGATCACAGCCAAAGGCAATGGATACTTGACCAGGATCGATGGTGGTCTCAGTGCTGAGCTATATGTGAGTATCCTTCAAGATGAGTTACTTCGTAAACTCGAGTACTATGGGTATGAAAAGGATGACATGGTGTTCCAGCAGGACAACAACCCAAAGCATACATCAAGATTAGTGAAAAAATGGTTTAATGACAATGAAGTAGACGTGCTGGATTGGCCTCCACAACTGTCTGTTTACCCAAGTGAGTCAACCAGTATGCATCAACACTGGGACATGGGATCAGATTTTGGTTGAGACATGCTTGAATCTGATTGAGAGCATGCCCAGAAGGATTCAGGCAGTGTTGAAAGCCAAAGGTGGATTTACAAAATACTTACAAAATAATAAAAATTAAAATTTAGATTTTTAGGAGCAAAACAGTAACAATGCATGACAAGAATCTGAATAACTAATCATATGCTGAATAGTTGCAAGTCAAATCATGTATGAGATAGCCAAGTTGATTGTCTATAAAATGATGGTAGTCTCACGTCTCAAGCTCTAATAGATGGTGAGATATGGAGCCTGAAAGTCAAAAGTTTAAAATATTGTTACCCTTCTACTTGTCAGTGTAAATACAATCATCCCCCATTCACACACCTATCCTAACCATTTCTGTCTTTTCATACACCGTCTTTAGTTACACCTGTGTGAGATTACTAAGAGGAGAAGGGGACATTCTACTTCTTGTCTTGGTCACCTCAAGATGCTGACTTTTATAAACAGCATCAAGAATTACCTTTGTGGATCTCATATATACCCTTTTGGGACATGGCATACTACTAGTCACAGTTTTGCATCCCAAATGGGTTTATCTATCAGGGGAATTATTGTAGATTCTACACCCATTTTCCACCTGATATAATTTGGATGCTTGATACATCTGCTTGCACATTTAATTAACCCTCTAAGATGCACAATGTTATGATTGTAGTTATGAACTCACCAATTAGGTTTTAATTTATATATCCAGCGGCTTATCTTCCGGGTTGAACCCGATCATCTAAGAGGCGATGTATAGCATCAATAAGCAAACTGATGCTGCCTGTATACTTAAACTGGACAGATGAAAGCCCATCTTGGAACACATCACCACTGGCAGGTCTGGATAAGGCATAACTGCCACTATAGCATTTTATCAGCAGGATCTTGCTGTTTGCTATCTTGAACAGACAGTTAGCAGTTTGTCTGGAAATACTTTAAAGTGCACATATAAATAACATGTATGTTCATGCAGAGTTCCACTATTAATCATACCTCACATATGAGTACGCTCATGTAACTCAACAGGGCATTGCTTCATATGGCTTCCATCCATCTCTGGATAATATGCTCTTTTGCCGAGGTTACCATAGATGCCTGGTAGGTGTCGTAAATGGGGTGGCAACTGAACAGAGAGTGTGGCTGTCCACGCCTAACACCCTAATTCACAGTCGACCTTGTCAATCAATAATAACTGGGGGAGTAGCTTGTACTATATAAACCCAGCTGTTCGGCGGCCACTTGCGGTCAGTCTCTTGTCGACACTTGGGTGAGGAGTTAATGTCACAAGCAGTGTCGGACTGGGATGTCTACAGTAGGGCCCACCAGTGGAATTGTTTCTAGGGGCCCACCGATAGGACCCCTGCAGATCAGCTGTACCGACACAGCGTGGCTACAGGTAATAACAATGCCATGCTGCTCACCTGCCATACAATGTGCACCACTGTACTACCTAAACCTACCTCTACACTATGTACTGTATGGCAATCGAGCAGTGTGGCTCCTGGAATTGTTAACATTAACATGGCCCATACAATTATAGTACCCACAACTGCGGCTATCAAGAATATGTTGAGTGAGCAGTGCCCAGCATGGAAACAATACTGGGAGCTGCAAGTTTTGGTAAACATCTGATCTGTGGGGTCCTAAAAGTCTCAGAGGGCCCCTGATGATCAACTATTTGAAGGAACTATGGTGCTTTTGCAAGCGCCCTCACCACTTCGCTATTTACATCGCACAGATCTGTTTTATGGTGACCGTATAATATAATGTACAGCCTGTGATAATATCACATGTATGCTATAAAATAGATGGGATTGTGATATAAATAATGAAAGGGCCCCACATAGTGTAATATGCTTCACCATAGCCCCCACACAGTATAATATGCTCCACAGTTGCCACCACACAGTACAATATGCTCCACAGTGGCCCCCACACAGTAAAATATTCTCCACAGTGGCCCCAACACAGTATAATATGCTGCACAGTGGCTCCACACATTATAATATGCTCCACAGTGGCCCCACATGTTATAATATGCTCCACAGTGGCCCCACACAGTATAATATACTTCCCAGTGGCCCCCATACAATATAATATGCTCCACAGTGACCCATACACAGTATAATATGCTCCACAATGGCCCCCAAACGGTATAATAAGCTCCACATTAGCCTCCACACAGTATAATATGCTCCACAGTGGCCGCCAAACAGTATAATATGCTGCACAGTGTCCCCCACACAGTACAATATGCTCCACAATGGCCCCCACAGAGTATAATATGCTGCAGTGACCCCACGCAGTAGAATATGCTCCACATTGACCCACACACAGTGCAATATGCTGCACAGTGTCCACTACACAGAACAAAATGCTCCACAGTAGCCCCCGCACAGTATAATGTGCTTCACAGTGGCCCCCACACAGTATAATGTGCTCCATAATAGCCCCCACACTGTATACTGTGCTCCACAGTAGCCCACACAGTATAATATGCTCCACAGTAGCCCCACATAGTATAATATGCTCCACCGTGGCCCCACACAGTATGATATGCTCCACAGTCGCACCACACAGTATAATATGCTCCCCACAGTGGCCCCAAACAGTATAAAATGCTCCCAAGACTCCCCCTTATGCTGCTTCAGGAAACCCCACAAAATTCAATGAATATTCATGAGATTCGGCACTCCAATTAGTTTTAGTGCTATTATTGTACACTGGGGTCGCCTCAGACCTCACAGTATAATAATCGGAGGGCCAGGGAGGTGATGGAAAATAACAAACACTTATACTCACCTTACCTCTCCTCGGCATCCTCGCTTCATCCGGCTGTCTTCAGCATCCTCTTCTGTCTGCGACTGAAGTCACGCACCCCAAACGTCACTGCTGGGGCCCGTGATTGGGCCTCAGTGGCCATGTGGGGCACGCTGACATCATTACACTGGTGCGTCCCACATGACCTATGATTGGGCCCCAGTAGTGAAGTCTGGGGTGTGTGACATCAGTCACAGGCTGAAAGAGCCCCGAAGAGGATGCTGGGAACTGTCGGCGTCCCAGGAGAGGTGAGTATAAGTATTTGTTATATTTTAGTAGTTTAACATTGATGGTTTCTTATGCCCTACTCAATAATGTGAGCCTTTATCCTGGTCCCATTTATACATCACACAGGTATTAGCGTTTACCCCTTGCCACCGTGGTTGTGTAATTTACCTCTATGAATTTTTAGGGCCTAAACTGCCCCAGTAAAAGAGCATTTATGTGGGCTGAGGCGAAATCCCTCTCCTGTGATGGGTTTTGTATACAGGAAATGCAAAAAGATGCCCACAAAATTTACAACCATGCTTTTCTCTGATCTACCAATTCCACCACTCCTCTAAGACCGGAGGGATCCTGATAGCCTTTAAAAATGGGTCACTTTTTAACCGCCACTAGAAAAAGTAGATATGCATGGGAGATATATAATACTTGTTGGCTATCTCAACAATATATTATGCACTCTAGACACACTGTCCTAATAGACATCAGGTTCTGATTTTCTTAACAAAATTATGCGGTTGATTTCTAAGCTTAGACAGGGAAGGCTCCTCCTCTGCAGAGATTTTTACTTGATAGTAGATAAGTCTTTGGATACATCTTCTCTATCCCACGGAGAGGGGACCTCCCTGCAGGCGTTTCTATGGAAGCACAATTTATATGAAGAGAGCCCAGCATAGTGCAGAGAAAGATTACTTCTTCTATTTTAAGGCCCACAACAGCTTTTCTAGGATAGATCTATTTCTCTTAGACCAGGCATGGCTATCTGCGTCCACACAATCCTCAATTGATATTATTAAATTGTCAGACCATGCCCGATCACGGTTACAATCACTGAAGCCGCTCAGATCCTTCCCACTTATCTGTGGAGGTGTAACTCATTTCTTTTATCCCATTCTATGTATATAACTATCTCTGAGAAAGATTTAAAGGAATACTTTGCCACTAATGACTCACCTGATATTTACTGATGCTCTCTGGAATGTTCACAAAGCATTTATTCGGGGCTCCCTTATTAAACTTGGTCATTTTGTTAAAAAGCAGAGACAAGCCCAATTGTCCACTTTCAAATTTACTAACAGGACTGCTTTAACCATAGGGCCAACGGTGCTTATGCACTGGGACCTATGGTTGCGGGGGCCCCCTCAGTTGCCCCAGTTCAAGCGGGACAGTCTCACATTTTGGGTGCTGCCCCGCTGTCCCAAGCAGGCAGTGATTTCAACTCTATTTGTGTCCTTAGGAGGGGGCCCACTTACATAAAGTTTTAACAGGGCCACTAATGTATTAAAACAACCCTGCTTACTACTATCCAATTATGAGAAGAACCTTAAAAAGGTTAAAGCCAGGTATTACTTTCAAGACAGTCAAGCAGAAAAACTGCTAGCAGCTAGGCTTAAGCTCCAACATCAAAAAACTTGGATACCATTTCTTCTAGATCTCATTACTGAAAGTAAATTAATCAACCCCTCAGATATCGCAGATCGATTTAGTCAGTGCTATTCAGAGCTCTACAACCTCTAAGATATTCCCTCTTCCCCTCGACCTTCTACAATAGACATACAATCGTTTCAACACTGATTCCACCTCCCTGTTTTGGAAGAGTCAATTCGCCAATCACAGAGCATGAGCTTTTAGATACTAATCAAACTCTGCCTGCCAGAAAGTCCCCCGATCTTGATGAATATTACAAGTTTTTCCATCATATCTTCCTCCCCTATACGAGAAGATTTTTCCAATGTGCCATGGAGAGGGTTTCATTTCCTACAGAAAATCAAGCTGCCTTAAATGTCACTATACCCAAGTCACAGAAGCTGACTGATTGTCCCCAGAACTTTCAGCTCATCTCCCTTCTCAAATTCGACATAAAAATTAATGTCAAGCTTCTGGCCCGAAAACTGACTCCCTTAATTCCCACAGTAATTAATAAAGACCAGGTGGGTTTTGTCGCTGGACTACATGCCCCCAATAACACCAAACGCATCTTGGTCGTTCGCCTTCTCGGTGCTAGATGTAATGGGCTTGAAGGGACACTTTTTCTCTGTTAAATAAGCCTTACATTCAGCCCCATCAACGAGGGTTTTAATTAATGGAGTCCTGTCCAAAGAATTTGTAATTTCAAACAGAACTAGGCAGGGATGCCCATTGTCTCCCCTAATATTAATTTTATCCATAGAGCCCCTTGCACAAGCAAACTGTCTGAAGGGTGACATTCAGGGTTTTGATGTTGGAGGAAGGCCCCACACTATCTCATTGTATGCAGACAATATCATTATTATAAACTGTCTTATTATAAACTTAATATCCAGTAAACAGATCCTTTCTTTACACACTTCGCCCCAACATATTTCCTTAATAAAACTATCCTACCCTTTTGACTGGCATTTGGATATTATTCAATATCTAGTGTGATGATTCCACTTAAATATGGCTATAACTCAAAGATGTATTTTGATCTCTGGGGAGCGTATCTCTCTCTTAATTCCATTTAATCTAACTGGGCGTAGCTCTAATCCTAGTTGTATGTTGTCATTAGTGGCAACATTGTAACAATAGGGCTTTGTATCCATCCCAGAATGGCTCCATTGAATTCCTACATAGCCCTGGGTGATCAAATACACATGCATTGTTCAGTCTGGGCTGTTAGATCAGACATGGTTGATAACATTGTATCATTTCACTTGGTCCCATCTCCTTACAAAGAATCTTGACTTGAGTGCATTAATCAATCAGACTTGCCGTCGCCGGTGACCTCATTCTGGGTGGTGTAATCAAGGGTATAAAAGATGAGGTAAGAGGTCAGTGAGGAGGAGACTGTGCTGGGACTACTAGAGAAGACTATGCTGAGAATACTATGAGGAGAGTACTATGATCAGACTACTGAGGATATACTGTGATGAGCATGCAGGCTGGAATGTGTTGATGTTGCTGCCTCCATTGGTTATCCCCACATGCCATGTGTGAGGGTTGGATTATAGAGCCACATCCAGGATATGTGTGGTAAAGTAATTATTTCACTTTTATTCCCTTTTATGTTATTGTACTGTATATTGTAACTAGTAACTGTTAATGCTTGCATATATCTGCATATCTGTTCTGAACTACATGTGTTAGATGTTAATATTTATCTTGTGAACCCAGCACTCACTGGTGGTGAGTGTGGTTTTTTTTTATGAAAGAAGTCTCAGGTGTGGGCCAAAGCGGTGTTGGCGCACTGAGGATCTTTCACATTGGTGGCAGCGTAGTGGGATCTTAGGATAAACAGCGTGTGTTGGTGACCTTTATCACTCAGACGCTGGGGATTGTGGTAATCCTATGCGACAAGCTCGGTATTAAAGCAAGCATTAAGATACAGTGAAAGTTTGATACAGTGCTGTTCCCCTCCCTTACTCTTTGTATTCTATCCTATCTTTTATTTGGCAAATACCAGTGGATGGCTAGTGGGCTCAGAAGCAGATCTCCAGAACTGCAGAACCAGGCTTTTGGAGATCCTGAGCGTATGGCTGAAATGGAGGCAGCCACAGCCATGCAGAGAATCGAGCAGAGTCCTGATTTTGGGGCTAGGCCAGGAAGTACGGCAAGCAGCCCGGTCCCAAGGATTACTTCACCAGGAGGGACCAGTAGCCTCAGCCTTGTGGGGGGAATGGCTTCATACTGGCAAACAGCCCTGCAGCAAGTAGGCACCAGTGACCCTAACATATACCTGCAGGTGATGTGCCGCTTTCAGGAAGCTGCAGAACACGAACGTGAGGCAGCAGAACGAGAACGGCAGGCTGAGCGGCAGTATCAACTTGAGCTCAAAAGAATGGAGCTTTCCCAGCAGGCACCGTCTGTCACTGCACGCACTCCAGAAGCTCAAGTACCAAGGCTCCGATCCGAGGACTTTCCAATCCTTGAAACAAACGGGGATTTGGACTCGTTCTTGCGGGCCTTTGAGAAAGTGTGTAAGTAGTATCAGCTACCACAGACGGATTGGGTACGTTACCTGGCTCCCCGATTGAGGGGAAAAGCCCTGGACACTTACGCCAATTTGCCAGTTGACCAGGACTATGAGTCCGTTAAAGCAGCGCTGATCCGGAGATATCAACTCACGCCGGAGCTGTACCGTCGAAGGTTTCGAGGCCTGCAGAAAAAGCCTTCAGAGAGCCATGAGGATACAGAGGCCCAGCTGCGCGTGTGGTTCAGGGAGTGGACGGAGGGCAAGTCCATCACCTCGCAAGAAAGCCTTGCAGACCTCATGCTTCAAGAGCAGTTCTTGACCATTTGTACCGAGGAAGTGCGAAAATACCTCCTGGACCGAGAGCCCAAGGACCTTGAAACAGCCTCAGCAATGGCGGATCGTTATGTTGCCAACCAGTTGCTGTGGAAACCTGCCAGCGACGGCTGGAGGAGGGGTAAGACATACTCTGTCCCGGGTGGTTCCTATATGTCCCCTGCCCCTCGAGCTCTGAGCTCCCCAGCGACCTCCCTCATACCCCAGGGAGAGATCAGGCGGTGCCACGCGTGTAACCAAACGGGACATTTACGAGACTGCCCCAACCGCCCTAGGAGCCCCCTGCTCCCCAAACTACAGCGGCCGGCCCATATGTGTATCTGGTTGCGAGGGAGGGGCCCCAGCTTAATGCTAACCGTCAACAGGTCACTGTGGGGTACAAAGTGGTGATGGGATTCCGGGACACTGGGGCAGATGTTACGCTGGTACAACCAGATTTGGTCCCCCCAGACAGTATTATTCCCGGGAAAACTCTGACCCTACGGGGTATTGGATTGGAACGTTTTACTGTACCCATGGCTTGTGTTCATTTAGACTGGAGTGCAGGGAAAGGAATGCGGGATGTGGAAGTGATGTCTGAGTTGCCTGCCAATGTACTGTTGGGGACAGATTTGGGGCCTATGGTGTGCCAATATGCCGAGGGGGCTGATAACCCTCCCTCTGAAATGTCTCCTCATACATTCTGTGAAAATGCTAATGAGTTGCCTTCAGCTGAGAGCAGGGAGGATGCAAATGAGCTTCCTGCAACCCAGCTCAGCAAAAATGTTATTGATGCTTTGTTCACTCCCATGCTAGGAGCCAGTGAGACCTTGTCTGTAGAAACACCCACATCTGCGGGGGCGTCTCCCTCCCAGCTTGTTAATATGTCTACCACAGATCTCATTGAGACCCGGTGTGAATTAACAATTGCTAATGAATGTACTGTCAATGTAATTGCCAATGCTTGTTGTGAAAGTGTACAGGGTAGCTCTTCTGAGTCACTGGAAGCGACTTCTACTATTTCGCCCAGTGCATCCGATAAGCACCCAACTGCTGGCCATGTGCCAGATGGTCAGGTAGGCTATGGGGATCTCATGGCCGATCCAGGTGAGGGATGGACTGCTGGTAGTGCGGTGTTAGCCCGCAGCCAGAGTGCTACAAGGGTGGAGGGCGTTCCGACCCTTGAACCGTTGCCTACACCACCTGGAGTCGGTGCTGAGACCGCCATGACTAGCCTCACCGCCTTGAAGCCGGAGGAGTCCGGCCGGTATGAGACATACACGTCTCTTCTGTCCAGTTCTATTCCAGGAGTGCCCATGGCCCAAGTGCAGATGGCATGGGGTACTGGAGGTGTGATCCAAGAAGGGGGTATGTCAAATGTATTACCTGTCAATGTATTGTGGGGGGATGGTTTGGGGAAGCATGATCTCAGTCATTTGCTCAAGGTATCACCATCACCCACTCAAGTACAGGAGGAACGGGGTGTAGGCCCAAAGGGGCAAGGTGTCTGGGAGGGAGGACAGGATCCAAATATACCTGTGCCAGAACCAGAGGTGCCCCTAGGTTTGGAAACAAAGGGGGAGGTGCAGAATCCCCTAGAAATCTCCCAACTAGCGGCTATTGTGAGAGAGACCCTGAGAGACCACCGGGATGGGGTCTCTGAACCGGTACCCAAAGACCTGGGGTAATGAGTGTGGCTCCACGGGATGCCAGTACTCAGAAAGCGGACCCAGAACAGGCAGGAGGTAGCCAAGTGTACGTGGCTCAGGGCCTGAGCCTTAGAAGTGTCCCTAGTCAGACTAGAGGGAAGAAGGGTATCGCGGTCAGGCCACTAAGGTGCCTGCGGAAGGTGATCACCGGATCCGCCTTCCTCCGTGCACGCTCTAAAGGGGGAGGTGTGATGATTCCACTTAAATATGGCTATAACTCAAAGATGTATTTTGATCTCTGGGGAGCGTATCTCTCTCTTAATTCCATTTAATCTAACTGAGCGTAGCTCTAATCCTAGTTGTATGTTGTCATTAGTGGCAACATTGTAACAATAGGGCTTTGTATCCATCCCAGAATGGCTCCATTGAATTCCTACATAGCCCTGGGTGATCATATACACATGCATTGTTCAGTCTGGGCTGTTAGGTCAGACATGGTTGATAACATTGTATCATTTCACTTGGTCCCATCTCCTTACAAAGAATCTTGACTTGAGTGCATTAATCAATCAGACTTGCCATCGCCGGTGACCTCATTCTGGGTGGTGTAATCAAGGGTATAAAAGATGAGGTAAGAGGTCAGTGAGGAGGAGACTGTGCTGGGACTACTAGAGAAGACTATGCTGAGAATACTATGAGGAGAGTACTATGATCAGACTACTGAGGATATACTGTGATGAGCATGCAGGCTGGAATGTGTTGATGTTGCTGCCTCCATTGGTTATCCCCACATGCCATGTGTGAGGGTTGGATTATAGAGCCACATCCAGGATATGTGTGGTAAAGTAATTATTTCACTTTTATTCCCTTTTATGTTATTGTACTGTATATTGTAACTAGTAACTGTTAATGCTTGCATATATCTGCATATCTGTTCTGAACTGCATGTGTTAGATGTTAATACCGACCCATTTAGGGGTTAATAAATATATAAAATTTAGAAAGCTTGTTTTGTATTTATCTTGTGAACCCAGCAACCCATTTAGGGGTTAATAAATATATAAAATTTAGAAAGCTTGTTTTGTATTTATCTTGTGAACCCAGCACTCACTGGCGGTGAGTGTGGTTTTTTTTATGAAAGAAGTCTCAGGTGTGGGCCAAAGCGGTGTTGGCGCACTGAGGATCTTTCACATCTAGGAATACAACTAACTCCCAAACATACTGTATACTCTTATACAATGCTAACTATCCTCCCCTCCTCAAGCTCATCCAAGAAGAAGCAGGAAGACTGGGCAAATACGAAGTCTCATGGACTGGCAGAATTGCTGTCTTTAAAATATTGCTCCTTCCACAACTTTTGTACCTATTTAGTATCCTCCCCATCTCACTTCTGGGTTCCTTCTTTAAGACAATCGATAGAGTGCTTTCTTAATTTATTTGGGCTGGTCGAAAACCAAGAATTTCATGCTCTATCTTGACCAGAGATAAGGTGCTGAACAGCCTTGAAGTTCCAGACATTCAAGGATACCATGTAGCTATCCAAATCTCATTGCTTTCTGCCGTCTGGTCCAAAGAAGATGAGCTACATTGGGCCAATATTGAACCTCTTATTTGAAAGCAATTCTGTTTACCTCCTTATTGTATGACAGTCTGTTGTTTGATTTCTCTCCCCTTACACAATACTTAATTACTGCTTGGAAATATATTCATAGTCATATGACTACCCCTCTTCTATTAGACAAGTCTAATATACCATTGAAGACCTTCTCTGTACAGATCCCCTGATCCCATCCCTGTGCTTAGACGGTTGGGTGGGTGAGGGACTCTGTTAGCTGTTCGCTAATAGCACAGTAAAGAATTTTTGAGACCCTAGTGAGAGAATTCCACTTGCCACGTAAAGACTTCTACAAATATCTCCAGATATGCCACTGCTTACAATCCAATGAGTACTAGCATTTCTTGCAGTGCTTCTGTACTATCCTTCCTGAAATCCAAGAAAAAGGTTAAACATACAGTATATATCTTTCAATCCTTGTTCCTCTTTTCAAAAAACTGATCCCATACGCTTGTGGGAAAGAGAAATGAGGAGATCTTGGAAAGATAGTGATTGGAAAAGAGCCTTAAAACTTATTAACGCAACCCTACAGTGTAGTTCCCATCTAGAAATCACATATAAAATTACTCTACGGTGATACTACCCACCAGCTTGCATACACCAAATGTTTCCCCAATCTTCTCCCAACTCTTGGCGAATGTGTGGAGAGAAAGGCTCCTTATTCTATATCTTTTGACAATGCCCCAAACATATTATTGGAATGAGATTTTCAACCTTTTAGACTCTTTATTCGGAAATAAGCTACCTAGGATGCCTCAATTGGCCTTGCTCTTTTTAAAGTTGACTACTATACCCCCAACTCCACAAACTAACATGTAAAATACTACTTATAGCAAAACTAGTCATACCTAGACATTGGAAGTAATACAATCAGCCCACACTATGAGAAGTTCTTGCACTTATTGATAAAACTCACTCACATGAAAAAAAGATAGTCTTAGTTAACTTTAATTATTCTAAATACTTACATACCTGGAGCCTATGGTCCGTAAACTCACATTGCGCAATGTACTGACTATGATATGATATACAGTCATGACCGTAATTGTTGGCACCCCTGAAATTTTTCCAGAAAATGAAGTATTTCTCCTATAAAATTATTGCAATTACACATGTTTTGTTATAAACACGTTTATTTTCTTTTCTATTGTATTGGGTCAACACAAAAAAACTGAGAAAAAAAGGCAAATTGGACATAATTTCACACAAAAATCCAAAAATGAGCCGGACAAAATTGTTGGCACCTTTTCAAAATTGTGGGTAAATAACTTTGTTTCAAACATGTGATGCTCATACAAACTCACCTGTGGCAAGTAACAGGTGTGGGCAATATAAAAATCACAACTAAAAGCGACAAAAAGGAGAAAAGTTGACTCAATCTTTGTATTGTGTGTCTGTGTGTCTCACACTAAGCATGGAGAACAAAAAGAGGAGAAGAGAACTGTCTGAGGACTTGAGAACCAAAAAGGTTACAAGTCCATCTCCAGAAATATTGATGATCCTTTGTCCGCAGTGCGCAACATAATCAAGAAGTTTACAACCCACGGCACTGTAGCTAATCTCCCTGGACATGGACAGAAGAGAAAAATTGATGAAAGGTTGCAATGCAGGATAGTCCAGATGGTAGATAAGCAGCCCCAATCAAGTTCTAAAGAAATTCAAGCTGTCCTGCAGGCTCAGGGAACATCAGTGTCAGCGCAAACTATCTGTCGACATTTGAATGGAATGAAATGCTATGGCAGGAGACCCAGGAGGACTCCACTGCTGACAAAGAGATATAAAAAAGCTAGACTGCAGTTTGTCAAAATGTATTTGAGTAAGCCAAAATCCTTCTGGGAAAATGTCTTGTGGACAGATGAGACCAAGATAGAGATTTCTCGTAAAGCACATCATTCTACTGTTTACCGAAAACGGAATGAGGCCTACAAAGAAAAGAACACGGTACCAACAGTCAAATGTGGTGGAGGTTCAAAGATGTTTTGGGGTTGCTTTGCTGGTTCTGGCACTGGGTGCCTTGATTGTGTGCAATCTGAAGATTACCAAAGCATTTAGGGTTTCAATGTAGGGCCCAGTATCAGAAAGCTGGGTTTGCGTCCTAGGTCATGGGTCTTCCATTAGGACAATGACCCCATACATCAAAAAGCACCCAGAAATGGATGGAAACAAAGCGATAGAGAGTTATGAAGTGGCCAGCAATGAGTCTGGATCTAAATCCCATTTAATACCTGGGGAGAGATCTTAAAATTTCTGTTGGGAGAAGGCACCCTTCAAATATGAGAGCAGTTTGCAAAAGAAGAGTGATCCAAAATGTGTCTTCCCTATAGCTGTCTATTATATTAGAGTTACAAAACCAAGCACATGCTCTCCTACCCCTCCAGTTACATCCAGTAGACATTGCTGGATGCTGCAAGTATGCCTGAAAGAGGTGAGGGAAAGTGAGTATAAATGTTTTTTATTTTTTACACCTCCCTTGTTCCTAATCCTATTCTACTCTGGAGTCTGAAGAGACCCCAGAGTATAATAATTTACCACAAATCATGTTGCGGCAGCCATATTAGTTTACCCAATTCGAATCCCAAATTTTTTGGTTTCGTTAAAAACTTGAACAATGGGTGCATGACCTACGACTCGATGTAGCAGGACACACTTCCCTGTGGCTCCTGCCCTGCCCGTCTGCATAGGGATCTAAATCTGCTTATTTTGTTCCCCCCATGAGGAAAAAAACTGCACGGACTTCTACCCTAAGAACACCTGCTCCCACAGATCGCCCAGCATTGCCTCTTATTTGGTCCCTGCCACGGCTTCCACTCAGGCCTCCATGAGGTGGTGGCCATCTTCCCTGGCTTCTCCTGCTGACTTACCTTCCTCCTCAGCGCTCCTCACAGCCGTCCTGCTTCCTCCAAGTGGACCCACGATGTCCTCACTGCCTCCTGAGCCTCCGTTGCCTACCCAGGTGTGTCTGCTTCCTCCAGCTGCTGGAGCCCCGGCTAGCGATGCCCTCCCCTCCGCTCCTCAGCTGGTTGCTATGGTGCCGTCAGCAGTGCTTCTCCCCGCTGCTTTTCCAGCACTACAGGGCTCCAGCGATGCCTCATCTCTCCAGCGCTTGAGCCCCCCAGCCCCTCCATATGCTGCCAACCTCCTCTGTGCCTTCTACCTCAGCTCCTGCTGCTGGCTCTCCTGCAGCCTCTGCTCACACTCCAGAGTGCCCCTCCATTACCTTCCACCCCCCCCCCCCAGTGTCCTCCACACAAGCACACTGTGTTCAGTCTGGTAATGCCTCTCCTGTGCACCCCTGGGGGGGGTGAAATGGACCTTGGAGCTACTTCTTCCATGCTACCTAATCTCCTCATTCACCTTCTCCTGCCTCTCAGCGCTTTAAACTGGAATAGGGTGATTTGCCACCATCCTCCCCTCCCGCCATAATGGCTCCAGTTCCTCACTCGCTCCCTGGTTGCTGAAGTCACTGAGGCATGCCGCAAGGAAATCCGTACGGAAATCCGCACTGAAATCTCTGCACTACGGCAAGACCTTCACCATTTTGCATCCTGGGTCAACTCTCTGAAGGATGATTATGATCAGACCCGTGCCTAAATTTCATAACTTCAGGACTCTATTCTGTCTCAATGTCATCTGTCCAACGATTTGCAGCGCCATGTGGAGGACTTGGATAACAGAGGTAGGCGTAACAATATCAGAATTAAGGTGCTGCCTGGGGCTACCCGGGAGGAGGACCTGCATGTTACTCTGGAGGCGATCTTCAATTCCATCCTTCAGGAACCTCCCGCACATAAGATAAAGCTGGACCGTGCGCATAGAGCTTTGAGCCCCAAGGGCTCTGGGCCCAACCAGCGTGATGTCATCTTCTGCGTGCATGACTTCACTTTGAAAGAGGCAATCCTAGCTAAGGCCAGAGCCCTTAAGGACATTGATTTTGGTGGGGCCAAGATACAACTCTACCAGGACCTCTCCTGGATTACTTTGCAGAAACAAAGACATCTACGTCGCCTCCTCCAGCTGCTACGAGACTGTCAGATACCATACCGGTGAGGCTTTCCCTTTGCCTTAACCACTAGATTCAATGGATGTTCAGCTACCCTACGTTCTCATGCTGACTTGCAATCGTTCTGCTCAGCCTTGGACATTCCTCCCCGCTTGGATATGCCTGACTGGGAACTAGCAGTCCCTCCTCCACCATTATCTTCAGTGTGGTCTCAACTGAAGCCCAAAAGACTACAGGTACATTTAATTTTGCCCGCCACTACTTCTCCATCACCTACTCTGCTTATAATACTCATAGGCGAGGGGGAATGGCTATCCTGCTGTCTCACTTCTGCCTATCTCTATCTCCGCTTCCCATTTAGATCCTGAGGGATGTTACATAATTCTAGAGGGGCTCCTGCACAGACAGCCCATAATCCTCTGTAACTTGTACGCCCCCAACTCATCCCAAATCCCTTTCCTTATAAAAGTATTGTGACGCCTGCAGGCCTTCTCCGGCTTGGCACTGCTATTGGGTGGAGACTTTAATATGGTCTTCTCTGAACATGCGGACAAATTGTCCTTATTCAACGGGACCTCAAGTGCCCCCAGCTTCGCCTAGCCAGAGAATTCCACCGTTTCATTAGGTCTGCTGCCCTTTATGACCTCTGGCGCGTCCACAACCCTGCTCGGACGTTTTACTTTTATTCACACCCCCACTCTAGACGCACTCTAGAATTGATTATTTCTTTGGTAATACTGTACATTGGCTCTTAGACTACTGACTGACGCAGACATAGGCCCCATCTCCTGGTCCGACCACGCACCTGTACTGATTACACTTCTGTTCCAACTAAACGTTGCCACTGGTGGTTGAACGAGTCGCTACTCCACTCTCTGACATCCTGTAATACCCTCCGTACTCAGCTCCTGGAATACTTTAGCCATAATGTGCATTCAGTCTCTTCTGACTCCACCCTCTGGGAAGCCCATAAGTCTGTCATGAGGGGCCACTGTATAGCTCTAGCTACTCAACTTAAGAAAAATCGAAAGGCTAGGGAGGTTGCCCTGTTGGTCCGGATTCGATCTTTATCGGATCATCTGTCTCGAGCCCCCTCGGTCTCCACCCTTCGCCAATTAGTAGCTGCTAGAGTGGATCTTCGTAATCTCACTACTCAAGCGACTCAGCGCCTCCTTCTCTATAGTCGCCATCATTAATATGAGAGAGGCAACAAGGCCCATACTCTGCTTGCTGAGACCCTGTGTAACCATTGAGCCTCCTCCGCGCACAGTCTGTGATCCTCAGGGCACCCTACACCATCACCCTGATTCTATAGCATCCCTGTTTAAGGATTACTATACTAAACTATATCATCTCTCCTCCTGTGTGGGTTTGGATCCAGCCTCCCGGGATACTGCCTTACGCTGTTCTCTTGATTCCTGTCCTCTTCCTACGCGCCCAACCTCAGCGCTTAATGGCCTGAATGCTCCAGTTACTGAGGAGAAGCTTGCTAAGGTCCTTAAGAGTCTCCCGGATGGCAAGGCATCGGGCCCGGACGGGTTCACCTATCTGTACTACAAAACTTTCCATTCTGACTTGCTCCCGCACATGTGCCGTCTCTTTAACTCCTTCCTAGATGGTGCCCCTATCCCTCAGTCCATGCTTCACACCCATATCACCGTTGTCCCCAAGCCTCGTAAGCACCACCAGGATTGCTCTAATTATCGCCCTATTTCTCTCCTGAATACCGATTTAAAACTCTTCAACAAGATATTGGCTAATAGGCTTAATGTTTGGCTTCCATCTCTTATTCATAAGGACCAGGTGGGTTTCGTCCCTTGTCGTCAGGAAGGAGACAACACCAGGACTGTGGACCTAATAGATGTTGCCAACCGTTCTGCCATTCCCACCCTCCTCTTGAGCCTTGATGCCAAAAAAGCTTTTGACCGCCTTGATTGGTCGTTCATGATTGCCACCCTTGAAAAATTTGGGTTCTCTGGAGCTTTTCTTACAGCAGTCAGGACGCTATATTCCCGACCCTCGGCGGTGGTCAAACTCCATAACTCTCACTTCCATTCCCTATTCGCAATGGAATGCGTCAAGGCTGTCCTTTATTCGCCGTCATATTTGCATTGTGTATTGAGCCCCTGGCCTCCCAGTTTCAGTCCAACCCTGATATTACTGGCGTGGCAGTAAGAGACAGGGACTTTAAGACTAGCTTGTTTGCGGATGACGTCCTTCTGACCCTTACGTCTCTCCCTAACCTTCTCCAAGTGCTGAAACAGTATGGTGAGCTCTCCAGGTATAAAGTTAATCCCACCAAGACGGAGGCGTTACCCCTTAATATTTCTGATCCTACCTTGCAACTCCTTCGGTCTAACTTTGACTTCCAATGGAGGGAGCGTTCTCTCCATTACCTAGGGATCCAGTTGTCTCCCTCTAATTCCATCCTTTACTCGGTCAACTATCCTCGTCTGTTTAACGAACTCCGCTCTCTCTTGGACAAGTGGCACCCTCTTCATATATCCCTCATAGGTCGTATCACGGCTGTTAAACTGACCCTCCTCCCGAAGCTACTCTATTTCTTCTAAACACTCCCAGTTGCAGTGCCCCAATCAGAATTGCACTCCCTCCAAAAATCGATTTTTCCAGTTTATCTGGAATGGTAAGCGCCACCGTATCCCCCGCTCAGTGATGTTATCTGGCAAGAACGGGGGGGGGGGATGGGGGGGCGATCCCACATATTCTGCATTATTAATGGATGTCCCACCTACGTTGTGTTCTGTTCTGGGCTGCGCCTCAAACATACACTAAGTGGGTCGTGATAGAGAAGCTCTGGCTAGCTCCGATCCACCCTAATGCGTTTCAGTGGTCCGTTTCCCCCCCCCCCCATTCCACCCCTCTCCTCGGACCCATTTGCTTTACCCGTGCTATTTGGATGACTTGCTCTAAACTTTTCCCTCTAGCTTCGTGTCAAGACTCTCTTACCGGGCTTCCGGAGACCAATGGCTGGGATCTGTAGTGCCACAGGTAGTACACTGGAACTTGTAGTGCAGTGGTAAAAGCTGGTATCCTCAATGCAGCAGGCAGAATGCTGGAACTAGTAGTGCACTGATAATAGCTGGTATTTACAGCGCAGCAGGCAGTAGCAGGTATCCACAATGCAGCAGGCAGAATGCTGGAACTTGTAGTGCACTGGTAATAGCTGGTATCCACAGTGCAGCAGGCAGAATGCTGGAACTTGTAGTGCACTGGTAATAGCTGGTATCCACAGTGTAGCGGGCAGTAGCAGGTATACACAGTGTAGCAGGTAATATAGGACCAACTGAGATCAGTAGGCCCCAGCTCAAGGATTGTCAGAAGCAGAGTTCAAACACAATACTCAGGCACTGAGTGATCAGGTACAGGAGTTCAAATAATTATCAGACAGGAACCAAGATGGCCAAGACCAGGAAACACACAAAACGCCATCTTGCTAAGGGGCTGGTACTGGCAAAACAAAGAGTTCATCAATTAAGATCCTGACCGTGTTCCTCTATGATCTCTTTCCTGCATAATCCGCTCCTCCCGGAGGGATATACAGGGGGCTATGGTTTGGCCCTGGAGTAGGCTGGGCCTCTTCCATATTGCTGATCTGGTAGACCCGACGACTTTGGAGCTCAGGCCTTTTGACTATTTCACTTCTGTTCTACACTTGCCCACCTCTGAGTGGTTCCGCTACCAGCAAATTGCTAATTTTGTGACCTCTCGGTTTGGTTCTCTGAAGGTCTCGCTACCTACTGCATTTGAGAGAGTTTGTTGAGCTGGCACCTCCATGAGAGGCCTGATATCAGGTATTTGACGGCTCTTATCCTCCCCGGAGGGACAGGCCCCCAGTGAATATATGGTTAAGTGGTCTGGGGCTCTGGGTAGACAGTAGGACAATGGCAGATTATTTGGTCCTGTGCAGCCAAATCTTCGATGCGCGTAACTTTCCGGGAGACCCAGTACAAGCTACTCATGTATTGGTACCACACCCCTGCCTTGCTTCATTCTCTCAACCCTAGCATTCCCTCTCTTTGCTGGCGTTGTCAGGTAGGGGTGAGTACACTGTACCATGTTTTCTGGGAGAGCCCACGAATTAGCCCCTTCTGGATGTAGGTCAAGTCCTTTACGGATGTCCTCTTTTTACAGGGTGTTCCTTTGGATCCCCTCATTTATTTGCTTAATCTCCCCCACAGACATCTTGGCAAACAGACCTCCAAATTATTTTATTCTTTTATTATTTGTTCTTATGTACTGCTGCCAAAACTCTGATTGCTCTCCATTGGAAGAAAACCTCCCCTCCTACTGGTTCAGAACTCATCGCTTGCTTTAAGGATGTCCATAATATGGAGTTCCTGACTGCCTCCCTTAATCATAATGCGGAGGCCTTCAATGCTGTGTGGTCGTCTTGGGACGCATATTGTATTCTACATGGCCTTTGCTCTCTCCCCCTCCCCCTTCTCCCCCCCTCTCTCCCCATCTCCTTTGTTGTCTCCCCCACCATACTTTCAGTACTGTTATTTGACAATTTTTCTATTTGGTTATCTCACTTTTATTTGGCATTTCTGTTTCTATTCTTGTGTATTGTGTTAAAATTTCAATAAAAATTACAGTTTAAAAAAAAAACTTGAACAACTTGAAATATATTCGGGATGAATCTGGATTGTTGAGAGCCTATTCAACTGACTGTACCCAAAAGGAACCACCTGAAGATGAAACATAACAAGTCTTCAAAGTTTTTCCTAACTGTAATAGTGGCATAAAAAGCACAAAGAAGGCTGGGTGGTCTCATGTTGTTGTTTTTTTTATCTAGTAAACTTTTTCCTATATTTACTCTTTTAAAATTCTCAGGAAAAAATGTATCAGAACATAAACCAGTGACTTTTCATTGGTTTTTGTTGTCTTCTGTGATAAGGTATCATGCTGCAGTAGTTTAACCAACTGTAGAAATTTGGGTTTACTCTGCTACATCTTTATGTCTTAATTTATAAGCTGGTCCCAAACAAGATATGAAAAAGCTCATCAATAACTCCTTTCTAAATTTGAATCCTCTTGTGTAATTCAGGCATAGATTGCTAAAAATATATTGATCTTTAAAGCTTTATACTGTGCCTCATGCCAGCTTTGAGTCTGCAGCTCATCCAACCTCACCCCTATGACTGAGAAAGCTTCAGCAAAGAAACCTCATCTTTCAAAAGTGTAACATTTAATCTGTCTTCAGCAGCGCTAGTCATATTGGAAAAACACTGTTCATGTTCATCTTATATTCCCTTGGTAGAATTCAAAGTTGTGTTATATAAACACTATCAAGTTTTGAAGATTGTTTTTTTAGCAAACTGGTCCAAAATGTAAGGATAGCTACTTTTGGATCCATCATGAAATATTCCTGCCTCAGCAGCTTTGTAACATTTCCTGTTGAAACTTGACTTGTCAACTTAAGAAATATAGTATTTCACTTTCTGTAAATTCTCCAAAAGCCAAACAAGTGTAGAACAATAACTTGTCCGTGAAATGCGTATGAGAAGTAAATGTTTTGTTTGATTATCTATAATTAACCCTTATGTGACACAGAAATTTTTCATTTCTGTTTTCATTTTTACTTCCTGCATTCCAAAAGCCATAACTTTCGCATTTTTTCGTTTACGTAGTCATATGAGAGCTTGATTTTCGAGTGACAAATTGTACTTCAAAATGGTACCATTTATTATTCTGTACAATATACTGGGAAGCGGGACGAAAATTCAAAATTAGGTGGAATTGAAAAAAAATGCAGTAAAGCCATTTTCTTACGGGTTTTCTTTTTACTGCTTCCACTCTGCGGTAAAAATGCTATGTTAGCTTTATTCTTTGGGTTGGTACGATCACGGTGATACCAAATTTATATAGTTTTTTTCATGTTTTAATAACTTTACAAAAATTTGAAATTTTGAAGAAAAAAAAAATTCTTTGAATAAAGAGGGACGAATGAATCCTTTAGCCAAATTCTCATCGATGTATGTTTTGAGATCCTTCAATTCTGGTCTTGCTAGTGGATAAATGCTGCCGAAAGGTATAACTGCACCTGGCCAAAGCTCTATGGGGCAATCATATGGACGATGTGGAGGAAGTTGATCTGCTTTCTTCTTATCACAGACATCAGAAAAGCTCTCATAAATAGGAGGTAGGCTCAGAACTGGATCTGGATCTTTTGTCTCCATAGTATCAGGAGGTAGGCTCGGAACTGGAGCTGGATCTTGAGTCTCCATAGTAGTAGGGGGTAGGCTCAGAACTGGAGCTGGATCTTGAGTCCCCATAGTAGCAGGAATGTGTTTCCCTGGAAAATGTATCTCCATTGTTTCCCAGCGTTCAGAGGTAGAGTTGGCTCTGAAACAACTGACTCAGAGTCAGAGAAATCACATTCAGCAACTGCTGCAGTGGTTCTAAGTGGATGATTAGGACAGTTCATAAGGAAGTGACCTGATCCACTACAGTACAGGCACAAGCCTCCTCGAAGCCTATGTTCCTTATGGTCCTTACTCTGACGCCTGTAGCAGTTACAAGTCATCAAAATGGCAAATTTTTCTATAAAACCATTGCTTTTTGCAATATAACCGCCATGTGTGTCTAAAAACCATGCACAAGCACCTTTCCTCCCCAAAAAAGGGTATTTTATGAAGTGTTTTAAATATTAAAAGCGAGTTTCAGCACAATGTATGGTTAAACTCTATCAGGTATTCCCTGCTTACCATCCGTTTCTCCATAGACATACATGTCACTTTCACTTTGACATACACTACCGTTCAAAAGTTTGGGGTCACCCAGACAATTTTGTGTTTTCCATGAAAACTCACACTTTTATTTATCAAATGAGTTGCAAAATGAATAGAAAATATAGTCAAGACATTGACAAGGTTAGAAATAATGATTTTTATTTGAAATAATAATTTTCTCCTTCAAACTTTGTTTTCGTCAAAGAATGCTTCATTTGCAGCAATTACAGCATTGCAGACCTTTGGCATTCTAGCTGTTAATTTGCTGAGGTAATCTGGAGAAATTTCACCCCATGCTGCCAGAAGCCCCTCCCACAAGTTGGATTGGCTTGATGGGCAATTTTTGCGTACCATACGGTCAAGCTGCTCCCACAATAGCTCAATGTGGTTGAGATCTGGTGACTGCGCTGGCCACTCCATTACAGATAGAATACCAGCTGCCTGCTTCTTCCCTAAATAGTTCTTGCATAATTTGGAGTTGTGCTTTGCGTTATTGTCCTGCTGTAGAATGAAATTGGCTCCAATCAAGCGCTGTCCACAGGGTATGGCATGGCGTTGCAAAATGGAGTGATAGCCTTCCTTATTCAAAATCCCTTTTACCTTGTACAAATCTCCCACTTTACCAGCACCAAAGCAACCCCAGACCATCACATTACCTCCACCATGCTTGACAGATGGCGTCAGGCACTCTTCCAGCATCTTTTCAGTTGTTCTGCGTCTCACAAATGTTCTTCTGTGTGATCCAAACACATCAAACTTCGATTCGTCTGTCCATAACACTTTTTTTTCAATCTTCCTCTGTCCAATGTCTGTGTTCTTTTGCCCATATTAATCTTTTCCTTTTATTAGCCAATCTCAGATATGGCTTTCTCTTGGACACTCTGCCCTGAAGGCCAGCATCCCTGAGTCGCCTCTTCACTGTAGACGTTGACACTGGTGTTTTGCGGGTACTATCTAATGAAGCTGACAGTTGAGGACCTGTGAGGCGTCGATTTCTCAAACTAGAGACTCTAATGTACTTGTCTTGTTGCTCAGTTGTGCAGCGGGGCCTCCCACTTTTCTTTCTACTCTGGTTAGAGCTTGTTTTTGCTGTCCTCTGAAGGGAGTAGTACACACTGTTGAAGGAAATCTTCAGTTTCTTGGCAATTTCTCGAATGGAATAGTCTTCATTTCTAAGAACAAGAATAGACTGTCGAGTTTCACATGAAAGTTCTCTTTTTTCTGGCCATTTTGAGAGTTTAATCGAACCAACAAATGTAATGCTCCAGATTCTCAACTAGCTCAAAGGAAGGTCAGTTTTATAACTTCTCTAACCAGCAAAACTGTTTTCAGCTGTGCTAACATACTTGCACAAGGGTTTTCAAGGGTTTTCTAAACATCCATTAGCCTTCTTACACAGTTAGCAAACACAATGTACCATTAGAACACTGGAGTGATGGTTGCTGGAAATGGGCCTCTATACACCTATGTACAGTGCCTTGCGAAAGTATTCGGCCCCCTTGAACTTTTCAACCTTTTGCCACATTTCAGGCTTCAAACATAAGGATATAACATTTTAATTTTTTGGTGAAGAATCAACAACAAGTGGGACACAATTGTGAAGTGGGACGAAATTTATTGGTCATTTTAAACTTTTGTAAAAAATAAAAAACTGAAAAGTGGGGCGTGCAATATTATTTGGCCCCTTTACTTTCAGTGCAGCAAACTCACTCCATAAGTTCAGTGAGGATCTCTGAATGATCCAATGTTGTCCTAAATGACTGATGATGATAAATATAATCCACCTGTGTGTAATCAAGTCTCCGTATAAATGCACCTGCTCTGTGATAGTCTCAGGGTTCTGTTTAAAGCGCAGAGAGCATCATGAAGACCAAGGAACACACCAGGCAGGTCCGTGATACTGTTGTGGAGAAGTTTAAAGCCGGATTTGGATACAAAAAGATTTCCCAAACTTTAAACATCCCAAGGAGCACTGTGCAAGCGATCATATTAAAATGGAAGGAGTATCAGACCACTGCAAATCTACCAAGACCCGGCCGTCCCTCTAAACTTTCATCTCAAACAAGGAGAAGACTGATCAGAGATGCAGCCAAGAGGCCCATGATCACTCTGGATGAACTGCAGAGATCTACAGCTGAGGTGGGAGAGTCTGTCCATAGGACAACAATCTGTTGTACACTGCACAAATCTGGCCTTTATGGAAGAGTGGCAAGAAGAAAGCCATTTCTCAAAGATATCAATAAAAAGTCTCGTTTAAAGTTTGCCACAAGCCACCTGGGAGACACACCAAACATGTGGAAGAAGGTGCTCTAGTCAGATGAAACCAAAATCGAATTTTTTGGCCACAATGCAAAATAATATGTTTGGCATAAAAGCAACACAGCTCATCACCCTGAACACACCATCCCCACTGTCAAACATGGTGGTGGCAGCATCATGGTTTGGGCCTGTTTCTCTGCAGCAGGGACAGGGAAGATGGTTAAAATTGATGGGAAGATGGATGGAGCCAAATACAGGACCATTCTGGAAGAAAACCTGTTGGAGTCTGCAAAAGACCTGAGACTGGGACGGAGATTTATTTTCCAACAAGACAATGATCCCAAACATAAAGCAAAATCTACAATGGAATGGTTCACAAATAAACATATCCAGGTGTTAGAATGGCCAAGTCAAAGTCCAGACCTGAATCCAATTGAGAATCTGTGGAAAGAGCTGAAAACTGCTGTTCACAAACGCTCTCCATCCAACCTCACTGAGCTCGAGCTGTTTTCCAAGGAAGAATGGGCAAGAATTTCAGTCTCTCGATGAGCAAAACTGATAGAGACATACCCCAAGCGACTTGCAGCTGTAATTGCAGCAAAAGGTGGCGCTACAAAGTATTAACTTAAGGGGGCCGAATAATTTGGCATGCACCACTTTTCAGTTTTTTATTTTTTACAAAAGTTTAAAATATCCAATAAATTTCGTTCCACTTCACGATTGTGTCCCACTTGTTGATTCTTCACCAAAAAATTTAAATTTTATATCCTTATGTTTGAAGCCTGAAATGTGGCAAAAGGTTGAAAAGTTCAAGGGGGCCGAATACTTTCGCAAGTCACTGTAGATATTGCATTAAAAACCAGACGTTTGCAGCTATAATAGTCATTTACCACATTAACAATGTATAGAGTGTATTTCTGATTCATTTAATGTTATCTTCATTGAAAAAAACTGTGCTTTCGTTCAAAAATAAGGAAATTTCTAAGTGAACCTAAACTTTTGAACAGTAGTGTAACTTCGGCTGTGTTTGCCTTAGAGAGCTAGAAATTTGATAGATTAGTTCTTAGGAACCCTACAGATATTCTACACTCTGTT
Source organism: Leptodactylus fallax (assembly GCA_947044405.1). Lineage (NCBI taxonomy): Eukaryota > Metazoa > Chordata > Amphibia > Anura > Leptodactylidae > Leptodactylus > Leptodactylus fallax. Next base: position 1,597,633 of record CAMRHE010000141.1, read on the forward strand.
TTAAGCCAGTGTAAGGTAGCTTGTACCAAACTTGTTCGAAATTAATCTTGGATCCGGGCCACCTGAACCCTAAATGAAACTGTTGGCAGCGGATTAATCTTTGACTGTCCAGGCGTTCAACAGTAAACAGATATTTATTGAGAACAAGAATAATACACTGTATTCTGTAATTTATGATCTCAGCTAATTGTCTGTGAGCTCCATGTGCTCTGCTCTATGCTCTATGCTGTAGCTACAGGAAACAGAGAGGAACTTCCAGGTTTTGTTACTCTAGCCCCCACCTTTTTAACAGCGCTTTATTAACAACTTAACACTATGCCTAGAGACAGAAGCTTATGCAGTTATAAACATATAAACAGAAGTTGTTGCAATACAGGCAATAATAAACATTATTCCAACACCCCCACTCAACATCTACTTATCTAGTTAGTCCCATTGTGGTTCTGAACTCTTCGAACTTGGTTCTTGGCAATGGCTTTGTCATAATATTAGCCACCATCTTGTCAATTTCGCAATAAACAAATTCGATGATACCACGTTCTATCAAATCATGCAGGTGGTGATGTTTAACGTCAATGTGCTTGGTTCTTGCATTGATCTTTTCACTGCTTGCAAGTTTAATGCATCCTTGGATATCTTCATACATCGTCGTTGGCTGAGTTGACGGCTTGCCAAGATCCTTTAACAACTGGTTTAGCCAAATGATCTCTTGACTTGCGTAGGCCGCAGACAAATATTCTGCTTCTGTAGATAATAAGGCAACAGATACCTGTTTTCTGCTGGACCAAGAGATAGAACTTTCTCCAAACTTGAACAAGTACCCACTTGTTGACTTACGATCACTTGAATCACTAGCCCAATCTGCATCCACATAGCCTGTGAGTTTAGATCTCCTGTTGAAGACATTCTTAAACTTATGTCTTGAGTTTCTTTCAAATATCGGAGAATTCTCTTAACAGCATTCCAGTCTCTTTGGTGCGGTTTTTCCACATGTCTGCAGAGAATACCCACTGCTACTGCGATATTTGGTCGAGTCATAGTTGTTATGTATAGAAGTGCCCCCACTACCTGTCTGTATTTCTCATTGTTTGGTAATAGATCATCTTCTCCTTCCAATCTTAGGTAGGATGACTCCATTGGGGTTGATATACCTTTTGTTTCTGACATTCCAAACTGGTTAAGGATTGAGTTGATTTTTGTACTTTGGCTTAGAAGAAAACTTCCATCTTCTTCTCTCTGGATCTGGATACCTAAATAATATGTAACAATTCCAAGGTCTTTTGTTTCAAAATGCTGACTCAGAATTTCAGTCATTTTTGCAATTTCTGTTTCTTCTTCATGTACGACAATCACATCGTCTACATATAAGAGAATATACATCCACTTTGCATCTGTACACTTTGTGTATAGGCATGGGTCTGCTTGACCGCTCTTAAATCCTTCTTCCAATAAGACTTTATTTTGGTATTCCATGCTCTTGCCGATTGCTTAAGACCATAGAGAGATTTTTGTAGTTTACAAACGAGGTTTTCTTCACCTTTTCTGATATAACCCTCAGGTTGAGTCATGTACAAATCCTCCTCAATGTCACCATTTAGAAAGGCAGTTTTGATATCCAAATGTCTGACAGACATCCTTTGTATAGCAGATACAGCTAATAGAGTCCTAAATGTGGTCTGCTTAGCAACTGGAGAAAATGTAGCGTCATAATCTTCACCATACTTCTGAGAATATCCTTTTGCGACTAATCTTTCTTTAAATCTGTGAACTTTGCCTTCAGAATCATATTTGGTCTTAAACACCCACTTACACTTTATTGCTTTATTGCCTTGTGGTAGTTTGATGATTTTCCAGGTTTGAAGTTGATGAAGCGATTTCATTTCCTCATTAGCAGCATTAATCCACTTCGTTTTTTCATGGGCAGGTAGTCGTTGCATTTCATCCCATGACTGTGGCTCTAGTTCGGGTAGTGTTTTAGCAATGTAGGATAGACGCTTAGCTGGTATTCCCTTGTTTGAGCTTGACGATCTTCTTATTTCAGGTTCACTTGATGTTTCTGTTGCTTCTTCAATGGTTGAAGAATCTAACCAAACTTCTACATCTTTCTCTTTGTCATTTTGTAACTGTGACTTAGGTTGTTGTTGCTTCATCTGGACTACTGGTATGATGTCATAAAACTTGAGCGAGACGACGTTCTCATCAATCATTACATCTCTGCTTATTGTGATCTTGTTCGTTTCTGGGTGCAGGATTCTATATCCTTTCTGGGTTTCACTGTAGCCCACCAGGATACTTTCTTTGGCATGGGATTCCCACTTGGTACGTTTTCCTTAGGGACATGCACAAATACTTTACTTCCAAATACTCTTATGTGTTGTAGATTAGGCTTTTTGCTGTTCCATATCTCAAATGGAGTTTTCTCTGTAGCTTTACCTGGTAACCTCTTTTGAAGATAGCATGCTGTCATGATTGCTTCACCCCAATATGTTGTAGGAAAATCTGCGTCAAATAGCATACTTCTTCCACTTTCACAGAGTGTCCGGTTTCTTCTTTCCGCTACACCATTTTTTTCCGGATTGTATGGTACAGTGGTCTGAAACACGATTCCATTTTTCTTTAAAATGCTTTGTGTCTCACTGCTTGTATATTCAGTTCCATTATCTGCACACAGGATTTTTGGCATTCTCCCAAATTTGTTATATACTTCTGCTAGATATGTTTCAAGTTTCCCTGGGACTTCATCTTTGCTGTGAAGTAGATTGACAACCGTATATCTTGAATAGTCATCGATAAATGTGAGAAAATATCTCTTCTTTCCAGGAGTTAGAGTATTCATTGGACCACAAACATCAGTATGTATTAAATCCAGTGGCTGTTCTGATTTTGTAGTACTATTCTTAGGAAAAGATTTTCGGGACATTTTTCCTTTAAGACAGCTTGTACACTTCATTGTCTGATTACACTGATCAATTGTAATGCCTTCAGCAAGTTGTTTTTGAACTAACTTTCTTATCGCTTCTGGGTCTCTATGTGCAAGACGCCTGTGCCATAGATGGATACAATTTGTGTGTTGTTCTTGTTTAGCAGTATATGCGTTTTCTTTGGACTTTAACTGATATAGCTCATCTTTGATCTTTCCCTTTTTGAGATGATGCAGCCGTTATCTTTAAATGTAACTTAATTTCCTTGTCTTATAACAGATTGCTTTCAAGGCTAGGTACATATAGCACGTCTTTTACTGGGATCTTTCTGCTTTGTGTTGGGGAGACTTGACAATCAATTTAACCATCCCCTATTCCCTCTGTATTCATATACTGACCATTAGCCAAAATCACTTTCTCTGACTTACTTTGGTTAAGGTTAGAAAAGAAGTTTCTGTCATTGGTCATATGACTAGTTGCTCCAGAATCTATACACCATGCATGCTTGGATGTACTTGCATTAATGGTAAAAGCAGTTTCAGTACGTGAATTGTGTTTTTCTTCAGTGATGGCACTTTTAACCCTTTGATGATTTTGCTTTTTCAGATGATTCATCCTAGCTTTCCAGACTCTGCAGTCAGCTTTTAGATGCCCTGTCTTCTTGCATACAAAACACTCACGTGTTTCTTTTAAATTACTTTTATTTTCGGGTAGAGCTTGGGCTTTTAAAACGGATTCTGCTTTAGATACCCCATCGCTGCTTACACTCTCTGTCTTCCGCTTGTATTCATCTATAAGCTTTCCTCTGACATACTCCAGTGTGAGCTCATTATCTGGGCGCGCATCTAGTGTGGTTACAAGCGTGTCATAGCTTTCTGGAAGACCGCTTAATAGTAGTGCAGCAATATGTAAATCTTTGAGATCTTCTCCAATGCCACGTAAGTGCTCCACAATTTCTAAAGTGTTTCTTATATAGTCCTGCATATCACTGTTCCTATTTAGCTTAGACTGGTACAGCTTTCTCATTAGATATAGCTTATTGCTGAGATTTATCCTTTCATGCACTTTCTGCAGCTGCTCCCACATTTCCTTTGCAGTGTCAGATTTGCATACATGTACAATCTGATCATCATCTATGCTGAGGGATATAGTGCTTTGTGCTTTCTGATCCTTCTCTATCCAGTCATCTGTTACTGGGTCAGGTTTAGACTCCTGTGTGTAGTTCCACGTACCTTCTCTTATCAGCAGCATCTTTATCTTGAATTTCCAGGATTGATAGTTCTGATTATTCAGCTTTGGCACTGTGAACTTCATAGAGTTGCTGCTGGTGGCCATCTTGGATCACTTGTTTTCCTTTCTTTCTGTGTCTCTGGGTATCTGGGGTTATCTGGGCCCATAACCTGTTGGCAGCTGATTAATCTTTGACTGTCCAGGCGTTCAACAGTAAACAGATATTTATTGAGGAACAAGAATAATACACTGTATTCTGTAATTTATGATCTCAGCTACTTGTCTGTGAGATCCATGTGCTCTGCTCTATGCTCTATGCTGTAGCTACAGGAAACAGAGAGGAACTTCCTGGTTTTGTTACTCTAGCCCCCACCTTTTTAACAGAGCTTTATTAACAACCTAACACTATGCCTAGAGACAGAAGCTTATGCAGTTATAATAATAATAATTTTTATTTATATAGCGCCAACATATTCCGCAGCACTGTACAATTTGTAGGGTTCAAGTACTGACAAAAAAGATACATTACAAAGAAATATTCAATTCACACACTGGGACTGAGGGCCCTGCTCGCAAGAGCTTACAATCTATGAGAGTTCTAAACATATAAACAGTAGTTGTTGCAATACAGGCAATAATAAACATTATTCCAACAGAAACAAATCTTGAATGCTTTGCATATCTTTACAGGCTACCAGTACACAGAATGAAGCAATAAGGAACAAGTGAATAAGTGGTGAGGGAAACGGATATCCTTAGTAAGATATAAGTTTCTTATATTCACCTGTACTATTCATTTACGAAAAGTTAATTTTAACTGGAGGTATGCTTTTAGAAAGAGACGAGGAATCTAAAATTATTCAGACTGGTGTATCTTCACACAAACACTAGAGCCTCAAAAGGCATAAGGTTTTACATCAATCTTATATAGTAGGCTACAGGTCATCTGCCACACTTTACGGTGGCACCTGGTCTACAAAAGATGCTGTGATTTTATCTAAATATTATCACACGGACAAAAAACAGTCTTTTCAACATTCTGCATGTTATGCAGATAAGTTATTCTTGGACTGACAGTCCACTACATACCTTGGCTGTTTGTTGATATAATGCTATAGTAAGTTGTGAAAAGTGCCCTAGCCAAAACTTCATCACTTAATTTTCCAAGACCGAGTCAAATGCACACATTTTTGTCTTGCATGGACTGTAACCAGACCACTGAAAATGTGTATTTCTCTATGATATAACTTAAATATTTATCTAATTTAACATTCATGCTTGGCTTCTTTTCTGATCTTAACAGAATTATGAGCTCTGCTTAAAATATAAATTCAAAATTGAAAAAAAAATATGCTGCATTGCGAAGAAAATTTGGTTACTCAGACAACCTTTAACATGTACCTGCCTGCTAAAAGGTCCTAAAGTGCTTGAAAACCAGTCAGCACCATATTGTATTGCAAAATGCAGAAAAGAGGTATAGAAAGAAGATTTTAGCATTATTCATTATTTATGAAATGCCATCATATTCCATAGTGTTAAACAATACATTTGAGGATAAAACATCATGGACTGATATCAACTTAGGCTATGGTCACACTAGCGTTGTGTAACCTTTCGGGGACTCCGTCCCCCATTCCGCTTAAAATATGTAGAGAATAAAGTCCTGGAAGCAATGTTAACTTTTTAAGCTGACGGGAAAGAACGGAAACTCAAACGTTAGTGTGAACCTAGTATTAGAAATATACTGTTCAGCTACATAGTTGAGAATGAGTCCCAAAGCAAAGGTTAAAATGTGGATGCTAAGTTCACATCTGCGCTCGAGTTTCTGTTCTTCAGGTCCGCTTGGGGAAACCCAATCCGCTTAAAAAGTGGTTACCCGCGGAAACCCATGGACCCTATAGACTATAATGGGGTCCGCCGGGTTTCCGCCCGAAAATGCGGAGAGAAAAGTCCTACTTGCAGGACTTTTCACTCCGCATTTTTCAAGCAGAACGGGGGACAGAATCCCTGAACAGTCACACTGCAAAGGTGTGAACCCAGCATAACAAAAACATATAAAATATAAAAACTATTTCTGGTGATTGTATAGATTTACAATTATACAATTGGGTCAAAAATTACATATCCTACAGCAGGGGTCAACAACCCCCAGCACGCGTGCCAAGAATGGCACGCAAGGCTTATTTCCCTGGCACGGGCAGCCCGTGTCCTCACCCAGCAGTTTCAATCGGACCAAACACAGCCGAAACAAAACTGCTATTATTATACTGCAGTAAACGCATGTATCCTAAAGCATCTGGTGGCAGCACTTCTGTGTTATGGTTTGTGGTATATGACTTTAGTTTAGGGGTCGTCAGTCTTTGATTTTTTAATTAAAATCGGCACGCCGAACAAAAAAGGTTGCCTACCCCTGGTCTACAGTATAGTTATGCAGTTGCAGTCACAGTTATTTGTCTTTGTGTTAACTTGTAGTTTAATTAAAATATTATATTGGAAGTTAAATCATCTACACTGATCCAGTGGTTTAATGAAGACATCATTTTAGGTGAAATTAATCAATCAATGTGTAACCATAAGTCAATGAGACAATTTCAATAATCCAGTTTGCCAGCTTCTAAATCAATAAGATTTTAATTTATTTAAAAGTGAAATCTTTTTAATTTACACTTGTAAATTATCTGTTGAACTGAAGGATTGGTAACCATTTTTACAGATGAGCAGTGGGGTCACCAGTAATAATGATGGTATTTTGGATACAAAAAGAACCTGCTAAACATTGTACTGAATAATTACAATCCTGTATCGTTCAGCTGCCTTATAGAGAACTGAAACTCTTTTGCTCAGTATTTTATAAATAAATAAATAAATAAATAAATAAATAAAACGTACCCTTTAATTTTAGGTACACTCATAGACAAAAAAAATGCACCCATATGCACACAGTTATGTTTCAGGAAGATATGTAAAAGATTACAGGCATGGCCTGCACAAGAAAGTGTAAGGTCTGGTGCCCACGTGGTGTAAACGCAGCGGTTTGGTCACGGCGGAAATGGCACAGCAAAAACTGCAGCGTTTTACAGTCCCTGCCAAGTGGAATGCGAATCCTATCCACACATTGCAAAAAATTATGCGCTGCGGAAATGCTGTAATTTCCAAAACTGTTGTGTTTTTGGAAATCGCAGCATGTCAATTATACCTACGGAAACATCGGTGGTTTCCCTATAGGTATAATTGAAGCAGAAAGTCCGCTGCAGAAAACTCTGCTGAGTTTCTGTGAAAAGTGCTGTGGAAAAAATGGTGATGCGTTTCAGCCGCTGTTTTTACTGCAGCGTTTTTTCGCTGCGGCCCTCTACATGGGGCCTTAGCCTAAAAGTGCTTCCCCTGCTACCCTTTAAAAAAGCTCTCAGAGGCTACTTTTGGGTATTGTACCTCTTGGAGAGAGATCACTGACTATTCATGCCTCTATGAGACATTCGAAGACATTTTGCTTAGTTGACAAACTTTGGGGCATATCATTGGACTGAGACAAATAGTATGGTCATTTTGATGATTTGACCACTAGCTAAGCCTCTCTGATTTTATCTGTTAGAAGGTGTTGGAAACAGTGATTACATGAGGGCACTTAGGGAATAGGCTCCAGACAGCTCAGAAAGACCACCAGTAGAGAGAACTGTTTGACCAGCTTCCACAGTTTCCTTTTCCACCATTCAGACACTGAGGACTCCTTCATTGCATAGCCCTGCCATTTATGCTCAGTCCATTTCCAGTCGTTTAGCAGAAGGAAATTTGTTGTCTCAGGTTGCCCATTATGTGTCCTGCTATTGAAAGCCAACCACAGCTGCCTTTGTTTGTAGTTTTGTCATGAACAAGAAACCTGGACTGTCACGGACTGGAACCGTATTGTCTTTAGTGATGGATCCAGGGTTCTGCTTGGTGATTGCTTCCAATGGTGATTGTGGTCACATGTAGAAGCCTCGTGGTGAGTACTTTAATCCTGCATTTGCTGTGAAGCAACACACTGATCATAGTCAGTCACCTCTAGCAGTGAAACAATGGAAACTAACAGGTCAGCTATATGTGCACTACATCCTGCAACCGTATATGTTACCTCTCATGGCAGAGATTCCAACTGGCATTCTACAGCAGGATATTGCTCACCCACAGACAGCAAGGATTTCCCAGGAGTGTCTCCATCAGATAGCAACACTTCTTTGGCCTGCCTAGTAGTCAAATTTATTGCCAATTGAGCATTTATGAGACCAGATGGTATATTAGCTTTGACAACCTTTGAGTGTGCAGACTCTACTAGACCAACTGCAAGATCTGTGGGCAAATGTGTCATAGCATACCATACAGAAACTGTATGCTTCCAAGCCCAATCGTATCTCATCTTGAGATAGAGAGGTGACAGGGTACTAGAGCCCTTTCTTCAATTGTACAGTTTTCCCCAATAAACGTATCCTTACACTTACATACATCATCATTACATTCACACATATTTTCACATATAAAGTTTAAATCGATTCCATCAATTCCTTGCATTTTTTTTGTCTATGTATATAAAACTAAAAGGAAAAGAAAAGGGTTTCAAGTTCGTAGGGGCTCTGCCCAATGAACCTTATTTTATATAAGACCTCAACACTGACTTATAAAAGATGTTAATATTGCCTCTCCAACCTGTTTTGCCAGAAACCAGAGTCCACAAGAGACTTCAGTTTAGAAGAACCTGAATTTCAGCAACTTAGTGTCCTTGTAATTTCCTGCAAACATTTTGAGAAGGCAATATTAACATCTTTTATATGTCAGTGGCAGCATTTATATTGAAACTGTGTGGACTGCTTTCATAATGTGAGAAAAAAATTGTCTATGTTGGCATCATTTTTTGAGTTTTATTTTTATGCCTTTCTTTATGGTATTAGTGATATGTTACATTTGTCAGCAGGTCAGTATGCTTATATTTAGTACCCAATTTATATAATTGTGTTCATGTTTTAATACTGTTATGCAATATCAATGGTATTTTTTTAAAGAAATCATGTTTTAGTGTTATCATTTTATGAGCGCCCTAACTTTTCTATTAAAGTGCTTTGTGAGGGTTTGTTTTTTGGACATGAGTTATAGTTTTAATCGATACTATTTTAGGGGTTCATGCACCATTTCTATTCATTTTTTGGGAGGCACTGTGGCCAAAAATAAGATATACTGACATTTTTATGGGGTTTTATTGTTATGTTGATTTCCTTTTGGTATTAGTGACATATTAACTTTATTCAGTGGATCAGTACAAATATAGCAGTACCAAAAGTGTATATTTTTTTATTATTTACATCTATGCTACAATTTTTTTTTAATGAGGCTTTTGTGTAGCCATTTTCTATGGGCCATAACTTTTTTATTTTTCTGTTAATGTAGATGTGTGAGTCCCTTTATTTGTTTGATGCGTTTTTGGAATCAATATGACTTTTTAATAGCTTTTTTTGAGACGAAATAAACAAAAAACAGCAATTCCATCACAGTCTCACCAGGCATAATAGATCACGTGACAGTTGTATAGTTATGATCGTTATGGACATGTTGATACCCGTTATATAAAGGTATTTTGCCTTTTTTATTTTTTTATTTTAGTTAAAGTCTTTATTTAAGACTTTGTAGAATTACTTTTTTATTTTTCCAAAAACTTTTTTACTTTCTTTTTTAATTCTCTTTGAGTCTTACTATAGTACCTATCATTTTTATTTTTATATATTACCATTGCCACCGCAAAGATCAAACACGAAGGGCGTTGCCTGGCCTCCAGGTGCCATGGCAACCATTGGCCCACTGAGATCACCCAACATGGGATTCCAATGGCTGAAAGAGAGAGTCCTCTCCCTCTGTCAACCACTTAGAGGTCACAGTCCTATTAACCGAGGCATCTGCCACATCCTGGCTGTTGCAGGAAGAGTCCAGTAATGCTACAGGTGGTTCCCGCTTACCTTCTGTGCCAGCGGCACCCGTGGGATGTAACTATACATCGAAATGCATTAAATCCTTTGCAATAACTATAAAGACATATTGATACTATTGTATTATAATTATTTTTGTTATATATACATTAACCTACCTGATTTCAGACAAATATTATAAAAAAAAATAAAATCATTCATATCTGCTACTGTACTCATTGAAAATAAAGCTGACTTCTGTATTTATATACTAATTATTGGGTGCATTGGATTTGTTTTTATTCCCATAGGGATCTATAAGTGAACACATTATCTTAGGTGATACAGAAAAATCTCTTCACAAGTTGAAGTTGGTTGGTTAGAAAATTCAAAAATGTTTCTGTCTACAATCAGTCACCAAATAAATATGTTCTTCTCACACAGACATACTAGACAGATTAAGCCTACATTCACACAATTGTGGTGCAAAACAGCTGTGAAAAACACGGCCATTTTTCACAGCCATTTTTTACCTGAGGGGTGCCAGTCTTCACGGATCCCTCATACATGCAATGTATAGATGGACCAGAGAAAACATACAAAAATAGAGCTTGTAAATAGCCCCCGATCACAGACAATGAAATGAATGTGAGTGTGGCCATCACACTGCAATATCCTCTGTCATGTGAATATAGTGTTACTAAAATGATCTGTGTGGGGACAATGTATAATGCAAAGTATTAATGCTGTTAGACACATTTATCGTGCATATGCATCATGTTTGGCCTTATTTGCACCAAACTAGCACTTTTCCATTTTATTGGGCATTGTGGGCATGGCTTAGGTGTTAGGAATGTGTTAGACACATTTTTGGCTTGCAATTGTTTTTAAAAAGTCATTCATTTTGCTCGTACTGACACAAGCAAAGCACCAGAACAAAAAGAATTGCTGTTTGATTGACAGATTTCTATAACTGATACAACAGGGCTGCCAGGAAGAGCTGTGCACCATCAGAATCACACAATCTAAATTGATGGTCTGCCTCTGTGGCGACCGCAGGCTGGTATTTTTAGGATGGGAAGAGACAATAATCATGGACATTCCCACCATGATAATACCGTGTTTCTCCGAAAATAAGACCTACCCCGAAAATAAGCTCTAGCATGATTTTTCAGGATTTTTGGAGTATGCTTGAAATATAAGCCCTACTACGAAAATAAGCCCTAGCTACGGTTCATTAAAAAAAAAAAGTTTCCAGACAGCTATACATGTAAAAAAGTAAATAGTATACAGCAGATCAGATACAGTAGACCCCTCATCAAGGAAAGCAGACACCCCAAAAATAATTGCACCCCCAAGAGAATCGCAAATTGACTTTAAGGGAAATATCTGCACAAGATGGCACTAGTGAGATAGTTCTCCACAACAGTAAGGGTTGACTACTGATAGTGCTGGTTTCTCACACACAGATCAGGTAGTCCCGCTGGCATGACTACATTGTGGCTGCCTCCAGTCACCAGGGGGAGCCAACTGCTACACTTGGCTGCAGTGGAACGTTGCTGCAATGGCAAGGGGCCTAAGACAGGAGTATCACAGATCTGTGTATGAGAGCCCATCCACCATTAGCACTTGCCAACTCTAAATAGTTTTGGGTGTAAGGGGGTCTGGTGAGTGGATTGTTGTTCATGGAAAAAAATAAAACATCACCTGAAAATAAGCCCTAAACTATCTTTTGGAGCAAAAAATAATATAACACCCTGTCTTATTTTTGGAGAAACACAGTAATATCCTGTTGCTGCTGGTTTTGACAAAAGGGGAACCTCACATTATTTTTATGAATTATATTTTTATTCAAATAATAGTCTGGCATAGACAAAAATCCAGCAGAGTCCACAGGATTGTGGGAACATCCTGGAAACCTAATGAAAACTAACATACACACACACAAATAACAAATGGTTAATATAACCTTCCTCCGACTCAGGGGTTATGAAGACTGGCGTTAGCAACACAAATATTCATAAATCTGCCCAACTGTGTCTAAATTTTGGCATATTTTTTTCTGCACAGTATGACATCTTTTCTGCTAAACTATGCCCTTTATGGCTAAGCCCTGCACCCTTCAGACAAGGTGAGAAAAGTGACTAAATTCTTTTTTCTTAATAAACTAGTAAATTATATGAAATGTGTCCTATTGTCTTAGATTTCCCACTTTATGGAAAAAGCAGAATTAGACTAAGGTCCCATGTAGTGAAAAACAGCTGACAAATCACATCAATGTGATACACAATGCTCAGTATATACATACATCTAGACATAAAATGTGCCTGTATCACTGCTGTCAGATAGTAGTTTAAGGCAAGAATTATACAAGAAATTTTTTGTGGGAGTTTCTCTTTTTTATACTTTTGATTTGTTTCAGATCCATTCCTAATTTTTGCTTTAAAACCAGTGGGTAATTCCAGCATAAGGGCCAAAAAGGGTATTGTATGAATGTAGATTTTATTTTATATGGGCAATATTTTACTATAGACTTTAAATGAACATCTAGCTGCAGTATTTTTCAGCTAAAATAAACAACACAGTGAAAAACAACAAAAAAAGATGCATCAAAACACTGTGTGTGAAACCAGTATATTATTGGCTTCAAATTGAGGTTTTTTTATGGCATTTTTTTTTCTCTAAAAATACATCATGTTTTCTGAATAGGTTTTTATGCAATGCATAGTTTAGTTTTTTTTGCTGTCTTTTGCTTTTTTCAAAACGCAGAATGCTTTGGTTGTGGACATAGGACCCTCATCATATGTATTATCTTTGGTAAGGGGCCACATAAATATTTGAATGAAAAGACATTATCCCTTTACACATTAGATATGTAAACATTATAAATACTGTATATAGTCAATACATTTATACTGAGATAGTCTTATCTACTTAGTGACTTTTTAACAAGAAATTGCGAAGGCAAACTTTAATATCACAACTAGGCATCTATCTGTTTACAAGAAGATGATCTTATGCTGAATAATTTATTTGCTCATTTTGCCCTTTTGTTGACATGGTAAATTAATGAAATTCTAGAAAGAAGCATTTGCCTGAAATTGTTGATGACCCTTCAAAGACTGGATATAGAGTAACCAATAAAAAGTAAACCAGACAGAATACCAGTAGGTGGTGAAATTATAGCTCATTGTAGCAATTGTCAGAATCGTCCATTAATACAGTAGTGATTTTTCCCAGGATCAGGGTAATGTAACCGCTTTCAAGCTGTGGGGAATGTATTTTTTGTTTGAGGTGTAAATATACCTCGGTTCATTAGGAGAGTACATATTACACTAAGGATGTGATAGCCGGGCTGCGGATGTTAATATTTAATTTGAGTTTGCACAATGTGTTCTGCTTGTTGGAGTGTTCCATGCAAAGGCTTTTCAGAATGCTGAGCGTTGCAATTTGCCACCTATTCACAAGCCAAACTATTGATCTTTAAAATGCTGAACATGAGCAGTCTTCGAGCATGGTTATATATTGTCCTGGGCAGTACAAGCACAGCATCTCTACCTTTTCCTTTGGCTCAATGGCTTCCTGTGTCCTTTATTAATCTGGCACTCTTATATTGTACTTCTATGATCTCTGCCATTAGAGGAGAAGATGCAAGTGTCAAAGGGAGTTTTACATTCCTTCGGAATTAATTCCATTAAAACCCACTTACGTTTACAACTCTTGTCTCTAGTTTTAAAGCCCTAATAAGTCACACCGCAGTAGAGGTGAAAGTGGCAGAATCCCAGATAGCGCTTAATTTCAGTTCAGCAATAAAAGAAATCTTAAGAGTCAGTAGGTTTTAGATGCTTAACCACATAATAATCTAACAAGTGGTTATGACTCTAGGTTACACTTGTTAAAGTCAATTAACAAATATTGTGTAATGTCATATAAACCTAAAACATCCATCACAAACCATATGACCTCTGCAGCCTCTTCCTAATGGAATCCATTGTGACCACTATTTATTCTATAAAATAACATATATCATATATAGGTTTAATGAGGTCAATACAATTGTAGTAACACCTATAACTTTTCATGTAATGAATAGAAAAGAAGGGTCAGTCAATATCAAATCATGGACTTATTTTAATTCATTTATGCTGTAAATGGATATTATGTACAATTGTACTGCACTAAATTAGAACAAGCTACACTAATAATAGTTCAGTACAAATGCAATGAAAAAGGTTGTGTAATCCGGACAATCCTTGTCCATACGACCTATTAGGCTGAAAGGGCAGTATCACACTTGTATAACATAGAGAGATATTTCATCAATCCCAAAAACCCAACATATGCAAATTTTTTATCTCTCTTCCTCCCAGTCCTTATTACAATGCAACACAACTTCTTAATTCAGCGTTATTATTAAAATTAATCCATGGACCTAAATGTTCATAAAGTTGTGCCATCTATCATATCGAATGGCTTCTATTTTTCACCCCATAAAATATTATCCATACGATATAATACTGGTTATATTAACAAAATACTGTTATTATAGTTTTTTTGCTAAATAAACCTTGGCAGCCATTAGTAAAAATTGCAGCAGTTTATGGTTATTTAATGAACATCCTGTTTGTTTAATTCCAAACAGAAAATAAATTGCAACCTGTTCAACACTAAAGGCAATATCAGATTTTTTTTTTCCAAAAAACCTTGTACATATGCTCTATGAAACACTTTAAGGTTGAGGTCCCACGTTGTGTTGCAGAAATACAGCTTTTTAGTTGCAGATTGGGCTGTGGTTTTTTTGAGCAAAGGCCAAGATTGGCTTCAAAAGGAATGGGAAATATATAGGAAGTACTTATACTTCTACCTTCTGCTCAATCCACTCCTGACTTTGGCTAAAAAAACGCAACAAGAACAGCTACAGTGGTTTCTAATAGGGAGCTCTGTCTACTACCCTAATTCTGCTGCAATTCTCTGCCTAGTTTCTAGTGAGAGTCCATCTCTCATTTATCCATATACCATCATTTTCTCTCCCCAGCATCATTCAATCTACTATAACACAAAGATATCATACCTTTTCGTAGAGGATCATACATAAAAATATTTTCAAAAAAGGTATAGCCAATAAAAATACATTCATAGTTTTTCTTCAAAAAATTGAAAATCTGAATGAACCTAAATATCTCACTAGAAGGGATCTCAATTTGTTACTATAGACTTTATCCCACTTTAGTAATTTTCCATAACTTAAAACCTAATTAACCAAAGTGAGATCTTTAGAGATCCACCATCTGAATCCTGCCTTAGGCTAAGGCCCCATGTAGTGGGTCGCAGCAAAAAAACATTGTGGGAAAAAACGTAGCTGCAACGCGTCACGGTTTTTCCCACAGCGCTTTTCAAAAAAAAGTCCACAGTTCTCTGCGTACTTTCAGCTTCCATTATAGCTTTTCCGTAGGTTTAATTGGCATGCTGCAATTTACAAAAAACACCAGCGTTTTTGAAATCGCTGCATTTCCTCTGCAGATTTTTTTCTGTAACGTGTGGATGGGATTAGCCGCAGCTAAAATGCTGCATTTTCACAAAGTGGGGCCCTGACCTTGTTGCAGATTTTGCTGTGGTTTTTAGAGCCAAAGTGGATTGAGCAGAAGATAGAAATATAAGTACTTCCTATATATTTCCCATTCCTTTTGTAGCCATTGTTGGCTTTGGCTCAAAAAAAATATAGCAAAATCTTGTGTACCCAACAGCTTTGCATGTTTAAAAGTTGAATTGTTGGTAGAAAGATTGCACTTTGACACAAGAAAGACATGCGCAGTATGTGGGTAATGGCTCCTACAACAGCAGAATAGTGGTGTAAAATGGTATTGTTTAAAAACATACTGGTGTTTATTTTCTTAGGCAAGCAACCAGTTATTTTATGGTCGGGCCGGAAACACCCAATGACAAGTTTGTACACTGCGCACTGGTGAAAAAAAAAACAATGAGCAAAAGCTTTCTTTCTTTTCTCCAAACCATCTCCAAGTCATTACTAAATTTCTAATATAAGCATGATGCGGAATACAGTGTGATAAACTATGATGGCAGAAGTCATGCTCATACGTAAGTTATACATAATACAGCGCGCCACACAAGAGAGCTCTGGAACTCGGGAGGAGACAGAGGAAAGCTACTATTATGTCAGTGTTGTTGGGAGAGATATTCGGAGAGAGGAGGATCTTGCTTCAATGCTCACCTCCCCAGAACATGGCCCCGATGCACACTTAGCTATTTTGCATAGGAAAAGATGTTTTTTTGTCAAAATAAAGCAACTATTCTACAAGCAAATGATAGCACTGTTTTCACAGTTCTGAGCACTATAAGGTTGGCTGGTTTAATAATGTTTTTAGTGCTGACAGACTTCCTTTAAGACAATATTCACACTACAAGCCTAATAGTAATATAATGCCAAACTCACAGTAGACCTCACACTGCCAACTAAGTTTTAGTCCCCACACTACCAGACTCCTTAAAATTCCCATATTGCCATTCTTACTGTAAAGTACAACATATTTAATCACATGGAACTTTTATTATTAATTATTTTATGAAAGGATTGAGGCAAAGTGCTCCTCTCGTCTCATGGTTGGTACAATGGACAGATGAAATAGGATTCTTCTTAAAATATTATTGTTACTGGATTTATTATTATGTATGTAAAAGAAAAGGACAGCAGTATGTGATTTGTCACTGTGATTTATTTCCTCTTCTTACACTCATCTGTCTGCATATTGATATGTTTTACATATACACTACA
The DNA here is from genome assembly GCA_947044405.1 of Leptodactylus fallax. Classification (NCBI taxonomy): domain Eukaryota; kingdom Metazoa; phylum Chordata; class Amphibia; order Anura; family Leptodactylidae; genus Leptodactylus; species Leptodactylus fallax. Next base: position 1,614,498 of record CAMRHE010000141.1, read on the forward strand.
TATGCTAAGCACATGCATACAAAATTAGCATAAAGAAACAGTGCCTCATTGTACAATATATTCTCCATACATTCACAGGCTGAGGAAACAGGCCAGCTAATCAATAATTAATTATAAGTCTACATTGCCTAAGAATATTTATTCTATAGGGAAATATATGACACAAGTGTTAACATTCATGTAGTGACAAGAGATGTGTGCTTGTAATGGGGCGTATGATCCTTCCTGGAGAAACAAAGGACAGTTCTACCCATTATTCATTAACTCACTAGTGACATTAATACTAATTGTATTGCTGACATTAGGCACACTCTAATTGCTGCTGATGATTCAGCTGATAATGTGGCTTCTGTTATTACGTCTAATGGCTGCGGAAGGCCTAATAACAGTACAGCAATTCACCATGATCTATAGCTAAGGCGTAAATAGGTGGATGCATCAAGTTAGTTTTTGATGTTAAATTGACAGTGACAGTCATTTTAAACACGTATCTGTTAGTGTCAATGCCTCATGCTATTTGGCTTGCATCACTGAGCTGCTTAGAGAGCTCTAACATGAAGTTACAAGCGATGACTGGAGAAAGATAAATACCTACTTTGCAGAATAAAATGTTCTCTTTAGATAATAATTCTCACTTGCCCCTTGTTAAAATTCAGTTTATCATAACTGGAATATATCTTCCACAATGTTTGCTAACATTGCAGCCACTGAAATTTCATCCTTGTGTAGTTTCTCATCACTCTCTAAAATGGGGCCAAGACCAACTCAACTAGAGATTAGCCCAATCTCTTCAGGAGACACATAGAAGTTGTATTGGGCTGCTATAGTAAGTAAATGCTTTTGCAACACCTTGGTTCTAGCAGTGTGAAGATGGCGAGCAGAGGAGGCCCAAGATTGTGTCTGCTTGCTCCTTCTATGGTCATGGTGGCTTGGCACCAAATCCTTACAGTCCCAGGGATGAGGGAATTGCACTTGAGCAATCCATGCTGCATGTCTCCCATGTGGTATTGTTTTGGGATGCCTTTGATGACTATTGTGAATGAAGTGTAGGAGACAGGATAGGAATGCTTATGTCACAGTTTACTTATTAGGTTTTCTTCTGACCGCAAGGTAACATGGAGTCACATTTACTTAAGCAAGCAGTACCTAGATCATTGGGCACTTTACAAACATGGCCAACATGCTCTTCAATCCCTCCTCTAGTTCTCTAACTCTTTCCACTGTGGTGATCTGGGTTGACATCTGGTACCTAGTCCTCTCTTTCTACCTACCCTTGGACAAATCCACGGCACATATCAGCCATGTGGGGACCAAAGTTTTCTTTCTGGTACAGTGGAGATATTCAGTAAGAAGAAGGCTTTTCTGCGAGCAGAGGTGTTTGCTGACATGGGACTGCCTGTGGTGGCCAGATGTACAACTAACTAATCTGGAAAGCTAAATGTGCTCTCTCACAAACAAAAGTGATTGCTTTATGCAGCTGTAACTTCCATTGCATTAGGTTATATTCACATTGGACATATTTTGCAATGGCAAATACCTATTGCAAGTTCACCTCAGAATTTGCTATGAAAAATAATAATAATAATAATAATAATAATAAATTTTATTTATATAGCGCCAACATATTCCGCAGCACTGTACAATTTGTAGGGTTCAAGTACTGACAAAAAAGATACATTAGAAAGAAATATTCAATTCACACACTGAGACTGAGGGCCCTGCTCGCAAGAGCTTACAATCTATGAGGTAGAGGGGATGACACAGGAGGTAGCAGGGGCGGCAACAGATGTAGCATTGCTTGTACAATGTTCAGACAATTTTGTAATAGAGTTTACTGTCATTACACATATATAAGCTGTATGAGCCGTCACCAGTCGTGTCCTTTAACGTGCAGATGGTGCCTGGACGTATAAAGCTAGTCTGATACGGCATCATATCCTGTGAGGTAATGTTGAAGCATAAACAGAGGAGGGTATGTTTTAGGGATTCTAACTACGGAAGGGTTTACATTAGGAGTTGTGATAGGCCTGTCTGACAAGATATGTCTTTAGTTTACGCTTGAAGCAGTGGAAATTGGGGGTTAATCTAATAGTCCGGGATAGAGCATTCCAGAGAAGTGGTGCAACTCGGGAGAAGTCTTGTATACAAGCGTGGGAGGTTCTGATAATAGAGGATATTAGTCTTAGGTCATTGAGTGAACAGAGAGTACGGGTTGGGCGACAGACAGAGATGAGGGAGGAAATGTAGGGAGGTGCAGCATTATGGAGAGCCTTGTGAATGAGGGTGATAAGTGAAATCACAGCAAAATGTTACATGCAGATTTTATTACAAATTTTGTTGTGGATTTGCACAAATTCCACCCTGTGTATTGCAAAGGGTGAAATCCATTGTGAAAATCTGACCAATTACAGTACAGATGCATCCCGGTAAATCTGGCCATGGCTGAAACTCAGTCGTGTGAATGTGTCCTAAGTTAGTTTATGTACAGGTATGTGTAGCCAGCCACCAGTCTGCTAGGGGGTGCAGCCAGTACCTCTGGTGGTGGAGAAGATGGCATGCAAAGTCACTGAAGGCAGAGCCAGCCAATGGTATATCAGGTACAGCAACTGGCACACACAGGAGTAAGCATGCAGACAGAAAGGTTGGCAGTCAAGAAGCTTCCTGTAGAGCCAACCGAGGAAAGCTAGCTTGGATGGGCTTGCAAAAGAGGGAGAACCAAAGATGGCTCACCTGTAGAGACTGTAAATGTTCTTGCATTCTTACTGTTATCCTTGTATCCTGAGTTTTGCCACTAAAACCATTAAGCATAAATGTTCTTCTACTCGAAACACTATGGATTTTCTGGTTGGAATTCCACAATGGATAATTTGCAGTGAATCCATCTCATGTTAATATATTCTTAAAGTTCTAATGTACCACTACCCTCCAGTTTTTTCTCTTGTTGTGTGGTGATGTCCCCATGTGATCACAGGGGCTCACACAGTCTAGCTGCACTAGTGAATAACTTATTAACATATACCATTGTGTGGTTAATAAATCATTTAAAGGGATATATTTTTGTTCTCAATTTGTGTTTACACTATACAATTTTAGAAATTTTACAATTGATTTACATCAGTTTGCTTTGCTAGGGATCTCCTATATTGTCAGCACGGACACATATGTCTATATTTGTACAATTATGAGTCTGTTCTAGAAGTAATTAGTATATGGTCCATTAACTTGATAACATATCAAACAGCAGGGCCATTTCTAACCAACCTTGCAGAAATTACTCCAGAGGAAAATATGGAACATAAACTAGACAGTTGTAAGTCCAGCCAGCCTTATACAGTATGTAAATGTCTCGCCATATTTTTTGGGTAAATTCTCTCATCATATGTATGATTGTTTTCATTTGATTTCGACGCTCACTGAATGTTCATACACTGTAGATTTGTTGCAGATATTATGTACTTGCTCAGGGGTATAAGTAAACATGGTGCTCCATAGCAAACCTTGCAATGGAGCCCAAATCTACCATGACTACCTGGTTCAGAACTTGAAAAGTGTACAATTATATTGGTCTCTTTTATACACAGTGACAATATACATAGTGATTTTACAGCACACATAATGCACACAATGATGTCATACTACAGGAATAATGCACACAGTAAAGGCACAGTACATGAATAATAAACACAGTGATGTCACAGTATGGGAATAGCATACACAGCAATGTCACAGTACAAGGATGATGCTGACTATGACAATATAGCACAGGGATAATGTACACAAAAAATATCACTGGGGGGATTAATCAAAACAGTTATGGCACTTTCGTCTCATAAAATAGTTGCAAATCTGATAGCCGTACGGGGGGATGTGCCGCACCTCATCATGAAACATGATCGCCAGCAAAGGGGATGGTAAACAGGTTATATTTTGAGGTATTATCCCCTGACTACATCTTCAGCCAGAGAGCTCTTCTAGCTGAGTTGTTAAGGGGTGCTGCACAAGCAGCAACTCTCACGGATTTGATTGAATCATCAACCAAGAATCCGGTAGACTCCAGGCATGGAGGCCAAAATTTCCTCTCTAGAAGTACCCTCGCTTAGATGTTCTTGCAGCTGAATAAGCCAATGAAACATAGATCTGGCTACGCAAGTGGACGCAATATTAGCCTTGAGAAGAAATGATGAAACCTCCCATATTTTGTGAGGAGGCTTTCTGCCTTTCGATCATTTGGATCTTTTAATTGAGTTGAATCTTTGATTGGATAATCGATTTCTTCCCAACCTTTTCCACTTGAACATCAACCTTGGGAGTCCTCCTTGCTTTAACAAAATCATGCTGATGAGATTTCAGAGGGAATGGTTATTTTTTTCTCTGGCTCTGACCACTCCACTTTGATCAGATTCTATAGGCTGTCATGTAAAGGGAAGACAAATTTTTTCTTGGTTCCTAAACCAGGAAACATTTCATCCCAAATACTCTTCACTTCCTGAATTTCTTCTGTCCCCATTGTATTCCTAACTTCTTGAAGAATTTCTGTCATTAACTCAGAGGACAAATAGTACTTATCTGCTGGACAAGAGGATAGAACAATTTCACCTTCCTCCAGAGCATCGCTGAATACAGAACTTAATTCTGGGTGGGAATCAGAGGGTATATTCAATAAAATGTCAGCCTTTTTTTAGGAAAGGGTGGACGAGGGGAGGCAAAACTTGCATCAGCTGATAGACATGATAGTAATGTCTTGACTGAATAAGTGCTTTAATGCTATCCAGGTGAGATGGCTGTTCCTCCTTTAGGATTTTCTCAGTGCAATTTTGGTATAAATGCTTTTTTGAAGAAGATGGTAATCTTGTGGAGCAGATGGCACACTTTCTGAGACTTCCCTTTCTGTTTATGAAACATATGGGGGGGGGTCATATACTGTGTGTGGGGGGGGTAAAAAAAATGGTGTCCTCAACTGTGTGTGTGGAGGGGAATAAAAAAGGGGGTCATATACTGCATGTGGGCCATAAAAAGGGGTCATATACTGTGGGGGGTATAAAAGGGGGTCATAAACTATGTGGGTGCCATAAAAAGTGGGGTCATATGCTATGTGGGGGTGTAAAAAAAGGGGTTATATACTGTGTAGGGGCCATAAAAAGGGGTCATATACTGTGTGTGGGGGCATAAGAAAGGGATCATATACTTTGGGGGTGGCGCAATAAAGGGTCCATATACTATAGGGGTTCATAAAGAGTAGGGTCATATAAAGTGGGGGGCAAAAAAAGGGGTCATATATTGTGTAGTGGGCTAAAAAAAAGGGGGTCACATACTGCGTTGTGGGCCAGAAAAAGGGGAGTCATATGCCATGTGCAGGGCCAGAAAAAGGGGGTCACATATCGTGTGGGAGGCCAGAAAAAGCGGTCATATACTGTGTGGGGGGCCAGAAAAAGGAGGTCATGTATCATGTGGTGGACCATAAAAAAGGGGGTTGTATATCATGTGGGGGCCAAATAATTGGATTTTTTTGATGGGGGCATGTCATAATCAGGGGGGGCCCATCACCCAACCAAAGATAGCTGAGTTGGGTGTATTTTTTTTTTTGGGGGGGTGCCTTTCTATAATTCGCCTCAGGCACCAGAGAGGTTAGGTTCCCCCCTGCATATACTGGTCCAGGTTACCATCAAACACAATATCATTAATCCGGGTATAGTTATGGAGGATGACACAGTCTTCGATAACCAACCTCACATTATCTGGATCTATATGAAGAGATGACCCGCCACTTGCTGCTAAGAATCCCAAAGGCACACTCCTCATACCACCTTACTCTTGTGAGACGGTAATTAAAGATACGCCTCCGATCATTCAAACCGAGCCAGGGGAATGGTCGCAGCAAATGGGAGGGACAGTCCAAAGCCTTCATCAGCCATGACAAGTCGGGACTGCTAGCTGGACCCTGATTACATGGCAGCATGGGGCAAGGGAGACAAGTCGGGGCTTCTAGCTGGACCCTGATTACGTTGTGGCAAGGAAGACAAGTTGGGCCTAAGGCCCCTTGCAGATGACCGTGGCCGTGGTTAGTGTGCTATCCGTGTATTTCACGGATAGCACACTGACCCATTCTTTGCTATGGTCCCGTACACACGACTGTGAATTTCACGGTCCCGTGTGCGGGCCAAAAGTCCGGGCCGCAACATATAGAACAGGTCCTATTCCTGTCCTATTTTGCGGCCCTTGCTTCCGTGGCATCCTCGTGTCCCCCATGTGCCGCCCATGCTTTTAATTTACGACTGGCTGGTTGCAGCATGGAAACATGGAAACACAGACCCCACGGAAACACAGCAGAAAAAAAGAACACCACATTTTACAGTATCAGCAAAGTGAAGGAGATTCTGAGTAATCCCCTCCACACACAGCAGTGGAAAAGCTGTGTTTTTGAAAAACGCAGCATGTCAATTTTACCTGTGCAAACGCTGGTGTTTTCAATATAGATTTAATAAAGGAAGAAAAACTGCAGAGAAATATGCAGCAAAATCACAATGAAAAACGCTGTGGAAAAAACCTGATCAGTTACAGACACACCGGACCATAAGATGCACTTAGGTTTTACAGGAGGAAAAAAATGTGGTACAATATTTAATAACATATGGGAGTTGTGTTTTTGCAACAGCTGCAAAGCCACGTTGACAGGTGGCCCTGCAGCTGTATGGGGGGCAGGTGTACTTTTTATGCATAGGGTATCTTTTTTTTTTGCAGGGGCCAGGTGTACTTTTTAATTATACCATTTTGGGGAATGCCTATTGCTTTGATCATGTTTTATTGAAATCAGAGGCGAAACAGCGAAAAAACGCAGTTTGGCACTTTTGATTTTTTTTTTGCCATTATGACATTCACCCTACGGGAAAAATATTCTTATAAGCCTGTAGACCGGACATTTTTGGACACAGGGATAACTAATATGTATGTGTTTCACGGCCATTTTCTACTTATATATGTATTCTAGTGAAAGGGGGTGATTTAGAACTTTTAGTTTTTTATTTTTATTTTTATATTTTTTTTAAAAACTTTTTATTTTTTTATTTTTTCTTCACTATTTTATTAGCCCCCCCTAGGAGGCTTGAACCTTCAGTCATTTGATTGCAAGTCCCATAGACTGCAATACAATAGACCAGCCTCAATAGTAATATTACTGTACTATGACAGGCCTGGGAGCTTTCATTAGGCTGTCATAGGAACAGGTCGGCTCCTGCGATCTCACCGCGCAGGAGCTGGCCTGCAATATATAAGGTACCTACTAGCCTGGGGACAATTTTAATATCTTTGGGGGAGGGAGGGGCAGGGGGGGCCCTTACAGGTAGTAATGCCCGCAAGTGGACACTGATCACAGGCATTAGCTCCAGGTCTCCACTGTGCAGAAAGCCCCGCAGGAGTGGGGCAATGCCGCAACCCCGCTCCTCCACCTCCCCACATTCGGACTATAAGATGCACCCCCCATTTTCCTCCCAAATTTTGGGGAAAAATAGTGCGTGTTATAGTCTGAAAAATACGGTATGTTCTGCAATGTGGTGCCTTAGCCTCAGCCTTTTTTTGGAGATTTTGCTGTGTTTTTTTGTGCCAAAGTCACAAGTGGATTCAGCAGAAGGGATAAGTGTAAGCGCTTCGTATATATTTCCCGTTACTTCTGTAACCACTCCTGGGTTTAGCTCAAAGAAACGCAGCAAAATCTGCAACAACAAAAAAAGCAGCTTTTCCTATAAATGCTTCCTATATATTGCCCATTCCTTTTTAAGTCACTCTTGAAATACATGGTTACTCTCAAATACATGGTGTAATATGGATAATGAACACTCATTGACAAAAAATAAAATAAAATTAATACACCAAAGTAGAAATGTCAGATTGCTGCAGCTATGTCTCAGGCAAATATGTAAATGATTACAGGTCTGGTCTGATTAGACACTGGGTCTTGTCAAAAGAGGGGGTAAGACTAAGGCCCCACGTAGCGAAATGCAGCTAAAAAATGCAGAGGAAGAAAATACAGCGAAAATGTGTTTTTTTTTTCCCGCAGCAGTTTTGACGCGTCTTTCTCTGCTTTTTTTCATCCCATTTTAAATCTATAGGGAAAATACCAGCGTTCCTGCAGCTAAAATTAACATGCTGCATTTTTTAAAAACACACGTTTTGTAAAAGGCATCTTTTTTGCAGCACTTTTTTCTGCAGTGTGTGGATGGGATTAGCCAGAATCTCATTCACCCTGTTGGTACTGTTAAATGCAGCATTTTTCTTCTGCTGTGTTTCCGCAATATTGTTGCTTCTCCTTTCTGTTAAAAACCACAGCAAAACCTGCAACAAAATCTGCAGCTTTTTCCACAATGTGGGGCTTTAGCCTAAGGCATTATACATACAGGTGTATTCAAAAATCTGTGTTGTGCATTTCTGTAATATGGTTCCATAGCTGTGTAGTGTATATTTTACAAAATTGAGACATGTCCCATCGCATTTTCACATTTTGTATTTAGAAACCTTGGTCCTCAGCAGCACTAGATTATACCCTTTAGCATGTTGCAATAAAAATGACTAGATTATCACTGGTTAGTTTTTTACATCACTATATCTACCACGAGACTTATTGGCAGATTGACTCAAGAGTTTCAGTACTGTGACTCTTCTAGCCACTTCATCATTTTACTCTGATTGCAGTTTTACATCTTTCAGTTGTCCTTGGAAGACAGGTCATTTTTCAGAGGAAATGTTGCCCTTTGTCTAGAATATGTTTTGTAATTGCTCAATGGGCAACAGCTGTAATTAGAAAGACAAGAGAAAGGTTGGGATTCAACAAACACATGTACGACATTGACACAATTGTAAGACATACAGCTAGAATATAAATGAAGGTTTATAAATGTAAATTATACCCAGCTAAACAAATTAAAATGTATTACAGCGCCATATGCAATTTACCTAACTCTCCTCGTCATTATTGCAAAATTATTTTTCTTATTTGAAACAATTTTTGACCCGCCTCATAAATAAATACCATTGAGCACAATAGACAATGAGGCAGATTCACAAAGAATAAAATAATAAAATAATCTCAAGTGGAGTTTTTATGCCACCTTCACCACATCTCTCAAAGTTGGTGGTGGGTGGGGACACTATCGTGTGGCCTGTCATTAATTAAGCATATCCTGTGCCAGCATTGTGGACATCTAGACCAGTATACAATATGCTGGTCTTGATGAAGTCCTCCCATCAATCTATGGGGCACATTCATGATAGATGCAGTAGTACTCCAGTTGCATGACAAAAAATTGTGCCTTTCAGACTTTTTTTTCCCGGCAACCGCTAGGCCAGATGTTCTTTGCTGAATTTAGGGTTCCAAGATATCAGCACAAGAAACTGTACCAGATATAAATGCTCCACTAACTGAAACCAAAGCCAGAACCCAATACCAATGCCACAATGCCCTTCTACAAGATTTTTGTGCACTGTCAATGCAGTGGGAGAGATTTACTGAGAAATATGCTTCAGAATTCTGGTGCAAAGTAGAAGGTAATCAACTGGCCCTCATAGATGTTTTTGCTTAGGTGTAGTGATGGTCTTCCAGTCCATGCCTTTTTAGTTCTGATAAAAAATCATTCACTGAAGAAGATTAATTGTTGCTCATGTATTGGGTCCAGTAAAGTAGTGTGATGTTTTTGTTTCATGGACCTTTTTCAAACCACACTGAGGGGAAGTATTGGCTCTAGCTCCACTCACAGGAAGTATTGGCACTAAGAATAGCAGTACGACCATATTGTCTATGGCATCATACACAATGCGGTTTTACCGCTATTCTTAGCAGACGCGGACGTGTGAGTTCTGTGCTATTCACAGACAGCACCCCACTCTGCTCATTTGAAGTGGTGTGCTGTCTCTGGGTCCATGAAAAAAAGAAGAAAACCCAAACGTCTAAATAAACACATTGAAATGAATGGGTATATATGGCGTCCACGAAAAATGCAGACACCACACGTAAATGATATGTGGACGTGTGAATAAGCCCTATAAAAAGGTGTAAAATTAGACTAGACAGACAGATTTGCGACAGATTAATTATCCAGCATCAGACACTATGATAAATCTGGTGCATTTTAAGACTGTCTAGTCTAACATTGTACAACACTGAAATATTGATTTACTCCAAGAAAGTATTAGTGAATCTGCCTCAGTATGTACAAAAATGCCATAAAGTCTATATTAAAAAATACCATTGTTGTGAGGTTTTTTTCTCATAAAAGTTATCTATGGAAGAAAAAGCCAGGAATAAACAAAGATCTAGAGCATGCTGCCATTTAAAAAACTAAAACCTTTTGCTTGTTTGACCTTATTGCCAAATATTAAGACTTCACTGACTGTGTGAACTTCCAACCAACAATACAATCAATTTCACTGACTAAGGTGGAAAAAAAAATATATACCGTCATCACTGGTTTGTAGGCTTTTTACCTCTATAGTGTGTAATGGATGGAGATACTCTACAGTGTCTGTTTCATATAGATACTCTATAGTATTAAGAGTTTCTATAGAAACTTGTGGTGACCAGCATCCACTTTCCTGATGAATCCAATATATTTGGGAGAAATGCGTCAAAAAACAGTGATGCTGTTTAATATGTAGTCAAGGCACTGACCTGTCCATACATTTAACCAATTCATTGGTTTTTCAGTGGTATGTAAGTTGGACATATTACATACAATGGAGCATATTCATTATGCCTTGTATGCCAGTTTTCTGCCTTACATTTTTTCAAGATTATTATTTCTATTATTACAGTAAATTTAATACATGAATGTTACCACAACTAAAGCAGCAAGAGGACTAGCAACTTTTTATAATCTTGGCAATGCATTTAAATTCATTTATTTCATTAAGACCTATGTAGCAAGTTTATGACAGAACTAGTAAAGTCTTATTCCCACATCAATGTTATTGTCAGTTTTGTATCAGTTACTGAGTGCAAAATTAAGGATGGTTCAAAAACACATGGCGGGTGCAAATCTTTCCATTATACCTTATCTATGTGTAGTCTCCACTGGTTTTGATTTTGCACTTATGCAAAACATTGACTGATACACTAATGAGTGAATAAGCCCCTATATGTTGCTGACTTTGGACAAAACTATTTTTTCCAGTCAGTTTAATAAAAACTGTTCATTACCTACATTTACAAAATTCTAACTTAGGTCAAGGTGACACAGGATAAACACAATGCACAATTTTCAGCAGGGTGGTTCTTGCTGTGGCTCACCTACAGGTTTTTCTATGGATCCTGCAGTCATGAACTTTTGTATTGCAAATGTTGAATGCCACTGGTGGAACCTACAGCAATTATTAACATGCTGCAGGTTTAATACCAGCAGCACAAGTGACTCTATGCTGCGGGTTTTAGTCACAGCATGTGGATGAAATTTGATTACATTTCATCCACAGTGCTGCTATTGTATGCCAGCAGGTTAGCTGTGGCTAAGTCAATGTAATCACGGTGTGTGTCTGCTGTCAAAAAATAATTATATTTATATATATTATATAATAGTTAATATATTTTGCTCAATCACGCTTGATGAAATCATTTGCTTGACACCAAAAACTGAATTTTTGTTGACCAATTCTTCTACTAATTCTCTTCCCACTAGGATGTATTTGTGGATTTAATCCACAAGCTTTGAGATTCACTTTTGGCACAAGAATATAATGAGCAAATCTATACCAACATACCAGAGGATCTACTGGTGGACTCAGGATCTGACGAAATATTAAACCCCAAAACTCTAGCAAATCACTTGCCAGTGGAGTCTACTTCTTCACAAATCAAATTTTTTTTCTTTTGGGTTTAAGGACTCTCAGTCTGACACTCACTGAAATTCGGATCTGAGACCAGGAAAACAATTTGCTATTACGTTAGACATTTCGTGTGATGGGTCTTGCACAGCATAAACTTTGACATCAGTGTGTCCATTGTTGGCTAAAGTTATAGATGTTAGATACATTTTGTCCAAAACAGATGTTTTCAACAGATTTGTGTGTATGAAAACTCAAGGTTCCATGTCTTCTAAGATTTAGTCCAGTACCTGACATACATGTTATGATCTGACTGTTTAAAAAGATGGTATTTTAGGAGCGTGTGCCACCTTTTACAATTTTGTTGATTGTAAGTTAAGGGCTTTTGATATTGATGACCTATGTTTATAATAGGTCATCAGCATCAAAATTGTGGGCTCTGTCACCTCCACCGATCACCTGTTATCAGCAGCCGCCGAAACTACACAGAAGATTGTGCTAAAAGCAAGAGATTGGGAGTTGATCTACAGTAACATTACACAGCTACTACACAGTGGACAAAGCCATCTGCTTCTAGCTCTGCCCACTGTGCAGTTCTGGGCCGGCATCTACTCAGATGGGCCAGCACCCACGCATTACTTTAAAAACCCATTCAAGTGAATGGGTTTTTAAGCAAACCATCTTAAACCTTTCCCTATCCTGTCCCAATCCTTTTTTTCTGACATTTAGGTCGGATTCACAGCGGACAGAGTGCCGGCGCAAGTGTGAACCCACCCTAAGTCTGACTTTTTCTCCGCTCAAAAGAGCGGATACCAGACGGAAATGCTCCAAACGTGCACATGCGGATGGTTTTTACAACCCATTGAAATTAATGGGTTTGAAATCAGCTTTTGTGGATTTTGAGACATATTCAAAAACTGATTTCGTGCGGCGAGCCAAACGCAGATGTGAACCCAGCCTTAACTTTGTACCTGATTTCACACAACTATTGTTAATGGGTATGGGTGAAATGGTCAAACCTACTAATTGTAAAAGTGCCTTGATACATTTAGCCCTGTACTAAATGTAGTGACCATTAAAGCCAACTACCAAATACTTATTGCTGTCTACCATATCCATGACTGACCACTCATTGATTCACCCAAGTGTACAGGCATATTTATCAATACCATTCCGCTTTTGGCAAGGAGGGGAGAGTGCTGAGCATACAAATGATTTAATAATGATGAATCCACTGTAACAAACCTACAATATTTTGTGTCTTTGGATATAATTGCTCATCAACTAGTCAATATGATATTCTGCTCTAAACATAATAATATAAAGCATAGCCTATTTTATTGTTAACTATTCTTTATTTTTTTTCCATCTGTAAGTAAGCTATTGCCTGATCCATAAGAATTTGCTTTCTGATAATGAAGTAGAAACTTCACTGTAATGTGCGTGAATTATTAGGGTAAACACTTTCATAAATGTAAGTTATAGAGAAAATAATATTTTATTAGGTCATAGACAGCATTAAGAAGTCAGTAATTACAGAGTCTTTATAGCCATCCTTGATTTCATAGTGCGTGCTATCTGCCAAATTTTACAGCCCTAATTCAAAAGTATAATTCATGATTTTCTTTGACATCAAGAGAATGTTACACTGGTTATACTGACTGCAAGCTTGTAGTAGATATATCTCTGTTTATTGTTTTTTAGTATTAGTGTATGTTAAATCTCTTCATATGCATTATAAAACCAAAGCAGGGCAGTAAGCAGAAACCTGTTTTCCCACAAAAGAAAGTTATCCCCTAACATGCAAACCAGCAGGAGTCTAAACGCTCAGACCCCCACTGATCAGGAGAACGGGGGACCCCCGTTCTGAATAGAGCAGTGATTTTGAACAGCGCTCAATTCATATCAATGTGATCACTGGCAATAGCCAAAGTATACCAATCAGTTATCTCTGACGCACCCATTGAAGTTAATGGAACGTTGCACACACTGTCCAACCACCGCTCCATTCAAAACAGAGCAGAAAAGTCCTCCATTTTCCTGATCAGTGAGGATCTGAGCGGCCAGACTTTCACTGATGTGCAAGTCATCCTATGGATAGGGGATAATTTATTTAATGGAAAAACCACTTTAACTTAAAATAGACTGACTCAGAGACTTTACACTCCTGCTGCTCATATTCTCGATGCATGTGCAGTACCAGGCAAGCACCACAGCAGTGCATGCGCGAGTATGACAGAACTCGGGGCCTGGTTCTGTTGATCAGAAGAAGGAGGAAGGGACGGAGGGCAGAACACAGTGGCAGGAGGCTTACTGCTTTGAAGCAACGGCAACACCCTTGTTGCTCCAAAGAGCTCACTTGAATATTGACAAAAAGGAAATACCTTGACTACAAAGGTATCAATTCACAAGGGAAAACACCATTTAATACAGGTCGCCCTAATCTATCTATCTGAAGTGCTGGATCCCTTTAAACTTTTTACTTTTTGGCATTGGTGGTATTATTTGGGCACTGATTGGCTTTACTATGTATACATGATAAAGAAGTCTTATTTTGCAATGTAAGGTACTACACCAAGCATAAGCATTCAGGTAAAAAAGTGCTCAGATGTGTATGCAAAATTATGATAAAACATTTCTTAAATGGTTGACAGAATGGCACCTGATTCTATTTGAGATTAAACAAGAAGAGTAAGAAATAGAAATAATATATATTTTTTATATTATATCGGTCTAGTCTCTTACCGTTGTTAACAAAAAAGAGGTTTCATAAAATTCTTGCCAGTGCCAGTGTTCTGCACAGAGCTATGAAGCATGGAGTGGCAATGTCCAAAAATATGCAGCTTGATAAATAACTCACCTAGACTTAAAAATGGTTTGACAGAGTTTAAATATTAGCTATGTTCAGAAGGAACTAGCCAAGAAGACAATAGCATTTTATATCCACTTCCTTGAACAACCATTACCTTCAATGTACAAACAAGTGCAATACAATATGTTACGGGAGTGATAAATTTCACTCATGTTCTTAGTGATGGAGCTGAATGATTTTCTGTCTCAAGCAATCCTCACTAGCCCAACATTGCTAAACTTCACAAACTTATTTCTCCACCAAACTGTGTTCTTCCTCTCCCAGGGCTTTCGATCTGCAGACAGATTGTGGACTGCACGTGTCTCGCTCAGCATGCTCCTCAGATGTCCAGATTGGAATTATTAACTAGCTGCAGCGTTACAATGCATCATCATCGTGCTGTTTTATAAACTATCACTCCAGGCCACAAGCTGTCATGTCCCTGTTTAAAGTGTCATGTCACAATCCCCTTAAACCTGCTGTTTAATCAATTCAAAGCCTTGTAATTATTTCCAACTAACATACACTGTTAGGACAAATCAATTAGTAAAGGAAATGTGGCTACGTCTTGTCAATTACAGTTTCTCTAATGGCTGTTGAATGGTTAAATAGAGAAAAGATCATCCAAAAAAGAAATGAGGTTATATAATTTACTCCATTAGCTGCAATAGTTTTTTATTAAGGAATATATGATGGTTTCACAGTTTGTTTCTGTAAAAATTCTGGGACCAGTCCTGATGATTGACATCAGGCCATACAGTATATTGTATGAAACTGTTATCGATTATTTATTGACTTAAATTATTACGATTATACAACACAACTGTTTTGTAGTACAGTATTTTAAGTTGATACACATATAATAATACATTGTTTTTTTCAAGTACAAACATAACATGCCGTGGTGCTCTACACTGTTTGTATAGTGTGGCCACCCTAAGGCTGGTTACACACCAGCGTTCGAACTCCGTTCGGAATTCAGTCCACTAATCTGCTTGAAAAATGTGGAGAGAAAAGTCCTGCAAGCCGGACTTTTCTCTCTGCATTTTTCGGATGGAAACTGAGCGGAAACTTGGTCGACCCCATTATAGTGGTTTCCATGGGTAACCAATTCTTAAGCAGATTAGGTTTCCGTTTTCGGGTCCCCAAGCCGACCCGAAAAACGGAAAGGCGAATGCTAGTGTAAACCTAGCATAAAGCTGTGGACATAAACAGTAATATTTATTGTTGTACACCAGCAGGAATTTCTGTGGGTCTCCCACAACATTCAACCTTTGCACTGCACAGGTTTAAAGGCAAAAGGTTGAAAGCCCTTTAAAAACAGGTGATCAGTGGGGGTCCTAATAGTTTGACCGCCAACAATCTAAAACTGATGGTCTATCTTAGGCTATCAATTTTAAAAACCTGAAAAACCCCTTTTAACAGTTGCTATATCTGTATGCCAAACGGCCATTTCTGCATATGTGTGGTGGTGACAATATATGAATGTATGAATGAATGAATGAATGGATGAATGAATGAATAAAAAATATTAGTGTTGCTTTTTCACACCACAGGAGCACATGTATTTTAATTATCATAGCAATAATAAGAATATGATTTTATTCCATTTTGGCCAACTGTTTTATCTGAGTTACTAGGAAAATAAACCAACAAGGTACACGCCATACAGCAGCAGAAAGACAAACAGAAAGGAAGGAAGTTTGATAAAAAGCAGAGGGTTAGAGGAAAGAAAAGGCAAAGAAATTAAAAAAGGATGCTGCCAAATAAGTTCTCGCTTGTTTTAATGGCATTCTGACAGAAGATTAATTCAAGTCAGCTGCTGAAAATAATTATTGTATTATGGGAACAGTAATCATTATTTAGAACATGATTAAATATGTCTGAATCTATTGACTCTGCCTATGATTTATGTATTTGTTTAGTCAATAGTCTAATGTAAATGATGTAATTAATTATAGATGGTGGTGTCAGGTCATTGGTGAAAACAATCTGATGAGAACAAGGACTCTGTTTTTTAATGACAGATGCAGTTGGGGGGCAGGGAGAGAGTTGAGGGAATTCCAAGGGAGGATTTTCATGTATGAATGGTGGCTGGGATCTCAATTTGCATGTTGTCTTTCTCTTGTTCAGCACTCGTTTGGAAATTGAAATAACTTGTTAAGCAAAGGGGAAGGGAGCACATGATTGCAAAAGGGACGTCTGGGACCTGTGACGGCAAGGAGCTAAAGAGCCAGCTGCTCCCTAACACAAGGGAGCATGCTGCTATCATTTACCGCTTCATAAAATTAAATGTTTTCTAAATGAAATCAGTAGGCAGCATGCAAGAAGCCTACTATTTCTAATAACAATTTCTCAATCAATATTTCAATTCAGTTAGGTTCTGCTGCAGGTCGGCGTGGGTAGAAAAAAATATAGTAAAAAATAAGGCTACCACAACAGCTACATATAACACACACACCATGCAACATGCAATATTACACATAGATAGATGGCTGGGTAGATAGAACATTTATTTATGCATGGTAGAGTCTCCATTACTGCAAGTCTATTCCCTGTAGATTTTTCTCTTAACTGATAATTCGGTCAGCCACGTTCCTCTAAGGGAGGTCAGAGGTCGCAGCAGGCCCTGTCAAGCCTCAGAGAAACCATTTCCATTTTAATGCTGCAGCTATAATCTATCAAAGATGTGATGTACAAGATACAATGAATTTAAGTGGTCTTCATATATCACTGAGCTTTCATGCCTTCACCTGGGTAATAGTCTGAATTACTCTCTTTACCTCACAGTCTGTCACCTCTAGTAAAATAACAGCCATTCTGTTGGTAAAGACAGGTTTGAGGGCCACAGTAGTGGAAGATATTAAATATCATAAACTTTTACCATTTACCGTTTAGCCTTCTGGAGGCAGCCATTTAAAGGAATAAGGTAAATACGTTTATTGACTGATAGCACTCATGTTTTTATTTATGAGCTTGAAAATAAATAAAGATGTTAGCTATTGTATCCTTGTATTAGAGTGTTACATACATTGATATATTTAAGCATGTCAACTGACATTATCCATAGATAGAAGGGAATGCACTAGATCTACTTACTATAGTAGCCATATAAATATTGTTAATAATATTCATGATTATTACTACTATGATTTTTATCATTATTGTTATTAATAACAACATCATGGTTTCAAAAGTTTTTCAAACACAATATGTGATGCATCTATTATTACCCAGATATTCTCTGAATCTGATCTCTCTTACCTATATTAAAATATAACAATTTTTTTATATCTTTGTTTGAAAGTCTTACCTTACCTCACTACAGAAACTGCACTTTAATTGTGATGTAAGTATGCACATGCAGTTTATGTGCTTCTAAAAAATGTCATCAGAAGTTCCTGGGCCCCAATGCAAAATTTGTAATGAGCCCTCCTACCTACCTTGTGCCATTTAGAATAGTGGTATATTTTACGTGGCAGAGGTACCATTGGAGCTCCCTCAAGGTCCAGTAACGACTGCTACCGCTGTTCTCTCTATACCTACACCTCTGAATGTCATGTATTTGAAGTGTTTTCCATAGCCAGGGGCATAACACCTTTCAATTACGCTGAACTGATAAAATGAATGGAGCAGTGCAACCGCTGCCTGACCAACTCCATTCAGAACAGGAAACAAAAGTACCCCGTTCTTCAGATCAGTGGGGATCTGAGCGGTTGGACCCCCATTGATCAGCAAGTTATCCCATATCCTTGGGGAAAAATCTTTTAAATTCATGCATGAGCTGTATATACATTAGATGGAGGGGCAAAAACAGTACTCCAGGGAGCTGAAGGTCTGTCCCCTGTGCAGCAACTGCCTAATTTGCATAATATTTCATAGTCTTTTTTTCTCCAAATAAAATAGTAACATCCATAACAAAGTAAGATGATTTTCACTGTAATGTGCTCTGAAACATGGTGGTGACAGTTTAATATGCTTAGGGGAGGAGATAGACTCACTCTAAACATGCATTACGAACATTCTAGTTGAAGAAACTACCCTATATATTCAAGCATAAACATTTTACAAGGTGTCCAGACTGCTGATGATTGAAATCCACCCTTATTTATATCTATTACGGAAGACTGGATCTGTTTCCATTTAAATGGAATTTCACATACAGAATAATTCCATTACCTCTTGGTTCATATCTGTATTTTAAAGAGCTTGCTGGTTGCAACTCCTAACATAGAGTCATTCAGGAATGTATAGACTTTGTTTCCAATCCTGGAGATTTTTTTAAAAAACAATTCCTAATATATCTCACAGAAAATAAATGGTTTCAAACGATAAAACTTAACTTTTAATATTTTAAAAATAAAAATTGCACAAAGGACGTCCACTAATCTACTAAAAGACAGATCAATGTGGTCTGTGCCTGCCTATTCAAAGTTTATTCAGGATTTAAATGTTAGACAGTATTCACACTCTCCAACTTTCCACTGGACCTAGGGTGTAATAAGATACTTTCACCACCCTTAGACTAAGGTTATAGTATCACGGCTGCATCATACAACAGGTCAGTATTTTGTCAGTTGCTCTTAGTGCTAGGAAAACCCAAACACCTGGTCCCCACACACATAATTTGTAAAGCCTCACTAACTAGACTCCTGCACAGCCATGATATAGCTCCACAACCCTAGTCTGTAGTATGTACATATGCCAGTAATCTAGGTACAGGTCACAGTAACTTCATTTCCTGTCATTAAAATGTTATGAACATAAGGGAAACTATGATATTCTGACCCTTATACTCAATAAACCCTTATATTGCAGCCATTACTGATATCCCCTATGTTGACTCCAGGGATATACAGCTACCATTTCCATTAGTGACTCAAGTTCCACCAACTAATCTCCAGGCTAATCAGACTGCCTCAGTCTCCTGGCAGTCCTTCATGCCTCCAAGTGGTATGGCTTGTGGTCAACTAACTCAAAAATAGAAAATAAACTTGCTCTACGCGTTTCCCCTGTGTTATCTATATCAGGTTCATCAGGAGCCAATGCTAATAAACTTATCAGTTGGTCTAAGCTGCTATAAATTTTTATCCAAAATGCAGTTACAACTGCAGTTCCTGGAGCACTGATGGTGTGCTCCAGTGTATAGAGTAGAATATGAAGTAATAGGGAATGGTGTAGAACCCTCTGTGAGATTGTGGACAATTCCTAATATGTTTTAACATTACTGACAGTCCATAGTATAAACCCCTTTTTTATAATTCAAATATTTAATTGAATTTTCACAATTAACAACAAAGATAAAAACAGACCATAAACATAGAGATACAAACAGTGCGGATCGGAGCCACCATGGGATCCCAGAATGGCCACAATCAACAAGGCAACAAAAATATTGATTAAGGAAGATTAAGGATAAGAGGAGAGGGAGGGAAGGAGAGTAGAATGAGATGAGAGAAAGAGAAGAAGAGGTGGGAAGAGGGGAAGAAGAGAGAGACAGGAGGAAGAAGAAGAGGAAGAGAGAGAAAAGAAAAAAAGGGGGGGGGTGAGGGTGGGAAGGAGGAGTGGTCTGACAGGGGAGGTAAAGGGGGAGTGAATAGGGTAACATAGCATGTGTGGGCCCAGAGGGCAGAATGTATCAGGACCACAGTAGAATTACCTGAAATTCACCGTGTAAGGTCAGATGTAGCTGCACATACAATTGTAGGACAAATGCAATGCAGGGAGACTAAGCTCAGAACTCCGAGTCCAGCATTCAAGCCCGGGAGGGGGGCCCAGAGCCCAGAAGAACCTGATACTCTGCAGAGCGTTGGAATTTCTACCAATAAAACCAAGTTTTATTAAAGGCATCACCAGTGTCATGCAGGAAAGAAGTGAGGTTTTCCATGCAAGCTCGGGCCACGAGGACCAAAAAATGGAGTAGTGAGGTTGTAGGTTCGCATCGGAGACTCGCAGTGATGAAGCAGAAACAGAGCAGGGCCCAACTGATGAGATGTCTCAGTAATTTGCAAAATGATCCGTTTGACACCATCCCAAAAATAAACCCTTTTTTATGTGAGTGATTATAATAGGATTCTAACAGGGATGAATGGAATGGCCTGATTTCCTACACTAGTGATGTACATTAGGACCCTACAGAAGTGTAAAGGCAAACTGCAGTTTAACACTATTGTTCTACTGAAAAGCACAATTAAATGGAGTTCATCTTTGTATAAAGCATTAGTGTAGCTATGGTTGCATGTCCTATTGAAAAGTATAATGCGATCCTAAAGAAAAACCTGTTGCAGCTTGCAAGAGAACTAAAACATGGGAGAGAATGTATATTTAAGAACTAAAAAAAATAAAGCTAAAAATGAAAAAGAAAGGCTGAAATGCATAATTTGTTTACTGTCCTTTGAGTTGCTTCTGTAAGCCCAGACCTGAATCCAATTGAAAATTCAATAGGGTGAAAAGTACTGTGAACACTTTGCTTTATGATTTTGTCAGAAGCCAGGTGTACTATGTCTCCTTAGGTCTTTGCAGGCCACCTTGTGGTTTGTAGAGTCTAAGAAACCATGCATGCTCTACTAGGAATTCTGGGAAAGTAATTTGCAAATAAGTTCTCCTTTAAGAAAAAAGGAAAACTCACCCTAGCTCCATCTTTTTGAAGATAGCACCCTACACATCCATTCCTGGCTTGAAACCTAGAGACATTGGCCCAGATTTACCAATACTGTCTAAAAGCTATAAAGTGCTAACTCAGATTTGCACAAGATTTATCAAAGTGACTGATTCTGTTTGATAAATCTGGTGTATTCTTAGACTGGCTTCTCTGTTTACACCACCTATTATTTGGCTTAAAAGTTCTTGGTGCATTTTTGTCGCACAGAGCCACAAGTTAGACCACGCCTATTTCCCACAAAGCCACCCCATTTCCAGTTGGGGCCAAAACCCTTTTTGGTGAAGCCAAAAAAGTGTCTAAAACACTTGATAAATGTGGCACACAGCATGGTAGACAGTTTTTTGGTGACAAAAACGCTAGAATTCTGTTGCATTTTGTTTAAAAAAATTTACCCAATTGTCTGGGATGGATTACAGCTGAACCAGAACATCTATTTCTATATGTCACTATTTCTATATATTGTATTTTAACTGCATTAAAATACATTTAGAGGTGCATACCTAAACTAACGGTTCATATTTTGATTGCTTTTCATGCGGACCATATTGTGTTCATCTTATAACAGTATATATCCCTAAGGTGATATAGGCATATAGGCTTTATTTTTTTAGAGTTGTGGGGGTAGTCCAAGTCTAATGGATTAGAGAGTGTTATACTCATCTGAGGCCTAAGATTCATAACTTCACCTTTATATAGAATGTATTTAGTTACATTACCAAATAAACCTTGTATCAGAATCTGTGGCCTGTCTCTCTGCCTATTCCCATTTTCAGAAAGTTAATTCACACAATAATTTAGGTCCTTTGAGGATGTACTAGAAGTATAAGGAAAGCTGTACATGCTGTATTTGATTATAGTATCAAATTGCAGAAAATATATTAAATGCATGCTAATATATAAAATTGATGCCAATTTGTCACTTAGGAGTTCCTAGGTATAGACGTAGACACAAACAAGTATAAATACACAAGGACTCAATGACACCTTCACTTACTTGTTGCCTTCAGTGTGCCCTTAATATTGTCAACAACATCACCATAACACACCACAGTTCCCTACAATGTGAGCAATTCATATATTGTATGGCAGAGCTACATGGATTTTTATGGAACCGTACTATACCAGCAAATGCCACCAATATCATGCAAAAAACATAATATTCCATTATATGCATTATTAAAGAAAACTTCTGCATTAGAAATGTTGTACAGAGACACCATTTAGAGTGCTTTGCCATTTACATTAGGCCTTACAGTCCAAACCAATGCAAATATACAGCACTTGAGGAATACAACAGGTGAAGTTGACATGGACACTTTCCAACATTTATTTTTTTCTTTTTTTTACTGTACCTATTGGACTAAAGAAGGAAAATGATAGATTGATTCAGTATTGCAAACAAATAAATACATTTATTTTTCATAGGCAAAAGATTTAAGAAAAAAAAATGTGCATCTCTGAATGCTCGAGAAATTGGAGCAGCCACAGGACCATAGCTTTAAACAAACTTTATCTGGGCGCTTGACTGACTGGCAATTGTGTGCAATCATTTTAGCTGTCACAGAGCCCAGAGAAATGTGTGCGAGCTCTAGCATGAAATGTTTATATTTCATAAACAAAATGATGTGCTTAACAGTCAGAGCAATGGGAGGATTTCGGCTAATGCATTTTCCAATGTATGTGTCGGATTATTAATGCGCTCCAGTAGCTGTTAATTTCAGTTTGCTGGAATGATTTATGGGGAGGTAAAGGAGAGAGACATAATCTAATTGAGATCAGAATCACTGTTCTAGCAAAAGAGCACAACATGGGGCCCAGCCACAGAAGAAAGATTAATTTCTAATAGGCAAATCATCTCTTAAATTATTATAAACATTGCCGCTGACTACACTTTACTCTGCCAATACAATAATATATGTTAAAAGAAAATCAGGAATTTTGAGGAAAGTCATTGTGACTTACACAGCGCTTAAGATGAAGAGCCTAGGTGACTGCACAGTGAATCCTGAGCAGTTCCAGAGGAAGCACTTTGATGAAATTATGCAGTTATATGAACAACAATTGAAAGATCAGGGCAAGATCAATCACAATAGAAATAAAAGACAAGTGGTGTCTGGCAGATATGCATCAGACCTCAAAGTGTGCCTCACTTTCCCCATCTGCCCCTCTGTCTGTCGTTCGTCGCTGGTAATTACCATTCGGACTCGTGCACACTCTCTTATTGCTTCTTTATTTGGGAAGTGGTTAAGTCCTGTCTAATGTAGACATCATGGAGAGGAAGAAAGCTGCTACTTTCAATTTTACACTTGACATATACTACCTATGTGTCTTAATATCTTTAAAAGGTCACAAAATTGCAAGTCTATACTATACTAAGGACTTTGTTCTGTTTGCAGTACTAAATAGAACAGGGGCAAAGATTGATACAGTTGTGCTAAAAAGTTTACATACCCTGGCAAATGTTTGGTTTTTTTGGCCTTTTTCATAGAATATGAATGATAACACAAAAACTTTTTCTCCACTCATGGTTAGTGGTTGGTTGAAGCCATTTATTGTCAAAATTGTGTTTTCTCTTTTTAAATCATAATGACAACCAAAAACATCAAAATTACCCAGTTCAAAAGTTCACATACCCTGGTGATTTTGACCTGATCACATGCCCAGAAACCAAACCACGGTCAGGTAGACCAACCAAAATTTCGGCCACAACTGCCTGGAAAATTGTTCAGGATGCAAAGAAAAACCCACACATAACATCAGCTGAAATACGGGACTCTCTAAAAACTATCGGTGTGGCTGTTTCAAGATGCACAATAAGGAGGCACTTGAAGAAAAATGGGCTGCATGATTGAGTTGCCAGAAGAAAGCCATTACTGCGCAAATGCCACAAAGAATCTCGCCTTCAATACGCAAAACAGCACAGAGACAAGCCTCAAAACTTCTGGAACAAGGTAATTTGGAGTGATGAGACAAAAATCGAACTTTTTGGCCACAACCATAAACGATACATTTGGAGAGGTGTCAAAAGGCCTATGATGAAAGGAACACCATTCCTACTGTAAAGCACGGAGGTGGATCACTGATGATGTGGGGATGTGTGAGCTTCAAAGACACAGGAAACTTGGTCAAAGTTGAAGGAAAGATGAATGCAGCACGTTATCAGCAAATACTGGAGGAAAATTTGCACTCATCAGCCAGGAAGCTGCGCATGGGATGTACTTGGACGATCCAACATGACAACGATCCAAAACACAAGGTCAAGTCGACCTGTCATTGGCTACAGCAGAAGAAAGTGAAGGTTCTGGAGTGGCCATCTCAGTCTCCTGACCTCAATATCATTGAGCCACTCTGGGGAGATCTCAAGCGCGCAGGACATGCAAGACAGTCCAGGAATTTACAGGAACTGGAGACTTTTTGCCAAGAAGAATTGGCAGTTTTGCTATTACAATCAATACAGACCTATTGTATGTAGTTTATGTTCAGATGTTTGTAGATTTTTACAATTCAACAATCTAAGGTGTGAGACTACATGCACACGAACATGTACATGTGTGGGGTCCATGGGAAAATGACAGAGGCAGCACATAGATGGTATCCATGTGTTAGGTGGGCCTCTATGGACCCATTGATTTTCAGCAAAATTAACAAGAGTAGGACCTGTCCTAAGTTTTGCTACCGGGCCCATGGGTTAATACACGGACGGACTTGTGCTAACACACAGTCATGTATATGGGGCATTAGAATATAATGGGTCAGTGTGCATGGAGCCTTAGTGTCCCTTGGAGTAGGAATTCAGTGGCTGGGTTCAGAAGAAAATCCTGTTATCAGCATAAGATGGAGGTCAGCATATTTTCAGTGAATTATCACTTTTCTGCTTTTTTCTTCCTCCCCCTCCACCCCACCACCTTGTAAACAGACATTCAGAGTTTGGATCCAGCAAGCTCTACCTAGTTCTGTTGCTGATAGAGCTGGAAGCCATAGGCTTCCTGCCCTATCACTTTTTGACTTGTAGCCTGCTGTGGGATAAGCTTTGGGAATCGAGAGGTAAGTATTAGTAAGAGATAAGTACTTACCTCTCTGTTCCCTCTCCCTCCCACTCCGTCCTGCTCTGGGCACACATGACGTCATAGCAGTGTGCCCGTGGCAGAGGAATAAACAGGTAAGTACTAAGCACTATGGGTCCAGTATATGGGGGTGACAGTATAGGAGCCACTGTATGGGCGACATTATCCTGTATCGGGGCCATTGTATGGGGGCCATTGTATAAGGGACATTATCCTGCAGCAGTGCACATTGTACGACAGTTAAACAGCATGGCTTCTGGCATGTTAACATTACCAGTAGCCACACTGTCTCAGAACAGCTGATCTGCAGGGTCCTGGTTGTCAGACCCCTTCCACATAATAGCCAGGTAGAGTGTTATTTCTTATGTACACACACAGCAGCTTACTCTGAAATCATCTGAAACAACAGGAAAGCTTGCCATGCACATACATCATATAAAATTTGTCACTGATCTGCCTGTTCAGTCTGACATGTTGATGGGAAAACTATTAGTAGAAACAATTCGATATATGATCAGGTGGCTGATCATAATCCAATGTGTAGGGCCATTTTAACTCTGCTTCATCATACTGTGCCATGTTTTGCAGTATAATAATGAAATAATATGTATGCTTTTACACTCCCTAAAGCCAAGTCTCAAAGTCTAAAATATGTATCCAGTAAGATCTGCAAACCCAGCCAACCCAGTTTCCTCCCACATGTCAAAAATATACTGATAGATAAATCGGCTTCCCATGAACTGCATCTAATGGCTGCTGGGGATGAGGGCCTGTATGGCAGCTACTGACTCAGCTCCCTACAACTTTCCCTGTGCTTCAAGTGATTTGTGTGAGAAAAGTGCTTTACAAATGGTTGTCAGTATTAGTGCTTCTGTTAATTCTGGATGAAAATTCAGAAATAAGTGTGCAATTTCAACAAGCACAGAGCATACTGCTGGCCTGAGCTGAAATCCAAGAAGCAGAGGGGAGAGCAGGGTAAAATCCCTTTAAGCATAAAGGGTATACTTAGCAAACAGAACTTCTATGATAACTATAGCCATTATCTGTTTGAATTTATTTTAAAGTGAAGTATCTACAAATGGAACCATTGTGATGTAGCTATTCTCTAGAGCACACAGACCATATTAACCTTCTGCCCTAGTTGTCCTGCCATGCTACATCATGAACCAGTGCCTTACATCACTATACTGCGTTTTGGAGGCACCTGCTCCTTCTACTATCTGTCATTCTGTTACTTTATGCTTATTTGGATTCCAATCCCTTACATCATTGCCTCTGTCACATGCAGCTATGCCCACCGGATAACAAAATTCTGATGTTATCTCAATTGTATTATCCCATCTGCTTCAAAACGGAAGACATCTCAGCCTAGGTAAAAACCTAATACACTGCACTAAAAAATGATCATGGAAAAGCAAACCTCTGCCATGTTCATTCTACTACCCAGAGCTTTTTGGAAATTGAAAGTTTTTGAATGAGTTTCAGGCAAATAATAAATATGATGCCATGCTTATTCATTGGTCTAACCGCAAATCAACTGGACTGCCTGATTCACAATAGACAATTGCTAAATTATAGCCATCATACTCCAGAAAAATAATATTATTAGGTAAGATTGATGGCACACAGATCTGACCTTTCGAGTCACTGAGAACTACTGTAACCAATATAATTCTTTTCTCCCCTTCTCCTGAAACAAACTGTTTGACTTGTAAATTATGGTGATAACAGCTGGCTGCCAATGAAGTGAACTATTAATTGTATGTTCCTAACAGCGCTGCTTGTAAATCAATATGAGCAATGATCGGTTTAGTTATACCACCACAGACACCCTATAGCTTACGATAATTTACAGCTTCTGGACAAGGAATCACCATGAGCGAATTCTGTTGACATAACAAAAAACAAAGTGCAGTTTATTCTCAGTGTAACCTCACTGTAAATCCATTGTTGGACAGAAATGCACAATGCAATGTTATTTGCTAAATTAATTGTAAATGTCTTTAAAGGAACAGAGGAATATTCAAGGTCAGCATTTTATTGACTGTCATACAGCAGAGATTATGTTCTCTTTGGTATTAAGCAGTGAATGCCTAATTTATTTGGTGTTCACCTGTTTGGTATAAAAAGTCATGACAAATTTTATATATATATGTATATATATATATATATATATATATATATTCTTAGCTGTAATTAACTATAATATAATTTATACTAATTTATACTAAAAAAGTATTCTCATGAACATACGTCTATTTGTAAGCTAAACATTTTTGAAAATTTAAGTAATTAAAAATTGTGCAGAGTGTTAATGATTTTTGTCTAAACATCTTAATGTTGACAATCTTTTGTCTTGGTTTGTTGCCATCGGATATGACCATAAATGCAGAAGCTTTCTTTGGTCTGGTACCATAGAAATTCCTGCATCCATGGTTGTATTCATTGGCAACTGATCAACACAAAATACTGTCTATACTAAGATGGCTAAAGAAAATCTTTAAAATGCTGTAAAAATGTTAAATATTTATATTTGAAAAAAATGTTTAATTGTCTACACATTTTAATATGGTTATATTCATGGGTGACATGTACTGTATGTAAGAATTCATATTAAATTTCCTTTAGGCCTCCAGCCAACACTGGATAAAAACTCTTTACAAGCTCAAAATTGTATGGCACTATAATATTCCACCCATAGAAATCTGTGGGGTCATATGGTATCTCCATATGCCCCTAATTTCTTTTCAAGGTATATGGAAATTTTCTGTCTGATTCATACAGAATCCAACAGAAACAATGTCAATGCCATATTAAACAACTGTAATACATTACCATTCAATGACATAATATTCTGGTAAGCAAAGTCCCAGTGTTACCATATAGTGTCAGTAATCGAAATAACATTAATGTGTTTCACTTAAGCGTAGCTAGCAGCAGGCGTTATGCAAGAAGTTAAAATGCGGTATAAAGTATACATTTTACACACAAAGATTTTTATTTTTTTTTATTTACTCTCCTTGCAGATTGGAAAACAATTGAACAGTCCATTGCACTGATAACCACATTGATGCCACTTTGGCCCAAATTATATAGACGCTCACATTTGTGATTAAAGCTCTCAAAAACCAAAGTTTCACTGACAAATTCCTAATGTGGAAAGCAAACGCTAGTTTTTGAGAAGAAAACATCTGTAAAGAGCTGCACATTTTACATACATGTGCTTGTGAAATTACCATCCAGTGATCCAGTGCTTTGTACTGACAATTGCCTTCATACAATTTAGAATTTCTGTTTGTATGAAATTTGATTGTTAAATCTGTATAGTCATCCAAAAATTTTGTCCATGAAAATATTTAGTAGGCCCTTACTATACCAAGCAGTAAATATTAGTTGTAATGCCATTTATGTTCTTAACTGCTACTTCTAAGTCTTTATAGTATACCCTAACAGGTGCTTTTGCATATTGCTGTGCACACTTAGCATACATTAACATGACAGTGAAAATCCGCCATGTGATAGCTGTTTTTTTAATGGATGTTACGCAGCCACATTAAATTGACTGGGGACTATTCACATTTCCTATTTTTGTCCGTGTCATGTTTTGTCCCTTCACAGAGGGACCTGTGAAAAAAATGAATTCTTTTCATGGCCAATTTTCAGAACATTCATGAGAATTTAGAAGTACAATATACTGACATATTAAAGCAAAATTGCATGTAAGATTAAGACTATAAAACCAAAAGAGGAATTGCAAAAATTAATAATTTAAAGTAAAAAAGTATTTTATTTAATAAAACCAATATACACTAATATAAGCACCATATATTTGCCATCATCATATTGCTAGCATCCACTACAAAATGTTAACTAACAGAACATCATAAATCCGTTAAAAATCCCATTGATTTCAATGAGATTTGTATGTTTTCCGTTTAATGTCCGTTTACACCAAATCCGTCAAATGTCCGTTTTTTTTCATGGACATACAAATGTCCGGGATGCAGGAATATTGTGTCTGTTCAAAATAAAGGTCTTATGACAGACAGCAAGTATCTGTTATTTTTTAACACTAATGTCTATGGCTGAAAGACAGTAACGGACAGGCATCCATTTTTTAAATTGATTCATTAAATGGATTATTTTAAAAAACTGACACATTAACATCAGTTAGTGTCTGTTAATGTCCGTCATGACAGGCGTCCGTTTTTGTTTTGTTTCTTTAACCCTTTCCCAACATCCACCGTAACAGTACGGCAGATGCCGGGTGCTTAAATATGGCGGCCGCTTGGGACCCGAGCAACCGTCATAGCTGCCGGGTTTCTGCTGTATTATACAGCAGACACCTGGCGCTAATGTCCATGATCAGTACCCGCAATGATCGCGGGCATTAACCCCTCTGGCGCCTCGGTCAAAGTTGTGAAGGCTCCCAGGCCTGTCTTTCATTAACTGCTATTGCAGGCTACATACAAGTGCCATTTTTTTGCAATGCATTAGCATTGTAATGCATTACATTAGTGATCAGACCCCCTGAGCTTCAAGACCCCTAGGGGGTCTAATAAATGCAAAAAAAAAAAAAAAAAAAAAAAAAAGTAAAAAAAAATTCAAAAAAAATATTAAAAGTTCAAATCACCCCCCTTTCCCTAGAACAGATATAAAAGTAGTTAAATACTGTGAAACACATTAGGTATCCCTGTGTCCAAAAACGCCTGGTCTACAAATCTATAAAAATATTTTTCCCTTACGGTAAATGCCGTAGCGGGAAAAAAAAAATCAAAAGTGCCAAACCGCCGTTTTTTCATTGTTTTGAATAAAAAGGGATCAAAGCAATAGTAATTCCCCAAAATGGTATGACTAAAAAGTACACCTTGTCCCGCAAAAAACGACGCCCTATGCATCCCCGTACACGGAAGTATAAAATAGTTACAGGTGTCAGAATATGGCGACTTTAAAAAAATATATATTTTTGCACAGTTTTGGACTTTTGTTAAGGGGTTAAAATGTAAATAAAACCATATAAATTTGGTATCCCCCGAATCGTACCGAAACATAGAATACAGGTGACATGTCATTTTAGCTGTAGAGCAAACGCTGTAAAAATGAAGCCCGTAAGAAAGTCACACAAATGCGCTTTTTCTTTAAATCCAAACCATACTGAATTTTATTCCAGCTTCCCAGTACATTGTACATAATAATAAATGGTAGCATTGTGAAGAAAAATTTGTTCCACAAACATTAAGACCTCATATGGCTCTGAGAACGGAAAAATAAAAAGTTATTGGGTTTGGAAGGGGGAGAGTCAAAACCAAAATACGAAAATCGAAAAATGTCACCAGCAGGAAGGGGTTAAGCGACACAATCAGAACAGACATCCAACGGTAGCGTGAACGCCCCCTAACCCTAATACTCATAGACTCATAAAATTTAAATGCTAAAAGTTGGCACAGATGCCAATAGCAAAGTCAAATTCCTTGTTTGATTTTCCAACCTGCCAAGATAAGAAGCATAATCTGATTTATTGTTGTGGATATCTACCACATTTTTTGGTGCAGTACATCTTATGCTATAAGCCCATTATATGCACATTGCATTTGATTCTGCTAAATATGGTAAACTGTTTCCCTCCACATGACTTAACATTTCTTTGTTCCCTTATCATCTCCTTTACACATATTAAACTCAGTCTTGCAATACATATTCCAGCCTTCACTAAGCCTGTCCTGCCTTGACTCTATTCTGCCTCCTCCCATTTATCCTATTTTTCTATTTCCTTAAATCCATTGTTCAGATGTAGCTAACAAACTTTGTAATATACTATGCAATAAACTTTTGTACTTCATATAAGAAAAGTGCCTGCTTTTTCACTTACCGTACTTGCCTCTTTCTGTCACTGTTCAAATCTGTACTTAATGGAGAAAGGAAAGAAGAGAAAGGAGAGCTACGCAAACAGAGCGACATCAGCAATATATAGAGACAGTTCTTCTTCACAACACAGCTGGGTTGTCAGGAATTACTGTCCAGCCTTCTCTTAACAGAAATGACTATTTTAATGCTATAGACAATTTTATATCTCTGACTTTCCCTTTCTCATTTTCCCCCTCCATATAGCCCATTGAAAACTCAGACTGTTCGTGTACAGAGTATGGACAGCATGACTCAGATAAGAAGTAAAGACAGGAGAAATGCTTAAAGACACAGGCGCTTTTCTTTAGTGAAGAAAAGTTAGTTTTCCTTCACTTGGACTATTCATTTATGAAAAAATAAATAAAAGTTTATTTTTATCTCCCTTAGGCACCTTAAAATAGGTGAATAATTGATACAACCATGTGACAAGTATAAAAACTCAACAACAAACTTTTATATGCGTGGATCGTTGTATATGTTCTCTAACTTTAAAGAGGACCTTTCATGTCCTCATGAAAGTGCGGTTTTGTATACTGATAGAAAGCCAACAGTGCGCTGAATTCAGCGCACTGTCGACTTTCCTGGTATGTGCCCTGGTGCTGGAGATATCGGTGCCATTAGTTTCGGCACCGATATCTCCCCACTGTCAGAAGGGCGTTTCTCATAGCTCAGCGTCATCGCTGGGTGGTAAGGAACGTCGCCTCTGACAGTACAAGGCTATGTAAGGGTACAGTCAGGGGTGGGGCGTTCCTCAAAGCCCATCGATGCTAGGCTGTGAGGAACGCCCTTCTGACATTGGAGAGGTATCGGTGCCGAAACTCCAGCCCCGGGGCACATACCAGGAACGCTGACACCAGCTTTCTAGCAGTATATCAAACTGCACTTTCATAAGGACATGAAAGGTCCTCTTTAAATCACTTCAAACTTTATTTTTGGCACGGAAAACTATTGCTATACATTAGATGACTGATAATTCACCTTCACTAGGGTGCTGGAAAAAGCTGGTAAACATGGCTATCCCTTATGAGAAACTAATATATCCCCATCAAGGGTGCCCTGACAAGTTCCAGAAGATATGGCTTAATTGGCTTAATTGGCTTACTTCACACACAACATTTTGCTGACCCACATTAGTTCAGGAGCCCATTCCCAATGTAGCACATGTAACTGTCCTTCTCCTTCCTCCAGTACTGTCATGGGGTTACTTGTTTTTTGTTGCTTTCTTGGTTCCTGTTATTCCTGTTTTCCTTTTGAAACTTGTACTTATACACATCAATGCTTGTTCTGGATCCATTACTCCTGTAACTATATTCATTTATGATGTGTATGTATTATATCCCATTTGTATACAACATAGTAAATATAATACATTCTAAAATGTCATATCTACTACTCTGTTCTTATCTATTTTGTAGACACTTTGTGGAATTCATGCTGATTTTTATGCCAACATGCAATATGTGATCAGCATTTATTGCTTATTGTCCAGTTGTTCTATGGTCTTAAACTACTAGATATTTGTTTTTTATGTGAGTTTTCAAATAATTGCCCATACTTCTAAAGAAATCTTTGGATTATTTATATCTTTGTTTTCCATATCTGCTTTCCATATCTGGATTTAGTCCCATATCTTGCACAATGGTCCAAAATCAGTTAAGCTGCCACATTACTAGGTACCGTATATAAGTCTCTCATGCTCAGAATATTCTCTTCATATAACTGCAATAAACCATGTTAGCGTTTCTGATTTTACAGGAAGTTTTAAAAACTCAGCAAGCACTGAATCGATCATATATAACACATACCTTGGCAAAGGCTGCCAGAAATACTTGGCACATGAGAACATGGATATAACTTGTTAATAATTAAAAACATAGCATATAGGTCTTACTCTTAGAAGTGTATGAAAATGTAATGTCATGTTATTTTATGACTAAAATAGTGCCAAGTGAAGTTTTTGCGTTGGCTTTGCCACTTTTGCAAAAGTGGGCCAAGCGTGGGTGGGGGTTCCTCCTGCACCTTGTTCATTATCATTAACGCCACAAAAGTGAAGGTCTCTCTACAATATAAGAAGATATCAGTATTAACGATAACGTATGGTAAGTGAGATCCCTTTAAAGATTTTGCATTGGAGCCCAGGAGCTTTACATTATGTTTCTGGATAAGACGCACCCTCTGTTACCCACAGGGGACATTAAGACTGGCATAAAATACCAGTCTTGATGAATCTGCACCACAGTTTATTTCATTACGGCTCTCTATAAACATCACCCACATGCTGAGCTAACTCATATCCATCCTGCTTATTCAGAAGAAACAATGATTTGCTGCGACATTTTGGGGCATGAGAGTAGTCTGCTGTATTACTTTATGATCTGCTCCACTCATTTGAATACATTAGTAGATTGTTTGTTAAAAGGAATGGCTCCATAAGGAGATAGCCTTTAATTGACTTTTGTCCTTATTATATAAAGCTTTCTTAGCGGCTAAGAAATACGGAGCTATTAATTGATTTGCCTTCTCTTATGGGGAATAAATATAATGCAATATTAGATATAAGCTTTTTTAATGGTGGGAAGCCACAACTAAAATGTGCTCTTTAGACGCTCAGAACACCTGCTCAGTATGAGACACAGTAAATATTTTAGCGTATGTCTGTCTGTAGCTGTTACAGAGAAGTTGAGTAAAGTCTATTGTTGTTTTATGCAGTGATCTAATTAACCTTTTGCCAGAATTAAAATGACCTTGAATTGGGCATTGTGACCTAAAACGCTTAACGTTGTTGACTTTTAACAAGCTTCTTGGGATGACTAGGAGCAGCATCTGCTAAAATGGGCAGAAGGTCGAATCCATTAATTTAGATGAGATACCACATTGTCCTGGTCTCCTTTTTAAAAATGGGAGCGTGGATATGAGTCCCAGCAGAAAACACAGACACTGACAGTTTTCAAATACAGGCTATTGTGTTGTGAATGGTTGAGAATGGAGCAACAGCCCAATGTTTGTGACTGCTAAATGAGTCGGGGTGTGCCTATTTCTCTTTGTTTTAATGTCATCTCTTAGGTCATGTAAGTGCATGTCTTTTTATATGGTATTAAATTCACAATATTAGAAACTAAATCATTTCTAAAGACATATGTAACACATGAAGACATTTTGTGGAAAAAACAGCACCACACTTGCCATCAGGTTGTGTATGATATTGCAGATCAGTCTCATTCACTTCAATAGAGTATAACTGCAATACCAGTAACACAGTTTTTGGTAGAAAACAGCCATGTTTTTCTCAATTAAATTGAGCATTTTTAAAATATTTGTTGTTTCCTCAAATGCTTTATTTTCTTCAGAACAGCACTTGTCGGTTTATTTCATCATAGTAGAAGTACATATTTAGCAAATTAGAGGAGTTAACATTGTGAGAAATTATATCAACTTAAAGGGGTTCTCCAAAACAAGATATTTATGGTCTATCTTTACAATAGGTCAATAATATCAGATTAGTGAGGGGGCCAGTACCTCCAGAAAGCAGCTGTTTGGAGCACAGTGTACAGAACTGGAAGCAGAGGGCTTTGTACACTATGTAGTGGACAGTCAGAGCTATTGTAGTTTAGCTCCCATTCACTTGCTAAGCAGCTGAGCTGCAGTAGTGTGGCACAGCCACTATACTTTTTATGGGGCTGGCTGCTTCTGTCTCTGTACACTGCTGGTCAATATTGTATGTCACACTCCCACCAATCTGATACTGATGCCATCAATTTCCAGTCTAGAAGAACCCCTGTAATGACAAACTGTTTCTTTCATTGGTGATATTGATAATAAGATATAACAAAAATAATAAAAGACATATTTTGCCTTTGAATACCATTTTATAGTTTATATATAGAATTCATCTACAGTGGAGAAAAAAAAGTATTTAGTCAGCCACCAATTGTGCAAGTTCTCCCACTTAAAAAGATGAGAGAGGCCTGTAATTGACATCATAGGTAGACCTAGAAAATCACATTGTCTGATTTATCTAGGGACCTTCAGTCTGAAATCTCTACAGATTTCACACTGCCAACTATGAGCCAACCAGCTATGCAGCTGACAGAAGCTTGTATAGAAAGTACATTAAGAGTTACAGGTAAGAGCACAACACAAGTTTACTAGATCACCAGAGCTACAGTATAGACTCCATTAGAAATTCATCCTCATTGCCATTTAATAGTGGCCATATTGTGGGTTTGATAACATCTATCCTAAGCTGCAGACTTTGCTGGCTCATGGATGTTCTGATGGGCCTTGTCATTTATTACATATTTATATGCATGTGTGAAAAGTAACTTGCCTACCATTAATATGAGTTTTTGCAAATTGAAAATTAGATGACATGAAACCAATATTTTCTGTATATATCACCTAAATTTTTATTTTATGATATTTACGATATTTCAATGCTATTGGAATGATATTCCAACTAATAGATAATCTGATCATGGAAAGTTAATATAATAAAGCACATGCAATGTCATGCAAGAGAAATTCAGAAACAGCATATTACTCTGAGACATTATCAACCTTGCTTTTCTTTCATGGACATCTTAAGTGACGTTATAAGAAACATTCTGGGCAATGCTAGAGGTTGCCACAAAAGAAGCCCTCTATTACATGCACATTAAATCACAACACATTATCACATGTGCTATTTCATAAAACCTCTTGATGCTGGAGTGGTCACCAAGTGGAGATCTATTCCAGATTGTGCTATGAGGCCTCATGATAACATAATATACCCTAAATACCTACTTATAGGTTGTCATTACAGCCAACAGTTGAATGTATATAGGGACAACCTTTTCCTCTTCTAGGAAAGCAAGGGATGGAATGGCTATTTTGAGGTTATTAGTATTAGTATTAGTTATTACAGTAGCTTTAAGTAGCTCTTCCAATAACTCTTAATGTGCATGACTAGTCTAAGACACAATACAATTTGTCAAATATGTCTAACATATGGAGGCATGTTTCAAGTTGTGGTTTATGAAGTTCACCTATAAGACCAGGGGCATACACAGCGATTCTTCCATGATTTTTTATTATAGTATGTCAAGAAGTTTAAATTTAATTAAAAAAACTCACACTACACTTTTCCTGACTTTTGTTTCAGAAAAAGTGAAACTGTGGCTTTATAAACATGCCAGCTGGCGCTTATTCTGAGTCCTATATTGTTCAATATATTTACACCAGACAACTGGCATAAAGACATTGAAAATTCTCATGAATTAACTGCTAATTTATTGCTTTCCATTACATAGTAACTGATAAAACTGATTAGTTATGCAGATTCTTTTCATGTAACTGCATTGTTACTGTTTTGTTCCTAAAAATCTAAATTTTAATTTTTATTATTTTGTTAATCCACTTTTGGCTTTTAACACTGCCTGAATCCTTCTGGACATGCTCTCAATCAGATTCAAGCATGTCTCGACTGATAGCTGATCCCAGGTTTCTTCTACACGTTCCCAATGTTGGTGCATACTGGTCAACTCACTGGGTATAAATACAGCTTTTTCTTCAACTCTACCCACAAGTGTTCAATTGGGTTGAGGTCTGGGGACTGTGGGGACAATAGAGCACCTCAACTTCATTGTCATTGAACCATTTCTTCGCTAATCTTGACATATGCTTCAGATCGTTGTCCTTCTGGAACACTATGTCATCCTGTTCATACCCATAGTACTCAAGTGTACAAAGTAACTCATGTTATAGGATACTCACATATAGCTCAGCATTGAGACCACCATCGATCCTAGTCAAGTATCCAATGCCTTCGGCTGTGAAATAACACCAGGCTTACTCCACCAAACTTGACAGTTCCTTCAATTTCTCTATCCATTAGCTTCCTTTTTCCCTTGTTTCTTCCAGACTCATTTGCACCCATCAGAGCCCAGTCTATTGACTTTTGTCTCATCACTCCAAATCACCTGTTTTCAATACTCTATTGCCCACTTTTCATACTTTTTTGCAAACTGGAGCCAACACTTCTTATAACGATATTTAAGCTGAGGCTTCTTCACCTTTTTTCGGACCACGATTCTAGACTTGTGTATCATACGGTGCATGCATGTGAATTGGATCGATACTAAATCTGTATCCTGAGTTGGTTATTGGTATCCAAATCTTGTTTCTGTGCGCACAAAGAAATGACATCTGCACTCCTGACAGAATGTACATTACTTCTCCTTTTTATTTACCACTGTACACTTATATAGTACTACATATGGGAGTTAACATATATTTGTGTGTCCGTCTGCTGTTGGCTGAAGCATCTTGCAATTTCCTCTTCTTACATCCTGCTTTGCACTTATCTTGGGTGTTGGTCAGGAGGTAGGCGCCATCTTGCATAGCTGATATCTAGTTACACACAGCAAAGTTCACAAAAGGATTGTAATAATAAACACTTAGGAAGGAAAGTATATATTTGGTTAATAGTAATACAAAATAGACCTGTTGATATCAAAAATAGACATTTTATCCACAACAGTCCTTACTTAAAATGACTATTTTCTCACTGTCCCTAAATTAATCCTAGCTCATCTGTCCTAATGTACCTTGCAACTCTTTTGTGCTGCCCGTTAGATGAGTTATGGCTTGTCCATAACCCCCCTTGTCGCAGGCTTTGTACATAAGGAAGTCAGATGCTATCCCTGGCATTTATAACTGACGGTTGCTTCTAAGGAATTGTATGGATCATCAGTTTCATATGCTGAGATTTGCATCGTGTGGAGTAGAATAGTTTCTTCGACTGCTTTGCTCATTAACCTCCTAATACATGGGATAGCACAGCATACAATTACAGCAAAAATTACAAGGACAACTATCACCACCACCCCTATTTGGGCCAACATCCTTTGCCAGCCAGACATCCATCCAAACCAAGTATCCCAGGGGTCTTTTACTCCCTTTTCAGTTCGTCAGCCAAATTATCTAGCTTCTTTATTGCCAAGGTAACTTTCCCATTTGGGCCTTTGTTATCAGGTATGTATGTGCAGCAAACTCCACCAATCATTTTGCACACGCCTCCTTTTTCAGCTAATATCATATCCAGGGCCATTCTCTTCTGAAACGCCATGATGGAGGTGGGGTCTAATTGTTCAGCTAATCCTTGTAGGGCATCTCTCATGTAATTCACAAACCTCTGTTGGTTATAGTAGATATAATTGATCCAGGCTAAATTTTTGTTTGCAGTGATAATGGGAAATATGGACTCAAATCCCGCTTTCACCCGATCTCTTGCTTTAAATTCATCTGGGACCCCCCTTGGCACTCCTATAGCATCTATGTAGACATTTGGGTCAAAACTACCCTTCGGAATATTACAACCCCCATAAAAAGACTTAGGCTCAACACCAGGATCCGGCTTCCCCACATCACGAAGGGGTTGGCTGTGCCTTCTAACAATGGCTGGCGTAGACCCAATTAGGTATGCCCGATAATTTGACAGATGTGGTGGTTGTCAACAGCACCTGGAAGGGACCGTCGAGTCGAGGGCCATCTCACATGTCTCTTTATCACCATCCAATTTTTGGGTTGTAACTTATAGATTCCTTCCACTGACACAGGTTCTGGAGGAAGGAGAAAACTCAAAAGTGTACATTAGTCACATGTTTTCAGCAATCCATCACATAGTCAGTCAGCACACCATACTACATCTGAAACAATTGTGAAAAAGACAATCCAAATACTCTAGGGGCTGAAGCCAATTCTTCTGTCAGGTGTGTACCCTTTCCTGTATAGTGAGTTCCATTACCACTTTGATGGTCTCGGGGATCCCATACCTGCACACTACTTCTTTGAATAGCTTATGTGCAGTTCCTTTTGTGGTGGCTTTCTGCACCAGAAATGCCTCAGGCCATCCTGAAAAGAGATCAATACACACAAGCACGTACTCATACCTTCCCACCTTTGGTAACGGTATATAGTTAACCCGCAATCTCTGGAACAGGTACAAGGGCTTTGGGGTGTGCTTCTAAGAAACCTTTTACTTTTTGGCCTACATTGTGTTTGACACATGTTATGCAGGCTTACACGTATCTGACTGCAGTGATGCTAAAACCTGCAGCTACCCATTATTTTGTTCACTAGGTCACACATGGCTACTTTCGAGTGATACACTTGAGCTGCTTGCGCCATTATTGGGAACAATGCTCTCGGTAAACATACTCTCTTACCACTGGCCATCAGGACTTGTTCATCCTTTTTCTTCCTCCTTGCGGTTCCCAAAACTTCTTTTCTTCTGGGCCATTTTGGTCCTACTGTGTTTTTAGAACCTGAAAAGAGAGCTGAGATTTTTGGTCCAGTATGGTGGCCACCTGTATTGAGGCATGTTCCCTAGGCTTTCCTACAGCTGTTTTGGTGGCAGCATCTGCCCACACGTTACC
The DNA here is from genome assembly GCA_947044405.1 of Leptodactylus fallax. NCBI lineage: Eukaryota > Metazoa > Chordata > Amphibia > Anura > Leptodactylidae > Leptodactylus > Leptodactylus fallax. The sequence continues at coordinate 1,654,197 of CAMRHE010000141.1, forward strand.
TCTACTTTCCTTTGTATCAGCCGTGGTGTGTGCCTTGACTTTGACTATAGCTGCAGGGTCTCCATCACCTCCTGAATAGCCTGGAAATCCTTTTAGGCTTAACATTAAACGCACAGATCGGACAATAGTCCTGCTATACCAAAAGCTCATCTGTTTACCCTCAGCCACTTTACACTGTCTCAGTGAGTACTTTTAAGGGGGGGTTCTGCTTGTTTTACCTGGTTTCCATTAACCATGGCATATCCGGTGTAGAATCTGTCACCTTCCCAAATCGAGAGCCATCTATAAAAGAACTCAAAATCAGGGTTAGCAATAGGTTCATCATTTACGTGACCAAACCCAACAGTTTCTTGTGGCATACAATCATATTGTCAGCAGAAAATGCTTGTGCCTTTCTCCCCCTGAACCTATTGGTAACAGGTCAAAGGGATTTTTAGTGACGTGCAGCATGCAAAGGTGACATGAGGAGGCACAATTAAGGCACACTGTAGTCTGAGTTGTCCAACCACTGAAATATGCTTACGCTGGACCTGGGACACTCACAAGAATGAATTCATATTATAATTCCATATTATGGAAACTCAAAATCTGCATTAACAATGGTTCTTTGTCTTCTATATTTTGTAAATCTTGTTATAAACAATCATATTCATATATTCAATTATTTTGCATTCTCAATTGACTTAAATCAACCCCTGTGCACCTTCTTGGGCAGTTACAACCAACACATTGCTTAGTTTCTCAAACCTTTGTCTGATAACCATCCTTTATGTGCATATTATCACATTTCAACATTCAAAGTTCCATCTTTTTAGCATCCTAAATTTAGGCAACATCTAAACATCCTATCTTAGGCTTACCAGACTTTCTGAACATTTTCTGGCATTCCTTCACTGCATCAGCATCCTATTTTGCTCTTTGTAGCTGGAATTTCTCTATTCTTGGGATCAGCTCCACACCACCCAGGCAAATTCTCCATGATTTGCATAACTTCTGCCTCAAAACCTCACCTTCGGCACACTAAGTGTTAATTGAGTGCAGCCTCTTGTTTAGAACCTGGGAAGATATATCCCGGACACACACAGTAGTTACTACATTCTCCTCCACCACAATTTGGAGAAGACGGGTGGTGGGGCAACCTATCCTTCCCTCCACATGAGCCAGCACATTAACAAACCAATTGGGATGCATGCCAAAAACACAGCACAAAATCTCTTCTTGGTATGGTTATACTTTGCTGAAACAAATAGAAGGTGCGATTAGTATCATTAACATAACATGATTGGCTTTAAAGTTATAACATGAGTTTTAACACATAACTATTGGATAATAGTTTCATAACATGATAGATAACAGTTTTCAGTAAAGGAGGGGGGGAGTCCCCCCGAGACTCTTGTGTTATAAGGGGCTGATTTTGCAGTTGTTGAAGTTCTGCCAGTTCCCGAAGTACTTCCACATGTTGGCGTCTCGATTCTTCAGGGTCAAGGATTGGAGGCAGAACATCTTCCAGGATGCTCGGCCTCATGGGAATGAGGGGTTTTAGGGCAGTTAGAACAGGGTTGCGGTAATAGGACCCATTGACATCTAACGCAGGATACAAGGGAGTGTAGGGAGCAGCCTGGGTCTGTGACAGGCGGGACTAGAGGTGTGGCTGTAGGCCCCCATGCTGTAACTGGGGCTGTGGCTATGGGTCCGAGCGTTGGCTTATGCCCACCTCCATTTCTTGAGTCCACCATCTTCCCTTTGTACGGGCGAGGCGCACCACAGGCAGCACAATTATTACAATAATTAGGATTCTGTTCACCGCAAATTAAACATGTCCATGAGGAGGCGCCGCCATTATAGGGCGGTGGCTGTTGTGAGACACCATTTTACGATTCACACATAGATACAGAAGAAACATTCTGTGGACATTTGTGATAGACACATACAATGTTTCCTCCTTTTCTTTGCACTTGTTTCGCTTTCCACCCCTCCCTATGAACAGCCTTCGCTGTTTCGTACCATGCCACAGCCTGTTTCTTAAGACCTTGGTCTTTTAAAACACCCTTCTTCTCCTTCAACACTTTCCTCTATCATCAATATCACATATTTTCATCAATTTGGTCATATTTTTAACATTCTACTTCCCTTCTCGTGCTTCTACCAACTGTTTGGCAGTGCATCCATTGGGGGACATTATAGACTGTGCCCCTCCCATCTTTGCAAACTTTTTTGAGAAAAACTCCATTTAAACAGTTACACAATTTGAACAGTCAAACAACGGTTAACCAGATAAACACAGGATTGACATACAACTGGGACCCAATGGAGTAGTGGTCACTATGGAATTATCAAGGTGAGTTCGACCTCTTGGCCATCCGAAGACCAATCTGTCTACTCCCCTAATACCACTATATTGTCACCTCTACAGTTGCCTATGTTCTGACCAATAGACAATCGGAGCTTAGGTGACAGCACGAACGTTCTTGTTGCCACTACTCCAGCTGGGTCCTCAACAAGGCCTTTGACAAACACAAACAGTGAGACTAACGGTCCCTGGAAAGTGGCCTTAGAACCCTGGGTAACGACGACCTCTCTATAGGTGCATCCTAATTCGTGGGTATAAGCTTGGGTGGGTATGGGCTTCACAGACACGACCCACCCGGCGAATCGAGTCCACCTACCCACTGTGCGTCAGCCTCCGCGGTCACCTATTCTGGATTAATAGATGCCCAGTCCGTGACAATACTCCCCAATAGGTGCCCAGTCACACTGACTCATGCCGTGCCTCCACTGTTTACACACATAGACCAATCAAAATCAGTAACGGCAGACAAAACAAAAGATCAACAGTGACTACCAAATAACCAACCGATTTGACAGGTTCTTAATTATCTGACTAGCAGAGAGTGAATTACCTGCCACTGGAGGTCACCAACAGCCGACTAAGATACAAAGAGACAACCGATAACAGAGGTAGGATATTCAGGTAAGATAACCATTTTTCTTACCGTACTCAATGGAGGTCGACTCTCCGTCCTTGTCTGTGTCGATTGTCTCCTCACGTCCGATCTGGTGCGGCTGTAGAATGACCTACTCCACTAGCCCACCCAGCGAAAGCCATTTGAATTGGATCGATACTAAATCTGTATCCTGAGTTGGTTACTGGTATCCAAATCTTGTTTCTGTGCGCACAAAGAAATGACATCTACACTCCTGTCAGAATGTACATTACTTCTCCTTTTTATTTACCACTGTACACTTATAGTACAGACCAAAAGTTTGGACACACCTTCTCATTCCAAGAGTTTTCTGTATTTTCATGACTATAAAAATTGTAGATTCACACTGAAGGCATCAAAACTATGAATTAACACATGTGGAATTATATACGTAACAAAATAGTGTGAAACAACTGAAAATATGTCTTATATTCTAGGTTCTTCAAAGTAGCCACCTTTTGCTTTGATTACTGCTTTGCACACTCTTGGCATTCTCTTGATGAGCTTCAAGAAGTAGTCATCTGAAATGGTCTTCCAACAGTCTTGAAGGAGTTCCCAGAGATGCTTAGCACTTGTTGGCCCTTTTGCCTTCACTCTGCGGTCTAGCTCACCCCAAACCATCTCGATTGGGTTCAGGTCTGGTGATTGTGGAGGCCAGGTCATCTGGCGTAGCACCCCATCACTCTCCTTCTTGGTCAAATAGCCCTTACACAGTCTGGAGCTGTGTTTGGGGTCATTGTCCTGTTGAAAAATAAATGATGGTCCAACTAAACGCAAACCAGATGGAATAGCATGCCGCTGCAAGATGCTGTGGTAACCATGCTGGTTCAGTATTCCTTCAATTTTGAATAAATCCCCAACAGTGTCACCAGCAAAGCACCCCCACACCATCACACCTCCTCCTCCATGCTTCACGGTGGGAATCAGGCATGTAGAGTCCATTCGTTCACCTTTTCTGCGTCGCACAAAGACACGGTGGTTGGAACCAAAGATCTCAAATTTGGACTCATCAGACTAAAGCACAGATTTCCACAGGTCTAATGTCCATTCCTTGTGTTCTTTAGCCCAAACAAGTCTCTTCTGCTTGTTGCCTGTCCTTAGCAGTGGTTTCCTAGCAGCTATTTTACCATGAAGGCCTGCTGCACACAGTTTCCTCTTAACAGTTGTTGTAGAGATGTGTCTGCTGCTAGAATTCTGTGTGGCATTGACCTGGTCTCTAATCTGAGCTGCTGTTAACCTGCGATTTCTGAGGCTGGTGACTCGGATGAACTTATCCTCCGCAGCAGAGGTGACTCTTGGTCTTCCTTTCCTGGGGCGGTCCTCATGTGAGCCAGTTTCTTTGTAGCGCTTGATGGTTTTGGCCACTGCACTTGGGGACATGTTCAAAGTTTTCCCAATTTTTCGGACTGACTGACCTTCATTTCTTAAAGTAATGATGGACACTCGTTTTTCTTTACTTAGCTGATTTGTTCTTGCCATAATACAAATTCTAACACTCCATTCAGTAGGACTATCAGCTGTGTATCCACCTGACTTCTGAACAACACATCTGATGGTCCCAACCCCATTTATAAGGCAAGAAATCCCACTTATTAAAACTGACAGGGCACACCTGTGAAGTGAAAACCATTTCAGGTGACTACCTCTTGAAGCTCATTAAGAGAATGCCAAGAGTGTGCAAAGCAGTAATCAAAGCAAAAGGTGGCTACTTTGAAGAACCTAGAATATAAGACATATTTTCAGTTGTTTCACAATTTTTTGTTAAGTATATAATTCCACATGTGTTAATTCATAGTTTTGATGCCTTCAGTGTGAATCTACAATTTTTATAGTCATGAAAATACAGAAAACTCTTGGAATGAGAAGGTGTGTCCAAACTTTTGGTCTGTACTGTATATAGTACTACATATGGGAGTTAACATATATTTGTGTGTCCGTCTGCTGTTGGCTTAAACATCTTGCAATTTCCTCTTCTTACATCCTGCTTTGCACTTATCTTGGGTGTTGGTCAGGAGGTAGGCGCCATCTTGCATAGCTGATATCTAGTTACACACAGCAAAGTTCACAAAAGGATTGTAATAATAAACACTTAGGAAGGAAAGTATATATTTGGTTAATAGTAATACAAAATAGACCTGTTGATATCAGAAATAGACATTTTATCCACAACACATGGACGTCTGTGATCTCATTACGATTATGAAGCATATGAGGCACTTCTACTGCAGTGTTTGTCACACCAGAACTGATAAACCTTGTGATGAGCCGACCTGTTGACTACAATATTTTGCCTGGATGTCCACCGCTTGGCTTTTGAATGGATGGATGGACTTCATTTCATATTTTTCCAACTGTCATGGCACTCACATGATGCAGTTTGGCAAATTTCTTGTCCAAGAGACTGCTATCAATAAACTGGATGATCTTGCTTCTCTTTTCGTGGGAAATCTTCGTTATTGCTGATCCTCGATTTGAACCAGTGACCTTTCACTTGGGAATCAACCTAATAACACACTGAACTATTAGGGAATGTGAGAACAGGTTGTAATTTGTAGTATACAAAACAGTAACAATGCAGTTACATGACAAGAATCTGCATAACTAATCATATGCTAAATTGTTGCAAATCAAATTTATGTATGAGATAGCCAGTGGCATAACTAGGAATGGCTGGGCCCCAAGGCGAACATTTGACATGGCCCCCCCAAAGCCGCCGCCCCCAACCCCCCCAAGCCGCCGCCCCCAACCCCCCAAACCGCCGCCCCAACCCCCCCACATACACAAACCGCATTCCTGCGCACACTATTATGCCCCATAGTGGCCCCTGCACACGGTATTATGTCCCATAGTGGCCCCTGCACACGGTATTATGCCCCATAGTGGCCCCTGCACACGGTATTATGTCCCATAGTGGCCCCTGCACACGGTATTATGCAGCATAGTGGCCCCTGCACACAATATTATGCCCCATAGTGGCCCCTGCACACAGTAGTTTGCCCCATAGTGGCCCCAGCACACAGTAGTTTGCCACATAGTGGCCCCAACACACAGTAGTTTGCCCTATAGTGGCCCCTGCACACAGTAGTTTGCCCCATAGTGGCCCCTGCACGCAGTAGTTTGCCCCATAGTGGCGCCTGCATGCAGTAGTTTGCCCCATAGTAGCCCCTGCACACAGTAGTTTGCCCCATAGTGGCCCCTGCACACAGTAGTGTGCCCCATAGTAGCCCCTGCACACAGTAGTTTGCCCCATAGTAGCCCCTGCACACAGTAGTTTGCCCCATATTGGCCCCTGCACACAGTAGTTTGCCCCATAGTAGCCCGCCCCATAGTAGCCCCTGCACACAGTAGTTTTCCCCATAGTAGCCCCTGCACACAGTAGTTTGCCCCATAGTGGCCCCTGCACACAGTATTTTGCCCCATAGTGGCCCCTGCACTAAGTATTTTGCCCTATAATGGCCCCTGCACACAGTATTATGCCCCATAGTGGACCACCCATGAACAATTATTATACTCTGGCGTCTTTTCAGACCCCAGAGTATAATGATCGGAGACCCAGGGGAGGATACAAACATAGAAAACACTGCAACTTACCTCTCCCTCGCTCCGGTGCACTCCCGTTCGCTACTTCGGCCATCTTCAATGTCGGACCGGATCTCGCGCCATCCAGGCCGGCGTCGCGACGCATAATGACGTCGGCTGACGTCTGGGACGTCACCAAACAGGGCCAAAGCCTGCGGAGCGGCGGAGAGGTGAGTTACAGTGTTTTTTATGTTCGCTCACCTCCCCTGGGCCCCCGATCGTTATACTCCGGGGTCTCAAAAGACCCCAGAGTATAATGATAACAGTGATTGTGGGGTTCGCGGTAGCGACTGCCACAGGGCTCCGGGCCCCGTAATGTTCCGGGCCCTGTGGCAGTCGCTACCACTGCTACCCCGGTAGTTACGCCCCTGGAGATAGCCAAGATGATTGTCTATAAAATGATGGTAGTCTCACGTTGGAAGCTGTAGAGGATGGTGAAATATGGCGCATGAAAGTCAAAAGTTTAAAACATTGTTACCCTTTTGCGCATCATTGCATTAATGGTTATGAGATCGCTTTTAGATGGCCACTCAAAATAGTACTGAAAAGAGGTCTTCTACAGGCTGTTTTTTCAAAGATGGTAAGCACGGGAGTAGCTATAGTGGATGGTGAAGTAGAAATCGCTAATGGGCCCTAGAGCCTAAGGGGGCCCAAAGGCCTCTCTACAACATAAAAAGACACCACTTTTATATACAGCACATGGTGAGTTGGGTCCCCATTAAAGAATTTGCCCTGGAGACTAATAGCTTCAAGTTGCCAGCATGTATAAAATCTGGTAAAACCAAAAATCTGACACAGAAAATCTTAAATTTAAGTATTTATATCATTATTATTATTGTTAGTAGTAGTAGTAGTAGTAGTAGCTTTAGGCAATTATGAATGCTTGAATTTTTATCACTGAGTTAGTGACATATTAACACTGTTTCCCCAAATAGACAACCCCTAGTCAAAATGAAGTTGCCATTGGTCAGTTGAAGGAAGATGAATGTAGCCACCTTCACTGCAGTAGAGAGGCGTAGCTAGGGGTTGAGCACAGAGGGGGCCAACATGTTCAAGTGGGCCCCCAACTTAGGTATACCGATATTATCACTATACGGTGACCGTATAGTGGTAGATATCGGCTGTACACAGGGTGAATACAATGCAGTATCATTTAGTGACTTACCAGTGACGTCTCTGACTAATTGTTCACATTTCTATTCCAATTTTTCTTCCATCTGGACCAGGTTGCAGAACATACATCTTTGGCTCATTACTTTTCCAGGCACCCAACCCACATTGTCCTCACCTGCACACCCATCCTGCTGCTACCCCCAATTATAAAATATATAATATAACCCCCCATAATGAATAATACCCCCCATGTGCATCCTTAAATTAACTTCCCTATGTACCTCCTTTAAATATTGCCCCTTATTATTAATGCCCCAGGTGTTTTCTAACTAAAAGGTAAAAAAAAAATTAGTGGGGTTCCAATACCCGGGAGCTCCACGATCAGCTGTTTGAATGGACCGTGGTACCTGTGTAAGCGCCGTGACCCCTTCTCTGTTTATATAGTATCATACATTTCATAGTGGCCATGTAATGTAACTACAGCCTCGTCCTATACACGTCTATGTGACAAGGCTGGAATTACATCACACGGTCACTATAAAAAGACAGTGTGTGATATAAACAGGCGCCATAGCCACTTCATACAGCTGACCAGAGGTGGGGCACTGATCTCTTATTGATGATCTATTCTAAGGATAGATTGCTAGATCATCAATAAAAATGAGGTGGAAAACTCCTTAAGGCCGGGGCCGCACATGGCATAAATGCCGTGGTGTGGCCACGGTGTAAATGCCGTGGAAAAAATGCAGCCTTTTACAGTTCCTGCAAAGTGGATGGGATGCGGTTTCCCTATAGGTATAATGAAAGCAGAAAGTCCACAGAGGAAACCTCTGCAGACTTTCTGTGAAAAGCACTGCAGGAAAAAAAAAGTGATTCCCTGCAGCGCTTTTTTGCTGCGGAACGCTACGTCGAACCTTAGTCTTAATAAAGCCCAAGTGCCACCTTAATTAAATTAATTGACCCCTCATATTATGCCCCTGATTACCCCTGACATAAATACTGCACCTCTAATGACCCCTTTTACAAATGATAACCCCTAATGACCATGGAATGGATCCAAGGTAGATCAAGGTAGATGTTTACATTTATCAAAAATATGTACCAGTCCTGTAAAAAAATAAGGACTCAGAAAACCTTTTTCAAGATACATCTTTGGAGAGTTGATAACACACACCTAATCCCATTCCCCTGGACTTGCCTGTAGGCTCACCGCACCTCCCTCCCGCAAGATCATTAGGAGAACTTTGAATAATGGAGCTGATAGCTCCATGCTCCACCTTTGTCCTAAGAACACAGAGTTGAAATTGCAACCTGCTGCCCTGAACAGCGGGACAGCACCTGAAATGCAGCACTAGATCCGGGCTCGCTGAGGGGACCCCCAATACATAGGGCTCAGTGCAGATGCACAATTTACCCTATGGTTAAATTCTTTGTGACCTTTGTTTTGGACATAACGCCACTGCTTCCAATTAATCCAATATGGCATTAGAAATATAAAGAGACAACTAAAAATTTGTAACTAAATTAAATTTCTTCCTAACATATGATTCATAAAACATCTGCTCTGAATCCTTCCATTCAATGTAATTTAGAAGCTATTTAGTGAATATTTGCCTTTTACGTTCCTGCTTGCATTACCCAAAATCCCATTTGGTCCCTGAAATCATCATTTCACTCAAGGCTATCATTCTGCAGCCTTCTCATGTTAGCTAACTGTTTAAATGCCTACATTAAGTTCATCCAATTATCATTTGTATCAGTTATTTGTTGGTATGCTAGATGGAAGTCAGATGGCTTATTAAAATGCAGAGCATCACACGACTTCTTTATCAGAAAGTTGTATGAGAGAGGCCTTGGAAAGTCAGAACATGATGCAAAAGCCATTTGTAGTACATTAACATAGTACATTAACATTTGCAAGGCACCAATTAATTTACATAATCAATACAATCAAGTGCCTTTTCCTTGGGACCTCGTGTTTATTTACATCAATTCTACACACGTCACCTTCCATCAAGAGTAAAACCGATTTTCTTGTCCTACATATGCTCTCAAGATAACCTTAATTCCCCATAAAATAAATCTATGTGTGTTTATTATACAGAGGCTGCTTTTGCTACTGAGTGAGCAGAATTTAATCTGTGCATTGGCTGGAAAACAAGTCTGCTACGGAGGATCTGGGTTTTATGGCTAAGTATTATGATTATTGTTGTTGTTTATTATGATTATTATTATTCCTACTATTAGAAATCTCTGTTTATGATGTGATGCATTTGAGGCTAAGCACATTAGGTACATTATTCATTGGGTACATTTGTCAGAACATGTGTGTGTATAAGAAACTAATGATCCATATTAAATTAATGATGTCATAAAGAAGAAAAATGGACCATACACGCAGCTATGACGGAAGCAGCAGACTTTGATAAACCAATGGAAAAGGCCTAATCAGATGAAACATTAGCCTATTCTGTCTTAGAAAATTACATTTCTGGAAAAGGACTTGTACACAATGTTGGTTTTATTAAAACAAATTAATTCAGTCATTAAGGAATCATAAGGCAAGTGTCTCATAAGTCAGGACCTCCAGTGTAACAAATTGATTAAATGACTGTGTAATAGTCTCTTTAAACAAATCTAGTGTAACAAGTTAATAGATCTGCTCAATTACCATGCTGGGGTGATGAGGATTTGGGCCACTCTTTCATTAAATCTGTGAGATTGTTCTTGCTTTTTTTAACCTCTTGAAATTGATTGCCGTGCTGGCAATTAAAATAAAGAAATACCAGCGTGATGGGCTTTAGGTGACAGTGATCTTATGCTTCTCACTTGGGGATCTTGAATGAAGGAACAGTCAAATATTTATATATAAAAATGAACCTATAATTGGTGTTTAAAAAAAAAAAAAACTAAAAAGTAAAGGAAAATTCAGGGAGCGCAGCAAGATAGGCAGACACCAATACAAACACAACAGGGGCGGGGATTTCCAGGGGGGCCTGGCGCGCGGGGGGGGGGGGGGTAACAGGCAGAGAGTTTATATACAGAGCTTGTGTGTATGTCTCCGCTTGGTCGGTGGGGGTTGTCGCCCCCCCGCGGCGGGGGGGGGGGCCCCCGCGCCCCCCCCCCCCCCCCGGGGGGGGGGGGGCCCCCCCCCCCCCCCGCGCCCCCCCCCCCCGGGGGGGGGCCCCCCCCCCCCCGCCCCCCCCCCCCCCCCCCCCCCCCCCCCCCCCCCCCCCGGGGCCCCCCGGCCCCCCCCGCCCCCCGCCCCCCCCCCTCTTTTCCTTCCCATGGTTGATATACTGCCCCCCGGGCCCCCGAGGGGCGCGTACACATACAGCTGCTAAATGCTTCTTTAAAAGGTTTGTCCTAATGTAGACTCTAGTTGAAACAGTTGCAAGCCCAAGCATTGATATTGTCAGGGGAAGCTGTAGAGGGCACAAGATTCAGAAAAGACAAATGTGTAATACATAGTGGCAAAGAATTCATGGTCACGGCAAGGCCTCCAGATCAGAAGCCACTCTGTGTTGTTGGCCATGGAAGCACCTTAGCAGGAAACAGCAAGGAAGAATGGGATGGTGGTCCTAAAGTGAGTGGGGAATGAAAGCATATGAATAGATTTTGATCTCCCAAAATATCAATAATAATGATGTTTAGTAATATAATATGCAATATATAGCAATATAATTAAAATATACTGTATATAATATATTATAATACTGTGTAAAATTTGTAAGCATGAAAAAATGCTTCAAAGTAAAAATGCTTTCAAAAATATAAATGTGAAGTGAATGAACATCACATTGTTATGATAATGGGGCAAATATTAGAAATTACAGGAACTGGCTGACAACAGACAGCAGTAGAACAAGCTGTGTAAAGCTTACACAGCGCTGATAGATCCCAGGCACCCAAACACCTTCACCAGCGCTAGCCGTGAAGCCAGATGGACTTGTGCTGAATTTGGGGCCCAAATTATCACCACAGAAACTGGTATAAGAAATAAATACTCCACAATCTGAAATCAAACCATAAAACACGATAAACTTACAACACAGGCAAAACGAGGAGAATTAATCAGGAGAGTGAAATCAAGAGACAAGTAGATTTCCAATAACAAGCCAAAGGTCTGACCGAGAGGTAACGTCAGAGCCAAAATCAGAAGACAAGCAGAATTCAAGTAACAAGCCAAATGTCAATATTAGAGCAGTACAGCACAAACGATCAGGATACAAAAGCCTCACTAAGTACAACGAAATAGCAGGTAGCTGGATGAGCACAGGGTTTAAATATCCCTCCTCAGCTGCTAATTGGATCAGCCTAGGAAAGACACTGAAGACTGCAGAGGCTTCACAGGTTGGCACAGTAACCTTAAAGCAACATTAGCTAAACTGATTCCTAACAAATATTTGATGTGACCACCCTTTGGAGGAGGAGTGATGATATGGCCCCCACAAAGCCCTGATCTTAACATCATTGAGTTTCTCTGGGATTACACGAAGAGACAGAAAGATTTGAGTAAGCCTAGATCCCCAGATCAGTGGGAATTTCTCCAAGATGTTTGGAACAACCTCCCTGCTGGGTTGCTTCTAAAACTGTGTGCAAGTGTACTTAGAAAAATTGATGCTGTTTTGAAAGCAAAAGGTGATCACACCAAATACTGATGTGATTTAAATTTCCATTTTATTCATTCACTTAATTTTGTTAATGGACAAAAATAAACTATTAAAGAGGTTTTCCAGCCCCAAATGGATTTTTCATGCTGTTGACCTATCCGCTGCAGCAGTTTCTGGTGCCTGGAGGCTGCCAGAACTCCTGATCTAGTGTTGGGTGATGGACCCCACATATCAGATACTGATGACCTATCCTGTGCATAGGTCATTAGTATAAAAAAAAATCTGTTTGAGACCATAAAACCCCTTTAAGACTAAGGCCCCACATTGTGGAAACGTTGCAGATTTTGCTGAATTTTTTGGAATCAAAGTCAGTAGTGGATTTAACAGAGGGGGAATGTCTAAGTGCTTCCTTTATATTTTCCATTCCTTTGCAAGCCACTCCTGACTTTGGCGCAAAAACTGAAGCAAAATCTGCAACAAAAAAAGTAGCATTTCCACAATGTGGGGCCTTAGCCTAACACTTCTATTTTTAAAGCATTCTTACTTTGCAGCATTTTTTCAACACATGCCTGAAACTTTTGCACATCTTGCAATTCATGTTTTTTTATCTTGACAAAATAGAAGTTACCATTCTCATTTATTTAATATGGTTCAGAAGTGATAACAATTTTGTCAAACAATAAATATAGAAGGTCAGATTCCCAACAGAACCATTAAAAGTGCTTACACACAGATAAATTTGACTCTCAAACTGCTAAGCACCCCAGTATTTTCTCCAAAAATTATTTCCACTTCAGACAATACCCTTTTGTTAGAAAGACCAGCAGATCATATGGTATTTTATAGATTAACCATAGCAAGAAGCTATAACCTGTAATTGAACTTGGCAGTAAGTGTTTCATCTCCCTACAGCACTGCCACAGGAAAAGTTAAAAAAAAATACACAAAGCAGGATACACATTTTTAGCAGCTCCATACCATGGCTAATAGATGGATTGCCTGAATGCAAGATCAGACAAAACTACAGTGACACATATTTTCCTCATAGGATATTTGCAACTATGTTTCCTAAATTAGACAATGGCAAGACCATGTGCAAACATGACCACCTCTGCACAAAATACTATGCAGATTTTAGGAGCTATGAACAGGTGAACAGGGGTTATAGGACAGGGCAGAGTCCAAGAGATTTAACCCACACCTTATCAGGTAACATATAACATATCCTTTTAATTTGTCATAAATGTTTAAGATGGTATTTCTCTTTGAAATGGAAAATAAAAGCAAGTCCCAAGTCTGTTAAGATTTGTACTCAGACCAAACATCAACAGTATGAAAACAAAATACTGTGAGATTATTTTATACATACAGTTAGGTCCAAAATATTTGGACAGTGACACAATCTTCATGATTTGGGCTCTGTGTGTCACCACATTGGATTTGAAACGAAACAACTGAGATGCAATTGAAGTCTATACTTTCAGGTTTAATGCAAGGGGTTGAATGAAAATTTCCTGTGAATCATTTAGGAATTACAATCTATTACATTTTTCTACAAAGCCTCCTCATTTCAGGGGCTCAAAAGTAATTGGACAAATTAACATTACCATTAGAGATGAGCGAATCGAAACTGCAAAAGTGGAATTTGATCCGAATTTCAGGAAATCTTCGATTCGCATGGAATCCGTATTTCCTGATGCTTCGCGGTAACGAATATTTAGTAGGACCTTTGTGACATCAGACAGTCACAAGATATTCTCTAGTGATGTTATTGGGTAGGCGTGTCTTTGCTTGTTAGCTGATTGTTAGCAGATCCTTCCACATGAATAAAAGTTGTCCGTGCTGGAGAGAGAAAGAGAGAGAGAGAGAGAGACATGACCACGGCATCCAAAGACTTCCGCCATTTTGCCGCTCACCCCGGCTCTCTTCAGACAGGAAATAGCTGTTTATTTGCTGCGAATTAATTCGGATCGAAGAGAATCGTATTGGAAAATTTGGCGAAGTTGCCGAATCGAATTTTTGAAAACTTCGCTCATCTCTAATTACCATAAATAAAATGTTCATTTTTCATACTTTGTAGAGAATCCTTTGCAGGCGTTGACTGTCTGAAGTCTGGAACTCATAGACATCACCAATTGCTGGGTTTCCTCCTTTGTGATGCTTTGCCAGGTCTTCAGTTGCTTTTTTGTGTGTCTTTCTGCCTTAAGTTTTGTCTTAAGCAAGTGAAATGCATGCTCATTTGGGTTGAGATCAGGTGACTGACTCAGCCATTGTAGAATATTCCACTTCTTTGCCTTAAAAAAAACTCCTAAGTTGCTTTTACAGTATGTTTTGAGTCTGAGCATATCCCTGTGCACTTCGTCCAGCTACTTCTGTCTTCTGTCACATCATCAATAAACACTAGTGACCCAGTGCCACTGGCAGCCTTACATACCCATGCCATCACACTGCCTCCACCATGTTTTACAAAGGATGTGGTGTGCTTTGGATCATGAGCCATTCCAAGTCTTCTCCATACTTTCTTCTGCCCATCATTTTGGTACAGGTTGAGCTTAGTTTTATCTGTCCAAAGAATTCTGTTCTATAACTGGGCTGGCTTCTTTAGATGTTTTTTGGCAAAGTGTAATCTGTCCTTTCCATTGAGGCTGATAAATAGATTGCATCTTGTCTTCGCTTTATTGTAGACTTAGATACTGATATACCTGCTTCCTGAAGAGTGTTCTTCACTTAGGTGGGTGTTGTGAAGGAGTTTTTCTTCACCATGGAAAAGAATCTGCGATCATCCACCACTGTTGTCTTCCTTGGACGTCCAGGCTTTTTTGAGTTCCAGATCTCACCAGTGCGCTCTTTTTTTACCAGAATGTACAAAACTGTTGATTTGGCCACTCCTAACATTTTTGCTATCTCTCTAATGGATTTCCTCTCTTTTTTTTGGCCAAATGATGGTCTGTTTCACTTCCATTGAGAGCTCCTTTGACCGCATGTTGTGGGTTTACAGCAACAGCGCCAGATGCAAATGCCACACCTGGAATCAACTCCAGATCTTTTACCTGCTTATTTGATGATGGATTAATGAGGGAATAGCCCATGCAGCCTATTAAATAGCTTTTGAGATAACTGTCCAGTTACTTTTGGTCCCTTGAACAGGAGGCAGCTACATATTACAGTGCTGTAATTCCTAAATCCTTCCTCCAAATATGATGTGAATACCCTCAAATTAAAGCTGAGAGTCTGTACTTTATTGATTATATAACTGTATGTTGAATATTTTTTGGTAAACAGCTAAAATGCCAAAACATTTGTCACTGTCCAAATATTTCTGGTCTTAAAGGGGTTGTCCATGCTAACAAAGTTTTTTAATTAGGCTGGGGGAAACGAAAAAAAAATATATACTCACTTGTCCCTGGTGCTTTGGTGTCTCCCATCGTGGTCCAGTCCTGAAGCTCTGTTGTTTTCTTCCGGCAAAAGTCACCGCTGCATGTGACCACTAAGGCTAATAAGAGGCCTCAGCGAAGATCACGGGACGTCACTACCAGTGACGTCCCCAGGTCCCTTCCTTAGACCTCAGTAGAAGGGACACAGGACATTACAGCTGATAGAGACTTCCGGCAAAAGAAGAAAGCCGAGCAGCAGGACCGGACCATGCTGGGAGGACACCGGAGCGCTCGGGACAGGTGAGTTTCTGTTTATATTTTTTTCACCTCCCCCAGCCTAATTTAAAAAATGTAGCCTGGATAGCCCCTTTAACTGTAGGTAACAGAGAGTCACTATTATAGACAAACACAATATAACTATTAATACAGAAACAGTTGCACTGTTCATGTCTTTTACTCAGCATTCCACAGTGCAAGGAGAAAACATACGAGAAACCAATTTAATAAATTGCAGACTGTTTATCACCGAATATGTCTTCAGCTTTAGCTAAACAGTCCAAAACTATGATGATCCTTCCACCATACTTCACAGTTGGAACAAGGTTTTGATATTGGTTTCCAGTGTCCTTTTTCCTTAAAACATAGCAGTGTGCATTTGTGCATTAAAAAAAAAAAATTGTCTCATCCACAGAAAATTTGGACACAAGCATTATAAGTCAACCAGTCGGTCTTGGGATGTGTCAATATGGAGGGTTTCATACAGACTGACATAATGTACACTGGTTTTGATGTCCTCTGCATTGGTGGAGGATGTGCTTAATTCACAACAAAGAACACTCCTCATCATGAATCAGGCAAATCCTTTGGAAAAACTTGTACCTTAGCTAAAACCTACACCAGCTCCTTGCTGGCATAGATTTTTGCTTGGTATACAGTAGATACCATTGGTTTGCAACTTTTTTATGCAATGAAAGCGGCATAGAATTATACTGAATCTGCCCAAATGTTTTTTGCACAACTCCCTTCATAATATCCTTCTATAAATACCATTCTTGTTAGTCTTTCTAAGAGTAGGCACATGAACAATCACAGGCCTCAGCAGTCCTACGGGGAGAATAATGTC
Organism: Leptodactylus fallax; assembly: GCA_947044405.1. NCBI lineage: Eukaryota > Metazoa > Chordata > Amphibia > Anura > Leptodactylidae > Leptodactylus > Leptodactylus fallax. The sequence continues at coordinate 1,670,983 of CAMRHE010000141.1, forward strand.
ATCCAGGAGGGTAGCAGAGGGCCCCAAGAGAGCGCGGGACGCCACACAGATGCCCAGAAAAGGTGATAAAAGGTGATTATAACTGTATATTATATTTCTGCACCTCCACTTATTATGCTTTTGACTCTGAAGAGAAACAAATCTTTGGTTCGAACCTCCTGAAACAGTAATGAATCTTCAGAGGTTTGCCCATCTCTAGTCTTTAGCAACACTTTTGTAGCCTTATACAGTTTAATATAACAAGTCTTCTGACAGTAGTTTGGCTCAATTCATGGTTCACACTAACCAATCTTTCTTTAAATGAACAGATTTGTACCTTTGATACTCACGCTTCCAAGCCAATAGACTGGAGATGCTCATTTTCTAGACATGCTCTGTGACCTGTGCAGAGACCATGGTGCAATATAAGGGTGTAGATACTCTGTGAAACCACCTACTGTACTGTAAATAAGGATCTCTACATATACAGTCATATGAAAAAGTTTGGGCACCCCTATTAATCTTAATCATTTTTAGTTCTAAATATTTGGGTGTTTGCAACAGCCATTTCAATTTGATATATCTAATAACTGATGGACACAGTAATATTTCAGGATTGAAATGAGGTTTATTGTACTAACAGAAAATGTGCAATATGCATTAAACCAAAATTTGACCGGTGCAAAAATTTGGGTACCCTTATCATTTTATTGATTTGAATACTCCTAACTACTTTTTACTGACTTACTGAAGCACAAAATTGGTTTTGTAACCTCACTGAGCTTTGAACTTCATAGCCAGGTGTATCCAATCATGAGAAAAGGTATTTAAGTTGGCCAATTGCAAGTTGTTCTCCTATTTGAATCTCCTCTGAAGAGTGGCATCATGGGGTGCTCCTCAAAACAACTCTCAAATGATCTGAAAACAAAGATTGTTCAACATAGTTGTTCAGGGGAAGGATACAAAAAGTTGTCTCAGAGATTTAACCTGTCAGTTTCCACTGTGAGGAACATAGTAAGGAAATGGAAGACCACAGGGACAGTTCTTGTTAAGCCTAGAAGTGGCAGGCCAAGAAAAATATCAGAAAGGCAGAGAAGAAGAATGGTGAGAACAGTCAAGGACAATCCACAGACCACCTCCAAAGAGCTGCAGCATCATCTTGCTGCAGATGGTGTCACTGTGCATCGGTCAACAATACAGCACACTTTGCACAAGGAGAAGCTGTATGGGAGAGTGATGCGAAAGAAGCCGTTTCTGAAAGCACGCCACAAACAGAGTCGCCTGAGGTATGCAAAAGCACATTTGGACAAGTCAGCTTCATTTTGGAAGAAGGTCCTGTGGACTGATGAAACAAAGATTGAGTTGTTTGGTCATACAAAAAGGCGTTATGCATGGCGTCCAAAAAACACAGCATTCCAAGAAAAACACTTGCTACCCACTGTAAAATTTGGTGGAGGTTCCATCATGCTTTGGGGCTGTGTGGCCAATGCCGGCACCGGGAATCTTGTTAAAGTTGAGGGTCGCATGGATTCAACTCAGTATATATGGATATTTCAGCAAGACAATGATCCAAAACACAGCTCCAAATCTACTCAGGCATTCATGCAGAGGAACAATTACAATGTTCTGGAATGGCCATCCCAGTCCCCAGACCTGAATATCATTGAAAATCTGTGGGATAATTTGAAGCGGGCTGTCCATGCTCAGTGACCATCAAACTTAACTGAACTGGAATTGTTTTGTAAAGAGGAATGGTCAAAAATACCTTCATCCAGGATCCAGGAACTGATTAAAAGCTACAGGAAGCGACTAGAGGCTGTTATTTTTGCAAAAGGAGGATCTACTAAATATTAATGTCACTTTTCTGTTGAGGTGCCCATACTTTTGCACTGGTCAAATTTTGGTTTAATGCATATTGCACATTTTCTGTTAGTACAATAAACCTCATTTCAATCCTGAAATATTACTGTGTCCATCAGTTATTAGATATATCAAATTGAAATGGCTGTTGCAAACACCCAAATATTTAGAACTAAAAATGATTAAGATTAATAGGGGTGCCCAAACTTTTTCATATGACTGTATATAGAAATGATTATTGCCTGTGCTGATAATAAGGTGACTGCTGCAAAGAAATCTCCAACAGAACAGCAAGTTTTATGTTTTACATAAAATTTGATTTAAAAAAAATTAGGTTATTTTCTGATGAACGATTCTTTCTTTTTTTAAGTATCACTTACTTTTTCTCCCTGCACTGGGGATGCTTATTTAATGTCTTCAGTAAAAGTACAAGTCTTTAGTTAAGTTAACTTCTGTTTCCCTAGAATTGTAATTTACATAATAATCAAACCACATTTTATTAGTAATGATAGCAGAAATGCAGGTAATTTCAAAGGCTTTAGTTACTTTTTATTGCAACTGTACATTGCTGTAGTTAAAGGAAGGCGCTGTGTTGGTAAATCCTTTATTTTATATTAAAGTCATGTCTCATATAGGAATTCTCAGGGGTCCTATGACTTAAATATATCAAATAATTATATTCAATGCAAAATATAATTATAATTCCAGCATAATGAGAGGTTCTTACCAAAAAATTGTATAATATGGAGATATTTCTAACAAGATTATCAAAATACATTTGGGCACATTTACCACTGTTGGAGTGCCACAGTGTGTAGAATATTGATGCAGTATGAGCATGCTGCTGAACAATGACAGGCTGCAGCTGAAGTAGTTCTCTGCCATGTTTCCAAAGAGAAAAGTTGTGAGAACCTTTGATAAATCAGCTCATTCAGTTTCCCCTACAAACAAAAATGATATACAGTCATATGAAAAAGTTTGGGCACCCCTATTAATCTTAATCATTTTTAGTTCTAAATATTTGGGTGTTTACAACAGCCATTTCAATTTGATATATCTAATAACTGATGGACACAGTAATATTTCAGGATTGAAATGAGGTTTATTGTACTAACAGAAAATGTACAATAGGCATTAAACCAAAATTTGACCGGTGCAAAAGTATGGGCACCTCAACAGAAAAGTGACATTAATATTTAGTAGATCCTCCTTTTGCAAAAATAACAGCCTCTTGTCGCTTCCTGTAGCTTTTAATCCGTTCCTGGATCCTGGATGAAGGTATTTTTTACCATTCCTCTTTAAAAAACAGTTCCAGTTCAGTTAAGTTTGATGGTCGCCGAGCATGGACAGCCCGCTTCAAATTATCCCACAGATGTTCAATGATATTCAGGTCTGGGGACTGGGATGGCCATTCCAGAACATTGTAATAGTTCCTCTGCATGAATGCCTGAGTAGATTTGGAGCTGTGTTTTGGATCATTGTCTTGCTGAAATATCCATTCCCGGTGTAACTTCAAATTCGTCACTGATTCTTGTACATTATTCTCAAGAATCTGCTGATACTGAGTTGAATCCATGCGACCCTCAACTTTAACAAGATTCCCGGTGCCGGCATTGGCCACACAGCCCCAAAGCATGATGGAACCTCCACCAAATTTTACAGTGGGTAGCAAGTGTTTTTCTTGGAATGCTGTGTTTTTTGGACGCCATGCATAACACCTTTTTGTATGACCAAACAACTCAATCTTTGTTTCATCAGTCCACAGGACCTTCTTCCAAAATGAAGCTGACTTGTCCAAATGTGCTTTTGCATACCTCAGGCGACTCTGTTTGTGGCGTGCTTTCAGAAACGGCTTCTTTCGCATCACTCTCCCATACAGTTTCTCCTTGTGCAAAGTGTGCTGTATTGTTGACCGATGCACAGTGACACCATCTGCAGCAAGATGATGCTGCAGCTCTTTGGAGGTGGTCTGTGGATTGTCCTTGACTGTTCTCACCATTCTTCTTCTCTGCCTTTCTGATATTTTTCTTGGCCTGCCACTTCTGGGCTTAACAAGAACTGTCCCTGTGGTCTTCCATTTCCTTACTATGTTCCTCACAGTGGAAACTGACAGGTTAAATCTCTGAGACAACTTTTTGTATCCTTCCCCTGAACAACTATGTTGAACAATCTTTGTTTTCAGATCATTTGAGAGTTGTTTTGAGGAGCACCCCATGATGCCACTCTTCAGAGGAGATTCAAATAGGAGAACAACTTGCAATTGGCCACCTTAAATACCTTTTCTCATGATTGGATACACCTGGCTATGAAGTTCAAAGCTCAGTGAGGTTACAAAACCAATTTTGTGCTTCAGTAAGTCAGTAAAAAGTAGTTAGGAGTATTCAAATCAATAAAATGATAAGGGTACCCAAATTTTTGCACCGGTCAAATTTTGGTTTAATGCATATTGCACATTTTCTGTTAGTACAATAAACCTCATTTCAATCCTGAAATATTACTGTGTCCATCAGTTATTAGATATATCAAATTGAAATGGCTGTTGCAAACACCCAAATATTTAGAACTAAAAATGATTAAGATTAATAGGGGTGCCCAAACTTTTTCATATGACTGTATCTAAGGAAACATACTGGGACAGGGAAAGATTTACTAAAGTTTTATCCCTTTGAAAAAGTGGTGTTAAAAATGTGTGTTACAACCAGTACATTCTGAAACATGTCACATTGGAGCATACAATGCACTCTCCACCAGAATCTTACACTAACTTGTAATTGTCAAACATAATGTAAAATGTATTGGACATGGATCAAATACAGAAGATTGGTGCAAAGTTTACAAACTTTTAAAGCAAAATAACCAAAATGTTGAAAGTCCATGGTTGTTTCTAATGGTCACAATATGGACTGTGTTAGTTACTGCAATGGATTATGTTAGTTACTGCGTGGGTCATAGCCCATGGCTCCTTGTTTTTCCTAATGTCTTATTCTTATGATAGAAACAGTTATAAGCTAACTATTCAGGAAGGTTGGTGGAAGACAGTACCTAACAAGAGAAGACAGTCTTTAAGATGACCTCTTGTATCCAGTTATTAAAGGACCATAGAACTGCCATTTATGAACAATAAAGTCAAATATTTTCAGGAATTTTCAGTAAATAAAGTACTACCTTCACTATCCACTTACAGACAGCTGAAGCTTCTCCTGATGGGATCCGATGCAGGTCACAAAGTTGAGTCTCTAGTCCTCTGTCTTCTGGGCTACAATGACAACAACAAGCTTTTTTTTTTAAAAAAAACCTACAAAAGAACATTGTAACACTATTGTTTGAGCACTGCTAACCACTAGATGCTGCATTATGAAACCATGTAAGCATCAATTTGACAAAGTACAACTATACAAATATAACTTACGGTTACTTGGGCATTGGCTTATTGGTGTGGCACAAGGCAAAACAAGACACTAATGGCTGTACCAAATTTACAACTAAGGATACTCCCATCATCACTACATGAAATGTATGGTTGGAATGATAACTTATGGGGGTCTGATCACTGATGCAATGTATAACAATGCTAATGCATTGCAATGTTACTACACATGCCATACCAAATGCTATTACCGGCATTTGGTATGGCATGTGGTACAAAGGGTGAGCCAGATCCAGGGGCTGTAAGGTTAAAATAGAGCTACAAGTCTGAGCTACTAGAGGGGTGAAAAGTTAAGGGATGTTGTTTTGTTTAGGAAACATGGTGGCAGTTAAAATAAGTAATACTGAATTATTCTAACTTAGTCAAAGTGAAGGTAATTCTCAGATTTTGGAGCTATGCATTAAATATATGGGTCAACCTACCTTTGATAACTAATAATTATCTGCAATGCTCTTAGAATTGTTAATATGATGGTTAAGGCAGCATATTTAACCCCTTAAACTGGTATTATCCATCAAATACAGTAGCATTATTGTAAGACTACACCATAGTATTCGGACTGTCCTTATCATGGGATAATAGAACCCTCCCCCAGTCACGCATAGTAACCAGATGACCTATGTGTATTCAGAGGTTTAGTGTATTCAAACACGAGACCCTCCACAGTATTAACACTGGCCACAAGCAAACAAATACCACTTCTTCCATTGGTTATTTTGCTGCTAGCAAATTAGCAATGTCAGCTTTGCTCACTGCTGAGCCAATATTTAGATTGGTCATGTAAGATTCAGTAATATGCACAACTATGCATCTCTAGCAAATATAAGCAGATTTAGTATTTGCACAATTACCATCTGCCAAGCAGCCTAATGTTGGCTTCATGTATGAAAACAAGTGTGGTCAGTATGTGGAAATCTTTTTATAGCAGCCAATCACATTGCTCCTTCATTATTTAACCAGTGCTAGAATCTGATTGGCTGTTACAGGAAAAATAGACCATTAGTTTCAGTAAAAGATTTCATATATGAGGCCCATTATCGCCGACCCATATCTCACTCTCTCTATCTACCACAAATTGGTAGCGGCTATGCGCTGCCGGTAAAAAGGCGCCTCAGTCAGCTTTGACAGAGGTATCAGGGGGGTTAATTCCCAAGATCAGTGCGGTCACTGATCGCAGGTATTGCTGCTGGTTATCCTCTTTATTATACAGCAGAGCTGAGCTCCTGCCATATTTAAATTTCTGCCATCCACCTTAATAGTAAGGCAGATGTCGGGGGAAGGGTTAATGGGAGTCTGTCAGCAAGAAAATACATATTAAAATAATTAAAGTACCTTGTAGGGCTGCTTCTACACTTTCCAAAGATACCTTTCTTATTCTGCATTGCAACTGAATTATTATGAAAATCAGTGTTTTATTGTTATGCAAATTAGAAATGAGAAAAGGGCTTTAGGGGCTTTTCTTCAACTCCCAGAGCTTCAGTCTCTGTCCTAGATAGCCTCCCCTAACTGTGCCCAGCTCTGCCCTCCTTTGAGTGAAATTTCTACCCAACCCCCACTCCCCCGCCCCCTCTTTCCAGTGCTCACTGTCTGGATGAGAAGTGCAGTGATCATTGTACTGTGCATGCCTGATGATGTCTGGCTGCACCTGTAAGACAGAGGCAGCTGCAGATAAAGTGGGAGATGTCACTCAAGCAATTGGGGCGGAACAGGGCACCAGTTAGAGGAGGTTATCTAGAACAGAGAGCAGTACAAGAAACTAATTAGGAACTAATGCCCCTAGGAACATCCTGTTTTGGAGTATTGCCTTTAAGGACTTTAATCAGATCAAAGGCAAATTGATACATGTATGGTCAGCTAATAATAAAGATGTTAGATCCTGGTCGGATTTTACACCAAAGACTAAACTATAATGAGTGCATAGGTAGCAGTCACATCTCAGCCCTGGTGCCCAGAGCGACCTGGAGGACCCCAGTATTATAAATGGCAGTGGTAGGTGAGTAGCTCTGGTGCAAAGTTTGCTCTTGAGTCCAGGATTGTCATTCGATGCTGCATGTATTATACTTTTATACTGCTTGATGCTACTGCTGCTGCTGTTAAAATACAGATTTTCTGTCCTACCTCAAAAAAAATCCTCTGTTTGAAACAGAAGGGTTTTGTCCAGAAGTAGATGACTCAGTTAATTGCTCCTAAAATGTCCAGTCAAGCACCAGTGACATAATAAATGTAATGACAGGGAACATCCCGCAAGGCCCTGGTAGTACAATTCCTAGGACAATTTAAATCCATCACTGGGAGAGATCTATTTTTACATTGCACTTTGTCATATCACTGCAGACTCCGCCAATAAAAAAGCTTTGATTCCTGTGACACCCCATTGCCAAAGACATGGAAAGAATATCTATTACCCTACAGCCATTTTGTTAAGTGTTTGCTCCCTGGTGTGACCCAGCCACTTTATCTGTTGATCTTTTATTTTCTGAGTTCATGTTACCCATATGTTACTCTAATAGTCGCAATAACTCCTGGGCAATAGGACTCGTATTTTACTGAGAGGAAATAAAAAAGAATGTACTTCAATAATAATAAAAAGGCAATACTGTAATAGCTTAATAGGGTTGATTGAAGATGGATTGAATATAATTTTGTATTATTGTAATGCTCGTTCCACACATCTGCAATACCTATTCTAACTACACAACATGTACACATAAATGCAATCATTACAAAGTAATGAAAAATATACAAAGGCACCAGAAGCTCCGCCGCCCCCCTTCTAGCTACGCCTCTGGTGCCTTTGTATATTTTTCATGCCGCTGCAAACAGACACATATTTCATCTGTATTGGCGTCTCCACGACACCAATACAGTTCAAATACGTAGTAGAGCTGGAAAAACTGCTTCCTGCTCTACCATTTTGTAACCTGGAGGCCGCAGGCCTGTGGGATGGTGTTCTTAGGCTTGCAAGCTTCTCCCTTTTTCCTCCAAACATAACAGTGGTCATTATGGCCAAGCCTGAGAACACCATCCCAACTGTGAAACACGGGGGTGGCAGCATCATATTGTGGGGTTGTTTTCCTGGAGGGACTGGTGCACTTCACAAAATAGATGGCATCATGAAGAAAGAACATAATGTAATACCCCTTTGGGTCGACCTCTGTAGGCAGGGTGTGTTGTAGCTCTCACCTCACTATGGCGCAGTGCCTCCACCAGAATCTTGCTTGGAGCTCTGTAGGAATTCAGGAGGGTCTTCCTCTTCTGCTTGGGGTCGACTCGGGAAACCCCCCACCTAAGCTCAGTACACACTCACAAATTTTGAGGGTAAAACTTCTTAACCGGTTTATTATGGGAAGGGTAAACAAGGGCAAACTTAATAAAATGCAAACAGAGAAATGTTTCAGTGATTTACATGACAGTGCACAGGTACATCCTATAGTATTAAACCCCCTAGTGGTAGGAATGGACTATGTGCCAGGCCTGGCGGGTATAATAAACTATAGGGAATAGCACAGGGTTAAGATACCCTTTTTCCCAGAAAATAGGACAGCATCTTATATTAATTTTTGCTCCCAAAGATGTGCTGTGTCTTATTTTCAGGGGATGTCTTATTTTTTTTTCAATGAAGAAGAATTCACATTTATTGCTGAACAAAAAAAATGAACATTTATTATATACGGTACTGTACAGTAGTTGTCATCACAAACCAGCATAACCAGACAAACTGTTAATCCTATCAAGAATTTCTTACTACTACCGTACAATTATTTCCATGTACAACAATTAACAGTATGGTACATTTACCAATATTTACGGTACGAATAGAAAGTCAAATTTATTCAATGACAGTTATGTCATCATCTTCTAGGACATCATCATAACAATCCAAACCATTAATTTCCCTGCACACAGTATCATGTCCCATAGTGACCTCTGCACACAGTATCATGTCCCATAGTGACCCCTGCACACAGTATCATGTCCCATAGTGGCCCCTGCACACAGTATCATGCCCCATAGTGGCCCCTGCACACAGTATCATGCCCCATAGTGGCCCCTGCACACAGTATCATGTCCCATAGTGGCCCCTGCACACAGTATCATGTCCCATAGTGGCCCCTGCACACAGTATCATGCCCCATAGTGGCCCCTGCACACAGTTTCATGTCCCATAGTGGCCCCTGCACACAGTATCATTCCCCATAGTGGCCCCTGCACACAGTTTCATGTCCCATAGTGGCCCCTGCACACAGTATCATTCCCCATAGTGGCCCCTGCACACAGTATCATTCCCCATAGTGGCCCCTGCATACAGTATCAATCCCCATAGTGGGACCCAAGAGTATAATGATCGGAGACCCAGGGGAGGATAGAAACATAAAAAAACAACGTTGCTTACCTGTTCCTCGCTCCGGTGCATGCCTGTGCGCTACTTCGGCCTTCTTCAATGTTAGACCAGGCCGGCGTCACGTGATCCGGCCGGCGTCGCGACGCAAAATGACGTCCGCTGACGTCTGCGACGTCACCAAACAGGCCCGAAGCCTGGAGAAGCGTAGGACAGGTAAGTACATTGTTTTTTATGTTCCCTCACCAACTCTGGGCCTCCGATTATTATACTCTGGGGTCTTTTCAAAGACCCCGGAGTATAATGATAGCAGAGATTGTGGGGTTCGCCCGCGGCCTCACATACCGTATATACCGTATGTTCTGTTCGGGAACATACGTCTTACTTTCATGGAATGCCTTATATTAGGCAATTCTACGAAACCTCTTCTATGTCTTACTTTCGGGGGTGTCTTATTTTCGGGGAAACACGGGTAGTGACCCACAGATGATAGTCATCACACACATGCAATCATACTGCAGGTAACAGCTTGCACTCCTAAATAACAGCACACAATGCAGAATTACCAATGGCTGCAGCAATTAAAAGAACAGTCCATCCGTTGGGGCCCAGTTGCTGCTGACGATGGCGCGCATTCAGAAAAAGTTGGTGCACTATAGACACAGCAGATCCTTTCTACAACAGATCTCAGAAACTTTCTAACAGCAGTACAGCAAATTCCAGCAAAGTCTACTCACTAACTCTTGCAGGGAATCTGGTACCAGCCTGGAGTCTCACTGGTTGCTGCAGCTTTCAGATGACAGGATACTAATGGAGTATGAGGCAGGAGTCTTCTTGGATGCAGCCCTGGGTACTTTTTGGGAGTCTAGTCAATCTGGACAGGTGCTGCTGCTGCTGCAGGGATGCTACTTCTTCCCTCAGAGTGAGCTGGTGGGCTGGCAGGACTGTCTCTATGTCCTGGGTTACCCAGTGCCAAGCTATGTGCTCCCTGGAAGTTGCTGGAAGAAGCCTTTTCTGCAGCCCATGTGGCTGTCCTCTCTCTTTCCTGTGTAGACCTTTCCCATAATTCCCTGCTCAACCAATCAGTCCCTTTCTCTGATACTCCTCCCCCTAGAGTAAGGGGTGTGGGGAATTGTAATCCACTGTCCCTCAGCATAAAATGGCTGATGTCTGCTTTAATGGGTCCTGGCTTGGCCTTAACTGCAGCATCTGCTGTATGCAAAGTGCTCCTTGCAGGGGTGACAATTATGTGGCAATACTGAAGCAACATCTCAAGACATCAGTCAGGAAGTTAAAGCTTGGGCGCAAATGGGCCTTCCAAATGGACAATGACCCGAAGCATACTGCCAAACTGGTTGCAAAGTGACTTAAGGATAACAAAGTCAGTGTTTTGGAGTGGGCATCACAAAGCCCTGATCTCAATCCTATTGAAAATTTCTGGGCAAAGCTGAAAAGGCAAGTGCGAGCAAGGCGACCTACAAACATGGCTGAGTTACACCAGTTCTGTCAGGAGGAATGGGCCCAAATTCCTACCAACTATTGTGAGAAGATTGTGGAAGGATATCCAAAGCGTTTGACCCAAGTCATACAGTTTAAGGGCAATGGTACCAAATACTAATGAAATGTATATAAACTTTTGACTAAAAAATTATCTCTCTCTCATTATTCTGGCATTTGGCAAACATAAATAATTTTGGTAATCCTAATTGACCTAAAAAGGTTTATTCTGATTTCATGTCAGATAGTGAGAAAAACATAATTATGTGTCTTTTTATATAGTGTATGTAAATTTCTGGTTTCAACTGTATGTTCTGTATGTGTAAGTGTATGTATAACTGTGCATATGCTATATGTGTGAGTGTTTGTTGCAATTGTAAGCCTGTAACTTACTGTAACTATGTGTTAGCGACTGTATGCCTTTCACGGGCTATTCACATGGTAGGGTCTCTGCACTGTACAGTGGGGAAAAAAAAGTATTTAGTCAGCCACCAATTGTGCAAGTTCTCCAACTTAAAAAGATGAGAGAGGCCTGTAATTGTCATCATAGGTAGACCTCAACTATGAGAGACAAAATGAGAAAACAAATCCAGAAAATCACATTGTCTGATTTTTAAAGACTTTATTTGCTAATTATGGTGGAAAATAAGTATTTGGTCAATAACAAAAGTGCATCTCAATACTTTGTTATATATCCTTTGTTGGCAATGACAGAGGTCAAATGTTTTCTGTAAGTCTTCACAAGGTTGGCACACACTGTTTCTGGTATGTTGGCCCATTCCTCCATGCAGATCTCCACTAGAGCAGTGATATTTTGGGGCTGTCGCTGGGCAATACGGACTTTCAACTCCCTCCAAAGGTTTTCTATGGGGTTGAGATCTGGAGACGGGCTAGGCCACTCCAGGACCTTGAAATGCTTCTTACGAAGCCACTCCTTCGTTGCCCTGGCGGTGTGCTTGGGATCATTGTCATGCTGAAAGACCCAGCCATGTTTCATCTTCAATACCCTTTCTGACTGAAGGAGGTTTGCACTCAAAATCTCACAATACATGGCCCCATTCATTCTTTCATGTACACAGATCAGTTGTCCTGGTCCCTTTGCAGAGAAACAGCCCCAAAGCATGATGTTGCCACCCCCATACTTTCACAGTAGGTATGGTGTTCTTTGGATGCAACTCAGCATTCACTCTCCTCCTATTAGGGTCTTGCCAGATGTAGCAATACCCTACATTACTGCAGCGGTCTGGGAGGAAGGACAGAGACAAGTGAGCCCTAATCTCACCCCAGCCACTGTCCCTTCCTATTGCCTCAGTTATCCTAAACGGTAAAAGGACAACCTGAAGACAAGCCCTATACTGGGTAAATGACACACAGGACAAGACAAAACAACACAGAAGCAGAGTGAGCAAGCCAAAGATCAGAGAAATAGCACAGTAAATAACAAGGGCACAAAGAGAGCAGGCAAAGTCAGAGCAATAACCGGCAACTTGCTGAGAAAGTGACATCCCGTATATAGAAAGTCTGGGCCCAGCCCCAGACCTGATAGGTACACAGGCTGTCAATCACACAGGCCATTAAGAGATTAACTCTATGCAGTCCAGAGAGAAATGCTCAGAAACCTACACAAGGAACCAAACTGAACACGCCTCCTTCGCCGCAGCATGCGAGCGGAGGGTGGCACAGAGACCCGAACAGACAGAGACGTTACACCTCCAAACACAACGAGTTGTGTTTCTACCAAACAGTTCTACTTTGGTTTCATCTGACCATATGACATTCTCCCAATACTGTTCTGGAACATCCAAATGCTCTCTAGCAAACTTCAGATGGGCCTGAATATGTACTGGCTTAAGCAGGTGGACACGTCTGGCACTGCAGGATCTGAGTCCCTGACGGCATAGTGTGTTACTGACAGTAGCCTTTGTTACGTTAGTCTCAGCTTTCTGTAGGTCATTGACTAGGTCCCCCCGTGTGGTTTTGGGATTTTTGCTCACCGTTCTTGTGATCATTTTGACCCCACGGGGTGAGATCTTGCGTGGAGTTCCTGATCGAGGGAGATTATCAGTGGTCTTGTATGTCTTCTATTTTCTAATTATTGTTCCCACAGTTGATTTCTTCACACCAAGCTGCTTGCCTATTGCAGATTCAGTCTTCCCAGCATGGTGCAGGTCTACAATTTTGTTTCTGGTGTCCTTCCACAGCTCTTTGGTCTTCACCATAGTGGAGTTTGGAGTGTGACTGTTTGAGGTTGTGGACAGGTGTCTTTTATACTGATAACAATATCAAACAGGTGCCATTACTACAGGTAATGAGTGGAGGACAGAGGAGCCTCTTAAAAAAGAAGTTACAGGTCTGTGAGAGCCAGAAATCGTGCTTGTTTGTAGGTGACCAAATACTTATTTTCCACCATAATTTGCAAATAAATTCTTAAAAATTCAGACAATGTGGTTTTCTAGATATGTTTTCTGATTTTGTCTCTCATAGTTGAGGTCTACCTATGATGTCAATTACAGGCCTCTCTCATCTTTTTAAGTTGGAGAACTTGCACAATTGGTGGCTGACTAAATACTTTTTTTCCCCACTGTATCAACTTCTGTCAGCCTAGTTGTAGACTAATGAGTGGGGCATCAGAGAGTACTAAAGCCTGAACAAAAAAGTAAAGCACCAGAAATGTGACCATTTACCCATTCACTCCCATACAGCAGCAGTGATGTACCTATTAACCTCTCATTTACCAGTGACAAATAATAAGTAGCATTTTGAATATTGCTGAGGAAACCGGGTACAATTTTCCTGTCTTTATCAGTCCATGGCATGAAAATGCTGTGTCCCAGCCGTTATCATATCTACTATTCTATCTATTAGATAGATAATGATTTGGGACATAAATACATGACACAAGACACCGGGAGAACCATTATTACAAACCCGGCTTCAAAATGATAAATAATTGATAATAGAAGTCAGTAAAGCATAGGGTAATTACATGTGCATGACTGTAGGATTATACTGTCCTGGCGGGAAAACTGATTAATGGGTGTTTGCAAAATGACTATATCACTGTATAATAAATAATATTGCACACAGCAGCCAGGTTGAGATGTATTGTCCCTAGGCGCTTAGTTTCTGATTGTGCTGTGCCCCTGAATCCACCATACAGCCTGCTCAAGCTCTCAAACTATGGTCAGGAACAGATGCTTCCGCTGCTCCAAGAGAATTGTAAGTGATGTTCAAGACAGCTGGCAAATGTCTCCAGTTATACATAAATGCTATATACCTGTGCGAGCATAAGCTGTTTACTAAACTTATTGATGGCTTTTAATAACATCTCATGAGTTATAGTGAAAAACAAGTAAATGTATGTAAATATAGTGTGAAGGTAAAAATATATTTTCATATCATTTCTGAACAAAATCAAAACAGCTAAACCATAAAAAGTGCTATGTGCTGAAATTGATAAAAAATACTATCCTGAAAACTCTGATCCGTTCCCATAGACTGTGTTGCCACAGGCTAATTCCTTGTTTACCTATATTTTTGAAATGCTATGGAGATTACTTGTTGTTTTTGATAAGAGTTATATGAGACACTTCTACTGTCTTATCACAAGGTACACAAAAAGATCAGGTTAAAAAATTTTTTCAATTTTTCTAAATTTTCCAATCTGTTTAACTTATGTAAAACTCACTGTAGAAATATTATTTTTGTTGGCAGATCTCTTATCTGCAGATATCAGCAGATCATCTGATATCTGCCTATTGGGGGAAACAGGATAGATACCTGCCTACTTCCCTAGACAAGCAATGTGTCTGACAGTGAACTTCATAGTACTATTCTGCTGTCAAATGACTGTAAGGCTGAGGCCCCACATTGCGGAAACACAGCTTTTTGTTGCAGATTTTGTTGCGGTTTTTTGAACCAAAGCCAAGAATGGCTGCAAAAGGAATCAGAAATATAAAGGAAGGTCTTCTCCCTTCTGCTTAATCCACTCCTGGCTCTGGCTTAAAAAAACGCAGCAAAATCTGCAACAGAAAAAGCTGCGGTTCCGCAACGTGGGACCTCAGCTTAATATGGGAGTTTTTTTGTGTCCATATTCTGGTGCAACACCACAGAAGTGTTTGAAGTACGGTTCTGATAAACCATAGGAGATCTGAGTGCTGCTTCCCTAATATGTGTGCAATAAAACAAAAGAATTATGGTCATCTCAAAGGGACCTAAAGTAAATGTCTTCCTTTATCATAGGGGAAATTCATCAGGACTTGCTTGCCTTTTGATGTCAAAAAGTCGCAAAATACAACTTTTGGGATATTTGCACAAAAATTTAGCAATTTTAGTTTTTACACTGTTTTGAAAAGTGTATGGGAAAGTGGTGTGGTTATCAATGTTGATGTACTCCAGATTCATCAAATGTGACTTTTTAATGGGGTGGGGTAGAATGTGGAGTCTGTGAGCTCAATCCGCTCTAAGTATCACCATATGTGTAATACTTAGTGGGTTCAGTGGATTTCTATTTATTGAAGGAAGGCGGGGGTTAAAAACATTACATAGATAAAGAAGGCATAGCGCCAAGTCACATGACTTATCACAAGCTTAACATGTACCTATTTCTCAAGGTAAAATGAACTACATTCTTGCAAGTAGACAATTCTTCTGTAACCAGGATGGGCTTTGGACAATGCCGTAACCACATAATTTATCATGGTGGACATATAGACAAAATGGCATCTCTCACACATCTTAGAACAGAAGTGAGCCTACCACCACCAAAATCACTTCTAAATCACTTGTATGCTCTATGCTCCGGTTGCACCAAACAGCCTATTTGAACAGGGGAAAAGAAATGATTTTGTCAGCAACAACATTGCACTTTGACACAAAAATGGTATGTTCACAATGCCACTCACTGCCAATACAACAGCATACCTGTATAAGTGATGATAGACTCCCTTTAAATATGTGCCAAATTTATCAAACATCATGCAACGTTTCAGTAATTTGGTACAAATTACGCAATACCCACTCCAGCATGATATCTCTCATAATAAATCTTCCCTCATTTTTAAGTTGACAATTGCCTTACAGATCAGTTTTTCTGACACAGAACTCAAAATTCCTTTCCTATGGTGAGAGTTCATGAGAGTGACAATGGTAAGAAAAGTAGTTTAACACCAGACTTCGTCAAGCCACAGTACTACAGTACATGTCCTACATTTGTGGTCTAGGTATGCTACTGATTGGTAGAAATTTACTGTTTGTTAAAGGGGTATTCACATCTTGGTACTTATGAGTACTTCCAGGTGTCGGAAGGTGCTAGCGGACAGACGCACAGCTCTGCTTCTATTCAAGTAATAGGAGTGGTGCAGCAGCCCCATCCACTGTATAGCAGGTTCTGAAGAACTGCAGCACCATTTCTATTACTTGAATAGGAGTGATGCTGAATGTGCAGCCGCTCCACTACTAGCTTTTGACACTCAGAGGCTGCTGCAACAGTTGATCTGTGCAGGGTCTGAGTGTTGAACCCCTATAGATCACATACTGATGACCATTTTTGCAATAATAACACTTTTCTAATATACTGTCATTAAAAATGATCTTATCTAAATAATCTTTTAAGACTTTTTCATCTCTTCTTTATTGAAAAGAAATTTCTCTCTGATGCAGGAGGAAATGCTTCCCCTTCCTTCTGTGTTGAGAGACTGCCACCCTCTAGCACTCTGACAGCTTGTGGCTTACCTCATTATGTTGTTGCCTTGCATACCAAAGGTGTTGGGTCCAAATGTTAGTAGGGTCATGTTGTAAAAAATGTCTGACACATCTGAGCATTCTTAGCGTGCTGAAAGATGACTATACATAAATGAGTTTATATAGCAAAAAAAAAGCTATTATTTGGAAGCATTTTTCTTTCTACCAGATAATCCCTTGGGAGGGAGGGGGGTTGTCCAGGAATTGGACAAATCACAGAGGAGGCTGGGGAAGGCTGGAAAGGACCCAGTGATGTCACTCACATACATCACCTAGCACTTACCTGTGGCCACTGATTGGTCTCAGAAGTCATGTACAGCAATGGCACGGCGCGCTGAACGGAAACAGTTGGTGGACACTGGAGCGCTGGGAAAAGGTGAGAATTATTTTTTTCTTTCTGTCACACCTTCCCCGGCCTCCTCTGTGATTTGGACAACCCCTTTAGGCTGAGGCCCTACATTGCAGAAAAGCAGCTTTTTTTGTTGCAGATTTTGCTGTTTTTTTGAGCCAAAACTATGACTGGATTGAGCATAAGGGAGAAGTATAAGTACTTCCTATATATTTCCCATTCCTTTTGTAGCCATTCCTGTCTTTGGTTCAAAAAACCACAGCAGAATCTGCAACAAAATAAGCTGCTTTTCCACAATGTGGGACCTCATCCTTAGGCTAGCTGCACATGACCGAGTTTCACTTATGAAACTCAGTCCATGTGTTAGCGGGATTTAGCGGCTTCAACATCATGCAGGAAGTGGGACTCTTAGCAGTATAGTTATCTATGATGCTAGCAGTCCCTTCTTCCCAGTGACATACTGTCCAGTACTGTAATTGGTACAGGACAGTATGTTGTTGGGAAGCAGGGACTCCTACCATCAATGTTAACTAGGATGCTAGGAGTCCCGCTCCCAGCATGAAGTTCAAGCTGGTAAATCTGGCTAACGCATGGACCAAGTTTCATGGGTCATGTGCAG
Source organism: Leptodactylus fallax (assembly GCA_947044405.1). Classification (NCBI taxonomy): domain Eukaryota; kingdom Metazoa; phylum Chordata; class Amphibia; order Anura; family Leptodactylidae; genus Leptodactylus; species Leptodactylus fallax. The sequence goes on from CAMRHE010000141.1 coordinate 1,688,795, forward strand.
CTAGCCTTAAAGGGAGTCTATCATTGAGATTTTCAATTTTAGCTAAGGCTATATTCATGTAGCCTTTAGAAAGGCTATTGTAGACATACCTTTTATTTCCTGACTCTTGCGGGCATTTTTAGAAAAAGTATTTTCCTTGCTATGTAAATTAGCTTCCACGGAGCACAGGGGCGTTCCCCCTGTGCGCCAAGCACCTCTCGTGTCATCACTCTCTCCCTGCATTGCCGCTCCCTTCTTCCTTCTTCTTGACACCTTCTCCTCCTCTTCTTTGCTTCTTCCTCCTGTCAGCTCGAACATGTGCGAGATTTCGTTCATGCCAACAGGAGAAAGAAGCTTCTTCCTCCTGTCAGCTTGAATGAAATCTTGTGCATGCGCGACATTTCGTTCACGGCAATGGGAGAAAGAAGCAAAGAGGCCGAGGAGGCGTTAACAAGGAAGAAGGGGGCAGCGATGCAGGGAAAGGGTGATGACGCGAGGGTGCTTGGTGCACAGGGGGAACGACCCCTGTGCTCCGTGGAAGCTAATTTACATAACAAGGAAAAGACTTTTTCTGAAAAACGCCCGCAAGAGTCAGGAAATAAAAGGTATGCCTACAATAGCCTTTCTAAAGGCTACATGAATATAGCTTTAGCTAAAAATTGAAAATCTCAATTATAGACTCCCTTTAAGCTAGTGATTTTAATTTATCAATATACAGTACAGACCAAAAGTTTGGACACACCTTCTCATTCCAAGAGTTTTCTGTATTTTCATGACTATAAAAATTGTAGATTCACACTGAAGGCATCAAAACTATGAATTAACACATGTGGAATTATATACTTAACAAAAAAGTGTGAAACAACTGAAAATATGTCTTATATTCTAGGTTCTTCACAGTAGCCACCTTTTGCTTGGATTACTGCTTTGCACACTCTTGGCATTCTCTTGATGAGCTTCAAGAGGTAGTCACCTGAAATGGTTTTCACTTCACAGGTGTGCCCTGTCAGGTTTAATAAGTGGGATTTCTTGCCTTATAAATGGGGTTGGGACCATCAGTTATGTTGTTCAGAAGTCAGGTGGATACACAGCTGATAGTCCTACTGAATGGAGTGTTAGAATTTGTATTATGGCAAGAAAAAAGCAGCTAAGTAAAGAAAAACAAGTGGCCATCATTACTTTAAGAAATGAAGGTCAGTCGGTGCAAAAAATTGGGAAAACTTTGAACGTGTCCCCAAGTGCAGTGGCCAAAACCATCAAGCGCTACAAAGAAACTGACTCACATGAGGACCGCCCCAGGAAAGGAAGACCAAGAGTCACCTCTGCTGCGGAGGATAAGTTCATCCGAGTCACCAGCCTCAGAAATTGCAGGTTAACAGCAGCTCAGATTAGAGACCAGGTCAATGCCACACAGAGTTCTAGCAGCAGACACATCTCTACAACAACTGTTAAGAGGAGACTGTGTGCAGCAGGTCTTCATGGTAAAATAGCTGCTAGGAAACCACTGCTAAGGACAGGCAACAAGCAGAAGAGATTTGTTTGGGCTAAAGAACACAAGGAATGGACATTAGACCTGTGGAAATCTGTGCTTTGGTCTGATGAGTCCAAATTTGAGATCTTTGATTCCAACCACCGTGTCTTTGTGCGACGCAGAAAAGGTGAACGAATGGACTCTACATGCCTGGTTCCCACCGTAAAGCATGGAGGAGGAGGTGTGATGGTGTGGGGGTGCTTTGCTGGTGACACTGTTGGGGATTTATTCAAAATTGAAGGAATACTGAACCAGCATGGTTACCACAGCATCTTGCAGCGGCATGCTATTCCATCCGGTTTGCGTTTAGTTGGACCATAATTTATTTTTCAACAGGACAATGACCCCAAACACACCTCCAGACTGTGTAAGGGCTATTTGACCAAGAAGGAGAGTGATGGGGTGCTACGCCAGATGACCTTGCCTCCACAGTCACCAGACCTGAACCCAATCGAGATGGTTTGGGGTGAGCTGGACCGCAGAGTGAAGGCAAAAGGGCCAACAAGTGCTAAGCATCTCTGGGAACTCCTTCAAGACTGAAAGCAGTAATCAAAGCAAAAGGTGGCTACTTTGAAGAACCTAGAATATAAGACATATTTTCAGTTGTTCACTTTTTTGTTAAGTATATAATTCCACATGTGTTAATTCATAGTTTTGATGCCTTCAGTGTGAATCTACAATTTTTATAGTCATGAAAATGCAGAAAACTCTTGGAATGAGAAGGTGTGTCCAAACTTTTGGTCTGTACTGTATATATTATTGTATTCTGTTACTGCTATTTTGGCTACCTTTACTTTACAATGTATTTCTACAATAAAAAGGTGAACCCAAATCAGCACCAGAGTATTACCATTTCTGCCCATAGGAATTTGTACATCATTTGATAGACTTGAGTAAATAGGACTACTAGGCATTTTGAAATATAGCACACAATGGAATTCCTTCATTTGTTCCTATGTAATACCTAACTTGTATCCCTTTGAAGTCACTTTGCTGGGCGGATATTTTATGGTTGTCTAATTATCCTTGTACTGTGTTTTCAAATTGACCATCAATTATACCAACTAATGCACTTCTAGGTGGCCCTGTGCAATCTTCCTCCGCTGCAGATGAGATAATAGGCCTATAAAAGTCAGACCGTGAAATAAGATGTTTGGGTTGCTTGTAGGTGCTTGTCCTATGGCTTCCAGGTCTCATTTCCACTGTTCCTAGCTAAAGCACATCTTTATTGTTTTAACTTAGCTGCAGCCATTTGTTTTCTTCTGCCTTTAGTTTTTATGTTATTTTACTAAACTAACTAGTATAAGCTATGCATGGATGTTTGTCAGTTTAAAGGGTTTATCTGTCTGTGTCTGATCTACTTTGAATAGGACTGAACTGCAGCAACATACTGTACATCACCTATAAGCAGCAGTACTTCTAAGGCCTTATTCACATGTCAGTGTTTTGGTTAGTGAGCCAAATCCCAGAGTAGAGACTACATAGAAGTAAGGTATAATGGAAAAATTTGCACCTATTCAGTTTTTGACCAACTCCTGGTTTTGGCTTATAAACACACAATACTGACCAAAATATTGTCAATGACGCTATTATTTAGATATATTATATATCATGCAGTACCTTGAATCTAAGAGTAAACAGAGACATTTTCAAGTCTACCACCAGAGATGGGCAAACCTCACGAGATTCATTATTTGATGAATATTCAGGAGGTTCGACACTCTGGTTCGTTTATCAACCAATCAATATCTCTGCAGTCTCTTCAGACCGCATAGTATAATAAGTGGAGGCAGGGAGTTAAGTAAAAATAAACTAAATACAAACTATTATACTCACCTTGCCTTACCTCTTCTGAGCATTATTGTGTCATCCCCTGGAGACCCCTTCATGACGCCAGACTCCCAGGAGAGGTGAGGCAAGGTGAGTAACAGGTGTTTTTTTACTCACTTCCTCTGGGCCTCCGCTGATTATACTCTTGGGTCTGAGAAGTCCTCAGAGTATAATAGTGTTTCATGGGTGGCAAACCCCAAAAGTTTTGGGTTCCGGTTGAACCTGAAACTTTTGGAAAATTCAGGTTGAATCCAGTTCTCCGGTTCGCTCATTCCTATCTACCACCTATCCTAAACATAGAATTGGCTCAACCACATTGTTGAGAAGGGGTCAACAATCTTTGGCACCTATGCCAAGGTTGGCACTTCAGGCATATTTGTTTGGCACAGGGCTCTCTACGTTTAAAACGCTGCTGCTCCATGTAACCCCTCTCTCTTTTGGACCATGTAAACCCCGTCGAAGGTGAAGAAGCAATAAGGAAGACAGTATGAGGCATGGTGTCCTAGTGTCTGGGCTATGAGCTAACCTAGTCAGGGGGAAGCAATTGCCTGTTCAATTTGTTTTTGTACCTTGAAGTAAATGCAAAAGTAAAGTATGATATGACAGTTGAACAAGCTAAGTAGATGTTTATTCATTTCAACAAGGCTGTATGGATTTATGCCGTTTTTTTTTTTTGAAAGTTAAAGATGAAGTAATCCGTGTGCCATGCAATAATTGTTAGGATATTGACCCCTACATGTAAATTATATAATCCACACAGTAACCAATTAACTAGTTGATTAAACTTCCATTTTAATGTTATCCTTGTTCATGACTTTTTTGTGCAAAGATGATTCTTCTCTGATGGATACGAATTTTGGCTGTACACAGTGCTCAGAGTGATTTGCAGTAGGCCAGCTTTGTGGGAACAGAGGATATCCCTCATAAAGCACAGTGTTTTTTGTTGCATAAATCTGTACAACCTTGTTGAAATGAATAAACACCTACTTTAGCGTGTTCAGCTGTCATATCATACTTTACTTTTGCATTTACTTCAAGGTACAAAAACAAAATGAAGCTCCATCAGGACAAGGGATCTTCTGTCTGTCTACCTTTAGGTGCTGACCTCAACTCAGCCACCTTTCAGGTAGAGCTACTTCTCACTGGCTGGCCTTGGGTGCTGCCCAACAGGGGATAACTCCAGAAGTATCTTATTCTCTCACTCTTTTTCCTACCTACTTCTTAGTGGGGTGGCTAGACAGGCAGGTTCCAGTCTCCCCTGCACCAGAAAATTAAGTGAACCCTGAAGGGGACACCTCCAGCAGATCTGTCTTTGGACCTGGCATAAAAGGTAGATCTCCACAAGGGGACCAGTACCATTCTGCTGAAGCCAAACAATACTGATATGTTTATCTCCCTCCATTGTGCTCAGTTCCTGGTGTGGCAGACAGGACATTGGACAATACACATTAGTAAGACAACACAAGAGATAGAAAACATACATCACAGGAAACAATAGGAGTAACATAACACACCATCTCAATCATCATCATCACCAACTGCTTCATCTACTCCTCCTCATCCTCTTCCGCACCATCAGTCACCCAATTTAACTGACACCTGGCCTAGATGCCGACAGTGCAGTCACTGCCATTCCACTTAGTGGATGCGTTTCGCCAACTGACGGCATGCGCTCAACCAAAGTGGAAAAAACCAAGCTGCCATTATTTCTCTAGGAAAGCTGTCTCTGCTTTATATCGCCATGTATGGGAGACTGTAAGCCTTTCCCTGGATTTGTCAGTCTGGGGAATGTACACATCAACATCGACACGTAGACCAACAAAGGGAACAAGTTATTGTCAGCAATAAAAGACAACTACCTGGGGGTCATCTAGGTAATAGTGACCACAACATAAGTTTTCATGTATACTTTAAAAAGATGTTCAATAGGGGGGATACAAAAACACTAAACTTCAGGAAGGTCAATTTTCATCAGCTGAGAGTAGAGCTTCGCAGCATAAACTAGGACAATGTTCTCAAAGTGACTGGAACACAAACAAAATGGGACATTTTCAAAAGCATTTTAAATAGGACCAGTAAAAAACATATACCGTATCAGAATAAGCGGGTTAGAAATCATAGAAAACTAATATGGCTAACAGTATGGCTAAAACGTTAAGTAGTGCAATGAGGAATAAAAAGGAAGCATTTAAAGTACTAAAACAAGAAAGTAGTGATACAGCATTAAAAAATTATCAAGAGAAAAATAAATTGTGTAAAAGGCACATAAAGGAGGCAAAGATCAAAGCTGAGAGAATAATTGCCAAGAAAAATAAAAATAATCCAAAATTATTCTTCAATTATATAAATAATAAGAAAATAAAAACTGGCAATGTGGGCCCTCTCAAAAATAATCTGGGTGTAATGGTGGAGAAGGATGAGGAAAAGGCAGATGTATTAAATGCCTTCTTCTCTACTGCACAGGTGTCAAACACAAGGCCCGCTGCCTTCTGTTTTCCAGGTCCGGCCTCACGCAATACAAGAGCAATAAAGATGGCGGCTGCCTCACTTCGCCTCATTAGCGGTGCGCCCCGGGCGGCCGCCATCTTTATTGCCTCAGGCGGCACTGTCCCTCACTGTCTGGGGGGCAGCATTTTTCTATTCAATGTAAACCAGCCCAGGACAGGCCGCTTTAAAAAAAACAAACAGAGCTGAGCGGGGTCTGTCCTGGGCTGGTTTAAGAGACGTCGCATCTGAGCGTAGGCGACGATACAATGACGTCATCACGCCGCCTACGCTGAGACACAGACGTCGCGGACAAGAAGAGGAGGCGGCGGCTGCATCAAGGCATCGCAGGTGAGTATAACTTTTTTTTTATATATAAATAGGCCGTGACCTGCTGGAGTATCCCCGGCAGGTCACGGCCTATTTATTTACCTAAACCGTGTCTGCTCGTGGCCGCCTCCGCTTCCCCTTTTGCTATGGGACGCAGAAAAGGAAGTGGATGCCGCTGTGAGCCTCCGCGGGCATCGGTAAGTGAGGCCACGGGCCTCAAACACTACTATTATTATACTCCGGGGTCTTTTCAGACCCCGGAGTATAATAATCGGGGGCCCAGGGGAGGTGGGAGAACATAAAAACATATCCTACTTACCTCTCCTGCGACCGGTGTTACTCTGAGCAGGCTTGAGGCCTCTGGTGACGTCATCAGGTCGCGTCGCCGGCGGCCTGATCACGTGACGTGTGTGCGCAATTAAACAGGGCCGAAAGCTGCAAGGAGTGCACCGGTGTCCAGGATAGGTAAGTAACACTGGTTTTTATGTTTGTATCCTCCCCTGGGTCTCCGTTCATTATACTCTAGGGTCTGAGAAGACCCCAGAGTATAATAATAGTTCATGGTTTGGCCACTATGGGGCATAATAACCTGTGCAGGGACCAATATGGAGCATAATACCAGTACAGGGGCCACTATGGAGCATAATACTAGTACAGGGGCCACTATGGAGCATAATACAAGTGCAGGGGCCATTATGGAGCATAATACCAGTGCAGGGGCCACTATGGAGCATAATACAAGTGCAGGGGCCACTATGGAGCATAATACCAGTGCAGGGGCCATTATGGAACATAATACCGTGTGCAGTGGCCACTGTGGAGCATAATATCGTGTGCAGGGGCCAATATGGAGCATCATACCGTGTGCAGGGGCCAATATGGAGCATAATACCATGTCCAGGGGCCACTAGGGAGCATAATACCGTGCATAATACCGTGTGCAGGGGCAGCTGCGAGTCATAATACAGTGTGCAGAGACTGCTGTGGAACATTATAGTGTGTGTAAATGGGGCGCTATAAATAGGGGCTATGGCGCCTGTTTATATTATATGCTGTCTAATAGCTTGCTTAACTGTTAAGAAGAAGTTACTTTTATACACGTGTAAAATAATCTTGGCCCTTCAAGTTACTCCATGAGGCTGAAGTGGCCCCCGGGGAAAATGAGTTTGACACCCCTGCTCTACTGTATTTACACAAGACAATCCAATGATTAACAACATGATTAGGGGTAATGTAAAATTTCCATTAAATGTCACCTGGAGGAAGTGCGACCCCACCTTCAAACTACTGAGGGAATTATGCACGGTGATAGACAGACCCTTGTATCTAATATTTAAGGATTCAGTAATGACTGAGTCTATTCCACAGCCATTATTCAAAAGATCTAAAAGTGAGCCTGGAAACTATAGGCCGGTAAGTTTGACCTCTGTGGTGGGTAACATATTTGAAGGTTTTATAGCACCCAATCAGCATGGGTTTATGAGGAATTAGTCTTATCAGACTAATCTGATTAGCTTTTTTGAAGAGGTCAGTTCTAGGCTGGACAATGCAGTAGATGTAGTATATCTGGACTTTTCAGAGGCTTTTGATACTGTACAATATAAAAGGTTGGTATGCAAAATGAGAATGTTGGGACTGGGGGAAAACATATGCATTTGGGTTCGCAACTGGCTCAGTGGAAACAGAGGGTACTTGTTAATGGTAAATACTCAAAGTGGGTCAAAGTCACCAGTGGAGTGCCACAGGGGTCAGTATTGGGTCCTCTCCTGTTTAATATCTTTATTAATGACCTGGTAGAGGGTTTAGAGAGCAAGGTGTCCATATCTGCAGATGATACTAAACTCTTTAAGGTAATCAAAACTGAGGAGGATAAAATATTACAGGGGGATCTAGGGAAGCTGGAAGCATGGGTGGAGACTGGCAAATTAAGTTTACCCGAAGTACAGTACTCAGCTATCTGCGGCGCTCCTATTATAGAGAATGGGGGCCACGTAGGCTTGTCTATCCACCAAGCAGAAGATGTGTGAAGTTATTGTCATTGTTAATGCCGTGTTGTTGATCTCTTAAAAACTGTTTTATAACATTGTGTATTGTGTATGTTTATTGTGCGGTAGCAGCATGTGAAGCTAGTAGCATGGAACGCAATTTTATATATATATTATTGGTAGGGGCGTCTTTCTATAGTCCACCTCAGGCAGTAAAGGGGCTAGGTTCACCACTGGATTCTGCTCTACTGGTTTGACCTGCCTTGTGAGTATTGATGTGGATTCTAGTTTGATGTCAGTTTGGTAGTACATCTATTTCTTGCACAAAGCTACTGGGGCAGTTGAGTAGCCCTAGTCCTATCTCCCAGTGCTGTGCGACATTTAGGTAGCTTGTTCTACTGCTCTCTGATATCAGCCAGTTTCTGCATTTTTGGAAATTGCTCGTGTAGCAATTCCATAACATCTTCTGGCACCCCTTGTCTGCCGACTTGATCAGAAGCAGGACAGCAAGCATTGATATAACATAGCAGCTACTATGGGACACAAAAACTCAGTGGGCTCATTACAACTCTATTACAAGGTTCACACATCTGATGTTTGTCAACCAAACCTGCTGATTTCAGCAGGACCAGCCAACCATATAATGTCTAAGTGGGTTTCTTTACTCCCCAGATTGCAGATGTCAGGAAAAATAATGATTTGTGCAGTTGGATCTCAACTGCCTGATTCTTTCATTCTCAGGGAGATAAACAGCCACCAGATGAGATTGGTAACAGTTTTCTTTCCAATACCTACTGAGAACACATGCACTTTCAGCCAAATCAAACATGTATGTGCATTGGAGTTTTAGTCAAGATTAGTGTTGGCCAAACGGTACCTAATGTGTATGATAAGTTTTAGTAATGACTACAGAAGGGGGAGGGGAAAACTGAACATAGCCCCATTCTGAATTGTACTGGGGAGCCCCATGATTATTAATGCTGTGTGCCTTATACTGCTGCATTACTTTTTGGATTATGCCTACACTGTGTCATCATTGTACTTTTTTTCTGTGCATTATTCCAATATACCTATACTGTAATAATGCATAATGTAATAATAATGCCACAAAATGTAGTCATACTAGAGTAAGGCCCTATTCAAGGTTTTGCTATGGGGCCCAATGGTAATTGTTATGCCCCTGACAGCAGTTGTAGTGAAAGCTGATTACAGTATACAGAGGAAAAAGCAAAGCAAGATTCTCCATTGATTGCTTCACAAGGGTGTCCAATACCATGAGCTAGACCAATACATACCTCCCAACTTTTAGAGGACAGAAAGAGGGATAAAATGTGCGGTGCGCTATGCGCGCTGCTGCAAATTTAGCTCCACCCACTTCTAAATTGACTACGCCCATTCCCATCCATTTCTGTTTGTACTCCCCACACAGAATAATGCTCTTACAGTCACCCTAATATATGCCCCCACATTATAATGTTATCGTCAAATTGACCCCAATGGTGCACCCACGGTTTAATGTCACCTTCTAGCTGCTCCATATTTTAATGTCCAACTGCCCCAGTTTAAACTGGGGGCAACTAGAGGGAGACATTAAACTGGGGCAGCTTGAGAGGGACATTAAACTGTGGGGTTAGCTAGTGGGGGACATTAAACTGGGGCAACTGGAAGGGGACATTAAACCATGGGGGCAGCTGGAGGGGGACATTAAAGTGGGGGCAACTATAGGGAGACATTAAACTGGGGCAGCTGGAGGGAGACATTAAACTGTGGGGTTAGCTAGTGGGAGACATTAAACTGGGGCAACTGGAAGGGGACATTAAACCATGGGGGCAGCTGGAGGGGACATTAAACTGGGGGCATCTAGAGGGAGACATTAAAATGGGGCAGCTGGAGATAGACATTAAACTGTGGGGTTAGCTAGTGGGGGTCATTAAACTGGGGCAACTGGAAGGGGACATTAAACCATGAGGGCAGCTGGAGGGGGACATTAATAAAGTAAAAAAGTACAGCTAGATCCACATAAAACATAAGCAAGTTCTGATTTTTGAAATCCATAAAGGTAAAAACAAAGGTGTTTGGGGTTAAAATGGCCTGATCTTGAAAGGGTTAACACAGGCGTGGATTGGTGAAAAACACTTTAATGTCATTAAGAATCAATCAGGTTAAAGCTTGTAGAAAATATGTTTGGCAGGACAACATTACTGAATTGAGGGTGCTGCATGTGGAGAAGGTACAAATTAATAAGATGTGTGGCTGGGGCATATGTGATGAATGATAATGGAATTTCACCAGTTCATAAAATGCACACATGCATAAGGAAAGGGTTAGTGAGGTCAACACTCATAGAAACAGAAAGATTGGCCCCACATTAAAGGTGTTAATTTGTTCATGTTTTTAATATCAGTGAACTTTTCATGTGCATTAAACTAACTAAAGGTTACTTCATCCAGTATGAAAAGAAAAGGTCATTGTCCTTGAAACTTCACTTTTTAAAGGCTATTGTTCTGCCCCCAAAATAAGGCTCAAAATATAATTTAAAGACAGTTTTTAATATTTGTATTTATTTTTATTTTTCTATATATTTCACTAACACAGTAAATCTTTGTTCCACTCAGAAAAATATAATAAAAAAAGTTGACATCAAATTCGAACATGTGGAGAAACAAATAGGTTTCTATGAAAAAAAACATGGAAAAGAATATAGTCACTTAAATAGTCAATACAGAATACAGGAAGTCACTTCAACTTATCAGTGTTCCTTTATAAAAGCAAATTGAGCAAGAATTGGCCTGAGCTTGTTGTTAATTTCAACAGGTATTAAAGAAACAGGAGGAAAGGCAAGAAATTGAAAGATATGACTTTAAATAAACACAGATGACAGAAGAGATTGACCTGAGCTGAGCAATGGGTCTATGTTATCATCTCTTAGCTAAAAATGTTTACGATTTACAGTCAGGGGTGTTAGATGGGAAGGAAGTTTTAGCTCTTGCACACAATATCATTTTCAAAGGACTATACATTGAGCATAGCTGTCTAAATCATATAATTATTGACTCAGTGTTTTAATAATTTTTTTTTACCTACATTTTTAGTATAAACAGACAAAAAAAAATATTTTGATCAAATGTTTGGTTTTATTTTTCAACAATTAAACACCAGGCTGGTTTTGATATAACTGTTAAATTTCCTTACTAGAGTACTTTGGACTCTACATTGGAGTACCTAGTGGGGAGTCATATATAGGAAATGAGACTGATTGAGATTTATGAAACTGCCAGGAAACCATGTGGTATTCCATCATTTTTATTTAAAGCAGGGAAATGGAGAGTAACACGGCTCTTACGGTAGTTAGATATCACCACCATAAAGGGGCACAGATTGTGTACATTGCATTTCCATAAATGAAAGTGCCATAACAAAATTGTTGTTGTGAAATAACACTATAGGTTCATAAACAAAACAAGAGCTAGCGTTATGATATGAGGTTAAGCAATGGAGGATTCAGGGTGGTGGAGGGCCCAAATTAGGGAGGAGTCCAAAATAAAATCCTATTTACCTCTTCTATAATCCAGTACTGGATTTAGAATATTCCATGGAGTATGGAATCAATGGCTTCTTGGTTTTGCTAAAGTTTGGGTTTTCATCCGTGGCTCTTCTTACTGTTTGACACCTATAAGGTATGTTATCTGTGATGATGTCACAATATTGTTCATCTTTATTCATAAGTTCTATTTTCATGCAATACTGTTAAAGTAGTTTTTGGCTTTATTTCTCAGGTTCTTTCACACTACTATTATTGTCCATTGCTCTCATCTGTCATAGAATAAAAGTAACAGCAATGGAGTGACTGATGCAGACAGAGCCAGTAACAATAATAGACCTTGTGAGTCCAGTATTAGAACAGAAGTGCAATTCAAAGTTTGTAGCAACCCAGTAGAGGAAAGCAGAAAGGTTGGGAGTAGTAGTCGGGAACAGTTGAGCTCATAGTGGATGTAGTTTTCTCAACCAATCCTCCAGCATTCCTCAGGGCTAGTGCGGTGATGAGGAGCCCTGCAGCGTGGAAGATGGTGGTAGTAGTATCCCCCAGGGCACTTGTTTCTAGTAAGCCTTCTGATGGTGGACAAATTGCTCTTGAAAGTGAATGCAGGATAGAAAACTGAAGAGACAGTGTTGAACACTGTTTATTTGAAGTAAGACAGGTAACACAAACAACAACTCTTTCATGAAATGAAGGCATAATTCTTAGGAACACCACAAGGATGGAGCTGAGAGTGAGTGATTGTACTCCATGGAGTCAGTCAGTGTTTTTCATAAAATGTGCTTCAAGGCTTCCACAAAAACTTCTTAAAAAATTGCAATATCCAGAGTGTAGGTTGCAAGTTACAAAGAAATGGTGTCCAAGCTGGTCTGTGGCTCATAGGCTGGACTGTAGTTATGAGGTCCATCCAAACTTACCACTACTTACCAATATTTATAATGCTTCTTCATCAAGCTCCTAAAATGGCCTGCATCATATGAGGGTGAAAGGTGGAGCAGTGAGCTTTAGGCTTCATTTCCCTGCCACAACTGTATCAGTGTCCTGAGTTTGTCAATACAATTGATTGTTGGGTCATTGCACATTCATGGCACCAGACAGGTGCTAGTACACCCCTGATTTAGGTGTATCTACACAATTGTGATAAATTATATAATGATAGTGAGAATCATGAAAGGCAATGAAAATACAGTATGTAAAGTTGTGCAGAGAAACTATGTGGATAGTGTGAAAATTAAAACTGGCAACTGCAGTTTCACACAGTAGAAATTTATATGGCAGTGGTTAAACTGATTTGCCAACTGATATCGCTTAATAGTTCTATATAGTTACAACATATTCTGCAGCACTTCACAAAGCATAGGGTTCATGTACAGATAAATAAAAGTAGACATTGCAGAGTAATAAATCAATTCACACAATAGGAGTAAGGGCCCTGCTCACAAGAGCTTATAATGTTGAAGGTAGGAGGAGGGACACAATAGGTAAACATGTTAATACATTGGTCCAGTCATTTTTATCATATAAGGTTATATAAATAAATAAATCTGTATGAGCCGATCGCCAGCCAGTGTCCTTTTATGTACAGAATATAGGAATTCATAAGAATCATGGGAATAATTTAAACTGCAACTTCCTTTTTTTTTTTTTGCTGTTGTGTCGGGGGGAGGGGTGAACATTTTTGTGATATAATTTATTAATCTATCAAACTTCCTTTTAATAGAAAACAGGCTGTAAAGTTCCCATTAGCAAGATCTGAAAAATTTACCAAAGGCGGATGGTCACTTCAAATGGTTGCATCTTCATTGTTATACCCTTAGAAAAATGTTTTTTATATCGCAAGAAAGCTGAGAAAGATTGAAGTACTAGCTATAACTGAATTAGAGATATCACTAGTTAAAAACACAGTCTGGAATTTGAACTTAATATGCAACAGTTCATGCTGAATATAAAAAAAATCACATTCACAACTGTGTTTTTAACTATTGATATCTCTAATTCTTTTATAGCTAGTACTTCAACTGAGGATGTCAGCTTTCTTGTGATACCAGAACCATTTTTTTTTATGTGGTACAACACCGAAGATACAACTATTTGAAGTAACCCCCCCCCCCATCCCCTTTGGTAAATGCTTCGGCTCTCCATATTCACAATACAAATGTGTACAGACTTTCCCTAGTAACATTTTTGGCACGCAATGAGGCATCTCAGCTCCTACACTCCACTCACCACTTTTTTAGACAGTGGGTGGAGCAAAGCAGGAGTCTGGGTGGAGGTTCATCCCCTTTAACACTAGAAGTCCCAGAGAGGGGTCATTTAACATTTCTACCTTTGGAACCCAGAGAGGGGTCAAATGACCTGAAGGATTTAAGCAAACAACCTATAATCACCGCTTTTGTTCTGTAATTAAGGCCATTACTGTCACACCACAGGATTTACAATAGGCTCCTGTGGGGGGCTGTGTGTGTGTGTGTGTGTGTGTGTTTGTGTGTGTGTGGCATGTCCTTCTTGTGTGACTCACTCAGTAACTGCGATTTTTTTGCGATTTTTTTTTTTTCTGCACCCATTGACTTGAATCTAAATATACAAAAATGTAAATATACAAAAGAACAACTGTTATTTGTTTCCATGCTTTTTATTTTTGTTATGAAAATAATAAAAAAAATACAAGGAATAAAACAATTCCACACATATTTACAATAGGCTGCTGTGGGGGGCTGCGTGTGTGTGTGTGAGTGGCATGTCCTTCTTGTGTGACTAGCATTTCAGCACTTACTCAGCAGTCTGTCTGCACTGTCGGAACATACCTGGCACTGCCTGGGTATGTCCCTGGTACATTTGCCACACGTGTATTTGTAGCAGTCAACACATCTCTCAGTTGCACAATTGTTCGTGCATCGATGGTTGACCTGACACTTCGCCCTTTTGCCAGGGCTGGGTGTGGAAGGTTGTTGCCGAAGGAGTTTCTCCTTGCATGCCTTCTTTTCAGTCACATGAGAGCCACCTAACTCTTTTGCAAGCTCAACCAGGAAGTCCACCCGTCTCTCCTGCACCCCAGTGCATGCCTGATAAAGAACATGAGCATTCAGTGCTGCCATGTCAATCATGTTGTAGAACACAGCGAATGGCCATCTCCGTGTTCCTGCACGCACGCTGTACTCCCGCACCATTTGGTCCATTACATCCACACCGCACTTTGTGTGGTTGTATTGTGTGACTGTGTTTGGCTTCCTTTTGTTGGTATCCTCAGTCTCAACCACGCTGTGCATGCTGCTGAGAATGTAGACGGCCTTCTTTCGTTTGGGTGCATACATTGTCAGTGTGGCACCAGTGGTTGAAAACACCTGAGTGGTGAATTCAGTGCGGTCCATCTGTCTAGCGGATTGAGGAATTTCCCGGCGACTCTTGTTGACTGTGCCGAGGATAGTGGTTTTCCGGCTAAGCAGTCGTTGTGCAAGTGACAATGATGTAAAGAAATTGTCCGTGGTTACAGTTCTGCCCTTGTCCATGAATGGTTCCATCAGCCTCATCACTACAGTTTCGGACAGTCTCTCCCCGCTGGGACGACTGGGGTCCTTGCCAAGATATGGGAGGACATTACAGATGCACTTTGATTTCAAGTCGCAAGCCACCCAAAACTTGATGCCAAACTTGTCTGGTTTTGTTGCAATGTATTGCAGAAAACAGCAGCGAGTCTTTGACGGGAAAAGCTGTTCATCAATAGTGATGTGTCGACCAGGGTTGTAGGATGCAATGCAGTTGGTGACAAACGATCTCCACACATCGGAGATTGCAGCAAACTTATCGGTCTCCACTCGCTCACTGCGTGTGAACATGTCATCAAAGCGTAGGTGTTGCATGATGTCTTGGAAGCGGTTTCGGGTCATAGTTGCAATGATCCTTGGGTTTGCTAGGTTTGCTGACCAGCTGTCATGTAGTGATGGAACCTTGGTCACACCCCCGCAAGATAATGACTGAAATAAATGCCATTAGTTCCGGGAGACCCATGAACCAATCCACCTGCTCCGTGTGACGTGCATGTTGAGTAGTCCATTCTTGAATGCTACGAAGCATGTCAAGAGTGATAAAACAGAGGAAGCTCTGAAGGCGACTCCGGACACTTCGTCTGGCCTTAGCACTTGGCTCTCCATCTGTAGGGTACGGTTCTATTGGGGTGAAATGGAGACGTTTCCCCACTTCTACTTCACGCCACACTGTGCCATCTTTTGCGGTCTCTGTCGGCTCACTCGCCAACCGAGCTCTCTTTTTTGGTAGAGGAGGAGTCTCCTCATCTGCAAGATAAATAATTTCAAATTAACATTTTGTTTTGGTTCTAAATAAAAAAGATAGTCAGGAAATAAAAATCGGTAATTTGAAAAAATCTAACCTGAAGACAGCTCAGAGTCCAAATCCAGCTGAAGGACTATGTCTTCTCCATCTGAGTCAGAAGGGTTGGTGTTGCTCAGGATCAGTTCCAATGCCTGTTGAATGGTGTGCCTTCTCTGCATTTTGTTTCTTGTGAACAAAATAGGTGAAGCAGTCCCTTCACATCCCCCACAGCACAAAAGGCTGCATGCAAATTTGCTAAGGTGTTAGCAACCTTATGCATATTCCCAGCACAACAATGCAGCTGGGGGATGGGCAGACACACTCAAGAGCATCTTACATTCTTTTGTTTACACTCTCTTACAAGACCTGAGGTGGATCAACACAATTGTCCCCTGCAGATTCCTCAGACAATGGCCACATTTACAAATGAAAGGATGCTAATTGGAGCCATCAGAGTTGTCTGTTTGGACTAAGGGTCATTTGACCCTCTTTCAGGACTTCAAGGGAGAGCTCGAAATTTCTGGGACTTCTAGTGTTAAGGCTGAGACCCCACATTGCGGAAATGCAGCTTTTTTTGTTGCAGAATTTGCTGTGTTTTTTGAGCCAAAGCCAGGAGTGGATTGAGCAGAATGTAGAAGTATAAGAACTTCCTATATATTTCCCATTCCTTTTTTAGCTATTCTTGGCTTTGGCTCAAAAAAACGCATGAGTTGTACCAGAAATTTACATTAGTTCTTGACTGGTGCAGATTTTAAGAGGCTGGAAACTCTTAGTAGTTCTGGTGCATCTTGTGCCTGTTGGCCTGACTGAATTGCAATTTCCCAGTCTTAATAAACTCCTTCGTATATACGTTCTATTTTGTTAATGTCGTGATAGACTGTGACTCTGCGCTTTGTTATGTTGTGATATTGCCTAAATTGTATTTTATTAAGATGATGTCAAAAAAGCATGCATCTTTATTTTTAGGCTAAAACCCCACATAGGCAAAAAAAAAAAAAAAAAAAGCACAGAAAACGCATCTTGTTTTTTACCTTAGCACATTGCATTGCTTTTTTGAAAATGCAGCTTTTTCGCAGCATATTTTTTTCTGCAATGTGTGGATGAGATTAACCAAAATCTAATTCACTTTGCTGGTACAATAAAATGCAGTGTTTTCTCCTGCACTGCGTGCGTCTCTTCCCCCTCCTCCAGGTGCACATATGTCACAGCAGTGGATCCAGGGCAGGAGAAGAGAGTGTGAGGTGCTGGGGAGCAGAGAGGTAAGTAGCTACATAAGCTGCCCCAAGCTTGTAAGCGGCAGGTAAATTAATAAAATGGAAATTTGCATGAAAATTGGGCCCCAAAGCTGAATAACAGAGGTATATTTAGAAACTGTAGATTCACCTCTGTAAGGTACTGGAATTGGGGTAATAATTAATTGCTGACATGCTCCCTTTAATTATTTAACAAAAGGTTTGCTGTTATTCATAGTGTCCTATCTTGGTGATGTTTGTCTTTGTTCCTGGTCTGTACTCCACATATACTTAAATGGCAAGTGAGCAGCGCAGTTTCCAACATGTGAACAATGCTGAATGCTCTGGGAAACAGCTGGTCTGTGGAGGTCCTAACAGTCAGACCCCAGACAATCTAACCTTGATGGTTTATCTTAAGGATAGGACATTATTGATAACCCCTTTAATGATGTGCCACCAGAGTTTGTCTTCATTCCTTGTCATTGTTGGGAGAAATAACAAGAGTAATTAAATTTTTTCCTAGAATGTATTCTTGTATTTTATATTTTTCTATAATAATGATCTGTGTTTTTATTTATAAAATGTCTTCTAGTTCATGGTGTCACCAAACTGTTTCTTGATGTTCCTAGTCAGTATTCTATTGGTGATGCCGCAAGAGTATTTTTATCTTTTTTTCTTTTGTGTGTGTTATATTTTGGAGATGTCATAATAGAGTACACCTCTTATTTTCGAGTGAAGGAAAATGTTTATCGCTGGCATTAATAAATGCCAGTATTTTGCATGTTGATATAAAAATCATTACATATTGTAGTTTTAACACGTTTTTTGCAGCGAAACATGGCAGAAAAATGCAACACAACAATAATGATCTCAAGACACATTTCTATTCAGTTTAGGAAGGACCTTCAAGGTCCTTAAATGGGTTGTCTATCCCCAAATTGATTTTTCATACAGATGATCTATCCACAGGATATCTGATCTGTGGGGTTCCAGGTGTCAGAAGCTGCTGTAGTGGACGGGCAGTATGTGCAGGCTGCTCCTATTCAAGTAATAGGAGTGGCAATGCAATTTCCAAGAACCACCACCACCATCATCGTTGTATTTCAATCTATGGTGGAAAACCATCTAATGATTGCAGGTTCAAGCCCCCTAGGAGGCTAAATTTTAAATTTAAAAAATGTACAAAAAAATTGTACAAAAAAAAAAATAATCAAATCTCTCCTTTCTCTAGATCACAAATAAAAATAAATAAACAAAAACTATTATAAGCAAATTAGGCATCCCTGTGTCTCAAAAAAAGCTTATTTCCTTAGAGTTATGGTCTCAACCTCCAATTGTTTCAACTTCCAGTGGTCGTTTGAGAATTAAATGATATTTTAACTTGAGAGACCACAGTAAACATAAAGGCAAAAGGGTGTTTGATAGTGTAACTTATTGCCAAGTGTCATTAACTTGAGTCAAGCTTGAATTTAGTCCACAAGGTCTACCAATATTATAGTTATTAGGCATTTTTATACTTAGGTTTTTTATTGACAGAGTTAGTTATTATTCATTTAGGCTGTTTTTTGGTGAAATTTTTACAGTGGGGAAAAAAAGTATTTAGTCAGCCACCAATTGTGCAAGTTCTCCAACTTA
Source organism: Leptodactylus fallax (assembly GCA_947044405.1). Taxonomy (NCBI): domain Eukaryota; kingdom Metazoa; phylum Chordata; class Amphibia; order Anura; family Leptodactylidae; genus Leptodactylus; species Leptodactylus fallax. The sequence continues at coordinate 1,707,665 of CAMRHE010000141.1, forward strand.
AAAAGATGAGAGAGGCCTGTAATTGACATCATAGGTAGACCTCAACTATGAGAGACAAAATGAGAAAACAAATCCAGAAAATCACATTGTCTGATTTTTAAAGAATTTATTTGCAAATTGTGGTGGAAAATAAGTATTTGGTCAATAACAAAAGTTCATCTCAATACTTTGTTATATATCCTTTGTTGGTAATGACAGAGGTCAAACGTTTTCTGTAAGTCTTCACAAGGTTGGCACACACTGTTGCTGGTATGTTGGCTCATTCCTCCATGCACATCTCCTCTAGAGCAGTGATGTTTTGGGGGCTGTCGCTGGGCAACATGGACTTTCAACTCCCTCGAAAGGTTTTCTATGGGGTTGAGATCTGGAGACTGGCTAGGCTACTCCAGGACCTTGAAATGCTTCTTACGAAGCCACTCCTTCATTGCCCTGGCGGTGTGCTTGGGATCATTGTCATCCTGAAAGACCAAGCCACGTTTCATCTTCAATGCCCTTGCTGATAGAAGGAGGTTTGCACTCAAAATCTCACGATACATGGCCCCATTCATTCTTTCATGTACATGGATCAGTCGTCCTGGTCCCTTTGCAGAGAAACAGCCCCAAAGCATGATGTTGCCCATGCTTCACAGTAGGTATGGTGTTCTTTGGATGCAACTCAGCCTTCACTCTCATCCAAACATGACGAATTGTATTTCTACCAAACAGTTCTACTTTGGTTTCATCTGACCATATGACATTCTCCCAATACTTTTCTGGAACATCCAAATGCTCTCTAGCAAACTTCAGACAGGCCCGGATATGTACTGGCTTAAGCAGGGGAACACGTCTGGCACTGCAGGATCTGAGTCCCTGGCGGCGTAGTGTGTTACTGACAGTAGCCTTTGTTACTTTAGTCCCAGCTTTCTGCAGGTCATTCACTAGGTTCCCCCGTATGGTTCTGGGATTTTTACTCACCATTCTTGTGACCATTTTGACCCCACAGGGTGAGTCTTGCGTGGAGCCCCTGATCGAGGGAGATTATGAGTTGTCTTGTATGTCTTCCATTTTCTAATTATTGCTCCCACAGTTGATTTCTTCACACCAAGCTGCTTGCCTATTGCAGATTCAGTCTTCCCAGCCTGGTGCAGGTCTACAATTTTGTTTCTGGTGTCCTTTCACAGCTCTTTGGTCTTCACCATAGTGAAGTTTGGAGTGTGACTGTTTGAGGTTGTGGACAGGTGTCTTTTATACTGATAACAATGTCAAACAGGTGCCATTACTACAGGTAATGAGAGAAGGACAGAGGAGCCTCTTAAAGAAGAAGTTACAGGTCTGTGAGAGCAAGAAATCTTGCTTGTTTGTAGGTGACCAAATACTTATTTTCCACCATAATTTGCAAATAAATTCTTAAAAAATCAGACAATGTGATTTTCTGGATTTGTTTTCTCATTTTGTCTCTCATAGTTGAGGTCTACCTATGATGTCAATTACAGGCCTATCTCATCTTTTTAAGTGGGAGAACTTGCACAATTGGTGGCTGACTAAATACTTTTTTTCCCCACTGTATGTCTGCTTTTAAGATTTTATTTTGCATCGATATAAATTAAAAATAGTTGTGATGATTTTTACTTTTTTTCAAAGTATTATTAAAATCTGCTTATTCAGCCAACTACATCCACTTTATTATTTTAATAAAATAGTACATTGCTTTCATTTTACAAAAATAATTTATGTCAGACACAGATGGAATGTCTGGTTTGCTGACTGCATAGCAATTCTCAAAGCTTGGTATTGGTTGAAGCTACCGCCAGTGTGTAGAATTAAGATTCAGTCATACTGAATGGTATGGAGTATCTGAAGGTCAAAAGTTGAACTCACTGTTTTTCCTCTCCTATCACAATAGGAAAGAGTGGCAGAAATGTGTAATGTCTATTGTATGATATGCAAGATTGTGCTGGAATGTCACAGATGCAAACTAATAAGTCAGCATTCTCCATATCAAAGCCAAGCAAAAAAACGTAAATTATGTCTGGAGAAATAAAATTCAGTTTTGGGTTTGCAGGTCTTCTAATGGGGTCAGAAGACTCTCTATAAATTTGAGAAGTAGCAGTAACCTTTAATAGTTTGCTGACTAAGCGATGCAGTCATTATTTATTGCCTTACACCTATTATAAAAATGGATATGTGTTGCATTATCAGAAGGACAATTATGTCAGTGAAATTACATAATGAAAATAGATTTATAGGATGAGAGATTTTTTTGTCTTAGAGTTATGAACCTCATTGAATTCTCATAGCCATACAAAGAAGTATAGACACATAACAGGTACTTGATTAAAGTTATATATCAGGAATATTATGCCCCCTGCTATAAATTAGAAGGTATTAGAAATCACCAAAGTGGTCTATGATCAAATAATGGCAGATGGCTGCAGTTCAAGGACTTTTATACAAAGCATAAATGATTGTAATCTCATTGGTAGCTGGACATCAGAAATATATTACTGCTTATACTTTCCTTGAAATGACCATTTATATAATCTCAAGCCTGTGCGTATCAGCCTGCAGCCATATGACTTAATACAGTTCTGTTTTGTATGGAACTGTAATATTGGTGCCATAGAGGTCCATACATCCTACACTGTATGCTTCCAGTTTTGTACATAAGTTTGTGACACCAACACAAAATAAAATCTTGACATTCTCCATTGTATGTTGTATGTATCAAAATTATCTTCTTTACAAACATTACAAAGAAGACTCCGGTTTCAGCCCCAGTATGTAGACTCAAGTGAAAAGTGAGCTCCGTATCCTGCAGGGACTAAACTCACTACCCTCTGCACATCCACCTTGGATGTCCCCTACAAAGAAGAAGGAAAAGATGGCATGGCACACCTTCAGAAAGTGTAAAATAGTCAGATGATGAGGAGATAACTTTGATACTAATACACAGCACCTATACCTGGACTACAAAAGACTAACCACAGAAGTAGCAAAACAGATCACACCAAGCATACAGGAGGCTGTATTGGCCACTATCACCAACACCCTTAAAATGGTACAGGTGGATATTGCAGCACAGGTGACTAGAATTACTGAAGCCAAACATAGAGTGTCTTCTTGGAGGATGATCTAGCCGGGGCCCTAGCTCAAATCAGAGACCTCTCTGAGGAACACACCAAGCAGGCAGTAAAGGTGGATGACCTGGAAAATCACTCCAGGTGAAGTAACCTCTACCTTTTGGGTTTCCCAGCATCGTTATCAGACAGTGCACTTCATCACATTTTCTCGGTCCAGCTTCCAATATTTCTAGGTTTGGATGGACCATACAAAGTGGAAAGGGATCATAGAATAGGCCTACAATGTCCTAAACGCTCTCCTACCAAAGAGCAGACAGGAAGACCAGAGCGGCCCATGCAGGCCATCAGCAGTTATCAAACTTTGTATGTCCTATGTTCACACGTGCACTAGGCATGAAGTGTAGTGTTACTGTGAAGACTATGTATGGAATGGGACTGGTGGACAAACAAACCATATTCCCCATTAATTTGATATAAGACAGGTTATCTGGAATGTAAAAGGGTTATAGTCACCCCAAAAGAGAATGGTGGTCCAGAGGCATCTTAAAAAAACTAAAAGTCAATCTGGTGCTCCTACAAGGGACCCACCTCCAGGGCACCAACTTCAGATTAATGAATTGATTCTGGGTAGGAGAGGTGGAGGGCTCTCCATCTGTTACTAAAAAAGGAACGGTAATATTCTTGATAAATATTCGTAACAAAAGATGATACATTTCTGTAAGTTTTAAGATCTTTGTGGAAAGAGGACAATTTTTACAACGGTGAACATAAATCTAACCTCTCCCTTTATTGGTAAGCTGCCACATCTGGGAAAATGAAACATTAGCATGCACATCTCAACTGAAGAAATAAGCTAGGAAAGCCTATAGGGTTAATCCCTTTGTCAAGCCAACAATTCTTACCTAACAGACCCAAACCCGCACTCTCTAGCAAATTGGAAGAAGGCTAGAACAGCCTTCAGTAGAGGCTGAACTTTTCTACTTTGGCAACAAAGCAGGGAGGCTACTACTGAACTTAGCAATGGGGAGGCGAGGCCTCATTCACATCTAGCCAGACTGCAAGACTCTCAGGGAAACATATAAGTATACTAGGATAATAGGATACAAGAGGTATTTTGAGGTTTCTATGAACAGTTTTACAATTATAGCAGTGCTTATAATGCTTCTAAAGCTGCAGCATATCTTGCCGATACACGACTCCTGGTATTGACTGATGAGCAGATGACCCAACTACTTGCCCCTATTACAGAGAAAGGGGTGTCTGCCACAAGCAAAATACTTAAATACCATAAAGTGCTGAGACCTCACGGTTTTAGTGTGAAATTCTATAAGGCCCTTGAACCACAGATTGCCATTCCCTTGGCAGTTTATTACTCCTCAGTCGATGGGGTAGATGTTTACTGCCCTACACACATGGACAAAATTGTTGGTACCCCTTGTTTAATGAAAGAAAAACCCACAATGGTCACAGAAATAACTTGAATCTGACAAAAGTAATTTGCCAAACTACATGTTGACAAGCCACAAAGCTTCTGGGAGAATGTCCTATGGACAGATTAGACAAAAATCTAAATTTTTGGCAAGGCACATCAGCTCTACGTTCACAGACGGAAAAATGAAGCATATCTTGAAAAGAACACTGTCCCTACTGTAAAACATGGAGGAGGCTCTGTTATGTTCTGGGGCTGCTTTGCTGCATCTGGCACAGGGTGTCTTGAATCTGTGCAGGGTACAATGAAATCTCAAGACTATCAAGGGATTCTAGAGAGAAATGACATCAAAACTTTAAATAGGTATTTTTCTACAGTTTTTCTGTATTACTGTTCAGGCGCCCTTGAGTCTGCTTTAAATCTCCTGGAGGCAGCACTGAAGGTATTTGTGGCCCATTCTGAGATGTAAAGCAGTTGTTGTGACTTCTCACAATCACTTAACCTGAGCACCTTACCTATGGTTACAATTATATTTTTGCCTGAGCAATATTACTCTATGTGGCGCTTGTCCATCTTTTTTTCTCTAAGCAATGCTTTTGCTTCTTTAAAACATAATAAAATCCTTTTAAGCTCATAATAGGCCTATATAAGTTTAAAAACAAGTTAAAGCAAGTAACAAATGTTTTTTAAAAAATCTGCCAATGTAATACATATAAAACAATCTGGAGAATTGTGACATGCTAAAAATAGTGCATCAAGAGAGAGGGAGATAAGTGAGAATGTTGCTAGCCAAAGCTCACAACATGTGGTATGAAATAAACTTCCAAAAAAAAACTTCACTGTAAATATGACTAGCAAACAAACCCAATACAAAATGATACATACATTGCTGCAAGGAGCCTAAAAGTAGATAGATAGATAGATAGATAGATAGATAGATAGATAGATAGATAGATAGATGTGATAGATAGATAGATAGATAGATAGATAGATAGATGATAGATAGATAGATAGATAGATAGATAGATAGATAGATAGATAGAAGAATATAAAATGCAACTTTTAACTTTTAATGAAAACCCTTGAAAATGCCCAATAGTAACACACAATAATACAAGAAATGAACCCACTCTTACCATCTCAGAGGTTCAGGTCCATGTCTCAAATGTCCTTGAACCCACTGATAAAGACAGCTCCAATGTGGGCTCAAGGACATTTAAGGCATGGACCTGAACCTTCAAAACAGTAAGACTGGGTTCATCTCTTCTATTATTGTGATTATGATTGGGCAAACAGTTGATGCTCTGGTATTACGTTGGTTCCGTTCTTATACCACAGATTTTTATAACAATATTATTTAGAATTTTGGATTGTATCATTTAACCATTTTTAAGAGTTTTCATTTAAAGTGCAGTTTTATATTCACCTGTTATGCTAGGTTCACACCTGCGTTCGGGTTTCCCAAGTGGACCCGAAGAACGGAAACCCTCTCCGCTTAAAAAGCGGTTACTTACGGAAACCCGTAGACCCCATAGACTATAATGGGGTCTGCCGGGTTTCCGCCCGAAAGGCAGAAAAATGCGGAGAGAAAAGTCCTGTTTGCAGGATTTTTCTCTCCACATTTTTTAAGCGGATTCGGGGATGGAAACCACGAACGTAGATCAGGCATAGGTGTGAACCTAGCCTTAGATTTGTGTATGGTGGTGATGACAATAACAATAGCAAAGATAATAAAATAACTAATAGTAATGATGTTATTAATGCTAATATTAATAGTATAGTGATTATGGGAGGCCTATTATTAAGAATATGATGTATGATTAATAATGATAATTAAGATAATTATTTATTAATAATAACAGTAATAAAATGTAATAGTTATGTTGTAAAAAGAAATTCAACATAGCAAAATATGTTTATCCCCTTAGTAAAAAATATACACAAAGGGAGTGTTTAAATGAAACGTAAAACACTTTTAGGTGCAGAGTTCACACTTTCAGTCTTATTTATTGAGTTACCAAATTTATTTGATGCTCATGCAGCACAACCCTTTTCAGTGTCATTTAGACGTGCTGGTTTTAGCAAATTGCTCTTTTGTTAAGTTTTCAGTATTTAAGGGATTCTCCCCTATAATATCAGCAAGGGCTGAACTGGGTAATTGTCCTCATTGACCTCTATTAGCATGTAAGAAAGTGCTCCAGCAAAGTGAGGCTGGGAACAAACACCCGTGCAATCAATATCCAACTGTTTTCACTTATGGACAGATTAGCATGGCCATTCACCCTTGAGTCAATAACAAACAGCATCCTCTGCTGGCATATTTTATTTTTAGGCTACTAAAACATGGGAGTGCAGGGATTATGTTCATTGATTTATAAATTTCAGTTTTTTTATATTGTTGATTACAAAAATGAAATTTTTTAATTGTTATTTTCTAAAACTTTGTTCCTAGTACCACTTCTCTGGTGCCATGTAATATACAGTGGTAACAATATCAAGTTAATTTTCTCATTATGGCCACCAATTTCTACATTTCCCAAAATAATGGAAGTATTGCTAATGAGGGACCAATGATGACGGTATAATAGAAAGAAATGCAGAAAAGTGGCTGAGATTTTAACAAACCTCATCTACAACCTGTGAAAAATAAACTGTAGAAATTGATATAACAAGCAGATTTTACATTTGCAGCATTTTGATTTATACTGTAAGTTTTCCATGCAGATTTCACCCTTTGCAATGCATTAGGTGAAGTCTTTGACAAATCTGCATGTACCACATGGGGATTTTGTTGTGCTTTTGCATAAAAATCTATGGCAGGAGGAAAATTTGTACATGTATACCCTTGTAACTGTGCTCACCGGCAGGGGTGGATTTAAGGGTAACATGCAGAAAGCACAGCCCATTAGCCTATTTCATACCAAAGATCCCTGTGAAAGAATAATGCACCATAGCAGCCCTCCATGCAGTATAATGTCCCATAGTGCCCTCCATACAGTATAATGTTCCATAGTGGCCTTCTTCGCAGTATAATGTATAACGGGCTGCTTCCGGCGGCCGCATCAGCTAATCATTTAGGAATTCGGATGCTGGACCCCAACCGATCTGATACTGATGACCTTTTCCTGTGGATAGGTCATCAGTATCAAAATTTTTCAGATCCTGGACAAATCCTTTAAGGTGCCCATTTACTTTTAATAACTGTTGGACGAATGCTTATGTGTTGTCAATGGGGAATGGCAGCTTATCTCTTCTGAGAACAAAAGGAAATTCAACTTGCCGATCCTTCTATCCTCAGCATCCACATGCACATAAGATTGTAGGAGTCAGAAGCAGCACTAGATTAGATCTCTGATGAAATCTAGCGCTGTGACTTTTTCCTCTGTTTACTGTATGAACAGGGCCAAGTAAATTCTGCTTATTGCTCACTGCAGTGTCATAGTGTGTAACCTCTTACGCTACATGCACGCAAATAAAAGTATATTAAAACTAGATAAAACTGTCAGTTTTTAATTCTCATTTTCTACCAGTGTGTCACATATTTTTCATCAGTTTTCTATCCATGCGTCAGTTGTCATCTGTCTTGCACCAGTTTGTTATCCATTTTTAAGTCAATGAAATAATCGAATGAACTTTATTTTTTTACCAAACCCTCTCATCCATTTTTAACATCAGTAAAACTGTTACATTACCCAAAAATCAGAATTTAAAAATGGATCCATGGACTTGTATTGGATCCATCAGGTGGGAAAATGGACAAAAATGGACGTGTGCATGGTCCCTTGGTCTTTTCCCTACTAAGAATAGGAATTGAGGGATTTGATTTTCCACTGGTTTGCACAGTGACTCTGATGTATCATTATCCTGAATGTTTAACCTTTGAAATGTCATGGTTAATACTAATCGCAGTGTTACAAGGGAGGGGTTTAAAAATAGGTAAAGAAGAAGGTAATATTCCATTAATCAATCATATCATATCATCAATCATTTTGCCATGACACAATCGGCCCCTATGAGTTTTCTACCTGCAGCTGCATTAGATTGTCAAATGACCTTCACATCCTTGTGTACGACCTTGTTAACCACTTGTTTATTAAAGGGGTTTCCCAGCCATAGCAAGTGCTTGCATGGATATCACCAAAAATGGTGCTTCTACTCAATACTAAGCAAAGTGTCTGAATACTTATGACCATGTGATATTTCAGTTTTTCTTTTTTAATAAATTTGCAAAAATATCTACATTTCTGGGGTTTTTTTCTGTGAAGATGGGGTGCTGAGTGTACATTAATGAGAAATAAAATGAACTTTTTTTTGCTTTTAGCAAATGGCCGCAATGAAGCAAAGAGTGGAAAATTTAAAGGGGTCTGAATACTTTCTGTACCCACTGTAGGCTTAGTCACAATGCCAGACTTCTTCCTAGTTGAATAAAGAAAAACCACAGAGGAGTTCCGTATGAAAGTTCCAGTTATTTCAATGACCTGGTAAGTGGGTATGTTTGTCACCACTCTGCAGGTCATCATGACATTCATCAAATAACATTTGTTACATTTAGGTATGCACAATATACATGTAACAGTTAACTTCTTTCTGTTCTATTTCATTTTAACCAAAGCTTCCTAATCTTTGCAGTTACTATGTGACTGTTTTGAACAATCAAACCAGTTAACACTGCATTCATCCTCAGTTCTATAGACTAACTGGAGAGAAATTGCATCCATCTGTTGCTGACATTCCTATCCCACTTAAACAAGTGCAATATAATAAACAGGATGGGGAACAAAAGTACATTGATGTCTCAGTCTTCATTTGAAGACTCTTGCCCTGAATGAAACTAGCATTTGGACACATGGAAAGTGATAATCAATGAACACCATATGTCCAGCCTAGCATAGTATAGAAGAACAATATAATCACACAGAAATCTTCATTTCTTGTCAATAAATACACTGCAGCTACTTACATCATCTTGCAAGTGAATGAGAATTAATTAGAATTCAGATTCAGTATCAAACTCCTTATAAACCAAGCAATCTCTGATTGTTGGAAGCAGCATGTAAAACTCATGGCTGAGTGATATACAGTGCCTTGCGAAAGTATTCGGCCCCCTTGAACTTTTCAAACTTTTGCCACATTTCAGGCTTCAAACATAAAGATATAAAATTTAAATTTTTTGGTGAAGAATCAACAACAAATGGGACACAATCGTAAAGTGGAACAAAATTTATTGGATATTTGGGGGGCGGAGCCTGACCGTCGAACGAGATGGCAGCTTGATCTGTAGCTCTGCCGCTTGAGTACCCACAGACACCCTTTTCAATAGCGAGAACAGCTCAAGAATGGTCAAAATAGGGAGAGATCGTACCAGCGAAGCTTCGGACACGCCAAGGTCCCAACAATCTCAGGCAGTCATGCAAAAATTCTTGAGAAAGAAAGTGGCCCGCTCGCCAGGCTCGGCGGTTAAGATGGCGCCTGAGGACAGTAGCGGCGCGGAAGAAGCGGGGGGGGGATTCAGACGCTGACGGCGCTCGGCTAGGACATAGCCATGATACCATCACAAAGGGATTCCTTCGCAGGGCTCTGGCTCAGGCCGTTGCCCCAGTCCTGGCGGAGCTAGGAGAACTACGAGCCGACATGAAGTCTATGGGACGAAGAGTGGAGCAGCTAGAGGGTGCTCAAAAAGAAGCGCAAAAATGCTCCACGGAAATGGCACTGCAGTTAGATACGCATACAGATCACCTAAACAAGACTCACCTGCTCCTGGAGGATCTGGAAAACCGAAGCCGACGACGTAACGTCCGGATTAGGGGACTCTCGGAGGCCTACGCTGCCGACAAGCTCTCCGAGGTGGCCGCCGCCATTTTTGCTCGACTCATGGGCGGGAGTGACGCAGGCCTCTTCAACATCGAGTGTATACATAGGGCGCTCAGGCCCAAACCAGGGGCCGCGGACCCTCCGAGGGATGTCATATGCGCTATGCTCTCCTCGGCCGACACTGCTGCAGTCCTTCGAGCTGCGAGAGACTGCCCGAAGCTAGTATTTGAAGAAGCGGAGATCCAGATTTTCCAGGACTTGGCACCCTCCACACTCCAGAAACGCCGAACCCTCAAACCGCTATTGGCGGCTCTCCAAGCTAAAAGGCTACCCTACGCGTGGCTGTTCCCCTTTGGATTATCCATTCTTAAAAATGGGAAAAGAATAAATATCCACACCCCGAGAGACCTGGAGGAGGCCTGGCAGATTCTAGATATTTCGCCGATAACGATACCCTCCTGGCTGCCACTCCAGGGAGAAGTGGCGACCCAACAAGCACTACCAGCACCTCGCTCACCCCGCACCCCTAGCAAGCTGGGGTCCCAGACGGGGGTGAAGAACACAACCGCAGCTAGACGGCGAGATCAGGTCCTGACCGTTAAGGAGAAATGAAACTTGCTCGGATGGGCTGACGGGTGTCTCTAGACACGGCTCCAGATATGTATGACCCACCTGTTCACAGTGACTGTGATGTCAGTTATTTAATTAATCGGTTAGCTTTGCAAAGGTTTTGCAATTCACTAAACTAAGTAGTGGATAATTGTCTGGATGTGCGCCCTCTTGGGCGCTTATATATATATATAAGTATATAAGTATATGCGGAGAATGTACTATTGAAAATACCGGGAAGATATCTTATGGTTTATTATGTTATCATTGACCTTCAGTTATAGAAATCCTCGTACATTGACCCCCTGGTATTTACATTTAAATCTAGATCCCCACCTCCGCCCTCCCTTGCCCACCCTTCCCTGTCGGATCTACCCTTGCCCACGCTCTCCCCCCCCCCCCCCTACCCGCCCGCCAGGTCTCTACACCCCCCCCCCCCCCCCAGTGGCACCTTGCAGACAACCCCTTTGGGCTCCCCCCCCCCCCCCTTGCCTGCTGTTGGCCTTGCCGGGTTGGATGGGATATGGGGGGGGTGCTGTGCGGGGTGGGGGCGGGGGCCCTTCTGAGAAAAAAAAAAAAAAAAAAAAAAAAAAGCCGGTCATAACGGTTCACCGCTGGGGAACTCTCCCCCCCCCCTCGCTGCCCCCCCCCTCCCTTCCCCCCTCCCTCCCCCCCCCCCACCTCACTGACTCCTAGTTCAGTTGCTGGGACATGGTGGGGTACCTATTGTTGGGTGAAGGGCGCCATCGCATACTGAGTATTTGTATACCTTTAGTCCCTTCCCTTATGGATTCAGTATGCCCACTCACGGTCTTCTGGCGGCGTCTACCTCCCTAAGTGACCACAGCACATGGGTGTGTGTCCGGGACTCTGTGCGATCAGGATTTACTCCCACCCCTGTCTATTGTACCCATATAGGCTATCTGAAGATTCCTGACTGGTACTTGGTGTCGGTGGATATACAGATCCACTCCACCGACCTCTTACATCATCAACCACTACGCTTGTTTTTTGTTTTTTTTTTCTTCTTTTGTCCCAATCCTCCTCTTCCCTTACTAACACACTTCTCTTGTTCCTCTCTTAGGTCTTCTACTGCCCTCTATCTATTTTCTCTTCTTGCTTGGCTCTTACTTGACCTCCTCTCCTCCGTGTGTTCACTAGCTGGCATACAGCACCCATGGCCAAATTGACCTGTGTATCCTTCAATGTGAAAGGCTTCAACTCCCCGAGCAAGAGACACCATATCCTACTCCTACTTCGCAAACAGAAGGCGAATATTGCTTTTCTACAGGAGACACATCTTAAAAACCACCGTATTCCGCACCTACCAAAAACATATTTTTCTACGTGGTTTCATTCCTGTCATCCCACCTCGGCCTCAAAGGGGGTATCGATACTTATCCATAAGAATGTCCCTTTCGTCTGCCATCAACAGTACTCAGACTCTGAGGGCAGAATTCTGCTCCTAAAAGGCACCATCGCTTCAAGACCATTCACATTTGCAAACTTCTACGCACCAAACAAGGGTCAAATATCATGGCTTATAGCTGCTCTACAGACCCTAAAGCTGTTCGCAGAGGGCCCTATTATACTAGGGGGAGACCTCAATCTGGCTCTTAATCCGCCGCTGGACTCCACTTCTACCACGTCTCCCTTCTCCCAGAGGGCATTGAGTAGAATCAAGGCAACCTTGCACGACTTGCAGTTGAACGACTTATGGCGCTCCCAACACCCCTCAACTAGGGATTACACCTTCTACTCCATTACGGGGAAATCATATCACAGACTGGATTACCTGTTTGTCTCCAAGACTCTACTACAGCACTCCACTGCAGCCCGTATAGGCGCAATTACGGTCTCAGACCACGCCCCTGTCCTGGCGGTGGTGGAATTGAAACAGCTGCCGAGGGCCGCGACCACGTGGCGACTCAATGAGTCCCTCCTGGACTCAGACGTCGATGTGCAATTTCTATCCAAACACTTGGAAGAATTCTTTGAGCTGAATACCACCCCAGACATTGGTCCAGTTGTGCGTTGGGAATCCCACAAGGCGTACATTAGAGGGATTCTCATCTCCTTGGCGGCTAGAAACAAGAGGCATCGGCAAAGAGAACTTGACGAGCTACTAGAACACATAGCCGAAATTGAACGCACTCACAAACGCTCCTTGACTGAACAGACGCAGAGAGACCTGTTACAGCTTAGAGAGAGGTTGAGAGACCTGCTGAACTCCCGGGCAGCGAAGCTACATCTCCACTACAGAAAGCTACTCTACGCACATGGAGATAAAGGAGGTCGCCTCATGACCAACCTTATCCGTAAAGAGAGGAGCAAATCGTACATTGCCTCGATCAAAAAGGCCTCAGGAGGGAGCTGCTCTGCCACTGAAGGCATTGCCTCGGAGTTTGTGACTTTCTACTCTCAGCTGTATAACCTTAAAGATAGTCCGGGGGAGTTGTCTGACACAGAAAAGCTTGTGATGACTCGGGATTTCCTTAGTAGCCTGAACCTACCCTGCATCCCTGTGGAGTCTGCGGCTACTCTAATAGAACCGATCTCACTCAAGGAACTAACGGACACCCTCCATAGTTTTCCCACAGGGAAGAGTCCCGGTCCAGATGGGCTACCCCTACTATACTATAAGAAGTTCCAACAGATATTGGCGCCCCAGCTCTCCCTTGTTTGTAATGCGCTGCTGAATGGTAATGCCTTACCACGTCAAACGCAAGAAGCCCACATTACCCTGATCCCGAAAGAGGGGAAGGATCCTGCCGCATGTGGAAGCTATAGGCCGATATCCTTGTTAAATCTGGACCTCAAGATATGGGCGAAGATATTGGCACGCAGACTTCAACCTTTCATACCCAATTTAGTGCATGAGGAACAGTCTGGTTTTGTGCTGGGCAGGGAGGGCAGGAATAACACCGCTAAGCTGTTACCACTCATCCACCTTGCGACCAACTCTAAGCTACCCTTGGTGCTTCTGGGTGTAGATGCTGAACAGGCCTTCGACAGGGTAGACTGGGACTTTATGAGAGCCGTCTTGGGGAAGTTTGGACTCCCTGCCCAGTTCATAACTGCTATCTTTTCCTTATACGCCCAGCCCTCGGCGAGGCTCCGGATCAATGGAACGCTATCAAGCAGTTTTAATATCTCTAATGGGACGAGACAAGGGTGCCCATTATCCCCTACCTTATTCATTTTGGTGCTGGAGACCCTACTACAGGCAGTGAGACAAGATACTAGGATACAGGGAGTGCAGGTTGGAGACACGGTCTTGCATGCTACAGCATTTGCAGACGATGTTCTGTTCATAGTCTCAAACCCAGAGACGGGACTGACGGCTTTGGTAGAGGTTCTCAAGGATTATGGAAGACTCTCGCACTACAAGGCCAATCTCACGAAATCTGAGGTTTTAAATATCACACTGCACAAGCAGTCAGTTCGTAGTCTGCAGACCAGTACTCCATTCTTGTGGGCACGATCCTCAATTAAATATTTAGGTGTCCACTTAACACCACGACTGGATCAGCTGTACCAACGAAATTTTCCGCCATTGCTTGACTCTGTTAAACGCAGCTTAGCTTCATATACCACGCTTCCACTCTCATGGTTCGGAAGGAAAAACCTCATACAGACATACCTGATGCCTAAACTCCTGTACCACCTGTCCATGCTTCCAATTGGCATACCTACCACGTTCTTTAAGTCGCTGCGCAGTGTCTTAACTAGATTCATATGGAGACAGAGGACTCCTAGACTGGCCTGGTCGCTTCTAACTAAAGCAAGACGAGAGGGGGGCATTGGTCTACCAGACCCCCAGAAATACTATAAAGCTGTGCAGCTGAGTTGGTGGGCCGAGCTAGCATTGCCCCTACAGACACCTATCGCAGCAGGTCTCATGAGGAAGATGCCCTCAATACCCTACGCTGCAGCACTTTGGACTCCGACACTCCCGCTGAGCAAAGAGGTGAAATCTTGCCCAGTTCTACAGGGCGCTTCGGCGGTATGGAGAGAGTTGTACTCCAACTTGGCCCCTCACCCCTCTCCACTCCTCCCGTTGGGGTTGATACCGCGTTTACTGGGAAGTAAGGTGGAAGCTTATCCATCCCTATGGGCAAAACTGAATGGTCTCACACTGAGGGAGGTCTCCTCTGAGAAAGGCCTACTACCACTAGACGATATCCTCTGCTTGTTGCCCGACCTCACACTGTCCTTCTTACACAGACAACATCTGCGTGGCTATTTTGATATGTTCCAGAAGAAATTTCAGATCCGCTGTGAACTGACTGCCTTTGAAAAACTTCTCATGTCAAAAACAAAAATATTGAGAAAGACTTCACGTCTACTCCACCAATTTGTGGACCCAACTTCTTACTATAAACCAGCATTCATCTCTTCTTGGGAAAAGGAATTAAGTCTCGAACTCACAAGGGAAGAAGTGGAATTTGCTCTACGCAACTCGCACGGTTTCTCACAGTGTATCCGTCTTCAAGAGAATCATTATAAGCTGCTCTCCCGTTGGTACAGAACGCCAGACTGGCTCTTCCACAAAAATTTGACGGCCAGCAGCAAATGTTGGAGGTGCTCGACACAGCCAGGAACCTACCTACATCTATGGTGGACCTGCCCGCTTATCCAGCCTTTTTGGTCGGAGATCCAGGATCGTATACGCTCCCTCGGGAATCCAGATTTCACGCTTGCCCCAGCCATGATATTCTTGTCCATTCCATCTGCCGATTATCGGCCATCTAGAAATTGCCTCATCTCACACTTCCTGGCTGCAGCGAAAACAATCATACCACAGTTTTGGCTAAGCACGGAGACCCCGCCTGTGGCCTTGTGGGTGGAAAAGATGCATCAACTAGCTCGATTCGAAGAACTCCTGAGCTGGTCTCACAGAACACATGAGCACTTCTTGAAGATATGGTCCCCATGGCTGGTCAGTACAGCTAAGAGTCCCCACCTAAGGGGGAGCACTACATAGAAGTGGAGCCTGCCCGCACGGAGGGGAGTCGATGAAGAGCTCTGGCTGCTCTCCTATCTTCTCGTTTCTCTCTTCTCTCGCTACCTTCTACGCTACATTTTTCTCCCATTAGCCTCACCTCTTTCTCCCATCGGGAGAGTATTCCCTCCCCCCCCCCCCCCCACCTCCTCTTTTATTTTTCCTTCTTAACCCCATTCTCACCTTACTAACCTCCCTCCCCCCCCCCCCACATTTCTCCTCCCTCGCCCCCCCCCCCCCCCCCCCCCTATGCGGCACTGCACCACACTAGACCACGATAGGATATATAAGAGCTAATTGGGCTCGTGGCCGTTTAAGGGGCCCGTAGGAACGTAGTGGTGAATGTGAAGAATATTTGTCATATTTACTTTCGATGGTATACTAGGATTGTACAAAATGTAAGAAATGTGTTACGTGCCCTGTTTGTACTTTATTTGAAAACTTTAATAAAAATCTTTAAATCAAAAAAAAAAGAAATGCTAAAAAAAAAAAAAAAAAAAAAAAATTTATTGGATATTTTAAACTTTTGTAAAATATAAAAAACTGAAAAGTGGGGCGTGCCAAATTATTCAGCCCCCTTAAGTTAATACTTTGTAGCGCCATATTTTGCTGCGATTACAGCTGCAAGTCACTTGGGGTATGTCTCTATCAGTTTTTCACATCGAGAGACTGAAATTCTTGCCCATTCTTCCTTGGAAAACAGCTCGAGCTCAGTGAGATTGGATGGAGAACGTTTGTGAACAGCAGTTTTCAGCTCTTTCCACAGATTCTCGATTGGATTCAGGTCTGGACTTTGACTTGGCCATTCTAACACCTGGATACGTTTATTTGTGAACCATTCCATTGTAGATTTTGCTTTATGTTTGGGATCATTGTCTTGTTGGAAAATAAATCTCCGTCCCAGTCTCAGGTCTTTTGCAGACTCCAACAGGTTTTCTTCCAGAATGGTCCTGTATTTGGCTCCATCCATCTTCTCATCAATTTTAACCATCTTCCCTGTTCCTGCTGAAAAAAAGCAGGCCCAAACCATGATGCTGCCACCACCATGTTTGACAGTGGGGATGGTGTGTTCAGGGTGATGAGCTGTGTTGCTTTTACGCCAAACATATCGTTTTGCATTGTGGCCAAAAAGTTTGATTTTGGTTTCATCTGACCAGAGCACCTTCTTCCACATGTTTGGTGTGTCTCCCAGGTGGCTTGTGGCAAACTTTAAACGAGACTTTTTATGGATATCTTTGAGAAATGGCTTTCTTCTTGCCACTCTTCCATAAAGGCCAGATTTGTGCAGTGTACGACTGATTGTTGTCCTATGGACAGACTCTCCCACCTCAGCTGTAGATCTCTGCACTTCATCCAGGGTGATCATAGGCCTCTTGGCTGCATCTCTGATCAGTCTTCTCCTTGTTTGAGATGAAAGTTTAGAGGGACGGCCGGGTCTTGGTAGATTTGCAGTGGTCTGATACTCCTTCCATTTCAATATGATCGCTTGCACAGTGCTCCTTGGGATGTTTAAAGTTTGGGAAATCTTTTTGTATCCAAATCCGGCTTTAAACTTCTCCACAACAGTATCATGGACCTGCCTGGTGTGTTCCTTGGTCTTCATGATGCTCTCTGCGCTTTAAACAGAACCCTGAGACTATCACAGAGCAGGTGCATTTATACGGAGACTTGATTACACACAGGTGGATTATATTTATCATCATCAGTCATTTAGGACAACATTGGATCATTCAAAGATCCTCACTGAACTTCTGGAGTGAGTTTGCTGAACTGAAAGTAAAGGGGCCGAATAATATTGCACGCCCCACTTTTCAGTTTTTTATTTTTTACAAAAGTTTAAAATAACCAATAAATTTCATTCCACTTCACAATTGTGTCCCACTTGCTGTTGATTCTTCACCAAAAAACTAAAATTTTATATCTTTATGTTTGAAGCCTGATATGTGGCAAAAGGTTGAAAAGTTCAAGGGGGCCAAATACTTTCGCAAGGCACTGTATGCACAGTTGGATAGATACAGTTGTGCTAAAAAGTTTACATAACACGGCAGATTTTTTTTTTTTGGCCTTTTTTCCAAGAATATGAATGATGACACACAACCTTTTTTTCCACTCATGGTTAGTGGTTGGTTGAATCCATTTATTGTCAAACTTATGTGTTTTCTCTTTTTAAATCATAATGACAACCAAAAACATCAAAATGACCCTTTTCAAAAGTTCACATACTCAAGTTCTTAATACCACATATTGCCCCCTCTAACATCAATGACAGCTTGAAGTCTTAGGAGATTTTGGAGCTGCATTACTGCTCTTACACCAGGCATTTGCTTATTAAGTGGTGCTGGGATAAATGACTCTCAGCACTGCTGTGTGTATACCAGCCTAGGTGATCTTGGAGTTGCATATACTGCTCTGACACCAGACATTCAGCTGATGTGTTAATTATAGCTTTGGGTAATCTATATGGGATGCAAGTATTGGGCTGGAATCAGATTTGTACTATTTATGAGTTTCCAGTGATCTTCATCACAGTACCATATATATTTTTAGACACACATAAATAGTGGCTTGTCCACTTTTATTAGATTATAATAAATGTTAAGTTTTATTATATTATTTTTTTGAATTCCACTACAATTCTGTGACATATATGCCTGTAGGGGAATGGATATACACCCTCTGTGATTTTATTTTCCTAAACATTCATAGAGGTAAATTACACAACCATGGTGGCAAGGGGGTAAACGCTAATAGCTGTGTGATGTATAAATGAGACCACGATAAAGGCTCACATTATTGACTAGGGCATAAGAAACCATTAATGTTAAACTACAGGAGGCCCAGGGGAGATGATTAAATATAACAAATACTTATACTCACCACTTCTGGGACTCCGACAGCTCCCAGCATTCTCTTCGGGGCTCTTTCAGCCTATGACTGAGGTCACACACCCCAGACTTCACTACTGGGGCCCAATCATAGGTCATGTGGGACGCACCAGTGTAATGATGTCAGCGTGCCCCACATGGCCGCTGAGGCCCAATCACAGGCCCCAGCAGTGACGTTTGGGGTGCGTGACCTCAGTCGCAGACAGAAGAGGATGCTGAAGACAGCCGGATGGAGCGAAGATGCCAAGGAGAGGTAAAATGAGTATAAGTGTTTGTTATTTTCCATCACCTCCCTGGGCCTCCGATTATTATACTCTGAGGTCTGAGGCAACCCCAGTGTATAATAATAGCACTAAAACTAATTGGAGTGCCGAATCTCACGAGTATTCATTGAATTTCGTGGGGTTTCCCGAAGCAGCATTAGGGGGAGTCTTGAGAGCATTTTATATTGTTTGGGGCCACTGTGGGGAGCATATTATACTGTGTGGTGCCACTGTGGAGCATATCATACTGTGTGGGGCCACAGTGGAGCATATACTGTGTGGGGGCTACTGTGGAGCATATTATACTGTGTGGGGGCTATTATGGAGCACATTATACTGTGTGGCGGCCACTGTGAAGCACATTATACTGTGTGGGGGCCATTGTGGAGCATATTGTACTGTGTGGTGGACACTGTGCAGCATATTATACTGTGTGGGGGCCACAATGGAGCATATTGTACTGTGTGTGGGTCAATGTGGAGCATATTATACTGCGTGGGGTCACTGTGCAGCATATTATACTGTGTAGGGGCCATTGTGGAACACATTATACTGTGCTCCACATGATACATACATTGCTGCAAGGAACCTAAAAGATAGATAGATAGATAATGTATAATGCATTTTGGGTTTTTCCCACTTCAAATTGTTGTATATTGTTAGACTGTAAGTCTTTTTTAAGGCTCATTATTTATTATATTTAAATAATTTAATAAAGTTAAAAATTTGCATCATCATATTATGACCCCAATAACTTTTTTATATTTTCATTTACAGAGCTTTGTAAGGGCTCCTTATAGGTACTAAGTGACCAAAATAAAATGAATTGACATTTTGTTTATTTTTTTTCCCATTAAATAATTTACCATACAAAATAAATATTTTATTAGTTTGGAAACTTTCACACATGGCCATACTTATTATTATTATTTATTTAGAGAACCATTGGTTCCATTGTGTTGTACATTTAAAGGTTTACATGCAATATACAACATACAGAAAACATGTACAATGACCAACTGGAACAGTGAGATAGAGGGCCCTGTGTGCAAGAGCTTACAATCTATGAGAAAAGGGGGATAGAGACAGTAGGTGAGGATAGAAGCTGTTCAGGTGGTGGTGTGGTGGCTGTAGCTTTATTGGAGTTTGTAGGCCTTACTGAAGAGGTGAGTCTTCAGGGTCTTCTTGAAGCTAGTGATTGTGGGGGACAGTCTTAGGTGTTGTGGTCCTGAGTTCCAGAGTATGGAGGATGCATGGGAGAAGTCTTGGAGGCAGTTGTGTGAAGAGCGTATAACACTAAAGCAGAGTAGGAGTTCTTGAGAATATCAGAGGTTATGTATGGGTAGGTAACAGGAGATTAGGTCAGACATGTATGGAGGGGAGTGGTTGAGGATAGCTTTGTATGTCAGCATTAACTCTATTTGCTGGGTGATGCAAGTCAGTAAAGGGATTCGCAGAGGGGACATCTAAATTGTTAACAACCATGATCTATTCTGGTACTGTCTGTGACTGTTGCCAGCAGGTGCCTACTGTATACTACAAGCACCCACTGTATATGGAGAGGCCTCAGTTTCTGAGTCGTCGCCATAACCCCTGCCTGAAATTATAACTTATATATATATATATATATATATATATATATGTAGAGTCCCTCTGCTAGTGACATTCTTCAGCAAATAAACAGTTAATGTTGTTTTAGTTCAGACTGTGCTCTGGGATCAGATTTCACTCAGAGCTATTCAGTGGAGAGATAGTGAAAAACTACAGGACCCACGATCCAACGGGGAGTGAGTTGGGGGAGGAGAGAAGAGAGGAAGTGAAGAGGTCCCTTGCTGTTTTCTTGATCTGGAGGACATTTTGTGGATCACCTCAGAAAGGACCTGTAAAGAACCTGCCTGTTAGCAGACACGTGCCCGGGCCGTGAGTACAAGTTACAGTTTGTGGACATTACTAGATAGCTGGATGAGAGACAGCACAGTGTGAGGCTGCCACCATTTCACTAAAGACACATGTTGGAATTGTAATGCAGTCAGCCATTTCAATTAAAGGAAAAAAAACAGTGGCACATGCATGCAGGAGCCACACCAGATGCAGCCCCAGTTTTCAATTATAATTCTGCAGATTGGAGTGAAATACAGAGATAAATGCCAGTGATGTGAAGTGTATCTGTAACAGTAAGGGGAACAAGTGAGAGCCAGCAGCCTGAGGTTCCCCCAACTGCCTGTAAGGAGAGAGACTACACCTAAAGCTCATCCGCACCTCTACATGGTTATTTGTCATTCATTTGGGAGCTGCACAGTTGTGGATATATTGGACTCTTTTTGTTTTGCTACTAGAGGACTATGGACACATTTTGTTCTCCTTAAACCTGTTTTTCCCTCACCTCAAACACAAGCTTCTGAGGGCATTCTGAACCAGCTGGACAATTAGAAGTGGAGTTATTGTGTGATTAGATGCATGCATTTCAACTAATAATATTACCTTAATGTCATTACTGGTGCTTAATTAGCCAATCATTAGATTTTTGTCATTTTATATTGCTATCTATACACTTTATAACTTGTTTTGAGGAAATTTTACTAACCTGTTCAAATAAATGTTTTCTGCTGACAAAGGAAAATTGTGTCAGAAAGTTGGGGAATATTTGGGGTGTCACCAAGGCTCTAGACAGGGGTTACATCCCATAATCAAATCAAGCTCCACCCACGGGTGTGCTACATATATATATATATTAATGTCAAATGCTGGGAAGTGGTTAAAGTGGTTGTCCAGTGGGTAGTTTTTTTTTTTTTTTTTTTAAGGAGTCCATCTCCCCACATACCATTCAAGCTGATAAATCCAGCACACACGGGCAGAGTTTCAAGGCTACGTTAACTGCTGCACCTGAGTCTCCAGTGGAGACTCCATCACAGTTCTGAACAGAGAACTTTTTCCTCTGCCAGTTTCAGTTTTAAAATGACAGACGCCTGACGCACCCCATTAAAGTCAATGGGGTCCATCGGGCTCTGTGTGAACCTAACATCAGTCATATGAATAACCCCTAAGAATGGTCTGAAAAATGTGAAAAGGTAAGTAGCTATACTCACTTCACAATCTCTTGCCACTCTTGTTTCAAGGCTGTACAGGACCCCTGCTGGTCTCTACTTCCTGGTTCCTCTCCACATGCAGGACTTGCTTTTCAGCCAACCACTGGCAGCAGTGATCAACAACCTTAGCTAGAGATTGGTTGAGTGTATTTTCCTGTGTGTCAAAAGGGACAAGGAAATTGAGACCAGTGGGGATCCTGGGCAACATCAGAGGAGCAGCAGGGAGTCGGTGAGGTGATGATAGCTTCCTTTATTTTTTTACCCTTTATGAGTCTTTTGTAAAAAAAAATTTACCTGCCAGACAACACTTTTAACTGAGTTAGTAAAATAACTCAATATTTAATGTGCGAAATCTTTTAAAAGTTTCTAAAGTTGCACATAGGGAAGACTTCTGCTTCCAAAATTTATTTATTTATAAAACCAGTCACAAATGATATTTTAACCCCTTAACCCGTGGGCCATAACGCAAATGGACGTACTATTACGTCCCTAGCTGGCCGCCTGCTCACTATTTGAGTGGGCGGCATTGAGAGCAGGTGTTAGCTGTAACTGACAGCTAACACCCGCTCCATTAACCCCAAAGGGAGCTGAGGGTTTTAACCCCTTGGATGCCACGGTCAAACATGACTGCGGCATCCAAGGGGTTTCCGACATGTAACTGACCCCCATCAGTCTGTACTTTCAGTCTGTATTCTCTGCTGCTAGGAGCCCCCATTACCTGGTTGATACAGCTGAGATGTGTATTGCAATGTGTAATACTGAACCAGTGATCAGAGCATCGCTGGTTCAGGTCCCCTAGTGCGACATCACTAAACAGTAAAAAAATAAAAAGTAAAGTGTATGAAAAAAAAAATAGTAAATTAATAAAGCCTCAAAATGCCCCTTTCCTATATAAAATGAATTATGTAAAAGAAAACCCTAAAAATTAATAAAAACAATATATATTTGGTATCACAGCGTCCGTAACAATCCATACAATAAAACTGAAACATTATTTAACTTGCACAGTGGACGTCGGGGGGAAAAAAAAAACGGAAAAAATGATTTTTCACCATCTTACAAAAAAAGCTATAAAAAGTGATCAAAAAGTCACATGTACCCCAAAACAGTACCAATAAAAATCACAGGGAGTCCTGCAAAAGATAAGCCCTCAACCAACTGAAAAATAAAAAGGTTACGCATCTCAGAAATGGTGATGCAAAAAAAATAATTGATTTATGTCCCCAAATGGGTTTTTGTTCTATAAAAATTAGTAACGCATAAAAAAATTATATAAATTAGGTATCACCATAATAGTACCAGTCCACAGAATAAAGGTAATATGTTACTTATGCTGTAGGCTTTGTGGGGAAAAAATTAAAAGGTAAAAAGTCATGACAGAATTGATGTTTTTTTTTTTTTTTAACTCCACCAAGAGAGAGTTAATAAAATTTAGTCAATAAGTTATAGGCACCCAAAAATGGTGTCATTACAAAATTCATCTCATACCGCAAAAAACAAGCCCTCATATGGCTACATCAGCAGAAAAATAAAAAAATATATAGCTTGTACAATGTAAAGACAAAAACCCCAAAAATTGCCAAATCATTAGAACACAACTAGCTGCGACAGGAAGGGAATGTATAAGCTGTGCCAGCGTATGTTAGGGTACACCCCAATTTTAGAACTTATAAGGGAAAAGAAACCAGACATGACCCCCAGAGTGACCCCCTCCCATCATAGGAGTTACTGAGGAAATAGTAGTGAATTTGGTGTAACCAATGCATTCCGCACAGCTAACGTATTCACTATTTACCATTTGCTGTGCATTCATGTCTGGGATACTAATGCTCACTACACCCCTTGATAAATTCTTTGAGGGGTGCTGTTTTCAAATTGGGGCCACTTCCTAGGGGATTCCACTTTTCTGGTACCTTAGAGGCTCTGCCAACATGACATGGTGTCCAGATATCAAGCATCCAAATCTGCACTCCAAAAGCCACATATCGCTCCTTCAGTTCTGTGCCCTGCTGTTTGCCCAAATTTAGGACACTGTTGTACCCAGGATAACATACTTAATGGCATATGTGGGTATAAAGTGCTGCTTGGGCACAGAAGGAAAAGTGCGTCATGTAGTTTTTTTTTTGGAGCACAGACTTGGACGGTTTGGTTTTTAGATGCCATGACACTTTTGCAGAGCCCTTGAAATGCCAGTAAAGTGGAATCCCTTGGCATGCGACCCCATTTTGGAAAATAAACCCCTGAAGCATTTAATCCAGGGGTACAGTGAGCATTTTTAACCCCCAAGTGTTGCATTAAATTATTATCCATAAGTGAATAAGCAGCTGATGGTGAAAGGTGAAAGTGGCAATTTTTCCAGGAATATGTAATTTCAGTGCATAATATGTTGTGCCCGGCTTGTATCAGAGATGAACACTCCAAAAGCTGTTGTGCCAGGAATAACCGCTTAACAGTTTTTGAAGTGTGTGACTTTGCTGACACAAGCTAGACACAACATTTCAGGCACTGAATTGGCGTATCTCTGGAAAAATTGCAATTTTCACTTTTCATTATAGGCTACGCATTCATTCCTGGAAATTAAATTAATTCAACTCTCAAGAGTTAAAAATGCTTGCTACCCCATTTAATAAATTCCTTCAATGGTGCAGTTTCCATGCCTGCGGATCCCACTTTACTGGCAATTCAAGGGCTCTGCAAAAGTGGCATGGTGTCCAAAAACCAAACTCTGCTCCAAAAAACAAAATAGTGCTCCTTCCTTTCTGTGCCCGGCTGTGCCCAAGTAGCAATTTATACCCACATATGCCATTGTTAAGTACGTTATCCTGGGTACAATAGTATCATACATGTCGGCATAAACTGCCGTTTGGGAACACAGCAGCGTGCCAATGTGAAGGAGCGCTATGTGCTTTTGGAGCGCAGATTTAGATTGTCTGTTTTTGGATGCCATGTCACATTTGCAAAGACCCTAAAATTGCCCCTATGAAATGGTGTCACTTCTTGGGGAATTCCAGTTTACTGGCACCTCTATGGCTCTACAAAAACAAAATGGCATCCAGAAAGTCCCTCTAAATCTGTACTCCAAAAGCTAAAAAGAGCAGTGCTCCTTCCCTTCTGAGCCCTGCTGTGTGTCCAAACAGCAGTTTACACCCACATATATAACTTTTTTGTCCCCAGGATAACCCACTTAATATTTTAATAGTGCATGTCTCTAATGACACAAAGTGGGCACGACATATTGGACACTGAAATTGCATATTTCTTTAAAAAAAAATATTTTCACTTTGTACATTAATTTTTGGGAAGCACTCTTAAGCTCACAATGATAATACCCCTTGAAAAATTCTTGAGGGGTGTAGTTTCTAAAATGGGATCACTCTTTCCATTTTGAGCCCACCATGTACCCCATACAGCAGATTAGAACCACATATGGGGCATTTCTGTGTTCAGGAGAAATTGTGTAACAAACTTTGGGGTGTTTTTTTCTTACTTAACCCATTGTAAAAATGAAAAATATGGTGCTAAATGGACGGTTTATTGAAAAAAAAAAAAGTAATTTTTCATTTTTACGTCCCAATGCTAATAGAATCTGTGAGGTCAAAATGTTCACCATACCCCTTGATAAATTCTATGAGGGGTGTAGTTTCCAAAATGGGATCATTTTTTGGGAGTTTCATTTGTACTGGTACTTTAGGGGCTCTGCAAATGCGACATGGCACCTGAAAACTATTCCAGCAAAATCTGCCCTCCAAAAGACAAATAACGCTTTTTCCATTCTGAGCCCTGCCATGTATCCATACAGCAGTTTGCTACCACATATGGGGTATTCCCGTGTTCAGGAGAAATTGTTTAACGAACTTTGGGGAAATTTTTCTCCTTTATTCTCTTGTGAAAATGAATAATTTGGAGCTAAATTGACGGTTTATTGGAAAAAAAGTTATTTTTCATTTTCACATCCAAATGTTAATAAAATCTGTGAAACAGCTGTAGGGTCAAAATGTTCACTATGAAGGGTTTAGTTTTTGGTGGGTTTCCATTGTATTGGTACTCTACGGACTCTGCAAATGAGACATGGCATCTGAAAACTATTCCAGCAAAATCTGCTTTTCAAACATCCAGTGTTGCTCCTTCCCTTTCGTGCACTTCCGTGAGCCCAAACATCAGTTTACACCCACATGTGGGGTGTTTCTATGCTCTGGAAAAATTGCATAACAAACTGTGAGATGCATTTTCTCCTTTAACTCTTTGTGAATGTGTTAATTTTAGGGCTAAATGGTTGTATTAGTGAAAAAAATGAAATGTCTAAATTTCACCTCCATATTGTTTTAATTACCATGAAATGCTTAAAGGGCTAACAAACTTACCAAATGCTGTTTTGAATTATTTGAGGGGTTCAGTTTTGAAAATGGGGTAATTTATGGGAGTTTCTAATATATAGGCTTTCAGAACTGAAGTGGTCCCTAAAAAATTAGTTTGGGAAATTTTCTTGTAAATCTGGAAAATTGCTGTTACACTTGTAAGCTTTCTAACGTCCAAAATAAATTAAAAGACGATTAAAAGATGATGCTGATATAAAGCTGAGATATGGTAGATAATATTTATTAATATATTTGGATGGCATGACTATATGTCTGAAAAGCAGAGTATTTCACATTTTGAAAATTCATTTTTTTCCAAATTTCCATCAAATTTCCTATTTTTTTTTATAAATAAATATAAAAATTTTGATCAGTGTTTACCACTAACATGAAGTGACACATGTCAGTTTTGAAAAATGAGGCCTGGTCCATAAGCACTTTTAGGCTGTGTCCTTAAGGGGTTAAAGGTGAAAAGGGGTAATGCCTATATTAATTTATCTATTTATCTATATTGCTGCTTTTTACAACTCTTCTAAAATTTATAAACGTTTCATTGCATTATTTTTACCCCAGTTTTGCATCACAGATTATTTTCTTAGATTGTAGCTAAATAGTGAGATGGAGTTATAAATGAGTTGCCCACTGTACAGTAATTATTGATTAGGGCTCTCTAGTAAATCCTCAGTAAGTAATTTTCCAAAAATGTTGAAAAGTAAGAATGCTTTTAAAAATAGAAGAGTTAACAGTTTATTTTTATCAAATAACAAAATGTAAAGTGAATGAACAAAAGATAAATCTAAATCACATCAATATTAGTCGTGACCACCCTTTGCTTTAAAATAGCATAAATTCTTCTAGGTATACTTGCCCATAGTTTTTGAAGGAATTTGGCAGGGAAATTGTTCCAAACATCTAGGAAAACTAACCACAGATCTTTTCTGTGGATGTAGGCTTGCTCCGGTTCTTCTCTTCATGTAATCCCAAGCAGACTTGATAATGTTGAGATCAGTCCTGGAAATGATGATCTGGGCCAAATCATCACTTCCAAGACTCACAATTGTAGTGCATGCTCTGCACATGATACTGTTGAAATCTACAGCAGAGTAGGGATCTGTAAAGTCGCTGCTCTGGCTTAAAAGGCTGAAAGTGATGGACAGGACATCAGCATCCTGGTGCAGGTGGCATGATGATATCACTGCATTGAGCTACCTGTGGCAGACCAGCGCCAGGTATTTATAAGACCAGGGGAGCTATTATTTGTAAGTGAGGGACTATTATTTATTAGGCAGGGGAAACTATAATTTATAAGCGGAGTGGGGTCTATTATTTATAAGGTCCTGGAAGCTATTATTTATAAATTAGGGACATTATTTATTAATCTGGGGAACTATTAATTATATGGGGGGGACTATTTTTTTTATAAGGCAGGATAACTACTAGTTGTAAGGGGACTATTATTTATAAGGCCATGGGAACTATTATTTATAAGGTGGACTATAAGGGAACAATAATATTTATAATTGGGAGTATTGTTTATAAGCAAGGACTATAATTTATAAAAGGGGGCTGTTATTTACAAGGGGGATTATTATTTATAAGGAGGGACAATTATTTATAAGGGGGGGCTGTACTTCTGGGCCTTATATAGAGGGTATTATTACTACTAGCTCTCTTTATATGATGCGTTTTGTTCAGTAATTGTCTGTATAGTAGTAATAATTCTCCCTAATATAGCAGTATTATAACTAAATATATGTTTATACATTTTCTTCTTGTTCCCCTGATCTTTTAAGACCTTAGCAATGCCACTGCCTTCTAAGTTGACTGATTATGATGGTGTTACTGGTATGTCAGTATTTGGGGTCCCACTTTTAATTTTGTCAAGGACCATGCTTCCTTTAAAACCAGTCTGTCACTGAAGACAGTTCTTAATTCAATTGTCTGTATGTTTGGGGTCGTTATCCTGCTACAGAATAAATTTGGATGCCTCCCTTATTTTACAAGCTCAGATGCACAACAGCACATGACAAATTAGACTGTGTCATTATTTATTTAACAAAAACTAGGCCAAAGGGAAGTAATTCTGTGTGAAGAATTAAGTACACCCTTACTGCTTCTAGAGGATATTTACCCACAAGTGTGATCACCTCTAGAAAAGAAGAAGTTTGGGCAGTTTGCTTGTCTGTAGCTCTCAGCTACACAATTCCAAGAAGAAAAGACATCAGCAATGATTTTAGAGAAGCAATTGCTGCTGCCTATCAATCTAGAAAGGGTCATAAGTAGAGATGGGCGAATTGGTTCATACCAAGCCGGGTTGATCCCAAATATTCCAAATGGAGATTCGTATCGGATGTGCATTATATTCTGGGGTCTCCACGTGGCATCTGGCATTCTCCTGGTAATGTCCATCGCTCTTCTGTCATGTGACCTAGGTATGCTGAGCGTCATGACAAATACCTCAAACTGTCAAGTACAGTGGTGGAAGGGTCACGATCTGGGCTTGTTTTACAGTCACAGGATCTGAGCACCTTGCAGTTCAACAATGAATTCATCAAGGTATTCTAGAGTCTAATGTGAGGCCATCTATCCAACAGCAAAAGTGTGATGATTCCACTTAAATATGACTATAACTCAAAGATGTATTTTGATCTCTTGGTATCGTATCTCCCTCTTACTTCCATTTACTCAAACTGTGCGTAGCTCTAATCCTAGGTGTATGTTGTCAGTAGTGGCAACAATGTAACAATAGGGCTTTGTATTCATCCCAGAATGGCTCCATTGAATTCCTACATAGCCCTGGGTGATCAAATACACATGTATT
The DNA here is from genome assembly GCA_947044405.1 of Leptodactylus fallax. Classification (NCBI taxonomy): domain Eukaryota; kingdom Metazoa; phylum Chordata; class Amphibia; order Anura; family Leptodactylidae; genus Leptodactylus; species Leptodactylus fallax. Next base: position 1,736,988 of record CAMRHE010000141.1, read on the forward strand.
GTTTGGCCTGGGCTTTTGATCCGACCTGGTTGATAACATACAGTGATGGCCAAAAGTATTGGCACCCCTGTAATTCTGTCAGATAATACTCAATTTCTTCCAGAAAATGATTGCAATCACAAATGCTTTGGTAATAATATCTTCATTTAATTTGTCTTCAATGGAAAACCACAAAAAGAATTGTCAAAAAGCCAAATTGGATATAATTCCACACCAAACATAAAAAAGTGGGTGGACAAAAGTATTGGCACCCTTTGAAAAATCATGTGATGCTTCTCTAATTTGTGTAATTAACAGCACCTGTTACTTACCTGTGGCACATAACAGGTGGTGGCAATAACTAAATCACACTTGCAGCCAGTTGAAATGGATTAAAGTTGACTCAACCTCTGTCCTGTGTCCTTGTGTGTACCACATTGAGCATAGAGAAAAGAAAGAAGACCAAAGAACTGTCTGAGGACTTGAGAAGCAAAATTGTGAGAAAGCATGAGCAATCTCAAGGCTACAAGTCCATCTCCAAAGACCTGAATGTTCCTGTGTCTACCGTGCGCAGTCTCATCAAGAAGTTTAAAGCCCATGGCACTGTGGCTAACCTCCCTAGATGTGGACGGAAAAGAAAAATTGACGAGAGATTTCAATGAAAGATTGTGCGGATGGTGGCTAAAGAACCTTGACTAACATCCAAACAAGTTCTAGCTGCCCTGCAGTCCGAGGGTACAGCAGTGTCGACCTGTACTATCCGTCGGCGTCTGAATGAAAAGGGACTCTATAGTAGGATACCCAGGAAGACCCCACTTCTGACCCAGAGACATAAAAAAGCCAGGCTGGAGTTTGCCAAAACTTACCTGAGAAAGCCAAAAACTTTTTGGAAGAATATTCTCTGGTCAGATGAGACAAAAGTAGAGCTTTTTGGGAAAAGGCATCAACATAGAGTTTACAGGAAAAAAAAGAGGCCTTCAAAGAAAAGAACACGATCCCTACAGTCAAACATGGCGGAGGTTCCCTGATGTTTTGGGGTTGCTTTGCTGTCTCTGGCACTGGACTGCTTGACCGTGTGCATGGCATTATGAAGTCTGAAGACTACCAACAAATTTTGCAGCATAATGTAGGGCCCAGTGTGAGAAAGCTGGGTCTCCCTCAGAGGTCATGGGTCTTCCAGCAGGACAATGACCCAAAACACACTTCAAAAAGCACTAGAAAATGGTTTGAGAGAAAGCACTGGAGACTTCTAAAGTGGCCAGCAATGAGTCCAGACCTGAATCCCATAGAACACCTGTGGAGATATCTCAAAATGGCAGTTTGGAGAAGGTACCCTTCAAATCTTAGGGACCTGGAGAAATTTGCCAAAGAAGAATGGTCTAAAATTCCAGCAGAGCATTGTAAGAAACTCATTGATGGTTACCGGAAGAGGTTGTTCGCAGTTATTTTGTCTAAAGGTTGTGCTACCAAGTATTAGGCTGAGGGTGCCAATACTTTTGTCCGGCCCATTTTTGTAGTTTTGTGTAAAATGTCAATGATTTGACTTTTTTTTTTTCATTCTCTTTTGTGTTTTTTCATTGCAAGCAAAATAAATGAAGATCTTATTACCAAAGCATTTGTGATTGCAATCATTTTCTGGAAGAAATTGAGTATTATCTGACAGAATTGCAGGGGTGCCAATACTTTTGGCCAGCACTGTATAGACGGCATTGTGTCATTCCATTTGGTCCCATCTCCTTACAAAGAATCTTGACTTGAGTGCGTTAGTCAATCAGACTTGCCGTCGCCGGTGACCTCATTCTGGGTGGTGTAATCAAGGGTATAAAAGATGAGGTAAGAGGTCAGTGAGACTAGAATACTGTGAAGAGACTACAAAGAAGAGACTACTGAGGATATACTGTGATGAGCATGCAGGCTGGAATGCTGTGATGCTGCTGCTAGGAGCTTCCACTGGTTATCTCTACATGTTATGTGTGAGTGTTGGACTATAGAGCCACATCAAGGATATGTGTGGTAAAGTAATTATTTCACTTTTATTCCCTTTTTATTTTAAGTGCTGTATATTGTAACTAGTAACTGTTAATGCGTGCATACATCTGCATATCTGTTCTGAATTGCATGTGTTAGATGTTAATACCGACCCATTTAGGGGTTAATAAATATATAAAATTTAGAAAGCTTGTCTTGTATTTATCTTGTGGACCCAGCACTCACCGGCGGTGAGTGTGGTTTTTAGTAAAGAAGTCTCAGGTGTGGGCCAACGCGGTGTTGGCGCACTGAGGATCTTTCACATTGGTGGCAGCGTAGTGGGATCCTTAAGATAAACAGCGTGTGTTGGTGAGCTTTATCACTCAGACGCTGGGGATTGTGGTAATCCTATGAGACAAGCTCGGTATTAAAGCAAGCATTAAGATACAGTGAAAGTTTGATACAGTGCTGTTCCCCTCCCTTACTCTTTGTATTCTATCCTATCTTTTATTTGGCAAATACCAGTGGATGGCTAGTGGGCTCAGAAGCAGATCTCCAGAACTGCAGAGCCAGGCTTTTGGAGATCCTGAGCGTATGGCTGAAATGGAGGCAGCCACAGCCATGCAGAGAATCGAGCAGAGTCCTGATTTTGGGGCTAGGCCAGGAAGTGCGGCAAGCAGCCCGGTCCCAAGCATTACTTCACCAGGAGGGACCATTAGTCCCAACCTTGTGGGGGGAATGGCTTCATACTGGCAAACGGCCCTGCAGCAAGAAGGCACCAGTGACCCTAACATATACCTGCAGGTGATGTGCCGCTTTCAGGAAGCTGCAGAACACGAACGGCAGGCCGCAGAACGGCAAGCTGATCGTGAGGCAGCAGAACGGCAGGCTGATCGTGAGGCAGCAGAACGGCAGGCTGAGCGGCAGTATCAGCTTGAGTTCAAAAGAATGGAGCTCTCCCAGCAGGCACCGTCTGTCACTGCACGCACTCCAGAAGCTCAAGTACCAAGGCTCCGATCCGAGGACTTTCCAATCCTTGAAACAAACGGCGATTTGGACTCGTTCTTGCGGGCCTTTGAGAAAGTGTGTAAGCAGTATCAGCTACCACAGACGGATTGGTCCGTTACCTGGCTCCCCGGGTGAGGGGAAAAGCCCTGGACACTTACGCCAATTTGCCAGTTGACCAGGACTATGAGTCCGTTAAAGCAGCGCTGATCCGGAGATACCAACTCACGCCGGAGCTATACCGTCGAAAGTTCCGGGGCCTGCAGAAAAAGCCTTCAGAGAGCCATGAGGATACAGTGGCCCAGCTGCGCGTGTGGTTCCGGGAGTGGACGGAGGGCAAGTCCGTCACCTCGCAAGAAAGCCTTGCAGACCTCATGCTTCAAGAGCAGTTCTTGACCATTTGTACCGAGGAAGTGCAAAAATACCTCCTGGACCGAGAGCCCAAGGACCTTGAAACAGCCGCAGCAATGGCGGATCGTTATGTTGCCAACCAGTTGCCGTGGACACCTGCCAGTGACGGCTGGAGGAGGGCATTGTGTCATTCCACTTGGTCCCATCTCCTTACAAAGAATCTTGACTTGAGTGCGTTAGTCAATCAGACTTGCCGTCGGCGGTGACCTCATTCTGGGTGGTGTAAACAAGGGTATACAAGATGAGGTAAGAGGTCAGTGAGACTAGAATACTGTGAAGAGACTACAAAGAAGAGACTACTGAGGATATACTGTGATGAGCATGCAGGCTGGAATGCTGTGATGCTGCTGCTAGGAGCCTCCACTGGTTATCTCCACATGTTATGTGTGAGTGTTGGACTATAGAGCCACATCAAGGATATGTGTGGTAAAGTAATTATTTCACTTTTATTCCCTTTTTATTTTAAGTGCTGTGTATTGTAACTAGTAACTGTTAATGCTTGCATACATCTGCATATCTGTTCTGAACTGCATGTGTTAGATGTTATTACCGACCCATTTAGCGGTTAATAAATATATAAAATTTAGAAAGCTTGTCTTGTATTTATCTTGTGGACCCAGCACTCACTGGCGGTGAGTGTGGTTTTTAGTAAAGAAGTCTCAGATGTGGGCCAACGCGGTGTTGGCGCACTGAGAATCTTTCACAAAAAGCTTGGCTAAATTTGTGTCATGCAACATGACAATAGTCTCAAGCAAACTGACAAAATCTACAACAGAATGGCTGAATAAGAAAAGAGCCAAGATCTTGCAATGGCCCAATCAAAGTCCAGACCTCAACCCAATTAAGACGCTGTTGGGGCTGTGCATAAAATAATACCCACAAACCTCAATGTAATGAAGCAACATTGTAAAGAAGAGTGAGCCATTATTCCTCCAGAACAATGTGAGAGACTGATAAAGTTAAACAGAAAATCATTACTTCAAGTTGCTAAAGGAGGTTCTACAAGATATTCATTCAATGGATGTACTTAGTATTTCACACATGGCTTTTCCATTTTGACTTTATATTTGGTTATATATATATATATATATATATATATATATATATATATATATAGTGTTTAAATATAATTTATTTTGCACAATTTTCTAATATAAGTTATAGTTTAACAATAATCTAATTTGTTACTAGTTAAGCTATATCCAAGATAATTTCCTAATAAATACTTTCCAATATTATTATAAGCTTGCATATTTTTGGGGCAGAAGGGTCAAACAACATTGACTGACAGCTATCTCAAGTATATGCCCTGCTCTACTCAATTGGAAATGCCTCTTGCATCTGGTAAAAGATCCATTAGAGGAATTTCCTGATGGAAAAGAAGGTGATGCAGACCCTGCAAAAAGCTGGCAAGAAACCCCCAAGATAGATTTAAAATGCAAGGTGTCTTGCAGTGGCTTACTTACTCTTCCTACTTAGAACACATGTGTACTCAGCTGAGCCAAGAATTCACATTCATTTGTTCAACACCTATCTAAAGGGTATGGCCAGATTTACATGAGAAACTTACTTCCTTTTCACTAGGAATGATCAATTTCTTTGCTAGAAACCTAGCAACTTTGGCATACATACGCATTTCCCCCAACTTGACCTAAATTTTTATTTAATTTTTGTATGCCACCTATTGCTTTTTCCCCTATTAATATTTTTGTTGAAAATGGTCTATTACTGTTTGTGGACCTTTCCATTTTCTTTTATTGTGATACATCTGTTTTTTAGTCCCATACCACTGACTAATATTTAAAATGATGCAGCATGTGACACCAACAGACGATAAATGGCACTTGTGTACTGCTCCGATACAAACCTATAGTTTATATTATAGCCTCAAATACCATCCGAACTGCAGGTTTGATGACCTGAACTAGCAGCATCATAGGGATTCATGATATAGTAAGTTTGGGTCACCTGACCAGTGATTAGAATGTTATTTGTGTCCATAATACAGACTGTATAATGCAGATTGCAGACACATTACAGTATGGTCACCGCCTAAGATGCATTGGAAGTGTAGCAAGATGTAAAGAGATGAAAGGCACACTGGAGCCGATTTCTTGAGACAAGCACTTTGGAAGCTGGTCTTAAACCCTGTGTGTGGTGGAACAAGATGAGCCTGTATTATTAAGAGGCTTCAGCCATTTAATAATTTAGGCATATTGCGTCGAAATTTAAACCTACGCCAGAGACTAAGCTAGGTTTCAGCTATAACTTGCGCCAGTTTTAAAATTTGTTGGTTGACGTGATCATGCCCCGTTCCACCCTTTTTTTAGAAAAGTGGTAAGCGGGCTAAAAATGAACAAAAGTCACAATTTTTTGCACAAAAACCAGCGTGTGCAATAAAAATTGCAATTAATTTCTTGCTTTCTATGTCAGAAAATTGGTATGATAAATTAGCCCCACTGAGTTCAGGAACACATTAAAAGGCTTTTAGGCTAAGGCCCCACATTGTGGAATGCAGCTAAAAAAAAACCTGCATTAAAAAATTTAGCGGAAACGCATCAAGTTTTTTTCCAGAGTTTTTCATTGCGTTTTGGTGCATTTTTCTCTGTTCACCTATGATATAATTACTTAGCATCTACAAAGTCTAGAAACCTTGGTTGAGGGTTTTCTTACCTTATTAAATCTATTGGGGAAACGAAAGTGTTTCCGTGTGTCAAATTGACATGCTGTATTTTTGACAACGCTGCTTTTCTGCAGAGTTTTCTTTTCCACAATGTGTGGATGAGATTAGCCAGAATCTCATTTACTTTGCTGGTACTGTAAACGAACATTTTTTTTCTACTGCGTTTCCACAATGTGAATCCTTAGCCTTAAACTGTATATGTCCACTTTTAGCTCTCTCTCAGATGCCAGAATCAAACGTGATCTATATAATAATAAAGTCTACATAGGGTTCAAATCCTGGAAAACACTAAATTAAATAAAATAACAGTTTTAGGCTGGGGTCCTACATGGCGTAAACAAAAGTGAATCCCATCCACAGATTGCGGGAAATTGCAGTGGACACACTGCGATTTCCAAAACCGTCATGATTTTGGAAATTGCAGCATGTCAATTATACCTACGGAAACGTCGTTGGTTTCCTTATAGGTATAATAGAAGCAGAAAGTCACAGACTTTTTGTGAAAAACGTTGCGGGAAAAAATCCGTGACAGCAGCGCTGCGGCATGCTACGCGTGGCCTTAGCCTTAAAATAGCAGAAGTGGCTAAGCAGTCGATTATACAGTTTTTTTTTTTTCTTTTAACAGCCTAGAGGTGTTCTTTAGACATCTTCCAGTTTCGTTTTTTGGAACTGTCCTATGTTATCTGCATAAATATGTGGCAGATTTAAAGTCATCTCTTTCAAAACAAATATGTCATGTCACTATAGATATATGACCTGTAATGGCTATGGCCACATTTTTGAAAAAAAAAAATACAGCTTTTTTCATGGTCAGATGTTAGCTGAAATGCAACAGAGAAATGTAAAAGTACTAAGAACATTACATAGTTTTTCTGTTATTTTTGCTTCAGCTTTTGGTGCATTTTAAGGCTTAGGCCTCTTGCACATGACAGTGACATTTCTGATGGATCTAACAACCGTTAAAAATGGACATTAATGTCCGTTTTTGATGGCCATTTTGCATCTGTTTTTCATCCGTTCCGTTCTAATTTTTTTCTTTGATGGCCAAGTGAAATTTTGCATCAGTTTTTAATTGTCAGTGAAAAAAACAGATACATTTTATTGGTCTATTCTTTTTTTTTTGACCCAATCCACTGATCCTTTTTCAATGGACGTAAAACAGATAGACTTGAAATGGATAATCCATTTGGCCATCAAAATGGTCAAAGGTAGTGCAGGTCAGTTTTTTTTCACAGATGTGAAAAAGGGACCGTCAAAAAAATGGACATGTGTATAGACACATTGCAATAACAAAAGGGCTGTTTACCTTGCAACACATAAGCTATAAAACTCACCGCTAGCTTTTCTCCTTTAAGGCTGTGTTTTAATATGAAGAATTAAAAGTTATATTTGATTCATGTAAATTTGTGCTGGATTCCACATATTGAATCTTTTATAGACACATTGGCCCAAGTTTACTAATCCTGTCTAAGAGGAAACCTCTGTGGACTTTCTGTGAAAAGTGCTGTGGGAAAAACCACAATGCGTTGCTGCCACCGTTTTTCCCGCAGCACTTTTTTGCTAAGTTAGGCTAAGTCTTCATGTTGCAGAAACTCAGCTTTTTTTGTTGCAGATTCTGCTGCGGTTTTTATTGGAGTGGACTGAGCAGAAGGGAGTAGTAGAAGTGCTTCCTATTTGTTTCCCATTCCGTCTGTATCCACTACTGGGTTTGGCTCCAAAAAAAATGCAGCAAATCTGCTACAAAAAAAAAAAACTATGTTTCTGCAATGTGGGGCCTCAGCCTAAAAGCTAGACAGTGCAAACTCAGACTAGAGAATCTTAAACTGCACCAGATTTATCACAGTGTCTGATGCTGTTTGATAAATCTGGTGTATTTTTAGTCTAGAGTTTACACTTCCTGTTAGTTGGTTTAAAAGTTCTTGGCGCATTTATGGCACATATTTGTCGCACAGAGGCGCAAGTTAGGCCTTTCCCGTGAAGCCACTTTTTAAATGTGGCACACAGCATACTAGAAGAATTTTGTTGCAAATTACACCAGAATGCATTTTGTGCATTTTGATTAATAAATCACTCTCATGAATTCAATGTGTTGTGTCAAAACAGATGTGTGACGGATAATGCAAAAAATGTCGTGTGCAAGACACCTTAGCGGCTTAATTTTTCAAAAAGAATCATACTCTAGTTTTGGTATTTTTCAGGCCATGTGTTACTTTTTCCTCCCAATAGATCTCCCATGTCTTTTATCCTAATTGAGAAATAAATCCATACACTTTCATTAAATATTTTGTGATTTAGTGGAAGTTTTCATATTAAATATAATGTAATTCAAAACAAAATATATGAATCACATGATCTTTCAATCACATATTTTTGTTGTAAAAAACTGCACTTAAAAATGCATGCAAAAATGCAGTTTTAATCCACACTATTTTTGCTGCTGCAACTTTTAGGGCTTATTCACACAACCGTGAAAAACGGACCTGTGGCAGCTGTTTTAGCAATGTCCATCACACATCCATTTTTAGAACACATTGTATTCAATGTCTATTCACATGTCTGTATTTTGATGGTCTGAAATGGTATGAAAATAGACACATTGAAAATTATGAGTTCTATAATGGCCATGCAACGGCCATTTCAAAAACGGCCATCATATGGTCATTATTCACTGCTATGTGAATATTCTTCGACCGTGCATGTGCACACACACACGTTTTTCATGGACATTATGTCTGTGAAAAACAGCACTGTCATGTGCAAGACACATTAGGAGATCACTGACAGAAATTTCGAAGTATAGGCATGCACACAACATGCTCTATTTTAGTTCATTTTGAGGACCAATTAAAGACTAATGGGTCCGTGAAAATAACAAAAGTATTTGAAATTATTTTTTTTAAAGAGTTGAACAGAGGTGAATAATGGATCAATCATAGACAGCACATCACCAGCAAATTAGAAGGGTGGGGTACTGTCCCTAAATATCACGGACCTAACATCCACAGATTGCGGACATGTGAATGAAGCCTTAGGATAAGGTCCCATGTTTTCTGTGGTTTTTTTGAGCCAAAGCCAGGAGTGGATTGAGAGAAAGGAGAAGTATAAGAGCTTCCTAGGTATTTCCCATTCATCTGTAGCCACTACTAGTTTTGGCTCCAAAAAACGGCGCAAAATCTGCTATAAAAAAAGCAATGTTGGGGCCTTAGCCTTACAGAGGAATATTCAGCAGCATTTTGTTTATATGTGGCCTTACTCTAAGGCTATATTCAGACGACCGAAGTGCAAAACATCTGTGAAAAACGTCCAACGGCTGTCTTGCACCCAAGGAGCACCCGTTTTCACGGAACCCCCATACAATACAGTGTATGGAGGGATCCGTGAAAATGGACAAAAATAGAACATGACCTATATTTTAGCAGTCTGTTACAATGAACCATCAAAATAATGGTCATGTGAATAGACGCCATTCACAGACATTGGATTTAATGCTGTCTTGTAAAGTCTGTTAAAAAAAAAAAAAAAAGATGTCACAAGGCTATTTTTCAATGTAGTGTGAATATAACTTAAGATTCCACCTTATCATTTTTTTCTTATTTCTGGTATTTCTCCATATTTTTACATTTTTAAGCCACAAAATACCAGATACAAAGAGGTTGTGAAGCATGCTTTATTCAACATCAGATTTGTTGCAAAAGTTTCTGAGACTGAAAATCAGTTACTGTAAATCTGAAAGAGGTTGTTCAAAGATTTCTGTACCTGGAACAACTGCAGAATTTTCTGCAACATATCTGCCTTGTGTGAATTTACCCTCCTTGATAGGAAAGAATAGATTGTTCCTCTGGGAGGCATTGCTGTAATTGGTAGTGCGGAGCATGTTGGCGCTATATAAAATAATAAATAACTAATAAATACAAAAAGGAAACAATATAAAAGAGTATGAAACGTTTTATATCGCTATTTAATATCTGCTTACTAATCTTACACCACTAGGGGCGCTATTCCATTACATCTTTACTTTTGCTATGGGCAGGTATAACAGATATAAAGAATCAGAGTTGGGATTACTGTATTTTGTGTTAAAAAAAAAATATTTATAAAGATAAAATGAAATTATTATTCTGTTCCAAGTAATCGAAGTAATTGAGATGAAACAGTGCGCAGCATTCTGCAATGGCAGAGTATAATAGATCATGCCGCATAGATTTTTAGTGAAGAGCAAAGGCTTGTGTGAAGTATGCAGCAGGATCCTTGTGGTAACATCCGATTACATGACCACTGTGTTACGTGCCTGACAATCCAGCACTTAGACAGCTATGTCCTCACTCAAAGTTTGGGCATAGAAAGAAGTCTATTTAGTGTCCCAATAGGTTGTTTCTGGTTCTCCAACCTAGGTAAAAATACAACTCCCAGCTACAAAAACCGAAGATCGTTGTCTTTATAATAAAGTTTAAGAATCATGTTCATTCCAGTAGAAATGTCGCTTGAAAGTGTGGAAATGTTAATAATAAAAATAATAATAATAATAATAATAATAATAATAATAAAAATGTCCATATGCACACATACATCGCATAATTAAAACTTTCTACTTACATAGGATGGTTGTTGCAAATTAATTCCCCAGGAAGGTAAATATATATTCAACTGAACGAATATAAATCAGTTGTCAATTAACAAAAAAAACAATAATATTCCGTCAACCATCCGTCATCACTAGCATGTGTGAGCGTGAGTTTAATAAAATATATTGATAGAAGTTAAGTTCCTAATCGTTGTAAGTTCAGAAAAGCAAGCCATACACCACAATAGAGGTTGTGTAGCTTTGACATAGACGCTGTTACATACAATACATACCGGCTTGAGTGAAGAGGAAAATTTATTGTGAATTCCACATAGATGTGGATTATAGAGAACACAAGAAGACTAGGTGAGACTGTACAATATAAGCAAGGGTTTGTGTTTCTTTACTGAACACTTATAGACAAACAACAAAGTGCTGAAATCATAATGATAAGATGAAGAAAATGCAAACAAATACACAAACAATTGTTACCAGGTTTATTCGATCTCTCCTGAGATCAGAAGTCCATCAATATTAATAATTATTATTCTGCTCATAGGTGACTGAGCTCGCCATGGATAGAGTCACCTTGAAAAGATCGGTTTGTGTTGTTTACAACAAAAAGTGCAATATATATATTTATACTTCAACTTTTTATGAAGTCCATTGTTTCCTCTTCCAAAGCTGAGATACTTCTATAAATTAATAACAGTTAATATCTCCGTGTAGTTGTAGCTTAAAAAGAATGACCCTTATATTTCACATAGTAAATCTTATCATACAAAAGGCTGCATATTGGAATATAATGTAACTTCTGCCAAGGGTTGGAACAAGGAATTGTGGCATCGAGGAATAATTCTGAGTCCACACCAACCCCTGTCCAGTAACATAGTAATAAATACTAAGGCTTGTGTGACTTTATGGAAAGTAGAATAGGGACCATTAGAAAGTCCATACATAGGGGACATAGGAAGAGAGCAGATGCTGGAGAGGGGTCATGTGGTTCCTCCTTCACCCTTCTCCTTATCACAATAGAAGGTTACTTTGCATTTACACATTGACAGTGCATTAACCTCCTGCCATTTATTTACAAGAGCCTTGATTTAGGGGTAGTCCTTCCTTAGGGGTGATAATGTATCAAGCCCTCAGTTGGCCATTGGGATATGGATAGGCTTGAGAGGGTTAATAATATTACTGTCCTCTGTGTTCAATCATTGGCTTACAGTTTATAAAAATATATATACATCTGATAAAATAAAAAGTCTTATCTGGCCCTGAAGAGTACAGGTGCAGTGCTGTCAGTCCCATGCATCCCACCACTGCTGTCCATGATGACTGCTGGCAGGAGCACAGTCCTCTAAGAAGAGCTGTCATTCTCAGACTGTTGGTGAAGCAATGAGCTGTTAGACTTGTGTTTCTTCAGAAGCTGGGTGATCTTCTCGTCATCTGAGTTAGGGTCCAGAGGTTTGTTGTAGTCATCATCCTCATCTTCGTTATCTGAAGCCCCTTTCAGTCTCTCCGTCTCAGTGTCCTGCTTCTTTTTGGCAGTGGCCATCTCTGCTGCATGCTTCTTACGCCACTTTGTCCTTCTGTTCTGAAACCATACCTGCAATAGAAGGAAATTGGCGTTACAAAGCTGAATACATAGTATATAATGACATATACACACGCATCTACTGTAAGCAGACACACACGGATGCACATATGTATGTGTCTATCTGGCTTATATCTATCTATCTTAGTGAACACTAGAAAGAATTACATGTGTAAAAATATACATACATATCACATTATGTAAAATATTATATAATAGTTATTTTATATTGTAAATTACTGTGTTTTTGTGATCTCTTCATACCCTAGAAATGGATCTTAAAGCTATACATACTTTAGAAGATATGATAATTATATCATATCTGGTTTGTGCATCGTGCTAAGTTTACCAGTTGTCCTAAACTACAGATATACATTGTATCACATAACAAATTCTACTCACAATAATAACTGTATTATCCAGAAAGTGCTGAAGAACAACTATACATATGAGGTAGATATATAGTAATGAAATAGATAGATAGTTATGCGATAGATGGATAGATAGATAGATAGATAGATAGATAGATAGATAGATAGATAGATAGACAGAGATATGAGTTAGTTAGATATGAGGTAGGAGAGGGTAGATAGATAGATAGATAGATAGATAGATAAAAAGTTAAATAATAGGTAGGTAAATAGATATGAGTTAGATAGTTAGATATGAGGTAGGTAGATAGATAGATATCGCATAGATAGATAGATATGAAGTAGTAGATAGATAGATAGATATATAGTTAGATATGAGGTAAATGATACTAGATAGATAGATAGATAGATAAAAAGTTAAATAATAGGTAGGTAAATAGATAGATATGAGTTAGATAGTTAGATATGAGGTAGGTAGATAGATAGATAGATAAAAAGTTAAATATGAGGTAGATAGATAGGTAGATAGATAGATATATAGATAGATATGAGTTAGATAGTTAGATATGAGGTAGATGATAGATAGATAAAAAGTTAAATATGAGATAGGTAAATAGATAGTTAGATATGAGGTAGATAGATAGATAGATAGATAGATAGATAGATAGATAGATAGATAGTAGATCTCCAGTAACTGCACTTCATTCTTTCTATTTAAGCGTTTTTACTATTCTAGATTAGAAAAAAAAGTAGGGAATGATAAAAAATACAATTGTTCCGAGTTAAACGAATTATATATGGTTGTACTTTGTTTATATGTGATGTTTACACTGTTTCACTTTTTGGATTTCTTCATATATAAATTTGTTTGTTTTGAGTAGATGATGTGGAGTGTTGTGTGCTCACTATAACGTAAAATAGATCCATGTATAGTGAATTAGTATTAAGTGTCGCCCTCTATAGACATTTGCAGCAGTTAATAATTACTGATTCCGGTGTCTCTAATAACCAATTATAATTTGCCTATAGTAGGATCCTAATAGCAGATCACCACAATCCACGCACCCCAAGCTTTTCTATAACCTGCCATTACATAGGTCTATAGAGATTGCAACTATTAATGTATTGTTAGATTAACACAAAATACAATTTAGAATTATTGATATGTAATATACATGTACATTTTTAAAACTAAATAATAAAACATTATATATAGTGAAAAATATTGATAATAAACCATAAAGCAGTTCCATGTTAAGTAATGCAATGTGCCAATATCGTTTCCCACCTGTAAACTTATGTTTTATCAAATTATCCATATATAATATCAGTCTTTACACTATAACTGTTTGTTATTTTTATGTCAATCGCTATTTTTATTCCTGTTTCTTTTACTTTATTAATATTCCTATTTATTCTTGAAGTGCTATTATCCTGTTCATTCATTGTGTTATGTATACCTTTATTTCTATCTTTATATTAGTGTATTTCACTATTATATATTACCGCATGATATTATTCATGTATCCTATGATGTATTAGAAGGCTATACCGTACATGGCTTGTGTCCTTTACTATTATTTCCTTCATGTGAAGGACCTCTCTGCGCTACAGACTCTCACTATTTTAACTGTTTATGGCTCTTGCCCGGTTATAACTAGCAGGTGTGTGTATATAGAAGAGTTAGCACTGGGGGAAGCCTGGGAATCCGGGGATGGGGGTGAATAGGAATCCTGGGTGGGATTAGTGAATAGGTTGTAGTGTATTCACTATCAGACATTTACCATGACAAATGAGTGGCTGCAGATAACACAGGGACAGGACCCAGGACACACAATTCACAATGGAGACAGGTGATACAGCTGCAGAATGCCCTGCTTATTACAATGGCTGCACAAAAGCTGCACAAGTTTGGCAAAGCAGTGAAGTCACCTGGGAGACTGAACTTTCTGTTATACATAGAGCATTGCTCATAGCTAGTTATATATTTATAGTTTCCCTTTACACATTATCATATGATATGGCATTTTGTGCCAAATAACTACCTCAGCTCTGCTAAATCTGCAAACTATATCTGCAATGACAATAGTGTATGTGCAGTATGAGGCATGGGATAAGAGGTAGGATGGACGCTCACCTTGACCTGGCTTTCTGTCATGCCCAGGGAGTATGCCAGCCTGGCTCTCTCAGGACCCGCTAAGTATTTCGTTTGCTCGAAAGTCTTCTCCAAGGCAAAGATCTGCTGTCCGGAGAATGTGGGCCGTGTGTGCTTCCTCTTCCCGTCCTTATCCAGCAGCACAGAGCCCTGGTCTGTAAGCCAAAGATATAGAAGTAAATGTAGAAAAATAGGCACTATATTAGATACCACTGTCCTAGCCAACATGCTTCAGTTATATGCTCCGATATTTCTACAGCCTACAGCGATATCTATCTATTTATCTATCTATTTATATGTCTATTTATCTATCTTTCCATACAATTTTTGTTGTAAAACAAAATGCGCCGTTCTTATTTTCCTATTTGCAACAAAGAATTGCGTATGTTAGTATATATATATATATATATATATATATATATGTGTGTGTGTGTGTGTGTGTGTATAAAAATATTTACTTAAATGTTTGTTACAATTTGATACAGTACTTGTAGATATTTCCGATTTTTGTCATTATTATTTAACTAAAGGAGGAGAACGAAAAAGCAGAAGAGGTTATTATTTATATATATATATACATATATATATATATATAATACATTTTATTTATATAGCGCCAACATATTCCGCAGCACTGTACAATTTGTAGGGTTCAAGTACTGACAAAAAAGATACATTACAAAGAAATATTCAATTCACACACTGGGACTGAGGGCCCTGCTCGCAAGAGCTTACAATCTATGAGGTAGAGGGGGTGACACAAGAGGTAGCAGGGGCGGCAGCATATATATACACAATATATATATATATATATATACACTCTATAATACTCTCTCTCTAATATGTATTATTAATTATTATTATTATTATTATTATTACAACTACTATTAGCTGACATCTCTTAATAATACAAAAGTTTGCCCTGGAAAAGACCGAATTTTTAGCAAGTGCAATATTTCAGCACTTTGATGTAATTTAATTATTAGTACTACTACTACTACTACTACTAATAATAATAATAATAATAATATGTATTTCTTTTATGTGATTTTATGTGATTTTTATAGAATTATAGCTACTTTTCTACAGCAGAAATAAATGAGTGATTAATAATCTATTTCAGATAGTATTTCTATGAATAACAACTTTTTATAGGGAAATAATCAAATCACAGAACACAATAACCAGTATAGCAATAAACAGTGCACAGTAATACATAATGTTACATCCAATTGGAAAGAGTGAGATCGATAGTAGATAGATAGATAGATAGATAGATAGATAGATAGATAGATAGATATAGAAAAACTTGAAATGTTTCATTTGAGTGGATTATAGGAGAGAAATCTATATTAAAATGTCTTTGTATCCTATATTTTATTATTATTCGTGTTTCTTTTTTGTTACGACTTTGTATCACCCCTATTATATAAAGTTACGATTAAAATGCACAGCTTTTATTTTTTTACAAGATACTTATTATTTCCATTCACGTCAGTGAAGCAGATATCCTCCTTTATGGTCTACTATTAAATATATATATATATATATATATATATATATATATATATATATAGAGGTCACCCAGTCACATCATGTAATATAGACTGATAGTGCCGCTGGAGAAAACTTTAGTTCCATATCCCTCTTCACTTCTATTTTTACCATTTTTAGAGAATTTGAACATTCCCTATTTTTATCTAGACAGTAATACTCCAGGACATTTTTGACATTTAACCCGCTAAATGGAGGTAAAAGAGAAAAAGTTTGTGAAGTAATTGATTCAATAGAAATACTTACGTGGAGCACAGGCCAGTCTCGCATCTCTCCAGGGGGAACTCTGCATCACTCCAGGCCAAAAGATGGGGGTCCTGCCTGGAAGCTCAGTCAGTGGTTTGGGGTACCGAGCTACTGCGACTGCAGCACTGGGGCTGAAGTAAAGTCCAGGAGGAGGAGGTGGCGGAGGACTGAGACTGCTGAAGCGGGGCAGCCCTGCCAGGAGGCCGGCAGCGGGGGGAGGAGGTGGAGGCCACAGCAGCCGGGGACACAGAGGTGCTAGGTGTCAGGGTTGTCCCAGCTAGAGAGGGCAAGCAGTGCATCACTGGTCGGCTCAGAATGTCATTGATTCCATGAGGAGTAGCCACTGAGATCTGGGGTGGAGGTGTCCCCAAGGACAGTCCTCCAGTAGCTGGTGGTGAGGAGGAGGAAGGATGTTTTAGGGACACCTGAGTTGGAGACCCCAAAGGAGGAGATGGTGAGGAGGAAGAAGAAGAGGAGGATGAAGATGAAGAAGATATGGAGGAGGAACAAGGCTGACTGGGTAGGGCATAGGCTGGGTACAGAGGGGTCTTCATCTCTGCCATGCTGTGTAGAGCTGCCAAGGGAGGGCTGCTCAGGAGAAAAGCGCTCTGCCTAGTGCCATCCATCTGCCCTAGAGCTAACATCACCAGGCCTGGAGGCAACAGCTCTTTGACTACCGAAAATGAAGACTTAGAAAATGTATTAGAAGTCTATCCCAAAGTTTATCAGATCCTGTTAAGTCAGTATCTGGGGAGATCAAGTAGCAATGCTGTCTTTATAGGAACAGGGCTCATCAGAGTGGTGTCCCAGCTATACAAGTCCCCAGGGGTGGAGCAGCTGTAGATATAGACCCAGAATGATATGTCTGAATGTGATCACCAGCAACTTCAGGAACGTATCAAAGAATCGCGACTTCTTCCTTCAGGAGAGAAACGTCCAGGGTGCTCCAGAGCTGTCTACAGACTGCAGTTACTGAAGTCCAGATCCCATGGGAACATAACATTCAGCAGCCCTTCATCTCTTGCTTGCAGACACTATCAGGTTGTTCAGAGACAAGATTTAGCATGTGTCCGGGCTCAGCACTCTGTGGATGCCCGGTGCCAGCTGCTCTCGGTAAGTAGATGGCACTTTCCTCCCCTTCTCACTTCCAAATTACAGACAGGAAAGAGATTTATATTTCCTCAGCCCTCTCCTTGTGTCTGCTCCTGGCTGACAGCGCTGATGAAGCTCTCAAAGGTAATACAATCTTTCCATCATCTCCTACCTCCTTAAGGCGAGGGGATGGAGACTAAACTTTCAGCTGTCAATCACACAGCGGGGGCGTGGCCGTCCTCACCTATAAAATAGGAGCGCTGGTGAAGCTGTAGGCCAGTGACCCCACCTCGTGTTCTGATTGGCTGCAGAATCTATCAGAACGTCCCGGCATAGGAGGCGTGCCTCTAGTAACAACTTCAGTGTAATGTGGTCAGTGAGCCGCTGAGTCAATGGAGGGCGCTCTCTATTGTCCTGGGATGCGGGCGCTCTCCAAGCCAATGCATATGACAAACCCCATCTTTCTGCCGTGTCCTCAGTGCGCAGAGAATGGGGGCCATTCAGTGTATTCATTAGTGCCATATGGCTCCCAGAGAAAATAATGGGCAATGTGTTAAAGTGTTATCTACACCACGGAAAATGAATAAACGCCAGACAAACCAAGGGAGCATTGTGTCGTATGGAACAGGCGGGTTAGTTAACTGGGAATCTATGCACATGAAGCAGTGCTGAGCCTGTTATCTGAGGTCAGACTGCATGGAAACCTATTAACACAAGTACAAGGCTTATCGGGTGAATGAAAAATTCAGCTCTGCTTCATCTATGTATATTCTTAGCTTTACTTAGTAACTTTACCAGCCAATACAGAGAGATTCTTCTATGGCAGATCCTTACCTAGATGTAGAGCTAGAATATTCTCTTGAAAATGTAAATGATCACATACAAATACATCACTGATTTCTTTGCTCTTTTTATGGGATTATCGTAAATTTTCTGTATTGATCCTGTGCAGACTTGTCATTGTATATTCAGGTCACATAATCGGTGTCCCCAAAGAAAGAAGAATTAATGGTCTAAAGGCATTCTCATCAGGGGAGCCGAGCCACAAGCCAAAATATGGCTAATATATAAATAAAAAGTCAAAAAGTCAGAGCTAATCTAGAAATATAAAAAGTCAAACTACAGCTAATATTTAAAAAAGTCAAAATATGGCTAATATATAGATAAAAAGTCACATTGCAGCTAATATAAATATAAAAAGTCAAAATACAGCTAATATATAAAGCGTCAAAATATGGCTAATATATAAATAAAAGTCACATTACAGCTAATAAAGTCAAAATTCAACTAATATGTACATAAAAAGTCAAAATAGGGCTAATATACACATACAAAGTCAAAACACACACATACAGATACTATATACTTTAAATGCACAGCTAAAAATACAGCTAGTTCATACACACAAAGTGAAAATATGGATAATGTATACATATATACTTGGTATGATTTATTTTATTTATTTAAGAGAATATCTAACTGTTTTCTATAGGTATGAAGAATCAGATGACAGGAGAGGATGTATATCTTTATATATTTTATATAAGAGCTATATATATATATATATATATATATATATATATATATATACATATATAACATTTGTATCTAGTTCCATGAACAATTATTGCAGCAATAATTACCATGAGATATTCGCCAATAAACTTCCTCACTATATATAATGCATTCAATACACGCACTGTATTTTATATAACTCGTGAGTAATGCGAATTTCTTTACCAGTCATAGACATGTAGGAATTTAGAAATAAGTGGATGGATCAATTGATGGGCTAAAAATCTAGATATTGCTTTCTGACCGTCTCATCTACTCTAGTCGTAAGGGGGTAGGCTGGTTATTATGCTAAACTATGTGTATCCCCTGGGCCCCATGGTCATGCAAATTTCTGAAAACATGCAACTGTCATCATCATACATTGCTACAGTCAATAAATGTAGTGTGCTGAAGTACTTTCTTCAATGACCACTATGTATTCTGTGTAATAGCTTATTAAATGCCTATATTTTACACATTAGAAATACCTCGACTCGTGCTTTTACAAAACAAACAGACCATTATCTGTATATCTAATATACTCCGTCCATATCTATTTACATATCTGATATATTGCATTTATCTTCTTATAAATCCATATATTCGTATATTTATCTATCTATATTAATTTACTGTCTGTATGTCTAGCATACACTATATCTATCTACGCAAATATTCATATTAAAATATCTAATCAACTATTCAACATCACTATGTCATATATTGTCTACTTCTATCTATCTATCTATCTATCTATCTATCTATCTATCTATCTATCTCTCTGCATAGAAAATGAAACATCAGTAAGGGAATATTAATGTGTTTTGGCAGCATAGCACTGTGATATCTCTATAATACATGATATATGAGTATATATAGACCGAGAAGTTTATATATATATATATATATATATATATATATATATATATGAAATGTTAATGTCCTTTTGAATGAGCTCCCTATTGGCTTCACACTTTACGATGGGGTGAGGTAGATTCGTGATGTTGATTTAATAGCTCCACATCTCCATGGTATTATTGTGCACATACCCTCTATAAAGACCTTTGAGCAAACACGCATTCTATGGCTAGTCTGAACGAGGAACTATGTATGGGGTGCACACGGCTTCTAGAAACTAAATGTGAGCTCCACTATTTATTTGTAAAGTTGTGGGCTTGGAACAAAGCTGCAAAGTTTATCAAATAGATAGATAGATAGAATATTGTTGCATATTGTCATATTTAAGTATATATATATATATATATATATATATATATATTCAAAAAGATCTATCCATCTCATATTAAATATCATTCTATCTAATATATTTTATGAGAGATTATAATCTTATTATAGTCTTATTTGTCTATGTAATTTACATCTAGCTATGTAAATTATGTATGTAATTATTGTCTATCTGTACCTACCATACCTCTTTTAATTATTAATATAGTGCATTTTGAGACTGAATTTCCATGCAGTGTATGTACTTTGTCATAATGTAGGAATTGCAAAACATTATTTCTATATCTATGTATAGTTGAAGCCAGTTACATAGTTATGTTGTGATATCTTACAATTCTTTTGTGTTCACTGTTTTTGTACTACAAAAAGTCACTGCAGCATGTTCTGCTCTCCTGGCTTGTATGTATCCTTATTGTGACTAGCCAGGATATAGAATATCTACATAATGTATCTGTAGATCCTTACAGTCCTGTTGTTTAGAACTACTAAAGTATCTCAAACAGTTTGGTGCCCTTGAAATAAGAACACAATAGAACAAGTTAGGATACCCCTCAACACTCCGCTGTTTTAAAGCCATCTCTAGAGGAAAGACGAAGGATTTTCCAGGCAGTGGTTGTCTGAGCTTCAATCGCCCTCTAGTGGGAAAAGGGCTTAATAACATGAACCCTCCATAAGATAAAACATACACTAGCCTACTTTCACAGCAGGATTTCAAAACTTGTCAGAGTTTGTTCAGTATTCAGTGAAAAATGGATGTTTTTGCCTGCGAGTTGAGTCAGTTTTGTTATGTTTTTTTGATTGTGTCCATTTTCCCGTGCAGTTTTCATGAATTTGCAATCCACTTTTAGGCTATGGGCCCATGTTGACTGCTGGAAGAGCTTTCACCAGCCATCACCGTCCAAAACACCAACAGGAGGCACTGCATTTATTCCAAGCAATGTCTACTTGTCACCATGAGCTAATAGCATTGTCCCCTTTTCTACATATCCGAAACATGTCCATAATTTTAGATATATATGTGCCCCTTTTTTTTTTACAGATTCCTTGCAATTGTCAATTCCTTTCTGTCACTCAATTATTAGTTTTTGTTGGGTACGTCCACCACTGCTGGAATTGTCCACCCATGATGTTATTTGGGGATAATAACGGAGCTCAGTGATGCCACCACAACCAAATACCCAACAGCGGCTGGACACTGCTGTACAACTGCACAATTTCTAAATTGCCTTGGTGCATTGGATGGCAATAACATCCTTGTCCAGATGCTAAATACTTCAATTATAAGCAGTTTTTCTCTGTAGTGCTGTTGGCCTTGGCTGACAGTAACTCCAGGTTTATAACTGTTAATATTGGGGCCTACAGTAGCTCTAGCACCTTCAGAGCTACTACAATGAGTCAGTGGCTTCAAAAGAACCAACTGAGCATCCCTGAACCCTGTGTGTTGATAGGATCTAGACTTCTAGAGCAACACTGGTGCCTTTTGTCATTGTTGCAGACAACAGTTTTGAGCTTTCTAACCATGTTATGCTTCCATTTCCCAAGAGAGGTTTGGATGCAAGACAACAAACCTTTAATCACAGGCTCACCAGGGCAAGAAGGTTCATTGAGTGTGCCTCCAAATGGCAAGCCTCTCACTATTCAGATTTCACCTAGCAATGTTATCACAGACATCAAAGTCTGCGTTATGCTCCATAACTATGCTAGGATTTATGAGTCTTCAAGGAATGTTGCACAAGACCTGGCACCACAACCTACGATTTATGAGACCATCCTCCTTGCCCAAACTAGAACAGTTGGACTCCAAGTTCTGGATACGTTTGCTGACACTGGTGGAAGCACTTGGCAGGCAACAGGACTCTAATTTTTCTGGCCACGTTGGTTAATTTTAGTTATTTCTTGAAATTTTCAGTTAGGGACAATGAGGAGCCTCAACATGGGTTGCACACTTGCACATTTTAGCTAAAATATAATCCCTTCTGGCAAAATATTGTACTTGTACTTATTATTATTATTATTATTATTATATTCATAAATGTGACATGTTGTACTTATTCATATTATTACAGGCACATTATTACTGTTTTATTAATTTTAACCGTAACTGTTTTTGTTCAAAAATATATTTTGGCCAAATATTAACTAATACTTTATTTAAAAAAAATACTTTCTGTGTATTTCTTTCTGTTTCCTAACACTAACCTGTTGTGTCCTTTTAAAGGGGTCATACAGAGAGAGAGAATGACTTTTGACAGATATTCCTCTAAAACTTTCCATTTAATCTGATCAGATGCATCTATGCTGATCCAAAATCACACTATCATATTTGTAAGTGACAATATACCTGCATTTTGCTCACAATCAATCAAAGCATCATAGTTCATCATGAGAGTATAATTTTGATAGTACGCTAATTTTGACATCGACATGCACATGATACATTTTAGACATCTAATAACCCCAATAAATATATGAAGGTTTTCATGGCACATTATGGCACATAATAAATGCAATCTACCGATATTTCAACATTTGGACAACTGTTGGTTTTATCAATGGCACAATCCAATAAGCCAATAATATATTGAACAAATGATCAAAGGAACACTTTTTATTATTATTAATAATAATAATAATAACAACAACTTTATTTATATAGCGCCAACATATTCCGTAGCACTTTACAAATCAGAGGACACATGAACAGACAATATGAGACATTACAATGTGACAAAGAAATAAACATATCAAACAATAGGAGTGAGGGCCCTGCTCGCAAGAGCTTACATTCTATGAGGAGATAGGGGGACACAAGAGGTCAGAGGGCTTGTTTGCTGCCATGGTCCAGCCATCTTTTAATAGAAAAGGTTATGTTACTGAAGCTGTATGAACCGGTCACCAGCCTGTATCTGTGAATAAACATATACTAAGTGCAAGAAGTGCAGTGTAACTTCCAGATGGAGAGGACAGGATCTGAGGAACAGAGGAGGAAGGATAAAAAATGTTATTGTTCTCCACCTCCGCACACTGTGTTCAGGTCATGTGATAAGCCTGACCATACAGATGTGATTTTAGGGCAATTTTGAAGCTGCTGTAGTTGGGGATTAATCGGATTGTCCGGGGTAAAGCATTCCAGAGCACCGATGTAGCTCTAGAAAAGTCTTGGAAACAGGAGTGGTATTATCGGATAACAGGGGATGCAAGTCTAAGGACATTGGCAGAACGAAGAGGATGGTTAGGGTGGTAGACATTGACGAGAGAGGAGATATAGGGGGGCGCAGCACTATGGATGGATTTGTGGGTGAGTGTGATAATTTTATATTGTATTCTGTGATGGATGGGCAACCAATACAGCAACTGACACAAGGAGATGCGTCTGTGTACCGGTTTGACAGAAAGATGAGTCTGGCGGCTGCATTCAAGACAGATTAGAGGGGAGAGTATAGTAAGAGAAAGCCCAATTAGAAGAGAATTGCAATAGTGAAGACGAGAGAGAACGAGAGAGACAATGAAGGTTTTTGATGTTTCCACGGCCTAAAGGTAATTAAAAAAAAAAACACACAATGTAATGAATGTCAACTTTTTAGTATAGATAATGTAACAACAAAAGTATATTATAAAAACAAAAATAAATGTTAAAAACCTAGCAGTTAAAAAAATAATTTGGGGGAGGTGAATCAGGTGAGTGAAAGGGTTGACCAGGATTGATTATGGACCTGATGATGGGCCAGAACCAAAAGATATCTGGTACCCAGAAGAACTATGGCAAGACACAACAGGTGGAATATGTGGAAATCTTTTTCTGGAGGGTGGTATGGTAGAGATCCTGCCCATACTGCAATGATCCAGCATGAAAATCTACTGGCCGCTCCTGTCATTGGAGAGATGATGGTGGTTGGGGGAGCTTTAAGAGGTGGAAGTGGTGATGTATTGGCAAACATTTTCCACCTCCCTAGGGCCAGAAAAACATCAAAGGAGTCATATGGTGGTGTACAGGCCTCCAGAACAATGGAAAAAACAGACTGGTGGTCTGCCAAGTTTTTCAGGTAGGTCACAATTGTGTCCTCATATATTTTACTCTTCAGGAAACTAAGTACATGGGCATCCACTTGTTGGCCTGGTTCAGGAGCACGCTTTTGGCTGCATCCAGCTTTGCGGAACTCACTGTGTTGCATCCTTGCTGTTAGCATATACTCTAAGGTACTGACCTCTGAAGCAGAAGCAGATGTATCCAGAACTTCTGAATCTAACTTTGTTTGGGTGGTAGGAGATGCTACAACCTCTCTATTCCCTCCCTCCCTCTTCCTCCATCTCTTCAACCTCATCCTCATGTTTGTCTTCAAATATTAAACAAAAATTAATAAAATAACAATTTAAACATTTAAATCAAACCCATGGTAAGTAAATAATGACATATGGGATAACCATATGACCCAGACTAAAATCACAAGGATACAGTCCCATTTTCAAATCTGACATGTGTGACTTTCTGGAAGACTTCAACTTATCCAAGTGATTTTGGGATTTTTTTTTTATGACACATTGCAATTTGTGTTAGTGGTAAATTTTGGTCAATATGTTTTGCATTTATTCATGAAAAAAATCAGAAAAAAAAAAATCACAAATTTCCAAATGTATAATTTTCTGCCTTTCAGACAGATAGTCATATGACCCAAATTAATTAATAAATATTATTTATCATATCTCTGCATTATGTTGGCATCATACTTTAAGCACCCTTTATTTTTTTTAGGAGGTTAAAAGGCTTAGAAGTATAACTTATAATTTTCCAAATGATCAAGAAAATTTCCAAAACCTATTTTTAGGGAGCAATTCAGTTCTAAAGGGGCTTTTAAATGCTTATATATCAGAACCCCCGTAAATCACACCATTTTAAAAATGACACCCCTGAAAACATTCAAAATAGCATTTAGGAAATTAGTTAATTCTTTAATTGTAGTTTCACATGAATTATAACAATATGGTGGTTAAATTCATAAATACCAATTTATTTCAATAATACATTAATTTATCCTTATAATTCACAAGGAGTTAAAGGAAAAAATGCATACCAAATTGTTGCACAATTTCTCTTGAGTATGGAAATACCCCACATGTAGATGTAAATGTTTTATGGGCACATAGCAGAGTACAGAAGAGAAGGAGCACCATTGGGCTTTTGTAGGACGGGTTTTGCTGAAATTGCTTTTAGGCGCTATGATGGATGACGCATCTGCAGAACCCCTGAAATAACAGAGCAGTGGAAACTCCAATAAATGCCTCCATTTTGGAAATTAGACCCCTCAAAACATTTATCAAGGGGTATAGTGAATATTTTTACCCCACAGCTGTTTCATAGAATTTATTAACATTGTGATATGAAAATGAAACTTTTTCTAATAAAAAATTGCTTTAGGTCCATATTTCTGATTTTTCACAAGGGATTAATGGAGAAAAAGCACCAATAGTTTGTTTTGCAATTTATCCTGGATACGGCAATACCACTTATGATGTTTCAAATCACTGTACAGTCACATGGTGGGGCTTGGAAGAGAAAGGCCAATCTACAGCTTTAGGAGGGCAGAGTTTGCAGGAATTGCTTGTAGGCACCATGTTATATTTGCACAGCCCCTGAGGTATTAAAACTCTCATGAATTGACCCCCTTTTGGAAACTGTACCTCTCAAGGAATTTATCAAGTGATAAGTAAGCAAAATAAAATAAATATAGCAGTTTCATAGCATTGGGCCACAAAAAAAGAAAACATGCATTTTTAACAATAAAATGTTGCCTAAGCCCCAAAGATTCCATTTTCACAAAGGTTTAAAGGAGAAAAGGTGCCCCACACTTTATTACACAATTTCCCCCAAGTATGTAAACACCCCACATGTGGCTGTAAATTTCTGTTTAGGCAGAAGGCAGGGTGGAGAAGAACCATTGGGCTTTAGTAACACAGATAGGTAATCAATAAAAAATCAGTGGGGACTACACCCCTGTTGTTAAGTTGTTTGAAGGGGCTATGGCACTCGTGTGCATGCTGTGACCTCTTCAACAATTACACTTCACTTCATGTGTTTCATAGCAGCTGTGCAATGTAGGAAGTAAATTGGACAAGGCCGTAATTACATCACATACAAACAATGAAACAAATGTTTGATGGAAAAGTGAAGGGGTCACTGCACTTGTACAAGTTCCATAGCCCCTTCAAACAGCTATTCATCTGGGGTCCCGGGTGTGACAATCACTAACTTTTTATGGATTACCTGTCTTGAGGATCTCTTCTGACTGGTATCAGTTCAGAGTTATTGACCAGGATTACCAGCAATCACAGTCTTGACTGCCGAAGTAGGAGATAAGGAAAGCCTCTATACCAGGGGCCTCAAACATGTAGCCTCTGAGGCTGTCATCTGTGGTCTGCAGCCTTCTCCTGGGTTCTGCTGATCCAGCTGGAATGGCAGTACTGGTAAGAAAAGAGCCCCTGACCTGGTTCTAAAGCTTCTCGAGCTTGTAGGCCACAAATATGTGACCTGCAATCTCGGGGCAGCTTCAGAATTATAGTAAGTATAGACTTACCTGGCTGCCCCACAGCACCTCCTGCTGTCTTCACCTGCTTCAGGTGCACTGCTGTGAAATATGTGCATTTAGAGCAGGGGAAGAGGCATGTGCAGGAGCAGTGAGGTAAGTACTGTTGGGGGACATTAAACTGTGTGGGGCCACTGCTTGTGGTGACAATAAACTATATAGGGCCACTTCTGGCCCCATCCAACTTTGAGATACCTGCTCTATATACAGTGGGGAAAAAAAGTATTTAGTCAGCCAACAATTGTGCAAGTTCTCCAACTTAAAAAAATAAAAGAGGCCTGTAATTGACATCATAGGTAGACCTCAACTATGAGAGACAAAATGAGAAAACATATCTAGAAAATCACATTGTCTGATTTTTAAAGAATTGATCTGCAAATTATGGTGGAAAATAAGTATTTGGTCAAGAACAAAAGTTCATCTGAATAGTTTGTAATATATCCTCTGTTAGCAATGACAGAGGTCAAACGTTTTCTGTAAGTCTTTACAAGGTTGGCACACACTGTTGCTGGTATGTTGACCCATTCCTCCATGCAGATCTCCTCTAGAGCAGTGATGTTTTGGGGCTGTCGTTGGGCAACACAGGCTTTCAACTCCCTCCAAAGGTTTTCTATGGGGTTGAAATCTGGAGACTGGCTAGGCCACTCCAGGACATTGAAATGCTTCTTACGAAGCTAATCCTTCGTTGCCCTGGCGGTGTGCTTGGGATCATTGTCATGCTGAAAGACCCAGCCACGTTTCACCTTCAATGCCCTTGCTGATGGAAGGAGGTTTGCACTCAAAATCTCACTATACATGGCCCCATTCATAATTTCATGTACACGGATCTTTCATCCTGGTCCCTTTGCAGAGAAACAGCCCCAAAGCATGATGTTGCCACCCCCATGCTTCACAGTAGGTATGGTGTTCTTTGGATGCAACTCAGCATTCACTCTCCTCCAAACACGACAAGTTGTGTTTCTACCAAACAGTTCTACTTTGGTTTCATCTGACCATATGACATTCTCCCAATACTCTTCTGGAACATCCAAATTCTCTCTAGCAAACTTCAGACGGGCCCGGATATGTACTGGCTTAAGCAGGATGACATGTCTGGCACTGCAGGATCTGAGTCCCTGGCAGCGTAGTGTGTTACTGATGGTAGCCTTTGTTACATTAGTCCCAGCTTTCTGCAGGTCATTCACTAGGTCCCCCGTGTGGTTCTGGGATTTTTGCTCACCGTTCTTGTGATCATTTTGACCCCACAGGGTGAGATCTTTCGTGGAGCCCCTGATCGAGGGAGATTATCAGTGGTCTTGTATGTCTTCCATTTTCTAATTATTGCTCCCACAGTTGATTTCTTCACACCAAGCTGCTTTCCTATTGTAGATTCAGTCTTCCCAGTCTGGTACAGGTCTACAATTTTGTTTCTGGTGTCCTTCCACAGCTCTTTGGTCTTCACCATAGTGGAGTTTGGAGTGTGACTGTTTGAGGTTGTGGACAGGTATCTTTTATACTGATAACAATGTGAAACAGGAGCCATTACTACAGGTAATGAGTGGAGGACAGAGGAACCTCTTGAAGAAGAAGTTACAGGTCTGTGAGAGTCAGAAATCTTGCTTGTTTATAGGTGACCAAATACTTATTTTCCACCATAATTTGCAAATAAATTCTTAAAAAATCAGACAATGTGATTTTCTAGATATGTTTTCTCATTTTGTCTCTCATAGTTGAGGTCTACCTATGATGTCAATTACAGGCAAGCAAATAACCAAGCAAATTTATTAGGATGTGAATAGGCAAACAGGAAGTGGTTAAACTTGTAGTGAAGTGCTTGAAGTGTTGTAGTAACTGATGTCTTTTACTCTATACATTGCTTTATCTATCTTGTTCCATTTGCCAGATACAGCTGAATATGTCTCCCTGGTGTTTATAGTTTATTGCCTAGGTTTCAGACCTCCTCTGCTATGTAGCTGCAGTGGTCAGGCTGGTGATCAGTACCTGTTCTCAGTCAGTATATTCTCTTCTCTACACTGTGATTGATTACTAATGGAGCAGCTCTGCAATGTGATAAGAGCTAAAACAGTGCCGTGATGAGTGGCTCTGGTAGCTTTATATGTAAATCCAGATATAACATTTAGCATCTGTTAATATGAACATCACATAGGCTAAGTCTATCCACCAACTTGTCACTGAAACCAAAAAGTAGAGGGGAGAAGAGACAGGACTTCAGGTGAAATCCTGAGCTGTGAAAAGTCCTGTAAGGATGATGGGTACTCAGGAACTGAGTGGGTGCCACAGATGCTGGGTCTCTACTGTTTTATATAGTGTAGACCTGGTACCAATGGCTGTAATCAGAGAATAAATGCGGGAATTTAAACTTTTAGATGCCTGGGTCAATTTTGAAAGACAATCATCTAAAAGGTGGCACCACCCAGGCACAGATTTAAGAAGCTTGACCCAACACAGGGGATTAAATATATTACTATAAAAGCCAGGAGCCCATTGAAGGCTACCAGACCTATAATCATGATAGCATATTACATGCTGCAAGAGGCTGTATTTTATAGAAGAGCAGGGATAAAATATACTGTAAATACATTACTATTGCAGTACAATGCATGGCCAATAGACCACATAGGTGGTATAATCAGAAAAATCCAAAGTATAATTACGCACCCTTTTTATGCATAACATATTAAAATAATTCAGAAAAATAAAACATATATAAACATATTAAGGATCTACACAATTGAAAATGCACAATACCACTCCTTCCCTTACTACACAAGTTCTAGGGTGCACGTGTTGACAATGCCAGTCTTGCATTCCAAAGACATACCTATAGGGAATTTAGATTGTGAGACTGTATTTACATATTTTAGTACACAGAGGCTAGCATGCAAACTTATAAGCATAATATAAAACAAGGATGTTATATGTCTTATATTTAGTATGATGTTTAAAATTATGTTTACTATAAAAAAAATATTGTTTGTAACAATTGTTTGTTTTATAATAGGCATGGTCTGAAAATAAAGAAAAATGTTTTTAATTAAAAAAGAAATGCTGTATGGGATCCATAGAATTGTCTATGAAAAGCACAAGTTAGTTTACGTTTGCCATCTTGTGGCCATTCATAAGTATGATCACTTCTATTTCTTTCTTCAGAATATTACTTTCTTTTCCTTTAAGGCCGGGGCCCCACATTGCAAAAACGCAGCATTTTGGTCGTGGCAGAAACGCTGCAGCAAAAAACGCTACATTTTTACATTACCTGCAAAGAGGATGGGATTCTGGCTAATCCCATCCACACTTTGCACTTCACAGAATATGAATGATTTATGCTCATAAGATAAAACTTAACTTTTATTTCGTTAAGTAAAATACCAAACAAAAAGACATCTACTAAACATAAAAGACAATCTATGATGCTGTCTGCCTGCCCATTCTGATCCTAAGTAAATATTGCACAATACACCTTTTCTCCCAGAACTAGGCTTATTATCATGACATAGCCCTTTAATACGTATACAGTGTAAGAGAGTAGTCACGTATCAGTCACAAGTGTTCTTATAGTGCTAGGGTATTATCTAGAAACCAAGTGTCTCTTATCAAGAAAACTCCCCTTCCCCCGATCCACCCATATATGCACAAATTCTAAAGCGTCACTGAGTGGACTGTTCAAGACTACCACATGGTAACAATATTATACTCAAAAAAAAGGTCTGGTGAACGGTGTATAAGGATGCAGGTCACAGCAACCCCTGATTGTCAGTAAAAACATATGTCAGTAAGGGAGCATACTGATCTTATCCCCCTTGTAACTGACATTTACAATTGCAATATAAATATCTACAGCGCAACTCAGTAGTATTAGAGGAGCAATGAACAATGTATTCTAGGAGAAGAAGCTGAAGGTTGCAGAAAAAAATCTGCAGCGGAAAAACTACGTTTTCAAAAGTGTTCACGTTTTTGAAAAATGCAGCATGTCAATTATACCTACCGAAATGCTGGCATTTTCCATATAGGTATAATAGGGACAATAAGTCCACAGAGGAAACTGCGGACTATTTGTGAAAAACGCTGTGGAAAAAATGCAATGTGTTTCCACAGCACTTTTTTTTCTGCAGCGTTTTTTTTGCTGTGGATCACTACCTAGAGAAAATCCCCAATAAGGAAATAAGTACACTTAAAAACTAACTTTTATTAATATCCACTAAAAGTATATAAATCTATATATAAAAAAGCACCTGATAAGGAGATGCCATACTATAATGGGGTCATATAAAGGGTAAAGGTAGCCTACCTCAAAATAGGAGGATAGTATGGTGATACCTGTATCACTTCACAAACACCCCTCAGTTATAAATTGCAATTCCCAATATTTAGATATCAATTAACTGAAGGGGAAAAGTAAAGGATAAATCAACTGAGTATAACACACACACACATATACACCAGCTGGCTAGAGGTCAGTAAAAGACCGACCAAATTGTCTGACTAGCCACTACCTAGGGAGCTTACACTACACTCCCACAATTGACTGCCTAATACCACAAACAAACAAACACCATAGACGATACAAAAGGAGTATTTGCCCTAACTGCCAGCCTGCCTGACGCGCGTTTCTGCTGAACTACACCAGCTCATCAGAGGCACATGCATAAGGGCAAAGCAGAATACACCATAAATGTGTGCAAACTGCCTGTATAATTTAGAGCACCTAGTATGACCGCCCGGCCGGCTGTGATGAATGACTGCGACTGCCGGCTCACACAGCCTAGCTTAATATCTGCTAAGCCACATCCCCTACAGTCCGTGTCATCAGAGGTGCGCCCAATCACAGAGCGCCAACACCCAGAAGCTCCGGACAGTGACATAAATAAGGAACGCCCATACAGAGCGTTCCTTAAGGTCTAAGAAGATGCACATATGCATCCATGGTAACACCCGGACTCTAACGTCGCGGTATAGCTGACGATCAGGCTTTAGAGATATAGAACACCATGAGAGGTGGCCAAGTAACACCCACCAAAAACAGAAGATGAAAATCGCATAAAGAACACATACAGAGGACTCAAACAGTAAACCACCCCATAGGGATCTCAGAATTGCGGGCACAGAAAGGAGTCAACGTACTTCAGCAAAACGAAGTTGGCAACAAGGATAGAGCTCACAAAAAAAAAAAAAAAAAAACAACACATTTTTTACTGTTTGAGTCCTCTGTATGTGTTCTTTATGCGATTTTCATCTTCTGTTTTCAGTGTACTTATTTCCTTATTGGGGATTTTCTCTATGTTGTTGGTACACATACCTTGCTATCAGATACATACAGTCATATGAAAAAGTTTGGGCACCCCTATTAATCTTAATCATTTTTAGTTCTAAATATTTGGGTGTTTGCAACAGCCATTTCAATTTGATATATCTAATAACTGATGGACACAGTAATATTTCAGGATTGAAATGAGGTTTATTGTACTAACAGAAAATGTGCAATATGCATTAAACCAAAATTTGACCGGTGCAAAAGTATGGGCACCTCAACGGAAAAGTGACATTAATATTTAGTAGATCCTCCTTTTGCAAAAATAACAGCCTCTAGTCGCTTCCTGTAGCTTTTAATCAGTTCCTGGATCCTGGATGAAGGTATTTTTGACCATTCCTCTTTACAAAACAATTCCAGTTCAGTTAAGTTTGATGGTCGCCGAGCATGGACAGCCCGCTTCAAATTATCCCACAGATGTTCAATGATATTCAGGTCTGGGGACTGGGATGGCCATTCCAGAACATTGTAATTGTTCCTCTGCATGAATGCCTGAGTAGATTTGGAGCTGTGTTTTGGATCATTGTCTTGCTGAAATATCCATCCCGGGCGTAACTTCAAATTCGTCACTGATTCTTGTACATTATTCTCAAGAATCTGCTGATACTGAGTTGAATCCATGCGACCCTCAACTTTAACAAGATTCCCGGTGCCAGCATTGGCCACACAGCCCCAAA
Organism: Leptodactylus fallax; assembly: GCA_947044405.1. Taxonomy (NCBI): domain Eukaryota; kingdom Metazoa; phylum Chordata; class Amphibia; order Anura; family Leptodactylidae; genus Leptodactylus; species Leptodactylus fallax. Next base: position 1,769,969 of record CAMRHE010000141.1, read on the forward strand.
GCATGATGGAACCTCCACCAAATTTTACAGTGGGTAGCAAGTGTTTTTCTTGGAATGCTGTGTTTTTTTGACGCCATGCATAACGCCTTTTTGTATGACCAAACAACTCAATCTTTGTTTCATCAGTCCACAGGACCTTCTTCCAAAATGAAGCTGGCTTGTCCAAATGTGCTTTTGCATACCTCAGGCGACTCTGTTTGTGGCGTGCTTTCAGAAACAGCTTCTTTCACATCACTCTCCCATACAGCTCTCCTTGTGCAAAGTGTGCTGTATTGTTGACCGATGCACAGTGACACCATCTGCAGCAAGATGATGCTGCAGCTCTTTGGAGGTGGTCTGTGGATTGTTCTTGACTGTTCTCACCATTCTTCTTCTCTGCCTTTCTGATATTTTTCTTGGCCTGCCACTTCTGGGCTTAACAAGAACTGTCCCTGTGGTCTTCCATTTCCTTACTATGTTCCTCACAGTGGAAACTGACAGGTTAAATCTCTGAGACAACTTTTTGTATCCTTCCCCTGAACAACTATGTTGAACAATCTTTGTTTTCAGATCATTTGAGAGTTGTTTTGAGTAGCCCATGATGCCACTCTTCAGAGGAGATTCAAATAGGAGAACAACTTGCAATTGGCCACCTTAAATACCTTTCTCATGATTGGATACACCTGGCTATGAAGTTCAAAGCTCAGTGAGGTTACTAAACCAATTTTGTGCTTCAGTAAGTCAGTAAAAAGTAGTTAGGAGTATTCAAATCAATAAAATGATAAGGGTACCCAAATTTTTGCACCGGTCAAATTTTGGTTTAATGCATATTGCACATTTTCTGTTAGTACAATAAACCTCATTTCAATCCTGAAATATTGCTGTGTCCATCAGTTATTAGATATATCAAATTGAAATGGCTGTTGCAAACACCCAAATATTTAGAACTAAAAATGATTAAGATTAATAGGGGTGCCCAAACTTTTTCATATGACTGTATCTTTAGGATCACTACCTAGCCTAGCCTAGAGGTTTTCCCATCTCCCTCTCTCACCAGCTTTTCCTGCTGTCTCTTTTTCTCATTTCCTGTATACTTCGACAAGTTAGTGAAGTACCTCAGTAGACATATACATTGCCTTTCCCATGAGAGATTATTTATTATCACTACTAGAAATCTCTATTAATGCAAATCAAATAATAAGCACAGTAAATATATATCACAATACACAGGTTTGGAGAGTAAAAAAAAGTTACATCCTACCAGGACAGACAATTTACAGTAAACTCAATGTTATCTTTGTGTTTACATACAGTAGAGAGATAAGACACTGTCCGAGTTATCTGCAAAGAGCCTTTATTAACAAAGTGTAATTAATTGATTTGATTACCTGGAAGAAAGAACAGGAGATAACAGCTCTAGGCGCAAACACGATCCGAGAACTCAGCCTCCCTCACCTCCAGAGAGAATTGAGTCACCCATCCTATAATGCTAAATAAGGAGATAGAACAGGTCAGGGACCAAGGAAATGATGTGTAAACGATGGGAGGAATAATTTCACAAAGCAGGTAAATGAAGCAGAATTCTTAAAGTAATATACTTAGGAAAACTCTTGAATTTACAGCAGTAAATAGGATCTTTAGATCTTTAGATAGGATCTTTAACATCTGCATGCACAACTTTATCTTCCATTACAAAGGTAAACAAACATGATGGAAGATATCTTTCATCATGTTGTTTACAGTAGTGTTTATGCATTTTTCAATTTTCACTTTGGACTCCCCACCTTCCAAACCCCATAACTTTTTTATTGTTCTGTCCACAGAACCATATGAGTGCTTAATGTTTGCGGAACAAATTGTACTTTGTAATGGTACTATTTAATATTCCACGTGATGTAATGGGAGCTGGAAAAAAATTTAGAATGTGGTGGAATTGGATAAAACCTGCCTGTACTATTATGGTGAATGTTGGAAAAGGGTTGAATGACCTCCATTTAAACTTCACCAAAAGACAGTGCATCCAGGTACCCACTAACTGTGTGTCTGTACTGTAGTGGCTCAAAGAAACGTGCAACTCATTTCACAGGTTCGTTGTCACCAGCACTATACTGTGGTAAAACTTATCCAGCAAAGAGTATTCAACAGCATTTGGTCAGTTGTAGCAAGGAACAACTACAACAGTTCACACCACAGTAGACACTCTGAATGCTTTTAACTTATTAGCATGAGAGTAGCGGACCCGAGTCAACACACAATCATCGCCCAGCTCTCACAGGGGTCTGTGCTCATCTTCTGCAAGTACCACTTCTCTGACCCATGCTAGGCTCACTATGCTTGTCTTTGGAATCAGTCTGGCTAACTTTCTGGAGTCACACCTCACAGATTAGCGGTCCTAATTACTCTCCCTAGGTCACCCTATAATCAAAGTAACTCCTCCTTTGGGAGAGTAATTAGGACCACCCTTGTAAGAGCAGGAGCTTTAAGGGGCTATAGGGTCTCTGTTAGGGCTAGATCATGCCTGTCCCTATTAACCAAGACCTGGTGATCCCTCTACACTCTCTGCTCTCTCCCTGCTTTCTGGTCACTAGTAAGACAGTTCCTTTTTATTATCTTTGGTATTTTGTTATACAGTTATTTATATTTATCTATTCACATTGATTATTTTGATCCTTGCTCAGGTGTTATTTGATGTTTCATGGTCAGGAAGTGGCATGCAGACTGTGACCGTGACTTCATTGCTTATTCTTTTACATATAATGTTTTGATTAGCCTTTATTAACGTTTTTGTGGGGTCTGTGTAAAAAAACCTACAAATTTTTGCATTTTGTTCCTACTGCGTTCACTCTGCATTAATTAATGATTACGGCTATACCATATGTGTATTGGTTTTATTACGTTTTACCGCTTTTACTCATAAAACATCACTTTGTGTGCCCTTCCCCATCCCTGTCTTGTATGTGGTCTTGTGTGTTTCTGTACATCCGTGTTTTCCCCATGTTCCCCTTTCCCTCCAGCAGTTGTCTTTTTCTTCTGGTATGCGGGTGGCACTGTGATGGCCCTCCACAGCTGGACTTTTCCTTCTGTCCTATAGCTTTTCCTGCCATCACCCCCAAGGATGCATTTCCCCATGTTGTTATTGTGCCACCTGTTACTGGTTTCTCTATTGTGGGCGTCGACAGCCCTCTATCCTAACTGTTCCTCTGTGACTTCTCCACGATTGGGTGGCCTGCGTGCCTCCTACTGCCTTATTTGATGCCTTTGTTTTGGCTTTGCTTTCTTTTGTTCTTATTTGCAAAAACCTCAATAAAAATTGATTAAAACATAAAACGTCAATTTTTTGAAAATGAACAATTTTCCTGGGATCACTGTATTCTGACACCTATAACTTTTTACTGTTTAGTTGATGGAGTTATGTAATGACTCTTTATTTGCAGCGCAAATTGTACTTTTTATTGGTATCAAAGTTTGGTATATATGAGTTTTTGATCACATTTTGCTATTTGCTATTGCTATTTTTTGGGGAAAGCGAGATGACATTAATTTGCGCATTGCAATATAATTTTTTTACTGTGTTCCCCATGTGGGATAAATAACACTATTTTAGGATAGTGCGTACATATACACACATGGGGATACTTAACACGTTTGTTTTTGTTTTTTTTGTTACATTATGGGTTTTTTAAATGTAAAGGTGTGTTTTTTGAACTTTTAATTATTTGTTTATTTTTTTAATTCTTAATTTTTTTTTCTTTTTACCTGTCCCACAAGGGAACTTGAACCTGGATCTCTGATCCCCAGTGATATGTACTGAAATACAGTTAGGTCCATATATATTTGGACACTGACACAAATTTATTTATTTTTTTTTACCTGTTTACTGAAACATATTCAAGTTATAGTTATATAATGGACATAGACATAAAGTCCAAACTTTCAGCTTTCATTTGAGGGTATCCACATTAAAATTGGATGAAGGGTTTAGGAGTTTCAGCTCCTTAACATGTGCCACCCTGTTTTTAAAGGGACCAAAAGTAATTGGACAATTGACTCAAAGGCTGTTTCATGGGCAGGTGTGGGCAATTCCATCGTTATGTCATTCTCAATTAAGCAGATAAAAGGCCTGGAGTTGATCTGAGGTGTGGTGCTTGCATTTGGAAGATTTTGCTGTGAAGAAAACATGCGGTCAAAGGAGCTCTCCATGCAGGTGAAACAAGCTATCTTTAAGCTGCAAAAAACAGAAAAAAACCCATCCGAGAAATTGCTACAATATTAGGAGGGACAAAATCTACTGTTTGGTACATCTTGAGAAAGAAAGCACTGGTAAACTTATCAATGCAAAAAGACCTGGACGCTCATGGAAGACAACAGTGGTGGATGATCACAGAATAATTTCCATGCTGAAGAGAAACCCCTTCACAACAGCCAATCAAGTGAACAACACTCTCCAGGATGTAGGCGTATCAATATCCAAATCATCCATAAACAGAAGACTGCATGAAAGTAGATACAGAGGGTTCACTGAACGGTGCAAGCCACTCATAAGCCTTAAGAAAAAAAAAAGGCTAGATTGGACTTTGCTAAAAACATCTAAAAAAAGCCAGCACTGTTCTGGAAGAACATTCTTTGGACAGCTGAAACCAAGATCAACCTCTACCAAAATGATGGAAAGAAAAAAGAAAGGCGAAGGTGTGGTACAGCTCATGATCCAAAGCATACCACATCATCTGTAAAACGCGGCAGAGGCAGTGTGATGGCTTGGGCATGCATGGCTGCCAGTGGCACTGGGTCACTAGTGTTAATTGATGATGTAACACAGGACAGAAGCAGCCGGATGAATTCTGAGGTATTCAGAGACATACTGTGTGCTCAAATCCAGCCAAACTGATTGGTCGGCGTTTCATAATACAGATGGACAATGACACAAAACATAAAGCAAAAGCGACCCAGGAGTTTATTAAAGCAAAGAAGTGGAATATTCTTGAATGGTCAAGTCAGTCACCTGAACTCAACCCAATTGAGCAGCATTTCACTTGTTAAAGACTAAACTTTAGGCACAAAGACCCACAAAAAAACAGCAACTGAAAATCACTGCAGTAAAGGCCTGGCAGAGCATTAAAAAGGAGGAAACACAGCGTCTGGTGATGTCCATGAGTTCAAGACTTCAGGCAGTCATTGCCAACAAAGGGTTTTCAACCAAGTATTAGAAATTAACATTTTATTCACAATTACTTAATTTGACCAATTACTTTTGAGCACCTGAAATGAAGGGATTATGTGTAATAAATTCTTTAGTTCCTGACATTTTTATGCAATCATTTGGTTCAACCCACTGAATTAAAGTTGAAAGTCTGAACTTCAACTGCATCTGAATTGTTCTGTTCAAAATTCATTGTGGTAATGTACAGAACCAAAATTAGAAAAATGTTGTCTCTGTCCAAATATTTCTGGACGTAATTGTACATAGTATTGCATCACATCGCATGTAGGCTCACTATGTGCGATGGGCATAAGCAGTGAGGAAGCCATTGCTCAGCCTTCTGGCTGCCTTGGCAAACCCTTGGAACCCACTATCTTGTCTTGATCTTATGACAGATCAAAACAACAGACTAAAAGGAGCTAGTGTAAACAAATCCTAAGCTGTGCTCCATCTAAACACAGTATTAACAGTAGAGGGAGACATCTTCTCTACATTATCCAGAAGCACATTATATCCTGTACATATTTTACTTGCAGTGTTCAGTAACAGATTCTCCCTGCCCTGTAACACAGTGTTCTCTGACCTCTGAAACAACTCATTTGTCTCTGTTCCTCTTCCAGAACTGTAGCTAGGCATTTCTGCACCTGGGACAAATATTTATTATGGTCCCCACCTCCCCGATGTACACACTTAGAATTTAACTACACACATATAGTTGTGCTAAAAAGTTAACATACCCCAGCAGATTTTTTGTTTTTTTGACCTTTTTTCAGAGAATATGAATGATAACACAAAAACTTTTTCTCCACTCATGGTTAGTGGTTGGTTGAAGCCATTTATTGTCAAACTTCTGTGTTTTCTCTTTTTAAATCATAATGACAACCAAAAACATCAAAATGACCCTGTTCAAAAGTTCACATACCCTGGTGATTTTGGCCTGATAACATGCCCAGAAAACAAACCACGGTCAGGTAGACCAACCAAAATTTCGGCCACAACTGCCCGGAAAATTGTTCAGGATGCAAAGAAAAACCCACACATAACATCAGCTGAAATACAGGACTCTCTGAAAACTATCAGTATGGCTGTTTCAAGATGCACAATAAGGAGGCACTTGAAGAAAAATGGGCTGCATGGTGTAGTTACCAGAAGAAAGCCATTACTGCGCAAATGCCACAAAGAATCTCACCTTCAATACGCCAAACAGCACAAAGACAAGCCTCAAAACTTCTGGAACAAGGTCATTTGGAGACAAAAATCGAACTATTTGGCCACAACCATAAACGTTACATTTGGAGAGGTGTCAAAAGGCCTATGACCAGTGGTGAACCTAGCCTCTTTGCTGCCTGAGGCGGACTATCGAAAGACGCTCCCCCCCAAAAAAAATAAAATAAAATTGTGTTTACATGCTGTTAGCGTCACACGCTGTTATTGTCGTAAATAAACATACACAAACTTTTGAAATAGTTTTTAAGAATTCTTCTTCCTGTATTACTTCAGTATCAGAAATCAACAACACGGCATTAACAATGAAAGTAACTTCACACATCTTCTGCTTGGTGAATGGACGAGCCCACGTGGCCCCCCATTCTCTATAATAGGAGCCCCGCAGATAGCTGAATACTGGACTTCGGCTATCTTTGGCACTCCCATCGAAGTGAATGATAGCCATGCAGGTTCGTCCATCCACCAAGCGACACACCTATATATGGCTGCAGCCAGGCTGGATTCCCACCCAGTGGGGGAAAAAAACCCAATTCTCAGGCTCAGTGGGGGTCTCAGCAGAAAGTCTCCCATCAATCAGGTATTTATCCTCTATCATTTAGGTGAATACAGGGCAGTAACAGTTTGTGACTTACAGGTGACGTCTCTGACTAATCGGTCACATTTCCCTTCTCTTCCCTTTGGACCGCCACTTCTTCCAGCTGTGACTTGTCTCTGTAAAGTTTACAAAACAGACATCTTTGGCTCCTCACTTTTCCAGGCATCCGACCCACGTTGTCCTCACCTGCACACACAGCCTGCTGCTATCCCCAATTGTAAAATATATGATATAACCCCCCCATAATGAATAATACTCCCAAGTGCATCTTTATAGTAATATTATCTGTGTGTACCCTGTATAAATAGTGCCCCTTATTAATAATGCCCCAGGTGTTACCTAATTAAAAGGTTATCCAGGTCAATTATAAACTAATCAGTGGGGCTCAAAAACCCAGGACCCCTACTGATCAGCTGTTTGAATGAACAGTGGTACTTGTGTAAGCGCAATGACTGCTTCTCTATTTACACAGTGTCATTCATCTCATAGCGGCCATGTAATGTAACTACAGGCTCGTCCTATACACGTCTATGTGACTAGACTGGAATTATATCACACGGTCACTATAAACAGACAGCGTGTGATATAAACAGGCGCCATAGCCCCTTTATACAGCTGATCAGAGGAGGGGTCCACTGATATCTTATTGATAATCTGTCCTAAGGATAAAACATCAATAAAAATGAGCTGGAAAGAACCTTTAATAAAGCCCAAGTGCCACCTTAAAGGGGTTGTCCAGGATAGCCACTTTTTTAATATGAGGCTGGGGAAGGTTCTTCGGTGTCGCCCAGCGCGTTCCAGTCCTGCTGCTCCGGTGTTTTCTTCCCCTCAGTGGTCATGTGTGGTGGGGACTTCCGCAAGAAGAGAACACCAGAGCAGCAGAACCAGACTGCGGTGGGAGACATCGGAGCACAAGGGACAGGTGAGTAGGTGTTTTTTTTTTTAAATACAGTATTACATGGTATTATGCCCCGCAGCGGCCCCTGCACACAGTATTATGCCCCGCAGCGGCCACTGCACACGGTATTATGCCCCGCAGCGGCCCCTGCACACAGTATTATGCCCCGCAGCGGCCCTTGCACATGGTATTATGCCCCGCAGCGACCCCTGCACACGGTATTATGCCCTGCAGAGGCCCCTGCACACGGTATTATGACCTGCAGTGGCCCCTGCACACAGTATTATGCCCAGCAGTGGCCCCTGCACAGGGTATTATGCCCCGCAGTGGCCCCTGCACACAGTATTATGCTCCATAGTGGCCCCTGAACTCGGTATTATGCTCCATAGTGGCCCCTGCATACAATATTATGCCCCGCAGTGGCCCCTGCACACGGTATTATACTCCATACTGGCCCCTTTACACGTAATTATGCCCCATAGTGGCCCCTGCACACAGTATTCTGCTTCATAGTAACACACCCATGAACTATTATTATACTCTGGGGTCTAAAAGACCCCAGAGTATAATGATCGGAGACCCAGGGGGTGACAAACATAAAAACCAGTTTTACTTACCTGGGCTCCAGTGCGCTCCCTGCTTTCGGCCCTCTTCAATGTTGCACAGACCGGCGTCGCAACATAATGACGTCAGGCTGGCTCACGTGACGCCTGGGACGTCACCAAAGAAGGCCGAAGCTTGCTGGGAGTAACATCAGATCGCCAGAGAGGTGACTAACATTGGTTTTTATGTTTATCACCTCCCCTGGGTCTCTGATTATTATACTCCGGGGTCTGAAAAGACCCCGGAGTATAATAATAGTAGTATTTGGCCTCACTTATCGATCCCTGCTGCCGCTCGCAGCCGCTTCTCAAGTCAATCCAAGATAAAAAAAATGTCTAAATAATAATCTGTTATATGAGTCAATTTTTATCTTGTCTGAGCTGATTTTACTAGCGTCCACATGGGCCATGGATACATTAGTTTTGAGATGTTTATTGAGATCTATGTGAAATATTTCTAGACATGCTCTGTGACTTGTGCAGCAGTCATTGTGCAATGAAGATAAGCAGAATCCATTACCTGTTATAAATAGTGATCCCCATAAAAATAGGTGTTATTTAATCCTTCCTGCATTTTGGTCTAACACCTCCCCCAAGCATTTTCAGCTGTCACTACAGCATTACATAGCACATTTCAGTAATAAACAACATGTCACTTTTGTAGATTTGAAAAAAAGAGAAACAACTTGAAGTCTTATGCAAATGAAACAATCGGTGCACTGGGAGTGGGCTTTTAGCTTTCCGCCTCATTTGCATAAGACTTCAAAGTTGTTTTTCTTCAAATCTACAAAAGTGACATACAGGGCCACTTTAACAATAGGTGCAACAGTGCAGCTGCATCGGGCCCTATGGTTGCCGGGGCCCTCTCAGCTACCCCGGATTGAGCGGGACAGTCCCACATTATGGCTGTTGTTAGAGATGAGCGAATCGAAGCTGACGAAGAGGAATTCGATCCGAATTTCAGGAAATCTTCGATTCAGTTCCGGATTTCCTCACGCTTCGATGTATCAAATCTTTTTAATAATTTTTTAATAAAATGGCTGCTGCACATGTTAGGACAAGGAGCATGGACTCTGGGAATGCTAATCAGCAGCCAGCCGGCCCTGTGATGTCACAGCCCTATAAAAACCCCGGCCATTTTAGGTTCAGTCATTTCACATTGTGTGCAGGGAGAGACGCCAGCAGGCGCTAGGGAAAGTGGTAGAAAACAATTTAAAACTGCTAGAAGTTCAGGGAAAGAGCCTTAGAACTGCAGTGAAAGGATAGGGAGGAATTTACAGAAGAGTATTGAAGCAGAACAGGGTTCATTTGGGGTGGTTGCAGCATCAGTAATAGCAACAATCGTACTACACATTGCAGCACTCACTGCCATTATACTGCTGCTCATTGCAGGTTTGCAATAGATCATACCCATACCTCCCAACTTTCAAAGGACAGAAACTGGTGGAATCTAGAGGGGGACATTAAACTTGGGCAGCTGGAGGGTGACATTCAACAGTGGGGGTAGTTGGAGGGGGACATTAAACTGGGGGCAACTAGATGCAGATATGTCCCCCTCCAGCTACCCTCCACGGTTTAATGTCCTCCTCCAGTTGCCCCCAGTTTAATGTCACCCTCCATCTGCCCCAGTTTAATGCCCCCTTCATCTGCCCCCAGTTTAATTGTCCCCTCCATCTACCACCAATTTAATGTCCCCCTTTATTTGCCACCAGCTTAATGACCCCCTTGATTTCCCACCAGTTTAATTGCCCCCTTAATCTGCCTTCAGTTTAATTGCCCATTCATCTCCCCCCAGTTTAATTGCCCCCTTCATCTCTCTTCAGTTTAACTGCCCCTACATCTGCCTTCAGTTTAACTGCCCCCTACATCTGCCCCCAGTTCCCCCCTCTTGCTCACACATGCTCTCTTCTCTCCTACTTATCTTCAATCACTCTGTTCCCAGCTTTCAGTGTAACATCACAGTCTGTCCCGCAGTATCCAGAATAGCTCCGCCCACACAAGAGTCTGATCACATGTTCATGATGTCATCAAAGGTCCTTTAGCCACTAGGATTTAGCATGTACCATTTAGCCTTTACCCTACCCTAATAAAGTTTGTTAACAGCAAAACACTTCAGGGGCATAGCGGGACAAACTGTAAGCTATGTGGGACCGTGGGACAGCAGTGTAAAATCGGGACTGTCCCGCCAGATGCGGGACGGTTGGGAGCTATGCATACCTGTGTGTTCAAGGTAGAACATTACAAGCCTTTTGCAGTACAGTAGTGGCAAAAAAACGGAATTCTTATACAGTAATCTGTGTATTAATCTGTTATAACGCCTTATTAAAGGCGTTTATTATTGGGGAAAATAATGAAGGGGCTTATTTGCCACTGTCTTGAAGGTAGAAAATTACAGGCCTTTTTGCATAGCTCCCAACCGTCCCGCATCTGGTGGGACAGTCCCGATTTTACACTGCTGTCCCGCGGTCCCCCATAGCTTACAATTTGTCCCGCTATGCCCCTGAAGTGTTTTGCTATTAACTTTATTAGGGTAGGGTAAAGGCGAAATGGTAGATGCTAAATCCTAGTGGCTAAAGGACCTTTGATGTCGTCATGACCATGTGATCAGACTCTTGTGGGCGGAGCTATTCTGGATACTGCTGGACAGTGTGATGTTACACAGAGGAAGCTGCTGGGAACGAGAGTGATCGAAGATGAGGATAGAAGAGACAGCATGTGTGACCAAGAGGGGGGAACTGAGGGCAGATGTAGGTGGCAGTTAAACTGAGGCAGATGAAAGGGCAGTTAAACTGAAGGCAGATGAAGGGGGGCATTAAGCTGGTGGCAGATAAAGGGGGACATTAAATTGGTGGTAGATGGAGGGGACAATTAAACTGGTGGCAGATGAAGGGGGGACATTAAGATGGTGGCAGATAAAGGGGGACATTAAACTGGGGGCAGATGGAGGGTGACATTAAACAGCGCAACTGAAGGAGGACATTAAACCAGGGGGGTAGCTGGAGGGGGACATGTCTGTCTCCAGCTGCCCCATAGTTTAATGTCCCCCTCCAACTACCCCCATAGTTTAATGTCACCCTCCAGGTGCCTCATAGTTTAATGTCACCCTCCAGCTGCCCCATAGTTTAATGTCCTCCTCCAACTACCGCCACTGTTTAATGACACCCTCCAGCTGCCCCAGTTTAATGTCCCCCTCTAGTTTCCGCCAGTTTAAACTGGGGCACGAGGAGAGGGACTTAATACTGTGGGGCAATTGGAGGGGAACCTTATAATGTGGGGGCATATAATGTTAGGGTGACTGTAGGAGAATTATACTGTATGGGGGCACATGGAAAAATAGATGAGAATGGGCGGAGTCAATGTAGATATGGGTGGAGCTAAATTTGCCGTGGCGCACATAGCGCGCTGCATATTTTGTCCCTCTTTCTGTCCTTTGAAAGTTGGGAGGTATGCTTTTTGTCCTGCATTATTTTCCTTTTCATTTACTTATTTGATATAACAGTATATCAGACAGAGAAGCGACAGGCCCTGCACAGGGGAGGGGCACAGGCCTAAATGTTTCTGGTGCAGGCACAGATCACAGCAGAGTAAGGGGGCGTGGCAGCAGGGGTCACTTACAGAGGCCTGACCTACCAGTGTCAGCTAGTGGTCGTGGCTTGACCAGCAACCCAATGGTGGTAGAATGGTTGACTCAGTCATCCAATTCATCCCAAGTCACATCAGACACCCCCAGCCAAGAGTCAGAGGGTTCGTCAGACACAACCCTTAGTTGGCATGGCCCGGTAGTAGGCCCTGTGCCCTCACGTGTCCTCAACCTGCCTCTGTCCTTTTCTCTTCCCTCAGCCAGAGAAGTACTTTATGCTGTGGGCTCAGATCCACTGTACAGTGAGGAGGAGCTGCTACAGGACAGTCAGCAGCTAGTGCTCAGCCAAGATGTGGAGGAGACATCCACCGCTTCCTGCGGTAGGCGGGCAAGTAGTAATGAGGAGAGTGGCGTGGGAGCTGGTGTTGCGAGCGGTCAGTCTCCTGGCTCAGAGACCATTGAGGAGGACATCAGTGACCTGCAGATAGTAGTGGATGACGATGTAGCCGATCGCAATTTGGAGCTGGGTGACGAACAGGCTTCATTATCATCCGGAGAAGAGGGTGGCAGCTTGCGCACGAGGCAGCAGCAGAATCAGCAGAGTGGCAGCAGTGGGAGGTCGGGTGCCAAATGTGCCCGGGGTAGACCACCCGCTTCGCAGGAGTCTACCTGCCCGGAAAGCAATGGTGCAGGGGTTCACGGAGGCAGTGGCAGCAGCAGTCAGTTAGTATGGAGTGTTGGGGGTAAAATCCCCTATTCGGCAGAGTGGCAGTTTTTTGTTAAGCCGCCGGGGGAGGTGAACATGGCCATGTGTAATCTGTGGGCAGAAGGTGAAGCGTGGCCAGGATTCTAAAGTTGGCACCACAGCCCTGCGTCAACATATGCAGCTTCACCATAAAGTGGCCTGGGAGAACCGTGGCTCCAATGTGGTGGTCCAGCCTGCCACAGCAAACGCTGCATCACCTGGTGGCACACACCCCATTTCAGCCAGTCAAGGCTCCACCACCTCAGCCAAAGGAAGCTGTGTGTCCTTCCCATCATCTGCTGGTCGCGATGCTCCTGATCCTCCTCCTTGTCAGTCATTGTGTCAGCAAACCATCACCGTAGCGATTTCGAAGAGACGACAGTAGGCGTGGACTCATCCAACGGTGCAGAAGCTGAACATGCTCCTGTCCAAGTTGCTGGTGCTGCAGTCCCTCCCTTTCCAAGTGGTGGACTCTGCACCTTTCAGAGAACTGATGGCTTGTGCCAAGCCGAGGTGTAGAGTCCCAAGTCGTCATTTCTTTGCCAAAAAGGCCAGTCCTTGAGCCTGTCGGTGTCTGCCAAAGTGCACGGCAGTGCCGACATGTGGAGTTGTAAGTACAGTCAAGGATAATATATGTCTTTTACGGCCCACTGGGTTAATGTGGTTCCTGCCCAGACACACCAGCAAGTTGGACAGGTGACGCAGCTTCCGCCTCCACGTTCTCACGCCGTTGGTCCTGCAACAGTGTCCGCCTCATCCTCCACTGTCTCCTCAGCCTCCACTGCATGAACAATTCACAGTGCTCCTCCAGCATACCACATGTGCAGAGCACAGTGGTGTCACGCTGTTCTACACCTCGTTTGCCTGGGTGAACGAAGTCACACAGGGGAGGAACTGCTCCGTGTCCTCAATCAAGAAATTGGCTTTCTCCAAGACAACTTAAAATCGGAACCATGGTGACAAACAACGGGAATAGAATGGTGTCGGCACTGTGTCAAGGAGGGTTGAGCCATGCACCCGGCATGACGCACATGTTCAATCTGGTTGTCAAGCGTTTTCTTAAGTGTTCCACCCATCTGCAAGACATCCTAAAAATGTCAAGGAAACTTTGCATGCACTTCAGCCACTCGTACACCAGCAAGCACACCCTCCTTGAGCTGCAGCGGCAGAAAGGCCTCCCACAACATATGCGATGTTCCCACCAGCTGGAATTCAACCCTCCATATGTTGGACCGACTGTATGAACAGAGAAAGGCCATAAACGATTTCTTGATGATCCAAGCGGACAGAGGTACTCCCCTGTGTAACTTCAATGTTAGCCAGTGGCAGCTCATGCGTGACACTTTATTAGTCAGTCGCCAGGACTATGGGATGAACAACGTCATTCCACTGATTCATATCCTGGAAAAGATGCTTGTAAATCTTGCTGGTCAGAGGACTGGAGAAGTGGTGCCTACATCTCACAACAATCTCTCACCTTGAGGAGAGCACCAGTGAAGGTGTGTGAAGGTTGCCTTTTGCCCTCTACTAAGCATCTACATATCACAAGGCATTATGGGAAAAGGAGCTGGGGAGCTCATGCGCCCTTTGTTGGATGTAACAGGATCTGTTACATCCAACAGAGGGCGCATGAGCTCCCCAGCTCCTTTTCCCATAATGCCTTGTGATATATACATCTCACAGCATCAGTATGGGATGCTCATAAATGCTACATTCGGGCGCTTTTATCTTGTGCGGAGGACGTCTAAAAAGGAAGTGGGTGCTTCACGTTACCACTCTCCTGGTCAAAAGAACCATTAGTTCAAGTTCCAAGTAACAACCCATCTTTGGATTGAGGAAGCTGTAACTTGCTAACATTTCCACCAATGAGGTGTTCCAAAGCATAACACAGCTATTAGCTTGTGAAGTTATGCTCTCTGCTATAATCTATGTCTGCTGGCGGTGTGCTTCTTTAGGTGACATCTTCCTTAGGAAAAAGGAGAACTAGTTCAGTAATTGGGTGAAGAAAAACTCAAGTAGAGCCTCCCTTGGTCACCTTGACCTCCACCTTACGAGTCCTTCCATCATCACTATGGAAAACCTACAGTGATGGCCAAAAGTATTGGCACCCCTGCAATTCTGTCAGATAATACTCAGTTTCTTACAGAAAATGATTGCAATCACAAATGCTTTGGTAATAATATCTTCATTTAATTTGTCTTCAATGGAAAACCACAAAAAGAATTGTCAAAAAGCCAAATTGGATATAATTCCACACCAAACATAAAAAAGGGGGTGGACAAAAGTATTGGCACCCTTTGAAAAATCATGTGATGCTTCTCTAATTTGTGTAGTTAACAGCACCTGTTACTTACCTGTGGCACATAACAGGTGGTGGCAATAACTAAATCACACTTGCAGCCAGTTGAAATGGATTAAAGTTGACTCAACCTCTGTCCTGTGTCCTTGTGTGTACCACATCGAGCATGGAGAAAAGAAAGAAGACCAAAGAGCTGTCTGAGGACTTGAGAAGCAAAATTATGAGGAAGCATGAGAAATCTCAAGGCTACAAGTCCATCTCCAAAGACCTGAATGTTCCTGTGTCTACCATGCGCAGTCTCATCAAGAAGTTTAAAGTCCATGGCACTGTGGCTAACCTCCCTAGATGTGGACGGAAAAGAAAAATTGACGAGAGATTTCAACGAAAGATTGTGCGGATGGTGGCTAAAGAACCTCGACTAACATCCAAACAAGTTCTAGCTGCCCTGCAGTCCGAGGGTACAACAGTGTCAACCCGTACTATCCGTCGGCGTCTGAATGAAAAGGGACTCTATGGTAGGATACCCAGGAAGACCCCACTTCTGACCCAGAGACATAAAAAAGCCAGGCTGGAGTTTGCCAAAACTTACCTGAGAAAGCCAAAAACTTTTTGGAAGAATGTTCTCTGGTCAGATGAGACAAAAGTAGAGCTTTTTGGGAAAAGGCATCAACATAGAGTTTACAGGAAAAAAAAAGAGGCCTTCAAAGAAAAGAACACGGTCCCTACAGTCAAACATGGCGGAGGTTCCCTGATGTTTTGGGGTTGCTTTGCTGCCTCTGGCACTGGACTGCTTGACCGTGTGCATGGCATTATGAAGTCTGAAGACTACCAACAAATTTTGCAGCATAATGTAGGGCCCAGTGTGAGAAAGCTGGGTCTCCCTCAGAGGTCATGGGTCTTCCAGCAGGACAATGACCCAAAACACACTTCAAAAAGCACTAGAAAATGGTTTGAGAGAAAGCACTGGAGACTTCTAAAGTGGCCAGCAATGAGTCCAGACCTGAATCCCATAGAACACCTGTGGAGAGATCTCAAAATGGCAGTTTGGAGAAGGCACCCTTCAAATCTCAGGGACCTGGAGAAATTTGCCAAAGAAGAATGGTCTAAAATTCCAGCAGAGCATTGTAAGAAACTCATTGATGGTTACCGGAAGCGGTTGTTCGCAGTTATTTTGTCTAAAGGTTGTGCTACCAAGTATTAGGCTGAGGGTGCCAATACTTTTGTCCGGCCCATTTTTGGCGTTTTGTGTAAAATGATCAATGATTTGACTTTTTTTTCATTCTTTTTTGTGATTTTTCATTGCAAGCAAAATAAATGAAGATATTATTACCAAAGCATTTGTGATTGCAATCATTTTCTGGAAGAAATTGAGTATTATCTGACAGAATTGCAGGGGTGCCAATACTTTTGGCCATCACTGTAGGTGATAAGACTCATTGGTCTTGGTCTTTTAGAATAACAAGGTCGCCAGCCTTGAGGTCAGGTTTTAGCGTTTGCCATTTATGACAACTTTGAAGCATGTACAGGTACTCTGTTTTCCAGCAATGGGAAAATGGGGGAATCAGGATCTGAGGATATTGGAACAAGTGGTCTTGCATTGATTATTTCAGATACTTCTGCAAGAAAGGTGACCAAAGTCTCATGGTTGAGAGAGGATCAATGTAGAATCAAGGATTCTGCATGAGATGCCAATTATGCGTTCCCAGGATCAGGATCCTCCCAGGTGAGATGAATGCTGGGGATGGGGGGTTAAACACCCAAGACAAGAAATTGTCTATCTGAAGTTGTTAACAGGCTCCCACAAAGTTAGTCCCACCTGAATTGTTTAACAGGTCCTTGTATAGAGAAGAATCTTTGAAGGCCGTTGAAGAACGCTTGGATGTTGAGGCAGGTGAACATAACAGCCCACCGTTTGCAATTTGTGGCTCTACCACAGTTCTTACAGGTAAAAACTAACCATGGACCAAAGACATCCACTCTGCCATAAGTAAAGGGTGGATTTGTACTTAGACAATCTGCTGGAAGATCTGCCATCTGTTGCTGTTGGTGCTTCACTCTTAACTTATGGCACTTAACACCTTTATGTAGAACAGAGCAGACACCCCTCTTTATTCCAGTGATCCACAAGCCTGATGATCTGATGCACCTTCAGGATACTGTCTGCCTTGATGCTGCACTCATTCATGATGGGGTCAGACCAACAGTGTAGCAATATGATGCTGGCCTGGTATGATGACAGAATTTTGTTCCTTGCAGCATAGATTGGATCTTCCTAGAAGACCACCTTCTTGGAGTAACTTGCTCAGATCCAATACAGGGTTCAGTTCAAAGAGTGCACTGTACTTGCACAGATTGACTCTTTTTGTGATCCTATTATACTTATTGTTGTACACACTGGGTGATAATTATTTAGCTGGCTCATCTCAATCACAGGAGGATATTGCATCCAAGAGTGATATGATCTTAAGTCAAGCCTCTGTATGTCCCTACTCCTCTTACATAACACGTAATTTGCCGCAGGGCCTTTCTGGACTGTCAATCATGTCTCCTTCAGATTCTTCATCCCTGGCAGTGTTGTTGCACCTGCTGAGCAATCTATTTCTCTTAGTCAGAGCTGTCTCTCTTATCTTTTTGATTAGCTGAGTGTGAACAGATGAGAAAGACATGATGACTGTTATAGCAGACATGATGACTGCTACTACTACTACTGGTAGTCATTCTGTTAGAGGAACTAGGAGAATATCTGGAGCTGGAAATTTGAGGGTGTGCATGGTCATTATGATGTGTTAGAAAAAAAGCAGGGAAGATGATCATGACATTGCCGATGATGATTCTCTTGCGGATAGGACCTGGATTGGGTCAGGGTGACAAGGTGACATCAGATGAAGAGGGTGGTGGCAATGTTGACGATTCCAGCCATTGCGAAGGCTCAACATCCAAAAAGGCTTAGGGAACCTGCGCGGAGCGGGTGTGATGGCACTGGTGGTGGTAGTGGCATCCGTGCTGCTGCTGGCAGCAGCAACTACACATGGTCATCTGCCGTGGGAATTTTTTATGTGCATTGCCAATCAAGGTGCATTGCCAATGCATGGAGACGTGCAGGATCTGCAAGCAGAAACATAAATATGGCCGTGCAGGAACAAATGTAGGAACATCACTCTCTTATTTGGAAAAATAGGCTTGACAGTGGCTCTGGCTGGGGAAGTGAGCAAGGCTGTTCTCCTACTCCTCCCTGTGATCTTCCTTGTAGGTAGACCACATCTACACCTAGCACATGGTCGTTGTCATTAACATCATTATCTTCATCATCAACTTTTTCTGCAACTCCTACTGCTCCTCTTCCACACCGTCAGTCACCCATAAGGGAATGTGTGGCCAGGAGACAGCAATATGCGACCAGTCATCCGACAGTTGCACAAATTAAAGAGTACATTTTTTATATTTTTAAAATGCCGGTGCTCCAAAGTCCTCCCAGTGCGGTCCAGTCCTTCTGCTCCAGTGTCTTCTCAAAGTGAAACTGCTCACTGGCTGTGATTAGAGTTGAGCGAATTGATTCTGCAGAAGTGGAATTCGATCCGAATTTCAGGAAATCTTCGATTCTCCAAGATTCCGGATTTCCTGATGCTTTGTGGTAACGAAAATTTAGTGAGGACCTTTGTGACATTAGACAGTCACAAGATATTCTCTAGTGATGTGTTTGGGTAGGCGTGTCTTTGCTTGTTAGCAGATCCTTCCACATGAATAAAAGTTGTCCGTGCTGAAGAGAGAGAGAGAGAGAGAGAGAGAGAGAGAGAGAGAGAGAGAGAGAGAGAGAGAGAGAGAGAGAAACATGACCGAGGCATCCAAGGGCTTCCACCATTTTGCCGCCCACCCGCCCATCCCGGCTCTCTGTAGCCCGGACATAGCTGTTTATTCGTCACAAAGTAATTCGGATCGAAGCGAATATTTTTGGAACTTCGAATCAAACTGCCGAATCGAACTTTTGAGAAATTCGCTCATCTCTAGCTGTGATGTCCCGGATACCTTCCACTGAAGCCGCTGATTGGCCTCAGTGGTCACGTGTAGCGGGAATTTCCGCTGGAAGATAACAACGGACTGAGAGGACCAGACTGCATTGGGAGTCCCCGGAGCACCGTGGAAAGGTGAGTATGATTTTTTAAAATTTTTTTCACTGCCCTTGGCTGATTTAGAAAATAAACTGTTCATCCATTTTTGACTGCACAACCCTTTTAACTCGCACCTGGCTAAGCTGATTGGAGGTGCAGTCGCTGCATTACCACTTAGTGGATTCCACTGTGTTTCGCCAACTGAAGGCATGCACTCAACCTTGATGGAGGATACCTAGCTGCCAATATTTCCCTAGGAAAGCTGTCCCTGCTATATATAGTCATATGTTGGAGAACGTTGGCCTTTCCTTGGATATGTCAGTCTAGGGAAATGTGCAAACCACCATCAACACAAAGAGCAGCAATTATGGACAAGGAGAATACAAGGCTTTCATGGCCCACTGGGTCAATGTGTTATGTGGAAGCAGCCACAATCCAGCACCAGTGAGGCCAGGTGCTAGTTCGACCCCAATTGTTCAGGACCAGTTCCTCTTCTCTGGACCTTTTCCCACCACCATCTTCACTAGGGCAAGCCGTTGCTTCCACTCCTCTTCCCCCCTCGTTTCATGGGTGTAAGGTGAAGTGCTGCCATGTGATTTTGCAATTAATGAACCTGTATCAGAGGAGCCATACAGCAGAGGAGCCTCTTCAATGTATCCTGCAGCAAGTATCCTGCTGGACGACTCCTCGGCAACTTTAACTGGGCAGTCTTGTCAGCAACAATGGCACCAATATTGTTGTTGCGCTGCAGTTAGGATGAATAACATATTATCCTATCCCTGTATGACGCATGCATATCCTTAATCTGGTGGTTCGCCGCTTTATTAACCTGTATAGTGGCTTAAAACAGGAGCTCCTCATGACCAGAAAAATCTCTGCACATTTCAACCATTCTTATGTCACAAAACGATCTGCCTTGCACCTTGCTATCCGCGACATTCCAACTCAGTATAACTCCACCTTAACCCCTTAGGGACACAGCCCAAAAGTGCGTTAAGGACAAGGCCTTGTTTTTCAAAACTGACATGTGTCACTTTATGTGGCAAGAACTTGGAGACGCTTTAACTTACACAAGTGATTTTGAGATTGTTTTCTCGTGACACATTGTACTTCATGTTAGTGGTAAACACTAATCAATATTTTTGTATTTATTTATAAAAAAATAGGATATTTGATGGAAATTTGCAAAAAAATCACAATTTTCAAAATGTGAAATTCTCTGCTTTTCAGACAGATAGTCATACCACCCAATGAAAATGAAAAATTTCTTTTTTTCCAATAAACTGTCAATTTAGCCCCAAATTTTTCATTTTCACAAGAGGACAAAGGAGAAAAAGCTCTCCAAAGTTTGTTACACAATTTCTCCTGAACACAGAAATGCCCCATATGTGGTTGTAATCTGCTGCATGGGTACATGGCAGGGCTCAGAATGGAAAGAGTGCTATTTAGCTTTTGGAGGGCAGATTTTGCTGGAATAGTTTTCAGGTGCCATGTCGCATTTGCAGAGCCCCTAAAGTACCAATACAATGGAAACCCCTCAAAAGTGACCCCATTTTGGAAATTACACCCCTCATAGAATTTATCTAGGGGTATAGTGAGCATTTTGACCTCACAGCTGTTTCACAGATTTTATCATCATTGGGACGTAAACATGAAAAATTACTTTTTTTCCAATAAACCGTCCATTTAGCGACATATTTTTAATTTTTGCAAGTGGTTAAAGAAGAAAAATCTCCCCACGGTTTGTTACACAATTTATTCTGAACACAGAAATGCCCCATATGTGATTATAATCTGCTGTATGGGTACATGGTGGGGCTCAGAATGGAAAGAGTACTATTTAGCTTTAGGAGGGCAGATGTGGCTGGAATAGTTTTCAGGTGCCATGTCGCATTTGCAGAGCCCCTAAAGTACCAATACAATGGAAACCCCTCAAAAGGGACCCCATTTTAGAAACTACACCCCCCAAGGAATGTATCAAGGGGTATTATCATTTTGAGCCTAAAAATGCTTCCCAAAAATTAATGTACAAAGTGAAAATTGAAGTTTTTGAAGAAATATCCAATTTCAGAATATGTTGCGGCCACTTTGTGGCATCAGAGACATGCACTCCTAAAACTATTAAGTGGGCTATCCCGGGGGGAAAAAAAATTATACATGTGGGTGTAAATTGCTGCTTGGGAACACAGCAGGGCTCAGAAAGGAAGGAGCACTGTGTTTTTTTAGCTTTTGGAGTACATATTTAGAGGGACTTTCTGGTCGCCATGTTATTTTTGCAGAGCCCTGGAGGTGCCAGTAAACTGGAATTCCCCAAGAAGTGACCCCCATTTTGTAGGGGCGATTTTAGGGTCTCTGCAAATGTGACATGGCGTCCAAAAACCAACAATCTAAATCTGCGCTCCAAAAGTACATAGTGCTCCTTCACATCTGCACCCTGCTGTGTACCCAAATGTCAGTTTATGCCCACATGTATGACACTGGTGTACCCAGGATAATGTACTTAGCAACACCATATGTGGGTATAAACTGCTGTTTGGGCACAGCCGGGAACAGAAGGGAAGGAGCACTATTTTGGTTTTTAGAGCACAGTTTGGTTTATGGACACCATGTCACATTTGTAGAGCCCAAGAATTGCCAGTAAAGTGGAATCCACAGACTTGTGACCCCATTTTGGAAACTACACCCTTCAAGGGATTTATCAAGTGGTGTAGCGAGCATTATTAACCCTTAAGTGTTGCATTCTTTTAATTTCCAGAAATGAATGCGCAGATGATAATGAAAAGTTAAAAATAACATTTTTCCAGAGATACGCCATTTCAGTGCCCGATATGTTGTGCCCAGCTTATGTCCGCAGAGACACACAATCCAAAAACTGTTAAGCGGGGATCCTGGGCATAACAGCTTTTGGAGTATTCATCTCTGATACAAGCCGGGTACAACATATTACGCACTGAAATGATGTATTCCTGGAAAAATTGTAATTTTCACCTTTCACAATCAGCTGCGTATTCATTTATGGATAATAAATTATAGCAACACTTGGGGGTAAAAAATGCTCACTGTAGCCCTGGATAAATTCCTTCAGGGGTGTAGTTTCCAAAACGGGGTAACATGTCAGGAGATTCCACTTTACTGGTGTTTCAGCTCTGCAAAAGTGCAATAGCGTCCAAAAACCAAACCATCCAAGCCTGTGCTCCAAAAACCAAATAGCGCTCCTTCCACTCTGTGTTTGGTTGTCCCCAAACAGCAGTTTATACCCACATATGACATTAAATACGTTACCCTGGGTACACCAGTGTCATACATGTGGGCATAAACTGCAGTTTGAGCACACAGCAGGGCGCAGAAGAGAAGGAGCGCTATGTGGCTTATGGAGTGCAGATTCAGATGTCTGGTATCTGGACGCCATGTCATGTTTGCAGAACCTGTAAGGTACCATAACAGTGGATTCCCCAAAGGAGTGACCCCATTTTGAAAACTGCACCCCTCAAAGAATTTATCAAGGGGTGTAGTAAGCATTAGTATCCCAGACGTGACTGCAAAGCGGATGGGGAAAAGTGAATAGGTAAGCTGTGCGGAGTACATTGGGAACACCAAATTCCCTACTACAGTCCTTGACAGAAGTTCTGTCGCTTATCCATGTTGTGGAATCAAAAGCTTATAACCTGACTTTAAATTCATCCATTGGTTTTAGAAATGACTCATATGAAAGCTGAAACCCTCCCAAATGATTTTTTGGTTAAGAAAATAAATTGGCTTCACTGCTGAAATATTCATCATTTAATGAACACAGAAAGGTAAGATTTTGGCAAGACAAAAGTTTTGTCGCACACATAAAGTAATGTGAAAATCAAACCAATAATTCTGTTCAAAAACAAAGATATGTTTCATAACATTGGTAAATGAAGTTGGGGTGCTATTAGAGCCATATTTAATATTTTGTGTGACTTCCATGAGCTTGAAGGACTGCATCCATGCATTTCAACTATGATTCATACAATTTATTGATGAAGTCATCAGGAATAGCAAAGAATGCAGTCTTACATGCCTCCCAGAGTTCATCAAGATTCTTTGGTTTTGTCTGCCAAGCTTCCTCTTTCATCCTACCCCAAACATGCTCAATGATGTTCATGTCTGGTGACTGGGCTGGCCAGTCCTGGAGCACCTTGATCTTCTTTGCCTTGAGGAACTTTAATGTAGAGATGGATGTATGAGATGGAGCACCATCCTGCTGCAAAATTTGACCCCTTTTATGATTGGGAATGTAAGAGGAAGCTAATACTTCTTGATATTTTAGGCTATTTATATTGCCTTCCACCTTGCAAATGTTTTGCACACCCCCATACTGAATGTAACCCCAGACCATGATCTTTCCACCACCAAACTTAACTGTTTTCTGGGTGTATCTTGGATCCATACGGGCTCCAGTAGGTCTCCTGCAGTATTTGCGGCGGCTGTAGTGTAATTCAACTAAAAATTCATCAGAGAAATCCACCTTCTGCCACTTTTCCAGCGTCCATCCGTTTAGCAGGCTGTGGGCCTTGGCAAATGCCACACGTTTTTTTAATTGCCTTTTGTTTAGTGCTGGCTTCTGGGCACTGATTCGACCATGGAGGCCATTTCGAGACAGAATCCTACAAACTGTTCTAGTTGACACAGGGACTTGAGGTGACCAGGCCTGTTGGAGCTCTGCTGCAGTGGAAGAGGGGCTGGCTTTTGATTTTCTAACCAACAAACGTTCCTCCTGAGCAGTTGTCTTGCGGGATCTGCCGGACCTGGGCTTGTTAAAAACATCTTCAGTCTGTTCAAATCTTTTTTTAATTCTTTGTACTTGATGTAGAGAAACATTAAAGGTGCCAGCCACCTCTGCAGTGGATCTGGTCTTCAGCCTCTTGATAATCAAGGCTTTGGTCGCAGGGTTGATTTTTGGCATGTTGTCAGAGGTGAAGTTGCAGTTCAAGTGAAGGTCTGGGGTGCTGGAGTTCTTTTTATACACACCCACTAATTAACTGATCAATTAGTGAGCACAGGTGAGGCTTTAAACTAGGATTGGGTGCATTATATGACAAGGCGAGAAAACTTTTGTCTTGCCAAAATCTGACCTTTCTGTGTTCATTAAATGATGAATATTTCAGCAGTGAAGCCAATTTATTTTCTTAACCAAAAAATCATTTGGGAGGGTTTCAGCTTTCATATGAGTCATTTCTAAAACCAATGGATGAATTTAAAGTCAGGTTATAAGCTTTTGATTCCACAACATGGATAAGCAACAGAACTTCTGTCAGGGACTGTATTTCCCCAGTAGTTCCTATTATTGGGGAGATGACTCTGGGGGTCACTTCTGGTTTATTTTCCCTCATAAGCTCTAAATCTGGGGTGTCCCCTGATATACGCTCGCAGTTTATACATTCCCTTCCTGACGCAGCCAGTTATGTTCTAATGATTTGGCGATTTTTGGAGTTTTTGTCTTCACATTGTACGAGCTATATTTTCTTTATTTCTCTGGTGATGTAGCCATATGAGGGCTTGTTGTTTGCGGGGTGAGATGTATTTTGTAATGACATCATCTTTGGGCGCCTATAACTTATTGAATAAATTTTATTAACTCTTTCTTGTTGGATTAAAAAAAAAAAACATCAATTCTGGCACTGTGTTTTACCTTTGAAATTTTTCACTATGCAGCATAAAGTATAAGTAACATGTTACCTTTATTCTACGGGTCGGTACGATGAGATACCTCATTTATACTGTTTTTTTTATGCGATACTAATTTTGCAGAACAAAAACCCATTTGGGGACATAAATTAATTGTTTTTGCATCGCCATCTTCTGAGATGCGTAACATTTTTATTTTACGGTTTACAGAGTTGGTTTAGGGCTTATTTTTTGCGGGACAACCTGTGCTTTTTATTGGTACTGTTTTGGGGTACATAAGACTTTTTTATCACTTTTTATGGCATATTTTGTAAGGTGAGATGGCAAAAAATCATTACTTTTGGCGAGTTTTTTCCGGTTTTTTTTCCCCGACGTTCACCGTGTACATTAAGTATTGTTTCAGTTTTATTGTACAGGTTGTTACGGACGTGGCGATACCAAATATGCATTGTTTTTATTAATTTTTAGGTTTTTTTTATATAATTCATTTTATATAGGAAAAGGGAATTTTTGGGGCTTTATTCTTTTATTAATTTTTTTCAAACACTTTATTTTATTTTTTTTTTCACTTTTTTTTATTTTTTCATGTGTCCCATTAGGACACCTGAGCCAGCAATGCTTTGATTGCTGGCTCAGCACTATAGACTGCAAGACACGAGCACACAAGTGTCTTGCAGTCTATACAGGAAGTGAGGCTATGCATACGCATAGTGCTCACTTCCGCAGGTCTCGGCAGGATCAACCAGGTAGTGGGGTCTCCAGGCAGCCTGGGGTCACTTGGCAGACCCCGGGCTGCAGATTATAGATATCGGCACCCCCCCGATCTCGCCGCGGGCGGTGCCGATCAGAGCGGCAACATGGCGGAACCCCTTGGATGCCGCGGTCATGTTTGACCGCGGCATCCAAGGGGTTAAAACCTCCGATCGGAACTCAGTTCTGACCGGGGGATATGGAGCAGGGTGTTAGCTGTCAGTTACAGTTAACACCCGGTTCCGATGCCGCCCGCTTAGATAGTGAGTGGGCGGCTGCCCCAGGGCACTAAGTACCAAGCGCACAGGACGTAATAGTACGTCCAATGTCGTTAAGGGGTTAAACATGCTGGAGCGTCTGTGTGAGCAGCAGAAGGTGGCGAACGATTATTGCATGCAGCAGACAACCGGAACAATGTGTCACTTTGAGATACTTCTTTGGAGGCTCATGAGGGAAGTGTGGCGGCTTCTTAAATCCTTTGAAGAAACCACCAAATCTTTCAGCAGGGATGACTTCAGCATCAGCGATGTGATCCCTCCATGGTATATCTTACAGGAAACCCTTACCCTTATCCCAACAAGGGATGGAAGAGGAGGAACTGTTTCTACTTCTTAGTCAATGTCATCACCCTGTGTTGATGGAGGAGTATGAGGATGCAGGTCAGGGTCCTTATGTTAGATGAACTAGGACTCCTAGAATGGAAGAGAAAGAAAAGGAGGAAGAATCTGCCATGATGCAGAGGGGGTCCTTTATATGTCACAAGCACACCCAGGGGAGGAGGTTGACCCTCATCTGTTTCAAGATGATGAAGATGATCACAAAAGCTACGCTAGCTATGAAACACCAACCATGGCAGGTCCCTGGGTCGGTGCTTACGCTGTATACCAGCGTATTATTAGCATCAAGCAGAAGGATGAGTACTAGATGGCAGTGCTCTTAGACCCTCCGATAAAGACAAAATGGGAGAATTCTTCCCTGCTTCCCAAAAGGAAGAAAAATGTGATTATTAGGATAGGCTGTATACACAGCTTGCCATAGCATTTAGGTAGACCGCTACAACTGCGAGTCACATGTGTACCCAGATGGCCTCTGCCCACCTCCTCCCAGATGATGAACCAGAAATTTTTCAGCTCATGGCACCCAGTTTGCTATGGGAGTTTTATCTTTTCTGGCCTCAAGTGTTATGACCATGAAGGTGTTCAGTGCTGCCAGTGGCATTGTAACACCTAAAAGGACAAAACTTCCATAGGTAGTGTAGAAAAAAATTAATTTTATCAATATGAATCAGGCATGGATCCATGAGGATTTTCAAACACCTTCGCCTGATGCCAACGAATACTGGTGTCACCATCTCCCTTTACCATCATCTTCCATTTACTGTACTGCTGCTGATTCTAGCTGCTCATAAACAGCTACCAACCTGCCACCACTGAGGCAGACATGTCCTGCAGCCTGGTTCATCATATCATGCCCTGCTGCACTTCCACACATGTTGCCACAGCTGCCTAATACCTACCATCACTGCCATCACTCAGGCAGACATGTCCTGCGGCATGTTCTATAATATTAGTCCCTACCGCACTGCCACACATGTTGCCAGTGCCACAGCTACCACTCAGTCAGAAATGTCCTGCGACCTGGTCTACCCATCACATTAAAATATAGCACACTGCAGCGCTTTTCTCTCCGCATTTATCAATTTCTCCCATACAGTAGACTTGACAGATCAGAATAAAGCTTGTGTGCCATACTTTCTTGAGTCTCTTTAGCTTTAGCAGATTGTTTAGCTCTCATGGACTGTAGATCCATGCTTTCCTCATGTTCTGAGGGTACTGTTCATTTTGAATAGACTGTGCAGTGTAGACGTCAGCCATGATAGCACATGGAAAGGATGTGAATGATACTGAAGTCACTGGGCCACTAGCTTGCTAGAAGCATACCTCCCAACCGTCCCAGATTCAGCAGGACAGTCACGGATTCTGGGTCCTGTTCCGCCGTCAAGGTCAGCAGGAGGTATTTTCCGGTATCCTCGGGACGCAGATGAGTTAAATACAATGGTGAAGCAGGAGCTGTCCGCACTGTGTGAAGCGCATCCCGGTGTGCTCCGGCCCCGGAAGCTGTAGGCGCGATGTGATGACGTCACTCACAGTGCGCCTGCAGCTCCCTGAACACTCCAGAGAGGGAGACCTCAGACCAAGCAGCAGGCAAGCGAGGAGAGGTAGGTATCAGTGTTTTTATTATGTTAAACTTTGGGGGCAAATTGAGGGGACACATTAAACTGGTGGCAGATGAAAAGGGGACATTAAACTGGGGGCAGATGAAGAGGAACATTAAACTGGAGGGGCAGAGAGAGTGTGACATTAAACTGGGGGCAGCTGGAAGGGGGACATTAAACAGTGGGGATCGCTGAATGGGAACATTAAAATGGGGGCAAATTAGAAGGGGACATTAGACTGGGGCAAATGGAGGACATTAAACCATGGGGGTATCTGGAGGGGGACATGTCTGCCTCTAGTTGCCCCTAGTTTAATGTCACCCTCCAGCTACCCCCACAGTTTAATGTCCCCTTCTAGTTGCCCTCAGTTTAATGTCCCCTCTAGTTGCACCCAGTTTAATGTCCCCGTCCAGCAGCCCACAGTTTAATGTCATCATCCAACTATCCCCACGATTTAATGTCCCCCTCTAGTTTCCCCCAGTTTAAACAAATAGGGTACCAGGAGAGGGACTTCATACTGTGGGGCAATTGGAGAGGAACATTATAATGTGGGGGCACATAATGTTAGGGTAAATGTAGGAGCATTATACTGTGTGGGGGCACATAAAAAATTGGATGAGAGTGGGTGGAGTCAACTTAGAAGTGGGTGGGGCTAAATTTGCCACAGCGCGCTAAGCATGCCACACATACTATCCCTCTTTCTATCCTTTGAAAGTTGGGAGGTATGTAGAAGGATCTATGCAGAGGGAGTCTGAGCTGCAGGTGCTAGTACACACTCACACTGATGATTACTCCTGATACTGCAGCCTGTTTATTTCCAGGCTAAATACTTACAGTTATGCACAAACAAGAGCATGTAAAATGAGAAATCTTTGCAAAGGGGTTTTCAGAGATGTCATGAACACTAAAATGGCTTAACAAGCAATAACACATTGCAGGGTAAAGGGAGGAGGTAATACCACAGAGCTTGAGTACGGGGACAGAGAAGAGACAAAACTAAAACAAAGCAAACTTCTCTAGCAGCAATAATAACTATATGACAAGTAATGTGAATTTCCAATCATGGGACATGACAGCATGAACCGATGAACCCAACCTGTCAACGGTTCATACTGGTAAAAGTGAAGTGATAGTTTGGTATAATGGTTTATTGGAACTCCATGAGTACTCAAATACCTGCGGAAGATAACTGTGTATGCCACAATGAATTGCTGTGGGTCTGAATGCCAGAAGAAACTATGCCAGAGAAAATAAAACCATTAAATATCCAAATATGGCAAAAAAAAAAAAGTTAATACCAGCTTAAAGCATTACATTCCTTTCTGTGCAATATTAGGTATTACTTCAGGCATTTTATCATGTTTTGCAATGACTAAATGGTCCTTACAATACTTCCAGGCTCTAGAAGAATGATTTTATTAATTATGTTTCATAAGTGAAATCACAAGTACGTGCATGTCTTCTCATTGCTTTTCAGAATCCGAGAATCTGTTAGAATGTGTGAATATTGCTATGTGTCATAAACATATAGGAGAACATCCATTAAGTATAAAAGAATGGCATTAATTTGTGGTCTGCTGGCATCAGATGAGTCACAATTATAAGGAAGCACGGGTCTGTAATAAGTGTGGCATCTCCATCTGCCAGAAACTGAAGTCTATTTCTGACATACATAAAGCCAAATGGGTACAGACTACAACCCTCACCACAAGGCCCTGCCCAGGGCCTATTCCACCCACATGCCAAAGGGACCCCAGAGTATAATTCGTGGGTGGAAAAACCCAGATATTTTTCAGAATTTGTAACAAACCCAGTTTGTTACAAACTGGTTTGCTCTTCCCTATCCAGGAACATGAATAGAGATGGAGCCAAATGCAGAGAGAAGACAGAGAGGATGGCAGAATTATAGGTTGGGCTTGAAGGACTTATGTTATCAACTGTGTTATTAAGATTGAACAGCTGTAACTGTAGAGCTGCTCCATCCTCTCTTTGGTAGAGTGTTTCTGTAACAGTGTAGCAAGGAAACTCAGAACACTCATATGCAAATTAGATACATTTTTAGTTTCAAAAGTATTTATTGCAATAACATAGAACATAGCATACAATAAGACAATTGTAATATAATTACAAAAATGGAAAACAGGAATACTGCTAAACATCTGGAGTCAGCAGAAACATAAACTAAGGAAGAGGGGTAAAAACATACCAACACCTAAAACCAACAGGGGAGAAATATGGGGGAGGAGTGTAGCTCTATGGTGCAAGTGGATAGGAGGTGGGCGAGGGAGGTATCCTACTTGAGAGGGGGGAGAGAAAGATACACTCAATCCTATCTTCCAATCGGAGCTGAAGGCAGTATGGCAGACCGAAGATGTTAGACCTGTTGACCCAGGGTGCCCAAACCTTATCGAAAAGCGGTATCACAGATAGTGGCATTTATTTTAATGGTGTCAATTCACCAAACATCAGTCAAAGAGAGAAAAGGTTTCCTCCAGTTGAAGGCAAAGTAAATTTCAGGCAGCGATCAGAATGTATTGGAATAGACAATGGAAAAGACTGTCCAAATAGCCAGAAGCGAGGGGCGTGAGGGCAGGACCATCAAATATTAAAAGTAGTGCCTGACAAATGCGCTGATGTTTGTCCTTTGACTGGGAATGGTGAAACTACTCAGATATAACAAAACGAATCAGGGTTGTTTTGGCACTTAAGACAAGAAATAGCAGAGGCACGCAAGATCTGAGGGAAAGGAAATAAGTACGTATGTAAATAAAATTTATTCTGCTAACTCCTTGTATACAGACAAGAACTCTGACTAAAATTTGGAATACGATTCACTATATAGAGCGGCACACAACCTCTCACCACACTGTCTCATGAGTAACTGAATAACCTAGACAAGTATGAACCTGTCACTGGTCTCCAAGGTCGTCCCCCACTACTCCTCACTCAAGGGAGGTTTGTTCTCAGCCAATAGGAGAGCACTAGAGCTTCCTTCGATCCAGACTCGATCCAGCTGAGAGTGGTCGCATTAAGATAAGCTGTAGAGAAAAAACCTTGACGTGAGAAGAAAACTAACCACAGTTTTGAAATCAGCATGCCTATTTAAGTCTAAAGCAGCTGAAAAATCACAAAAAAGACCTGAATTATGTTGATAATTGTTTCCCATATATCCTATATACAGTCATGGCCAAAAGTTTTGAGAATGATACAAATATTAATTTTTACAAAGTCTACTGCTTCAGTTTTTCTAATGGCAATTTGCATATACTCCAGAATGTTATAAAGAGTGATCAGCTTAACAGCAATTACTTGCAAAGTCAATATTTGCCTAGAAAATGAACTTTATCCCCCAAAACACATTTCAACATCATTGCAGCCCTGCCTTAAAAGGACCACCTAACATCGTTTCAGTGATTGCTCCATTAACACAGGTGTGGGTGTTGATGAGGACAGGGCTGGAGATCAATCTGTCATGATTAAGTAAGAATGACACCACTGGACACTTTAAAAGGAGGCTGGTGCTTGCCATCATTGTTTCTCTTCTGTTAACCATGGTTATCTCTAAAGAAACACGTGCAGTCATCATTGCACTGCACAAAAATGGCCTAACTGGGAAGAGTATTGCAGCTAGAAAGATTGCACCTCAGTCAACAATCTATCGCATCATCAAGGACTTCAAGGAGAGAGGTTCCATTGGTGCCAAAAAGGCTCCAGGGCGCCCAAGAAAGACCAGCAAGCGGCAGGACCGTCTCTTAAAAGTGTTTCAGCTGCGGGATCGGGCTACCAGCAGTGCAGAGTTTGCTGAGGAATGGCAGCAGGCAGGTGTGAGTGCATCTGCACGCACTGTGAGGCGGAGACTCTTGGAGCAAGGCCTGGTCTCAAGGAGGGCAGCAAAGAAGCCACTTCTCTCCAGAAAAAACATCAGGGACAGACTGATATTCTGCAAAAGGTACAGGGAGTGGACTGCTGAGGACTGGGGTAAAGTCATTTTCTCTGATGAATCCCCTTTTCGATTGTTTGGAACATCTGGAAAACAGCTTATTCGGAGAAGAAGAGGTGAGCTCTACCACCAGTCTTGTCTCATGCCAACTGTAAAGCATCCTGAAACTATTCATGTGTGGGGTTGCTTCTCAACCAAGGGAATCGGCTCTCTCACAGTCTTGCCTAAAAACACAGCCATGAATAAAGAATGGTACCAGAATGTCCTCCAAGAGCAACTTCTCCCAACCGTCCAAGAGCAGTTTGGCGCTCAACAATGCCTTTTCCAGCATGATGGAGCACCTTGCCATAAAGCAAAGGTGATAACTAAATGGCTCAGGGAACAAAACATAGAGATTTTGGGTCCATGGCCTGGAAACTCCCCAGATCTTAATCCCATTGAGAACTTGTGGTCAATCATCAAGAGACGGGTGGACAAACAAAAACCAACAAATTCAGACAAAATTAAAGCATTGATTCTGCAAGAATGGACTGCTATCAGTCAGGATTTGGTCCAGAAGTTGATTGAGAGCATGCCAAGGAGAATTGCAGAGGTCCTGAAGAGGAAGGGTCAACACTGCAAATATTGACTTGCTGCATTAACTCATTCTAACTGTCAATATAAGCTTCTGTTACTCATAATATGAATGCAATTATATTTCTGTATGTGATAAAAACATCTGACAAACACACATAAAAACCAGAGGGCAGCAGATCATGTGAAAATATAATATGTGTGTCATTCTCAAAACTTTTGGCCATGACTGTACAGTGGGGAAAAAAAGTATTTAGTCAGCCACCAATTGTGCAAGTTCTCCCACTTAAAAAGATGACAGAGGCCTGTAATTGTCATCATAGGTAGACCTCAACTATGAGAGACAAAATGAGAAAACAAATCCAGAAAATCACATTGTCTGATTTTTAAAGAATTTATTTGCAAATTATGGTGGAAAATAAGTATTTGGTCAATAACAAAAGTTCATCTCAATACTTTGTTATATATCCTTTGTTGGCAATGACAGAGATCAAACGTTTTCTGTAAGTCTTCACAAGGTTGGCACACACTGTTGATGGTATGTTGGCTCATTCCTCCATGCAGATCTCCTCTAGAGCAGTGAGGTTTTGGGGCTATTGCTGGGCAACACGGACTTCCAACTCTCTCCAAAGGTTTTCTATGGGGTTGAGATCTGGAAACTGGCTAGGCCACTCCAAGACCTTGAAATGCTTTTTACAAAGCCACTCCTTCATTGCCCTGGCGGTATGCTTGGGATCATTGTCATGCTGAAAGACCCAGCCACGTTTAATCTTCAATGTCTTTGCTGATGGAAGGAGGTTTGCACTCAAAATCTCACGATACATAGCCATATTCATTCTTTCATGTACACGGAACAGTCGTCCTGGTCCCTTTGCAGAGAAACAGCCCCAAAGCATGATGTTGCCACCCCCATGCTTCACAGTAGGTATTGTGTTCTTTGGATGCAACTCAGCATTCACTCTCCTCCAAACACGACAAGTTGTGTTTCTACCAAACAGTTCTACTTTGGTTTCATCTGACCATATGACATTCTCCCAATACTCTTCTGGAACATCCAAATGCACTCTAACAAACTTCAGACGGGCCCGGATATGTACTGGCTTAAGCAGGGGGACACGTCTGGCACTGCAGGATCTGAGTCCCTGGCGGCGTAGTGTGTTACTGACGGTAGCCTTTGTTACGTTAGTCCCAGCTTTCTGCAGGTCATTCACTAGGTCCCCCCGTGTGGTTCTGGGATTTTTGCTCACCGTTCTTGTGATCATTTTGACCCCACGGGGAGAGATCTTGCATGAAGCCCCTGATCGAGGGAGATTATCAGTGGTCTTGTATGTCTTCCATTTTCTAATTATTGCTCCCACAGTTGATTTCTTCACACCAAGCTGCATGCCTATTGCAGATTCAGTCTTCCCAGCCTGGTGCAGGTCTGCAATTTTGTTTCTGGTGTCCTTCCACAGCTCTTTGGTCTTCACCATAGTGGAGTTTGGAGTGTGACTGTTTGAGGTTGTGGACAGGTGTCTTTCATACTGATAATGTCAAACAGGTGCCATTACTACAGGTAATGAGTGGAGGACAGAGGAGCCTCTTAAAGAAGTTACAGGTCTGAGAGAGCAAGAAATCTTGCTTGTTTGTAGGTGACCAAATACTTATTTTCCACCATAATTTGCAAATAAATTCTTAAAAAATCAGACAATGTGATTTTCTGGATTTGTTTTCTCATATTGTCTCTCATAGTTGAGGTATACCTATGATGTCAATTACAGTCCTCTTTTTAAGTGGGAGAACTTGCACAATTGGTGGCTGGCTAAATACTTTTTTCCCCACTGTATATCCTATAAATTAAAAAAACATATTCCACAGCCCTTTGCAAGTTGGAGGGTACATGTATAAATAAAATCAAAAATTATAAGGTAATAAATGAATCATCAATTCAAATAATATAAGTGAGGGTCACAAGATCTACAATGTACTGTATGTGTAAGAAGGGGGACAGAAGATAAAAGTGCTCATACAAGGTGTGACAATTGGGGGTAGTAGCATCAAAGGTAGGAGCTTCCTGGACTTAACAGAGGCGTTTGTGGCGCTGGGTGCCAAATAAACCGCAGAGCAGGTAACAGCAGTTCAAAAGAAATGGCTTTATTCAGCTTATAAAAGTAAACAGAAACAAAAATAACAAAACAGCCTAGCCCACACACAGGGCAATACCTTACTTCTTGAGCCCTGACTAACTTCTGGGGGCAAGAAGCTTTGTTGAGGTTTCTCCTCAGCAGTCTAGCTCACACTGAGCTTAACCAAGTCCGTTGTGGAATCCAGTCCTCTTGGGAAAGACCGCCTGTCTGTTTCCAACTGGTCCACCATCCACCTGCTCCCTGCAGGTCACCAACAGCACTCTCCTGCTGTGTGCACTCCCTCTGGAGTGAAGCCCCCAGGTATGGGTTTGGTCGAGGACCTTTTCAATCATGTTTTTGGGTCGCTCTCCAATTGTAAATTGTATTCTACAGTGAACAGGCAACCATTGTAATGACTGGCACATACTGGAATAATTGGAATAGCCTCTGGACTTAAAGATTAAGCTGGTTACTGTATTCAGGATAGAATGGAGAGGGGATATTTTAGTGAGGGGAAGACAGATTAGTTTGGAGTTTCAGTCGTCTAGACAAAAATGAAGAGTGAAGAACTTTATTTCTATTAGTACAGTTCAGTGGCGTAAATTTTATGGGCTTTAAACAGAACCCTGAGACTATGACAGAGCAGATGCATTTATACGGAGACTTGATTACACACAGGTGGATTATATTTATCATCATCAGTCATTTAGGACAACATTGGATCATTCGGAGATCCTCACTGAACTTCTGGAGTGAGTTTGCTGCACTGAAAGTAAAGGGGCCGAATAATATTGCACGCCCCACTTTTCAGTTTTTTATTTTTTACAAAAGTTTAACATAACCAATAAATTTCGTTCCACTTCACAATTGTGTCCCACTTGTTGATTCGTCACCAAAAAAATTAAAATTTTATATCCTTATGTTTGAAGCCTGAAATGTGGCAAAAGGTTGAAAAGTTCAAGGGGGCCAAATACTTTCGCAAGGCACTGTAATTCAATAGTTTGGCGTGGGTAGCATGTGAGGTGGATGGGGGCTATTACCTATCTGTGAGGGGGCTCTAATATCTATTGCTTTGTTGAAGGCACAAGAGGGGCACTATTACTTTTCTGGGAGCACTGTTACCTTGTGGGAGCCACAAGGAGGACATAATTAACTTTCAGGGAACTTAAAGGGGGTTGTTAGTGCTGTAATAATGGATCACTTAAAAGAGAACCAGCAATGCAACTGAAAGGGACCGTCCCTGGTTGTGAGGCTCGGGCTACTCGGCAAACTTACCTGCGCCTCCTTCACTAATGTAAGTGAATTGAGTCACACTGCAACCCCAAGTGTGCTGCAACTGTGGTTTCTAATTGCAAAAAATTGAGCAGAGCATAAATCACAACAGTGCAGTGCAAAAGTCACAACATTCCCTTGTTTACAATGCAACTCAATTCACTTACCTTATTAAAATATTCACAGGCCAACATGGTGATCTTTGGTCGCACAACGGGAATCATGGCCAAAGTTGCCATGTTATCTTAGCCTTACAGACAGGAACAGCATCTATGAATGAAGTTGTATGGGCGGTTGTGGTGCCAAGCTGAACTTTTGC
This sequence comes from Leptodactylus fallax, assembly GCA_947044405.1. Taxonomy (NCBI): domain Eukaryota; kingdom Metazoa; phylum Chordata; class Amphibia; order Anura; family Leptodactylidae; genus Leptodactylus; species Leptodactylus fallax. Next base: position 1,806,026 of record CAMRHE010000141.1, read on the forward strand.
GCCAGAGCCAATGACCCTTAAGGTAAGTCCTTGTTGTGATTGTTTTCAATAGGAGGCAATGACCAACACTTCTTTTTCAGCACAATGAAAAAAAGAAGTATTCTGCCTTATCTTATCGCAACATTAGCATCTTAGAATTTAGCATCTCTTTAGAGACTTAGCTGAAGCTATGGTAATGGCCACATGCTGATCAACTCCATTTGAAGAGGCTGATCAGAGTGTGCAAACCAAACAGAAAATATGGCATAAAGCACCTTAAAGTTTTCTGCCGTGGGTACCATGGGAAAAATACTTGTCAGATTTTTCTGAGGGTGGGTTCACACTTGCGCCGGAGTCTGTCCGCCGTGAATCCGACTGAAAATCTCGGAAAACCGTATAGGGACAGGATAGGGAAAGGTTTGCAACACTTTGCTTAAAAACCCATTCATTTGTGAACCCACCCTGATAAGTATTTTGCTAATAATGCAGAGTGAACCAGACCTTAGTCCATGTAAAACTGCACATGTACTTTTTACTCTGTTTTACCATCTTTGTAGTCAATAGTGAAAAAAAACGACCAAAACAACAAATCTAAAACTTCTGCAACACAAAATACCTTAATGTGTGTAGTTACCACATAAGCAGATCTGCAACAAAAATGTCCTGTGTTAATTCAACCACAGAATGTTTGTAGTATAACTGCTTGTCAGACTTGTTTGTAAAGCCTGAGTGTCATAGCATACTAAGGCTGGCCTATGACAATAGAAACAGTGTGGAACTCAATAAATTGTCACTTTTCAACTACATACTTTAATAAGGCGTGGAAAAAAGTTATAATACATTCATATGTCGCTGGTATTGCTTTAAAATAAATTCATAATGCAATTGATAAGCAACGTTAGTAAGGGTGCTACTGCACATAAGTGCTTGAGTTAACAAATGCGCTTCTTGAAATCATGTTTTGAACTTATGATCAGAAAGATGGCTCATCTACACGACAGGATTCCACAGCCATGAGCTGGCCGTTGTATTATAGGCCAGCACACGACCCCATAGACTTTAATGCATCTGTTCACACATTCATTCCAGTACACAGAAATATTTATGGTTATTATAATATATTATGGTTGCCAGAATACGGCGATTTTAAGTAATTTTTTACTTTTTTTTTGCAAAGTTTTGGATTTCTGTTAACAGCTTAAAATGTAAATAAAACTATATAAATTTGGTATCCCTGGAATCGTACAGAAACCTAGAATACAGGTGACGTGTCATTTTGGCTGCACAGTCAACACGGCAAAAATGAAGCCCATAAGAAAGTTGCACAAATGCACTTTTTCTCCAATTCCACCCGATTTTTTCCACCTTCCCAGTACATTGTACAGAATAATAAATGGTACCATTATGAAGAACAATTTGTCCCGCAAGCATTAAGCCATCATATGGCTCTGTGAATGGATAAATAAAAAAGTTTGGGGGTTTGGAAAGCAGGGAGTCAAAAATGAAAATTGCCACTAGCAGAAAGGGGTTAATGGCCTATCCTGAAGATTCATCATCAATTTTAGATTGACAGGAGTCCAACCACATACCAGCTGTTTCCTGCAGTGTGCAGCTCCTGCCATAGTTTACATGACAGGCACTGCTCACTCGCTTTCCTTTTTTAGTAGCAGTGGTCATGGGTACTGCAGGAGTGTCCCATAGTCTTGAATGTTACACCGCTACATTACCCATGACCACCACTACTAAAAAGTTCAGTGAGGAAGCGGTACCACATTTGGCATGCAAAACCAGGAACAAGAAACAGCTGATCTAAAATGAATTATTGAACTAACTTAAGAATAAGCTATTAATTTTTAAAAGCTGGATAACCCATTTGAAGGTATCATTAAAAAATACAACTTATTCGCCAAAAAACAAGCCCTTATATAGCTATGTAAATAACAGGTGTGATGATTCTGCTTAAGTGTGGCTATAACTCAGCTGTATTTTGGTCTCTGGGTAGCGTATTTCTCTCTAGTTCCATTTATTCATACTGTACGCAGCTATGAGCCTAGGTGTATATTGGCAGTAGTGGCCGGGCTGGAACAATAGGGCTTCATTGAATTCATACACAGTCCTGGCTGATCAAACAAACATGCATTGTCCAGCTGCACTGGTTGACCAGATATGGCTGATAACATTGTATCAGGTCATTTGGTCTCATCTACATACAAAAGATCTGGATTTGAGTGGATTATTCTATGAGACCAGCTGCCGCCGGCAGACCTCATTCTGGGAGGTGGCATAAAGGGTATGAAAGATGAGGTAAGAGTCAGTGGGAGATTATGCTATAGAGTTGATGCTATGAGGATTATGCTATGGAGTTGAGACAGACCATCACAGACTACAGGATAACACAGACTTTCACTGAGATGCTACTATGAGCAGGCAGGTTGGAATGCTGCTGCTGATGATGATGAGCCTACAAGAGACTGAGAGAGACTATTGGACTAATGCTGAGAGACTGTTATGAGAGCATGCAGGCGGGATTACTGTTGTTGATGCCACATGCTGAAAAGCCTCCACTGGTGATCTCCACATGCTATGTGTGAGTGTTGGACTATAGAGCCACATCAAGGATATGTGTGGTAAAGTAATCATTTCACCTTTATCCCTTTTATTTTATTTGTACTGTATCTTGTAACTAGTAACTGTTAATGCTTGCATATCTGTTCTGAACTGTATATGTTAGATTTCAATACCGACCCATTTAGGGGTTAATAAATATATAAAATTTAGAAGGCTTGTCTTGTATTTATCTGGTGAACCCGACATTCACTGGCGGTGAGTGTGGTTTTTATATGAAAGAAGACTCAGGGGTGGCCACAGCGGTGTTGGCGCACTGAGGATCTTTCACAACAGGGCTGTGGAGTCGGTACGCCAAAGCCCCAACTCCGACTCCTCAATTTCCCCTGACTCCGACATACATGGCGCATGTTTAAGAGATAACTTAATTTAAGCTTTTTATCATCCTTATGATACAATAATCAAGCTATTTAGGTAGAACATAAAATATATTTATTGGATACAACTTTAGAACACAAAAAACTTTAATAAATTGCAAATATGCAAAACGCTGCAGTAAGTGGTAAAAAAACAGTTTTCAACAAAAACGTCCTGAATAACATTTGTGGAGTCTATGAATTTGTTCTGAGAAAAAGTATCGCCTCCATCAGATCCTCCTTCAAAGATGACCTCAAATCGGATCGAATTATTTTAAGGCTAGAGAACAGCCTCTCTACACTAACTTGGGTTGGTGACCACATGGGCAAGATCTCTAACAATCTCGGGGTATAAAGGAATTGCCTCCTGCACAGTCAGTTTTGATGATCAGTTGAACTCTTCTACTTCTTTGAGAGCAAGTGAAAAATTTTGCTGAAATACAGTCAGTTTGTTTGCTATGTGAATGGAATCTTTTTCTCTGCGGCAACGCTTTGCCTGATCCATGTCATCCAAATACTTTTCAAAGTCAAACTCTTCATCTGATGAGGCTGAAGATATGGTGGCAGTAGCACTGGCAAGACCCAATTCCTCTTGCTCTTGGCAGTCCTGTAGCCCACTCATCCTAATTGCTACCTCAGTCAGAGCTTCTTTTCCTTTAGTAATCTGTTGATCATTCAGCAATATACGATGACTTGGGTCCACATAAACAGCCTCCAGAAGAATTTTGTTATCTAATAACAGTGTCTCTCTCCTTTTCATTGAAGCAGCAATGCCCTCTGCGATTAAGCCTTGTCTTTGGGACATGCAAAACAGCAAGTTCTTCCACTCCTTTAAGAAAGTTCCAGGAGTTAAATCCTCAGCTTGTAATTTTTTTGTTACTGTGAATGGGTGATGAAGCAGTTCCATTAATTCAGCCACCTGTGTCCATTGACCTTCTGTTAATGTTACCCGAGGGTTGGCCATGTCCACAAGAAAGGGCTTCAGCTCAACTAATCGCTCAATCATTAAATAGGTGCTGCCCCACGGAGTGGCTTGATCTACGATTGCTCCTTTCCCCTTTCTCTTCAAGATGGAATCAATTTTAGGGGTTCGGGCAGCAATAGCCAATTTCCTCACCTTGCCAATCAGAGTTCCAGCATGTCCCTCTTGCAGACTGTCTCTTATTGCCAGCTGCAGTGTGTGCACAGCACAGCGCATGTGATAAATATGAGAGAATTTTGAAGCAGCTTCAGCAAGATCTAATTCTAAAGTATCATTTTGCTGTTGTTCTGTAGTAATATCTGTTTGTTCCTCAGTTACAGGAACAGGACTGTGGGCTTCCATCTCAGACATACTGAATCCAAAGTTTTCTTCTAACTTTTCTTCACCTTCCTTATTCTCATTCATCAGTTTAATTGTACTTATCATGTTTGAAGCATTGTCCGTTACAATAGCAAGAACCTGTTCTTTTTTGAGTTCATAATCTTCCAGAACATTTTCCACTAAGGCCTGGAGAAACTGACTGGTGTGTTGAGCTTTAGTATCCTTTACTGCCAGTGTCTTGGTAACAAATTTTTTGTTGTCACAAACAAATCTTACATTTATAGCAAAATAGTTCACTCTGTGACGCGTGCAGGCATCCATTTTAAGATATATTAAGCGTCTCTTGAGAATCTTTTTAAGATGTTCTTTTTGGTTAAGGGCTTCTTCAATCACTAATTTTCTAATACTTTGTCTTTCCAGGGAAACACCAAGTTTGTGGGTCATTTCTCCATTAAGAGCTTTAAAACTTGGTAGAGCAAATAATGATAATGGTACACCGTCCTTCACAACAAGCTCTATGAGCTGTCTTTTAAACACATCTGCTGCCATTGTTACAGTAATTTTGTCACTTAGAAAATATCTTGTTACTGATGTTTGAGACAATCTTTCATCCTCCGTTGCCTGGCGGAAAGTGCTGGGCACTGGTTTCTTGGTGTCATTCTGATCCTTCTCAGTCACAGATTTGAAAACTTCTGGGTGGAAGCGGCTTAAATGTCTTTTTAGATTGGAAGCTCTCGTAGGAGCGTTTTTCTCGCTTCCGGAGTATGCACTGATTTTGACATCACAGCATTTGTTCTCATCTGGGGCACTTATCTTACACTGACACACAAAATATTTTTTATCTTCAGTTAGTGTGAAATGCTCAAATACAGCTGACTTCATAGGAAGCTTCTTAGACATTTTATAATGATATAAATTTGTTTTCAAAATAATTTTGTCCTATAAAAAAAAAGGTATATTGTAATATCTGAAAGAATAGCGAGTATAACTTTGGATAGAAATAAAACAAACTATGCATAAATCAATAGTACAGCTATCGATATGTCATGATAAATAAAAAGTTTGTAATATATGTTTTATTAGGTCTCTTTACTCTGAACTTTCAGTATCACACTTTTCTCTGGATACAGCTCACTAAGGGCCTGATGTGTGAAAACTGTCTTGGTCTAAGACTTTCTTTGTTACCCATAGCAACCAGTCAGAGCTCACAGCAACCAATCAGAGTTCTGCTTTCATTTCTCCAGAGCACTACATGAAAGGGGAGCTCTGATTGGTTTCTATGGGCAACAAAGAAACTTCTACACCTAGACAGTTTCATACATCAGGCCCTGGGTGTTTTACATCATACTGCTTCACAATCTACAGTACAAAGTGAAACTACTAGCAGTGCTAGATAACAAAGCCTTGGCAAGTGGCAACAGCTTCTACACCTATAGTACTATAGGTGTGTTTATATGTGTGTTTCTGTATTTCTAAGTTTGAGATGTTAGAAAACAGTTTCCCCCCTTATATTCTATGTATAGCATATATAAGCCATCTGAGCAGAGCAGCTAACCTCTCCAAACATGAGCTCAGAGGAGAAGCAAACTAACACAAAGGATACAGAGAGAACATACACTGGACAATTGATTTATGCAGTTTATTGAAAGTTTAGATATACTAAGAAGAAGTACTTGCCTTAAAGGAGTTCTCAGTCTCAGCACAATGATTCACTTGCTGACAAGCAGTCACTCTGTGTCCTCGGGCTGTGGGTGGGTCTCCAGCACAATTACAGATAAAGTCAAGCTTTTCAGTCCTCACAATCACAACACTTGTATCTTTTGCTTACTCCAGATAATGGTGCTAAACCTTATAGGTTCACTCAGAACTCAGTCCCATCATTATATGAGGATTAGAACAGACCTTTACAGGACATTTCATCATTTTCAACATTTCATCATTTTCCCAAATTCTTATGAAAATATATTCAGCACATACTGCATTGTACTACTAACTGTACCAATTTATTATATATTTTGGGAGTCGGAGTCGGTCCATTTTATACCGACTCCGACTCCACAGCCCTGGTAAATAAGAAGCCTTCGTTATAGATTCTGCCAAAAATCTAGGAAGAATTTTTTTCAAGTTTAATAAGTAATGGAATCTATTCATATCTGTTTGGGTCTGTCATAAAATTGATCTGGCACTGACACCATTTATTTTGTGATTCTGGACAACATCAACATCACAAAAAAATGCCCAGATGTACAGATGCAAATAAAGCTTAAGCGGTGAAACCTTGTTTCAGACAAACAGAATTTGTTCCTTTTATTGTTCCCAGACAATTATACTGGCAACATTTTGACGCTTAGAATAGGCGAGTTTTGTTCACTATGTGTTAGATTGTATATGCGTCAAATAACCAAACACAATATGGTGCATCCTTGCCTGTTAGGCTTTTTTCACACCTGCATTGTTCATTTGTGTGGTTCTCCCTATCATAGAAGCAAAACAATAAAAATGGTGGCAGCGGTAGATGATGCACACCAACACCACCAACACTGGTTTTACTAGGGTCCATCTGGTTTCAGTCATGGAGTACATAATTTTCCAGACAAAATCATCCAGCATGCTGTAAACATCTTTCTTCAACAGAAAGGCAGTACAGCAGGATATGCTCCAGTCAGTGCAGTACTTTCTGAGTATGACTTATTGAAAGAAGCCATTCAAGATTGTAGCAGGACAGTAGCAGCCTGTGAGATAACAGTGTGGATCAGTGCTAAGGTCACTGCAGAGTGTCGAAAGTACTTGTTGGCACACTGTAAATTGCACTGTTTCTTCTCCCTGCATTATATTTTCCAATAGGCTGTACAGCCTTTTGTTGATAGCTTTGACAACCAGGGCAGTACATGCCCATAACAAATGGATCTATTTTCAAATGAATGCCAGTTGTACAATATTCTGTGCTACATACTCAAGATCAATCATATAACATATTGTGAGCATGCTCAATGGGAAGGAGGGATTGGGATGCCAGGTGAAGAGTCCAAAATTGTGTTGTGACAGCACATAAGGGTGCCTAAGAAGGGGAAATGAGGGAAGTGTATATTGGGGGAGATGACATTTGTAAGGTTTTTTTTTCTTAGGTAGATGACTAGGTTTATATTCTGAAATGCTGGCTTTGGGAGAGCAGGTTACAAGAACAGCTATTTTCAAATTATGTAAAGCTTACCTTACCAGATGTAATATGTTTTCAAAATCCTTTCGTATGTGAGCATGCTCATTTGGTTTATTTACATATGGAAGCCTCCTGATCGTGAGTGTTTGAACTCACACCAGCCAGGGATCAATGTAAATTTCAGCTATAATTTGCGCCACTCTTCAGATGTACAAGACATGATCAATTGAGTCCAGTATGAATCAGAGGAGCAGATAGGAGGCTACCTCTCCAGAGGGGAGCACATAACTTCACAATAAAGCTGTCAGTAACTTTTTCATTAACATTACACCACAGAAAGGTTCATTTTCAAAGGCGGAGGGATTTTTTCTTTCTTTAATGAATACAATGTACACAATGAATAGATTTAAAATGTTTATAGGGAACAAGGCCTCTGAGTATAATAACAGTTCTTGGGGGCAAAATACTGTGCGCAGGGGCCACTGTGGGATATAATACTGTGTGCAGGGGCCACTGTGGGGCATCATACTGTGTGCAGGGGCCACTGTGGGACATCATACTGTGTGCAGGGGTCACTGTGGGGCATCATACTGTGTGCAGGGGCCACTGTGGGGCATCATACTGTGTGCAGGGGCCACTGTGGGGAATCATACTGTGTGCAGAGGCCACTGTGGGACATCATACTGTGTGCAGAGGCCACTGTGGGACATCATACTGTGTGCAGGGGCCACTGTGGGACATCATACTGTGTGGAGGGGCCACCGTGGAACATTATCCTATGTGGAGGGGATGCTATAGAACATTATACTGTCTGAAGGCCACTTTGGGACATTATAGTGTGTGTAAATGTGGCTTTATACTGTGTGGAGGCCAGGAAAGGGGGCGCTATGCCATGAGGGGGGGAGGGCAAGTCAAAAGTTTGCTGGGGGTGCCCAGTCTTTGCAAGTTACGCCCCTGCCCTAGCCATTCCAATTTTTGCTGCCATGTGAAGTATGTAAGTGCTTTAGCCATGAACACTGAAAACAGGAGTAAGTTTGTCTGTGGCTATGGACTGCTTGTCCTTGTGGCTTGTTACTATGGGCTTGTGACTATGCCCTTGTGGCTATTGGCTGCTCCAGTACTGACACCAAGGTAATGCATTGGTAACTGTTTCTGCAGCTCTGAGCTTGGGCCCTTCTAGTAAGTTGATCCCCTCCCTCCCGTTTGGTACACTCCCTCCTATGCCTGTACTGCTCCCAGTATTTGTTTTGTTTCCTTACAACTTGAATTGTGCTTGGTGTATTCTCCTCCATGTCCCCGCCCTGCTGTCAGGAGTGTAGGCGGGAGGAGGGGTGAAGTGCATGGACAGCGGCACCTCAGAGTCACCTCCAGGACATCTCCTGCCCTCACGTCTCCTGGTAACAAGTGACAACGACACTGCTTACTACTTACCGCTTCACCGAAGACTGTCCCAAACACGAGTGGAGGGAGGGAGGCAACAACCCCTGAGAGTCTCCTGTGCCATGCTTCCGGGTGCAGCGTGACCCGCCTCCTGCCTGCAGATCCCACTGATCTCTTCTCTATCCACTTACCTGCACTTCATCCTAATACCTTGTGTGACATGTCCGAGCTCAGGAAGAGAGGGGCCGCCGCAGAGGCCGAGCGCGACCACAGCGACCGAGTAAGTGAGCACTGCTTTCTGCCTTCCTAGGCACTGCCTGTCATTGTGTCACCTGTGTGTGCCCGTTTCTATGATGGCACAGTGGCTTTGGCCTTATTCCGTCACTGTGCACCGACTTGACACATAAAGTTTATTCAGAAAAACTAGGGCAAATAAGAAAAACACGGCTGTTGCCCCTAGCAACCAATCAGATTATTTCTATCATTTTAGGAAGCAGCGTGATTGGTTGCTGTAAGGAAATGCTCCATTTTACCTTTCCACTAGTTCTCACAAGTCTCCCTCAATGTTTTCTTAGAGGAAATGAGTGCAGAAATATTAGAGCAACATGGAGTTGTCACAAAGGCAATTTCCTGAATGAAAGGGAGGGCTTTAAAGAAACCTGTACACATTGCTTATGCTCTAGCCACATTTTTGTCCTTTCTTCCATTTATAACAGAAGCCACACTGCTCTTTTGTATTTGTATGGTGCCAAGAACACCTGAAGGAACCCATGGACTTACAGTGGTAGCCTTCAGGTGCTATCATGGTATCACTTTGTTAAATAGAATAGTGCTCCTATTTCTCCTGACATAGCTAACAAAATTTGTCATAGAGGCTTTAAAGGCATATGCGAACAGAGCCTTACAGATTTTTTTTTTGAAAAACAGATACAACATTCTAAGGCGCTGTGACCATTTGGTGATTCTGTTCCCCATTCCGCTTGAAAAATGGGGAGGGAAAAGTTCTGCAAGCAGGACTTTTCTCTCCACATTTTTTGGGCGGAAACCGAAAAAAAAACTCCAAGAATGGAAACCTGAGTGCAGGTGTGAACCTAGCGTAAGTGTAGGACCCACAGCTACAGTAACAATCTGACACTATAAAAGCAGGAGAGACTGCTTATCTTTAGGGTACATTCACACAAATATTTACGGCAGAAATGAATGGGGTTGTCAGCAAGCACATACATTTCTGCAGATCCCATTCAGTATGCAGTTGCAGAATTTCTTTAGCAAATTTTCTTTGAGTTTGAAATTTTGTGCAGCAAATCTACTGAAATCTGGAGCAAATGTACAGTTTGCAAATTTTTAATTTAGAATTAAGTCAGAAGGGAATATGCACAGAAAATTCTTTTCACAACAGATTTTCATGCTGTGGATTTAAAAATGCACAGCTCAACAAAAAATGCACAACAATGTGACTGCAAATATGCACAGAATATTAATAGAATTTCCATCCAGTGTAAACTTACCTTTAGGCTAGGCTCACACACAGGAATACCAGCCCTATGAAATCCAAAGCCGCAGGTTTGCACGTACATTAGCCTCAGATACAATGGGTGCTGGCAAGATCAAGCAGGACGCTTTTTTTTTTCTGTTTGTTGGAAATAATGAGAGGCAGATTCCTCCATGGGAACGGGCCCATAGAGGTGCATCTCTGTATAGCTAGTCTGCAAAGGGGACAGTTTACCTTTCTTGACCTCATTCAGTTCTGTTGTCACAGAAAGGGGGGTACATCACATTGCACAGCTTAGCCCAGTGGTTCCATTTTAAGTATTTGCCAGATCCCTTATTGCAACTGTCAAGATCAGCGCAATCTCTAAATGGCAACTACAGACAGGGCTGTGGAAAAAGTGACCAACATCACTTGAAAATAAAATGATGAATTATTTTAAATTTTATTACATATATGGATATTGTATATTTCATTTAGTGCATAGTTTGTTGCTTACTTTTGTATGAAATCATTCGCTAGCTTTTTTACTTGAATTAGAAGAGCATCACTGTGTCTGTGTGACAGTGTCTGTCAGCCATTTTTTGAAGGATTCGGAGCAGAAGTCAGTCGGAAATACAGAAGTCAGGGTTGGAGTCGTTGCTTTGGCCTACCAGCTCCACAGCTCCGGCTACAGAAGGTGTTTATGTGATTTATCCATTCATAGGTCACCCACACCAATGAGTTATAGTGTAGAGACCAATGGTAAAAGCCTGCGAGCTTCTAGTCTCAGCACTGCAGCAAATTCAGAAATGTGTTTTCCCCATTTCCAATCATATGCTATATTACATAGCATCATTTTGCACCAATATTCTGTGTTGAACAGAATCACTTAAAATCACTTTTAATAAATGTAACATTCAGTCCTTTTGATTAAAGATATAGGGTGCAGTACAGTGCCTGTAAAAACCTGATCACCAGGGCTGAAATTTGTGTCGCCGTGTGACTTGGCAACCAGGTAGACCCTTCTACTGCTTATCCTCCAACTGGGGAACAAGAGGGAGTTTGCTGCTACTACCTGGAAAAAGGAGACACTTCAGGACCGTTGCACCATTCTTGTAAAAATCATCCTTTTACCTCTAAGCAAATGAGCAGAAAAAGATTTAGGGGTATTGATTTCCATCAGCGGGCTTCACTATTTGCTGCTGCTAACAGCTGCTCAGCTCAACCCCCGCTAGTTGACTGACATATCTCTACTCGGCCTCAGTACAACTGTGCATGTCTGATGATAACACTCTACACCCAAAGTCAAGGAAGCTGGCTTCAGACGGGTGCAGTGTGTCATCATCAGATATGCACAGGATGGAGCTGAGCAGCAGTTAGCAGCAGCAGATAGTGAAGCCCATTGATGGAAAGCTACGCCTCTAAAACCCTTTTCTGCTCATTTACATATGGAAAAAAGGACGATTTTTACAAGAATGGAGCAGCGGTCCTCAAAAAGAAATACATCATTGTAAACTGGCTGATAGCCCTACAAGGTACTGTGATTGGTTTATATCTCAATTTTGTGCCGACAGACTCCCTTTTAAGGCTGCTGCTAGTACTTTGGAAAGGTGTCCATTTTTGGTATTGGCATTGGGCCTGCCTTTACTACTAATGGGGGGAAAATGGAAAACTCTGCTGTACCTACCTGAGGGATTCGGAAAGGACCTTGTTGCTATTACTACTACTGGGGCATAATGAGGGAAAGTGTAGCTTCTCATACTGCTGTAAGGTGTTTGGAATGGTTAACACACCCTGGTTGCTGATAGTTGTGAATTCTCAAAACTCTAGCTTAAAGAGGACCTTTCAGTCCTCAGAGATGTGCGGTATTACATACTGCTAGAAAACCGACAGTGCGCTGATTTCCACTGTCAGAAAGGCGGACCTTACAGTCTAGCGTCATCGCTGGGATGTGAGGAACACCCCCCTTGACAGTACTCTTCCATAGCTTTGTAATGTCAGAGGGGGTGTTCCTCACACCATCCTCTATTAACTTGCATTGCACACAGCACTATGCATTTGATAGTTTTCCTTGCACTGGACAGTTTAATTCAGTGGAGGCCAGGATGGATGGATAGGCTGGTCCCATGACCTTCCATTGTTGACCATGATGGAACCTGAGCACTGTAAAGTCAGATGACTGTACTGCACTAGTAACGGGGAAGGGGGGTGGGTTGTCAATTCACATACCAGGGCAGCAGTGCAGAGAAGATATTAGTAAGTATTATTATTATTATTATTATTAAAAAGGCTATAGTGCAGTTTAGAGCACATTTAGAAGGTTATTAACAAAACTGCCTACCCCTTTAATCATGCTAAACAGCTGTTCGCCCCTGATTCCACCATAAGTTTGTTCACTCAGCTTGGCCAAACATGGAACAAATTTGTATTTCCAACTTAGGCCGATCCTTGTTTCCCCAACAAGTGCAGTCTGCTGCATATTAGATTTTACATTAGATAGGTCGGTCAATGTCTTACTTCAAGTTTTGTGTAATGTGTATGGCAGAGGTAGTCAACTACCTAAATTTCCACTGACTTATGTCATCTATCAGGTGAAAATCCAAACTTAACAGTAGATAAACGTGTCCACGTGTGTTTACATGTTAACCCCACCCAGTCCTGCCTGTCACCAGTTTGACCCCAATCAGTCCCTTCTGTGTCCCTATACAGCAACAGTTCTCTCCTCTGTGTAACATACAGTGATGAAGCCTACTTAGTGCCACCGTACAGTATAATTTCTCCTTCGTGCCCCCACATGGTATTATGTTTCTTCTCTCACAGTGCATAATGCACCATTAGCACACCTCACACAGTATAATGCTCCCTTAATGGCCTCTACAAAGAAAAATGCCCCATCGGTACCCCCACACATAATATAATGCCTCTAAGTGCCCTAACAAAGTATTATGCCCCATTAGTACCCCCACACAACACAATGCCCCATAGTTCCCCCTTTACAAACAGGGGAGGTGTAGGGGACCCGTGGTATATTCCTTTCTTGCTCCTGCATAGTGACAGTGATAGGGAAAAAGACTGATCTCTTGACCACCAGTTGTCCCTGCTTTCGACACAGCAGTGTAGCTATGCTACAGAACTACATGTCTAGATTTCTTGCTGCCATTGCTGTGGTACATCATTGCAAAAGGGACAGCAACTGGGAGATCAAGGAGGCAAAGATGCAGACCTTGGCCTTCCAGTTGAGTATCCCTGGTGTACTTTGTCTTTTCCCTATAGGAGTGAGAGAGATCTACTGGATTCCTGTGCTTCACTGTCTCTGTTTTGAAAAGGGTTCTTTATAGTGCACAGGACTGTGGACTTGGTCAAACCACCGACTCTCACTCCTCTATTTTTCTACAGTCCAACTCCTTCATAAATAGCGGACAGCTATGGTCAGACAGTGGCAGCCATGGTCAGACAAGCACAGTACAGTTCTTCTCAGTCACATAAAAATAGTGATTGACTTCATATAAGTAAACATGTAACATGCTATGCATCTAGTTAATTATACAGTATTAAGAATTGTGTAATCTAATTTAAAATAATCATTTTATTTTGAAGACGGAGTTGGTAACTTTTTTAACTCTGACTCCACAGTCGTGCACACGATGCACTAGAAAAACAAAATGGAGACAACTTCATCTGATGTCTGAATGAGCAGCTCATCTCAAAACATGTAGACACCACTATAATATATGTAGCACTGCATTGCAGAAAGATGCTACCAGACAGACAATAAATACGGTCATACAGTGCCTCTTGACTAGCGATACTTCACCGTAATGGAATATGCTGATTCATAGTCATTTTAATAATTGTTTGCAATTATTGCATTAGTAGTGGCTTACATATAGCCCTTTACTCCATCCAGGTCCTGAGCATTACTTTTAATGTTTCATGTTCCCCATTTAGATGTGTCCAAACTTACCTTAGTGAGAATTTGGTTAGATGCTCCAATTTTTCATTAAACTAGCTCAATACAATATTGCCATTCCTGGTGAAATGTGGATGGAATGTTTCATTAAAGGGGTTGTTCAGGAATTGGACACACTCCTGAGATGCCCAGGATGGGTGTACAGAAAACCCACAAAAATAGTCTCTTGTCTCCGGCGCTCCGCTATTTGCCATGCAGTCTGTTCGGTCACGCCCTGTGCCTCAGATTCTGGGAGCCCGACACCAATCAGTGGCCTCAGCAGTCGCAGGAAAGGAAGCTGGGAGTGAAGTCATTGATCCCTCTACAACGATCTCTGGGGGCACCTGTTGATTTTATGTGGCACAGGGCTTCCGGGCACTGAGGCACAGTACGTGACTGAACAGACTGCAGTGACAGACGATGAAGTGGCAGGGAAAGGTGAGTATTTTATTTATTTATTTTTTGAATTTGACTAATTCCTGGACAACCCCTTTAGATGGGGGCTCCACGTTGTGAAAACGCCACGGCAAAAAACACTGCTTTTTACATTACCTATAAAGTGGATGGGATTCTGGCTAATCCCTTCCACACATTGCAGAAAAAAATCTGCAGCGGAAATCCTGTGATTTTCAAAAATGCAAGCATGTCAATTACACCTACGGAAACACTGGCGTATTCAGTATAGGTATAATAGAGGCAGAAAGTCCACAGAGGAAAACTTGGGGGACTTTCTCTGAAAAACGCTGAAAAAAAAGCATTGTATTTCCGCCGCAGTCTTTTTCAACGTGTTTTTCAGCTGGTGCTCGCTATGTGGGGCCTTAGCCTAAAGGTGATATTCAAAAATACCTATAGAGTTACTAGGTTTCTTTTTTTGTAATTTGTATAAAATATAAAAATGGCTAAATATAATGAAATGTATGGAAACCTGTTACTTTGTGTAGTAATAAGGGAGATTACTACTTTGTTCATTTCCTGAGGGCTTTGTGCCCATCTTGATAGAAGAACATTGTAAAATGTTTTATGCTTGATTAAAAAGAATCTGTCAGCAGTCAATTTTTTTTATAAAGTTAATCCCAGCACCTTGTAGAGGTGATTCTACAGTTTTCTAATATGCTGCTGTTATATAGCTTTGGAGCCCCATTTTTATTTCATGTTATGCAGATGAGGGGATAGTGCCTTACCTAGGAATTTAGAAGCAAGACACACCACCAAAGTAAGTTCCCCTCATTTGCATATGAATAAAACTGTGATTTACATAAAAAATGGGCTTCAAAGCTGAATAACAGAGGCATATTTGGAAACTGTAGAATTCCCTCTACAGGGTACTGGTATTAGGTTTATGACAAATTTATTGATGACAGACTCACTTTAATGTTACCTTGCAGTATACTTTGATTGTCCGTTTATTTCTGAACCATACATTGCACACGGTCCTGTGCAGGAGGCCTTAAGCTGTCACTTTGCACAGGGACCAGAACACTTAAATAGTCACTAACTTTTCAGACAACTTAGTCTCATTTCATGGAGCTTCTGGACCAAAATGCAATTGACTTTAATAAAAAATGTTGCTGCCACTAAGTGTCTCCCTTCTAGCTAATTGACATTTCACTCTGTGTTGCTAGGCTAGATTTGTCTCCATAGGTGTAGGACACATCTGAGTGAGTGGAAGGGGGAGGGGATTCTCTCTCTTCACACAGTGAATGCAGACGGGAGGGCCTGATTGTTATCGCAGACCTTGCTGACTGTGCTCATAGATTGCTCTTTTCCCGTGTCATGCTTGCATGGTAGATGCAAGAGTGTTGTGGGTACCTGCATGTATCTGCCCTATATTTGCAGTTCAGTGTTCCTAGATCTTCTATGTTATGGTCACTTGAGCTTTTCTCAGCTATTTGTTTGCTCTTGTACAGTTACTCCTGGCAAACAAAACAAACTAGTTATAATGAGTAGAGTAGGGAGCAGACTGCTCCTTATTGTACACACCCACAACCTCAAATGCAAAATGAGTTGAGGCCATAATATGATTGTTAGCAGCAGAAAAACTTATAGGCTTATAAGGCATAGAACAGACTTCCCAGCAAGACCCTACAGATATTTCAACTTTTCATGAAAATTCAGGTACCCTTTTAAACGTTTTTTTCCAGGAAAACAAGTTATTTCCTATCTGTAGGATAGGGGATAACTTGCAGATCAGTGGGGGTCTGACTGTTCAGACCCCCACTGATCAGGAGAGGGGGGAGTTTAATTTCCTGTTCTGAATGGAGTGGTGGTGGGCAGTACATGCACTCTTTATTTGTTTCATTTTCTTCTCCTCTGCTCTATTAATGATAGGTTCACACCGACGTTCGGGTTTCTGTTCGGGGACCCCCGTAGACTAATAGACTATAATGGGGTTTGCCCGGTTTCCGCCCAAATAGGGGCGGAAAAATGCGGAGAGAAAAGTCCTGCTTGTGGGACTTTTCTCGCCGCATTTTTAAAGTGGAATGGGGAACGGAATCCCCGAGCGCATTCAGGACGCAGGTGTGAACCTAGCCATAGTGATATGCTTTACAGCATAGTCATGGCCATAGGGAGCAATAGATTGGACCCGACTCACTGATGTCTATGGGAAGGTTTTCTAGAAATGCTCTGTGCAGGGAGGGGTAGTAGATAAGCTTTGACATCATCTGTTGTTTGTCAGTAGTAGATGCTATAATGGATCAGTGGTGTTTTCTATAGAGGTGTTATCTTATTCTATAGGTGCAATACTGTCTGTGATGTAAATGAGGTGACTGCTACAAAGAAAACCAATACAGAATTAGTAAGTGTCAGGCTATTATTAGGCATAGTAGCTAGAGTATAATTGCAGGATTTAAGACTTTAAAGAGGTTGTCCAGGCTAAGATTTTATTTTTTAATTAGGTCAGGGGAGTTGGAAAAAAAAACCATACTATCCTGTCCCCGGTGTCCTCCCAGTGCGGGCCGGTCCTACTGCTTGGCTATCTTTTGTGGAAGTTCTCGCCAGCTGTGACATCCCGGGTCCCTTCCGATGATTGGCCTCAGCGGTCACGTGACCCCTGGCCTAATTAAAAACTAAAATTTTAGCCTGGACAACCCCTTTAAGTATAGATAGTGATATGGAAAATCATTTAATTAACAAATTACTTACTTTATTAACAAATTTTGGCTCCTTACTCTGAAATCCTGCAATTCTTTATTCTTTCCTTTGCTTCTCTGTTGAGAGCTGTGTGGTATAAGGGCTTGTGTATGTAAAGCAGGGAAAATAAGGGTGTTGTGGTCACTTCAGACTGTTGATAAAACTTAGAAGCATGCTTCTGGTGTTGTATGAAAGAGGGGATTCTGTTCTACCTGTATTATTTCCAGAGCTATCACTTGTTTAAAACACAGTCGGGATTGGGATATTTAAATTCATCAGATCGACGTTGTGATATGTTGATGAACAAATCATGATGCACTCATTGAGTGCTGTATACACAGTGATTGGGAAGGCAAGGAAGTTAATAAACCTTCCCTGCCTTCTCTCTGACAGCTCCTACTACGTCCTTGCAGAACAAGGCAACCACCTTCCGGACGTATATACCCAATGGGTGGTCCGGAAGTGGTTAATCATAATCGAGGTAAAATCCCTAATTAATCGCGATTTTGATTTGTCATAATCGTCTAGCCTACCCATGAGTCAACGTAAAATTGTTATCTGTCATTGTTTATGGCACTTTACAGAGATACCATGATTTTACCTTGTTGCCATGAAGTGTTTGTAATTGGGTGGGGTGGGAGAAGACAGATCATTTTACTGCAACAGATTACTATCTGTTGGTAATCCATTTGTGTCCGTCTTCCATATACCCAAATGTTCTAAAAAAGTTTTAATCAGTTTTTATGATCTTTCAACGCATCACAGAAACTGATTAGGTGTGGAGACACCAACGGAGATGAACCCAGCCCTAGTGTTATCCAAAATGAGCATATATGTAAATTATTTATTCTCAACTGAGTCTCCAAAATGCAGATTACTCTGATATAGTGTAACTCTGAATCCTGGCCTATCCACTGTACTATTTCTACCCTTCACAATCACAATTGAAAGGATAACTTTGATATTACAGGCTTGTGAGTGATAGGTTAGTAAATGAGTGTGAACGGTCAGGTCCTGCTGCTCGGCTGTCTTCTTTTGCTGGAAGTCCTCACTGGCTGTGACATCCCGTGTCCCTTTCCTTAGGCCACTGATTGGCCTCAGTGATCGCATGCAGCGGGGACTTCCGCCGGAAGAAAACATGGGAGCCACAAGACCAGACCATGCTGGGAGACACCGGAGCAGCGGGGACAGGCGAGTATCTTTATTTTTTGTTTGTTTTTTTTTTTCACCTTCCCCATCCTAAAATAAAAAATAATATTCTGGACAACCCCTTTAGGCTTTGCTTTGGATAGGATTGGATAGGACTTTGCACTCACCTCTGCATCTGCAAAGCAGGTCTACTTCGCCACACTCATATCTGCCCTATCCTGCAACCCCAAACAAGCCCCAAAACTCCCTTCTCCATCCTCCTGTGCTCCCTCCCACATCACTTATATCAGCTGATGACTTTGCCTCTTATTTCAAAAGCAAAATTGACACCATCAGAGACAGTCTCACACTACACCCACAACAACCACTCTACCCAACTGCTCGGTGCTCTTCATCTTTAATCTGTTTCTCCACCGTCACTGATGAAAAGCTCTCCACCCTTATATCTAAATCCCACCTCACCTCCTGTGCGCCCGACCCGATCCAGTCACATCTCATCCCCAACCTGACTGAAGTCTTTACTCCTGCCCTAACACATGTCTTCAACTGATCCCTAACCAGAGGATCCTTTCCTTCCGCCTTCAAACATGCTACCGTCACACCTATACTTAAGAAACCATCCCTCGACCTGTTCTCTACAGCCAACTGTCGCCCCATCTCACTGCTTCCGTATGCCTCTAAATTGCTTGAACAACACGTCCACTCCCAACTATCCTCCTATCTCTCGTCCAACTTAGTCTTTGACAGACCACAGTCAGGCTTCAGACCCCATCACTCCACAGAAACTGCCCTAACCAAAGTCACAAACGTCCTACTAACTGCCAAAACCAAGCGTCACTATTCTGTCCTCCTTCTCTTTGACCTCTCTTCTGCCTTTGACACAGTCGACCATTCCCTCTTGTTAGAAACGCTCTCATCCCTTAGTATCACAGACCTGGCCCTTTCCTGGATCTCCTCATACCTCAACAACTGCACATTCAGCGTCTCTCCCACTCGCACACCACCTCCTCACCACGCCCTCTTTCTGTCGGTGTCCCCCAAGGCTCCGTCCTCTCCTGTTCTCCATCTACACCCTCGGCCTTGGCCAACTCATAGAATCTCATGGTTTTCAATACCATTGCTATGCTGACGACGCTCAAATATATCTCTCTGGACCAGACATTACCTCTCTGCTGTCCAGAGTCCGAGAATGTCTAGCAGCCGTAGCCTCCTTTCTCTCCTCCCGCTTTCTCAAACTCAACATGGAGAAAACAGAGTTCATCATCTTCACCCCACCTCGCACGGCCCTCTACCTGACCCATCTATCAAAATTAATGGAACCACACTTACCCCAGTCCCACAGGTCCGTTGCCTTGGGATAACCTTGGATTCTGACCTATCCTTCAAGTCGCACATCCAAACCCTGAACACCTCCTGCTGCCTCCAACTCAAGAACATCCATCGATTCCTCTCCTTCCTCACCCCTAAAACTACAAAGATGCTAGTCCATGCCCTCATAATCTCCCGCCTAGACTACTGTAACACCCTTCTCCATGGCTTCCCAGCTAACACTCTCGCCCCCCTCCAGTCTACCTTTAAGCTGTGCTGCTCGCTTAATACACCTCTCCCCCCGTTCTTCATCAGCCGCTCCCCTCTGCCAATCCCTTGACTGGCTACCCGTTGCCCAGTGAATAGAGTTAAAAATGCTAACGCTGACATACAAAGCCATCCACAACCTGTCCCCTCCATATATCTCCGACCTAATCTCCCGCTACCTGCCCGCGAGCAACCTCCGATCCTCTAAAGACCTCCTACTCTGCTCTGTTCTTACCCGCTCTTCACACAACCATCCCAAGACTTCTCCCGTGTATCCCCCATACTCTGGAACTCATTACCAGGACATATAAGACTGTCTCCCACAGTCACAAGCTTCAAGAAGGCCCTAAAGACTCACCTATTCAGGAAGGCCTACAACCTCCAATAACGCTGTGCCAGTTGGTCACTGTTAGTATTATCTGTTTTGTATATTTTGTGTACTGTATGTAAACCACCATGGAATTAATGGTGCTATATAAATAAATAATAATAATAATAATAATAATAATAATAATAGGTGTCTGCTTGCTTCAGTGTATACCTCATCTGACTTCACCAGATTGGAGACTAGGCAAGGCAGCTGGGAAATTAATTGAAATCGAAAGTCAGCTCCATTATTTGTTATGAACTTGCTCACATCGATTATTCCAGTTTTGTAATTTTGCATCCATGCCATGCTCTCACACTATCTGGTCAGGGTTACTGATATGTGAATAACCAAAACTAAAATTAATTGGCATGGCATGGTATATAAATAGGGGGAGTGTCCTAAAATAATTGTTTATTAATTATAATCGAGGTAAAATGTTCAATTAATTGTGACTTTGATTTGAGTCATAGTCGTCCAACCCTACCTGTGGATAATGATTTTCATGTCTTTGCCCACTTTTACGTTGCTGGTTACACTATCAGACTATCTGAAATAGCTTTGCATGCTTCCAGACAAAAAAAACAGAGAACTGTTCATCTAAGCTGCTGCTGTCTATGTGTACTCTAACTATATATAGCCTGAATAGTGGAGGGTGGTGGGAAACCCAGAAAGGCATTTATATACAGATGTGCTATTCATATGGAATGAGTCAACCTGTTTGTAACTAAACATGTACCAAGTTTCATGTCATTGTGAGTGGCTGATGCTCAGATTTCTAAGCTACACTTGATGTGTTATTTTTCTGATAGTGGATTGTGTGCACCTGAGGTTACTTTAGCTATTATGGGCTTACTGCAGTTCTGTTTTGTCGGGTGTATTTCACTCTCAGGTTTCCAGGTGCAGTTGTATGGCAAAACTAGGTGTGGATCATAAAGGGGTTGAGAGTATTATTTATTAATTTTTTTTTTTTTAAATACTCCATTCGAGATTTTCGCTGTTACAAGAGCTCAATTATGCTGGGAAAAGCAGTGCAATAAAACATCACTTGTTTGCAAAAGTGACAAGGTACAGCAAGATGGAAGCTCTAAATCCAGTTATTACACAATGAACTATGCTAAGGTACAACCCAGAGATCACCTACTCAGTACCTATGGGCAGGAAACCTGTTTCCTGGAAGCTACAAAATTTCCAGACTACTATGAGAATGACTTAGCTATTGTGTACCCTACCATTCTGGATCAATCAGATGTTAAAATCACCCGCCTGATTCCTAATATTGTGTAGGTCCTGGTAAAAGCAATACTGCTCTGACCCATTCTAGGCATGGATTTCACAAGATCTCTGAAAAAGTCCTGTTACAAGGTGCGGTCTCCATGGATGGACTTGTTTTTCCAGCAACAGATACTCGATTAGATTGAGATCTGGAAAATCTTGAAGCTGTGTCATCACCTTGAACACTTTTTCATGTTCCTCAAAGTGGCACTTTATTTACCCTCTCGATTGTGACCATGGCATCTCAATTTTTAATGAAAACTTAGGTGCCCTTTAAATAAATAATGACATTGTGTAACACCTTCTAAGTCCAGGGCCCCAGTACCTGAAAAGTGGATGGCAGCCGTTTTCACAGATCCCTCATACATTACATTGTACGGAGGGATCCGTGAAAATGGACAAAATTAGAGCATGACCTATATTTTGATGGTGAGAACAGACTGTCAAAATGTCGGTTATGTGAATAGCCCCCATTCGCAGACATTGAAATTAATGCGGCCTTGTGACAGTATAAATATAAGGTTACTCTATCTTTGTCCGTATTTGGACACACGGACCCAATAGAATAGTTTTTAACAGATGTAAAACAGATTAACATTCATTTCACATTCCTTAGAAACAGATCAGTGGGTTGGGTCAAAAAAGAAAGATCATTGAAATTCTTCTGTTTTCTTTCACTGACAGTTAAAAACTGTTGCAAAACAGGTGACACTCGACCATTGTAAATATAACGGAACAGATCTAAAACGGCCATTTTAAACAGACACGTACATCTGATTTTAACGGCCGTTAGATCTGACAAAAACGTCAGTGTTGTGTGCATAAGGCCTAAGTGTACGCACAACCTAATGCCGAATGAATGAGTCTGGTGTACAGATCCCATATATATCCCATATATATGGTATAAGGGTGCTTTCACACACTGTTTTATTTCAGGTTGTTTTTTTCTCATAATTGCATCAGTTTTAAAAATGCATCCAAACGTTTGCAAATTATTAAGATTGTTAAAAATCCGTTTGCATGTGTTTTTACAAAATAAAAACTGAATTTTTTTTTCTCTATAAACAAGCTAAAGAATCAGTTTTGTTTGTAACTGACTCAATTAAGGCACCAAGATGATGGTAAAAGTGAGGATTGAGATGCTGAGAACAGTTAAAGGGAATCTATCAGGTCAATCTGGGACACTAAACCACCCACAGGTCCTTATAGACCTGGGGTTTAGGGTCCCAGATCGCCCTGTTGTAATGCAATCCGCAGGTGCATTAAAAATAAAAAACCTTTATAATTACCTAGATAAGGGTCCGATCGACGCAGTTTGGTGAGATCGGTCCCGCTTATTCATGAGGCACGCCTCCCTTACAACAGGGTGATTTGGGACACTAAACCCCAGGTCCATATGGACATGTGGGTGGTTTAGTGTCCCACATTGCCATGACAGATCCCCTTTAAGCTACTTTGACGTGACAGTGATTTTTTTTTTTTTTGTCTTTTCAACCTCTTCCAGACCGCCCAAAGACTATATACATCCGAGTAGTCCCTCTCTTGTTCGTGTAGCTGCAGAAACAGGGAGTCGGCTGTGACTACAGCCGGAGCTCCCCTAGAGAAGGCAGGGCCGGTTTATTACTGTCCCTGCCTTCCCGATCGCTGTGTACACAGCACTCAATGAACGCTGTATGTACAGCTATGGGCTCCCCCTCTGACCCGGCAGTCACGTGATCTGCCGGGATCAGAGTCTGTTAGAGCTGCTGGGTCCTACAGGACCCAGATCAGCTCTGTAGTTATGGGCAGAAGGCTCTATTCCTCCTGCAACTGGGGCTATATACTGTATATCAGCCCCAGTTAGAGGAGAAATCAGCCTCCCCCCACCAAAAAAAAATAAAAAAGTGATGACCTTATGGGGACATAAAAAAAGAAAGAAAGAAAGAAGCAGAAAAGTAAAAAATTTCAATGATAGTAAAATCATAAAAAAATTAATTAAATAATATGCCAATAACAAAGACTTATTAAAGGTTATAGCCCCAACCCCGACGACACAATACAAAATAAAAATTACCATAATGGAGAGGAAAAACTATTTTATAAAGTGTTTTAGTAGCACTTTGTGCTATTAAAGGGGTATTCCAACATACATAAACATTTTTAAATTTATAGATAATTAAAAGTTAAACATTTTTGCAAATATAAGTAATTAAACATTTTGCAGAATTTTAAAGATTTTTTTCTAAATATCTTGTGATCACAGTCTTGTTGTCTTGATTGGTTGCCAATGGATACGACCATGAATGCAGAAACTTTCTAAAGTCAGAAAATCAGCAATGATGTCCTTATTGTGGCCGGGATATCTTCTCATACATGTAGTGTCCCTGCCTGATAACCCAGCTACAATAAGAAAATCATGGCTGGGTTTTTGACAAGTCCCAGACCATAGAAAGTTTCTACATTTGTGGTCGTATCCATTGGCAACCGATCAAGGCACTACTAAGATGGTTAGAGAAAATCTTTAAAACGCTACAGAATTTTAAACTACTTATATTTGCAAAAATGTTTAACTTTTAATTACCTACAAATATAGATATGATTATGTTCATGGCAATACCCCTTTAAATAAAAAAAAAAAAAAAAATGAAAAGTGAAAAACAGACATGTTTTCCCTCCTCTTTTGTTTATATTTTCGCGAAAATAAAAAAAATAAATAAAAAACATGCAAAAATAAAAACAACATAAAAATAAAGCCCTATGTGTCACCGAAAAAAGACGCAGAAATTAGTTGAATAATGCATATGATAAAAACTGCACATACAAAATACCCAAAAATGTGTGTGGTCCTGAACCAGAAATTGGTCCGATACTGAAGTGGTTAATGGACGTCACATGGCAGCATTAAATTCAATGTCAGTGAATGGGGGCTATTCACATGATTTGTTTTGACGGTCTGTTGTCATGGATCGTCAAAAT
The DNA here is from genome assembly GCA_947044405.1 of Leptodactylus fallax. Classification (NCBI taxonomy): domain Eukaryota; kingdom Metazoa; phylum Chordata; class Amphibia; order Anura; family Leptodactylidae; genus Leptodactylus; species Leptodactylus fallax. The sequence goes on from CAMRHE010000141.1 coordinate 1,830,699, forward strand.
ATAGGTCATGTCCTATCTTTGGCTGTTTTCATGGATCCTTCCATACACTCAAATCTATGAAAACAGGTGCCCCTTGGTTGCAAGACGGCCGTGAAAAATGGACCGTTTTGCATCTTGGTCATCTAAATGGAATCTTAGGCTCAATAAAAACAGCAAAATCTGCAAAAAAAAGCTGCTTTTCTGCAATGTTGGGCCTTAGGGTTTTTTTTTATTTTCTGGTTTTGGACTTTGTACCTCTTGGAAAGTGCTGAATGGGAGTGATAGATATGTACTCATAGGTTGCCTGTGATGCTTCTGCTCCCAGCCACACATGGGTAGGGGATACAGCCCACATTTGGGGATCATGTGATAATTGAGTGTGGTTCGGGGGAGGGGGGGGGGATTCTGACTTTATTTTCATTCTAAAATTGAGGGAAGAAAATGGATTGAAAAGTTTGCCATTCATATCCATCCATTCCTATAGTTTGCATTGCAGTTTCAGACAGCTTGTGATGGAAATGAAAGGATGCAGTTTCTTTGTTGTGTAGAAAAGTGCAGAGCGTGGTGCTACACACTCCAGTAAAATAAACCACATTGAGAAGAATTATAAAATCATACACTGGCTATCATGAAAATTCATGCAAAAAAGTATGCATCTGGTAAATGCATACATCTGGAAACCATTTTTCATTTTTAGATGTTTGTGTTTAAACGGTTTTATTCTTATTTGGTCTTATTCTAAGGTGCTGTTCATACTACATTTTTGTCATCCATTTAATGCATCAGTTTTATGGATACTAAAAGCAAATGCAAACTGATGGCCATTCACATACATAGAGTCATTCTGTCCGCGTAGTTTTGTAGGAAAGAGAAGTGGGACATATTACACTTGTATGTAAACTGCTCCCATTTTACTTAACATTGACTCTATGTAAGTGTGCATCTATTTTGCTCTGTTTTTAGCATCCCTAAAACTGATGTGTTAAATAGACGACAAAAATGTGGTTTGCACGGTACTTAATCCTGTATCTACGCCATTCAGCTGACAGTAGTATAGTGTCTTTTTTGGTTATCAGGCTAATGTAAATGAGGTGCTTCTGCACAAGATCATATTCAGTGTCCTTTGTATCTTCTAAACCCGTCTATGTCCATTCATCTGATGTCTTTATTCCTTCTATAAACTTGATAACAAAGTGGACTAGATCTCAAAACTCCAAGTACATGAAAATGTGTCTTTATGTTCTTTTAGTAGTGCAATAGGCTATGCATATAAGGTATCAGAAGATCAGGTACTTTTGAAGACCTTTGCACTATACATTCCCAGGCCACATGTTGTCCACCTCTTACCTGATGATAAGAGATGCTGGGTAGCTACGGTAGGAGACACAGTCATCCACAGTCAGTGAATGGTATATAAAGCTGCATAGTTGGGGGAGAATGAAACCATTACAATCCATTACAGGATGACAATGTTCTCTGGCAAGGGGGTGGAATAAAGATGATACCATGTATGATGACTACTCATGGTCATTATTTTTTATTTTATTTTGGGGAACTTTTTGGAATGCTAAACAGTATTTTCTCATTGTTGTATGATACATTGCTGCTGTTTTTGAATTATTTTATTCTAAAGAAAAGAGCAAAGAATATCCAGCGTATTATGCTGTCATATACAAGTTACAGGTGACATTTAATAGCTGCTAAAGCTGACTGGTGAACACTCCTAACAGAGGAGTCTTGTTGGAGCACATGGCATTGTGCCCTAGGTAAATAAAGGAGTGGAAACCTGGACTAAGTAATCCACCTTAGCTCCCTGTATCACTCAGTATCTCTGTCAAGTCAGTGCTCCTGTCTCACACTGGACTTTAGATCCAATGCCAATAAACGTTTTGTCTGTGGAGGATTAACGCTTTCTATGGGATCTCTGCCGTCACCTGTTGGCTGTTAACATGAGCCATCCGATACTACAGCTACAGTTATAGATTATGAAATCAGCTTCATTAACAATATTACATACATTTTTTGCTGTGGTTGTGCAGCACTTTCTGTACATCGCAGCATAATCTACAAGTACTTTTTAAGTAAAAAGAAGAAAAAAAACCTGTTAGATATGAGAAGCCTGTGACTCCTGCTTGTTAGTGGTGATGGATTAGGGCTGTGGGCAGAGTACTCTGAACTTTCATAACCTTCTGAGAATCTGTGACATCATGTGAACCATGTGGTTGAAGTGATAGGTTTTACTTCTCTAGTGACATAGGTCAACTGAGTTTATATTAGGAGTATAAAGGATATATTTCTGAAATTGTTGATGTTTTCATGGGTCTATCAGAGAACAAATTATTTTTTAGAGGGATCCTTATAATTATGATTGTAATAATCCAAAAGTAAAGACACAAAGAAAACTGAGCTTCTGAAGTATAGGACAAAATATTTAAAACTGCTCATAATAAGACCCCAACATTTATAGTGTGCCTAGAGCTTAACACCCCCTCTATTTGCTTGCAGATCTTGTCAGTGGCAGCTGCCCATCTATAAGTAGTTCCTACCAATATTATCAGGACCAGGGCTATCAATCAGAGTTGTGAAGTCAGAAAAAAGTTACCGACTACGACTCTGTTTTTAAAAATAAATGATGAAAAGTTTTTAATTATATCATACAATTTCTGATATTGTATAATTAATTTGATGCAGAGCTGCATAAGTTGCATATTTTACTTTTTATAGGAAGCTTCTATCTGACAATAACTATGATGTTCTAAAACATGCCAATGGGTATTAACTTTTAGGGTTTATTTATACTCCGCAGTAGTCATATTGCCCTGTTTGCCATGTTTTTCGTCGCGGCCAAAACGCTGCATTTTTGCAACGTGAGGTCCCGGCTTAAAGATGTATGGCAAATACTCTAAAAGATCCACTACAAAATCAGCAATATCATGGAGATTTTGATTTGGATTTGTTACGGATTTTGCTCAGAATTTGGAGCAAAACTCGTGGCAAAAGATTTGTCTATGTGGACGCATCCTTTCTGTCCTTATTGTACTATTGTATTATTTTGAGTGTGAGTGTGAGTGTGTGTGTGTTTAATTCAGTTCAGTTGTAAAGAGGACCTTTCATTACTTACACCAACCCCAACTCTTTGAATCCTTTTAATAGGTGCCTCTCTACTGATTCCAGCACAGTTCGTACTTTTTCTTTAGCCCGTACTGTTCCCTAGCAATAAGTGCAGTTGTTTTCTGTTTGAGATTTGCTAAATAGGCTCTTTATTGTCACATGGGTGGGCAGTAGGAGTGCCTGACAGTAGAGAGGCTAATTGGCATGTCAGGCAACATAACTAACTGCTCTGATTGCTCCGGAATGGTGTGGACTAGAGAAAAAATTACAGCTGCGGCTCAGAAACAGCAGAGTGGCACCTATTAAAGGATGTAAAGAACTGTGGTGGGGAAAAGTTTTCTTTAAAAGTCCTAGTTTGTAAACACTTGTGGCATTTGGTTTTAACCCTTTCCCTACAGCAACAGCTGATGTCATTTGGTGGATGTGCAGGAAATTTGGTGACCCAGTGGCAATGCTGCGATCAGTGCCCCAACTGTTTGCAGGCATTAATTCTCCTGATGTCTCAGTCAAAGCTGACCAAGGCACCATTTTGACTTTGGTGCATTGTCACCGCCATTTTGGTGTGGATCGTCACCCCCGGAATGAGATTCAGGCGTCAGCGATCCATTAACATGACAGCCGGGAGCCTATTGAAAGCTTCCAGGCTTGTCATTAACTGACTTCTATTACAGGCTGCCTAGTGCATAGAGCTGAACCACTGCTTTTTTCAGTTTCACAGTACATCATACGGAATATTAAATAGTATCATTGCAAAGTACAATTTGTCATGCAAAAATTAAAGGGAATCTGTCAGGTCAATCTGGGACACTAAACCACCCACAGTTCCTTATAGACCTGGGGTTTAATGTCCCAAATCACCCTGTTGTAATGCAATCCACAGGCGCATTAAAAATAAAAAACCTTTATACTTACCTAGACAAGGGTCCGATCGACGCTGTTTGGCGAGAACAGTCCGGCTTATTCATGAGATTCTTCGTTGGCCTGCCTCCCTGCGCCTGCGCTGTTCTTCAGTGAAGCCAAAGATGGACACCCCGGCTTCACTACGTAATTGTGGGGCATGCGCACTGAAGCCGAGGTGTAATCCTCTGGCTTCATTGAAGAACTGCGCAGGGAGTACAGCAGCCGTGTGAGTATAAAGCTTTTTTATTTTTAATGCGGCCATGGATTGCGTTATAACAGGGTGATTTGGGACACTAAACCCCAGGTCCATATAGACGTGTGGGTGGTTTAGTGTCCCAAATTGCCCTGACAGATTCCCTTTAAGTGCACATACACCTCTGTGAATGGAAAAATAAAAACATTATGGCTTTAGGAAGGAGAGGAGTAGAAAACAAAAATCAAAAAATGGCTGTGGCGGGAAGGGGTTAAAAATAAGCATATGGATAAAAAACATATATCAAATTTAAAATGTCATTTTATTAACCCGTGCAGTCCCATATTTAATGCAGACAGTATACAGTGGGGAAAAAAAAGTATTTAGTCAGCCACCAATTGTGCAAGTTCTCCCACTTAAAAAGATGAGAGAGGCCTGTAATTGACATCATAGGTAGACCTAATTTATGAGAGACAATGAGAAAACATATCTAGAAAATCACATTGTCTGATTTTTAAAGAATTGGTTTGCAAATTATGGTGGAAAATAAGTATTTGGTCAATAACAAAAGTTCATCTCAATACTTTGTTATATATCCTTTGTTGGCAATGACAGAGGTCAAACGTTTTCTGTAAGTCTTCACAAGGTTGGCACACACTGTTGCTGGTATGTTGGCCCATTCCTCCATGCAGATCTCTAGAGCAGTGATGTTTTGAGGCTGTCGTTGGGCAACACGGACTTTCAACTCCCTCCAAAGGTTTTCTATGGGGTTGAGATCTGGAGACTGGCTAGGCCACTCCAGGACCTTGAAATGCTTCTTACGAAGCCACTCCTTCGTTGCCCTGGCGGTGTGCTTGGGATCATTGTCATGCTGAAAGACCCAGCCACGTTTCATCTTCAATGCCCTTACTTGATGGGAGGAGGTTTGCACTCAAAATCTCCCGATACATGGCCCCATTCATTCTTTCATGTACAGTACAGACCAAAAGTTTGGACACACCTTCTCATTCCAAGAGTTTTCTGTATTTTCATGACTATAAAAATTGTAGATTCACACTGAAGGCATCAAAACTATGAATTAACACATGTGGAATTAACAAAAAAGTGTGAAACAACTGAAAATATGTCTTATATTCTAGGTTCTTCAAAGTAGCCACCTTTTGCTTGGATTACTGCTTTGCACACTCTTGGCATTCTCTTGATGAGCTTCAAGAGGTAGTCACCTGAAATGGTTCTCACTTCACAGGTGTGCCCTGTCAGGTTTAATAAGTGGGATTTCTTGCCTTATAAATGGTGTTGGGACCATCAGTTGTGTTGTTCAGAAGTCAGGTGGATACACAGCTGATAGTCCTACTGAATGGAGTGTTAGAATTTGTATTATGGCAAGAAAAAAGCAGCTAAGTAAAGAAAAATGATTGACCATCATTACTTAAGAAATTACTTTACTTAATTACCTTTCTTAAATTACTTTAAGAAATGAAGGTCAGTCAGTCCAAAAAATGGGGAAAACTTTGAAAGTGTCCCCAAGTGCAGTGGCCAAAACCATCAAGCGCTACAAAGAAACTGGCTCACATGAGGACCGCCCCCAGGAAAGGAAGACCAAGAGTCACCTCTGCTGCGGAGGATAAGTTCATCCCAGTCACCAGCCTCAGAAATCGCAGGATAACAGCAGCTCAGATTAGAGACCAGGTCAATGCCACACAGAGTTCTAGCAGCAGACACATCTCTACAACAACTGTTAAGAGGAGACTGTGTGCAGCAGGCCTTCATGGTAAAATAGCTGCTAGGAAACCACTACTAAGGACAGGCAACAAGCAGAAGAGACTTGTTTGGGCTAAAGAACACAAGGAATGGACATTAGACCTGTGGAAATCTGTTCTTTGGTCTGATGAGTCCAAATTTGAGATCTTTGGTTCCAACCACCGTGTCTTTGTGCGACGCAGAAAAGGTGAACGAATGGACTCTACATGCCTGGTTCCCACCGTAAAGCATGGAGGAGGAGGTGTGATGGTGTGGGGGTGCTTTGCTGGTGACACTGTTGGGGATTTATTCAAAATTGAAGGAATACTGAACCAGCATGGTTACCACAGCATCTTGCAGTGGCATGCTATTCCATCCGGTTTGCGTTTAGTTGGACCATCATTTATTTTTCAACAGGACAGTGACCCCAAACACACCTCCAGACTGTGTAAAGGCTATTTGACCAAGAAGGAGAGTGATGGGGTGCTACGCCAGATGACCTGGCCTCCACAGTCACCAGACCTGAACCCAATCGAGATGATTTGGGGTGAGCTGGACCGCAGAGTGAAGGCAAAAGGGCCAACAAGTGCTAAGCATCTCTGGGAACTCCTTCAAGACTGTTGGAGGACCATTTCAGGTGACTACCTCTTGAAGCTCATCAAGAGAATGCCAAGAGTGTGCAAAGCAGTAATCAAAGCAAAAGGTGGCTACTTTGAAGAATCTAGAATATAAGACATATTTTCAGTTGTTTCACACTTTTTTGTTACGTATATAATTCCACATGTGTTAATTCATAGTTTTGATGCCTTCAGTGTGAATCTACAATTTTTATAGTCATGAAAATACAGAAAACTCTTGGAATGAGAAGGTGTGTCCAAACTTTTGGTCTGTACTGTACACGGATCAGTCGTCCTGGTCCCTTTGCAGAGAAACAGCCCCAAAGTATAATGTTGCCACCCCCATGCTTCACAGAAGATATGGTGTTCTTTGGATACAACTCAGCATTCACTCTCCTCCAAACACGACGAGTTGTGTCTCTACCAAACAGTTCTACTTTGGTTTCATCTGACCATATGACATTCTCTCAATACTCTTCTGGAACATCCAAATGCTCTCTAGCAAACTTCAGACGGGCCCGGATATGTACTAGTTTAAGCAGGGGGACACGTCTGGCACTGCAGGATCTGAGTCCTTGGCGGTGTAGTGTGTTACTGACGGTAGCCTTTGTTACATTAGTCCCAGCTTTCTGCAGGTCATTCACTAGGTCCCCCTGTGTGGTTCTGGGACTTTTGCTCACCGTTCTTGTGATCATTTTGACCCCACGAGGTGAGATTCTGCGCGGAGCCCCTGATCGAGGGAGATTATCAGTGGTCTTGTATGTCTTCCATTTTCTAATTATTGCTCCCACAGTTGATTTCTTCACACCAAGCTGCTTGCCTATTGCAGATTCAGTCTTCCCAGCCTGGTGCAGGTCTACAATTTTGTTTCTGGTGTCCTTCCACAGCTCTTTGGTCTTCACCATAGTGAAGTTTGGAGTGTGACTGTTTGAGGTTGTGGACAGGTGTCTTTTATACTGATAACAATTCCAAACAGGTGCCATTACTACAGGTAATGAATGGAGGACAGAGAAGCCTCTTAAAGAAGAAGTTACAGGTCTGTGAGAGCCAGAAATCTTGCTTGTTTGTAGGTGACCAAATACTTATTTTCCACCATAATTTGCAAATAAATTCTTAAAAAAATCAGACAATGTGATTTTCTGGATTTGTTTTCTCATTTTGTCTCTCATAGTTGAGGTCTACCTATGATGTCAATTACAGGCCTCTCATCTTTTTAAGTGGGAGAACTTGCACAATTGGTGGCTGACTAAATACTTTTTTTCCCCACTGTAAATATATCTTCATAGAAGAAACTTGACTGGTTTCTGTTATCTTGGCTCTCTTCTCATTGCATTCTCATAGCATTTACTCTTGGCATCAGTGTCAAGCTTACTATTTACACATGTCTAACCGGTAACTCAGCTTGATATAAATTGGAATGCCGGCCAAAGTGAAGCTGTTCTTGAGTTTTCCTTAAGCATGTGCTCATAAATTGGCAGACTTGTGTACAGACTCTTTAGTGTGAATCTGTGTCCATAGTATGATGCCAGTTTTTAATAGGAACATGTACAGCCAATATGGATTTTTTTTTCTGTTATCCTTTATTTTCTAATTGTCTGTTGAAATTGAGATTCTCCAGATAAAAAATGAAACCTTTGCAGTGCTACCAAATTGCTATGTGTAGTAACTGTGTACAATCTTTTTCTTACAAACTAAGACTTGGTTCATATCAGCGCCGGAGTCTCGTGTTGTTTTTTTTTTTTTTTTTTTTGTGAGCATGAAAGTTACCATTGTCAGCTAGATTTGGTTTTATGGGTATACATCTTCTGCCACCAAGTTAACAAAAGGGTAAAACCATCCTTACCTCACCTCACCTTTCTTTGGTATTCAGTCATTTTAACCTCTTATAACCAAAACATTTGTAAGATTGCAATCGACTTCTACTCACTTACACAATACACAGTACATTTAAAATGTGTGAATAATAGCCAAAGTCAGTAGTAGATTTAGCAGAAGGAAGAAGTACAAGAGCTTCCTTTTATATTTCCCATTCCTTTTGAAGCCACTCTTGGCTTTGGCTCAAATAATGCGCAAAATCTGCAATAAAAAATGTGTTTTTCTTCAACGTATGGCCTCAGCCTTAAATGGCCATTAACTTTTTAGACAATTTATTCTCATTTAATAGCATGTAATTGTGGACCAAAGTGTAATGCACTTATTTAAAAATGTTGCTGTTTTAGTCTAAAAAAACCTCTCTTAGACTGGGACCGCACGTTGTGAAAACACTGCAATTTGGCCACGGTGAGCACGCCGTGGCAAAAAATGCAGTGTTTTACTGTACCTGCAAAGTGGATGGGTAATCCCATCCACACATTACAGAAAAATTTCTGCAGCGTACATGCTGCGATTTCAAAAACTGTTGCGTCTTTGTAAAACGCAGCATGTCCAATATACCTACGGAAATGGTGCAGTTTCCATATAGATATAATAGGGAATAAAATGCAATGTGTTTCTGCTGTGGTCTTTTCCGCAGTGTTTTTCGGCTGTGGCTCACTATGTGGGGTCTTAGCCTTAAATGGGTTGTCCAGGCAAAATTGGACAGCCCCTTTTAACTTTGAAATCAGCCAGGGACAAAAAAAAAAATGCATACTCCCCAGTCCCCGACTTCTCCCGGGTCTCTTCCTGGGTTCTGCTGAAGCCGCTGATTGGCCTCAGGAAGAGACCTGTGATGTAAGAGGCAGTGACATCGCATGCTCTTCGCTGATTGGCCTCAGTGGTCACGTGATCGCTGAGGCCAGTTAGCGGCTTCAGCAGAACTATAATAATAATAATAATAATAGTCCTTTAATAGTCCCACAGTGGGGAAATTCAGTTGTACATGCCCATAGCTTGAGAGAGAAAAGTAGAATCTGCTGTGACTATAAAGGGGCTATTAACAGAAGAAAAACTGATAGGACACCATGTATGAAAGCTTATACAGTCAGAGAACACATTGCCCCGCAAGACCCTGCAGATGTGTGTCCATCACTTGACTATGGACTTTTATTCACTGGAACTAATCAGAATGACAGCAAGCAGAGATCTAGAAAAACATGAGGAATTGATACAAAAAGTATATTGAAAAATTGTATAACTTTTCATTATGCAAACAATAACATTTATTTGCCGAAACTGGACAACCCTACAACTACTGTTGGTGTGTTCCTACACAATTAATGCTGACAGTGCCAGACTGCATACGGAAACACCCCTTTGCTAAGGTTAATAGTAATATTCAGTTGTCGATTTATTCATAAATTTCTAGAAGGAATTACCAACGCATGGTACAACATAGGGTTTCTAAGAAAAGAAGATCCAGAATTGTTATTTCATGAACTAGACAAGTACAGTGTATACTAAATCTGGCAAGTCGAGAAGTGACAGCTGTTTGAACCTTTGATGTAAAGAGATAAATGTAAGGATAACTTGGCTAATCTAACTGTGTTCTAAGTTACAAAACAACACTGTTCCTGAAAGTGTATTCAATTGTGCCTACAATGCTGCCATATGGTTCTCATACAATAGGGTTCTTGCTAAAATTGAGACGCGCTATCAGTGGTGAACCCACACTGTGCTTTTATTACTCTACAGCTATAAAATGTATAGCTGGGGGTTTTGCACGCCAGCCTTGTTCCTAGATGTAGTCCTGGTGAGAATGCTTTTGTTATCCTTTATACAATTTTCCATGTTTGTGTTGTGCTGGTTATGTTACAGTTAGTGTGTGTCAGTGACTGTCAGTAGATGACTCAAGCTATACTGTAGAAGTTTCAGTCTAGGGATAACTATGTCATCTTCTTTACTACGGCTACAAGTAATTTCCTTTATTGCACGAGATTCACCCACTTATGGTCTGATATCTAAATACTTGTTATTTAGCAATTTCTTTGTTGTTAGATTAACGTGTTGAATATTGGCTGAAAGTCAGACTCCATCCTTAAAGAGGACCTTTTCACCACCTCCAACAAGTCCAGTTCTTTACATCAATTAATAGATGCTGCTCCACAGTTGGAATTTTTTTCTCTAGCCCCCCACCAATAACGAGCAATCAATGCACAAAGCCCTGTAAAGCAGAAGATGAGATGGGATACCACATTTTGCTTTGAATCTCGCCCGGCTGCAGAAGATCCCCAACTATGCGACTCGGATGTGCTCCAGGCTATCCCTGCAGGTACCCAATCTGCTTCTGAGTCCTTCTTGAAAGATATAATACTAGCTTTGCATAGATCTATTCAGAAAGATATCACTAAGGCGATTACGTCCGTATCCTCCACGGTTGACTCTCTTGGCAACAGGCTTGACCATGTTGAGAATAAAATGGGTGAATTTGCTGCGGCACACAATTCTATAGTGGATGCTCATAATGATCTTGAGGAAGAATTGGCGGCAGTGAAACTTAAACTTGCCGACATGGAAGATAGGAATAGACGGAATACTGTTAAGTTTCGTGGCATACCAGAGTCAGTCGCTGCCAGGGACTTGATTCCTTATCTGCAACAATTACTGAAAGCAACCCTGCCATAATGCTCTGACACGGATCTTATCATAGACAGGGCCCACCGCTTGCTGAAGCCGAAAGGGATGCCTGATCATATTCCCAGGGACACCCTTGCCTGCATACATTTCTACCATGTCAAAGATCCTCTCGAGTCAAGGAAAAGATCATCTTTGCCTGAGCCGTTCAAGGAAATTCAACTATATGCAGACCTTTCTCAGGCTACCATTGCTGCCAGAAGAGAGCTGGCTCCTGTTACAGCGGCCCTCCATCAACACAATGTTCTCTACAAGTGGGGATTTCCTACTAAAGTTTTTGTTATCAGAAATGGAGTGACTTATTCATTTAATTCCTTTGACACCAGGAAGAGTCTGCTACTCCAGTGGAACCTGCCACCAACTGCGCCTAATATCCAGAAATCCTCAAGGGCTGAGTCCCACAAGCTGGATCCTCTGTGGAAATCTACCACCTCCACCGAGTGAATAGCTCATTATGGACATACTGTGAGTCACCTGTGATGCGTTTTGTTATTTCTATTCTATGGCAAACTTCCCCCCCCAAGTTTCGCAGTATTACACTGCCCGGTTGTGTAAAACTATTTTCATTTCTCTTACTGTTGAATAGTTATATGTTGAACGCTGTCATTAACGAGTTGTTCCCCACTAGGCCTATTGGATTTCTTTTTGGCATCACTCTCATACTTGACTCTATGCTACCAGTCTGTATTGCTAACTCTTGAATATATTTATGGGTGTCAATTTTCTATCACTTAACGCGAGAGGACTAAACAGTCCCTTTAATTGTTCATTGCTGTGGAAAGAGGCTCTCAGATCTGCAGCAGATGTAATTTGTATACAGGAGACGCATTTCTGTGACCCTCGTCCACCAAAGTTTTCTCACAAACTGTTCCTTCATGTTTTTTGCTCCAATGCTACCAAGAAGGTTGCAGGTGTTCTCATAGCGATAAAACACACAGTGTCCTTTCAGCTAATACATGTCATTTCAGATCCCAAAGGCCATTATGTAGCTCTTATTTGTTTGCTTGACAATTGCCCCTTTACTATTGTAAACGTATACTGCCCCAACACATCTCAAATTTCCTTTTTAAATTCGGTATTGAAGAAGTATAGGAAGCATGCACAGGGCCAGATTCTCTTGTGCGGTGATTTCAATATTGTACATGATGCTGCTGCCGATTCCACTTATCGCGGCAAGCATACACCTCAACAATTAGGGCCTTGGCTCCGGCAGGCGGAGCTTCATGATGTATGGCGGTGCTTACATTCCTCCGAGAAGGATTATACGTATTATTCTGCTAGGCACCAATCCTACTCCAGAATAGACATGTTCCTAGCCTAGAGTGATATGCTCCTTAGAGTACAATGTTGTGAAATAGGAAATATTACATGGTCGGACCACGCGCCTATTACACTCAGCATTCGCTTAGATGGTACAACAGCTCCTCCCGTGTCATGGCGAAACAATACATATGTCATGTCCCTGAAATCGGTAAACGAGAAGTTGAGTGCTGACATTGCTGAATTTTTTAATATTAACTCTCCCTCGGTAGATGATAAGTTTTGCCTCTGGAATTCCCATAAGGCATTTGTTAGGGGTCTAATGATACTGCATACCTCGCGCTTTAAGCGCAAGAGATTGCAAATGATGCAGGAGCTACTTACTTCTATTGCAACTCTAGAACAGCAACATAAGGCTGCCCCTAGCCCCGTCCTATTGGCTGATTTGCGGAAAGCTAGGAATGACTTGAGTCTCCACCTACTGGTGGACTTTGAAAAACACTCTAAATGCTTGAAAGCCTCTTATTACTGGTCATACAATAAAGCAAGCAAATTAATGGCACAAAGAGTCAAGGTGGCAAGGATTAAATCTAAAATTCCATTTCTTGTTTCTAAATCGACCACCGCAAAACTCTTCCACCCTCAGCAAATTGCTGATGGATTCAGTAAATATTATCAGGACTTGTATAACTTGAGGGAAGACCCGGACAACAGCAGCCTTCTGGTATAGATATTAATAGTTTCTTAAGCTCCTTGCACCTTCCTTCCGTCACCCATGCACAGCTGCAGTCTTTAAATGTTTCTATTTCTACTCAGGAAGTGGCTAAGGCGATAGATGGCTTGAAACTCAATAAATCTCCTGGTCCAGATGGGTTTTCTGGGGAATATTACAAGCTGTTCTAGCCACTTATTCTCGCTCACCTTACTGAGGTGTTTAATCTAGCAATGTTGACAGGAAAATTTCCCCTTGAGATGCTATCCGCAATGATTGTGACGTTGCCCAAACCAGGCAAGGACCCCTCCCAGCCCTCTTAACTACCGGCCCATATCGCTATTAAATGCGGATGTCAAGTTGTTTGCTAAGGTATTTCCAAACAGACTCCTCGATGTCATGCCCACATTAATAGGTGGAGATCAGGTGGGATTTACTAAGGGGAGGCTGGCCCCAGACGGCACGAGACGTGTGATCGCGCTGGTTGTGGCGGCCCCGGCCCAGCTCGCGCCTTCTCTGCTCCTGTCTTTGGATGCGGAGAAGGCGTTCGATAGGGTACATTGGGGATATCTTTTTGAGGTTTTACATAAATTTGGTTTCTCTGGCCCCATAGCTACTGCAATTTCTGCACTCTACTCTAATCCATCCGCACGAGTGCTGGCGAATGGGGTCTTGTCCCGCCCCTTCTCTATTACCAATGGCACAAGACAGGGGTGCCCACTGTCCCCTTTAATATTCTTTTTAGTGATGGAGCCTTTGGCTGAAACAATCAGGTCACATCCTGGCCTTACTGGTATCAAGTTGGGTCGGACAGACCATAGAATTAATTTATTTGCGGGTGATGTGATCCTGTCCCTTTCCTACTCTGATAACATGCTACGTACTGTATCTCAAACCCTGAAGGATTTTGGAGCGTTATCATACTACAAAGTTAATGAATCCAAATCCCAGATCTTGGGAATTGGCCTGACTCAAACCAATATACACCATATCAAAAACACATCGCCCTATCAATGGTTCTCGCAATCTATACCCTATCTGGGAATTTGGCTCACCCCAAACCCAAAAGATTTGATTAAAGCCAACTTTCCAAGTTTGTTGGCTACCCTTCAGAAAGAGCTTGACGTTTTAACTAAATTCGAGCATGGCTAGATGGGGAGAATTGTTTTATATAAAATGTTGATTCTTCCCAGGATACTTTACGATCTAAGAACTTTAGTGATTCCGATACCCAAGTCCATTTTCCTGAGTTTCCAAAAACAAATAATATCCTTTATATGGAATGGTTGTAAACCCAGAGGAGCTTTACAAACACTTTTTAAGGCAAGAGACAATGGAGGTATGGGTGTACCAAATTTGTACCATTACTATCTAGCCATAACTTTGGGGTCAACTTCAATTTTGGTTTACAACGAACCATGATAAATTATGGCCAGCTATGGAGGCCCAAATGGTCCAGATTGTTGATTGGGAGGGATTCCTGCTAGCGTCGGGACCCAGAAACCGTTTTCCCTTATCTGCTCCACCGGCTGTACAAGCTACGATTGGGGCATGGCATGCCTTTTGTGCTATTCCGGGTGGTGATACCCCTGGGGTCACATTGAATCTACCTCTTACGACGCTCCCTCACGAGATACCGCATTTATCCCTAGATGCGTGGCATAGCTGTGGGATAAAGTATGTTTCTGACCTGTACAGAGGCGATACCATAGCGCCCTTCTCCGTGTTGAAGGAGACATATAACCTACTTGCAAAGAAGGCATATACCTATGCTAGATTGGTTTCATATTTGTCTGACACTATCTCGGCCGCCGATCTCTTGCACCCACAGACTTCCCCAGCTGCTTATAATACTAAAACTCTGTATCGAACTTTGAATATGGATTGCACCTTTCGTAAGACTAAACATATGTGCCTCTGGGAAGACGACCTAGGCCGTAGATTTGAGTCCAGTCGCTGGCGGGCTAAGCGATCTACAGTATGTGCCTCAGATTGGGAGCAATATAGCAAGCTACTTTTACGCAGGTATTACCCTCCTCTAGCTAAGTTTTACCCATCGTGTCCATCTTGCTGTTGGAGAGGCTGCGGAGAGACTGGCTCTTTGTTCCATGTGTTCTGGCGCTGTCCACTCATTCAGCCCTTTTGGGTTTCTGTGTTTTCATTAATAAATAGCCTGTGTGGTGGAGTGGTGGCATATACACCTGAACTGGCACTCCTCCTGCTGGGCATCCACATGACGCCGTGCAGATATAGGACTGTCTTATGTCAGGTACTTGGGGCTGCTCGTCTACTTATTGCACGTAGATGGAAGTCTACTTCCTGTCTGACACTGACGGAGCTGATTTTGGTGGTGTCATTGAATTATCAATATGAACGTATTTATGCATGCAATAATGGAAGCCTGGACAGATTCAGAACACATTGGGAGCCATGGGCAACGTCATCCCCCCCACCATACACCCATTGATGGCCTATGCGCCTTGGCCTTTCCTGGCACTATGAGTATTGCATTTTATTTTATTTTTGTAATCTCTTGGAGGGGACACTCTCTGCTTGATTACTGTATTCCTGGAATACCTATACGCTATCTAATTAATTACTTTGAAGGTTAATACAGTGCTGGCCAAAAGTATTGGCACCCCTGCAATTCTATCAGATAATACTCAATTTCTTCCAGAAAATGATTGCAATCACAAATGCTTTGGTAATAATATCTTCATTTAATTTGTCTTCAATGGAAAACCACAAAAAGAATTGTCAAAAAGCCAAATTGGATATAATTCCACACCAAACATAAAAAAGTGGGTGGACAAAAGTATTGGCACCCTTTGA
Organism: Leptodactylus fallax; assembly: GCA_947044405.1. NCBI lineage: Eukaryota > Metazoa > Chordata > Amphibia > Anura > Leptodactylidae > Leptodactylus > Leptodactylus fallax. Next base: position 1,846,591 of record CAMRHE010000141.1, read on the forward strand.
AAAATCATGTGATGCTTCTCTAATTTGTGTAATTAACAGCACCTGTTACTTACCTGTGGCACATAACAGGTGGTGGCAATAACTAAATCACACTTGTAGCCAGTTGAAATGGATTAAAGTTGACTCAACCTTTGTCCTGTGTCCTTGTGTGTACCACATTGAGCATGGAGAAAAGAAAGAAGACCAAAGAACTGTCTGAGGACTTGAGAAGCAAAATTGTGAGGAAGCATGAGCAATCTCAAGGCTACAAGTCCATCTCCAAAGACCTGAATGTTCCTGTGTCTACCATGTGCAGTGTCATCAAGAAGTTTAAAGCCCATGGCACTGTGGCTAACCTCCCTAGATGTACACGGAAAAGAAAAATTGACGAGAGATTTCAACGAAAGATTGTGCGGATGGTGGCTAAAGAACCTCGACTAACATCCAAACAAGTTCTAGCTGCCCTGCAGTCCGAGGGTACAACAGTGTCAACCCGTACTATCCGTCGGCGTCTGAATGAAAAGGGACTCTATGGTAGGATACCCAGGAAGACCCCACTTCTGACCCAGAGACATAAAAAAGCCAGGCTGGAGTTTGCCAAAACTTACCTGAGAAAGCCAAAAACTTTTTGGAAGAATGTTCTCTGGTCAGATGAGACAAAAGTAGAGCTTTTTGGGAAAAGGCATCAACATAGAGTTTACAGGAAAAAAAAAGAGGCCTTCAAAGAAAAGAACACGGTCCCTACAGTCAAACATGGCGGAGGTTCCCTGATGTTTTGGGGTTGCTTTGCTGCCTCTGGCACTGGACTGCTTGACCGTGTGCATGGCATTATGAAGTCTGAAGACTACCAACAAATTTTGCAGCATAATGTAGGGCCCAGTGTGAGAAAGCTGGGTCTCCCTCAGAGGTCATGGGTCTTCCAGCAGGACAATGACCCAAAACACACTTCAAAAAGCACTAGAAAATGGTTTGAGAGAAAGCACTGGAGACTTCTAAAGTGGCCAGCAATGAGTCCAGACCTGAATCCCATAGAACACCTGTGGAGAGATCTCAAAATGGCAGTTTGGAGAAGGCACCCTTCAAATCTCAGGGACCTGGAGAAATTTGCCAAAGAAGAATGGTCTAAAATTCCAGCAGAGCATTGTAAGAGACTCATTGATGGTTACCGGAAGCGGTTGTTCGCAGTTATTTTGTCTAAAGGTTGTGCTACCAAGTATTAGGCTGAGGGTGCCAATACTTTTGTCCGGCCCATTTTTGGCGTTTTGTGTAAAATGATCAATGATTTGACTTTTTTTTCATTCTCTTTTGTGTTTTTTCATTGCAAGCAAAATAAATGAAGATATTATTACCAAAGCATTTGTGATTGCAATCATTTTCTGGAAGAAATTGAGTATTATCTGACAGAATTGCAGGGGTGCCAATACTTTACCTGGTAGCGGATGGGTCTGCACATTTGTTTGCGTGGCGGGCTATCTGCTTTGTGGGCTGATGGGAGTGATCCGATCCTATTTGTTTTTTAGGCCTGTACTATGTTCATTTGTCATTTGTTCTTTGCCTTATTCCCCCCCCCTTTTTCCTCAGGGCAAGACTTGATGATTGATGTTCCATACTGCCTTTACCGTGTTAGGCTTTTCATATGTCTGGAAAGACTTACATGCTCTTAATATGCATTGCTATATGTATCCTTGCTATTGATGTACTTCACTTGAGTCTATTGTATTATCCTTTGTATATGCTGTTTGCGAAGCCATGAATGTACTTTTTGTTCCTTGCTGTGTTTGCTACTTGTAATGTATTCATGTATAAATTTCAATAAAAACTATTGATTTAAAACTAACTGTGTTTGTTACTCAGGAATGGTGGGAGCTAGAGAGAAAATTCTAGCTGTGCTGGAATCAATGCAGCAGTGCCTATTAACAGATGCTAAGAACTAGAATTCTAGAATTGAAGGAGGTGGTGAAACCACTTGGTAATAAATGCTGTGGAAATGTTCTGCTAATAAGCAGGGATGCTGGAAGTTTCTTAGACTCTGTTCACACTATCATAGACTTGAACAAATCATACCTAGTTCTAAGAACAAGCTCAAGTTAGTTAGCCAGCAAAAAAATGGTTTACACTCAGGAGCCAAATTACTACAGTATTATTAAAATACTGTAACAGAACATGGTAAAGATGACGCGCTCCTGGGTGTTCCAGTTATTTATTTATTTTTTTTACAGCATAGGGAGGCTTAAAACGGAACCTGGATTCATTGCTAAAGATGACGGACACCTTTTGAGCCTGTAGCAGTCCACGTTTCTTGTTCACGATACCAATGCAAATGAAGGTGTTGATGTCTGTCAATGGCAGGACATGTAATGGGCCCTGTGAAACCAAATTTCCTTATGAGAAGGGCATGGAAACTGTCTAGGCAGAGGCAGGGATGTGTAAAGAAGGTGCCACCTATGTATGGATAGTGGACAAGGAAATGGCGGTCTGCCTGGGCTGCCCAGAGGATTTTCGTCATGTTTGCATGTTCTCACGTAACCATTGCTCCCAATATCTCCTAACACCTAGATCAAAACAGCCTTGATGGTGGGCTGTTTGTTGAATGTCAACTGGGTAAAATGTAGCCCCTAAGAGCCTTTTTGTAGGCTGGTGGAGAAAGCACTTTTACGGATTTATGGACATATGTTCCTGAGACATAACTGCTTACAGATTTTTGCACCTATCCGACATTTCTATTTGGGTGCGTTATTTTATTTGTCGATGAGTGTAGCTTTAGAAAACCCCATTCACATGCATTCCGCCACTTTGTTGTGGATTTTGAGTACAAATTTCGTCCATGTACAGTGACTTGCAAAAGTATTCATACCCCTTGAACTTTTTCACATTTTGTCACCTTACAACGACAAACTTTAAATGTATTTTATTGAGATTTTAAGTGATAGACCAACACAAAGTAGCAGATAATTGTGAAGTGGAAGGAAAATGATACGTGGTTTTCAAAATTTTAATTAAATAAAAATCTGAACAGTGTGAAGTGCATAAGTATTCAGCCCCCTGTACTCAGATACTCCTAAATAAAATCCAATTACCTTCAGAAGTCACTTGATTAGTTAATAGGGTCCAGCTGTGTTTAATTTAGTCTCAGTATAAATACACCTGTTCTGTAAAGGCCTCAGTGGTTTGTTAGAGGACACTAGTGAACAAAGAGCATCATGAAGACCAAGGAACTCCCCAGATAGGTCAGAAATAAAGTTGTGGAGAAGTTTAAAGCAGGGTTAGGTTATAAAAACATATCCCAATCTTTGAACATCCCAAGGAGCACTGTTCAATCCATCATCCAAAAATGGAAAAAGTATTCTACAACTGCAAACCTACCAAGACATGGCTGTTCACCTAAACTGACAGATCAAGAAAGGAGAGCACTGGTCAGAGAAGCAGCCAAGAGCCCCAATGGTCACTCTGGAGGAACTGCAGATTTCCACAGCTCAGGTGGGAGAATCTGCCCACAGGACAACTATAAGTTGTGCACTCCACAAATCTGGCCTTTGGAAGAGTGGCAAGAAGAAAACCATTGTTGAAAGAAAGACCTAAGAAATGCCGTTTGCAGTTTGCCACAAGCCATATAGGGGACACAGCAAACATGTGGAAGAAGGTGATCTGGTCAGATGAGACCAAAGTTGAACTTTTTGGCCTAACTGCAAAGCGCTATGTGTGGCGGAAAAGTAACACTGCTCATCACCCTGAACACACCATCCCCACTGTATTCCTGGAAGAAAACCTGTTGGAGGCTGCAAAAGTCTTGAGACTGGTAAGAAGATTCATCTTCCAGCAAGACAGTGACCCTAAACATACAGCCAGCTACAGTGGAATGGTTTAGATCACAGGTGTCAAACACAAGGCCCGCGGGCCGAATCCGGCCCGCTGCCTTCTGTTATCAGGCCTGGCACTTATCTGGCCCGCAGGGCCGCGACATTTTTTATTGTCTATGTTCATATTTAATGTAAACCAGCCCAGGACAGGCCGCTTAAAAAAAAAAAAACCAAAGCTACGCGATACCTGTCCTGGGCTGGTTTACAAGGCCTCTGCATGTCAGCGCAGGCGGCGATACAATGACGTCATCGCGCCTCCTACGCTGACACACAGACAAGAGGAGGAGGAGGCGGCTGCATCAAGGCATCGCAGGTAGGTGAAGATAAGTTTTTTTTATATATATGTAAATAGGCCGTTGCCTGCTGGAGTATCCCCGGCACGTAACGGCCTATTTACTTACCGATCCCCGCTGCTGGTCGTGGCCGCCCCCACTTCCCCTTCTGCTATGGGACGCAGAAGCGGCTGTGTGCAGGAGCGGGGATGGTAAGTGAGGCCGTGGCCGGCGAACCCCATCAAATACTACTATTATTATACTCCGGGGGCTTTTTAGACCCCGGAGTATAATAATCGGAGACCCCGGGGAGGTGATAAACATAAAAACCTGTGTTACTCACCTCTCCGGCGATCCGATGTTGCTCCCAGCCGGCTTCAACCTTCTTTGGTGACGTCCCAGGCGTCACGTGAGCCAGGCCGACGTCATTATCTCGCGACGCCGGTCTGTGCGACATTGAAGAAGGCCGAACGCAGGGAGCGCAGCGGAGCCCAGGTAAGTAACACTGGTTTTTATGTTTGTCACCACCTGGGTCTCCGATCATTATACTCTAGGGTCTGAAAAGACCCCAGAGTATAATAATAGTTCATGGGTGGGGAGGTCACTATGGGGCATAATACCATGTGCAGGGGCCACTATGGACTATAATACCGTTTGCAGGGGCCACTATGGGGCATAATACCAATGCAGGGGCCACTAAGCATAATACCGATTGCAGGGGCCACTATGGAGCATAATAACGTGTGCAGGGGCCACTATGGAGCATAATACCGTGTGCAGGGGCAACTATTGAGCATAATACCGTGTGCAGGGGCCGCTGTGGGGCATAATACCATGTGCAGAGGCAACTATAGAGCATAATACCGTTTGCAGGGGTAAACAGTATTTGTACAGTGCTTAATTTTTGATATATTCAGAAAAGGATGAGGATAGTATGTAACATGCCAATGTCTTAGGTTTTAACAATACATTATGTTCTTCCTGGTTGACCTCAAAGGGCTGATTGTAACAGTAGTAATGTACAAATGTAACTACTGCTTAATAGCTCGCTTATCTGTTAAGGAGAAGTTACTTTTATACATGTGTAAAATAATCTTGGCCCTTCAAGGTACCCCGTGAGGCTGAAGTGGCCCCCGGAGAAAATGAGTTTGACACCCCTGGTTTAGATTAAAGAATATTCTTGTGTTAGAATGCCCAGTCAAAGTCCAGACCTAAATCCCATTGAGCATCTGTGGCAAGACATGAAAATTGCTGTTCACAGACGCTCTCCATCCAATCTGGCTGAGTTTGTGCTATTTTGCAAAGAAAAATCGGCAAAAATGTCAGTCTCTAGATACGCTAAGCTGGTAGAGACATACCCCAAAATAGTTGCAGCTGTAATTGCAGCCAAAGGTGGCTCTGTCAAATATTGATATAGGGGGGCTGAATTCTTTTGCACGTCACACTTTTCAGATTTTTATATGATTTAACATTTTGAAAACCATGTATCATTTTCCTTCCACTTCACAATTATCTGCTACTTTGTGTTGGACTATCACTTAAAATCTCAATAAAATACATTTAAGTTTGTGGTTGTAAATTGACTGCAGCATCCAGTATTTAAAAAGCTTGTGCTTTTGTGGGCGTTGTATAAGAAAGACTGAAGCTAATGGCAGTCCATTTCCCGAAGCTGGTTCTATTAAACGTGATGCTTAAAGAAAATATGCAGCTACACTTGCTGCTAAGGATAGTGTGTCCTTTAAGTACTCCCAAGAAATAAAGAGGCATTCTTAAGATGCAGGCATTTATTGATAATGTATAAAATGACAGTTGTGTGCAGGAGTATATACATACTGTATATTCATTATACATTCATGTCGTCATACATTGCAGAAGTCAATGACAAGATTAGCAATGCCACGAGAGTGTTTATTATAATGCTAGCAGAATGGCCCCATTAACAATGCCAGCAGAGTACTCTCCTGTCTGGGAACTAACAATGGTCAATGACCTTTTTTTCTCACATTCCCAGACCTCCAGGAAAAAAACCTGTATATTCTGGACAACCCCTTTAAGGTCTGTTAAACAAGGCAGAAGAGGGATGCCAAATAGAGTGCACATCAAAATACAATAAAAATCGATCTTTATTGTACAATCATCATATAAGACACAGCAAAATATTAAAGCCATTTAAGAACATACAATAAGTCTATATATATCACATGACAAATGACTGATTTTTATCCACTGAAAGTGAGCAGAATGAATGACAGCAAGCAGAGATCTAGAAGGCAATGAGGAATTGATATAGAAAGTAATTTGAAAAATTATTACATTTTTTATTATACAACCAAAAAAAAAAAAATTGTCTCTCAATATTTGTCTGAAACTGGACAACCCCTTTAAAGAGGACCTTTTACCACCTCTTCCACTTCAAGTTCTTGGCACCTGTTAATAGACGCCACTCCACTGATTCCAGCACAGTTAGAATTTTTTTCTCTAGCCCCCATCATTCCTGAACAAGCGCAGTTAATGTTGGTGCCTGATGTAGTATTTTAGCTCCGTAATGTCAGGCAGGGGGTGTGATTCAGAGCTCCAATCAGAGGTAGCTAGTGTCAGAGCTCGGAATCACACCCCTTTCCTTCTCCTGCCTGACATCGCCCTTCTGACAGTACAGAGCCTAAATAGCCTATGAGGCCTCACAACTAATATTAATTGATCGGGAATGGTGAGGGCTAGAGAAAAAATTCCAACTGTGCAGGAATCAATGGAGCAACCTCTATTAGTTGATATTATTATTATTGTTGTTATTATTGTTTATATAGCACCATTAATTCCATGGTGCTTTACATTTGAGGGTTTACATACAGTATACAAGATATACAAAACAGATAGTACTAACAATGACCAACTGGTACAATGGGATGGAGGACCCTGCCCGCAAGGGCTTACAATCTATGAGGGAAGAAGGATAGAGACAGAAGGTGGGGGTAGAGGCTGTTCAGGTGGTGGTATGGAGACAGTAGTGTTATTGGAGGTTGTAGGCCTTCCTGAATAGGTGAGTCTTCAGGGCCTTCTTGAAGCTTGTGACTGTGGGAGACAGTCTTCTGTGTCTTGGTAATGAGTTCCAGAGTATGGGGGATGCACGGGAGAAGTCTTGGAGACGATTGTGTGAAGAGCGGATAAGAGCAGAGCGGAGTAGGAGGTCTTTGGAGGATCAGAGGTTACCTGCGGGCAGGTATCGGGAGATTAGGTCGGAGATATATGGAGGCTACAGGTTGTGGAAGGCTTTGTATGTCAGCGTTAGTAATTTGAACTCTCTTCGCTTGGTAACGGGTAGCCAGTGAAGAGATTGGCAGAGGGGATCGACCGATGAAGAACGGGGGGAGAGGTGTATTAAGAAAGCGGCACAGTTTAAGGTAGACTGGAGGAGGGTGAGAGTGTTAGCTGGGAGGCTATGGAGAAGGGTGTTACAGTAATCAAGGCAGGAGATTATGAGGGCGTGGACTAGCATCTTTGTGGTTTCAGGGGTGAGGAAGGAGAGGATTCGATGGATGTTCTTGAGTTGGAGGCGGCAGGAGTTGTTGAGGGTTTGAATATGTGGCTTGAAGGATAGGTCAGAGTCTAAGGTCCAAGGCATCGGGCCCGTGGGACTGCGGTGAGAGTGGTTCCATTAATTTTGATAGATGGGTCAGGTAGGGGGGCCGTGCGAGGAGGGGTGAAGATAATGAACTCCGTTTTCTCCATGTTGAGTTTGAGAAAGCGGGAGGAGAGAAAGGAGGGTACGGCTGCTAGACATTCTGGGACTCTGGACAACAGAGAGGTAATGTCTGGTCCAGAGAGATATATTTGAGTGTCGTCAGCATAGCAATGGTAATGGAAACCATGGGATTCTATGAGTTGGCCAAGCCCGAGGGTGTAGATGGAGAACAGGAGGGGTCCTAGGACGGAGCCTTGGGGAACACCTACAGAAAGAGGGCATGGCGGGGAGGTGGTGTGCGAGTGGGAGAAGCTGAATGTGCGGTTGGTGAGGTATGAAGAGATCCAGGAAAGGGCCAGGTCTGATATGCCAAGGGATGAGAGCGTTTCTAACAGGAGGCAATGGTCGACTGTGTCAGAGGCAGAGGAGAGGTCGAGGAGGAGGAGGACAGAGTAGTGTCATTTGGCTTAGGCAGTTAGAAGGTCATTACTGACCTTGGTTAGGGAAGTTTCTGTGGAGTGATGGGGTCTGAAACCTGAATGTAGTCTGTCAAAGAGCATATTGGACGAGAGATAGGAGGATAGTTTGGAGTGGACGTGTTGCTCCAGCAATTTAGAGGCGTATGGGAGCAGTGAGATGAGGCGACAGTTGGCTGGAGAGGACGGGTCGAGGGAGGGTTTCTTAAGTAGGTGTGACGGTAGCATGTTTGAAGGCGGAAGGGAAGGATCCATTGGTTAGGGATAGGTTGAAGAGATGGGTTAGGGCAGGAGTAATGACTTCAGAGAGTTTGGAGATAAGATGTGACTGAATCGGGTCAAGCGTTCAGGAGGTGAGGTGGGATTTAGAGATTAGGGTGGAGAGCTTTTCATCAGTGACGGTGGAGAAACAGGTTAGAAATGAAGAGCAAAGGACAGTTGGGTGGGGTGGTTGTCGAGGGTGTAGGGTGAGACTGTTTCTGATGGTGTCAATTTTGCTTTTAAAATAAGAGGCAAAGTCATCAGCTGTGATAAGTGATGTCGAAGGGGGCACAGGAGGACGAAGAAGGGAGTTGAAGGTAGTGAATAGCTGTTTGGGGGTTGCAGGATAGGGCAGATGTTAGTGTGGAGAAGTAGACCTGCTTTGCAGAGGTGAGCGCATTCTTGAATGTGAGTACTGCCTCTTTGTACCTGATGAAGTCCTCTTGGGAGTGGCTTTTCTTCCAGAGGCGTTCTGCAACCTGTGAGGCACGTCTCAGTTTTTTAGTCAGGTCAGTGTGCCAGGGTTGCCTATTGATCGGTCGGGCTCTGGTGTTAGTGAAGGGGGCCACAGAGTCAAGGGCTGAAGTGATGGTGGTATTATAGAAGTCAGCGGCGGTATCTGCGTCCTGGAGTGAGGATATGTCAGCGAGCGGTAGGAGAGAGTCTGAGAGCGTGCAGATGTCAAGGCGATTAAGGTTCCTGCGGGGGCATTTAGGTTTAGGAGTTTGGGGGGTCTATTACAGAGGAGAGGGCATAGAATGTCAGCAGGTTGTGGTTAGAGAGCATAGACAGAGAGTTAGAGATTGGATAGGGAGCAGAGGCGGGTGAATGTGAGGTCCAACGTGTGCCGCTTTGTGTGAGTGGCAGAGGAGGACCATTGAGAGAGACCAAAGGAGGTGGTGAGTGACAGGCGACTGGAAGCGGGGGCGTGGTTTGTGTTAATGGGGATGTTGTAATCACCCATGATGATGGTATGATGATATAAGGAGATGTAGTTATTGGAGTCTTTTTCTAATTGTACTGTCATGAACTTGAACATTTAACATGCTAAGTTAGGTCTGTAGAATCTCTTTTGTAGGTTTTTTTTTTTTGTAGTTTTTCTGAGCTTGGGGTGAATTTGTTGGGATGTCCATTCTGAAGAGTGTAACTGTATGAATGTTTTCCACTTGTGAATAATCTGTCTCACTGTAAAATGATGAACTTGTTTGGAAAGATCAAATTGTTTGGAAATCGCCTTATAACCCATTACAGGTTGATGGCAACAGTGGCAGCAATAGTTGCCACTAAAGTTCATTTGCTGTGCTCATTGTGCAGCTTCATGCAAATATTATTTCACTCCTGTTTGCAAATTCGTTAAATTGTTCCACACATGTTTTTTTTGTAAATTTCTGCCTAGTCCTTGCTTTGTACTGTCCATGTCCTGAGGGGCTTGTCAGTAGTATTCTGACTGGCTCTTGCCCTGAGCCAGGTATATGTGCTCACATTGCAGAAGATCTCAGGTAGCAGGAAGATGTTGCAAGGTGATTGGGCCCTGAAGTATCTTTGAGAAGGTGGATTCTGTCTGTGCACCTAGATATTATCTTATCCCGATGAGTCTATGTAATCATTACCTGGGTGTTTAACATAATCAACCCAGTTTATTGTATGGATGTATAGACAGGTTAAGATGCTGTACACTGCCCATCTGTATGTAGTGCAGTGAGTGTACTGTGCGCTACACTGCATGGAGGAGTTTTGGGGATTAGGAGCCTATCAGGAGATGAAATTAATATTACACAAAATGCTTCTGCAAAAAAGTTTTTGTTACAGAAATAATGCCACAGTAACATTTTTCATGCATTGTTGCTCATCTGAAGTTGTATTTACCTAATGTTTAGACCAAATGTTTTTTTTTGTTTTGTTTTTTTTTGGCATCAAAAAAAGTTTTATTAGGTTTTACAATAGAAAAGGAAACATACATAATACATAAGCAATACATAAGCAATCAATTGCCGGTGCAACCGGCCTGTGGGAAAGGGGTGAACGGGGGGGAAGGAGAGAAACAATAGCAAAATGCACGAAAAACTGGGGAAGGGTAGGGCAGGGATGGGGGAGTGCTCCTGACGCAGCTATACATTGTGCATATAAGTCAGTCACAGTAAAACAGTAGGACCGTAGTACTGAACATAAAGGAGAAAGCAGGACAGGGTCATGGAGGCCGAGCAGAGACTCCAGGAGAGGTAGCATAGAATGAGGTCTGAAAAGCAGGAGAATAGTAAAAGACATTCCACAACTGCCACATTTTCTAGTGAATACTGTCATCCTGGCAGAGAGCTGCCACCAGGTCCTCCATCCCCCTGATATGCAGGATCTCTTGCAGCCAATCCGTTGTGGACGGGGGGAAGCAAACTTCCAGCAATGGGGAGACGGACCTGAAGACCAAATGTTTTTTATGCCCTTTTACATAAAGCCATAGAATTCAGTGGTTAGCACTGTTGCCTTGCTACACTGGGGTCCTGGTTTCATATCCACCCAAGAACATCTGCATAGAGTTTGTGTGTTCTCACTGTGTTTGCGTGGGTTGCCTCCAGGTACTCCAGTTTCCTCCAAAGTGCCAAAAAATATATTGATAGGTAAAACATCCATTGTGTGTTGTAGATGCGCACCTAAATGACAGCCACCTATTCCACTACTCTCCCTGCGTTTTGAGTCCCTTTTGTGAGAAAAGCGCAATGAAAATGTTTGTCATTGTCAAAGTAGTATAATGTGTACTGTGTTAGCCATAGAAAGTAGTGGAAGAGTGAAGAAATCAGGCGACATCGCTGATAAGGCCCAGAATCTTATCTCTCTTTGGCAAAATCGAGCTGGATGCTTATTTATTCAGCGGTCTGCTCCAATCTCTGCCTCCAAAAGGGTAGATTCCACTGTGTGAATGGGCCCTTAGACTGTGTTCACATATATCGTTTGTGTCTGTCCACTTGTTTTATGGCTGAGTCAGACATAAATGATGTGCATTTATGTACACTTTGTGCAGTGATCCAGCATCTATAGCCAGATGCCAGAAAGGATCCCTTAGAAAATAATGGCATCAATTTCCCTCTGGCATTTTTACACCATGCTATATGGAATCTACGCCATTTTGCTGGACTTATGCGAGATAGCTGTATACGCTCAACACTGACATTTTTATTTGTTTTCTGTTGCTATCCAATTTCTGCGTATGAAGCAAATATTTACTATAGCAAATTATTTCACTGTGGTAATATACTATAAGCCTTTTATAAAAGCTCCTAATCTAGCACCCTTTCCATAATCGTTGGACTCTTTGGACTATTAGAATACATTAACGTGTGTTTTATTCTACAGGGAACTGTGGAGGACAAATATGCAGAGGCAGATGCTGACTCTGCAGTTGAAGGCGATGTGGCAGATGTTCCTCAATCTACAGATAGTACCCCACAACTGCTGAATAGTGCTCTATCTGGCATGTCATCCAGGTACATATATTATTACAATAGGTCTAATGAAAAAATAAGAATAAAAAGCTTTTATTGAAAGGCAGATGATTGTAAAATTAATATGTAATGTGATGAGTAATGACAGGTTCTAGATATAAAATAATCTTTCACTGCAAGTTTATCAACTGTTTTATAAACTTCTACTGAAGTTGGACTGGAATGGCGACACAGCAATATTTCTCAGATCCAGACACGCTAAGAGCACTGGGCTCTTCCACAGGTTACTATCTCAAAATACTACTTACAATGTCTGGATCACCGCAGAGACTTATACCAATGTTTCTTACTACTGCTTGAAGAAGGGTGGTTGGCCGTTTTCTACATGCAACCTACCACCCACCAATACTTTTCTGTTCCACTTCTTAAGCCTTTCCCTTCCTGATTGGATGATTTTTCTTTTTATTCTCTATTTTGACTGGAGAAATAGCTCCTTTCTTCCGGTCAGAGACAGCAAAATTACGATGCTCATAATGGAATCTCCAATGCAGATGTGGACAGGTTTGCATTAAGGACAGGGACACTAAGGAGCATTATACTGTTTGGGGTGAACTAATGCAGAATTATACTCTGTGTGTGGGGCACTATTGAAGCATTATACTGTGTAGGGGGTACTAATGAAGCATTATGCTATGTAGGAGGTACTAATAAAGCATTATACTGTGTAGGCAGGGCCGCTGTAATCATAGGGCCAATGGTGCACTTGCACCGATCCCTATGGTAGCGGGGGTCCCGTTGGGACAGTCCTGCATATGATGTCCCATTCCGGGCTGCCCCAGTTGCATAAGATAATGAAACAGGGAGCCATCCGCTCCCTGCTTCATCATTCTTCCCCGGGAGCTGCAGGCGCAATGTGATGATGTCACTTACATCGCGCCTGCAGCTCCCTGAAGACCCCGGACCAAGACAGCAAGGGAGAGAGTTGAGGTAAGTATTAGTGTTTTTTTTTTTTTTTTTTTTTTTGTATGGTAGGAGAGGGACATTAAATTGTGGGGACAACTGAAGGGCTATGCAGATGACCTTGGATTCATTTTAAAGATGAGAATCTCATGTTTAAAATGATACCAATATCATCAGGATAGCCCTTACAGATCCAGAGCGATTTGCTGTTGAAAAGGATGTTCGGCATTGAGACCCCAATGCAGATCTCAATTCCCGATAGCGTTTTTAACAGCAAATCGCTCCGAATCTGTAAGGGCTATCATGAAATCGTTAAAATGAATCCAAGGTCATCTTCATAGCCCTAATGGATCCTGAGATATGGGGCTCTAAAGGATCCTCCCCCTCTCCTGCCTCAAGCAGCAACTTAGAACTACTGAAGGAGGAAGGAGTGGGAAGGATCAGAGCTGCAGACTGCAGAAACAATGATAAATCATCATAGTCTGTGCATAAACTGCATGTGACCCCAGCAGGGGTAGCGGTGACTTCTGTCCATGTTATCCGCTCCCCTCTCCTATCAATCAGAGAGCATACTATACTTTTGCTCTATGTCACATAGAGGGATAATGTAATACCCCTCTGAGCCTATTCTGAGGGGTATTCTTATGTAATACCCCTCTGAACATAACCAGGAAGTTATTGATGCTGTGACTCAGTCATGTACCATCGTCCAGGTCGCAGCGCCAAAAGTGTTGCACCAAACACTTGCAAAACACATACACAAAGTCATCAATAAAGTTTACATTTGACCCTGTCCTGTCCATACCTGACCTTTATAGAGTAAAATACGCTGACCCCCTCTCTAGCAATATCCGTTACACGCTAAAATAATAGCAATAACGATTATTACTAGAGATGAACGTATAAAACATTTCTGACAGGCGGAAAAGTTCCATCAGTCAGATAACACATTTTCACCCATTGAATGTTACCATATAAAATCCCAGTTTTTGTCAGTTTTCAAATGGGTATAATAGCGGGTGGTGATGGGGGGGGGGGGCACTTATGAAACCTTTGCACTGGGCCCACCAATGTGTTAAAACGGCCCTGTGTGTAGGGGGCACTAATGGAGCATTATATTGTGTAGTGGGCACTAATGGAGCATTATACTGTGTAGTGGGCACTAATGGAGTATTATACTGTGTAGGGGTACTAATGAAGCATACAGTGTAGGGGGCACTAATGGAGCATTATACTGTGTAGTGGGCACTAATGGAGTATTATATTGTGTAGTGGGCACTAATGGAGCATTATACTGTGTAGGGGGCACAAATGGAGCATTATAATTGTAGGGGGTACTAATGAAGCATTATACTGTGAGGTGGGCACTAATGGAGCATTATACTGTGTAGAGGACATGAATTTGGTCAAGTGGAAAAATTCAACAACAAATTCCTGTAGCTTGGTGCTTCTTCACTGCCTTCCTTTTTAAGCAGCTTATAGGCTTTCCCTTTGTCATTAATTGTGTCCTTTACATTTTTATTTATCCACATGGATTTTGTCCTGTTATTACCTAAACTTTTATTCCCATATGGTATGTGCCACTCACAATGGAAATTTAAGAGGCATCTAAAAGTATTGCATTTTATATCTGTTCTCTAATTCTTGAGGTCATTGTAACAGTTAATACAGTTAACCGCATATCTAGGTGAAACTTTGCCAACCTGAAGTTTAATGTTTTTTGTGGCTCCCTGTCCAATCAGTCTTTTGAAAGACAAATAAAAATGTCTTATATTAGGTCATTATTTCCCGGGTGCTCCCCTGCATGCTCCTTTGCTATTCTGTTGGGTCTATCTAGCATACACCTATTTAATACTTTATTGTGCTTCCACCCATAGAGACTCCACATTTTCATTACCCTCACATATATCCTCCCGTAGTGTGGACTTTAGATACCACTCTTCATAAAGGCAAATCCCTCTCCCTTTTTTGTTTTTTTTTTACAATCCTTTCTGGAAAACTGTAACCAAATAAGTTAACCTCCCAATCATATGTCATCCAGCCATGTCTCACTTATCCCTACTATGTCATATTTTTTCTCAGACATCATTCATTACATTATTCACATTCAAGTTAGAATTTGTTTCTAGCCTTTTCATAAACTGTTCTCACCCCACCCTCCACTCTATATCTTTTTGCGTGTTTGCTTTTCCATTTGCAGAGTTGTATGAGGGTTTGGTTTTTGCAGGACAAATCTTATTTCTTAATGGTGCCGTTTAATATCCGCACAATGTACTGGGAAGCTGGAAAAATAAATCAGAATGTGGAGGAATTGTAAAAAACACAGGTGTGCTATTTTTCTATGAGTTTTGTTTTTACAGCATTTACTCTGCAGTAATGATAAAGCTACATTTATTCTCCAGGTCAGAAAGATCACGGCAATACCAGATTTAGGCCCCTTTCACATTACGTTATAGAGATCCGCCTGACTGATACGTTTTTATAGCTGTCTACCTTACAAAAGCATGTCAGTCATTGGACCTATTGCCTCCAATAAAAAAAAAAAAAAATCCGTTATGGTCTTCGAATGCCCCTGTCCGTTATTTCAGACGGACAGAAAAGCGTGTACTACCACGCTTTTCTGTCTTTTAACAACAACAAATCCGCGACAGTTTGTTTTCAATTTACTATAGTCCTCTATGTAAACGGATGCAAGCGATTTGCAGCCGTTTAAAGCATTTTCGTTATAGCTGGTCAGTTCATCCCCTGAAGAGGGAACCCTCCCCCATTAGCAACAACCCCGCCCCTGCGCTGAAACCACGCAGCAGGGTCTTGCAGAAAGGAGAAGCCAACTCTCCATAAGGTAAGCCCGAATCCCCTTCTCACCAACCCTGTCCTACCTGAAATGGCCGCCCCTCCCTTCTCTGGTCCCAGCATGAATGATCCTGCATTGTGACCCCCTTAGAGAAATGGCTGCCGCTCTCACCACTCCATGTCTCCAGCGCCACCCCAGTCCTGTCTTCTCCTCCCCCACCATGAGTGCCGCCCCTCCCCCACCTCTCACCACTCGCATGCCCCGGCTCCAGAATTAGGTGCTGGAGGGGCGGTACTTGTGGCAGGGGAGGAGAAGACAGGACTGGGGTGGCGCTGGAGACATGGAGTGGTGAGAGGGGAGGGGCGGCAGCCATTTTTTCTAAGGGGGTCACAAATGGAAGCATCATTCATGCTGGTGGAAGGGATAGCAGCCTTTAGGGCTAGCACATGTGGAAGGGGGGGGGGGGTAAACAATCCCTTATGGCTGAATTCCCCCTTGTGTCCTACCCCTAATGGTATTAGGGGAAGAACATGTAGGAGGTAGCAGAAGAGCTGTTCCCCCAAGCACTACAAGTCACAGCACAATTTTTTATTTTTTATTTTATTTGTGCTGTAACTTGGAGTGCATGGGGATAGCTCCTCTGCCACCCCCTACATGTGCTTCACCTAATACCGTTATCGCACGTGTGGGTGTAGCAGAGGATGAGGATGCACCTAATACCATCAGGGGTAGCACATATGGGGGGTGGCAATCAATCCCTAATGACTGCCCCCTCGTGTGCTACCCCTGATGGTATTAGGTGAAGCACATAAAAACTGATCCGTTTTTTAGCAAAAATCTGATGCAAACAGATGCACATCCGTTAACAGATCAGTTTTTTTGATGCATGAATTGACATCAGTTTGCATCAGTTTTTTGTTTAAAATAATGGATCTGTTAAACTGATCAGTTAAACTGATGTAAAAAACATGATGTGAAAGGAGCCTTTTATAGGTTTTATTGTTGTTTTTTTAATTCTTTATTTATGCAATTTTCACAAATAGGACATACAACAATACTATAGAAAAAGCACTCGACCTTGAGAGACCATAACCAGACTAAGGATAGCAACAAACAAGCCCTCAAAGGGATCTCTAGAATAACCATGTATACATGTACTAGAAAAATAGAAATAGCACCGAGCAGTGCATAGCGTAATATAGTCCAGATTACAGGTAATATTAATGGTGTTCAAGTGAAGAGACTCTCACCTTCTCAGGTTGTGTGTCAGACACAACAACCCTACGCATTTTACCCCTTGCTGGGTTAGAATAACCGGAAGCAGCTGACACCAAAACACACGTCACCAGAGCGACGTCCGAAGAATGTAATAAGAGACCAGTGATCGACTCGAATCCTGACATGACAGGAGATGGCAGGACGGAAGTTTTACACTTGAAAAAGGGGTGATTTGCCCCGAAATGCCTTTTTTTGGCGTCGTGTTTTATTTGTTTGGATTGGAAAAATAAAGAATTGTTGGATTTACTTGTGGTGAGCGCTGTGCCATATAACAAGACCTCTTCTCCCATACATTGGTTTGGGCTGGATTCGGGTCGATCACTGGCCTCGTATTACATGTATATGTTACCGTTAAAATTGCGAAATCAGTGAATGTGCACATTACCTAGGTAATCTGCAGATTAACTGATTTGCTCCATTAACCCCTTAATGACCGGGCCATTTTTTTTTTTGCATTTTCGTTTTTCCCTCCCCACATTCCAAGAGCCATAACTTTTTCATTTTTCAGTTCACAGAGTCACGTGATGGCTTATTGTTTGCGAAACAAATTATACTTTGTAATGTCACTATTCAATATGCTGTGCAATGTACTGGGAAGTTGGAAAAAAATTCAGAATGAGGTGCAATTGGAGAAAAACTGCATTTGCGCCAAATTCATATGGGTTTAATTTTTACAGCATTCACTGTGTGGTAAAAATGACATGTTACCTGTATTCTGCGGGTCAGTACGAACATGGCGATACCAAATTTATATAGGATTTGTAATGTTTTGATACCTTTTAAAAAATTAAAAACTTTGCTAAATAGAAAAAAAAAATTTGCGTCGCCATATTGTGACACCTGTAACTTTTTCATATTTACATGTATGGAGCTGGGTAAGGCGTCTTTTTATGCGGGACAACATGACGTTTTTATTGATACCATTTGGGGAAAGATCTGATGGTTTGATCACTTTTTATTCAATTTTTTATAGGAGACAAAGTGTTGAAAAAAACGCTATTTGGCCATTTAGATTTTTTTTCCCCCTCTACGCCGTTCACCGTATGGGATAAATATTTTAATAGTTCAGGCATTTTGGAGCGCGGGGATACCTAAAGTGTTTATGCTTACTTTTGTTTATTTACTTTTATATCTGATCTAGGGAAAGGGGGGTGATTTGAACGTTTGTGTTTTTTTTTTATTTTTTCATACTTTTAAAAACTTTTTTTTTTTTATACTTTTACTTGTATGATCAGACTCCCTAGGGACCTTGAAACCTAGGGAGTCTGATCGATCATACTATTCACTGCGATACTACTGCATAATAGCTGTAATGTAATGACAGGCCTGGGAGACTTCCGATGACGTTCTGGAGGGCGGCGATCAGGTAAAAATGGCGGCGCTCGTGGCAGCTGCGCAATTTAGACACCGCAGTCCCGTTTGACCGTGACATCTAAAGGGTTAGCAGCTGCGATCGGTGTATTATACAGCCGGCACCCGCGGTGTATGGAGAGCGCTCATGGCTTGTGGGTCGCTAAAGTTCAGAAGTTTGTTTACCTCGTAGTCCTGCTGTCCCTACTCCGTCCCGCCTCTTCTTTCGCCAGCAACGTCTCGTCGTCACCGTTTGTGGGGTTTTTTTCATGTGTTACAATCGCTGTCAGCTGCCAGCGCGTAGCATAGCTAAGACGGTTTGCTTTCAAATCCCATTCAACTTGAATGGGTTTTTAAAGCAAACGGGTGGGTGTGTGTGTGCGTGCGCTCACACCCTCTGTGCCGTGAAGCAGCCGGCTTTTTTTTTTTTCGGACACGAAGGACTTTGTGTTTCCGATGAAAAAACAAAAACCGGCTTTTCGTGGCGCAGAGGGTGTAAGCGCACACACACACACCCGTCCGTTTGCAAATCGTCTTCAACCTTTCCCTATACTGCCCTCGATCCTTTTTTTTTTGTTTGCCGGCATTACGTTTGCTGTAAGCCTACACAGCGACATTGCTGCTGCTGTTCCGGCAAAACATGTCGTTGTCTGCACTTTAACGAGTGCCTAGTAGGTATTGTGCACATTAGCTAGGTAATGTGCAGATTACCTAGGTAATGTCAGAAATGAAAGAAGTTTTCTGCACTTTAACGGATCTCCCTAGTTAATGTGCAAATTACCTAGTTAATCTGCAGATTAACTGATTTCTGCACTTTAATGGTAACATACACATGTAGAAAGGGAAGATATAAGAAAGATAGAAGGTAGAGAAAGGAAATAAAGATAAAAGGAGAAAAAAGTACGAGGAGAAGAAAGGAAAAGAAAAAAGAAGGGAGGACTTGGGACAAGTCCAGGCCCAGACCATTTTTGTTTTATTTTAAAGACATCAGTACTACAGTATTGCAGTCTGTGGGAAAATCGCTATAGTGCTATTGAGCCCTGACAGAGTAACATTGCAGTTCCAGGCATGGGAGCATTTATTCTCCAATGGCCATTCAATGCTGAGAACGAAAAGTTAAAAGAAAATCCTCTCTTATGACCACAGCATCTGAATGGTTAAAGGGGTTATCAGGGATCAGAATTTTAAATGCAGCCAGCAGAGGATGGTTATAAGATAAATATGCTCTAATACTTACCTGAATCCTCCCCACCGCTCCTGTGCTGGGTTGGCCATCACCTCCGCCAATCAGTATAATTATGCAAAAATTTGTTGTTTCCTGTTTAATTTTTCTTAGGACAGTAGTTCTGGAATAATAAGTAAATATTACATTTGACTAGTGAGCTGTTTGCTCTGGTTATAGCTAAAAAATACCACACCCTGAAAACAAGTATTGCTGTTAGTGGGCATGTTGACCTCATTAGGATGTTGGTTTAGCTCTGTCTTTTCAAGAGTGCTATGCCTACAGGTAGCACTGCCATGCAGTACCCATATATCCTTCCTATTAGCACCAAACAAATACCACTATGCAGTGCACATTATGCCCCCTTGCCGCACCATATAGCACAGTATAGCAAACAACATCTCCAAAGTATTGCCAATCAGGTACAGATATTGCAAAGTTTACTGCGTTAAGTGTCTGGTTAAACATTGCTACATCTGTACTGCAGTGCAGCACTAAATACTGACCTAGTGATGTCATACCATAGTGCAGTATTAAACGGGTTATACTATTAAAAGGCATTTATCTCCTATCGACATGATAAGGGATAAGTGTCACATTGATGTGGATTCAATTGCTGGGTCCCCCAGTGATTATTAGCGCAAGGGACCAAAAGTCCCCCTGTGAATGAACATCCTTCACAGGAACATCCCAGCAGGCCTGGAATCTTGACATATACTACAGAAGGTACTCACACTATTTGCTCTGCTGAGTTTTTATATACCTAATTTCTCAATTTTAATTTCTAATTTGATCACATAAAACCATATAAACTAATTTAATATATTTTCATATTTCAGATGGAAAAACTGGTGGATTCGAGGTATTTTCAGCTTAACAATGATTACGTTGTTTTTTTTACTCATCTACTTGGGGCCTGCTATGCTGATACTTTTGGTAAGTTTTATAGCTTGTTTACTGGTCCAGGATTAGGAAAAAGGCGTGTTTCATTTTTTTTTTTCTTCCCAAAAACAGTTCCACGCTTGCCCATGGGCTGTGTCTCGTATTGCAGTTTAGCCTCATTCATTTGAATAGAGCTGAACTGTCCAGTGTCCTTTAATTGAACCCAAAACCAGAATTGTTCTGATAAACTACTTTTCCCACTCCTTTTCTTTGTTTTGGTAGCTTATTTGCCAAGTTTTGAGTTAAGGATATGTTAAAATGTTCCGGGAGACACTTCCTTTACTGATTTCCACTGACTTTTCATTGCAATTCTTATGAAATGAAGTGAACAGCTCCTGCTGCTGTTTTGTTCTAAGGATCCCGTGGTTATGAAACCCTAGCATAGGTAATATAGTATAACCTAAGTTATAGAAGAAGGGTTACACAGTCTTATGGCTAATAACATAAACAGGTGTTAATTGGTAAATTGGAGAAGTAAGAGAGATTCTTTTTTTTTTTTTTTTTTTTACTTCGATGACCTATCAACATCTCTGCTAAGGGTATGTTCACATGGTGGAATCTAGTACTGATTTTGAGGCAGATTACTTTTACTTTATTTCATAAATGTATAAATACATGGATTCATGGATAGACTGTATAATATAGTGCAACGTTTTGGGCTGAAAACCCTTCATCAAGCATATGATGTTTGAGTGTTTATGAATGAATTAACAACTGGGTATTACCATTCTCCTTATCACTTATACTGTCAGCACTGGATGGACTGTGTAGGCGCCGCCATCCCCCTCAATGTGATAACACCCAGCTGTCAATCTATTCATAGATGTATGGGAGGAATAACAAAGGAAAGAACAACACACACAATTATAAGAAAAGATACTCTAGAATAGCGGATCCCAAACTTTCTGAAGGGAAAACCCACTTTTGGCTGAGAATTTTGCCAGGGAACCCCTCTACTATACTCAGTCGCATTTGAAAAACAAATGTCCCTACCTATATTCCTGAAATCTTCCTCTTATTCTGCCTCTTAGTACTGTACTTTGCCTTTAATTCTATTCTGCAAGCAGGGAACACTGGCAAAATTTGTGGGCCCCCTTCTTCCCCAATGTATCTTACAGTTTTCTGTCCAGTGGCCACCACATAGTATATATAATGTTCTCCAGTAGACTCCACACAGTATAATGTTCTACATTGCCCACCCCCAAATCCTATCTGTCTGTCTACTCTCACCTTGGAACATTCCTGTACATGTTGTATTTGTATTTGTATCATAACATACTATAGTACGTAGTGAACATAATGGTATTTTTACTTTTTTTTTTAATTCCTTTTAATTACGGCGTTGCAGTGAAATGTCAAACACCATATCGTATGCAGGGGTACAACAGTACAAAACCACACTCCAGTACGACATGGACATACAATACAGGAATAAAACTTTTGTAACTCCCTATGTTATGTTTTCTTATAGCACTGTGACAAGATAACTACACAAGGACATTGTGAGGGGCGGCTCAATAGTTCTACCTTTAATATAAGGAGAAATGCTGAACTTGGACTTTAATGCTATCTAAGGTTGTATAAGGCTTCTTGGTCCTTTTATTACATCTGGAGTCTCAAGCATTATCACCCAGCAGGCAAAGTCCTCATGTGTTCCTGTCTTGTCATCTGTGTTATAGGGCTGATCTTTAGATTACACTTGATAAATGTATGAAATTGCTCTCCACGTTTTTTTTTTTTCTTGTTCCTACATAACAGCTTGCATTGCTTAAAGGAGTGTTCACGCTTGCATATCTAGATGTGCTATTGTACTTATTATTGTAGCTATATTATTGTATGTGGGAAGGGCTGCTGAAAGGTACAGTTATGCAAAAATGCACAAAATTTTACACATTTCACAGTTTTTCACACATCAAACATAAAAGAGAGTGCAGCTGGAAGAACCCTTTTCACATTGCTGATTCCATGAAGTAAAATGATCTCTGGAGATCCAACAGCTGGGGATGGCCAATATAAGCACTGTTATGATGGGTTTTAGTGGTCCTCCAGTGCCGTGCTTGGGAATAGCAGTGAGACACACCTTCCACCTTCATTTTAGATTCTTAAGCACAGCTTCAGTCAGCAGTACTACAACTCTGTTCACACCATGTTTTGATTATACCACTACCTCTCAAGCTATGAAGCTGCCTCACTGGTGTAGTACCCATCAATTTTTACTGACTTGTGAGGTAGTTTTCACAGGAGGGAAAATAAACTGATAGCTCTGCCTGCACATGCTTTTCTCACTCTCAGTCCCATACTTTGTTGGACTGACACTTCCTCATATATCTTTCAGGTATCTGCTATCCAGGTAAAATGCTTCCATGAAATAATATCCATTGGCCACAGATTCTACAAGTCCTATGAGCTTCCATGGTTCAGAACTCTTAGCTGGTAGGTAACAATCTGTCAGATGAAATTGTCATGTTGGGGTATCTATAACATATGTATTAGCTATATGCATACAGTAAGTAGCTAGAAACTCCTTAAAATGTTTTGGTTTTTCTTTGGTTATTATTTTTATGGGATGTTTGACATTATTCAATATAAACAGTGACAATTGTGTCTGAACTCTGCATGAACACAACAATTTTAGTCTGGGTTCACACTAGCGCTTGGTTTCCGTTCGGGGGATTCCATCCCCAAATCCGTTTTAAAAATGCGGAGAGAAAAGTCCGGCGGACCCCATTATAGGCTATGGGGTCCGTGCGTTTCTGCAGGTAATCGCTTTTTAAGTGGATTGGGTTCCCAAGCGGATCCGAAGAACAGAAATGCAAGCACAGGTATGAACCTAGAGTAACTGTCACAAACTGAAAAACAGGATGTTACCTTCCAGTTGCACATAGTGTATGTCTATACGGCAAAAAGTACACATCAGAAAAATTGTGCATTTCTGCTATGGTTTGCAGTTTTGATCTTCTGTGGATTTATAGGTTGTTTTGGTGCATTAAATGGGGCTAGTCAATGTGTGAACACCAACTACTCCGAGCTATTTTATAACATTTAACTATTGGTCACTGTTAGCATTGTGTTTGTTTTTGTATATTTTGTGTACAGTATGTAAACCCTCAAATGTAAAGCACTATGGAATTAATGGTGCTATATAAATAAATAATAATAATAACTTATGAATTCCTATCCTAAAATAAAAACTATATCTGTTACATGTCATATCACCATTTCCATATAATATAACAAAAGTAAAAATATGTTACGCAAGAAGTGATATCCCTATACCAGGGCAATGAGACTAAATATCTATGTCTATTGAACATGTTCTGTTGTGCGCTCTTTATTCACGAGCCAAGCAGGGCCTTAGACTTAGCTTTGTATTGGAAGTCTGTATTTCCGCTTTGAAGAGTTGGCATGCTCCTTCTTGTTCTCTCCTTTCACTTAAGATTAAATTAGGCCAGAACACAGTGTGACTGAACACAGAATGTTAACACTCTGCATGAAAATCCTGTTTTTGGTCTGCTGCTGGGGTGTAGCTAGCAATCCTTCTGTTTGGCACAGGTTGTCCCTGAAACAAAGGTCCATGAAAGATTTATGCTATATGCAAAATAATGAGGACATTAGAATAATAACTAGATTAGTAGACATTTTCCACATCACTCTTTGCAGAGAAGGTTATTATTACTCTGTATCCAAGTCAGATAAAAGGGAAGACTAGAAAGTGGCTGTAAAAGGAATTATGACGTCATATTGTCATACTACAGCACCATCCCAAATATAAAATTGCATACAGCCAGCTGGGGCAAAGGGTTACTTGCTCTGTAGTGACTGAACTGTACTTTGTCATTTGCTTTCCATACTTCAGTAAGGCGATGTTCATTGCCTTACTATTTCTCTAATCCACCAGAGTGTAAGAACAACAGAAAGAAAAGAAACATGCTTTCAATTTGTATCCATCCTAATTCACTTCAGTGTTTCAGTGTTAAAGGGGTTATTGTGATACTGATGGCCTATGCATAGGATAGACCAAGGGTCAGCAACCTTCGGCACTCCAGCTGCTGTGAAACTGCAACTCCCAACATGCTCCATTCACTTCCATGGGAGTTCCAAGAAAAGCAGAGCAAGTATGCATGTTGGGAGTTGTAGTTTTACAACAGCTAGAGTGCCGAAGGTTGCCTACCCCTGGGATAGACGTTCTATTTTAGATGTGCAGTGGTCCCGGCTGTCAGTGAGCAGCACAGCTCTCAGCATGTAAAAGTTACTGTCCCAGAACAGCTGAAATGCAGGGTTCTTGTAGGAGCCCCACAGATCTAAAATAATATAATAGGACAGGTCCTATAATGTAATGACCTGTCCTATAATGTATGCATGTAAGCAGAGACTGGGAGGACCTGAAAGGAGGCAGAGCTGGATTGCTGGGGGAAAGGATAGGTAAGTATTTTTTTTTTTTTTTAATTTGATACCATTTCTGTGTTTTTCTTTTCATTTATAACCAAGACAACTCCTTTAACCCTTTCACTGCCAGGGGTCTCTGGAAATTTTGCACTTCCATTAGCCGGAGCAATTTTCACAGTTTTGAGATGGACAAATAAAACCTAAATTGCAACATTAAAAAATCATACTAAACCCCCATACCTATATATTTTCTTAAAGTAGACACCTGCATAATTGTCAAAATGCCACTTGGTACTGCACAAACACACACCTTCATGCAATTTTGATTTAAA
Organism: Leptodactylus fallax; assembly: GCA_947044405.1. Lineage (NCBI taxonomy): Eukaryota > Metazoa > Chordata > Amphibia > Anura > Leptodactylidae > Leptodactylus > Leptodactylus fallax. The sequence goes on from CAMRHE010000141.1 coordinate 1,871,813, forward strand.
GTGTATGTTTTATTAAAAAAAAAATGCAAATAAATGTATATTTGTTGCTAAAAGTGGAAACCAAACAAAAAGTTATTTGCGACAAACCTCCTAAAAAAAAAAATAAGAGTTCAACATGTGCAGAGTTCATTCATATCACTAAGGCCTACTTCTGCATGCACATGTCTTCAGGAAATCACTAGAACTGGAAGGAACAAAAATCTGCTTTGAAACTGGAAATGTTAAAGTATCATCCTATAAAATGTAGGGATTACACACCGTGGAAAGCAAGTAAACCACTAAACCCTATACATTTTTTTTAAAGTAGACAACCTGAAGATTATATGTGTCTCAATGGGTTATCAATAGCCAAGTCCACCTTCATGTAACCTTGTGACAAACACAAATAATTTTTTGAAAAAAATGCACTAAAACACATATTTGCACCTACAACTCATATTCAATCTTACATTCACACATAAAATACATTTAAAATAAAAGATCAAGGTGTACACGATTTATTTATATCGCAAACATCAGCTACAACAAGCTCTTGTACTCTCAAAAACACCAGAAGAGTTGCCAGAAGTAAGCCATTACTGCGCAAATGCCACAAAGAATCTCGCCTTCAATACGCCAAACAGCACAGAGACAAGTCTCAAAACTTCTGGAACAAGGTAATTTGGAGTGATGAGACAAAAATTAAACTTTTTGGCCACAACCATAAACGTTACATTTGGAGAGGTGTCAACAAGGCCTATGATGAAAGGAACACCATTCCTACTGTAAAGCACGGAGGTGGATCACTGATGATGTGGGGATGTTTGAGCTTCAAAGGCACAGGAAACTTTGTCAAAGTTGAAGGAAAGATGAATGCAGCACGTTATCAGGAAATACTGGAGGAAAATTTGCACTCAACAGCCAGGAAGCTGCGCATGGGACGTACTTGGATGTTCCAACATGACAACGATCCAAAACACAAGGCCAATTCGACCTGTCATTGGCTACAGCAGAAGAAAGTGAAGGTTCTGGAGTTGCCATCTCAGTCTCCTGACCTCAATATCATTGAGCCACTCTGGGGAGATCTCAAGCGCACAGTACATGCAAGACAGCCCAGGAATTTACAGGAACTGGAGACTTTTTGCCAAGAAGAATGGGCAGTTTTACCATCTGAGAAAATAAAGAGCCTCATTCACAACTACCACAAAAGACTTCAAGCTGTCATTGATGTTAGAGGGAGCAATACACGGTATTAAGAACTGGGGTATGTGAACTTTTGAACAGGGTAATTTTGTTGTTTTTGGTTGTCATTATGATTTAAAAAGAGAAAACACAGAAGTTTGACAATAAATGGCTTCAACCAACCACTAACCATGAGTGGATAAAAAGTTTTTGTGTTATCATTCATATTCTCTGAAAAAAGGCGAAAAAAACAAAAAATCTGCCGAGGTATGTAAACTTTTTCGCACAACTGTATATACCCACTGACCCACCCTATATATATATATATATATATATATATATATATATATATAAGTGCAGGTGTTAAAGAAACGCCAAAATCGCAGAAATATGGCAACCAATTTTGTGCATGCAAATTAAATAGGCGTTTACATAACAATATAATTTTCTATCCCCCTATAAAAATTGTAGCAATTTATATGTTCATCTCTAGTGATAATCGTTACAACTATTATTTCAGCATGTATCGGATATCGCTAGAGAGGCGTGTTTTACTCTAGAAAGATCAGGTATGGACAGGGTGAAATGTAAACTTTGATGACTTTGTGTATGTGTTATTTAAGTGTTTGGTGCAACTCTTTTGGCGTTGCAACCTGGAAAATGGTAAACATCTGGATCACAGCGCCAATAAACTTTCTGGTTATGTTCAGAGGGGTATTACAGTAGAATACCCCTCTAATAAGGCTCAGAGAGGTATTACATTATCTCTCTATGTGACAATCAGAGAACAAAAGTATAGTATGCTCTCTGATTTGATAGGAGATCGGATAACATGGAAAGAAGTCCCTGCTATCCCCCACTGGGGTCACATACAGGTTATGCACAGATGATGATTTCTCATCTCTGTGCAGTCTGCAGGGCTGCTCCTCTCCCCTCCTACCGCAGCTCTTAAGATGCTACCTGAGGCAGGAGAGGGGGGGGGGACACTTTAAAGCCCTATATCTCAGCATTGGTTAGGCAAAGATGATTTTGGAATCATTTTAAAGATGAGAATTTCATCTTTTTTGCTGTCTGGAATTAAGATCTGCAATGGGATCTCAGTACCGAATAGCGTTTTCAACAGTGAATTGCTCAGGATCTGTATCAGCATTAGTAGTAAGGACATATTAGATGTGTCCTCGGCTACAAAAGTGCTACCCTGGGAGGACGTATAGTTACGTGGCTGCAGGGAAAGGGTTAAGGATCATCTTGATATTTTTGTCTCCCCATTCACTTCAAAAACCACTGTGGGTTACAAATTTAAATATTAGGTTCAGTATATGTACTGCTTATATACCATTATATGGAATTACCATGATATGGTGATATTGTATGTATGTACATATTGCTGTCCTGATCTATTAATATATGTACTACTGCTATTAATACAGTGCCTTGCGAAAGTATTCGGCCCCCTTGAACTTTTCAACCTTTTGCCACATTTCAGGCTTCAAACATAAGGATATAAAATTTTAATTTTTTGGTGAAGAATCAATAACAAGTGGGACACAATTGTGAAGTGGAACGAAATTTATTGGATATTTTAAACTTTTGTAAAAAATAAAAAACTGAAAAGTGGGGCGTGCAATATCATTCGGCCCCATTACTTTCAGTGCAGCAAACTCACTCCATAAGTTCAGTGAGGATCTCTGAATGATCCAATGTTGTCCTAAATGACTGATGATGATAAATATAATCCACCTGTGTGTAATCAAGTCTCCGTATAAATGCACCTGCTCTGTGATAGTCTCAGGGTTCTGTTTAAAGCGCAGAGAGCATCATGAAGACCAAGGAACACACCAGGCAGGTCCGTGATACTGTTGTGGAGAAGTTTAAAGCCGGAATTGGATACGAAAAGATTTCCCAAACTTTAACCCTCATCCGGCTGAGTAGGTACAATTGTACCTATTCCTATGCAGCCTGTAATGTTGTAAAATTATGCAGCCTGACAAGGGTTAAACATCCAAAGGAGCAATGTGTAAGCGATCATATTGAAATGGAAGGAGTATCAGACCACTGCAAATCTACCAAGACCCGGCCGTCCCTCTAAACTTTCATCTCAAACAAGGAGAAGACTGATCAGAGATGAAGCCAAGAGGCCCATGATCACTCTGGATGAACTGCAGAGATCTACAGCTTAGGTAGGAGAGTCTGTCCATAGGACAACAATCAGTCGTACACTGCACAAATCTGTCCTTTATGGAAGAGTGGCAAGAAGAAAGCCATTTCTCAAAGATATCCATAAAAAGTCTTGTTTAAAGTTTGCCACAAGCCACCTGGGAGACACACCAAACATGTGGAAGAAGGTGCTCTGGTCAGATGAAACCAAAATCAAACTTTTTGGCCACAATGCAAAACGATATGTTTGGCGTAAAAGCAACACAGCTCATCACCCTGAACACACCATCCCTACTGTCAAACGTGGTGGCAGTATCATGGTTTGGGCCTGCTTTTCTTCAGCAGGAACAGGGAAGATGGATGGAGCCAAATACAGGACCATTCTGGAAGAAAACCTGTTGGAGTCTACAAAAGACCTGAGACTGGAACGGAGATTTATCTTCCAACAAGACAATGATCCCAAACATAAAGCAAAATCTACAATGGAATGGTTCACAAATAAACGTATCCAGGTGTTAGAATGGCCAAGTCAGAGTCCAGACCTGAATCCATTCGAGAATCTGTGGAAAGAGCTGAAAACTGCTGTTCACAAACGCTCTCCATCCAACCTCACTGAGCTCGAGCTGTTTTCCAAGGAAGAGTGGGCAAGAATTTCAGTCTCTCAATGTGCATAACTGATAGAGACATACCCCAAGTGACTTGCAGCTGTAATCGCAGCAAAAGGTGGCGCTACAAAGTATTAACTTAAGGGGGCCAAATAATTTGGCAAGCCCCACTTTTCAGTTTTTTTTATTTTTTACAAAAGTTTAAAATATCCAATAAATTTCATTCCACTTCACGATTGTGTCCCACTTGTTGATTCTTCACCAAAAATGTAAAATTTTATATCCTTATGTTTGAAGCCTGAAATGTGGCAAAAGGTTGAAAAGTTCAAGGGGGCCGAATACATTCGCAAGGCACTGTATATCAACTGATTATCTGTGCTAATAGACTAATTGACAGAGAACTGTAGCAAAAAGGTCTTGGTATTATACTTATGGTATAATACTTATGGTACTATATTTATAGCATTTACAGTTTCCTGCTTCTGACATTAACTATAGAGTATAGGACCAATTCCAAACCATAAAGCTAGGCCAGAGAAGCGGTTCTCCCCCAGGTTGAGGGTACAAAGTAACCTTTATTCAAATCGAACATCACAGCATGTTTCGGGGATGTGTCTCCCCTTTTTCAAGTGTGAACTGGAATGGCATATGCCTATACACAGTCACAAACCAAATGCTTATATTGGAAATGAGGGATAAAGGTGCCACCCCTTATGAGAGGGTCGGAACCCTATAATAACAGTCACCATGTGACAGTCATAATACACAGAATGTAAAACAAATATGCACATATTTTAGACCCCATATAGTATGTGAACCCCATTTGGGGTATATACAGATCATATTTGGGATTTACAGAACACACACGCAAAAAAAAAAAAAGGAATGTAACAAGGGGAGGGTTAATATACATAAGTAAAAAACAATAAGCAAAGGGGAAAAAAAACACTTTTACCTGGATATGAGGATCACAGAATGCCCAGCTCGGCATCCGAAGAGGGGACTGCGCATTTGTGAACTGCTAGTTCGCGCGTGTCCCATTGGCCCAGAAAGAAAGGAGGCCGCAATCTTCACATAGCGTTGCGCATGTGCGAAGGGTCAGGTATTTTTTGGTTTGAAATTGGTCTCTTATACTTTATTCCTCCTGACACCATTTGGGGTGATCGTGGATCCTGCTGCTCCTCTATACCTGGGAATAATCACTACTGTCTTGTTGGTTTTGTGTGATATGATAGTTGTGGCCTAGCTCACAACTTAATAAGGTGTGAGACCACTCTACATTTCATCTATCTGCATCCATTGTGGTAATAGTCTTACACTATATAATATTAACTAGGAACTATTCTACATATTGTGTAAAGTGGATTTGTCCTCGGAATATTTAACAGCATCATATTATGTTGACAGTGGGCTGTTGTAGCAAACAGCACGAAAATATCAGGGGATATTTCATACTCTAGGCTTGATCTCTTGTGCACTGGAGTGAGAGGAACTGACAAAGATTTTCTGAGTTGTGGGGACCCTACAACCCTCTCGATAACCCCCACCCACATTTTGTAAAAGGGAGCGCAAAGCTCATCAATACAGCAAGACACCTGTCAGTATGCTGTTTCTGTCTTAACCAAATTTTTCGAAACAGTTGGGGAGATTTTTTTTATGCAACAAAATTGCGACTTTTGGTGGGTTTTCCTCTGTAGTTGCAACTTTTTTCAGAAGTTTAGTAGCGTAGTTTCCTGACAGATGGGATCTCCAATTGCACATTATCCAATTTAGGTAATTAAATGGTGCCAACAAGGTTCCACATGATTCTGGAATTTCCTGGTAGTAGTTGACTAAATTTGTGATATGGAATGGGTTAGCTTTGCCCTGGTGTGCTGTGGCATTTGGTGTAGTATTATTTCCCCTCACCAATAGTAATTGTTTCTGGTGAGCACCACATGCGTCTTGTCACATGCCAAGGTAAAGTCATCCAGTAGATTTTTTGCCTATTTATTGGTATCAGAGAGGTGAAAGAGAAGATTTCTATGGGTGTTTGTCAGGCTAGGGTGTTCACTTTGGCTCTATGGCCGTACAGAGACTTGTGTATAGTGTTGCTATCCTGCCTTATTTTGGCCTCCCATCAGTTGTCATCTAAATCCCCCCCATCTCAGTCTGTTAAGCTGACTCTGCCCATTCCGTCCCTATTTTTACAGCGAAGCTGACAATTGAGATACGGAAAACAGAAAGCATCAGTTTGTTCTGTCTGCTTTGGATTTCAAGATTTTGTCTTATGTGAATAGTCACATAAGATAAAGAAAAACACCACCATAATGTTTAAAAATTACCCGATTTTAAATAATATGTAATTTTCTGATGATACAATGCAGAAGATATCTTCTAAAACCTGCAGCTGATATCCAGTACAGATAGGTATGTAAATCTTCTTGGAAATTAAAGAGAATGTATTACTTAAATTTTTTTTAATGATTTAAAACCTGTTTTGGAAGTTTTTACTGAGCTGCTATTAACAGTATTTAGAGACATCCTTTACTGCAGCCACATGGACCATACACAGAATAGACTGTGTATGGTCCATGTGGAGATGAGATGTTCATTGACGTCTATAAGGGAGCTTTGTATACAGTACATGCTCTGTGAATAAGGCCTCATGTACATGACCATATTCGATTTGTGTGCTATTCCATATTTTTCTTGAGCTATTTATTTCAGTGGGTCCATGCACATTACCATGTTTTCCATAGGTCTGTGTGCATATACTATTCTGTTCAGTCTTTGCAGTATGGACTAGCCCATAGAACCCTATGGAAAACAGAAAACAAACAACGTCACATGAATGTAAATTGTGTGACATCCGTGTTTGCGGAGTAGTTACCTAGCTATCCACAGGAATTTTTTTTCAGATCTGCAAATACGGATGACACACTGATGCAATATTGACCGTTTTTGCAGACATATGGAACTGATGCTGATGACAGACGGACCAAAAAACTGTACATTGAGCTGTATTTTGCGGACCGTGCAAGATGCCTTATTCAGAGATCCATTGTGAAGTGAAGGGGAGTAGCTGAGCTATGACCATCATGTATTGTGAATGGTCATCCCTGTCTATATGAATATAGATGAAACCTGTCACAGTAATACAGCCTGTTCTGGTACTTAGGTGACTGCTGCAAAGAAATATAGCAGGAAGCGTCATCCTGTTATTAGCCGTAGTAGCCAGTGTGAAAGCTATAGGAGTTTACAGTGGCTTGCAAAAGTATTCATACCCCTTGAACTTTTTCACATTTTGTCACCTTACAATGTATTTTATTGAGATTTTAAGTGATAGACCAATACAAAGTAGCAGATAATTGTGAAGTGGAACAAAAATGATACATGGTTTTCAAAATTTTAATCAAATAAAAATCTGAAAAGTGTGACATACACAAGTATTCAGCTCTCTGTACTCAGATACTCCTACATAAAATCCAGTGCGCACAATTGCCTTCAGAAGTCACTTAATTAGCTAATAGAGTCCAGCTGTGTGTAATGTAGTCTCAGTATAAATACACCTGTTCTGTGAAGGCCTCAGTGGTTTGCTAGAGACCACTAGTGAACAGAGATAAAGTTGCGGAGAAGTTTAACCCTTTCCCTGCCACCCACATATTTATACGTCCTCCCAGGGTGGCACTTTTCTAACCAAGGACGTATCTAATACGTCCTTACTACTAATGCCCATGTGACCCTTGGGGAGGGGTAGCATGGACTTCTCTCCATGTTATCCCCTCTCCTATCAATCAGAGAGCATACTATACTTTTGCTCTCTGATTGTCACATAGAGGGATAATGTAATACCCCTCTGAGCCTTATTAGAGGGGTATTCTACTGTAATACCCCTTTGAACATAACCAGGAAGTTTATTGGCGCTGTGATCCAGACGTTTACCATCGTCCAGATCGCAGCGCCAAAAGAGTTGCACCAAACACTTAAACAACACATACACAAAGTCATCAATAAAGTTTACATTTGACCCTGTCCATACCTGATCTTTCTAGAGTAAAATACGCCTCTCTAGCGATATCCGTTACATGCTAAAATAATAGCAATAACGATTATCGCTAGAGATCAATGTATAAATTGCTACAATTTTTATAGCGGGATAGAAAATTTATATTTTTATATATATAAATCGTGTACACCTTGATCTATTATTTTATGTGTTTTGTGTGTGAATGTAAGATTGAATAGGAGTTTTAGGTGAAAATATATGTTTTAGTGCATTTTTTTCCAAAAATTATTTGTGTTTGTCACAAAGTTACATGAAGGAGGACATGGCTATTGATAACCCATTGAGACACATGTAATCTTCGGGTTGTCTACTTTCAAGAAATATATAGGGTTTAGGGGTTCACTTGCTTTTCACGGTGTGTAATCCCTACATTTTATGTTTAATCGAGTTTATTAAGGTTTTCGAATTAGGGAACAGAAAAAAAGAAAGGGAGGGAACAATGCTGAGACAAAAACATCAAATAAAACATAGGGGGCCACATGAGCCGCCCAGAACATAGATGAGGCACCAAAGTAAGTTAGAATAAAGGGCTGTTAAGGCCCACAACTAGAAAATCAGTGATGGGTGGTGTAGTATAACTAAACAAGAACTATATTATTAGGGAAGTGGTAGTCAGGAAGACAAATGTCAAACCATAAAAAGCCGCCACAATGCCACCCACCTATCAGTATGAAAGACAAACGTGAAGAGAAGGGAGGGTCACAAGGAATACACAGATACTTGAAGACCTACTAAGACACAGACATAAAAGAACGGAAAGGGACACACAAGGGGAGATGGGGAGGGAAAGAGAAAGTTGGAAGTAAAAAGCATCCAGCCACCGTACCAACAGGGGAACAGTGTCCCCAGTCAGACAAAGAGGGAAGAAAACTCCGGAGAGTCCTGAAACATCACCCACGGCCGCCAGAGGGACTCAAATTTAGAGAAGTTAGGCGAGTCCTCATTCACCAGGGCCTCCATTCTCCTAATAAGGAGAAGCTCCTGAATCAGCTCGACAAGGGTTAGCCGAGCAACCTGGGGGGAACATCGGGTTTTGGAACAGAGGGCTGAGAGGGCCAGGGACCCTAGCAACGCGACCGCCCGTGCTTGTAGAGTCCCAAATCTTGAGGAAATGGGAAGATAGAATAGAATGTTCGGTAGTGCTAGGGCGAAAATGAGGCGGGATCCATGGCAGGGAGGGAAGATGAGCTGAAAGTAAATCGGCCTCTATAGAGACCCACTGCTTGTCCACCCCGCGATGGCGCCAATCAAAAAGGCGCAACAGGACTGTCGCGCGGTAGTATAGCCTGGAGTCTGGCAGGCCCGCGCCACCACGACACTTGCGGCATGTTAGCGTCCGAAAACATAGCCTGCTCTGCGCAGCTCCCCCACACGAACCTCCCAAACAAGGTTTGAACGCGGGCAAAAAAGGGGCGTGGAATAGGGATGGGTAGGACTTGGAACACGACCAAACCAGGAGAGCATGAGTGAGTTGTATTTCCGTAGATCCATCTGAAGTGATTCAAGGATCGGGAGGTTATTAAGGCGGTAAAGAAGGGAGGGGTCCGAGGGGATATGAATCCCGAGGTATTTGATGGAAGTAGGCTGCCATTTAAATGGGAAGTCATTCGCAAGGCAGGCTGCCTCTGCTGGAGGCAAGGTGTTCCATGACCAGGGCGTATAAAAGAGGAGACAATGGGCAGCCCTGTCGCGTGCCATTCCGAACCGGGAAAGAGTTGGAGAGGAGCCCATTGACCCGTACCCATGCCGACGCGTCACCATAAAGAGAAAGCACTTTGCCCAAGTACCCTGGGCCAACCCCAATTTGTTGGAGTGTGGCCCGTAGAAAGCCCCAGTGTACACGGTCGAACGCCTTTTCAGCATCCACAGAAAGCAAGCACACGGGGGAATTGGTATTGCGGGCCAAGGAGATCGCCAGCAGTGTCTTACATACGTTGTCCCTGGCCTCTCGACCCGAGATGAAGCCAACCTGGTCAGTATGGACCAGGCCCGGCATCAGGGGGGACAAGCGATTGGCCAGCAATTTGGCGAATAATTTGATGTCGATATTGAGCAGGGAGATCGGGCGATAACTGGCACAGTAGGATGGGTCTTTCCCTGGCTTGGGAAGAACTGTAATGAGGGCTGATAGAGATTGAGAGGCAAGTGGAGTGGAATCGTCTACGCTGTTAAAAACACGGGCCATTACTGGGGAGAGGAGGCCTCGGAAGGTCTTGTAGAATCTAGGAATGAACCCATCAGGGCCAGGGGATTTGCCCGAGGGTGAAGATTGAATGGCGAGGGAGACCTCCTCCTCGGAGAAAGGGTCCTCGAGAAGCGCCCTATCTGAGGGGGCAATGGTGGAGAGAGAGGTCTCAACAACGTATTCCCGGATTTTCTCTTCAAGAGAACCCGGGGCAAGATCGGCATACTGTCCACGAATATTGTACAGATCGTGGTAGAAGGAGCGGAAAGCCTCTGCAACGTCTATTGGGTCATGGACTGATCGCCCATTGCCTCTGTTGATCCGAGGAATGTACGCGGGGGCGCCGCGGGGATGCAAGCGGCGCGCGAGGGAACGACCACACTTCTCCGCAAACTCGTAATAGTGTTTCCGGACACGGTCTCGGAAAAGCAAGGCTGTTTCATCTAAATGAGCTCGAAGCTCCTCTCTAGCATTGAGGAGCTCGTTTAAGTCTGCCTGAGAGCAAGACTGCTTGTGCTTCACCTCAAGGGAATGGATCCTGGCCAACTGTGAGGAAACCCACGCTGCTTGCTCTTTTTTGAGGCGCTCTCCATGCTTGATCAGGACACCCCTAACCACGCATTTTACAGTAATGCCTCCCACTGTAGCGGAGACGATGTGGAGTCCCGGGCATGATCAAGACCGAAGTTCCTGATCGCGTCGCTAACGTCTGTCCGGCAAATAGCATCCTTCAACAGGCTGTCGTTCAGGCGCCAGGTGAAAGGACGGCGTGCAAGGCCCGGTACCTCCACTGATAAGAATACGGGTGAATGGTCTGACCAAAGGGCAGAGCCGATCTGTCCGGTAGGGGCCCAGGAGAGGGCGTGGTGACTGATCAGGAAAAAATCGATGCGACTGTATGAGTTGTGCGCAGGGGAGTGGTATGTGTAGTCGCGCTCACTGGGATGCAGAATGCGCCACACGTCGACCAATTGGGAATTGTGGAGGGCAGTCTTAAGCCCGCGCAGCTGGGACTGAGAGTGGGGGGGGGGGGGGGGGTAGAGTCAGTCATAGGGTCCATTACAAAATTAAAATCGCCCCCAAGAATCGTGACCCCCTCGCCAAAGTCAGAAAGTTTGCCGACTAGGTTCCTGCAGTATCGCAGCTGCCCCTGATTAGGGAGATAGCAACCGGCTATAGTGAGGACAGTGCCTGCGATGCGCAGTTTGAGAAAGACAAATCTACCCTCAGGGTCTATCAGGGTGTCCATTACCTCGTGGTGCAGAGATCTATGCAAGGCAATAGATACTCCCTTGGACTTGGTGGACGGGTTGACGCTGTGGAACCAGACAGGGAAGTGGCGGCTGCGAATATCCGGGATATGGCCTTCCTTAAAGTGAGTCTCCTGTAAAATAAGGACGTGAGAGCGCTTTTTATGAAGTTGGTACAATATCTGTCTGCGCTTCTGTGGGACGTTAAGTCCTCTTGCATTTAAGGTGCAAACATTCAGAGTGGACATATTTAGACAAGGTAGGAGGAGGGAAGACACAAAAGGGACACGCACTTAGGGAAGAGGGAGACTAACGTAATCCAACACAACTAACACAACTATAGAACCAAATGTTTAACTGACTAAGCAGTAAGGTGATGGGACAAGCCACCACCAAAACAGGTGGGGAAAAGGCAAACAATGCCTAAACACGTGCTACAACACAGCACGGAGACCCCGGTGGGGAACGAGCTTTCTGAAGAGGAGCCGCCCCCCCCCCCCCGGGCCACCGAGCCCGCCACTATGAGACAAACTATAACAACAAGATATGCTGACCAAAATACACGATCAATGTGAAACTCGATAGACCAGGGCATGTAAAAGAAAGGGACAAAGTAGAGGGATAAAGAGAAAAAGGAAGGAAGAAAGAAAAGAAGCGAAATTATATGGAAAGGAGAGGAGAGGAAGACAGAATTTCACGGCCCCGCATGAGGCGGATGAGAATCTGTAAAAGTTGCGGAGTAGCAATCTCGCTGACGTCGTCTGGAGCGGCACTGCGGCCGTGCGAGCTGAGCAGGTTCTGGAGCGCCAGGTAGTAGCGGCCAGCTCAAGATCTGCACCGCCGAAAGTCCAAGGGCAACTGTGAAGGCAGGGACGTCGTCTGGACGAGACAAGGAGAAGGATTGGCCATCTCGCCGGACCTGCAAGCGGAAAGGAAATCCCCAGGAGTACGGGATCTGGTGGTGGATCAGGAGGTCCAGGAGAGACTCCAGGGCACGTCGTCTGGCGAGGGTGAGTCTGGACAGGTCTGGGAGTAGGCTGATAGAAGAGTCCTGGAATACGACTTGGCGGGCTTCCCTGGCCTTCCGCATAATGGCCTCTTTGATCTGGTACCTGTGAACTCGGCAGATGACGTCTCTAGGGCTGGCAGAGTTCAGAGGGCGTGGGCCCAGGGAGCGATGCGCCCGGTCTAGTTCAAGTGGAGAGGCAGGAGGGACCCCCAGGAAGTTGTTAAAGATGGTACGCAGAGTAGCGTCTAGTTGCTGGGGTTCGATGACTTCAGGGAGTCCCCGTACCCTGATGTTGTTCCGTCTGTTTCTGTTCTCTAGGTCATCCATAAAGTCCGTCAGTTGATGTAATTGATGGGTGTGGGACAGCAGTACGGAGTCATGGGCGGACAACTGGGTATAAAGTGAGGTAGATGCGGCCTCTAGGGTATCCACCCTCCCCTCCAGTAAATGTACAGTGGAACAGACAGCAGACAATTCAGATTTGTAGGACTGTTCCAGGCGTGCCACATATTCCTCCATGTCAGACTTTGTAGGGATGGCACGGAGATGAGCTCTCAGTTGGCGTAATTCAGCCAGGGTATCTGAGGGGGTAGCAGATGGAGATAATGTACAGCTAGCAACAGTCCCAGAGGGGGCCCCCGCGCTCCGACCAGCGGAGGCCATGACAGGAGGAGTTAACAGAGGAACTTGAGAAGCCCGAGGCAAATATGGAGCCGCTGTGACAGAGAGCAGGCTCGACGGTGCTGAGGTAGGTGCTGGATGGATGCCACAGGTGTAGGAGGTACCAGGGGCAGGTGGATCTGGCCTTAGTCCAGTGCCAGGAGGAGTTAACAGAGGGGCCCTTAATAAGGGGCACAGGGCTGTAGTGGGAGTGGAGGTAGCCAGGGGCAAGGACAGGATGGGGGTCTCCTCACCTCCTGGTGGTCCCTTGGGCTGCAGTGCAGGGGTAGCCTCCGCTGGTTGCCAGTATCTGGGTGGCAAGGGGGACGGCGGCAGCGACGGCCAGTCCTGCTCATAGGCCGCCGGCGACACAGGAGCTGAGCGAGGCCCAGACTCCTGTATGATCCATGGCTCCTAGGGGCTAAGGGAGCAGGCCCCAGACACCGGAGGGGACAGGGGCGCCTCAATCAGTGCAGCGGCTGCGTGCGCCGGCGAGGCGCTTATAGAGGAGCCGCGCTGTGGAGCGGTGATGCCGGGCGCCATTTTGGAGGGCGCAGGCTGAGATCTGGAGGCGCCCGGGCCCCGGAGGAACTTGTCCATCGTGGGCCCCTTGGGTGTCCTCGGAGGAGTGGAGGAGGACCTAGGAGGGTACCGCGCGGGATTTGCCCATAGTCCGGTGGGCTGCAGAGGTGCCGGTCAGCAAGTTTCAGCGCTGGCTCGGGTGAGTCGGGGAAGGAGCTGAGGAAACAACAACCTCACTCCGCCATAGCCAGGCCACGCCCCCAATTCCTACATTTTATAGGATGATACTAACATTTCCAGCTTCAAAGTAGATTATTAATCTTTCAAGTTTTGTTCTTTCCAGTTCACCTTATGTGCATGCAGGTGTAGACCTTAGTGATATGAATGAACGCTGCACATGTTGAATTCTTATTTTTAGGAGGTTTGGTGCAAATAACTATTTGTTTGGTTTCCACTTTTAGCAACTAATATACATTTATTTGCATTTTTTTTTTTATATAACATACACTTTAAGTCAAAATTGCATGAAGGTGCGTGTTTGTACAGTACCAAGTGGCATTTTGACAATTATGCAGGCGTCTACTTTAAGAAAATATATAGGTATGGGGGTTTAGTATGATTTTTTAATGTTGCAATGTAGGTTTTATTTGTCTATCTCAAAACTATGAAAATTGCCTTGGCAAATTGGAGGAGAGAAAAATCTGAATACTCCTGGCAGTGAAAGAGTTAAAGCAGGGTTAGGTTATATAGGTTATACTGCAAACCTACCAAGACATGGCCGTCCACCTAAACTAACAGATTGAGCAAGGAGAGCACTGGTCAGAGAAGCAGCCAGGCGGCCCATGGTCACTCTGGAGGAGATGCAGAAATCCACAGCTCAGGTGGGAGAATCTGTCCACAGGACAACTATAAGTCGTGCACTCCACAAATCTGGCCTTTATGGAAGAGTGGCAAGAAGAAAACCATTGTTGAAAGAAAGACATACGAAGTGCCGTTTGCTGTTTGCCACAAGCAATATAGGGGACACAGCAAACATGTGGAAGAGGGTGATCTGGTCAGATGAGACCCTAAATGCAAAGCGCTATGTGTGGCGGAAAAGTAACACTGCTCATCACCCTGAACACACCATCCTCACTGTGAAACATGGTGGCAGTATCATGCTGTGGGGATGCTTTTCTTCAGCAGGGACAGGGAAGCTGGTCGGAGTTGATGGGAAGATGGATGGAGCTAAATACAGGGTATTCCTTGAAGAAAACCTGTTGGAGGATGCAAAAGTCTTGAGACTGGGAAGAAGATTCACCTTCCAGCAAGACAGTGACCCTAAACATACAGCCAGAGCTACAGTGAAATGGTTTACATTAAAGAATATTCATGTGTTAGAATGGCCCAGTCAAAGTCCAGATCTAAATCCCACTGAGCATCTGTGGTAAAACATGAAAATTGCTGTTCACAAACGCTCTCCATCCAATGTGGCTGAGCTGGAGCTATTGTGCAAAGAAAAATGGGCAAAAACCTCAGTCTCTAGATGCGCAAAGCTGGTAGAGACATACCCAAAAAGACTTACAGCTGTAATTGCAGCGATAGGTGACTCTACAAAGTACTGATATAGGGGGGCTAAATACTTTTTGCACTTCACACTTTTCAGATTTTTATTTGGTTAAAATTTTGATAACCATGTATAATTTTTGTAACACTTAACAATTATGTGCAACTTTGTGCTGGTATCCCACTTAAAATCTCAATAAAATACATTTAAGTTTGTGATTGTAAGGTGGCAAAATGTGAAAAAGTTCAAGGGGTATGAATACTTTTGCAGGTCACTGTAGGATGTTGTAAAATATAGATAAAAATATGGAGAATTCAAAAAACATCAACAAAAATTGTTAATATGTTTAACCACTTCCGGACCGCCCATAGACTATGTTTACATCCGGAAGGTGGTTGTCTAGTTCTGCAAGGACGTACCGGTATGTCCAAGCAGAACTCAGCAGCTGCACAAAATGGTGCAGCTGCTGAAACGGGAAGCCAGCCGGAGCTCCCAAAGAGAAGGCAGGGAAGATTTATTACCTTCCATGCCTTCCCGATCGCTGTGTATACAGCGCTGAATGAGCGTTGTATACAGCGCTATGGGCGCTGCCATGTTGCGGCTCCCCTCTGACCCAGCGGTCACGTGATTTCCCGGGATCAGAGTGTGTTAGAGCTGCTGGGTCCTACAGGACCCAGATCAGCTCTATAGTAACGTGTAGGAGGCTGTATTCCTCCTGCAACTGGGGCTAAATGTGCCAACCCCAGTTACAGGGAAAATCAGCCTCCCCAACAAAAAAAGAAAAAAAGTGATCAGGTATCTCCAAAGGTCTATTATGACCTTATGGGGACACAATGTAAAAAATAAATAAATAAATAAATAAAATGAATAGAAAAGTAAAAAAAAAAAAAAAAGTAAATAAAATAATACGCCAATAACATGCCATTATTAAAGGTTATAGCCCCACCCCCGACAACACCATACAAAATAAAAATTACCATAACGGAGAGTAAAAACTATTTTAAAAAGTTTTTTAGTAGTACTTTGTCTTTGTGTTATTAAATAAAAAAAAAATTAAAAGTGAAAAACAGACACTTATTCCCTCCTCTTTTATTTATATTTTCCTTGATATAAGAAAAAATTACTGTAAAGCACGTGCAAAAATGAAAAGAACATAAAATAAAGCCTTACGAGTCACCGAAAAAAGATGCAGAAATTAGTTGAATAACGCATATGATAAAAATGTTACAGGCCTCAAAGCCGCACATAAAAAAAACCCGAAAATGTGTCTGGTCCTGGACCAGAAATTGGCCCGGTACTGAAGTGGTTAACATAAAACTTGATGTAAACAAGAGAGCATTTTTTGATTACACATATCCTTTAAGATATGCAAGATAATGTATTGATCATGGAAGAAGTTTTCTGCACTTTTCTGCTTGTCTGTAATCTTATTGAAGAACACCCTTAAGGGTGGGTTCACACCTGCACTTGAGTCCGTCCGCTGCAAATCCGAGTGAAAATCTCGGGGAACGGGATCGGCAGGGTGTAAGCGCACACCCGCGCATTTCTTTAAAAACCCATTCAAATGAATGGGTTTTTAACCAATGCGTCGCTAACCTGTCGGTATCCGATGCCTATCCCGTTCCCCGAGATTTTCACTCGGATTGGCAGCGGACGGACTGAAGTGCAGGTGTGAACCCACCCTTACCTAGCCTGACATGGCTGATAACAGAGAACAGTAGATTTAGGGTGGGTTTACACCTGCGCTTCAGTCCGTCCGCTGCCAATCCGAGTGAAAATCTCGGGGAATGGAATCGGCATCAGATACCGACAGGTTAGCGACGCATTGGTTAAAAACCCATTCATTTGAATGGGTTTTTAAAGCAATGCGCGGGTGTCCGATTACACCCTCTGCGCTGTGAATCCTTTTTTTTCATCAGAAACAAAGTCAGACATGAAGGACTTCGTGTCCGACGAAAAAAATCGGCTTCGCAGCGCAGAGGGTGTAAGCACACACCCACGCATTGCTTTAAAAACCCATTCAAATGAATGGGTTTTTAACCAATGAGTCGTTAACCTGTCGGTATCCGATGCCTATCCCGTTCCCTGAGATTTTCACTCGGATTGGCAGCGGACGGACTGATGCGCAGGTGTGAACCCACCCTTACATGCAGCTGTACTTCAAGTGAGGATGAGTCAGACTTTGAGTATAAGAACACATGTTTAGGTTTTGCTGATGCAGTTTTTGAAGCCTATACTAGAAATAGATTTGTCAGTTATAGGTTTTCATCCTTTAAGATCCACACCTGGGTTTGGCTTCAAAAAGTGCATCAATGAAATCTGAAAGTGTGTCCTTATCTAATTTTTTTGTAGTTTTGTGTCTTACATAGTAGATGAGTTTGGCTGAAGACACATGTCCATCAAGTCGATCCCTACAGTGCTGACCTCTTTACTGTGTTAAGCCCCACATATACATTAGAGAAATGTCATGATTTTAGCAGAACAGGCCATATATGTGATGTGTAGGAGGCTATCTCCCAGTGATAAGATGCCATCATAGGTGTTTGGCAGTGGCTTACTGCACAGCCAAACCATACAAATACATGTATAAGGGCTTCCAAGAGGAAAAGCTGTTAGCCAAACTAGTATTGATCTATTGAAGGTGTATGACAGCAGAATCACTATACTTAACTAATATGAAACATCTGACAGATTCTAAATGTATTTCAGGTACTTCCTTCTGTGTGTCAACTATTTTTTCTATGGAGAGACTCTGGCAGACTATTTTGCTACATTTGTACAAAGGGAAGAATCTCTCCAATTCCTCATCCGCTATCATCGCTTTATATCATTTGCACTTTATGTCATAGGTGAGTTGTCATAGTGTTCTATGTTACTACTTTGTTTTCAGTCTTCATGTTTTACTTCACTGTGGATAGATGTTCTTCACTGACTTTGGGGACGAAAGCAAATAATTATAAAGTTGTCTTGGGATCGATAGCTTTGTATACTGACGACGATGGATATGGAGACTGTCAGCCGTTGCATTACTGTACATAGTCTTTAGCAGCTGACAGTTTAATATACTTCTATGGTATGTTGTCATGCTTTACAGAAATCTTGAATTTTGCAATTGAAATAGTCCTGCAGAGTATAATACTCATACAGTCACAAGAAAAACAGGTAAATACAGCCTCAAAACTACACACAACAGATTCCACCATTTCATTATTTAAAGGTTACCTGAGTTTTCATAAAAAGTTGAAATATCTGTATAGTATTGCTGGGCAGTCTGTTCTATGGCTGTATAAGCCTTCTTAGATAGCAACAGAAAACTGAAAGGAAACTAATAGCCCAATTATGGCTGCAGCGCATTTTATTTTTCTCTGCTGTTGGCGGGTAGACAATAAAGAGCAGTCTCTTCCCCCTCTCTATCCATTAATACTAGTACTGCTATCACTGCTTCCTTACAAGCTAGTCACAGGTAATCACAGGTATATAGAAGTACATAGTTAACTCTCCTTATGTTGTAGAAGTTCACAATGCTCTCAGTGCCTGCTGTGCGCAGAGAAGCCTGTCTGAAGAGGTAGAGGCTGTGAGGAGAAATAAGCCCCCACTCTCCACACTGTTTGAAGGGAGCCAACCCCCACCCTCCACTCACTGTGAACCTTCTTAAACCTGAAGAAGTCTAAGGATTTTCCTAGTGAAAAGCAAATTAGGTTTTCCAAGCAGAAACCAGCAACATTTGTAAGCAAAGTACATTACATTTTTGGACCAGAACACACAATCTATTATAAGTCTAAGTTGTTTGAAAAGTTAGTGACCATTTAACTAAAATGAAGCTAAAATAGAAAAGCCATGTATGAAAAGCGTAGTACAGCCAAAGAACCACTTTAACGGTATAACTTGGAGTAATGTTTTTGTATGACTTTATCAGTCTCTCATGTTGTCTGGAGGAATTTTGCCCACTCTTCATTACAATGTTGCTTCAGTCATTGAGGTCATGAGGTTTGTGGGCATTTCTTTTGCTCTACAATGTCCCACCACAGCATTTCAATTGAGTTAAATTTGAACTGGGCAATGCAACACCTTGATTCTTTTCTATTTCAACCATTCTGTTGTAGATTTGTTTATGTGATTAGGATTTTTGTCCTGTTGCTTGATACAGTCGGCCAAGCTTTAGCTGTTCCATAGATGGTCTCACATTTGACTCTAGAATACTTAATATATAGAGAGGAGTCGTGGTCAAGCAGTGATTGCAAGGGCCCACAAACAAGCCAACCCTCAACCCCACCACCAGCCTGACAGTTGGCATGAGGTACTTGTGCTGATATGCGGTTTGGCCGCCAATGTAGGGTTGTAATTTTGGCCAGTATCTCTACTTTGGTCTTGTTCCAGAAGTCTTGTGGTTTCTAAGATGCAACTTTGCAAACTTAAGCTGTGCAGCCATGTTCTTTTTTTAAAGAGAAGAGACTTTCTCCTGGCATCCCCTGCCAAACAAGGCTTACCAGTTCAGTCTTTTTCTTATTGTACTGTCTTGAAGAGTTAAAATGCTAATTAAGCACTGTAGAGTCTCAGATGTAGCTTTTGAGCATTGTATGGTCTATACCTGTGGTGAATTTGCTGTGATGTTTACTCCTGAGAAGATTATCAACTGTCTTCAATGTTTTCCACCTTCTTTCTTGACATTGTGTTAACACATGCGTGAATGCTTCAGACCAGCAAACTACCAAAACTTCTGCTTTTATCCAGGTGGTCACACTTGCTATTGATCAAGTAGATAAGCTGTGAAATCACTTATTGCGACTAGTGGATTATATGTTTTTTCTACATATACATAACAGCTGTGATCATCAATGTGTGGAGAAGTGCGAGGAGTTCCGCAAAGAATTCTCCTACAGAAGACAAGAAGTCTCAGCATTGTTTTGGCTTAGTGGCCAGAATCAGAACTGTAGCATTTTTAGGAATTTTTTAAATATAGATAATAGCATGGAAAAACAATCTCACCAAAAATTCTTTAAAAATATATTTAACATAAAATTTGACTGATTAACTAGGTCATTTTCTGGTGAAACATTCCCTTTAAGTAGTACTCCTCTTTTTTTCTTATCTGAGTGATTTAAGTCTATAATAGCATGTAAGCGATAAATTGAGTCAGTGGAGAGGGGTGGAGGAGAAGGATAGATATGAGGCCATAAACAGCATTAAATGAGTAACTTCTTTCAGGAGAAAGCTGAATAGTAATCCCTGACAACCGACATATGTTATGAAAGAAAGCTGTCTCTCTATAGTTCATATGTATTTTTCTTTTCTCCCCCCCCCCCTTTTCATAGATTTTATTGTGCAGATTTGATCAGTGGCAGAAGAAACAGGTAAAAAGGAGCAGTTGATGCTCTATGACAAATACATTTGTCATGGTCATTGTGTGGGCACTGCCAGTGCACACTGCCAGGTCCCTGCCACAACTGCTGGGGGTGAATAACTCACATCCCCAACAGTTTAACCCCGAAAGGTTAAACATAGGGAAGGGGTTCCCTGTGCCAGTCCCTCGGGCCCTGATTGAGGGTTCTAGGGGGTTGCCATGGCAGCCAGAGGCCTGATCACGACCTATGACTCTGAAAATTATGGGAGCCTATTAGGTCCAGCCAGAGGCTGCGTCTATAGGCTGAATGTCAGTATAACAGCCAGCAATACAGAAGTTTTGGTATAGCCGAAACAACCTTCACTAATATGCTAACTTGTTATATAACACATACCATGAACACTGTAAGGAAATAAAAAAACAACACAAACATTGACGTTATTGTTGATCTCGCCTCCCAAAAAAAAAAGAATAAAAAGTGAGCTGTGCTCCAGGACTAGTCGCTGGAGTCGGAAAATACTGTGACTCCGGCATCTTAATTCCTTAGATATGATGTTATCAATAGCGATCACAGCACCTGGGTGGTTTGGGGGCAAAATTCCCCAACCCTCGGATGCCCCACGATGAGATTGCGGGGTTTGAGGTGTTGCCAAGGCAGCCAGGAGACTGAGCAACGACCTCCTGACTGTCTTTCCATATCGCACATAGGGAGCCTATGTACATTGTACTGTAATATGATAGCAGATCCCAGGTTCAAGTGGGACAGGAAAAATTTTTAAAAAAAAGTTAAAAATAAACTATAAAAAATAAACAAATTAAAAAAAAAAGCCTTTTAATTTAAAAAATAAATAATGTTAACAAAATAAAACATGTTAGGTATTCCCATGTGTGTGAAAGTCTGCACTATCCAAATATAGCTTTATATATCCAGTAGGGTGAACACCGTAAAAAAAAAAAAAAAAATACTGCAATGCACAAATTAATACATTTTGGTCCCCTCACTTCCCCCCAGAAATGGCAATAAAAACTGATCAAAAAGTCATACATACCAAAAATTGGTACCAATAAAAACTACAATTTGCCCTGCAAATAAAGAGCCCTCGCATATCTGTCAAAATAATACAAAAGATACAAGCGTTGGAGTACAGTGACCCCAGAAAAATTGTTAATTTTCATAAACAAGGTAAAACATAATAAAAACCAATAGAGATATGGTATTGCCATAATGACCCACTAGACAAGGTTGTCATGTTATTTTTAATGCATAGTGAACGCCGTATGAACAAAATACAAAAAATTATAGAATTGTGTTTTTTTTTTTGTTGTTTTTTTTTGGAACCCCCCCCAAAAAAAAAAAATCTTAATAAAGGATAATCAAAATATTATATATACCCCAAAATGGGGCCAAATAACAGTAAATCTTATCAAGCAAAGAATAAGCCCTCACATAACTATGTTGACACAAAAATAAAAATGTTGTAAATTTTAGAAAGCAAAGAAAGAAAACATAAAAAATATTGCTGAGCATTAACATACAAACTACCCTGCGTCCTTGAAGGGTTACAAACTGTTTTTATTGTACAAAAACTTAATAAGTAAGATATCGCTGTAATCGTACTGACCCACAGTATAAGGTTAACTTGTAATTTATACCATTTGGTGAATTAAGTTAAAAAAATTGAAGAATTGCTCGGGTACATTTCTTTTTTTGTAAGAATTGGCCAGTTTTGCACTTGACATCCAGTATGGCAGTCCAGTATAGGTATAGTCTATTTATAGCTGTGTTGCTATGGAAACCTGGTAAATGAAATGTGAACTTATATTGGCTGATGCATGTCCTATGACTGAATATTTAAGGACCTGCAAACTGCTATTGACTCATACAGGTCATAAATAGCTTGGTTGTTATGGAAACCTGGTGTAAAGCTGTATGTATGTCGAGACTGAAGAACTTGCAATTTTCCATTGGTCCATAAGCGTCATGTGATCTTGTGCATCTTAGTTTGGATATCAGTGAAAAACCTGCGATCGGTTGTTATGGAAAACCTGGAGTAAAGCTGTGTGTATATGACCTTGTGTAACAGTGTCATCCACAGCCCCTGCCCCTTTAAAGCTGACCTACAGCAGTGAAGAAAAATGGCTGGGTTGTTATGGAAACATGGAGTGCAGCTGTGTGCATGTGGCTGACAATGCCTTGTCAGATTGGAGACGGGCTTGGGTCTGCTGAGAGTTTTCATTAGCTCAAGCAGCAGCCATGCATTTTGCTGCAGGGGGCATGAGTAGTTTAAAAACTTTTAAATTTATAAGAATGCTGAAATCCAGTATGGCAGTCCAGTCAGTGGCGTAAATACCGGGGTAGCAGTGATAGCGGCTGCCACAGGGCCGGGGACATTAGGGGTCCCGTCAGGCCTCTGATGTTTTTTTTTTTTTTTTTAATAGGCCATTACCTGCTGGTGTAACACCAGCAGGTAATGGACCCTATTTACTTACCGATCCCCGCTCCTGCTCACGGCCGCCTGCGCTTCACCTTCTGCGGAGGCGGCTGTGATCAGGAGCGAGGATCGGTAAGTAAGGCCTGAGGGCCGTGAACCCCACAAACACAGTTATCATTATACTCTGGGGTCTTTTCAGACCCCAAAGTATAATGATCGGAGGCCCCGAGGAGTTGAGGGAACATAAAAAACATTGTTACTTACCTCTCCTGCGCTCCAGCAGGCTTCGGGCCTCCTTGGTGATGTCCCAGACGTCGGTGGGCCAGTCCAATGTCATTATGCGTCGCGATGCATGCCTGGCTCACGTGACATTTGGTCCAACATTGAAGAGGTAGCGGGAAGTGCGCATAATACTATATGAAGGGGCCACTATGGGGCATAATACTGTGTGCAGGGGCCACTATGGGGCATAATACTGTGTGCAGGGGCCACTATGGGGCTTAATAGTGTGTGCAGGGGCCACTATGGGGGGTAGGAATGCAGTTTGTGCAGGGGGGAGGTGGTTGCCGAGGGGGGTTCCATGTCAAATGTTCGCCTTGGGGCCCAGCCATTCCTAGTTACGCCACTGAGTCCAGTATAGGTACAGTCTATTTATAGCTGTGTTATTATGGAAACCTGGTAAATTAAATGTGAACTTATATTGGCTTATACACGTGATATGACTGAATATTTAAGGACTTGCGAACTGCTATTGACTAATACAGGTCATAAATAGCTTGGTTGCTATGGAAACCTGTGTGCCTGAGGAGACTAAGCGCCTGCGAGCTTCTATTGGCTGATAAGGGACATCATGTGACCCCTGTGTATGGCAGTTGGAATATGAGTTAAAGACTTGCAGGCTTGTATTAGCTAATGCTGGTAATTTTTTGGGAATACTGTATTTCAGGAATGGTACATCCTTTAAAGCTGAGACCCAGTCTAAAATCTTCTCGGGCACCTGATGTACATGTGTGCCAAATTTGGTGAGGATCGGTCCAGTCGTTTGATCGCGCATAAAGAACAGACAGACAGACAGAAACTCATTTTTATATATATGAGATATATATTATAATTTTTTTTTTTTTTTTTTTGCTACTCTACCCCCTACAGTGAAAAAACAAAAATGTTTTTTAATGCACAATATGTACAGTACTCTAAAATGGTTCCATTTAAAAATACAACTTGTCTCTGCAAAATTAAGCCATTATAAATGTATGTCAAATGAAAAATAAAAAAGTTATGACTCTCAGAAGACAAGAATGGAAAGAGCAAAATAGTATGCCTCATCTGAAGGCCAAAATAGGCTGTCCCTCATGTAAACTTTTGTAAACTTGTCCTAGCAGTGGATCATCCAATGATAACATTTAGTAATGTAGGCAGAAAGGCATTATGGGTATATGGTTACTACTAATGCTTTTGTTATTTTAATGAGTTGGATCTTGTGAGGACTCATTGGGGAAGACCAGTTACAAGTTGGCATAAATCCAAGTGTTGGAGATAGTACTGTGACACTGAGATGTCTGCAGTCATTCTATCCGCTAGCTATTCGCTGTTAATCTGGGGTGATTTTTTTTATTTTTTATTTTAGACATAGACATCATTTAAAGGCCTAGCCCGGCTTAGATAGCCCATTTTAAATACTGTTACGGGCTTTCTGAGGTAGTACAGGGCCCTCATCTATTAGCCAGAGCTGACAGCAGCTACAAAGAGCGACTCTCATTCTGGAGGGCCCAGCACATTAGAGGGCAGGTCATTGATTTCTGTGGGAATTGTCCCCTCATCTCTCCTGTGGAGGTGCTGCAAGAGAATTGAACAGACTTGGTGCCTGTTTTCTCCACTCATCACACCTGAGAGTACTTCAGTAACTAGTTGTGGGTAGATTTTTTTTTTTTTTTTTTTCAACAAAAAAAAAAAAAAAAAGTGATTATCAAAGAAGATAACCCCTTTAAAGTCCAGGTCTTACCCAAACATCTGATATATATAATATTGTGGTGCTTGGGTGAATGAATCAGATTCATTTATGGTAATTAATTTCAATAAAGCACAATTATGGTTTTCATTAGAATCTGGAATCTCTGTTGTCGCTGCTTAGAGTCTGATATGTTCCATGCGAGATTTCTTCTCCGACTGCAAGCTATGATCAATAGTTTCTTTACTGTAGTCAATACTTGGGTGGTAAGAGGAGCAGGAAGCCTGCATCAGCTGTATCTGACTCCCCCCTCACTGTGCCAGCTCACTAAACTTTTTATAGTTTCTGTAAGAAAAACAAGAAAAATTTAAATATCAAGAATCACCATAAGATTGATATTATTATTAAATTAATTATTATTAAAAGATATTATTTCTAGGCAAAATTACCCATTCCAAGAAAGATAATCAGTTAATCTATGTGGCTATTTACTATGAGCAACACACATATTAAAGGGACCAAAATCACGTCTTACCCACTTGCATGTTGTTGTAGCGGCTATTAGTGGCATTGTGAACATACCTTTTTGTGTCAAAATGCAAACTTGCTGCCTAGAAAATCAGCTCTTAATCCATTTGCAAATTTGCCGTCTAGTGTGCCAAGGGAATAGCCGCATCTGCCAGTATCAGGATCTGTCAATGTGTATGTTAGGGAGTAGCGCTGGTCAGTGATCTCTTGTGAAAATGGGTACTTTGGGGGAAGTGACTACACCCCCAGTGCACTGAACAGCTCATTTGTGCATGGGTTACTAGCATATATGTGGTGCTGATAGACTCGCTTTAAGTACTTCTCACTGGAATCACAAATTTATCAAGCTATTTCATTGTTTTTTTCTTTTTCTGTCACTCAGGTTTCTGCCTGTTTGTATTAAGCCTAGTAAAGAAGCACTACCGTCTCCAGTTTTACATGGTTTGTATTCTTCTGTATTCCTCTCTGCAGCAACACATTTTTTTCTTTGTCTAGTGATACACTTGCCAAGTCTTATTGACCTATAATGTGTATGTACAGGACTGTGTTTAGTTTAGGGATATCTATAGAGATGGGTGCTACACACATTAAAAATCTCTAACAAAACCTTTAAAGCACACATCCATTCAGAACCTGAAAATGAATATTTTAGTGCAGCTCAATATCCCATTATCACTCCAGGCATACTTTGCCTGGCTAGTCATCATTTTTAATGCAGTCATACATACTGTAGTGTAAAACACATTGGCAACTTACAGCTGCAATTTGCAAAACAGTTTTTAGGGGAATGTTCTTTTAATGGAGTGATCATTCATGTTATAGCTGACTGCACCATACACAGACTATGAAGGATTTGGGATTATTGGATGTAAACTTTAAAGACTGCAGATGCCTTCAAAACTTTATATTGATATGTATGTCCACCTAAACCAACAGTGTACTAAACCAACTTTTTAGTCTGCCGGTGCATCAGCAGTTTAAAGGTTAAAGCAACAGTGTCCAAACCTATGAACCTGACTATTTTAGGAGGGCCAGACATCTCTCATAAGTGTGTGGAGCATCCTGACTCTCACAGATGATGTTCCAGGAGCAGAAAGATTGGACAAGTTGAATTTTCATGCCCGATCCTCTTCTTCTCAGGGAACCAGGTGTCAGGCTGTTTCATACTCCCCTCTCCCATTCAGAACACATTCACTGCCAGCTCAGCATGTATATGATGGGGAGTTCGGGGGGGATATCTGGATGAGCTGTCTGTCTGTGAATGAGCAGACTACCTATAAGTGGCGGAGCTAATCAACTGATAAATTAGACTACAGAAACCATTGGCAACCAGGGATGTGGACTTGGAGCAAAAGATGAGCAAATGTAAAAAAAAAAAAGTTGGAAAACCTAATAATCGAATAAAAAAGTAAAGAAATCCAGACTTTGTATAATGTGCAGCATTGTCCTGATGCATGTGATTAGGGTGTTGGAATACATATATGTATTAATGCCGATTATTGAATGAACATTCACCTTTCTGCTCATTCTTCATCTGATTGTTAGATGTGTCTGCTATGAAGGAAATCAATATGGAAAGCAGGCTTAACCTAGCGATCACTAAATCCTGGCAATTGTTATTTCACTGGCTGAATGGCTTTCTTTCTTCTATTACAGTTCCTTCAAGGAAAGCTTATTGATAGTATAGTGAAAGTTATCCAGCTGTCCTATATACTTGCTACATCAGTTCATTATTCGGGAAGAACTTTATTGTTCTGGTCATGTGATGGTCACAGGTTCATGGCTTGTTATAGGAGCTGTGTGTCAGTCACATGATAAGAACACCTTTTCATTGTTTGTTTTTCTACCATCTTTTTTGACATGTGTCCTCTCTGTGATTGACGTCATCCCTGTACTGTAAATTGTTTGTTCAGAGCCTATTACACAGCCTGGTTATCATTGGTAACATGCCTTCCTGGGAATGCTCCTTCCTATAACTGACTTCTTTATTAGCAAATAAAGGAGGTGACAATATAAAAATAATTGCATTATTGTGTAAATTATACCATTTCATGCAGTATATTCTTGTATGAATTCTATCATACAGTATATTCTTATTAACTTGTCATCTTCACTAACGGGAGTAAGGATTTATAAAGTGATTTAAGTACTATACTTTTGACACAAAGCTTTTATAATTGCAATAGTGTGGTCACTTTTCCTGTTCAGTCCCATGGTGTTTCCCAGCATGCAGACAATGGGATCCACCTAAGTCATGAGATTGCATGGATCGAGGTACCATCATGGTTTTTCCATTTGATACAAGATGGATCAGTACACCATTTCATTTTGTACACTTTGCTAGGGATGTAATGAAGGCTATAAATAGCAAAATTGAGAGAGCAATATTGCAGGTCATGGACAATTCAGATTATATTGTTGCTTGGACAATATCCCTTGACCATCTGTATAATTGAGTAGAATATTTGTGCTTCAGATCAGCCATCAAAAAAACAAGTGCAGCATTAAAGATGCAAGATTATCGCTAGCACATATCTCCACATGTAAACTGGGGCATGTTGCCGATAATCAATACAACTGAATGGGGGAGGACCGCTCATGGTAGACAGAGCACAGATCAATACGTATATTGTCTATCTTCTTTATTCTGGCCCTTGCATCGGGATGTCTGATAGGACCTTTAGTTTGTTTTGTCCTGTTTACTGATTGTTGTGTTGTCTTCCTTATCCACAGTTTGGATGGACTCATGTCACTTTGCTGATCACTGTCACACAGTCTCATCTTATCATCCAAAATCTTTTTGAAGGCATTATCTGGTAAGGCCTGACATCTGTGCAAGCTTCATATTTAATATGTTCATTGAGAGATACCTAAACTCCATGTACTTAAAACTAAAAGTAGATATTTACTCTTTCAATACTTTTCTGTCTTACACTATGTAGAACAAGAATGGAACTTGTGTGATTTTTCAGTATAGTGCATAGAGAAGGTTCTGAGGAAGTTTATTTGTGCCATAGCTATTTGTAGTACCCAGAAACAACAAATGCAAGCACAAATTCTGCTTAATGCTAAGAACGTGATATTTCTGCTGCATTCTGCAATTACAGCAGTTCTGCCAGTGTAGGGCAAAGGAACACTTGTATAATGTATAGATTTTGAGATTGGGTTTTTCTTTTGAGGACTGGAAGAAATCAAGCAAAAGATTAAAGGGTTGTCCATGATTTTATTTTATTGTATGGTCTATCCTTAGGATAGGCAGTAAATATCTGGTCAGTGGGGGGCTAAAAGCCAATTGTACTATTGTGTATACGATGTACAGTTGGCTCCATGCCCTGCATAGTGGCTGGGTGCCAATACTGCAGCTCTGCTCCGATTCACTTCAGTAGTGAAGACTTCATGGGGACGACATGGAAGCATGTCAGGCCAAAAACTCTGATATTAAATAAAGGGAAAACATGACATCAAAGGCTTGTATGTCATAATTTGTGTTTTGTAGCAATGTGTGTACCAAAATATGTCGGTGGCATCAAACATCTGGACCTTTAATGTTTGGTATGCCTGGACTTGTAAAAATATGTGGCATCACTTGCCATGCATATCATATCTATAAGAGGTACCCACCCAGAGGTATGGCATAATCCCACCATGGGTGATATCTGTCTTGATTTTGTGCATGTAATTAACTAACCGTGGTCACAGATCTCTGATAGTGTGGTTAACTTGTCAACCTGTCTGTACACCATATTTATCAAAGTTCAAAAATTGTTGCATGCTCTCGCTAGTAAGAACATGGTGTAGAAAATGTAAGATCTCAGGACTTCATTGTTAGACTTATATATGTGTGACAGCATATTCTTAAATTTGGGGCAAATTACATGAATGCTGAAACCACTTACACATATATAAACTAATTGTAAATACAAACACGTTTGATATTACTACAGCACTGGCCAACCTTTAATATACACATACACATTTCTACAAAGAACAGCCTTTAAACCACTGCTGGGATAGTTTTTACACTTTTGACAAAAACAATGAGTAAAAATTGATTAAAAAATATATATAAATAAATGAAGGTATCTCCCATACCCATACATCTTCTGAAAGTAGTCACATTGCATGGTAAAATTACCACACAGCATTTTACATTCATGGATGTCGTCATGTATTTTTACATAAAAGTGTAACATATTGTTAAAAATGCATAGAAATTCATGTTTGTGACTAAAAGGCTGACCCTAGCAGAACCTGGGATGCACAACGCTTTTTAAAAATAAAAAGTGAAAGTAAAGTTCATATATGTCACTTATGTCTCTGTCTACATTCATGTATCTTCACATATTCCACGGAACTGAATAGATCAAAGGTCTCCATAATCCAGATTCCATAATCCAGACTTGACACTTATCCTGAATAGGTGCAGGAGTGATGAGATGCATCTTGATCTTTTAGTAGAAAAAGAAGAAGAGCTTCCTTCTCGAAATGTGGGCATACACATTACAAGAACATTGCCCATCTTGTGTTTATTGGGATGTCTTAACTCTCCCCCATAATCAGTTGTGCTGAGCTTGAAATTGTATGGACCGCAATATAAGGCTACGTTCGCATCTTGACAAGAGTCTCCGATGCAGTGTCTGCCTGAAAATCAGTGGAGGAAAAAGTCCTGCATAGAGGACTTTTTCCTCTGTCCATATCAGCTTTTCCGACAGACATCCAATGGACCCCATTATAGTCAGTGGGGTCCATCAGACTCTATGTTACTGCTATTTTAGCGGTCCACTTTTCCAACAGAGGCAACGCTAGTGTGAACCTAGTGTAAAATGTTTGGCCACCTTTGATATGACAACCAAAGGGCATTTTTACTACCTAATTGGTAGGAACTTGGAACTTTTTTTTTCCATAGTAGAGACCAAAATATGTTTGTGAAGTCATGTGTTGAAATGTATGTTGTAGGAGTAGTGGAGGCCCAGTATAGAAATTATACAGCTCATGGGAAGCCTTTTGACTTGTATATATAAAAATGCCATGTTCAGAGTGTTTTAGATTTTGTCCTTCATCAGCTCTTGATGTGTTTAGTCATTTTAGCAATGGTATAGCAATGTGTATATATGTGTATGTGTGTTATCTGGTGAAGTTTTATCTGCATAGTGACTGAATTTTAGAATTGTTTTTTTTTTTTACTTTTTCAAAATGTAATTTTTCTTGTTTATATGCCCAGTTTGCATATATAGGTACATTTCTAAATCGGAATCTCATGTATAGCATCAAATTGATTTGTGGTATTAATTTGTAGTTTCTTTCATGTTTTATAGGTTTCTGGTTCCAGTTTCAATTGTCATCTGTAATGATATCATGGCTTACCTTTTTGGGTTCTTCTTTGGTAGGACCCCATTAATAAAAGTAAGTAGCAGTCAATAAGTTGATACTGTAAATGTCTTGAATGAGATGTTTTTGAGTTTGTCAGGATCTTATTTTAGTCAGCCGTAAAGTCAGACAAATTATATTGATGACCTATTTTTAGGATACAACGTCAATAAAAGTTGTTCTTACCAACAGTTCTATGGAGAACAGAGCTGGAAGCTGATAGCTCTGTTCTCTAGTGTTACAAGTGAATGGGAGCTGAGCTGCGGTAGCTCAGTATAGCCAATACACGAAGAACAGAGCTATCGGCTTCCAGTTCGGTTCTTAGTATAGTGGTTGGTGAGAACAGCTGATTGTCCAGGGTGTCAGACCCCTGACAATCCAATATTGATGACCAAACATCAGTGTAATTTACCTGGAAAACCCCTTTAACTACAGCTCCTCATTGTTGAACTCATTCATATAGCTCTAAATATCATTAGAACAATCATCAGAGCGCAGAAGGTTCCAACTGAAAGTACCAATTCTGTGTGAAGCAATGCTGTGTCCACTTATGTTTAGTTACTAGGACAGATCACTGATGTAAAACTTCTATGGGAATTGCACTACATTGGAAAATGAACCACGATGGTCCAGTTTAATGACGTTTGCATTATTTTTCTCTGGATGCATGATGCGATGTGATAGGAGTTCTTCCAGGCTAATTCATCTAATTATTTCAATTTAAAGGTCTTCTCCTCTGACCCATAGATTCAAATGTATGGCAAACATATCTAAAAGAAAAATACAGATATAATACATTGAAGTTATTTTCACCTATGATTTGTGCTTTCATAACTTTAATTGTAAGGTTTCGATCTTTTAGCTGTCACCCAAAAAGACATGGGAAGGTTTCATTGGTGGATTTTTTTCTGACCATTATATTTGGATTTTTGGTGAGTATTCATAATATTATTGATACTTAGTGAATTAGCAATTCAATCCAAATAATGAAAGATTTCAGAGTACTTGCATTATTCCATAGACCAATATAGTGTCTTTTCTTACTTAACCTTGGAAGAGTGAAGAAATCAGGCGATAACTTTTAGAGGCTAATTGAGTATATTTAGTATAGTATATATACTATAGTAAGCTTTCGGAAGTACTAGCTCCCTTCATCAGACGTGGTGTTATACAAGAAACTGAAAATTCACAGACTTTTTATACACAAAAGACATGGACCTTCAAAGGATCTTAGAGTCCTTAAAAAAACAAAATGCAATCTAAGTAGAGAAGTTATTTACAACCTGTCAAAAAATAAACAATCTGGAAAGTTGTGGTGTGTGACAGAGGGATCTGTTATCTGTTTGCAATGAGGTGGTGATTTGTGACCCTCACAGTTCTTACATAGTGTGACATGAAACTGGCATGAATATTAAGTCCAAATTGCAGAGTTTGAAATTTTTGCGTTAATTTGTATTCCCATTCTTTCCTCTCCCTCTGCGTCTTAAAATGTCCCATTAAAACTACAACCCGCAAATCTTCAATAGAGTGGTCTTCTCCGGAGAAATGTGCGGCCACTGGGAGATCTGTTCTGCTGTTATTAATATTGAATCTGTGTGAATTCATGCGTTGACTAAGTTTCTTCCCCGTTTCCCCCACATAGAGGCCTGTGGTGGGACACTGCACACACATTATGAGATACACCACATTGGATGACCTGCAGGAAAATGTCCCCCTAATTCTGTGCACCTGTTGTGACTGTGGGATAGGTACACTGTCAGCGGTGTGGATGTGCCTGCAGGTCTTGCACCTGTTTTGCAGGCAAGGTGAGGTGCCATTTTCAGTTGGGGCCTTCAGGGCACTCCGGACAATAATACACCTCAGGTTTGGTGGTTGTCGAAAGGAAAGGAGAGGGGGAACTGGAAATATGTCCTTGAGTCTGCTGTCCCTATGTTGCACAGGTTGGAGCTCCTTGGCAATCCTTCGTAGGATCTCCAGCTGTGGGTTGTAGGTGACTACTAGGGGCACTCGGGCTTCATTCTGGGTCTCTGTATATGTGAGCAGACTGTCTCTGTTAATGGCTGCCGCTTTGTTTAATTGGTTGTCCATCACTTTTGGTTTTGGCCACCATGGATGTGGATTCCCTGTATACCAACATTCCCCACAAGGATGGAGTTGCAGCATGTCGGGTACACCTGGAAAAGCAAAACCTCCCAACAGAACCAGTAACGCAGCTCATACAATTCATCCTGATAAAAGGAAATTGGATGAAAATGACTGTTTAATCATTTTAGAATTTTCTAGTTTTTTTTTTTTTTTCAAATATTGAAAAATTCTAAAATTATTTTTAATGTTTTCCACTGTTGGCCACTAGAGGCAGCATCATCTGAGTACTGTGTCAATGCACTGCACCGTATAAAGATGATTTTTTTACCTACTAAAGGACCTTTGAGGAGATTATCAAAGGTCCTTAAGCAATCACAGTGAAACAATACAGATCTCCACACTCTACTACATTTGAAGCTTGCAAAAAAGACTGTGCTAGTGTGAACAGTACATATTAACTGCTTTTTATAAGCTTCAGTGTAGCAGTGTGGAGCTGTATATGGGCTGCTGTTTAAGGATATGTGATATCATGATCACAGCTCCTTTAGCAGCTATATGGAATCTTGCAAGGTTTAGGCACCACCTCCTGTCTCCATGTCAAAGCAGATGGGATAGTATTGCATGTAGGAGAGGCATATTTACTTATTGTAACTTGGATCATGCTGCAACAATTGTTGAGGTGGAGGGCGTGTTAGCTGTGATGGGCAGGCAAGAGTTTTCCACCTACTTGTTGCATGCCAAGTGAAAACCTTCTAGGTCTCTAGGAGAACCTACCAGACCAGGTTACTGCACATCAGCTCTGTTTCACTGGAATTGAAGCTAAGCTGCAGTGACTTTCAGCCACTACTCAGAGAACAGAGCTGTTGGACCGCCAATGATCTGATGTTGATGGCCCTATCCTTAATATATTATCAATATTTTTAGCCTACAAACCCCCTTTAAGACAGATAAGCATACATAATTTGCTATGGAAAGATACAGTTCATGTACATTGTCTGATTTCTTAATATATGTACAAATTTTAAAGAGAAACTCTCGAAAATGTACTCCAAACTGCAGGCAGCATTTTATAGAGCAGATTGATGTAAAGTTTTGTTGTGAAAGTTCCAGTATAACTTGCTATTTATTCATTTATAGCTCTTCTTATTCTGGGTTTAGGAGTCCAGTGGGTGGTCTTACCTAATGATTGACAGCTTTCCTTGTATGAGTGTGATACAAAGATAGCTGTCAGTCACTGAATAAGAGCTATAAATAACAAGTTATACTGGAACTTTCCTACCAAAACTTTTTATGAATCTGCTCTATAATATTCTGTCTGCAGATTGGAGTAGATTTTCACGGTGACAGTTGCACTTTAACCCTTTCTTGACATCTACTGTATTATTATGATGATGTTAGGTTTGTAAACATGGCAGCCGCTCTGCAGCTGAGCGTCCGCTATAGCCACCAGTTTTCCGCTGTTTTATTGAGCCATCTGTCTACCAGCGGCACATGTGCGCCACCACTATAATTGTGATGATTGTCATCTCCTGGACCAAGATCCGGGGGCGGTGATTTGTTTCCTTGGAAAAAAAAAAAAAGACGCCCTATCCTGCCCCATATATGGAAATATATAAGTTATGGGTGTCAGAATATGTGGACTCTTAAGAAATTTTTTGTTCTCCAGAGTTTTAGATTTTTAAAGATGTATTGTTGGCATGTCAATTTTGGCTGCACAGTGCCATTTTTCTCTAAATACACCCCATTCTGAATTTTTCAAGCTTCATAGTGCACCATATGGAATATTAAATTGTACCATTACAAAGCACAATTTTTGCTGCAAAAATTACGCCAAATACAGCTTAGTGAATGGAAAAAAGTTATGGCTTTTGGAAGGAGGGGAGTAAAAAAAACGAAAATTGAAAAACGTAAAATGGATGCAACAGGAGGGGGTTAATCCATAGATTGCTTAGTATATAAATTCTTGGTTAATTATTTTTTTTTTTTTTAACTTCACTCACTGCTCTTTTTCAGTTTTCGTACATTCTGGCACAGTTTCAGTACTTTGTATGTCCTGTGGAGTATAACAGTGAAACTAACAGCTTCTCGACCAGCTGTGAACCATCCGAGCTGTTCAGACTCCACGATTACACTGTTCCCCCTTATCTGCAGGCGCTGGTTGGATGGGTAAGCACTCTTTGTTGTTTTTTCATAGTCTTCTACATCAGAATATTTACCATAGAGAAAAGTGTGGGTGGCCCTTTACAGAGGGCAAATGATTTCTGCTGCCCTATTTGAGAGCAGGGTATAATCCAGGGAGAGGATCTGAACTCTGTGTTATATAGGTTTATAGGATTGCAAGGAGGGTTTCTGAGTAAAAACGCAAGGTAAATTCTGACAGGAGGGCGTCCTGCTTATCCTGCTCACACAGGATGATTGGCAGCTCTCCCATAATCCATTTATCCCATAATTCCATTTATTTTCAGCAAATGTTGATGGTTTATGGATTACACTAGTAGTATTATTATTCAGTGGTCTGTGTGAACGCTTACCTTTTGCCTTTGATTTCTCTGTAATAGCTAAAAGTTAGAATTTTAGAGCAGCTTTGACAATATTGTCTTTATTTAAGCAGAGGACAGTTGGCCTTTACCCATTCCAGATACACAGCATTGCCCTATCAATGTTTGGTTCTCTCATTGGGCCATTTGGAGGCTTCTTTGCTAGTGGCTTTAAGCGAGCCTTTAAAATTAAGGTAAGTCCTCATTGCAGGTACTGAAAATCAATGTATCTATGCTATTACCTGTCCAACTATATGTTTTTATATTTTTTAGCTACTAGATTAGGGGTCGGCAACCCCTGGCACGCGTGGCATACAGTGCCTTGCGAAAGTATATTCGGCCCCCTTGAACTTTTCAACCTTTTCCAACATTTCACTTTTCAGTTTTTTATTTTTTACAAAAGTTTAAAATATCCAATAAATTTCGTTCCACTTCACGATTGTGTCCCACTTGTTGATTCTTTACCAAAAAATTAAAATTTTATATCCTTATGTTTGAATCCTGAAATGTGACAAAAGGTTGAAAAGTTCAAGGGGGCCGAATATTTTCGCAAGGCACTGTACATTTTCCACTAATTATGGGATACACAAGTACTTACATTGCTTGTAATGGA
The DNA here is from genome assembly GCA_947044405.1 of Leptodactylus fallax. NCBI lineage: Eukaryota > Metazoa > Chordata > Amphibia > Anura > Leptodactylidae > Leptodactylus > Leptodactylus fallax. The sequence goes on from CAMRHE010000141.1 coordinate 1,907,807, forward strand.
AAATTACTGATGTATCAAGGCAAATAGCGGTAAACACATGTGGCTGGGAGCACAGTATGACAGCACCCCTATGTTATGGTTTGTGCTATATGACTTTATTATAGGTGTCGTCAGTCTTACCATTATTGCACGTCACTCCGAGGACCTCATCTTTGATTTTTTTAATTTAAATCTGCACGCCAAACAAAAAAGGTTGCCTACCCCTGTACTAGACCATTTGTGGATTATACGGTTATATAGACATAGATATCTCAAGGGAAATGCTACTTCCACCATTTTTGAATATGTATTTTTTATAAATGCAATTTCCATGCCTATACCAAAGATACTAATATTTAACTTCTTGTAAAATGGTCTTAGTAAGAGTTTATATAATTTTCTGTTTTTTGGGGGCTGCCCACTCATTTAAAGGGCACCTATCATTTACATTTTTATTAGCTACATGGTTGCAGAAGTTAAAGAGGTCTCCAGTTTTATGTAAATAAAACACACAGTATAAGTGAAAAGTTCCACAACTTTTTAATATACTTTGTATTTAAATTTTTCACATTTCACCAAGAAATAAACTTGCTGTAGTGACACTTTTGTTTACATTCAGTGACAGCAAACTTGAGCAGAGCTAGGGCTGCTCTCTGCTAAGACATGTATATACGGTTATTGTCTGCCTTCTTGCTGGCCTTGGCCTATGCCTGGAACCCCAGATGGATGCAGGGTGCCACCACTTTGGCATAAGTTTCCCTTTAGCTTTTTTGTACAATTCTAGACGGAAATTACAGTGGAGGTCAGGTGTGTATATGTGACCAAACTAAGCTTTATTTATAGTCCAAACACAACAGCAATCCAGCATTTTGTTACAAGTCCACCAATTTATTAGTAAGCCATTAAAATCTATGGATGCAAGCAGATTAGTTTAAACATATAGAATCCATCCAGTTTACCCTTGGGGAACACTGGTTTACGCATTTCAGACCTACTAGTTTTTAGTTTGGTAGGTCTTAAACATGAAAACCAGTGTTTCTCTCAGTGGTGCCCTGCATGGATTCTATATGTTTTTGCTAATATGTTTATATACATAGATTTTAATGGTTTACTAATAAAATGATGGACTTTTAACCATGTGTTTGATCTCTGCTGTGTTTGGCCTGTGCATTGGAGTCTGGATTAAATGTAATCTTTCAGTGAGCTGACCACTTCTTTGCTTTCATATGTTTTATTTATATAAAACAAGAAAACCTCATGAGCATTCATTTGTACTATACTATATTGCTTTAGATGTTTAAGCAGCATTTTTTAATATTAGTTTCTGGATTCACTACTTACTTTGCAGTAGACAATTTGCAAATACAATTGATATTTTCCAGGATTTTGCTGACACCATTCCTGGGCATGGTGGCATTATGGACCGATTTGACTGCCAGTATTTGATGGCCACCTTTGTCCATGTGTATATCGCCAGCTTCATAAGGTAGGAGGTCTCCCATCTTGTATTACTTTAGCGTAAAATCTATGGGTTCTAAGAAATTATAATTTTATATGAAAATCATGCTAAAAAAAAATTAGACTCGTGAGGTTTTGTATTTTTTGTGACCTAAAGATAAAATCCCAGTTTTTTTCATCTCAATTTTCAAGCATTTGCTTAAAGAAATTTAAAAAAGTTCAGTAAGCTGACTTCCTGATCCTACCACCCAACTATTCATGATAGTAAAGAAAGTGTGTATCATGGTTTGCAGCAGGGAGGACAAAGACTGCATCGAATATATCAGACTCTCAAGCAGGGCTAACACAAATTTCATGATTCTTGTGAAAATTAGAATCGCAATTTTTTTTGAAAATGGCAAATAAATCTAATTAATTTGCTTAATTTCACAGCTCTGCCATCACTACTGAACTCTACGTTATACTGTAACAAAAGTCTTCCATATTATCTTTCACTAACTGGGTTGAGATTACGTGGTTATGTTTGTAGAAGTCTAAATTTGGCACTTATGAGTTTAGAGAACTTGTGTAAATCATGTGGAGAATGGAGACCTGAAATAGACTAGGCCAGTCACGAGAACAGGTGAGAATCGTTGTGCCATTCAACGATAAGGGACAGCCAGAGATATTTAAAGGGATAATCCCAGAAAAATAACAATAACTTTTGACTGTCTACAAATCTAAATAAACATTTTTTTCCAAATATAAATTATTACAAATTTTTGAGAGCTTTTAACCCCTTTCCCCAGAGGAATTTTTCGATTTTCGTTTTTGACTCCCTGCCTTCCAAACTCCATAACCTTTTTATTTTCAATTCACAGAGCCATATGAGGGCTTAATATTTTAGGGACAAACTGTTCTTCATAATGGTATTATATATAATTCTATACAATGTACTGGGAAGCTGGAAAATAATTCAGAATGGGGTGGAATTGGAGAAAAAGTGTGACATTCTTACTGGCTTTGTTTTTACGGCGTTCACTCTGCAGACAAAATGACATGTCACCTGTATTCTATGTTTTGGTATGATTCTGCGGATACCATATTTATATAGTTTTATTTACATTTTTAACCTCTTAATAAAAATCTAAAACTTTGCAAAAAAATAATTTTCTAAAAGTCGCCACATTCTGACACCTGACAACTTTTTTATATTTTTTTATTTACGGCATTCACCATACGGGAAAAATATTTTTATAAGTTTGTAGATTGGGCGTTTTCAGACACAAGGATACCTAATGTGTATGTGTTTTATAGTAATTCGTAACTTTTATATGTATTCTAGGAAAAGGGGGGGTTATTTAAACTTTTAGTTCTTTTTGGGTTTTTTAATTTTTAATTTTTTTTTTTTTTTACTGACCGCCGGCATTAGTCCCGGGTCTCTGCTGTATAATATAGCAGAGACCCGGTGGCTATGACAGCTGCTTAGTTCCTGAGCGGCCGCCATATTTAAATACCCGAACTTAGCCGTACTATTACAGCGTATGTTGGGAAGGGGTTAAGATTTTTTGTAACCATTTTAGTGGTGACAGTCTTTTGTCTTGATCGGTTGCCGATGGATACGACCACAAATGCAGGAACTATTACTGTATGCTTTGAAACCTAGCCAAATTTATATTTTGAAAAAATGTTTAACTTTTAATTGTCTACAATTTTAAGTATGGTTTTGTTAATGGAAAAACCCTATTAAAATATGTGCACATGCACAACTGTCTCAGATGGAGGGCCACTGGACCCAGTTCTGATCCTGTGGATTGGTGATAGGTTGAAAATTTGATACATCCCCTTTAAAAGGCTTCCTTGTAAATATTGGAAATGTCTCATATGATGTCTAAAAATTCTAGATTTGGACATTCTAGATGATTCTAGATTTGGACATGATAGGATTATGTACTGATTCTTGGCTGGGATGTTGTATGATAATAATCTGTTCATGGCATCTACGTGTCCAGTTGCCTGCCATTCATCAGCAAAATCGGCCAACAAAGATCTAATATTTGTGGGCAGCTTTAGAGCTGTAGCTGAGTGCCAAATAATAGCACACTTTGCATCTTCCTGCCATAGAAGACAAGTATGGTTTCTCCAAGCAGTATAGTGACGCTTAGGTAGAGGGGTGAAGGCTGAATCTATACTGTGCCGGCTGTACCAAAATCTCTCTTCATCTGTCCGCTAACAAAAATTACCTCCAAAGGAACCTGATCCCCCTGCTCTCATTTATGAGGATGTTAGAAATTACTAAGGATTTCCGTAGAACGCCACAAGGCTCTTCTTTTCTCAGATGATGAACCGGTACATATCTTTAATCCAGCTTTTTTTTTTTCTCTATTTGTAGGGGTCCAAATCCCAGCAAAGTTCTGCAGCAACTTTTAACACTACAGCCAGAACAACAACTAAACATCTACAAAGTGTTGAAGACCCACTTAATGGAGAAAGGGGTCCTCTGAGGAGCACTATCTGACCTGTCACCTACATGTCAAAGACTATATTCATGGCGCCAGAGCTATTGCACTGACTCCAGAGCATTCAACCAAAGACTCACTTTTTCCTTGCTAGCTCCCTGTAGAGAAGGCACAGGGCTGTCTTATCTTTCCCACAGACATTGTCATTCAAACAAGTGAATCTGCTGACTGAGTGAAGCTCTGAATGTTGGAACGGTATCTTTCCACTAGGCCTAAACGTTCTGTATGGGTACTATAACCCAATAGCTTTTATTTCCATGTGAGTATATTAAAGAAGGAGGGCAGTTCCTTCAATGATGACTCTGTGCACAAGTTCTTGTAGGAAGGGACGGACATATTGTTTACTTTTCACACTGTGTACCTCTTCCTGCTGAATAGATGGATATGTGATTCCACTTTCTTTATATTGCTTTTATGGGATAGATTTTATGTTCCGATGAACACCAAGATTGTTTTAACAGTTTTTTTTAAATTTTGTTGTAGGACACAATGTAATGTAACTATGGTATTTATTTACTTTATGCTATACATGTGACACTCATAGTCATTCAGCTCTTCCACATGATGTCTGTGTTATAGGGCAGTACTACATGTTTAATGTAGATGGACTGAGATGCTGCTTTCTTTTCTTCATAATCAAAAAGAAATTGATGTTACTCTATGAATCTCAAGGGTTAGACATGAATGATGGGATTTTATGACAACCTATTCTATGTACCACAATAGCGGTTATCTACAGAATTCTGTTATAGGAAGTCCGGTTGGTGCAAGAGAATGATTTTGTAATAAACTGTGAACTCCCTCAGTTCTGGCCAAGTAGATTGAATGCTGTCTTCAGAATTCAGATAACTAGTTCTTCAAGTGATCCTTTACCCCAGCCAGAATTTCTGGGGCTTTAGCCCAGGACGCATCCCTTCTGCTGAATTGATTCTGTACATGCTTCGTGCTGTCCTGTGTGTGCAGCTTTTATGTGCATAAATCCTTCTTTCTGAATGGAAAGTTTACTGCATTCTATGATCTTTTTTAATACCTAGGATAAAGTCTGTGTATTTATTTTAGGAACAGTACACAGTTATTGAGTAGATGATAAGGTTTAGATGGAATAATGTTCTAAGTTGGTAACTGTAGGGAAAGGTCTTCCGTGCCTACCAGGACTAGCTGACTATAGCGTGGACAATGTTACTTCTAACACAATAAATGTTTTGAAGCCCGCTTCTTTAATTCGAGAAATTACTTGATCAAATGACAAGTCTGTAAGTATCCTATTGACTTCACATTATTTCTGGGAAGAAACCTTGTCTGATCCCTTGCAGATATGTAGTTCTTTTAAGATGATATATTGAATTACTTAAAGAGGACCTGACATCTCTGTTTTCGTACATATTTGTGTTCCCCGTAATATAAAAATTCTGGCTCAGCTATTCTTATAACTCTGTGATGTACTTTTCCTCTGTTATTACTTCTAGAAACTTGTATACACTGTATAGTCAGCGCTGATCATCCCTATCGACATGTGGAATGGAAACTCCCAACTGTTGGTTTATTCTTAACTTTCTGGGAGAAATCTCATAGGAAGAGCACAACACAGAGCTATGAGTAAAGATTTCCAAGATTTGCTATTTCATTTTGAATACAAGTATTTATAAAAACAAATACCAGAAACGCTGTCAGGTCCTTTTTTAAAAAAAACCAAAAAAACAAAAAACTTTTTTCCATTGTAAACAATGGGAGTCTAGCACTCCATTTCATTTTATGCCACAATTGTCTCTTACTGAGACACTACAGCTTGTAAACAAAGTATTTCCAGTAATAGAAGTATGCTATTACCAAGGTTAACTTGTCTTTGTAATTGAAAGAGTCTTTCCCTTAGCGAATACACTTAGAATATATGTCTTAAAATTCAGATGGGTAGGGTCTGATAGTCCAAGAATAGGAATGCCACAGCAGTAGGTGAATACACTCATTCTACTGTTTCTGTATCTCCTATAGCCTTCATTGAAGAGACACGAGCACAGAGTCTGTGTCTAGCCACCTTCCAATTCAGTCTTTACGATGATCCAGCCACCTTGGCTAGCTACAGTTTCTGAGGCTGCTTCACCATTGAGAAAACATAGGAAAATATACCTAATCTGAAGGGCATACACCAGTGACAGATTTCCGTTTCAATATGCTTCATGAGAATTACTTGGATTTTACATTTGAGATACTTTGGAATTCTTAATGGTCAGTGCAACTCTAGACACACATTTTTATAGCAGAAGTTGGAACTTATGTACACACCTATACAACTGGCCTTGAGCCCACAGCAAAGTCCGCATCTAGTATTCTCTAAAGTCAGTGTAGTTCTATCATTAGTAAAACACTCTTTATAGATGGGGTATAACAATATGACTGTCATTATACTGGACTCTTTATTTCCGTTGATAAATAAGATTACACCTCTCCTAATAATAATGGTAATGAATTACTAGTTAGAATTGTGCTTTAAAACTACAGGTTAAGATGCTAAATTCATTGAAGCATTTCTGTATTAATAGAAATAGGAAAAACAGTATATCCTGCTTCTAACTGATGCATAGTTCAGTGTTTGTGAGCCTTCCAGTACAACACCTGATAAGCTGGTCTGTTGGGTACATCTATACTTTTTAACATTCATTGGCCTAGATTTACTATTAGATAATATGCCATATTTATCACAATGACTGACGCTGGATGATAAATCTGGCATATCTTTAGACTGACAAGACTGCAGTTATACTTTGACGCTAGGTTCACACCTGAGCCTGGGTTTCCATTCTTCGGGTCTGCTTGGGGACCCAAAGAACAGAAACCTAATAGACTATAACTGCATAGACTATAATGGGGTCTGCCAGATTTACGCCTGAAAAATGTGGAGAGAAAAGTCCTGCTTGCATTTTTTAAGTGGATTTGGGGACGGAAATCCCGAACGGAATCCAGGCGTTGGCTTAATTTGTGGCAGAATTTTTCGACACTAATTTGGCACATCATGGCACATTTAAGCCATGTCCACTTTTATTGAGATTCCACGCCCACATGTCAGACATGTCGGTAAATTCTAGCCTGACCTAGATGCACCGCATTGTGCCACACTGCACCAAAGATGTGCCATGTTTAGGCCAATGGCTAGTTGAAACCACAATAGTAAATCAGGGCTCTTGTTCCAAATAGGTTCTACATTCTTTTCTTATGTCTTTATCTTCCTATGACATTGTCTGCAGATTTTACATAATTATTTTTTAGTAAAAGAAAACATTATTAGGCTGAGGCCACACATAGCAGAAAGTTGTGTTTTTTGTTGCAGATTTTACTGTTCTTTTGTGCCAAATTCTGAAGTCGATTGAGCAGAAAGGAGACGTGTAAGTGCTTCTTTTCTATTTCCCCTTCCTTTTTAAAGTTTTGGTTTTGGCTCAAAAAAACCTCTAAAAATTGGCAATAAAAACATAGCTTTTCCGCAATGTATGGCTGCAGTTTATGGAAGCAAGTTCTGGTGCATCCCTTGACAGACAAGCACTTAGCAGAAATCTATCTACATAGTGTTGTCCCTTCTTGAGATGTGCATCTATGCAGACAAATCAGAGTTCTTCCATATACTCATGCAGGACATGTCAGGCTAAGGCTTGTAACAGGTGAATAGTGTTTAAAAATAAAAGGCAAAATTTACAAGGCATCTCAAAACTTATAAAAACCTAACGTTTATTTTTCCAACATTCCAGCCTCAAAAAAAGCCTTTTTCAAGTGTGCATATACTTACTGCTACATTAGAAATTTGGCTTTTACTAACATTAGCTAGTAGAATAACACTCCAAGTTGCACAGATTGGTGAAGTGGTGTTGAGAACTCTACCGTAGGTGAATAATATTAAAGAGAACCTGTCAGCTGTTTTTTCCACCCTAAATTGGCCCCAGAATGTGCAAGTAATGACCTTTCCTCTAGTGCACCTCTATAAAATTTCTGTTGCTGAAAAGTCAAGTTATAAGATTTTACAACCTTAGCTTGGCACAATGTACCTTAACTAGTCACAGTGGGTGGGTAGAAGCTTCATCTGGTCACGCAGTAATTGCACCAAATCACACCCTGTGCGGCGTGACTAACGCTCCTCACCATCAGACATCAACCTACCTAACTGCCGGCCTCACAGGGTGTGATTTAGCACAATAACTTCATGACTAGATGAAGCTGCTCGCTGCCCCATGACCAGTTAAGATAAATTTGTATATACTGATCTAAGGATGTAAAAGTTTACAACTTAACATTTCAGTGACAAAAAGCTTACTGAGGGGCACCATGGGAAAGGTCATGACTTAATGCTGTGCACATGCTGGAGTTAGTTTGGAGTGGAAAAAAAACTGACTGGTTCCCTTTTAGTCACTACCTGTGAATGAGTCTATACTGAAAAAAGATTGCACCTCCTGGTGCTGTGGATGACTATATATATGTATTTGCTTTGAGTATATCTACTAACCTGAGATGGGTTACTACTGGGGACTGTACATGATGTTCCTGTTAGATGAGAGCCCTGTCCTGTAGTACATTATTATAAATAATATGATGAATAAACAGGGATATTACACTGTCAAGTCCTAACGATTTTCTTCTTTCAGTAATTCCATGAGAACATTGATATAATATCCCATTCTACAGCAGAACTTAAAGAGACTGTTATATTTATGCCATTGTAAAATAGAAGCCTCTTCTTGTTTTGTATAGTTAAGATAACGTGAAATAAAAGCTTGAAGGAATATGACATGCAACCTAGTAAAAGATTATTTACAGCACTACACCATGTATCCCCTATCCTTAAGCCGGGCCATACACGGGATAGTTGTTAGCCGAGCACTCTTTTAAACTGAAAACTATCTTGCATGACTCCCATGCACACATACAGTGCCTTGCGAAAGTATTCGACCCCCTTGAACTTTTCAACCTTTTGCCACATTTCAGGCTTCAAACATAAGGATATAAAATTTAAATTTTTTGGTGAAGAATCAATAAGTGGGACACAATCGTGAAGTGGAACGAAATTTATTGGATATTTTAAACTTTTGTAAAAAAATAAAAAAACTGAAAAGTGGGGCGTGCCAAATTATTCGGCCCCCTTAAGTTAATACTTTGTAGTGCCACCTTTTGCTGCGATTACAGCTGCAAGTCGCTTGGGGTATGTCTCTATCAGCTTTGCACATCGAGAGACTGAAATTCTTGCCCATTCTTCCTTGGAAAACAGCTGGAGCTCAGTGAGGTTGGATGGAGAGCGTTTGTGAACAGCAGTTTTCTGCTCTTTCCACAGATTCTCTATTGGATTCAGGTCTGGACTTTGACTTGGCCATTCTAACACCTGGATACGTTTATTTGTGAACCATTCCATTGTAGATTTTGCTTTATGTTTGGGATCATTGTCTTGTTGGAAGATAAATCTCCGTCCCGGTCTCAGGTCTTTTGCAGACTCCAACAGGTTTTCTTCCAGAATGGTCCTGTATTTGGCTCCATCCATCTTCCCATCAATTTTAACCATTTACCTGTCCCTGCTGAAGAAAAGCAGGCCCAAACCATGATGCTGCCACCACCATGTTTGACAGTGGGGATGGTGTGTTCAGGGTGATGAGCTGTGTTGCTTTTACGCCAAACATATCGTTTTGCATTGTGGCCAAAAAGTTCGATTTTGGTTTCATCTGACCAGAGCACCTTCTTCCACATGTTTGGTGTGTCTCCCAGCTGGCTTGTGGCAAACTTTAAACGAGACTTTTTATGGATATCTTTGAGAAATGGCTTTCTTCTTGCCACTCTTCCATAAAGGCCAGATTTGTGCAGTGTACAACTAATTGTTGTCCTATGGACAGACTCTCCCACCTCAGCTGTAGATCTCTGCAGTTCATCCAGAGTGATCATGGGCCTCTTGGCTGCATCTCTGATCAGTCTTCTCCTTGTTTGAGATGAAAGTTTAGAGGGACGGCCGGATCTTGGTAGATTTGCAGTGGTCTGATACTCCTTCCATTTCAATATGATCGCTTGCACAGTGCTCCTTGGGATGTTTAAAGTTTGGAAAATCTTTTTGTATCCAAATCCAGCTTTAAACTTCTCTACAACAGTATCACGGACCTGCCTGGTGTGTTCCTTGGTCTTCATGATGCTCTCTGCGCTTTAAACAGAACCCTGAGATTATCATAGAGCAGGTGCATTTATACGGAGACTTGATTATACACAGGTGGATTATATTTATCATCATCAGTCATTTAGGACAACATTGGATCATTCAGAGATCCTCACTGAACTTCTGGAGTGAGTTTGCTGCACTGAAAGTAAAGGGGCCAAATAATATTGCACGCCCCACTTTTCAGTTTTTTATTTTTTACAAAAGTTTAAAATAACCAATAAATTTCATTCCACTTCACAATTGTGTCCCACTTGTTGTTGATTCTTCACCAAAAAATAAAAATTTTATATCCTTATGTTTGAAGCCTGAAATGTGGCAAAAGGTTGAAAAGTTCAAGGGGGCCGAATACTTTCGCAAGGCTCTGTACATGCCTGACTTGGCCAAGAAGTGCATGCTCATGGAATAGGAGGCAGAAGAAAGCCGCTGCCAAACTCCTCTGGCACAGGCTTATCTCCCCATGAAGATAAGTATCTAGCCATTAAAATCCAACTGTTCGATCCTGATCTTCCACGCCATTGCCATCGGGGAATGGAGAATGACCACATACGCATTAGATAAAGGTCCATTCATATCATGTTGTTGACGTTCGTCCCATTGATATGTGTAAAACTGTCCATCGTTGGACCCATAGGCTCTAACGGAAAAAAAAAAAATAACATTCATTTTTGCATTTGTCTGCTTTTATAATAAACAGAAAAGCTTGTTCTACCATGTTGTGTCCTTTATAAAAAAAAAAAAAAAAAAAAAATTGATCCATGGCATATGGTGTTTTTTTTTTTTTTTTTAATACATTAGAGTCAATATGTGATTGATGCAAATGGATTTACATCAATTTCCATCTGCTTTTTAATCATAAAAAAGTATTTAAAAAGTAATAATTAGTAAAAGTAATGGATCAGCTAAATGGACTTAAAAACGTGATGTGAATGGATCCCAACATGTAGGGACTGCTTTAGTCTTTTAAGTATGTCTGTGTTGTATTCTTACAAATTCTTAAACAGACCATTCTTTGGCAGGAAGACAAGACATGCACCCCATAGCTAAGCCCCACCTCCTCAATGAACAACCTTTTATTAAATTTCAGAGCAAATAATAGATATGAAATGAGTCCCTTTTAAATGGGATAACCCAATATTTAGTCTTTTTTTTTTTTTTTTTTTTAAAGCGTATGGTTTTATAAAAAGTGTACCATATATAAGTGTCTAAATTATTTCAGGATCACAATCTAATACACATTCAGGTGAAATTGCTACTTGGTAAGAAAATATAGATGCATGTAAATGGGAATTGGAATCTTTCACATGCAGCATGTTGATCCTTCTCTCCCTCTACCTCACTTCTGCCGTTGAGGGATAGTCAGGACACCTCCGTACACATTGTTAGCTGACATTCATCTGATTTGTATGGCCAGTTATGTAGGAATTTTATATAGGAACTATCCTTTACCCTTCAAGTTTTTGTCAGATATCTCTATATTGGCTTGAAGAGATGGATGAAATATTTGTAGACTGTCTACATCTAGAATAATACTTTCACGAGTAGCAGTCTCTTCAAATTCTCACTGAACATATAGCCTTCTAGTGAACTTGCATCCAAAATATTAAGATTTTTTTTTAAGAGACCAAAGTAACTTTAGTAAATGTAAGCACAAACACAAGGGAAACAAAGTATATATATTTTTTCAGTTGGCTTTTTAGAAAGAGAGACTATTATACCGAGCAATACTTGTATTTTTCTTGAAATGTTAAAATTGCTGCTTATTGGTGCCAGATATGTACGTAAAATAATTTAAGGAACACTTGAATATTATTTTTAGGTTTGATTCTTTGAAATGTACATATTTATTTTACTTGTGTTTATATGAAAATAAAGCAAATTAAAATTCATTTCACTTTGTGCTAATGCTGTCTTCTTTCTGTACAAATAGTGTTTACAACAGCAATAGCCTCTCCAAAATATGGACGTGTTTGACCCATCCATCCTTGAGAAAGGTCATGAAGTCAGGTCCCACAGACCAGCTCTACAGAAGCCACATCTGCACAGTGAATAGAGCTGGAAGACAACAATTTCTGATTACTCCAGCAGATAATGGTCCCTATTTACTTACCGATACCTGCTCCTGCCCACAGCTGCCTCCGTTCAGCCTTCTAGGTGGCGTTGTGCGCCTCATATTATTTGCTGAGTCAGGACGTTGCTGACACTATTCAACACAGTGCATGGGACCGACTGGAGGCTGAAGAAGTAGTGGAGGTGGCTGTGGGCAGGAGCGGGGATCAGTAAGTAGGGCTGCGGCACTTAGTATTTGTAGGGCAAACCTCGCTAGATTCACCCGGAGGTTTCGTTCAGCGAACAAGTCCATAACAAAACTGTAGAGAGGAAACATAACAAACAGTGTTACTCATCTCTCCTGGTCTCTGGCGCGGGTCTTTTAATGACATAGTTTCTCACTGTTCTTTTGTGCACCCTATGCTTGGCTTTATTTTAATTGCTGCTCCTTGTATCACTGTTACTTACATGCAGTGAACCCATGGAAAAATGATTCATGTGCCTGCTTTCACTCTCTATGTACCCCTCCCTTCTCCATGGAATGAAATCACAGGACACACAGTGTCCTACCATATTCACACGGACCGTTTTCCATGAATGGGACTCGGTCACGTGCAAGGGCCCTTAATCTAGGTTCACACTAGTGTTTGAGTCCACATGGGGACCCAAAAGACGGTGATTCTGTCCACTTAAAAAGCAGTTACCTGCAGAAACCCGCGGGCCCCATAGGCCATAATGGGGTCCGCCAAGTTTGTGCTGGTTTTATACTAAAACTAGTGAAGTGAAAAATCCTCCATGTACGACTTTTCTCTCCTACGGAGACTCCAACGCAGATGTGAATGCAGCCTTAGTGTTTTTTTAAGATGCTTCTGCACTTATTCCTGGGTAAAGCTGGTGCCACCTTTCTTTGTTTTTATTTTTCTATATATAATTCATGAACACATCGTCACTACGCTCCTGTCTTAATAGCACTTGGCTTTTGTTCTCAGTGTTTTTTTTTCTCATACAGTATATTTTTTTACATAATGTATTTAAGATGCTTTTGAAGAGGACCTTTCACCACCTCCACCAGCTCCAACTCTTTGCATCCTTCAGTAGGCGCTGTTCCACTGATTCTGGCACTGTTGGCATTTTTTTCAATAGCCCCATCATTCCTGAGCAATCAGTGCTGTTAGGTTGAGCACCCAATATGCTAATTAAACTGTCTGCTGTTAGGTGGGCAGTTCCAGCCTAGGACCGTCCACCTGATAGTGGAGAGGCTAATTAGCATATTGGGTGCTGAAACAAAAAGCAGGATTGATGAGAGCTAGAGAAAAATTCCACCTGTGTCAGAATCCGTGAAGCAGCACCTATTGGGGGATGCAAAGAGTTAGGCTATACTCACACATTTTTTTAACAGATGTCACACGGCAGCATTAAATTCAATGTCAGTGAATGGGGACTATTCATATGACCGTTATTTTGACGGTCCATTGTAACAGACAGTCAAAATATAGGTAATGTACTATTTTTTCCATTTTCACTGATCTCGCAATACACTCAAATGTATGGGGGATCTGTGAAAATGGGTGCCTCTCGGGTGCAAGGGTTTTGCACCTTGGTCGTGTAAATGTAGGCTTAGCGTTAGTGGAGGTAGTAAAAGGTCCTTTTCAGACCCTTCCCGCACAGTCATTTTTCGATTATTGTTTTTGACTCCCCGCCTCCCAAACGCCTTAACTTTTTTATTTTTCCATTCACAGAGCCGTATTACGGCTTAATGTTTGTGAGACAAATTGTACTTTGTAATGGTACCATTTAATATTCAGTACAATATACTGGGAAGCTGGAAAAAAATTCAGAATGGAGTGGAATGGGAGAAATCTTAATTGACACAACTTTCTTACAGGCTTTGTTTTTACATAGCTCACTGTGCAGACAAATTACATGTCACCTGCATTCTATGGGTCGGTACGATTCCAAGTATACCAAATTTATATAGTTATATTTATGTTTTAACCCCTTAAAAAATAAAAAGTTCTTGGACTAACACCATGTCTGATGAAGGGAGCTAGACTTCCGAAAGCTTACTTATCAAATATACTCAGCTTCTAAAAGGTATCGACTGATTTCTTTACTCTTCCACTTGGACTAACCATAATCTGCCACCTGTAAATTTTTTTTATATTTCAGAGTATGGGGATGCATAAGGCGTGTTTTTTTTTTTTTTTTTTTTTTTGTTATACTCTGAAAAGACCCCAGAGTATAATAATAGTAGTATTTGAGGCCCACAGCCTCACTTAGCGATCCCCGCTCCTGCTAACAGCTGCCTCGCTTCCCCTTCTGCATCCCATAGCAGAAGGGGAAGCGGAGGCAGCCATGAGCAGGCATGGGGGTAGGTAAATAAATAGGCCGTTACCTGCTGGAGTTGCCTTCTTTCAAGCCCAGACCTGCCTGGCAGTCCTGCACCAAGTCGTCCAGGCCTTCCTCTTCTAGCCCTCCTCGGCATGAAGGTTTTTCTCCCACTCTGGCCTCTCAGGTGGCGGGACGTCTGTTTCCTGGACCTGAGAGGTGGTGTCATCTGGCTACTCCAGCTTTTGCCAGAGTCTCTTTGCCAATTCAGGCTGTCTCCAATCTCCTGCCGCGGGAGTCAGCGTTCCTGTTCCCGCTTCAGAGCATATCCGGGGTTACAAAGGACGGCCCCCTTTGTCCCATTATGGACCTGAAGGGGCTCAACAGGTTCGTCCATGTCTGCAGTCTGTGGTGGTATCCTTGGAGATGGGCGAATTCTTTGTCCATCTACATCATTGCCCTGTGCCGTCAGTGTTTTCTTCATTTTGCGGTGGACCCGCGACCTTTCCAGTTTTTGCTCTCCCCTTTGGGCTGGCCTCTGCCCTCTGGGTATTTACCTAGGTGATGGTGGGCATGCTCCGCTCCAGAGGTGTTGCCGTGTTCCTTACTTGGACGACCTCCTGGTGAAGCCCCTCCAGGTCAGACAATCTGACCAGCTTGTGGATCATCTTGGTCCTTCCTTGCCGTTTCAGCTGGCTCATCAATGAGCAAAGGTCTTGTCTCATGCCCTCTAGCACGTGGAATCCAGGACATAATCCTCGACACGCTCCAGGGCATGATTCTCCTCCCGGAGGCCAAGATCTTGAGGTCTGATGTGTCCCACCTTAGGAGGTACTCTCCTTGCTCTCTTCGTCTTGGCATGTGGGTCTTGGGCATGATGGCCTCTACCTTCTAGGCCATCCCTTTCAGTTACTCTCTTGTCCTCTCCACTTGCTGATTCTGATCTGCTGGGACAAATCTCCAGCCAGCCTCGACTGCCTGATTCTCTTTCCTCCTCGGTTTCACCGAGATTCTTTGGCATATCTCCTTCCCAGGAATTTCTCAGGGGAAGTCCTTCTTCCCCTCTGTTGGCAGGTGATTCCCACTGACACCAGTTTTCCCAGCGGGGGAGTGGTCTTCGGTGCTTTGACTGTTCAGGGCCTGCTGGAACCCAGGGTTATCTTATTTGCCCTATCTCATTGGACCTCTCTACTCCAAGGATGTCTGGTCACAGTCCAGACTGACCACTTGTCCGTGGTCACCTACTTGAACCCTCAGTGGGGCAGCAGGAGCCATGCGGCCTTACTAGAAGCCGCCCAATCTCTTCCTTGGATGGAGCGCCACGTTCCAGCTCTTCGGTGGTCCACCTTTTCTGGTGTAGACCACTGGGTGAAAGACTACTTGAGTCGAGAGAATATTGCTCCGAGTGAGGGTTGCCTTCTCAGCAGATCCTCCTTCAACTGTGTTCCTGCTGTGGCATGACAGACGTCGACTTTTTTTCGCCTCCCACCGGAACCACAAGGTTCCCAGCTACATTGCCAGGTCTCTGGATCCTCAAGCCATTGCCGCTGACACTCTTGTGAGTTCGGATTTTCACCTCCTCTTCCTCTTCTCCCTCGGGTCCTCAAGAATCTCAAGACCTAGGGGATTTCAAGCTATCCTGGTGGCATCACATTGGCCCTGCTGAGCCTGGTACGTGGATCTCATGTTCCTGCTGGTGGATGCTCCTTGGCCTCTTCCTGCAGGTCTGCTTTCTGTCTCAAGGACCGCTGTTCCACCCCTCCTTGACTCAGCTGCATTCAACGGCGCGGCTGTTGAATCCGAGGTTTGAGGCGTCGTGGGTTTTTTCAGAGTTTGCTATCCTGACCATACTCAAGGCCCGGAATTCCCAGATAGTTAAGATCTGCCATCGAACGTGGAAGGCTTACGTCCACCGTTGTGAGAGGTAACTATTTTCATTGGATCTTCTACAGTCCAGTCTGGATCAAGGTCTTAGTCTTCTTCCCTTTAAAGACTTTCCTACAGGAGTGGAGCACTTGCTCCTTCCCCCTCCTTCCTCCCTTGCAGCCGTGGGATCTTACCTGTCCTTGAGGTGCTTCAGGTTCACCCTTCGAGCCCTTGATGCTATCCCTCTTTGCCTTCTGTCCTGGAAGATCGAGTTCCTGGTGGCCATTCTCTTCCATCCGCAAGGGTCCCGAGCTGGCTGCCCTTTTTCGGCAGCCTCCCTTTCTGATCCTCCACCAGTATAAGGTTATCCCCCACCAGGATAAGATTATCCCCCGTCCGCCACAGTCTCTTTTTCCTAGGGTGGTTTTCCCCCCTCCACATCGGGGACTTGGTCTTACTTTCTTTCTGCTCGGTCCCCAGGCATCCATGTGAGTGCTTGCTCTTCCCTGCCCGGTTGTTGTCAGGGCGATTTGGGTGTATATTGTCCCTCACTGACCTTTTCTGTTGTTCGGACACTTTGTTTGTTTTCCCTGAGGGCCCTTGCAAGGGCCTACCTGCTTCCAGAGCTTCCATCTTCCGATGGCTTTGGTCTGAGATTTAGGAGACCTATCGGTTTAAGGGTAGGGCTCTGGCCCTTCCGTGTGACTGTTCTCTCCTCTAGAGCTGTTGGAGCTCCCTGAGCCATTGGCATCAGGCTTCTGCTTCCCAGGTCTGTAAGGCTCCCCCTGAGCCTCCATCTACTTTCTCTAAGTTTCATTAGATCCATTCTGTGGCCTCTGCCGATGCCAGTTTGGGTTGTAAGTTTCTGCAAGCGGCTGAGCGCTCAAGGTTTGCATGGCTGTGTTATTCCCAGCCTCTGGGACTGCTTTAGGATATTCCATGGTGCTGTGTCCTCCAGTGAGATAAGCGAGAAAATGGGATTTTTTTTACTCACCATAAAATCCTTTTCTTGTTGTATTCACTGGGAGACACAGATCTCACCCGTTTTTTTCACTGTTTATCCTGCCCGAGCGTTGTTGGTTCCTTTTCGGGTTCAGGACATGTTGGTGGTTGTTGGTTCCATATTCCTTTGTGTCTCTCTCCTACTGCTATGGTACAAACTGAATTCATGCACAGTGCTGTGGCAGGGTATAGCCTGGAGGTGGAGCCAACAGCTTTTCATTTCCCTAGTGTCTGTCTCCTAGTGACCAGGTCTATACCCATGGTGCTGTGTCCCCCAGTGAATACGAGAAAAGAATTTTACGGTGAGTACAAAAATCCCATTTTATACGTTTAAAGACTGGACTTTTCTGACTCAGGAATACCTAATGTGTATGTTTCACTTTATTTAAAGGGAGTCTGTCAGCATAAAAATCGACATTAATATACTCACAGCACCTTTTAGAGGCTTTTGAGATGGTTTCCAAATATGTCTACTGCTCCATTCCTGAGAATTTTATTGTTTTATAATTATGCTAATATCTATACTGGGGTGTTCATATCAGTAAATTGGACCTGACTATTTTACATCATTATAGCCATTGATCTTTGTAGATTGATTGGCTGCTCATGAGCTACTTCGGTGGCTTTTACATCCATAGGTTCTATCTTTTGATCAATATAGCAGCATTTCAACTTATACCATCACTGAGAGAGACTGATACATAGATCCTCTCATGCTTACACCCCTTCATCTTTGTATTCACAACGTTTGTCCCCTTTTTTATGTTCTAATAATAAAGGTTGTTTTATTTTTATCTGTATTTTTTGAGGGAATCCTCTTCTGTGATCAGTTTTTACTCCGTAGGATCCTGGTTTCACCATCTGTGACTTTTTTATTTATTACTATTATTATTTTATTTCTTTAATTTATTTATTTATTTATAGTCATTTTTACACTCCCCTTCCCCTAGGGGCGTCTTGAACCCCAGAGGGTCTGATAACTAATGCAATGCATTGCAAATTGCTGGCAGTTCTATTACAGGCTGCATAGAGCCTTCAATAGGCTCCTGACTGTTATGTGAATGGATCACCACATCTGCATCTTGTTCCAGGGGCCAAAAAAACACCCCAAAATGGCGCCTCAGTCAGCTTAAATGGGCACTGATTGTGAGCATTGCTACGGATTCGCCACTGTATAATACAGCAAAGTCCCGTTGGATTCTGAGCAGCAGCCATATTTAAATATCAGACATCCACCATACTATTATGGAGGATGTCGGGAAAGGGTTAAAAATCCCATCCACACATTGCAGAAAAATACACAGTGGAAACGCTGTGATTTCCAAATCCATCACGGTTTTGTAAATCGCACCATGTCAATTATACCTACAAAAACACCGTCTGTTTCCCTATAGGTATAATGGAAGCAGAAAGGTTTCCTCTGCAGACTTTCTGTGAAAAGTGCGCTGGAAAAAAAAGCGATGCGTTGCCGCCACGGTTTTTCCTGCAGCAATTTTTTACTACGGCCCGCTACGTGGGCGTTGGCCTTAGGCAGGATTTTACATGCACTTCAAGTGTTTTTCTTTGGCCCTATTCTGCATTTTCCTACCAATTAACTGTTCTAACTCCTCCCTCTTCCACTCCCACTTTCCTTCCTTGGCCCTATGTTAGTGTAGAATCTACCCTACTGTACCATTTATGTCTCCCCCCAATCCTCAGGTTAAACACTCCTCCAGACATCTTCTCCCCAGTACAACTGTACCCTACACATTGAGTGTGTACTCAAGTGTGTTGAGCTGGGAGAGGGGCTCCCGCCATTGTGGCCCCGGGGCTGTCACAGATTTGCACCTAGGTGCAAGGGAGCTGACGTGAGGAGTGCCCTCTGCTGGCACAGGGGACATAAAATACGACCAGTCTTGATGATTCCCCTTCTTCCTTGTTTGATATTCTCAGACTTTGTGACAGATTTCCCTTTCTCAATGCAGTACAACCAGACTCTGCATTCCTTGGTATCAATGTTTCATTAAGAGGTCCATGTTGGTTAGACACATTCCCTTAGTATATATGGCTATCCTAAACACTAAGTAGCAATTATGTCTGAAGGTCACATAACAAAACATCACTTTTGATTGTGTTACAAAAATTCTTTATGCAGCAAGGAGTGAGAGGCTTGTACTACATTAATATTGGGTTGGGACCCTACTGAAGAACTCTGCAATGTTCTAAACCTCTTTTCTACAGAATGCCCTCTCTCTTGCCCTAATAGCGTCCCCCACTACCAGCACCTGGCCCTTTCCAATTTCCCTTTTAACTGGAGCTGACATTTACCCAGTTGCTAGATGAATTGGGCTACCGATGAGCTGATGTTCCTCTCATCCGCCAACTTGGTAAACCTATTGATCCAGGTTAGGACTAGCCTCCCTGAAAACTCTTCCCTTTCCCCTTATTTTCCAACTGCTATCCAGCTCTCTGTCCATCCTGATTTCATGCTTCTATACCTGTCTACCCCATTGAGTTTCTGTGTTGAGATGACTCATTTAGATCCCGAATCTGGTATCTGGGCTTCCAGGTGAGCAATTCTCATGCACCCTGCATAGTGATATGCCCCCTAAAACGGTTGTTCCAGGAAAGCATACATTGCAAAAGATGTGCATTGAGTAGCACAGCAATGGAGTTCATTATGCCTAATGGGGAAACCTATAGCAAAACAATGTATAAATGTATATAAATAAATGTATATGTATTAAAAAAAAAAAACAACAAAATACAAAACAGGCAAGTTTCACTTGATGGAATTTGCAGCTGATTTTGAAGCGGGCGGATTCCGCTTCAAAATTAGCTCCAAATTCTATCCGGAATTTACCTCCCATTTTCAATGGGAGGCAGTGGTGAATGCTCCTTTATCAGGACAAAATTCATTCATTCATTCCCAATTCATTTTCCCATGGATTTTGCGGCCAATGAGCCCCATTGTGTCTGGGGCTAATCGCACGGGGTCTGAGTTTGGAGAGAAATCATTCAATCGTGTGAACTTGCCTTTACAGTTGCCTTCACTCTTATGGACCGGTGGATTAGTGTCCCAAATTTCCCTGTTTTGAGGCCATCTGTGCCAATTAAAAACAAAACCTTGATAGTTACCTAAGAGGTGCTCACAGCACCTGCACAGTTTTTCAATGAAGTTGGGGATGTACATCCTGGCTTCACTGCGCATTCGCACTGAAGCTGAAATGTGCTCTTCCAGCACAGGGAGTACAGTGGCACGGTGAGCAGAAAGCTTTCTTATTTTTCGTGTGGGGGCATATAACTTTACAACAGGGTGATTTAGAATACCAATTCCCCAGTCCATAGGCACCTGTGGGTGGGTTAGCGTCCCAAATCACCCTGACAGGTTCCCTTTAAGTCCCTGCACACTCTGGCGCTCACAGCTATTTTATATAAATAGGTTTGTTGCCAGCTGGACTGCCAGATGCACTTACAACATTTAGATGTGCCATTTTTATTTTTAACCACCCACACTGTATGCTTGGGTTCATATATAGCAGTGTGCCATGTGGTCAGTTAGTACGTGGCAAATCTATAAGTGCTTTACCATGAATTGTCGTTGTTCTGCTATGTGGTTATTGACTGCAGTTTTTAGAGGTGGAAGACATTGCTTAAACTGTATGCCAATTGTGAAACCACTGCAGTTTCTGCTAAAATATTTGTGGTTTTGCACTACCAGTCCAAATTTCTTTTATTTTCAATAATCTCTTTATGGTCCTATTGCCAGTTTGGGAAACTTGCATTAGATAATCCCATAAATCTGATATTGTAGAAATAGCAGGTTATACAAAAACTGTTCATGTCATATTTTTTAATGAGAAAAATAGGAAAATCCTGCTCATGGGGTCTCACATAGACTTCCAGCAAAATGGTGTATGGATGACTTTGACTTGTATGAAAGACTATCATTTACTCCTTTACGCTAAGGCAAAGTGTAGTGAAACACAGCTTAAAAAAAAAAAAAAAAGCACCAAAGATGATTGTATTTTTCACTGTTTTTCTGGTATGAGATTAAACATTCTCTTCGCATTTACTTTTTTTGGGGTAGTAAAGCACAGAAATTTTTTTTGTGCTGCAGCAACGTGTGATTCACATTATGGAAGAATGGGACAGAGACAGCCATTGTATTGGTGGTAAATAGCAGGTATTTATTCATAATGAAAAAAAATTTACTTAAGTACCTGACCTATTGCATTTAGTCATGTATTGTAATCGTGTTACTCTACTTTCTCGACTTTGAGACAGATATACAAGAAACATTCAGATATTACAGACTGCACACTAGTTTCTCCAGGCTGTGACAAACATTTAACCACCAAAAAAAAAAAAAAAAAAAAAAAAAGATACTGAATTCTGTAATACAGTACAAAATTCCTCTCTCCAGTTATCGCCAGCTATTATCAAACAACTTCTGCTGCCATATAAATACATGGCTGTCTGTAAGGCCGTACAAGTTAAGAACAGGACAAAATAAAATATACATTACACTGACACAAAAAGTCAGCTGTGTTAATTACTCATGCAACAAGTAACAAAACTTGCTGAAATGAAAAATACTTCCTAAAAATTTTTTTTTGCTTCTTTTCACTGCATAAATATTTTTATAGACAGTTTTTATTTCTTGTTATGAATCCAAATGAATCTTGAAATAATACAGAACAAAAATAAAATTTGGCTACAAGTGCTATATTACATAAAGGTGCAAAATAATTTATTGATAGTGTTCTATAGGACTGAGGCGAACCTCTTACAAAGCCTGTTCTACTGGAAAGCATGACAGTACAATTAGATTACAACTGACAGATATACCAGAGGATACATGGGTGTTTGCATGTGAATAGTTAGGAAATTCATCATAAAGTTAAACTGGTCACATATCCTGGTGTGACCTTTTACTGTATATGGTCAGAAATAGGCCATCATATATGTATACATTTTTCTAGGGAAAAAACAAACAAACATATGATCCCCGTCTTTCCCACCCTCTCCCAGAGTTTGCTGTAATTCATGCATCTTTAGAATAACAAAGTTAACATGGAGGACTTTTTATTAACACTGCTCAAAGGTGTACCACCCAAAATGTATATACAAAACTGGAATAGAGATCATCTGCACCCCTGGTCCATGGGAAACACCCTGTACAGTAAGCCCGACCCCTTCAGAGTAGGAAATGGGGAACTTCAAAGTGTACAGAATGGCCAAAAGGTGCACAAAAAATATACAAACCAATCATCTATCTAGTGCAAACTTGGCAAATAAAGCAAAATTCTGATTGGCTGCATTTAGCGGACATGTACACCTTTGAGCAATGTTGGTACTCACTGAAAACAGAAAAACCTTTTAAAGGATGATGTAAATATATTGGTGATTTCAGTAATCTTAAAAGTATCAGAATTATCAAGATGTTCTGCGGCAAACCCAGGGAGTCCCGGAGATTATTACAACCATCATTTATCAATCATGCCAAATACTGGAGCTGAACGTCTGGAAATGAGCAAGAACCTAGTTGGCTGTCATGACTGATATTAATTGTATTGCACCTACAGTATATGAGTATCAGTTTGGGTGGAGGGATAGTAAATTTGATTGGACAGTTGTATTTATTAGAAGACTGAGTAATAGATGACATTACTATAACTTTATGCTGAAGCGATCAGTCAATCACAAAGACAATGGCATCCTCCAACAAGGTCTGAAAATCTTGAAAACCTTCCATTGACACAGCAGTGAATAAGAGAATAGCTGTCTCAATGAGTCTTAAGGAGACATCTCACCAGCCAAAGTTTTAAAGGGGCTGATAATTATTAGACCTCCCTATAGTAATTCTACATTAGATAATGAGGATACAGGTAAAAAGTCTAATTATAAAGAATGATAAAAATGTACTAAAATGCAAAGTGGTTGATCTGATCTAACATGGTGTTTCTTTATTGGTGGTGGTGGGGTAATTTTCGCAGTATAATGTTAGCGCAGACCGCCACAAATCATGTCTCGGCAGCCATCATCAATCTGACATTTCCCTTTACTGATAGGAGTTAAAATTCATAGAATTTCATTAAAAGTCTTGTGTGCCTTTACTCAAAAATGCCCTGTGCTGCAACACGCACGTCTATGCCAGGTATCAAATGTATTCCCTAAAAAATGAACGCTAAAGTTTGTGCTATGTATGGAACGATCAGACATGCAACAATATTCCTATGCCACGGTCATTGATTATGGCTTGTGAGTTTCATTAAAACTGAGGCTGTGACAACGTCTGCTGCCCCTCCATACAACTGGTCATCATCAAACCTAGCATTGTGTGGCCATCACTGGCCTTAACTGTTTCATCCCCATGCAAGCAGGTTGGACTGTGATGCACTTGGGCTGCTTCTATCTCCGTGAGGAATGTGACACAATAATGTTGTGTAACCCACCCCTGTTCTTCTTCACATTGCAAGACAATTCAGACATGAGTCAAATGTGTGCAGCTTTAATATGAGTTCACAACCCCAGAACCCCCAGACATGCACAGAATTCATATGCTAAAACTTACTGATGGATTGAGAGCTATGGAATCTGAATTCAACTGCTGGTTGTTGGCGACTGCAGCACATACTAGTTATGGATTGCTGCTAAACCTAAGCCAGTGAATTCCCATGATTCTTTTAGGCAGAGTTGGGCTGCGAGAGCAGAGGTAAGGGATGCCATAAAAATACATACATGTTGGAAGATGCAGAACAAAACGACAGTACAGACAAAAGTATATTGGTGATCTATTACTTGAGTTCCTTTATGAAGATTAGTCCCATGTAACAGGCAAGTTAAACTGTAGATTTCAATAAAAAGGCCAATATTTTATTTACAATAAACTGTACACGACTTTGAGTCATTTCTTCGTAAGCGGCTTATTTGTCCGAAAAGCTATCTATTGGGTTACTGCGCGGCGGGACTGCTCTACAAAACAAACACAAGGTAGTATGAGAGCTGTTGGTTGGGCACTTTCTTCAGCCAGCAGATGTAGCAGCAGAACTAGATTATATAGAAGCTCACCATAGTCTCAGTGATTAACCTCAATGTAAAGTCACTAGTGAGCAGCGTGATCCCTTTTTCTTGCGGCGTTTAGAACACAAAACAAAGTTGCATGTAAACTCATTACTTTAGGTTCCAACTTATTTGGAAAGAATGTTGGTTACAGCACAAAGTGGAGTGTCTTAGGTTATTACGATGGCGGAGGGATGTCTAGTTCCTTGAAGACTCCTCAGAGCCTCGCTCATGCTGTAAATTATAGTAACAGTTCTGACACACTCGCACTGGGGAAGAGATCTTCAGTCGCTTAATTTCGGACTGAAAGCGACTGCACCTGAGAACAACAACAAAAATACAGAGATGTTTTAGTTATGATCCAAGACAGAAATCTTTTTTAGCCAACTTGAATACACTCAGAATGAAGACGATGTAAGACTAAGAGCAGGAAGCTTACATGTAATATGTGGTGATAATTTCTCCCAAGCACAGGTTAAAGAGGTATTTCCATATAAAATCACTAAAATATGCTATAATGCAAATGGAGGCCCAGCCTCTGCTGATCCCATTGTGCAATAAACTGCACCAATGTTCTATTTAAAAAATTGGGATGTGAAATATAGGTGGGCATCGCTACAGAATATATGGGATGCTACATATATGTTATAAAACAACAACAAAAAAAAAAAAACTACGACAGAAAAAAAAAAACCCCAGACATATATCATCTAAATGAATTAAAGAGCACACTCAAAATATAAAGAAATGAGCAAATGTGTATATTTATTACACCATATAAAGGGCACAAGCAGACAGACGTACGCAATTAAAAACACAAAGGACAAAGCACAACTGAAATATCAGAAGTCTTTACATTAACATCTGCCCAAAATAGGGTATAATTCAATAAAAATAATAAAACATCCTTAGATACACAAGATTATAAAGTGGTGTTATGGTAATCCCTAACACCAGAGGCATAGCTAGAAAGGGGCCCCAGGCCCCCTGACTTTGTGGGACCCACCCAGGGCCGATACAAACACATTAAAAATTTTCAAGTTTATTGGGGTCTATGGGACTCCAATACATTTGAAATAGATGGTAGAGGAGGAAGCTGCGCATTTCCTCCACTGACATACATCTTTTTTCAACTAGGGTTGAATATAACAGTCAAGCAGGAAGCCTTTACCTTCCTGCTCCATTATGCAGGCATCCTCCTTTCAAACCTACTACATCGAGCCAAGCACAAGAGGAGAACTGCAGAATGCTCTGGGGACATGGCTGGGTAAATATGATTGTCAGCATGCCACTTGGTACTGTATACGAACAAGCACCTTCATGTACAGTAATTTTGATTTAAAGTGAATGTTTTATAAAAAAAAAAAAAATGCAAATAAATGTATATTAGTTGCCAAAAGTGGAAACCAAACAAAAAGCTATATGCACCAAACCTCCTAAAAATAAGATATCAACATATGCAGAGTTCATTCATATCACTAAGGCCTACTCCTGCATGCAGATGTCTTCAGAAAATCACCAGAACTGGAAGGAACAAAAATCTGCTTTGAAGTTGGAAATGTTAAAGTATCATCCTATAAAATGTAGGGATTACACACAGTGGAAAGCAAGTGAACCCCTAAACCCTATATATTTTTTGAAAGTAGACAACCTGAAGATTATATGTGTCTCAATGGGTTATCAATAGCCATGTCCACCTTCATGTAACTTTGTGACAAACACAAATAATTTTTTTTAAAAATGCACTAAAACATATATTTGCACTTAAAACTCCTATTCAACCTTACATTCACACACAAAATACATTTAAAATAAAAGATCAAGGTGTACACAATTTATATATACCACAAACATCAACTACAACAAGAGTTCATATGCTCAAAAACGCTGATACAGAAGACAAGCAAGATTTTGCTGTTATTCACTAATATGTTAAAAAATCTATACTGCACCTAGCAAACTGTGACTGTAATACCAAAATCTAACTTTTTTGAGATTGCACAGCATACCGTATATAAAAACATAACTTAATATTTCATATATACAACCACCTTCATGCAACTTTGAAACAGAGACTGAAATCAAAAATTGCACAAAAATTCAAATTTGCCACTAAAGTGCACGATCAAGCAGTCCCTTTCTGCAAACAAAATGTACTTTCCAAAAAACTGCAATATGTGAGGAATTCATACATACCACATATATATATATATATATATATATATATATATATATATCTATATATTTACAGAGTGCGAGTGTTGAAAGAAAACGCCAAAATCGCAAGAGGGAGAAGCATCGTCCTGAACCGGGGGGGGGGGGGGGGGGGGAATTTTGTGCATGCAAATTAAATAGGCGTTTACATAAAAATATAATTTTCCATCCCCCTATAAAAATTGTAGTAATTTATACGTATTCATCTCTAGTGATAATCGTATATTGCTATTATTTTTGCCGACGCATATTTCGTTTTAATGGATATCGTTAGAGGCATATTTTACTCTATAAAGATCAGGTATGGACAGGACAGGGATTGGGTGAAATGTAAACTTTATTGATGACTTTGTGCATGTGTTGTGTAAGTGTTTGGTGCCAATAAACTTCCTGGTTATGTTCAGAGGGGTATTATATAAGAATACCCCTCTAGTAAGGCTCAGAGGGGTATTATATTATCCCTCTATGTGACAATCAGAGAGGTATTAGACAATCAGATATGGGCATTAGAAGTAAGGACATATTAGATACGTGCTTGGCTACAGAAGTGCCACCCTGGGAGGACATAGAAATACGTCACTAGAAGGGAAAGGGTTAAAAGGTTTGGCCACTTTCAGACCAATATTGAGAGACAAATGTCATTCTTTGTATAATAAAAAGTTGTACAATTTTCCAATATACTTTCTGTATCAATTCCTCACGGTTTTCTATATCTCTGCTTGCTGTCATTCATTCCATTTATTTTCAGTGTATAAAATTAAATCCACAGTCACGTGACTAACACACAGGTGCACAGCTCGTTACCAGGCAGATGTCTGATTACTGTGCTGTGACTGTAACGAGCTGTGCACCAGTGTGTCCATCACATGACCATGGACTGATTTGCATCCACTGGAATTAAGCAGAGGGAATGCCAGCAAGCAGAGATCTAGAAAACCATGAGGAATTGATACAATAAATATAATTGTAAAATTATATATCTTTTTACTATACAAACAATATTTGTCTCTTTACTGGTCTGTACCTGGACAACACCTTTAAAAGATGGCAAATCGGGTATTAGGGAATAGTTCAATAAAAGATCAGTTGGGGTCTGGGACCTCTGCTGATCAGTTATTTGAAGGAGCTGTAATGCTCAAGCCAAGGCTGTGACCCCTTCACTGTTTACATTGCATACCATTTGTTTCATAGCGGCTGTGCAATGTAATTTCAGCCTCGTCACATTAATTTCTGAGGGACTAGGTTGTAATCACTTTGTATGGCTGCTATAAAGCAGATGGTGTGGATGTAAAGAGAGAAGAAGTTGTTACAGCATTGCAGGATTATCACAGCCCCTTCATATAGTTTAGCAGTGCTGGTCCCCACTGATCTTTTATTATATTCCTGAGGGTAATAATAATAATAATAGTCCTTTAATAGTCCCACAATGGGGAAATTCAGTGTGTTACAGCAGCAAAGATAAGCAGATACAAATACAAATACAACATGTACAGGAATGTTCCAAGGTGAGAGGCGTTACATTAATAGCAGACAGACAGATAGGACGTAGCAGAGGAGGGGGGGGGGGATTTAACAGGCAGAGAGATATTTCAGTTCTCTGTGTGTAATGATCTCCGCTTAGGTCGATGTTGGTTGTACAGCCTAACAGCGGTGGGGAGGAAAGACTTCCGATAGCGCTCCTTCTCACACCTAGGGTGGAGCAGTCGGTCACTGACAGTACTGCTCAGCGCGATCACAGTCTCATGCATGGGATGGGACTTCTTCTTCTGCATGGAGCTCACCACGGACAGTATCCTTCTGTCACCCACCACCTGCACTGGGTCCAGTGGGCTCCCCAGGACAGAGCTGGCCTTTCTAATCAGCTTGTCAAGTTTATTTCTGTCCCTGGTTGATATACTGCTCCCCCAGCAGGCCACTCCAAAGAAGATGGCTGATGCCACTACCGAGTTGAAGAAAGTTCTAAGAAGTGCCCCCCGGATTCCAAAGGCTCTCAGTTTCCTAAGCAGGTAGAGCCTGCTGTGGCCCTTCCTGTACAGGGCCTCCATATGATCTGCCCAGTCCAGCTTATTATTAAGGAGCAAACCCAGGTACTTATAGGTGTTCACAATCTCGATGCCTGTCCCCAGGATGTCCACTGGTTTAGGAGGGCTTCTGCCTTTGCGGAAGTCCACCACCATCTCCTTGGTCTTCCCCGCGTTAATCTTCAGGTGGTTCCGGTGGCACCAGTCCACAAAGTCCTGGTTCAGTTCTCTGTACTCCCTGTCATCATCATCATAGATCAATATTACATGAAAACCTGACAACCCCTTCAATTATTAATAGAGCAGCACTATTAATTTAAGAGGGCAAACAGGAGCTGTTATTAATTGTTAATAATGTTATTAATTATTAATAAACAAAGTCGGACAGGCAGGACTTCGTGTCCGACGAAAAAAAAAAGGATTCGCAGCGCAGAGGGTGTAAGCGCACACCCGCGCATTGCTTTAAAAACCCATTCAAATGAATGGGTTTTTAACCAATGCGTCGCTGACCGGTCTGTATCCGATGCCAATCCCTTTCGCCGAGATTTTCACTCGGATTGGCAACGGACGGACTGGAACGCAGGTGTGAACCCACCCTAAGGACAATGTGGTCAGGTGTCTGGAAACGTGAAGAGCCAAACATGTCTCTGTTGCAAACTTAACAGAGTAAATTCACAGAAGTGGTCATGGTGGTCCGGACCAGCTGGAATAGACGTGAAATGTGAACAATTACAGCCAGAGATCTGTAAGTCACTAAATGTTTCCTGTGCTGTATTCACTTAAATGGTCTGCAGAGCCCGGTGTACAGCCAGTATCTACTACTACATAGTCATTGTATAGTGATAATATTGGTGTGCCTGGGTAGGGGGCTCACTCAAATGTGTTTCCCCCCCCCTTGCGCTGAACCCCTAGCTATGTCTCTGCCTAACACCTCTTTATTCTTTATTTTCTACACAATATTGGTTAAGCCTTTCTTGTATAAATAATAATACATCATCACATTATTTAGTTGGGTTATAATCTTGTGTATCTAAGGCTGTTTTATTATTTTTATTAAATCATACACTATTTTGGGCAGGTGTTAATGGTGGACTTCTGATATTTCAGTTGTGTCTTGTCTTTAAGTGTTTTTAATTGTGTATGTCTCTCTGCTTTATGTGGTGTAATAAATATATACATTTGCATACTTTATATGTTGGGTGTGGTCTTTAGTTAGGTTAGTTTAGTTAGGTGCCAGCAGAGTCTATTGGGAAAGACTTAGTCTACCACTTGCCTCTAGACAAATCTGTTTGTTGGTTTTCTCTGGGTCCCCCTACACTCAAAAACATACTGAAATTCTTAAAATGGACAGGAATAGAATCTATCCTGAGTTTTGAATATGGGCTCATGCCCCCCTCCCCACATGGACCCATGCAAAACATGTTGACATGTATGGGACTATAGAAAAGAATAGTTCAGTGTGCTATCTGTTTAAAAAAATTGAAAAAGAAAAACAGATAAAGATTGTACCAGTGCCAGAAAACAGGAAAGAAAAAGAGGATTCCTAACAAAAAGTACTTACTTTTGGCAAAAGAGCTGGCCACAGTTTCTGCAATGGTGCCTCCTCTCAGTCAGAGAAAACCTCACTGCACATCCTGAACAACTGTCCATACCTTCATCCTTTACCCAGTGGTCGGCAGCAGATCTCCCTGGCTGATCACTTACTGACCAGCTGAACACCCGTCCTCTGCTGTCTCCAACCAAAATCCTGCTATGATCTCTGCAGAAGAATGGGGAATGGAAAATGGCCAGATGTTTAAGCAAAGACGATTCTAGGAGGTTCTTTAGACTTATTGTTTTCACATTTTATTTCTTATGGAAAAACATTGGCATCTGCCTGCATGCCATATTAGAAGCTGTTCACATGTTGGAATTTGCCTCATTCTGCCTCAAAATCAGCTCCAAATTCTGTCTGGAATCTGCCTCTCAATGTTTTCAATAAGAGTCTATGATTGTGCTGGAAAATAAGCATCTATGAAAAAAAACAATCTTGTCGCTGATTAAGGCTACGTTCACATCTGTGCCGGAGTCTCCCTTGGGAGACTCCATCGCAATATTCGTCTGAAATCGGCAGACGAAAAAAAAGTCCTGCATTCACCATTTTTTTGTCCAGTGCTTTAAGTTTAAAAACAATGGACTCCTGACAGATCCCAATTGGTAATTGGGGTCCGTCGGGCTACATATGTCTTCACTATTTTATCAGTCTGCCTGTCTGTTGCTCTGGTCCTCTGACTGACTAGAACAATGGACCGCACGATACTCCAGACACAGAACCCATGACTTGAGACTAATGCTTATTAGCCCCATTTAGTCTGAGGCTAATCAGCAAATCAAAGGGCTGGAAGACCACCTCAAATTCCTCTCCAATTTTCTCCATGTGAACCTACCCTTAGATTAAGTGGGGATCATAGAAGGGGCCCCCTGTTATGCAGCCCCTCAATTACTGTGGAAAGCATGGATAGCCATTCATCAGAATGAATGCCAATCCAGTCAGTCAGGTGGGTAACATATGTATAGCTGCAGGCTTAGTCTAGTCTAAGACAGCAGATTCACAATTTGTGAGATTTAAATAAAACTGAGCGTGTAGTATGCCACTGTGAGCCCCTTACATAACATATTATTAAGCAATATTGTAGATTAGGACATGGACACTATTCAACCTTGATGTTTATCTAATAGCATTAAAAATGGCTAAATATAAAATCAGAAACACAAAAACTCACGGTCAACACAAAACTCCAAGTGCCGTATAGTGGAAAACGCCTGAGTAACTTTGAAAGAGACTAGTTGTGTAGTAACAAGGAGACATTGAGACTACAAAACTGAAGTCATGTAACCAACTACAGCCACATGGGGGCAGAGTAATGAAAGAGAGCGACCTGCTGATGAAGGTACCGTGTAGATGCTAAATACATGTCTCTGTGTGGTGTTTCATCTCAGATGTGTACTAGACGACAATTTATGCCAAGTATAAACCCTTCTCCATGGAAAACAGCTGCGTCTCAAGTCACAACTCTGGTTTTGTCCACACATCTCGCACACAGGCTGGAATACACATAACATCTGTATTACAAGAACTTACTTGGATATCCCCAGTGCTGTGATCTCTGCAGGGTGAGCGTTGTCTTTCCGATCAAATGCTGTGTGCATAGTAAGTTTACTTCTAAATACTAACTGACGCTCCCACCGGTATCCTGAAATAAAGAGCCAGCAAATTCTGCATCAGAAACAAGCCTTACACCCTATTACCAGCTCCTTCAATATGGATCACATTTTTGGAACATTTTTTATTGAGATTTTTCATTTAACAGATATGTAGAAAACAAGTAAAACGTTTGGTACTCCATAAGAGATATACAAAATCAGGATCTAGGAATGGTAGAGGTTAAAGCATCCATTAATAGACTGACATGGGTTTCAATGTCCATCTTGTAGAAAGCCTGGTAGGATCCTGAGTCTTTATAGACCTGAGGTTTAGGGTCCCAAATTGCCCTGTTGTAATGCAATCCAACAGCTCTATCCTTCTTTGTCCAAATATCTGTCATTGGGGAGAGTCAAGACACCCCCATACACATTAGATGGTTGGGCAGCCCTGCTGAAATCAGGTTTGGCCAAAGCTCATCTAACATATAAAAGCCACTTTAACCATCTAAAGCAGCTGCAGGAATGTTCTACTGTCCCTACTGACTTGCTATGAAGTGACTGCTCTATTTCCCTGCCACAGTCAGATACATCTTCTCTCAGCAATGGATAATCCTCAGGGATGAGACATGCTGGTGATAAAGTGATCACTGAGATGACTGCCATTTAGAAGGTAGTTTTTCTCAAGAAACAACCCCATTAAGACGACTAAATTGGCAGACTCCTTTCTAGAACACAACACAAAAAAACCTATGCCCTTCCCTAAGAAGCAAGTGCAATTCCTGAACCTGCCTGAGCTGTCTCCATGTTTCCTATGGACACCAGACAAAAATATAGGGTCATTTTTTAAGCAGGGCAGCAATGTTCCCAAGAAATCTAAGTCAATGGATAACAGATTTCCTATAAATCAGTGTACAAAATGATTAGTTCGCCTTACCAGTTTTCAGTTTGTTGTAGTGTCGACCTTCAGGCTGGGCTGTTTGGCCACCACTCTGGACCTGTGGGAACTGCACTTTCGATTGACCTTCAGAATAATTAACAAAGACAAAGCCGTCTTTTTCATCCAAACTAAGCTGATCTGACCAACGTCTGGAATCATCAGAGCTGCTGTCTGCTGACCACGCAGCCAAGCCAGCTCTAGCAGATGATGCTCTTGTCCTGGGAATTACATTGCTAGGCTGTGTCTGGCCGTCCTTCACTTGGGTGTCTTGGCTTGAGCTCTGATCTTCCACATCAGAGTCGCTGCTGTCATCTTCCTGAGCTTCATGTCCTGTGTTTTGTTACATACAGCAAATAACTGCACTGAACAGCAAGAGTCACAGAACATAGGGACAAATAAGTAAAGAAAAATCATGCAGGAAGCAGGGTCCAAATACCTATTTGTGTCTCTGAGCATTCATCTGGCATTTCCATGGTATCAGCAGGCTCTGGTGCTGGTGTCTCTGGCACTTGTAAAAATTCCATTCTCCAAAACTATAAGAAAAGAAGGACAACTGCCGGTAAAAATAATAATAATAATAATAATAATAATAATAATGCCTCATAGGCCACTGCTGTGTTACTCCTTAAGTCTACAGGAGTAATGTGACGAACAGATTTGCTATGAGGCAATTCCCATGATAGGCAATTACATAATAACGTGTGTCCCAGATGATGTCTAGTATTGCAGTTTATTCACATTCACTTCATTTTTGTAGCTTGTGTGGGAGTTTTTCTAGATAATATAAATTTCTACAAATGCTAAAGTTAATGATGGTAGACGTATTCACTTACGCGCACAACTCCGTCTGAATGTCCAGTGACAATAACATTTTGTGTGTCCCATTCATTCATTTCCGATAAGCAGCAGCATAGGATCTGTTGACTTCTCCCGGTAAATGTATTCACACTGACAATAGGGTTACCATTAATGCTCCAGACATGAATGTACGTACCAGCACACGACACAATGTCACCCTACAACAGAATAACGTAGGGTTATGTAGACACAACATTACTTTAACATTATTGCAGTCATCTGTTATTTCTTACTATGATATTAGGAGTATATGTCAGAATTTCTACAGATAATTTTGTAGAAATGGATAAACCTAGATGCAAATATCCAGTACCATAACAATCTGTATGGTGTTACTGTATTTATGCCATATAGTATTTAGTGTTAAAGGTGCTTTATATTCAGAATTGGGAAATGTATGAATTTTAAGAACACATATTAATAGGGAATTCCACCTAAAATGAAAAACGCATTAGGATTCTTTAAAATCAAGTGTTTCATACTTATAGTTTTTCTATTTATTGCAATTTCCATCAATAAATGGACACTCACTGTTAACTCATTTATGCAGAGAGCAGACACTGGAGCTCTGTGACCTCGCAACTGTGTCACAAACGAAAGCTTGTTCAGGTCCCAGATGATGCAGGTGCGGTCACGTGATCCACTGACAACAATATGATAGGCCAATGAAGCATTCAGACATGTTACTGTGTCTGTATGTCCAATTAGTGCCTGCAAGCCAAAACCAAAAGGAGTATTACAGTCATGATATTGGATTATCTACCAAGTACACATATTCTATTAGTAAACATAAGGTAAAATCTACAAGGTAAAATAATCTAAACTACATTTCTGGACTTGTGTTATGGGGTCACATCACACTATTTGCTATTATAGGAGGATGTCGAGACTACACAACTAAACTGCTGTTATAGCAAGTGGTCCAGGATAATGCCAGGCTGTTAGAGGAGGTCCAAATTGCGGTTATAGGGGGGTCCACACTACATATCCAGTTTTTTGCCATTTTAGAGCAAAGTCCAGACTGCTTTTGTAGGACAGGATGTTCAGGCTACACAACTAGACTGCTGTTATTGTTGCTAGTCTAGATTACACAACCATCATGCTATTATAGGTGGAGGTCTAGAATATAGTAACAGGGGCATCTCACTCTAAATAAGAGTTTTTACAAACCTGTTTCAATGTGAGTGATTTAGCTTTTTCTTTTGATGTTCCCATCTCCCACACACAGATCACTGTACTCGTTCCCCCGGTGATAACCATTTTTGGGTTTGGGCAAATGGCACAGAGAATCTGCCCCCATTCAGATAAGCATTCATAGACAACCACAGCCTGCAAAACATGACAAATAATGTGTACCAATGTAGCTTGCAAACAAAGCCTTTAGCAGAAAAGGTCAGACTTACAAACCTTGTCAGACTCATATGTTCCAAGTCTGCAACTGAGGTCTGCGTAGCCCCACGCAAATGTTTTGTTCCAGGTTGGTGGGATAAGAACCTTGTTCTGTTCTACAGCCAGAATTCCCTTATCTGTGCAAACAATCTGACCAACGGGCTCTTTCAGTTCTTAGAAAAATGAGAGGTTTTTATAAACACACATGATTAAAATGTGCAACAGAAAACAACGCAGAAGTATAAGAGTTACTCTAAAGCCAAAAGTGAATACAATGTTTTAAGCCTTCAGTGTAAGCTATTACATATGTCTTAAATCTGACAAAAGGGGCTTACCAGAGCTGCAGATTAACAGTGACCATACACATTAGATTAAAGTCGATGAAAATGCACACATTCAATAATAAAAACATTTCATCAGACAGTCATTTTTGTTCAAACACCAACCTACCAATGTGTATGGCTACCGTTATGCAATATCTTTGCCAACTGTATGACAAAAATCCACCATCAAACAGCAGAAACCAAGGTCTGTCATGTGCATTGTACATCCCTAACTTCTGTAGTGCCCAGGATGCCAAGATCAGAAGATTAGCAGCATTAATTGCAGTAACATATGCCGCAATAATTTCCTCTATAGAAGTCCTATTATTGATATAAAATTTGAATAAGTAAAAAAAGGTAAAAAATCAAGCTATTCAAGTGTTATAGAATGCAATTTCAGTTTGGAAGGACGGATAAATAATACTTACACAAATTCAGTATCTGCTCTAAATGTCTATTGAAAGGTTGTGTGGGTATTATTGTCCTGAACAATGAGATGCTTTATTGTAATTCTGTCACATGACTGTGTATTATAAGCTTTGCAGTACTGTGACAACATGATAATATTGTGTTAAAATAATAATAATGCCACAGTAACAATTGTATGTCTGTATAGGCTGTGCTTTACTGTTTATTCATAGACTGATCTCTGCTGTACTGATGTAAAAATAATGCATATATTTATATGCTGCACTCTTAGTGTGCTCTTGTCAAACTGGCGTGCGAGTTATTTTAGCTTTGGGATATCAATATATGAGTGAATGGAATTGTAGATATTTTTGAAGGGAATCTGATGGGTCCTTTGACCCAAAACTGGCCCCAGCACCTGCTGCACCATGTTCCGCATTTTCCCATCATGGCCCCAAGTCAGTTTTCTGATTGCAAAAACAATATAGTTATATCCTATAAAAGTCGGATAAGTGTATGCAAATTTACCTGAACTAGTCAGGGCACTGAGCAGTGAGCCAGCTGCACAAGCTCTTTTACTTCCGAGGGTGACAGCTGACGTGGGAAAACTTGCCATTCACACCCACGAGTGGGAAACTGAAGTTCCTGCCCACTAGGGGGCTGAGAGAGGACCCAACAGGTTCCCTTTAAGTATTTTAATATGCAGCAGTAGTATATTACATACGTACATAAAACTTAGACACCCCTACCAGTGATCCTTAATCTGCCTGTGTTTTATCATGATTTACTCACAACAGAATGAGTATAATTGTGGGCTGAAGAACACAATAATATATACTATAAGCTTTGTTGTACTATGTCATAATACTGTCTGTATGTGACAGCTATGTTGCAAGGTTGACACAATATTATGTCTCAAAAGGCTGTGCTATTGTGATGTTGCCACAAGTGGACATGTAACATGCCACTTATAATGAAGATACCATAATTTTCTGTTTATTTTCTAGCATGTGCTCTATTGTGGAGATATTTTTTAATACTATGTTCCTTTTAATGTGATGATGTGTCACTAGTGAGCCTACTCTTTTCCATCTAGAAACGTCATTACCTTTGACTGGTGCCAAGGAAGGCCTCAAATTATCCAAGTGATGGAAGAATATCTTGTCACAGGCAGATCCCAAGGGCATAGATACTGATGACATGTCTCCATTAATGCGGCTTCTAACACGCTTTGGTGGATGTGGCTTTTTAAATAGCTAAAAACAAAGAGTTAACGGGTTATATTCATAAGCAGAAAATGCCCATACAAAGTTCCAGAAGGTTTGGTGACTTTGGTGTCATTCTTGCCCAGCTGTCCATTCACTTATTGATCTGACCGCCTCGATCTGTGAGACCTTGGCTTGAGAACCCTGGTCTCAATTTTAGTTCTCCTTTGTGTTTATTCCCTCAGACTCCTGACACCTTTCATTGCCCTTTACTTTGCAGATATCATAACACAATATGGTAATTCCATCTCTTCTACCCCTGTGGACTTGCATGTGAAATGTGTAATTATGACTGTAATCTATCATATCCCTTAAACATCTGTATGGATATCCTGGCACTAGTTAATGATTTTCTTTTCTATGACTATTTCTACCTTTTCAATAAAATGAGTTAAGAAAAATTAAAGACAAAAGTGAAAAAAAAAAAAAAAAACACGTTTACATTAGATAACAAATGTGGTGAAGATTATGGGTAAGCACAAGATTGCTAAACTTCGCTACATGAAATGTATAGAGGAACTAAGAGGATCTAGACTACACTTTAAAACCAAACAGTACTAGGGGACATTAAACATACATGTATAATAGGGAGAATAGCAACGCCACCACTAGCTCCCACACTCAAATCTAGGGAGCGAAAAATATATGCAAAATAATGACAGACAAGACAGGACAGATAAACTAGTACTTTTCTGCAATCTATAATATGTTTCTATTCCAAGTGTAACAACTCATGAAGCAGTTAAATAGATTGACATGCATTTTTTCTAGAAGTTTATCAGAGTTTCTTTACCTGCTTAGGTATCTGCCCAAAATTATTTATAAAGCCTATGGTAGCGGTCTCTTTCAAAGGGTCATTAATGTTGTAGATGTCCACTTGTCCCTCGTAGAAGAGGTGATGGAAAACATTGACAGCATCTACAGCTGCTGGCCCCTGTTGTTTGTATCCAAAGATCAGGTCTATCCATTCATGTAGGTGTGCACTGACGTAGTCACATTCCAGAGCCTGAGTAAATATATACATATATAGTATGCATTTACAAAACAGCAATACATTAATTAAAAACAGTTACCATATTTTTCAGACTATAAGACGTACTTTTTCCCCCCCCAAATTTGGGAGGAAAATGGGGGTGCGTCTTATGGTCCGAACGTGTGGTGTTTAGGGTGGGGGGGCGGAGGAGCGATGTCGCAGCATCGCCCCACTCCTGCCGCCGCTGGCTTCATGCAGAAGGAGGAGTGGTGCGATGCTGTGGGCCTTGCAATGAGAGGGTGTCCTGGCGGTGCTGTTACGGCGGATGCCGGGTATGTGAAGATGATGGAGTCCACTCTGCTGCAGAGCGGTCGCCATAGCAACCGGACCTCCGCTGTAATGTGGAGACCGTGAGCTAACGCCCACGATCACTCTGATCGCGGGCATTACTACATGTTAGCTCCCTAAAGGTAATAAAGCTGCCCCCGGGGCCGGTCCCCACTGCCCCCGTACCTTTCTCGTTGAAGGATGGCTCCCACGCGGTGCAATCGTGGGAGCGGTCCTGTTCCTATGACAGCGAGGAGCCTTATGAAGGCTCCCAGACCTGTCATAGGAAAATTACAATAATAATGTACAGGATCTCCCATAGACTGCAATACACTAGTATAATATAATACACTTGTAATATAATAGTAAAAAAAAAAAAAAGTTAAAAAAAATATACAAATAAATAAAAATTAAAAGTTCTAAAACACCCCCTTTCCCTAGAATACATATAAAAGTAGAAAGTTACTGTGAAACACATACACATTAGGTATCCCTGTGTCCGAAAATGCCCGGTCTACAAACTTATAAAAATATTTTTCCCATAGGGTGAATGTCATAGGGGGAAGAAAAAAATCAAAAGTACTGGACCACCTTTTTTTCCTGTTTTGCCTCTGATTTGAATAAAAAGTGATCAAAGCAATAGATATTCCCCAAAATGGTATAACTAAAAAGTACACCTGACCCCGCAAAAAAACATGCTCTTTGCATCCCCGTACAGCTGCAGGGTCACCTGTCAATGTGGCCTTGCAGCTATTGCAAAACTACAACTCCCATATATTAAATATTTTACTGAATTTCCCCATTGTGGGACTATTAAAGGACTATTATTATTATTTTATCACATTTTTTTGCTTCAAAATTTTTTTCCCTATTTTCATCCTCTAAAACCTAGGTGCGTCTTATGGTCCGGTGCGTCTTATAGTCCGAAAAATACGGTACATTTGTGTCTTTTCTTCATTAATTGGTTTATTTTTTTTTTTTCTTAAATTCATTTTGTAAATAATTTTATTTACATTGTACTACTGGCCCTATAGTGATGGCTCTGTAAGCAACATAAGGAAACAGTATGATCAGTAGATGTCAGGTTACATAAAGAAGTTTAGCTACATCCATATGCTAAAGATTAAGTATGAAATATTCTCCTTTTACCTCTCTATGCACACGGATAAATTCCCGAGGGTCTGCTTTGGCCCAAGGGGGTAGTATTACATCACCAAGCTTTGTTCCATTTTGTTTACAACCTACAAATAGAAACAGAAAATACTTAGTTATTTCATTTGATGATATAATGAAAATTATCAGCCAATTATGATAAAATTGTGGATCCTAAGAAATATCATCATTTTTTCAGTAATAAGAAAAAACAAATCACAAATGCTCCCAATATAAATCCATATTTCCTTCATAATATTATTGTCATGCTTCAGTTCAGATGTAGTCAATATCATGACTGTCAATAAGAAGCAAAAAAGAGGGAAGGGGGTTCCAAAGTCAAAGATAATGTCACACATATTAGAATACAGTATATAGAAGAGAAATAACGTGAAACTAATATGAGCCAGTTGACAGAGAAATATGACATATTACAGTCTGCAGGAAGTGCTGGAGTTCAACTACTGTATCTCTGCCAAAGACCAGGAATGGACAGGTGAGATGCATACAAAACCTTATCTGTGTGTATAGTGTTGGTAACCAGTCATAAAATCCCCCATTAAATAAGACGACTCTATACAGCAGGGCTGACCGAGAACTACAGAGATCCAGGAGCCATGGTGAAAACTGTAGTATTTCAAGATTTTATGCAAAAAGTCACTTTTTAGCATTCTCAAACGTATTATTAATTTTATTTAAAAAAAACATGCGAGTAGATACCAAGGTCAAAGTTGTTGGAGTTAAGAAGAAACTCTGGCAGGTAAAAAAACTCTGGAATAAGCTCCTTCACATCAGCCATGTTGTGTTTGGAGGCAGAATACCAGGCCTCTCGGACACTGTGGAACATTCGATCGGCCAGGTCAAAGTGTCCGCCCTACAATAGAGAATATACATGATTGTAACAATTATAAAAAATTGTATTCCAAAAACATTTCTTTAAAGACTATGGATATATTATTAGGCAGATCAATAACATATACATTACAGATAGATCCATATGTGTTTACTAGAATATATACCTGAAGCCTGAGGAAAATCTGAGTAAATGGCTCCATTCGGACCAGATAAGACGCTACAATCATAGCAGAGCTATAATGTGTCCCATAGTGATAAGCTGGTGTCTCTCCTGGATAAATACATGAAGGTAATTGAAAACATTAAAGGGTTTACAATACTTAATAAACCTAGCGGACAGTAAGGGCCAATATCCACAACCATCTTTGAGTGTTATCTCTGAGTGAGTACATATGTATTATTAACTTGTAGGCCTGCTTCCGCCTTGCCAGCAATGACCAACATCAGGGTGCATTCACAACAAATTTTATGGATCCATTTGACAGGTCAGTTTAATGGATCTGCTAAAAACACATGCAAATGGATGGGCATGTCAGAATACAACAATATTTTCTTAACTTTATAGAGCCCCCTGTAAGCAAATTGAATATATCCAAAAACAACAGCTGGGCTGTGTGATCACAGACACAGAATGGTCAAACCCTTCATTCCCAGGTAAGGTTTCAAGGATGAGGAGACACAGGAAGAGGAACTTCGAGGGACTCACTAAATGCGCCTAAAAATTACTTGACTTACCAATTCATCTAATATAAAAAAAATTGCGCATATTAACAAATTCATCAAATGGTCGCAAACGCTTGATGAATCTGACAATTTTTAAAAAAGATCGGTCTTTTGAAAACAGACATAATTTATTTTAATTTTGCATTTAGCGCAACTCTGGTGGTATTGAAGACTCTTTAGGCGCAATAAGTGTATAATGTGACTTTGTAGAGGTTTACACCAGGAGCGGGATGGAGCAATTTTGTGGCTTTTGCATTAGGTGCAATTGTTGAATTTAACTAATTTCTCAGTGACATGCATACCACAGCTATCTTTCTATGCGAAATCACATATACAACACAAGTGCAAATCTGTCAGAAAATTATGTAAAAGGATGATGAATATGTATGATATGAATATGTACGATATGTTTTTTATGCCTTTTCATATATGCTCCCCGCTGTGTGTGCAATCGGTTTTCAAGAATAAATAAGGTTGTTGCTCACAGTAACTAGAGTCTGATCAATTGTTCCAGCGGAGGTTACAAAGTGAAGGCTGAACAATATCTGTAGCATTTTTCATACATGTAACACTACAGAGGCTGGTGACATGAGTGTGTGGGTTTAATGGGATACTCACAGCTATGCACTTGCACAGGGGTATCTTTGACTGAATCTGCAATTTGTTACTACAAAAGCTCACCATTAGGATCTTCCCAATCTTTGTAACGCTTCTTATACTGTGCCAGTCTGTCATCAGTTTGTGCTCCCATTGGCTTGGCAAGGTTTCTGAAAGTCTTCGGGTTTGTCAAGTCTAACTCCTTCAATAGAATATTATAGACATATTTTATTACACTGCACGAATAACACATTCAATTTAGTTTTGCAGGTAACACAATGCAAGCTGCATAATATACATGACTGCATGAAATACAACACAGTTTGTGCTATGACAGACTCCGTTACAAAATGTAGCAACCATCCAGCTTTCCACAATTCTAGCACGTCGATGTTTATGGCAATACATTTAGGAGCCAAAAGAGCAAGTTATTTAAAGGGCTTTTCAGGAAAAAAAAACTTTAAGGAATGGTTTAAAATAAAAAATAAAATGTAGAGATACTTACCTTTTCTTTCCCCCACAGTTATAGTGGCAGGGTCCAATGGTTTCCCCTGGTCTCTGCAGAGTTCCAGTGATGAGGTCAATGACTGTTCACTTTGCTACTGCAGCCAATCCAGCCTCAGAGGTAACATGTGGTAGTCAGTTTTGTCACGTTATGTCAGTGACGATGTAACCATCCACAGAATGTGACCGCTCAGACCAGTGACGGGCTGTGGCAGCCACATGGATGATCACTAATGTGATTGCTGGAGCACCAAGGCCCACCACTGGAATAGGGCTAAAAGGTGGAACACTATAATTGTCAACTGGCAACAGTAAGAATTGCTCTTTATTCCAAAGTAGTAAGACTAGCCATGCACAACTGTCAACCAAATACTTGAATGGCAAATCACGTTTCCTTCAGAATCTCCATACACATCTGGCCAAGGGTATAAGCATTTTAAATAGGATGAGGGGAATAGGCTACTGCCAGACATCTATGGTAGCAGATTATCTCCCTAAAGAACAATTGGGCATTTTTACTGTTCACATGTGCCATCAAAGGAGAATCGGGAGGCCCCAATACACATTAGATGGTCTGGCGGATCTGGCCAACATTCAACCAATGTCTTGCCAAATGAAGTGTTATGAAGAAACACAGAACTGCTGAAAAGTTGAGATTTATGAATGTACCTGCATCATCGGTTAGAAACATTTCTGATGCCTTGAAAACAAAAAGGTTGTAAGTTTTTAATCACAATTACCTCAGAGTCAAAATCAGCCAGGATCCATGGGAAGACCGGGTACTGCATGAGGTCATTGTATGACCGGCCAGCCAGAGTGTTCAAGTGCATCAGATACTGGAAATTGCTGATTTCTCCTCTCTGAATAGACACAAGAGAAGAGGATTAGACACACACCAGAGAGGCGGACATTCACTCTCACTGATTTTATGGAGCTTATCTCTAAGGTGTTGCTGTGGTGAAATGAGCTACAAAGAACACGCCAGCCAGGAGCACAGATTTGTGGGTCATGCTGGGTAGTAGTTTGTATGAATACCAGTCCTAACAAGCTTTATAGCAGCAGCTCCAAAGAACCTTAACTCAAAAACAACACCCACAGGGCATTCGTTTTTATTTTTTCAAGAACACAACAGGGAATAGAAAGGCTACTGACATATGTACAGAACCATATTATCAAGCATTCAGGGTTAATGCATGTATACTGCAGAAAGGCAGTAAGACACTAAGATATGAAAAAATAGTGGCACAATATCCAAAATCTATGAAAATATGTGGTCTTAACGACTGGACCTTCCAGGCCGTACCAAACTTATGCTAGGGTTTTGGAGAGCTTTCAACTACATTTTGGTATGGAATAACAATCCAAAAAGGAGACACACAGCAACAACATAAAAAATACAATTCATGAATTTAATGCGATTGGCACGCAACATTTGTGTATCCTGTGCTTTATTAGTCCTGTTGGTGTTGTTGATATATTTTGGTATGGGTTTTATTATTTCATCACATGGTTTACTAAATAGACACAATTACAATTAGGCTCTATTCAGATTATGTTTTTACATCCGTTTAGCAGATTTGTTTACACAGAGATCAATGTAAAAAAAAAAAAGATGTTTCTGTATTTTTTATTTGGAGGGACACAAAAAGGTAGCACACCATACTTTGTGTCTATTTAAAAAAAAAAAAAATACGGAAAGAAATGGATCCTTTTTTTTTTATATATGAACATTGAGCTCTATATAAAAGGACTGCCATCTGCTAAACAGAAGAAAAAAAAGCTTGATCTGAATAGATCCTTATACTGCTGAAGTTTCTCCATGTGCTCAGTCATTCCACAGGGGCATGTACTGTATTGTATTTTAGAGCTGAATATACAGACGTGTTCACCCTTACCTTAGCTTGAATTTGGTTAAGCACTCTATATCTAATAAAACTAATTCAATAAAACATTGAAACATGTCAGCAAAAGGCTTGACTACTTTTTAACACCCAACCACTAGGTGGCCACAGACAAACACATATAGTATAGATATCTTGTGACGGAATATTGCACAATCATGTGTTTTTGATAAGCTGGTCATCTCATGCCACTCATATCTGGGCACATTAAACAAAGAGGAGAAATAATACAGCAAGTGACGAAAATGCTACATGAAATTGAAGGAAGAGGTATATTATGAGTACATAGATCTCTAGGAGTGCAATATTAATGATTGTTGCAGCATGGATGGGCTATCTTCTTGCATGATTTCTTTTTGATGGCTTATCCTTAAAGGGGACCTTTCACCATCTCCACCAACTTCAGTTCTTAGTATTTTTTCATAGTCGCCACTCCACTGATTCCAGCAGAGTTAGAATTTTCTCTCTTGCCCCCACCATTCCTGATTAAAAAGCACAATTCGCTTTGGTGTCTGATGAGCCATTTCAGCTCTGTAATGTAATGTCAGGCAGGGGGTCACACCCCTTGCCTGCTCCTGCCTGACACCGCCCTCCTGACAGTTCAGAGCTTAAATAGTGTCTCAGGCACCAAAGATAACAGCACTGATTGCACAGAGTCAGAGTACAGTTGTCCAAGAATTGGGAACCCCTTTAACCACTCAACAACATGCTATTAAAATGTGGCTTCTTCTTTACCTCCCATCTCTGT
This sequence comes from Leptodactylus fallax, assembly GCA_947044405.1. Taxonomy (NCBI): domain Eukaryota; kingdom Metazoa; phylum Chordata; class Amphibia; order Anura; family Leptodactylidae; genus Leptodactylus; species Leptodactylus fallax. Next base: position 1,952,575 of record CAMRHE010000141.1, read on the forward strand.
GTAACAGATTTTTCTCCAACTAAAGTGCTGAGAAGTCCAGACCTAAAATGTAGTCACAAAACACAAAAAAAAATAAGATTAGAAAATTGTACATGAATAATTAGGTCATTTTCATATTACCTTGAAAAGTCAGCAAATCTAAACAAATGTCAATATGCAAATTAGAATACCTAGAGAAAAGATAACTCTGATGACAAACATTTACCATTTAGATGCCATGGTCAATTGCGACCATAGCATCAGAGGTGAGACAGAGGGAGAGGGCTCACTCCTACGCCCAAATGCCTGGGGATAAAAATGAAATAATGGAACGAACTGGAAAAAAAAGTTAAGGCTTTTGGAAGATAGGGAGGAAAAAAAATAAAAATAAAGATTGCATTAGTCGCAAGGTTAACTGCAGCACTTCAAAAGGTGAAGTTCTACTCTTAGGTTCAAAACACCCTGGTCATGCAAGGGTTTAATAGTAATACAAAAAGGCTGCACAAATATAGGCCATTGTAACTGAATAAAATATGAAAAAAAACCCCTAAATAATATACAGCCATTTTAAAAGTTATGGGTGGAAATTTCCCAAGTGGCAACAGTTGTTTCAATGCACAGAGTAAAATAAACCAAAGATTTGGACTTATGGCTTCTGTATAACAAGAGCACCTTCCTGATCATCCATGAAGGCTAGATGTATTAAGAAAAGCACTATAGCTATGAAAAGATTAACTAAGAGATGTTCAAGTTTTTTTTGTAATAAATTCTGCTTTTTATTAAAAGACGCCTTTGAGCGCTCAGTAATTTTCAGTGATGAATGAGACAACACTTGTTTGTCCCCTTTCATTTTTTCCCTGACAATATAATTATTAGTTTTCAGAGATAACTGCGGCAGAATACGTCCTTGATGATTATAGCGACAGACAGTGAAAGGCTTCTCCCTGTTGTCAATGTGAGGCTTACAAACAGTTCAAAGTGCTTCACTTATTACTTTTGTATAAAAATGTATAATAGTAAATATGTGGCTCAGTCTATGTAACAACTCAAATATTTCATTGCTAGTTTCTTAAAATTGGGGTATTTAAAAATTTAACACTGACCACCATAATATGCTGAATAACCAAAAAAACTCTTCTGAATCTCTGTCTACATGTACATTGTGGCTTCCTTTTAAAAGGACTTTCTGGGATTGCAACAGTTATTATCTATCCTTAGAACATGGGTTTCTGATTATCTATCCTAAGAATGTGGGGTCTGACCTGGACCCCATACCAAAAGATATAAGGTGGAGTCTGAATCGGTAGCATAAGGTGCCATCCACTGTACAGCAGCAACGCCTTATTACTACAGATCTGCTTCCATTCACCTGCAGTACTCCAGCACTGCCAAGATACAATGGGTAGCACTTCTGCTTCTGTCCACTCAATACCATCCAGAATCGGAAGCAGGCCAGTACAGCTGATCAGTGCCAGGTCTGGATATTGGGCATCCTCTATTTGATACTGATGATCCATCCTGTGGATAGGTCTCAAGGCTCAAAAATATGACAGAGCCTGGGCAAACCCTTTAACGTTGAATGTTTAGATTCTAAGTGCACAAATATATTACCCTTGCTCCACACTGGTATTCGGACGTTGTCCTGAAACAGACTCTGAGCTGTCTGTTAAAGATGGCACAACTGCTAAGAACCTGCATTGTGAGGAAAAAAGTCAGATTAGTTTTATGTTTTCATCGTTTTTTCTTCTACTTCACTCTACAAAATTTGCCATGTAACTATTGACATAAAGATCCCTATGAACATGTGAATAAATACCAGTGGTACCAACTTGGCAGCTGCAGCTCCAGGGATCTTAAACTATTTTACAATATTGTGGATAACCTAAAGCACACCCATTTCAAGAAATTTCAGTCCAATCATTTTTACTATGCTAGAGAAGCATAAAATCACTTATATCATGTCATGTTCATTGTGGACTCACCTCTGGTAAACTTTGTTTCGAACTCCCTTTTGAAAAGCCAGTAAATAGTTGCGTCCGTCTGCTGAAAAGACTTCAACAGCTATTGGCTACAAGGAGATAGATTAAAAAATACCCCAGATGTTAAAATTATTTTCAGCATTAAATTGTATAGAAAACTGTTAATACAGTTGTGCTAAAAAGTTTACATACCCCGGCAGATTTTTGGGATTTTTGGCCTTTTTTCAGAGAACATGAATGATGACACAAAAACTTTTTCTCCACTCATGGTTAGTGGTTGGTTGAAGCCATTTATTGTCAAACTTCTGCGTTTTCTCTTTTTTTAGTCATAATGACAACCAAAAACATCTTTTGTGGTAGTTGTGGATGAGGCTCTTTATTTTCTCAGAGGGTAAAACTGCCCATTCTTCTTGGCAAAAAGTCTCCAGTTCCTGTAAATTCCTGGGCTGTCTTGCATGTACTGCACACTTGAGATCTCCCCAGAGTGGCTCGTTGATATTGAGGTTAGGAGACTGAAATGGCCACTCCAGAACCTTCACTTTCTTCTGCTGTAGCCAATGATAGGTCGACTTGGCCTTGTGTTTTGGATCGTTGTCATGTTGGAACGTCCAAGTACATCCCATGCGCAGCTTCCTGGCTGATGAGTGCAAATTTTCCTCCAGTATTTGCTGATAACATGCTGCATTCATCTTTCCTTCAACATTGACCAAGTTTCCTGTGCCTTTGAAGCTCACACATCCCCACATCATCAGTGATCCACCTCCGTGCTTTACAGTAGGAATGGTGTTTCTTTCATCTTAGGCCTTGTTGACACCTCTCCAAATGTAACTTTTATGGTTGTGGCCCAAAAGTTTGATTTTTGTCTCATCACTCCAAATTAGCTTGTTTCAGAAGTTTTGAGGCTTGTCTCTGTGCTGTTTGGCGTATTGAAGGCGAGATTCTTTGTGGCATTTGCACAGTAATGACTTTCTTCTGGCAACTCGACCATGCAGCCCATTTTTCTTCAAGTGCCTCCTTATTGTGCATCTTGAAACAGCCACATTGATAGTTTTCAGAGAGTCCTGTATTTCAGCTGATGTTATGTGTGGGTTTTTCTTTGCATCCCAAACAATTTTCCGGGCAGTTGTGGCTGAAATTTTGGTTGGTCTACCTGACCGTGGTTTGGTTTTTACAGAGCCCCTGAGTTTCCATTTGTTAATCACAGTTTGAACACTGCTGACTGGCATTATCAATTCATTGGATATCTTTTTGTATCCCTTTCCTGTTTTATACAGTTCAACTACCTTTTCCTGTAGATCTGTGGACAATTCTTTTGCTTTCCCCATGAATCACAATCCAGAAACGTCAGTGGCTGGACGAAAGATGCAACAGTCTGTCTGGATCCCAGAAACTCACCCAGCTTTTATGCACACACACTGATTACAAGCAAACAGGTCACAGGTAAGGATGTTACCTTTAGTAGTCATTCAAACCCCTTTGTGTCAACTTCTGGGCATGTTATCAGGCCAAAATCACCAGGGTATGTGAACTTTTGAACAGGGTCATTTTGATATCTCACAGAAAATAAATGGTTTCAAATGATAAAACTTAACTTTTTATATCTTAAAATAAAAAATAAACACAAAAGGACATCCACTAATCTACTAAAAGACAGATCAATGTGGTCTGTGCCTGTCCATTCAAAGTTTATTCGGGGTTTAGATGTTTGATAGTATTCACACTATCCAACTTTCCACTGGACCTAGGGCGTAATTGAATACTTTCACCACCCTTAGACTAAGATTATAGTATCACGGCTGCGTCTTGCAACAGGTCAGTATTTTGTCAGTTGCTCTTAGTGCAAGGGCCATTTTGATGTTTTTGGTTGTCATTATGATTTCAAAAGAGAAAAACACAGAAGTTTGACAATAAATGGCTTCAACCAACCACTAACCATGAGTGGAGAAAAAGTTTTTGTGTTATCATTCATATCCTCTGAAAAAAGGCCAAATAAATCTGCCGGGGTATGTAAACCTTTTAGCACAACTGTATATGAAAAAAGCATTGTTTGTTATGCATCATAGAGGTATTTCTATGCGGTGAACAGACTGGTCTCATCACTATCCCTTAATTCAGTCACACAATGAATTAAGCAGGGTCAGACTGGCCTACCAGAGCCCCAAGTTGATCCAATTCAGGATCCAGGCTCTGGCACAATATTAGATACCATGAAGATTACACATTATGGTTCTAACGTTAGAGACAAACACTTACTACTAGAGTCTATTTCTTATGGAATGATTTGTACACATACAGCATTTGTAATGTGAAGTTAGCAGAACATAAGCATTCACTATCTGCTCCCCGAGTGTAGTGGCATAGATCCAGTGCCATGTGGGTAGCTCACTTAGAATTTTACTATGGGATGCTCTCTGCTCTATGAATGCTTCTTTGGGACAAATAACTTATTAGACCTTAATTAATTAGACCTTAATTAATTCTTAATTGCCGAGGGCAACATCGGCCTTATGGTTATCTTCAAAGGGCTGTTACTAATTCTGCAACTGTATACATTTAGCTATGTCAGTTAGGAACCATAAGGCTAATGTTAACATATTGTTAAATAAAACAAAACCGGTTAGTAAAATTACCTTTTTTGTTTTCTAGCTGTATGTCCCCCTCATAGGTAATAGCATTTAATTATTCCCCCTATAGGTAATAGTGCCCTCTGCACCTAGGTAATAGTGTCCAAATTATCCCTCTGTACAGGTAATAGTGCTCTTCCCACAGAGATTGATGACCCCCACAAGTAATAGTTCTCCCTGCCCCACCACGCATAAAATTACATACTTAATTTTATACTTGCCTCTTCTTGCTGCAAAACGTTAATAGAGTCCTCCCAGACTACCAAGTGGTACCATAGAGCAAGAGACAGCATGGCTGGAAGAACACCAAAGAGGTGCACATTCCAGCGCTGCATCAGCGCTTTGCAGGAAGAAGTATATATGAAATTCCCTACACCAGGAGACAGTGGTGTGGAGAGAGGGCCAATGAGGCCCTCTAGCTTAGGGGCTGGGTGACAAGGGCGACTGCTTTGACCCCTATAGCTATTTGTTCTGTCTTTGGCCGAACATCACTCCCCAGTTATAGAGTGCTGGGGACCTTCTGGCCGAAGACAGAACAAACGGAGTGAGGTAGCTTAAGGGGGCCCAATGTAGCTACACCATTAAAGCAGCCCTGAGTCTGGGCCTTGTGTTTGACACATGTGCCTTAATTAATTAAATATCCTATGTGTACAATAATGCAAGTTTTTGACAAAATAATTTTAGTATATTATGAATGTATTTTGGGATACATCATAAGTAGTATATAGATTTGCTGTAGAACAGTGGAATAGTAAAACAATCCTCTAAACAAGCCCTAAATATTTATCAGGCACATAACCATGTGCAGTCTGTCTCCCAGAATGGACAGCTGGTCAATGAAGGCTAACAGTCAATGCGCAATCGCATATGTATTTATGGGTGCAGAAAATATGTGCAGCTGTCAGCTAAGTGTCAGAATACAGTATATAACATTTACATATGAAGAAAGTAAGGCCAAGATGTGCATTTTGAGCTTGCTGTCAACAAATGTTCAGCAGGCACCAGTTAATGAAAATTTCTACATGATACTTATTGTAAGTACTGCAATAGTGTACATGTACAATGCTCTAGTGTGGGAACTAATATAGCAACAAATGCATAGATATCTGTACACACATCATGCAGAAAACCAGGAAAAAGACTGCCATAAGAAGCATAACAAAAAAAAAAAAAAAAAAAACATAGCCGTATATTGAAGTAGAAACATAGAAAGTACTTATGGAATTGTGTATATGGAAAATATAACACAACACTACACAGTAAGGACTGTGTTACATTAACATTTTGTAAGCTTTATAAAAAGGTCACAAAATACAGTATCAGTATTTAATATCAGGCAATATTGTGTCTATTGTGGCACAATTTTAAAGTAAAATAATGTAGTGGTCACATGAGGAAAACTTTGTTCTGAGTAGTGTCAACCCTTCCTGCCCATTCTGTGCTCTCAGATTCATTGCAATTCTGCCGTGAGCTGAAGGCCCCAGCAATCTGACACTGACTGGCAACTAGGGAATGCTTCCAGATACCTCCAAGTCTGCATTTCTTAGTGTTTTCATAGTTGATAGTATGCGTCAAAAGAGTCAGAGGTTTGTCAGTGACTATCCACCAGTTTCTAAGCAAATAGGTCCAAAGTTCCGTAAGCATTCGTTTTGTTAACATACTATATCTGGGAAAGTTTTTTTTTCTTCCTCTCATGCGATTTATGATTCATAAGAAAGAGCAACATGGTCAGAAAGCTAGATTGGCAATGTGCTGCTAGAAGAACAACAGAAGCTTAAAAGGAAACCTATCACATGGGAAATGGTGTTCAATCTGCGTGTAGCACATTGTAGAGCAGAAAAAGCAAAGCGTGATCTATAGAGATTGATATAGAGTTTTGTAGGAAAAAATTCAGTATGACCATTCATTTATGCATTGAAACCTCTGCTCTATGTGAGAAGACAAGGAGACGGACCTATCAGATAGCATGGAGGCGGACTTAGAGATAGCTGTCAATCACTGATAGGAGTGCCTCCTTGAGTTCTCAACATCAAAAGACCAAAGATTTCAATGGATAAATGATAGGCTTTTGCTCTAGGACATGATGCTTACAGACTGGTCAACAATTTTCATGTCACAGGTTCCCTTTAAAGTGTAATAAAATGATTTAGCTAGGAAACATATTTTTGCCAACAAATAATTCCTTAAAGGGTTATCCCAGCAATAACACCCTATGCACAGGATAGGGAATAATTTTAATTCCAGAAGTTGGACCCTCAACAATCACAAGAAGAACGATCCTGAGTGTCTCATGTGAAGGGAAAGATGCATGGGCAGCTATCAATTCACTATCAGACTGATTTAGATCTCCATTACATTAGTCCCATGGAAGTGCATGGCGTCATGATAACGCATGCTTACCAACCACTCCATTCACATAGGGAATTTTGGTCAAGTTCAAGCAGTTGAATCCCCAAAAGAATTAAACCCTATCCTGTGGATAAGAGATAAGTCTTAATGGGAAAATCCTTTAAAAAATATGCAGTGCACACATTTGCTTTTGTGTGTGTGTGTGTGTGTTGTAGGCTGATGTAAGTAATGACAATCTCTCAACAGTATTGTGGAATATGTTAGCATGTACATTGGTTATGACAAATAACCAATACCTATATTAAAATTAATTTGAAAACAATTTCTACGAAATAAATATAAAAAAAAACAGGAAATTGCTCTTTTTTTGCAATATTATAAAACTGATTTTTACATGACTCCCTAAAGCAAGGCTTCTGATACATCAGCAATAACATGGATAGAAACACATTTACATCATAGAAACAAACCTACACTAAGAAGCCTACCTGTAAAAGATATCTTCGTTTATGAACCTCTTTGATATCTTCATAGGCAAAAATGCTGCAAGTTCTTCTTAATTGGCTGGGTCCTTGTCTTGCTCCCCGGGGAATGATTGGCTCATGCATGCTAATATAAGAATGTCCATTAAAAGTAATAAAATATATGCCATATAACCTATGTTATATAAATCATCAAGTAAGAATGGTGCCATCTTGGAATGATGGCGAAAGCCACAAACTCTGTTTTTAGAGGGTTAAAGAGTTACTTACTTTACTGGTAGAGTTTCAATATCCCGAATTTCCCTGTTGGCTGTTAGTGTAAACCCATCAACAACATAGAAATGTTCTTTGCCAAACAGCAGGAGTCCTTCACCTGTGTCTAGGCCCTGAACCCTTGCACATCGGTACATGTGCTGAATCTGAAAGTCATTCAGAAGATGTTGTAAGTAAACACAATAAATTATATTAAAGATGTATAAATAAACTATATCAGAGGATTGCTAAAAAAAATGAATTATTTTCTTGTGATGGAAATTGGTATATTGCATTCACTATGACATTTTCACCAATAGGTGGCGTCATTGTCTTCATAATTGTCAAGTGCTGAATAAACAGTAAACGGACTAAAAAAAAAAAAAGAAAGTTAGAGACGGGGAGTCTATATCATCTTTTTATAAGTTTTCTTCTAATTTTGTATTTCATTTAGTTTTATAATGTGTAGTTCGAGAGAGTACCATACTCTCTACTGTGTGTTGTATTCCTGTGATATCGAAAGCTTAATAAACAGAGTAATAAAACAGTTTACAAAAACTTGGTACAGGGAGTTTTAAAACACATGTATAACAAAACAGTGCCTCCCCCCCCCCCCCATCATTATAAAAGACAAAATACATATATAGATCAGCATCTGCAAAATGATCATAAGGACTTTTCTGCGAACCACTGCATCAGAGTGCAGGGAAGATGACCAGGCAGTAGAAAATCGAAAATATGTCAATAAGAATACACCACTTAAGGTTCAGAACAATCATCTGCTCCTCTCCAGTGAGCCTACATTCCTCTACCTCTCAGTGTTTGGATTCTGTTTCAGATCTCAGACTGACTCGAGGTAAAAAAAAAAAAAAAAAAAAAAAAAAAAAAAACAGTACAATTACAAAGCCATTCACATTACCTTCTCTCCTTCTTCAAGAAGCCTCAGAAGGGTGGTGCTGTCCATCTTCTCTTCCTCATCTATAGAAGAGCCTTCACTCAGCTGGTCTTGTAAGAGCTCCTGGTTCTCATCTTCGCCACCGTCAGGAGCAGATCTTGATCGTTTAAGAGGTGCTTTTACAAGGCCTGAAAGAATTACAATATTTTCAACTTTCAAGTTTCCACCTAAGAACAAAATTAAGATTGTACTACAGGAATTGGTTAGATTTATATACACTATTTTACTTTTAAAAGATAAAATTACAGAGAAATCTTACTTAGTGCCACAGCCCCCAAATGCCATAGCAAACACTGGGCAGACCAGTGCAGAGCTGCAGGCATGTCAGTTAAGGATTAGGGCATTGTGATCCCTCCATTCTGCAATGGGTGAGGTTCCTGGAAGCAGACTGCCATCAACCACATATTGATGGCCTATCCACAGTTATCAATGGTAAATTTTGGGAGCCCCTTTAAAATAACATGTCAAGTGAATGGCCAGTTTCATAGAGGACTTCTCAGCTTTTGTAAATTGTCTGTTTTATTAAATATAGATCATTCTAGAACATCCCCTTTTGATAACTGAGCTGTGTTGTTTCTCTCTTATTCCTCTGTGAAAAGTATGAATAAATTGAGAACTGGGGGTTAAAAAAAAAGCATGTCCATTCACATTCACAACTAATTGGACAGACTGATTGGATTGTCAGACTGTGTAGGGACAAACCCAGCTGTCAATTTATTCATACATTTCTAGGAGGGATAACAGAGCAATGTAACAATGGAGTTCTAAGAAAATGTGCACCAGAAATATTATGTCAAGGGGAATACAAGTACTTAATGAAACAGACATGTTAGGAGAGGTGACATATCCTTTTTTAGTAGTAGCCATAGTAGGTAGCCATTTAGAAGTCTATGGACAGTTGTTTTAGGTGAACCAGTCACTGTGTATGCATAAAACTACATGAAGTACTTCCATTCACAAAGTAACCGTCTGATGCCTTTATTGTCTGCTTGGATTGACCTGCCTGTGTAGCATTCCAGGTAAATGAGCAGATGAGATGAAGAGTCTTCTAAACTATAAAACTAGGCTCTCGGTGAATTGCTCCTCATGTTTTGTTACCTTTTACTCTGGCAATGGTGTCTTCTCCGTGTTCTGGCTCATGCTGAGCAGCTTCTCCTTCCGAGCTTTCCTCCACTGTATCCTGAAACACTGCTGGGTTCCCTGGCATTAGGCGCATGTAATAATCTTTACTGTCGTAGCTAATGGCACGGCGGTAACGGGCAGGTTTCTGTGTTGTACATATCAAAAAAACAGACATATATATTAACTTGAGCACATAAAGACTATACAGCGCTGTTATACACTCTCTCACATACTGCTTATTTATGGTCAGAGTTACAAAAGGAGGGAGTAAACTTGCACTGACTGTGCAGCTTACAGAGGGTTTACTAGTTATATGACACTAAAGGCTCATATACACATTTCATGAGTGCCATTGGCGCAATGTATTCCACTTTGTGGTGTAATACAATATACCTGAGCAAGGTACTGCTCATCAGCATTAAATCGGTTGGCGGTCACATGACCGCTGAGGCCAATCAGCTGCTTCAACGGAACTCTGGAAGAGACCCGGGAGAAGCTGCCGGAGCAGAAGAACCGCGACGTGCCGGGAGGACACCGGAGCATCAGGGACAGGCGAGTATGCATTTTTTTTTTTTTAATGCCCCCGGCTGATTTAAAAGTTAAAAGGGTTGTCCATTTTTGCCTGGACAACCACTTTAATATTCCAAATCTGCCTCTGTTGGACACATTTTGCAGCATAAATAGGAATAGAATATACAATTGTGTCAGCATCTAAGCCTCTAGTGGTGTGTAATATGTCATGTATGTGGCACTGCTCCATGGTCTCATGACATGACTAACAAACTGTGCTTCTAAAAATGAAGGGTAACGTCTTCAGCACTGAGGAATGCAGGACACTTTGCCCAGAATCCTTTTGCAAGTTAAATGTTGCTAGTTTCTATAGTAGGTCACCCAGGCATGTTTGGCATGGCTGCAAATAAACCATCTTTTCATGCTGTGGAAACAAACATTAGTTCAGCCCCCTGGTATTCCCACGGGCACAAAGGGGCAGTGTACAGTGTCCAGCATGTGTCTGCTGGCTAGACACACCAACAGCAGTCTGTGTGAAATACACTATATGCAGAGGGTGAGGATCTTAACTAAGTGCTCAGAGTAGCAGTTAGCTCATGCAGAAGCTGAGAGAAATACTTCCCACATCCCTGAAAATGAACGTATAATACAGCACAGCGACATCCGGGTCATAGCCAACATTTATACTTAAAGGCATTGTAACATCATCTTACATTCACAGTTCAGATGTGAATGCGAGTGTGCAAAATGGTTATTGTAATAGCATTTTACTTCATTATCTAGTATTGCTGGCTATACACATAACAGTAGTATAGCCAATAATGAGCTTATGTGTATAAAACAAACATATAAAAACATTTATCTATGATAAAAAAGCCATTGTCACCAACTAAAAGAGACTAATTCCATAGGTCAGTAACATTCATCTGACAAGGTGGCACAGTTCTCATGCCAAATAAATGGTATCCTTGATTAAAATAACCATATCAGTTGATAAGTTTCCATGCTGAGCAGTGCATGTAGTACAGAATGGTATCATGGAGACTACCATGAGATTAGTCTATATGCAGCTCTAAGCACTGGTGTGTAAGGCGATGCACACCTCTGGTGCACCATAAAGATTATCTGCATAAAAAAATTAAAGCTTTATTTCTGTAATATATACTAAAGCACAAGAAAGGTAGGTTTAAAAAGCAGTATGTTCTCTACAAAAGCTGAAAATTCATTCTATGCAAAAATATGTGACTCCAGAATGGACATAAAGGAAACAAAGTCTCGAACCACTGGCTCCCCCAGAGATGAGCCCTGCAATAAAATAAAAGCCTGCAAAGAGGTAGAAGGTATCCAACCAACCCAACCTGTAAAACTCCTGCAAGTAATGGGCCCTATTTATTTACTGATCCCCGCTCCTGCCCACGGCCACCTCTGCTTCCCCTTCAGCCTTCCAGGGGGCGTTGTGCGTCAGGACATCACTGACAGGAACGTGATATGGGATGCATGGGGCCCCCTAGAGGGCTGAAGGGGAAATGGAGACAGCTGGTGGGAGAAGCAGGGATTGTGAAGTAGACAGCAGGCAAGAGTATTTGTTGAGTGAACCATGCAGGATGTGTCTCATAAAATTCGCCTAGCAGTTTCATATGGACCAAACATGCCCCAATTGAAACTGCTATTATACCCTGGGGTCTCTTAGCTCCAGGGGTCGGGGGTCGTCTTCTGATCCAAGTGACTTTTGTGCTGTCATTGAAGAGACCCGATCAGTGTCACGATGCATAATGACACCAACATAAACCACGTCTGTGACGTCATGGAAGAGGCCCAAAAACCCGCGTAGGAGCACAGGAGAGGTGAGTAACACTGTTTTTTATGTTTGTCACCTCCCCTGGGCCTCCGATCATTATACTCTGGGGTCTGAAGAGAACCCTCCCCCCCAAGTATAATAATAGTTTTTGGGTGGTGAACCCCAAAAATTTGGGGTTCTAAACTGAAAATTTTGCAATATTTGTAACAAACACCATGGGTGTCACTGTGGGACCTTACACTATGGATCTTACATTATACTATGTGGAGGGACTGCTATGGGACATTATACTATATGGAGGGACTGCTATGGGACGTTATACTGTGTGAAAATATTGGCAAATATGGCATTATACCGTGTGGAGGCCAGGAAAGGGGCCTGCTGGAGGGCCGAAGGTGAAGCTATGGCTGCTCATCTTAACCTTTTTCCCATAAGCTATATATCATTCTACTCAGCTCCACCTGCTCTAGAATGTGCTGCCTACATATTAGATACCATGTTTAACAAAAAGAAAAGAAAAGTTTCCTTTAAAACCATCTCAGGTCAAACATGACATTATTATAAGAAAATTTTCAAAAATGAGTTAATTTATGCCTTGTGCGACATTTAGATATGTTGGAAAAAACTGCACAGCGCAGCTTCATAAATATGTCACATGGTGTGAGAGATATATTTTTCAGTGTATTTGTACTAACAAACTGGCACAAATGCATTGATAAGTTTGCTGCGCGTTCTTTGTGGCTATTCTAGGCATATCAACACCTATTTTTATTGACATTACAATGCCTTTAGTTATGTAAATCTGGCACCACCTTTAATGTCACTAACAAAACAAAAATAAACTATGTTGTGGAATCCTTCCATTCAACGCTTCTATAAACAGCGAGCAATTTGTTCTCTAGGTACAGGCATGTGGTCTATTTAGTGCTAACAAACTGATGCTATACTCATTTTCAGAGTGGAACTTGTGAGCTCAAGGTGGAGATACTAGTTGTGTTATTATACATATGCAGAGCAGCCTGAATGACAAGCTTCAGAATGCTTTGTTAGAACATGCTCTAGTACAGACGATTTCTTTACTAAGATTTTACCTTCTCAAACGTTACCATGAAGACAACATCAGAGGATTCAGGTAGTGTACATGGAAAATCAGACTAAAAAATTGGGTATTAAGTATAAACATCAGCAGGATACAGTATACATCTGTTAATAATCCTATTGATATACATTGACTAATGTACATAGGGGATCATAGAATTCTGTCCTGTCAGTTCTGTGGTCAATTACTGGTTAACAAAGCCATCAAGTTTTCACAAGTATTTAATACTATTTGATTATGCAATCCATCCAATACAAACATGGCATTGCCAGAATGTGGATTTTCATTGTGCAATCTTAGGATGATATGAAGGCATCCATTTTGCACTTGTATATATTATTCATGAAAATGAAGCCTAGCCATTTATTACAATCCAAAGACATCATTATAATGCCTAAAATCAAAGATCTCTAGTGATAGGCTTCATGTTCTACGTTAAGACAAGAAGCTATAGTAACAAATGCAAATATATTGAAGATAGCGTATACACTACACTGGTAATCCTCAACAGTGAAATATAATACACAGTACAGACCATTCCTAGGATCTCTACTTATGAGGATGCTCACCATTGTGTTAGTGTCTTGCTCCATTTCAGGAATATAAGGATAGTGAATATAGAACATGTCATTTCTCACAACTTTCTTCCTCATTCTACAAGGCCCCTCAGTCATCTCCAGCATCCATTTATCCAGGTGAGAACCAATGGGTGGTCCCCACAGTCCTCGTTCTCGCAGTAGCTCATACTCAATCTGATTCCATTCCTCAGTCACGTATTTCAAGGCATTTTGTTGACGCTGATAATATGAAAAACATAGTAAGGATCTTCTTTTGGCAGTCAAACACTATGCAACAACTACATAGTAGAGTTTCTATATAAAAGCTCAATGTTGCAGCAACATTTTATAAACAGATAGTACATGTGAATATAAAAAAAACAAACTTTGTAATGTTAGTTATTAAAGAAATAGGTTTCCTTTTCCACTTATCAAGTTTACTTTTTACATCGAAGTCTATGGAGAGGTGAGGGAGCATGAGTAGGCTGCTGAACAGAAATTCCCAAATAAGACTCTACCACTGCACAGAATGTAGCAGTTTTTACTGCATTATCTGTGGTTAGGATATTTTTTGATGCTCCATTTCCCTGATGAACCTGGGACTGTGATAATCCCCCCTGGGGAAACACGTTGGGAGAGCGTGATTACATTAGAGGGGACTGCATACAAATTAGCCCAGGCAGGAATTCTGTACTCTGCTATGTGGTTGTGCAGTCCGACTCTATACTATGGATACAACTAGGATACAACTCAGTGGCCTATTTGGAAGTATCTTAGAGGCATACTGGGATAGCAGTCACTGTGTATCCAATCCATTATAGTGAAGTGATAAATGGCGCTTATACTTTCTACCAGTGATTAAGTCATCTGAGCTGGCATGAATTTATAATGTACACTATAATAGTGTCGCTGGATGGATGTTATAGTTTTCATTCCACATCCACGGACTAAAAAATATTAGCAACAATATAATAGGTTACTATTATACCCTTTTTTTCTTTTGTATATATGGAATCATTTTAATCATAACTAATAAAAGCTGAGTTTTATTTACATTTTCTTATTGGGTGTATTCAGCCATCGATATACTGTGTGTATTAACTGAACTAATCTGTACATTGTTTGCAGCAGTGCACAATATATTCTATTGTGCCAGGTAGGAAGAAATTAGCTGACTTCATTATTGCTGCTGCGCCTTAGGCACATTTCAGATATATCCTTTACTATTGAATTGAATTCCAAGTCTGATTTGTATTAATTGTCCTTCCTGTCCATTCAAATCAGTACGACTATGCTCCCAGTGCGATCCATAGTGCCTCAACATTTCCCTTACCAGACTCTTTCCTTTTCTGCTATAATAAGGAAATATAATACACCTGTAAGTTCCTGTGCCAATCTGCATTGAAGAAGGCCTTCTTGGGTGACGTGATCAATTATATCCTTTGGGGACAATAATGTCATGTACAGAGGCATTATGAAGAATAGTACACCTGAATTCAAGATGCCTGTGGACAAGCTGCTCCTCATCAAAAAATATATGAGGTGGGGGTGCCTCAAAGATTAAAAAACACTGTTTTAGATTAATTCCCTTTGTTTCATATTCTCACATACAGAATACTTTGTAAATGCTTTTTGTGTTACCTACTGATCTGATTGCTTTCTGTATTGGTGATAAACAAAACCATAAAAGAACCTTAATGTTGTTGCCCATGAATTAGAGAAGAAAAAAAAAAAAACAGAAGCATACTCCCATACATGTCCCCAGAGTTCAGGTGTACGTCGCTGGCACCCTTCCAGTCTCGTGTTGGTGCCAGAGGCTCACGTGTGACCACTGAGACCAATTAGGGGCCTCTAGGAGTCGCTGGAGAGGGAACAGTAATGCCATCAATTCCTTACCAGCAACCGCTGAGGCCACTGATTGATCTCCAGTGGTCATGTGAGCCTCAGGGCTTCCAGCAATGTAGCCCCGGCACAAGACAGAAAGGGCACAGCTTGCGGACAAATGGAGCTTCAGGGACAGGTGAGTTTGGTTTTTTGTTGACCATAAAAAACAAAAATAAAAAAACATTATTGTCAAAGAGCCATATACAGAGGACTGAATGAATTTCATGTTTAATGCTGCAGCCTGTACACAACATGGCCGCAAAAGCAATGTTCTATAAAGTAAACAGTCAATCTGCCCTTACCTCTTGGTATTCTTTATACTGCATATCCACGAGATCACGTACAACTGCAATATGTGTGAATATCCATTGGGAGATCTCCTTGGTAACAGAATACATACAGGAACAGCACATTACTAGCAATATTGCTTTACAAAAATGCTTCATTGTGTTCTCACAAGAATTTTC
Source organism: Leptodactylus fallax (assembly GCA_947044405.1). Taxonomy (NCBI): domain Eukaryota; kingdom Metazoa; phylum Chordata; class Amphibia; order Anura; family Leptodactylidae; genus Leptodactylus; species Leptodactylus fallax. Next base: position 1,968,632 of record CAMRHE010000141.1, read on the forward strand.
TAATGCAACCTTCATGGTCGTGACTAATGACAGCTCAAAAAATTATCTTAAGTATCTCCAAAATATAGCCAATATCTTCCCAAAACTATATGACAATAGCAGATATGTGCATTGTTATAAACTGCAAGGAAAAGTTGTTTGAGATGTGAAACGCACAAAAAAATGGTAAAAAACAACTGCCAATTTTAAAATACTAACTTGGGTTTATGCAAATAAAGCCCATTTACTGTAGGAGGGGGAGGTATCCAGTGACCTCTCCATTCACTGTAGCTGCAGCACCAGCCAGAATGGGGGGAGGGGGATAATATGTGTGGGTGCCAGATATTTATAGCATATCCAGAAGATAGGAGAGTACACCTTTAAAGGGGTCGTAAACTTGAATGTCATCTTACATTTGCCAAGCAGTTGATTTCAGTTTATTGCTCCCTGTTCGCAGCTTTAGTTGAACCATAGAAGGAACCTCCAAACATTAAAGTGCTGTAAATTACTAATTTTCTTAGAGATTTTATTTCAGCCATAGATAATGGTAAGTTTACTACAAAAGCCCCTTTTTGTAGGGGTAGAAAGGAGAAAATTCTGTTAGGAATACCTGTGTGGAGAGGTTATGTTTGTTGAGACCACTCTCCTTACGGTTTCTTCTTGACCCAGTTAGTTTAGAAAGACCAAAGCCACTACTGACACGTGACAGTTTGGATTGAGAGCTTGGGACTAGGGCTTCACCTTTACTGATGCACTTCTTTTCATAAGCTGTTAGATAAAATAAGCATGAAAAATAAGGTGTTTTGTTTTGTTTTTTTAACTTAAAGGGGCTTTCCCACAAACATAACCATATTTAGATTACTAGACAATTAGAACTTAAACATTTTTGCAAAATAGAAAGAATTAAAATTTTTGCAAAGTTTTAAAGATCTTCTATAACCATTTTAGTGGTGACAGTCTTTCGTTTTGATCATTTGACAATGGATACGACCATGCATGCAGAAATTGTTTATGGACTGGGTCTTGTCAGAAACCCAGTTAGGATTTCCTTACTGTGGACAGGGACACTACATGCATGAGAAGATAACCCAGCCACAATGAGGAAATCACATCTGGGTTTCTGACAAATCTCGGACCACAGAAAATTTCTGAATACATGATCATATCCATTGACAGCCAATCAAGACAACAGACTGTCACCACACTAAGATGTTTAGATAAAAAATCTTTAAAACTACAAAATGTTTATTTATATTTCAAAGATGTTTAACATTTGTCTACAAGTTACAATATAGTTACATCCGTGCGAAAATCACTTTAAAGTGCATCTGTCTGCATGATGTGCCATGGTACGTTCCCTCAAAGGGAAAAAGGAAAGAGGTTCATAAAGCAGCCCATTTAACAGTCCCCATTTATGGAAAAGCAAGCAAGCAGAAAGAAATGAATGGACTTTAAAGGTAGAAGAACAAAATGAAAACAATACCACAACATACATTCACTCTTTATGAAAGCACTTACCAAGATGATTTTGCCAAGCACGTAATGTTGCTTCTTCAATGAAAGGCCTGACAACAGCAATGTCCACATGTCCCCGTTCATTGACAGGAAATGTCACTTTGAACATATCCTCCAGAACTTGTTTTTTGCCATGAATCAACTCTATCCAAACTCTGTTGACAGCTTTCAAAAGGAGCTGACGTCCTGCAAAACAGATTCAGTGCTCTTTATACAATTTTAGTTTCAATAATTTTTATTTGGGTTTCAGAATAGATGCATGAACATTGTTGACATACATTGCGATTTTCATTCTGAATAAAATTTGTTCAGGGAATATTTTCTGAATTGTATACCAACAGACAAAGGATTAAAGATTATATATGTTATAAACAATTAACAACAACATTAACATTTGGGCACTTTTCTGGGGTTAGCGTGAGACATATCCGAGACGATCTTCTTCTTTATACAATTTTGAGTGATCTCAATATAAAATGTAGATTTACTGAGGCACAAGTCACTTCAAGAATGGGCTTATAGCTTAGAGTCAGTCTCTAATTGTTTCATAAATTATTACCACATTTTTAAAGGATTTCCCAATGACTGGGAAATTGTCTTTTTGGACATTTGTAAGTCAGCAAAAAGAAAAATAAATTCTTCCTAACTCCAAATATGGCAACTGGACCCTATATAAACATCCTATCCCAGAATTAAAGAAGTGTAAAGACGTCCTGCCTATGACCGTGGTTAAACCTCTTTTCCTCTAGATGTAGAGGATGCCTCCTTGTCATCGTTACAGGCCTTGGCATAAAGAGATCATTGAAAAGATTTCTGTAATGTCCATTCATATATATGTGTAGATTTTGATTTGGTCGCCACTAAATCGTCTTTTTACCAAACTGACAACCCCAAGTTTGATAACCTGTCTTTACACTCTAATAATAGTCTTTATAATCTAATTTAATCTGTTTAATTATCTTGGTCGTCCTCCTCTGCACACCCTCCCCCACTTCAGCTATATCCTTCCTATTTACAATTGCCCAAAAAAATTGTCCAAAAATATCCCGAAGTCTTTACGTAGTGTTTAATTATTTAATAGATCATTGTAACACTTGTTTACATGGCCCATATGCATAACTCTTACATTACATGCATTTATCCACATTAAAACTTATCTGCCATTTCTCTGTCCAAGCCTTCAGCTTTCATAAATCCCTATGTAATATTACACTATCCTCCTATGTGTTGACTACAGAGCTTATCATCTACAAACCTTGAGATTTTACTCTGCAATCCCAACATGTAATTAATATACATATTAAAAAAGAAAATGACGCAATACTGATCCCTGTGGCACCCTGCTGGCGACCATTAATAACCACCCTCTGTTACCCATTTATGAGACGGTTATTACCCAGTTATGAATATTTTCCCCTAATCCAAGTATTCTCATTTTATGTACCAGCCTTTTATGTCGTACAGTATTTGAAAAGTCTAGATATGCTACATCTGTGGAATTAACCCAGACCAGTCTAAATCGTACCTCCTCATAAAAGCGGATTAGATTAGTCTGACAGGACCCATAAACCCATACCAGTACTGTGTTATAAGTTTACTATCATTCAGATACTCCAGGATAGCATCTCTTAGAAACACTTCAAATAATTTTCCCACAGACGAAGTTAAACGTACCGGCCTATAGTTTCCAGGCTCACTTTTGACCCCTTTTTGAATCTTGGCACCATATTTGCTATGTGCCAATCATGTGGAACAGGCCCTGTCAATACTAAATTCTTAAATATTAGATTTAAGAGTCTGTCTATCACTGTGTATAATTCCCTCAGAACTCGGCATATATTCCATCTAAAGCTGTTGATTTGTCTATTTTAATGGACAGTGCTGCACTTCCTCCTGTGTTATACAGGTAACATTTAATGAAGAATTTACTTACCCCATTGGATTTTCCTGAGTAAACACAGTAGACAAGAAGGCATTTAATAAAGCTGTCTTTTCTTCATCCTCCTCCACCATTACATCCAGATTATTTTTGAGAGGGCCCACATTGTCAGTTTTTAGTTTCTAGCTATTTATGTAACTGAACAATAATTTTGGATTATTTTTATTTTCCTTGACAATTATTCTCACTGCTTCGATCTTTGCTAACTTTATTTGTCTTTTATACAAATTTTTCTCTTTGTAATTTTTTTTTTAATGCAGCATCGCTGCCTTCTTGTTTTAGTACTTGGAACACTTCCTTTTTATTATTCATTATTACTCGTTAGCCATAGGTTTTCTATGATTTATAATACGCTTATACTCATAAATACGCATGTTTCACTGATCCTATTAAGAAATTTTTGAAAATGTCCCATTTACTTTGTGTTCCTTTCACTTTGAGGGCAATGTGCCAGTTTATACTGTACCCCCTATACGAAATATCTTTTTAAAAGTATACTCAAAAACTTCATCATGTTGTGGTCACTATTACCTAGATGACTCCCATCCCCCATAATAATGCTATGATTGACAGGGCAAAGCAGGGTACAATCATGGACACGGAGGGAACGATGGAGGAAGTAGGAGCTGGAAAGCATAGCTCTTTGGTGCGATGAGAACAACAGAGGCACCTAATTGAACCCAACATCTCCAATAGCATATCAGGAAAAAAGTTAATATCTCAGCAACAGAGGTACCGATCAGGAAGCAGTAAAAAGTGAACCCTGGCTACCTGACTGTGCTTATGGTTCAACAGGAACTGTTCTGGTGACAAACTGCATTTAATCATAGTCATGAGCAATTGCTGATGGACCACCCATACTTTAAAATTGGTTTTCATAGACAGTTGCTGGAGGACCACCCATATAGAAATTGTAAACTTGTATCAATGCTGGTTGGCCGCGTTTAACTTAGCAATAATTTGCATGAGCATTTGGTAGTGGCTCACTTATAATTTTAGAAACCATTAGGACGGGGCCCCACGTGGCCACGGGAAAAACAGTGGAGTTTTACAATCACTGCAAAGTGGATAGGATTCTAGCAAATCCCATCCACACATTGCAGAGAAATATGCACAGTGGAAAATCAGTAAATTCCAAAACCGCTTCGGTTTAGAAAAGCACAGCATGTCAATTATACATACAGGGAAACGCTGGCGGTTTCCCTATAGGTATAATGGAAGCAGAAAGTCCACAGAGGTTTCCTCTGCGGACTTTCTGTGAAAAATGCTGCGGGAAAAACCGTGATACATTGCTGCCGTGATTTTTCCCACAGTGCTTTTTTGCTGTGACCCGCTACATGGGGTCTTAGCCTTACATAGTTGATCCATCATCAGATGCCTAATTTAATTTTAAAATTATATTGTTCGCAATTCACAGCTTTGTTTAAAACTCCACGGAATATTATGGCATCTATTTCTTTTTTACAATATTCAACACAGAAACAAAACAAAGAAGAAATCATTTTATGGCCTTGAGCACAGATTTACATGCCAGTAGTTGACATTCCAATAAATTACCTTCACTAACATCTTGGTATATTCCATCTGGCTCTACCTCTGAGGGCATCATGATGTGCCAGGTGGTCATCCTGGCTTCAGCCTCCAATCCAAAGCCATCGGGGTTGCTGCCATGTGACAGAGGACATAATTATTTATGCTTTCTCTTTTAAGATAGTGGATCAATAACACACAAACCACAGCACTCTATTATGGGTATTCATGCTCATGTTTCCATAGTAACAGAAAATAATTACGCTTTTTTCTGTTACCTTGACAGTAATTCAAAACTGCATAACACAAATCTGCATGAGTGAACCTGCAGGCTGCTTTTTACCATAATATTCATGAGATCTATAAGCAAAGATTTCTGAGATGTTGTAAACAGTCGCATTTAACCATTACAACTGCCCTATACATCGGGGAAAGAATATAACCTATATATTTGATTGCCATGGCTACATATGCTGGTGGAGGATTAAATTAATGCCAAATTTAATTTTAATTTCATTAATTATAGACTACTGTAAATATCACAATGGAGCACTGAAATATTACAAAATGTTACAAAAGAAAAACGTCAAACTTCATTAGTTAAAAGACCAGCTTGGACCACTGAAGTGCATATCATTGCTTTGGAAATCCCTAAAATTTCAGTGTTAAATTATTTTTTAATTTACTTAAAGCCTTAGTTGATTTAGAAACTCATTTCCTAAACACCATATTAAAGTATTAAAGAAGAGCAGCGCAGCGAGCATTCCTGTCTTGGGAGAATCTGGTATGTCTGTGTATCATGAGAATAGCCTACCCATTTCATATGACAACATGACATGCTTCATTTCCCCTGTGGTGGTGCTGCAGCAGAATAAAAAGATTTGTAGGTCCCATGAAAAACGCCAGACAAAATAATGCAGCATTTCACCTCGTAAAATAGTGGACACCATGATGGAAATCTGACAGACCTCATTAGAGTCAATGAGGTCTGCAAGACACCCCTGGTGTCTTAACACACCTATCTTTATGCATTGCATAACCAACTAAATCTCCTAGACCTTAAATGAGTTATCTGAAAAGTATTTTTGTTCATGATATATCTGTGTTGCAACTTCCTTCTGTGGATCTAGTGTTTTCACAGTGAATGTTATTGGAAGACCAACCTACCTTCCCATGTGAAGGTTAATCAAGCAATGGGCAAGGCATGCAATGAAGTCTTGGTCATGATTCCCGGGTCCTAGGATCAGATTTCTATTTACTGTAAGTACTCGCAACGAATCCAAAAGGGCTACTTGCTGAGGCACAGTTTTGTGGGCTCTGGAGAATTGGTATAGAACAGTCCGGTTCAAGCAGTTATAAATCGCTTCAAGGGACACACTTTGGGAACGTCTTTTCGACTGTATGAGAAAATAAGACAAATGAGAAACAACCTTTCAAATTCACTACATCTGAACCATTTATAAAAAGTGGGATTTTTGTGTACTCACCGTAAAATCCTTTTCTCGTTGTATTCACTGGGGGACACAGCACCATGGGTATAGACCTGGTCACTAGGAGACAAGACACTAGGAAAAAGCAAAAGCTGTTGGCTCCGCCTCCAGGCTATACCCTGCCACAGCCACTGTGCATGAATCAGTTTGTACCGTAGCAGTAGGAGAGAGAGACACAAAGGAACATGGAACCAACAACCACCAACAATGCCTGAACCCAAAAAGGAACCAACACAGTTCGGGCAGGAACACTGAAAAAAACAAGGGAGGGATCTGTGTCCCCCAGTGAATACAACGAGAAAAGGATTTTACGGTGAGTACACAAAAATCCCACTTTCTCGTCTACTTCACTGGGGGACACAGCACCATGGGATGTCCTAAAGCAGTCCCAGAGGGTGGGAATAACACGGCCATGCAAACCTGTAATACTCAACCGCTTCCAGAAACTTACAACCCAAATTGGCATCAGCAGAGGCCACAGAATGAATCTGGAGAAACTTAGAGAAAAAGGATGGAGGCCAAGTGGGATACTTACAGACCTGGGAAGCACAAGCCTGATGCCGGAGGCCCCGGGAACTCCAACAGCTCTAGAGGAGAGAGCCGTCACACGGGAAGGCAGAGCCGTACTCTTAAATCGATAGGTCTCCCTAATCTCAGACCAAAGCCATCGGAAGATGGGAGCACTGGAAGCAGGCAGGCCCTGGCAAGGGCACTCAGGGAGAATGAGCAAAGCGTCCGAACAATAGAAAAGAAGCGTGAGGGACAGTATACACGCAAATTGCCCGGGCAACAACCGGGCAGGGTAGAGCAAGCACTCACATGGACGCCTGGGGACCGAGCAGAAAGAGGGCAAGACCAAGTCCTCGAAGTGGAAGCAGGAAAAACACCCTAAGAAAAAAAGACTGTGGCAGACAGAGGAAAACCTTATCCTTGTGGAGGACCAGAAAGGGAGGCTGCCGAAAAAAAGGGGCAGCCAATTAGGGACCCCTGCGGATGGAGGTAATGGCCACCAGAAACTCATTCTACCAGGACAGAAGGCAAAAAAAGGGATATCATAGGCCCGAAGGAGAGAACCTGAAGCACCTTCAAGATGAGGTTAAGATCCCACGGATCCAAGGGTTCCAAAGGAGCACAGAGTGGCACTCCTGTAGGAAAGTCTTTTAAAAAGAAAGAAGACTAAGACCTTGATCCAGACCAGACTGGAGAAGATCCGATGAGAATCGTTACTCTTCCAACGGTGGGCGTAAGCCTTCCACGTTTGATGGCAGATCTAAGCTATCTGGAATTTCCGGGCCTTGAGTATGTTAGAATAACAAACTCCGAAAAAACCACGATGCCTCAAACCTCGGATTGAACAGCCACACCGTGAACGCAGCTGAGTCAAGGTGGGGAGGAACAGCAGTCCTTGAGACAGCAGGTCGACCAGCAGAGGAAGAGGCCAGGAGCATCCGCCAACAGGAAAATGAGATCCACATACCAGACCCGGCAGGGCCAATCTGGTGCCACCAGGATAGCTTGAAACCCCTTGGTCTTGAGATTCTGGAGGACCCAAGGGAGAAGAGGAAGTGAAAAACCGAACTTACAAGAGCGCCAGCGGTGATGGCTCGAGGATCCAGAGACCTGGCAATTTAGCCGGGGACCTTGTGGTTCCGGCGGAGGCTAAAAATGTCGACGTTTGTCACACCACAGCGGGAGCACAGTGGATGGAAGATCTGCAGATAAAGCGACCCTCGCCCGGAGCAATATTTTCTCGACTCAAGTAGTCTGCCACCCAGAAAAAGGTTGACCACCGAAAGAGCTGGAACAAGGCACTCCACCCAAGGAAGAAATTGCGAGGCTTCTAGTAAGGCCGCACGGCTCCTGGTGCCACGCTGAGGGTTCAAGTAGGCGACCATGGAGGAGAGGTCAGTCTGGACTGTGACAGATGTCCTTGGAGAAGAGAGGTCCAAGGAGTAAGGGCAAATAAGATAGCCCTGGGATCCAGCAGGTTGAACCAGAGGGAGGAATCGGCCCTGGACCACAGGCCCTGAACAATCAAAGCATCGAGGACCACTCCCCAGCCGGGGAAATTGGCGGCAGTGGGAATCACTTACCAACAGAGGGGAAGAAGGACTTCCCTTGAGAAATTCCTGGGGAGGAATATACACTAAAGAATCTCTCAGTGAACCAAGGTGGAAAGAGAACCAAGCAGATGAGGCTGTCCGGAGATTTGTCCCAGCAGGCCGTAATCTTCAAGAGGAGAGAACGACAGAGTGAATGAAAGGTACAGCCTAGATGGTTGAGGCGATCGTGCGCAGGACCCACATGCCGATTCAAAGACAGCAAGGAGAGTACCTCCAAAGGTGGGACACTCAGGATCTTGGCCTCCGGAGGGAGAATCACACCCTGGAGCGAGCAGAGGATCATGTCCCGGATTTCATGTGCTTAGAGGACACGAGACATCCTCATAGATGAGCCAACAGAACCGGCGAAGAACATCCAAGGTGAACCACAAGCTGCTCAGATTGTCTGACCTGGAGGGGCTTCACCAGGAGGTCGTCAAAGTCTGAAAACACGGCAGCACCTCTGGCGCAGAGGATGGCCATGAGAGACGCCATCACTGAGGGAAAAAACCCCCGGTGGCAGAGGCCAGCCTGAAGGGGAGAGAGACAACTGGAAAGGTCAAGGATCCACAGCAAAAACAAAGAAACCGCTGACGGCACAGCGAGATGATGTAGATGGACGAAGAATTCGCCCATCTCCAGGGATGCCACCACAGACTGCATAGACTACAACGGAGCCTGCAGGCATGGAAGAACCTGTGGAGCCCTTTCAGGTCCATGATGGGACAGAGGAAGCCGTCCTTCTAGGCGAATGGAGAACAGGTAAGAATAGTAACCCCAGATACACTCTGCAACGGGAACAGGGACGCTGACTCCCTGCCGCTGGAGATTGGAGACAGCCTGGATTGTCCGACATAGCGAAGGCAAAGAGACTCCAGCGAAAACTGGAGTAGCCGGACGACACCGCCTCTCAGGCCCAGGCTCCAGACGTCCCGCCATTTGAGATGCCCAGAGAGGGGAAAAAACTTCATGCCGAGGAGGCTAGGAAGAGGAAGACCTGGACGACCTAGTGCAGAACCGCCAGGGAGGCCTGGACTTGAAAGAAGCTTTCTGGAGCAGGAGAACGGCTGACACATAGGACGCCTCTGAGGGAGGAAGAATCTATTCCCCCGTGGCCTCAGGGATAAGCTTCTCGACGCCCTTAACAAAAAATTTGGCCCAGGACGACCTGGAAAGGGAGAAGGGCTGCGTTCGCCTTCTTGGAGGCGGACCCAGTATTCCACAACGGATCCCAACGGTATGGCAGATAATCACTGCATTGGCGGCCGCCTTAGCAGATTTGGGAGGCATCTCCAGTTATTGGGAAGCGTTCAGGATCTCAGAGACGAGCGGCTGGAGGGAAACTGCATCAGGGAGGTTTGACTGAAGCTGTTTGGCCCAGGAAAAGAAGGCCTTGATGACCCAAGAGGCAGCGAAGGAGAGCCGCAGGGAGAAACCAGCCACTACGAAGGCCACCCTGGTGAGGGAAGCCACCTTCTTGCAGCAATGCAATAGCCAGCATTTAGGGCAATGCAATGTATCAGTTCTGCATTGCAAACAATACAACAGATGCGATCCGATCTCACTCCGAGGGATCACTGAGGTAGGCAAAATCTGCTGAAGGCAGACTAGAAGCCTTGGAGAGCCTAGCTATCATGGGATCCACCGTGGGAGGCTCTTAGTGATAGGAAGGGACACATGGGGCGGCTCGCTGACAAAATGTCAAGACAGGCCAGCTTGCGCTCACTAGTTACTGATATCTAAGTACCGTGCGCTAACCGATTGCACCACTGGAGCAACCTGCTTCCCTTGCCTCGGATGTTCATCATTGCCAGCCAGGGAGAGCTAGAGACGTGTGTCACAGCATAGCCTGGCAGAACTGCCCGAGCTCACCTTCCACTTGGAGACACACAGGTCAAGGGAAGGGATGTCCGATTTCCTAGTCGAAGACAGAGGATGGTCCAGGGAGAAGTCACTGTGCCCTCAAGATGATATCAAACATCCAGTGGCAGAAAGAGATGTCCACTTGAGGGGATGAGTCCGGGTCCTCAGAGATCTGTAGGGTCTCTATCGCATAGATGACTCCCGCGTAGCAGCAGATATAGATGAGCCTAGCTGAAGCTCCGAGTCGGAGTCAGAGGCGTCCCCAGTTAAATAGACCGAGCAGAGGGAGGAAGGTATCCGCCTGTCGGAGTGGAGCCGTGAGCTGAGTTCCTATCTGGGAAGTACCCAGAGGAAGGGGTGGCGGACTGTGAACCGTAGGAAGACTTCCTGGTCCTTTTGAGGCTCCTGGAGCTGCGACGGGAACTATGAGGGTGTCCAGGGAGATCCCTAGAAGCAGCCAACTGAGCGGCGATCTGGGAAAGCAGCCATTCCAAGTTTCCAGCACTGACTAGTTAAGTCTGGTAAGGACACCATTGGCCAAGGTTAGGGAGGCCGCCCAATCCGGGGGGATGGAAAAACCGGAGAGGGGCCAGGAGGTTACTGACTGGCTGAGGCGGAAGGCAGAGAGAGCACATGGGCTCGGGCTGTCCGCATGGCAACTGTTTTTGATACAGCGGGTGCACGTATAAAAACGTGACGCAACCAGAGGGGCCGGAGGGGGAGCCCAAGAAAATTAGGGTAACCCAGGGGGTTAGCCTACCAGACTGCAAAAGATGGCCGCTCACAAACTGCTGCAGCAAGGGTTCCGCAGGTGCAATGTCTCCCAGGGAACTGGGAAGAATCCCTGCTGTCCCAGCAAGCCAAAAAATAAATAAATAAGCCAATAAATAAATAAATTGAGAATATGAGGAGAGCAAAGCTCTTCCCCTGGTAAATACAGGCTCAGTAGCTACTGGGCAGGCTGGATGGCTTGCCAGGACAGCCCCCTGGCCAATGGAAGGCCCTAGGCGGAGTCTGGGTACCAGAAAAGCCCGGGAAAGGGACGGGCCTGTTGCGGCCTAGTTCCCGGCCAGGCCTCGGACTCGCGTACAACGCGGCCGACCGCGAGGCACCGTCGGCGGCGCGACCGCGAACTCCGGAGGTTCCGCGGAGGCCTGGGAAAAGGTACCGGGGGGCCAGGAAAGGGGGTCCCCACACGAGGGGGGGGGGGAACCGGGTGCCCCCCCGACGGGGGCCGCTCGGTAGGAGCGACCAGAAAGCCCAAAAACGCCCCAGAAAAAAGGGGCTTATTTACTAAGATTTAAGGCCCAGTTCAGGGGAACCCTGTGATGCCCCCCCCTAAACAGGACCCATACTATTGTCCCCCTGGGAAATGGCACTAAGGGGCTGAGAGGGCCTGAAGGGGAGGTGGAGAGGGCCTGAAGGGGAGATGGAGAGGGGCTGAGGTAACTTACTCACCAGCCTTCTATTCTTCTCATACTCACCAGTCTGGCGACTTCAGGCGCCGCAGGGTCACCCCCTCGGTAGGACCTCGCACGTGGGAGTGGGGTCACCGGTACTCCGGCCGCTTTCGGGGTGCGGCGAATGGTGAGTGGGGACTGGGTGACCGGCGAGGCAGCTCTTTTGCAGAGCGCTGCGCCCGCAGGAGGGTATGACTAGTGTGGCGTACACGCTGACTACCCCCTGCACCTGAAAGAAAGGTAAAAATAAAAACGATGCAAGACAGAAGACCTGAGTCAGGTCGTGTCTGCCTCCTATGACACTAGGTTTCAAACTGGTTCATGCACAGTGGCTGTGGCAGGGTATAGCCTGGAGGCAGAGCCAACAGCTTTTGCTTTTTCCTAGTGTCTTGTCTCCTAGTGACCAGGTCTATACCCATGGTGCTGTGTCCCCCAGTGAAGTAGACGAGAAATGGAGTGATTTATTATTATTTACTCAATAAATAATAATGCTTAAGACACATAAGATACTTCTAGTTTCAGAAACAACAATTATTAAACCATCTATAATCTACTATATGGCAGAACAGGCTATGGATTGTTAAAATGGCTGTTAGGCTAAGGCCCCACGTTACAAGCCGCAGTCAAAAAGCGCTGCAGGAAAAACTGCAGCGGTAACGCATTGCAGTTTTCAATTATATCTATACAAAAATTTTTTCAAAGGTATAATTGACATGCCGCGATTTACAAAAAACGCCTTTTTTTTTAAACTGTTTTTGAAATCGCAGCATGTCCGCTGCGGATATTTTTCTGCAATGTGTGGATAGGATTAGCCAGAATACCATTCATTTTGCAGGTACTGCAAAACACCGCAGTTTTAAAAGAGAATTTCATTTCCCACTGGACTTCAGTATTGGGGGATAATCTTTCTCTTTGTGGAAACCTCCAGCTTCCATAGGGGAGTCAGGCAATGTTCTCTGAGGGGAAAACAACGTATACAGATTATCTCTTCCAGTAAAAAGACAGCTGTCTTTTTAGAACCACCAATTGGAGATAACTACAGATGTAGCAATAGATGCAAAAGGCACTGAAAAGCCACTTGAAGAAATCAAGTTAAACGTTGCTATATCTAAAAGTCAATGTCTGACCATTTAACAGCCCCTGCAAAATTACAAGATATAAGCCAAACCAGAGTCTTGTCCAAAAGAAAGAGACCCATCTTTAGACAACCATTTTGGTGTTCCTGCCCCTTGCAAAGCAGGGCACTGGCCAGCTTGGTAAGATGCATTTGACGTAGGTCTCGAAGGATCTGTTTCTGTGGAAAGTGTCAGCTGGCATATGATGTCTTAAAGTCAGGAAACAGAGTAGCCACCTCCAATAACCAGCATTAAAGACACAGCGTCCTTCCTTCTGGAAAGCAGCTAATCCCACTGGTGGACTTGCATGACATTGTTTAGGTTTATTTATTTTTTTAATTTTTTTTTATTTATTTAGGAAAAGATGCTTTCAATTCAAGGTAGACCATTAATAAACATGAAGAAACTCAGATTAGTTTTGAGCTGGTTGACATTTGCAACCACACATTGACAGTGTATACCCATTAAATCCACCTGGGCAGGTCATCTTTAAGCATAAACGGAACTACTCTTCTATAACAGATGATTCTCTATATAGGAGAACACTTCCTGGATGTCCTGGACAAGCTCTTGGTGGTGTTCACCCATAGCAATTTTCCAGTCTTCATCATGCGCTATCTGTTGCAGAAATGTGGCAAATACACCACCAAATCTCAGCCAAATGGTTTCAAGGCTGGATTAACAGTGTAATATTTATGCAATGTGTGAAGCTTGCCTTACCCTTCAGCCTACTGTCCTCTAAAGTCCTATGCTGAATCAGAACCGGAACAGGAAGGACTGTACATTTAAAACACGCTCCCTGCCACAATACCTGCTTTTGGGGCTCTATTGTGTAGAAACTTGTTATACTGAAAAGCATACAGGTATTTAAGCAATGGGTTCCCTTGACAGTAGCATACATACCATGGTACAGCTAATAAACCATAAGCGTCCGAAAAAATGTCTGAGCTTTGCTCAAAAATCAATGGGCTCTTACGGATAGCTCAAGTGTTGTTTTTCTTCTTCTGATCACCCCTCCAAAAGTGGAAGTCTCAGCTGATTTTTCCAAAAGAAACCAGTCTGCCAGGGAATTTCTCTGCAATGTTGCATTACATGGCAGCCATGTAATGGCTGAGCTCTGTCACACTTCACCACTGCTCATATTCTCAGTGAATGGGCAGTACTGCTATGATGCTTGCCTGGTCTAAGTCACACATACTACACATGTGCTGGGAATATGAACAGCAAGACACCAATATATCCTAACAGAGCCTATGAGAACCGACGCAAAAATCAGGAAACCTTTCATCTCCCACTGTTCCAAAAAATAAGGTAAAAATTAAATAAAATAGAACAAAACGATTCAATACCTGCAGTCTGTCCCTCACCTGTGAGATGAGCTGGATGATGCAGTCGACAACTAATTTGGAGTCTTTATTAAACATTCCTTGCCACAGCTTATCCACCACCCGCTGGGTGAAATAAAACACATTATTTACCAGCACCTGATAACTACCACCAGTGGTCACTGGTAATGAAGCATCTTCACCTAGAAGTTGAAAAAAAAAACAAAACAAACAAAAACACCCCATTAATATTACAGAAGAATATGCACAAGCACTAGGCACATCACATAAAAACATCAATCTGTGAACCAACCAGTTCTTTCCAGAGTTAATTTCACTTCATCATTAGTGCATCCTTTTAATGTAAAAAAATATAGCTATAAAATATAAATATGTAACACTCTGTAATACTGCATAACTACATGACATATTGGTGTACCGATGTACAGAATTATTTAGTCATCTATTGGATGCTGCTTAGAAACAATCACCTTGGTTAAATAGTTAATAATAAGTTTCCTTCAAGCTGCACATACACATATAAGCAAAGTTGACTGAACCCACAGATTTCAGCAGTACTAACCGTTTTCTATGTATGAGGCCATGTTGACAACAAATAATGTTGAAAAAGAAAGAGCTAGCATGCTGAATTTAAGACATGACCAGTCCGTTGTTCTCAGGGGATGTAAGTTGCCAGCAATGGCTTACACTTATCTGACACTGAAAACACATGCCAAGTAGAGCAAATATGTGTATGAGGAATGGGGAGACATAACTGACGGTTGAATACAGAGGCGTTCACACTATCGTTAGCAGTGTCCGTTGCTAGCATCCGCTACAAAACGGACACTAACAGATCTGTCATAAATCTGTTAAAAATCCCATTGATCTGCTGTCTTATTTTGGTGGACATACTAATGCAGAGTGCAGAACTTTTGTGTCCGTTCAAAATAAAATACTTATGGCGGACGTTAAGCATCTGTTCGTTTTTAACATTAATGTCTATCGCTAACAGACAGTAACGGATGGTCGTCTGTTATACTGTCCGTTTTTTTCTGCGCATGCAGAAAGCAAAACAAAAAAATAAATAAAAAAACGGACAATAACGGATGTTAATGAGTCCATTTTTTTTTTTTTTTTTTTTTAACTGATCCGTAAAATGGGTCAGTTAAAAAAAAAAAAAGGACAAATTAACATCCGCTAGTGTCAGTTATGATAGGCAGGCCCCTAAGCTTTCAGCCAACTGCTATTGTTGGTGTAGCACCAGTCCATTTCCATTTCTAAATCTGCAACTTTTTTTTTGTCAATATACAGTGCCTTGCGAAAGTATTCGACCCCCTTGAACTTTTCAACCTTTTGCCACATTTCAGGCTTCAAACATAAAGATATAAAATTTTAATTTTTTGGTGAAGAATCAACAACAAGTGGGACACAATTGTGAAGTGGAACAAAATTTATTGGTTATTTTAAACTTTTGTAAAAAATAAAAAACTGAAAAGTGGGGCGTGCAATATTATTCGGCCCCTTTACTTTCAGTGCAGCAAACTCACTCCAGAAGTTCAGTGAGGATCTCTGAATGATCCAATGTTGTCCTAAATGACTGATGATGATAAATATAATCCACCTGTGTGTAATCAAGGCTCCGTATAAATGCACCTGCTCTGTGATAGTCTCAGGGTTCTGTTTAAAGCGCAGAGAGCATCATGAAGACCAAGGAACACACCAGGCAGGTCCGTGATACTGTTGTGGAGAAGTATAAAGCCGGATTTGGATACAAAAAGATTTCCCAAACTTTAAACATCCCAAGGAGCACTGTGCAAGCGATCATATTGAAATGGAAGGAGTATCAGACCACTGCAAATCTACCAAGACCCGGCCGTCCCTCTAAACTTTCATCTCAAACAAGGAGAAGACTGATCAGAGATGCAGCCAAGAGGCCCATGATCACTCTGGATGAACTGCAGAGATCTACAGCTGAGGTGGGAGAGTCTGTCCATAGGACAACAATCAGTCGTACACTGCACAAATCTGGCCTTTATGGAAGAGTGGCAAGAAGAAAGCCATTTCTCAAAGATATCCATAAAAAGTCTCGTTTAAAGTTTGCCACAAGCCACCTGGGAGACACACCAAACATGTGGAAGAAGGTGCTCTGGTCAGATGAAACCAAAATCGAACTTTTTGGCCACAATGCAAAACCATATGTTTGGCGTAAAAGCAACACAGCTCATCACCCTGAACACACCATCCCCACTGTCAAACATGGTGGTGGCAGCATCATGGTTTGGGCCTGCTTTTCTTCAGCAGGGACAGGGAAGATGGTTAAAATTGATGGGAAGATGGATGGAGCCAAATACAGGACCATTCTGGAAGAAAACCTGTTGGAGTCTGCAAAAGACCTGAGACTGGGACGGAGATTTATCTTCCAACAAGACAATGATCCCAAACATAAAGCAAAATCTACAATGGAATGGTTCACAAATAAACGTATCCAGGTGTTAGAATGGCCAAGTCAAAGTCCAGACCTGAATCCAATCGAGAATCTGTGGAAAGAGCTGAAAACTGCTGTTCACAAACGCTCTCCATCCAACCTCACTGAGCTCCAGCTGTTTTCCAAGGAAGAATGGGCAAGAATTTCAGTCTCTCGATGTGCAAAACTGATAGAGACATACCCCAAGCGACTTGCAGCTGTAATCGCAGCAAAAGGTGGTGCTACAAAGTATTAACTTAAGGGGCCGAATAATTTGGCATGCCCCACTTTTCAGTTTTTTATTTTTTACAAAAGTTTAAAATATCCAATAAATTTCATTCCACTTCACGATTGTGTCCCACTTGTTGTTGATTCTTCACCAAAAAATTAAAATTTTATATCCTTATGTTTGAAGCCTGAAATGTGTCAAAAGGTTGAAAAGTTCAAGGGGGCCGAATACTTTCGCAAGGCACTGTATGTAGCTGTACAGTATGGGGGCTTGTTTTTATCCTGACAAGCTGAATTTTTAGATGGCACCATATTGAAGGTACATATAATGTTTTATTCAACTTTTACTAATGTTTTTGTGGATTGTATGACAAACAAAAAAAAAATAAATCTGAATTTTCTTATTTGTACCATTTTTGGGTACATGTGACCAAAACCATCACTTGCAATGCAATCAGTTTTAAACATGTTCACCATACAGAATAAATAACATGATAATTTGCATTGGATTTTTACACAGATGGTAATCCCAATTGTGGGGGGAGGGGGTTTGTTTGTTTATTTTAATTATGCAAGAAACTGGAATTTTTATTTTTTTTTACTTTTATCATTAATTTAATATTGTTTAAAACAGTTTTTAAACAACTTTTCACATTTTTTACAACCCCACAAGGGAACTTGAACATGCAATTGTTCGTACACTGTGCTACAATACTTTTGTATTGCCATACATTGTACATTTTGCAGCATGCGAACAGAAATTGGTACTTGGGAATCTGAAGACCATTTTTAGGCTACCATTACAACTCCTCCCCACCCAACAACTGCATTGCGAATGAGCTGAGGGGGTGAGAAAAAGAGTCTTCCTTTCTTACTGCTTAGATGTTGTCAACAGTGTTGGACACCATCAAAGGGTTAATCTGCCAGGATCAGAACTCAGAGTGCAGCAGCAATACAGTGCCATAACATTACGGCACTGGGTGGAAAGGGGTTAATGGGGGTTTTCCAGGTTTACAGATATTGATAACCTATCCTTAGGTCATCAATATCAGATCATGGGAGTTCAACACCTGTCTCCAATCAGCTGTTCTCAGAAGTCTCTGTTGCCAGGCACAGCTCTGTTCTCTGTGTAGTGGCTGAACCAGGTTACTGCAGCTTAGTACCCAATCAAATGAATGGGACCTGAGCTGCTACAGCCACTACATAGTGTGTCCAGCTCCATTCTTTTAGTTCTGGTGCCAGCAGCTGCTGAGAACAGCTTATTGGTGCGGGTGTTGGGTGTGGACTCCCACCGATCTGATATTGAAGACCTATTTTAAGCACAGATCATCAATATCTGTTAACCCAGAAAATCCCTTTAAGTAGGTAGGTGCACATAAACTGATGTAAACTAGATGAAATTAGATTCAAGAGAAACTCATGGACACTCACCATCTCTTTAGATGCAATTATTATTGTCCATAAAAACAGAACTTGGCATGAAAGGGATGGACATAAATAAAGAATTCTAAAGAAATGGTGAGTGCTGCAGAGTTTCTCTTGAGCTGTATTTGAATCAAGCAGGTTGTATAGCTGAGCATCACAGGGAACAGAAGGAGTACCTGCAGAGTGGGGGTAGCACATAGCTGACCAGGAGTAGCGGCAGTGGCTTGTTTACTTTCTATAATCAAGACTGCTATGTATTCTTACATTTTCACAGTCTTTAGCTTATGTATCCTAGATTGGGTTGGGTTTCATTTGTCTTATTTTTACAGATGAAAGTAAAACTTTTCCCCATGTGTACTGAAAATGTATAAACTTTTAATGTTTGTTACTTTA
Organism: Leptodactylus fallax; assembly: GCA_947044405.1. Lineage (NCBI taxonomy): Eukaryota > Metazoa > Chordata > Amphibia > Anura > Leptodactylidae > Leptodactylus > Leptodactylus fallax. Next base: position 1,987,463 of record CAMRHE010000141.1, read on the forward strand.
GTTATATTTTAAAAAGATGCTGTCGGGTTGGTCACCAGAAGGGCAGATGCACCAGTGGATAGCACTAAACACTCAGTAGCTCATTATTGCAAGCTTCAGGTCAGAATATTAATCTCTCCCACAGGTATTATTGTTAGCTTGAAAAACAGGAACGCACATTAAAAATGAGAACCCTGAAGCTAGTCTATGCTAGTTACATACTGGAAACAGAGCTCCCTCTATGGCACCTGAGAAATGGCATAGGGGACTTTATTCAAGGTCATCTTGTGCAGGGATTTTATCTTAAACAATAATAATAAGCTGGTAATGAGGGGCAGACTATGGAAAGGGGTTGTCCAGTGGAGAAAACATTCTACAATACTGGGAGCTATGCAGGGATAAGTAACTGTGGCAGTAACAATGGAGCCACTAGAACATTCTTCCAGTCCTTATTACTAGCTAAACTCTAAAACTCTGTATGGAGAAAAAAAAAAAAAAAAAAATCAACCTGCATATTCATGGTAACTCTATGAATGTCTCTTTTAGGAAGCTCATACTCTTGCGGTTGTGCTGTGGTGGCAAGAACTGCATACAAAAACTGCAAGTGGCTTGCCACTGAATGCCGTAAACCATACACCATATGAGGTTATTGCTGCACAGTTCTTGGCTGTGAGGCAATTGCTGCGAAACAACCGCTGTGTGTCATAGAAAAAAAAAAAACTATTTATAAGATGCAACAAAACAAGTTGGTCTACATTTTTGGTGTACATACCTAACAGGACATCAGCAGCCAATAGATGGTCCATTACACTGTCCAATATGTAGGTCTGAAATTCCTTCTGCTGTGCTCTTGTAGACCTTTCAGGAGAAGCCTGCAAAACAATTAACGTCAGTCATAATGTTTTATAGCAGGTGAGAAGGAATTCATGCTCAGAAAATTACCTATCAGTTAGATTAAGTTTTATTTTAAACAGATTTTTCTATGTTGTGGTGTTCTCAACATTCTCCAATTCATTATATTTCCATTTTCATACTGGCAAATAAACACTGACACTTCTCACTTCCAGCTTGAAGATGGAGGCATATATCACTAATGTCATCCTCCATCTTCCCTCCCCTACACAGTGGCATATGTCACAGAGCATGCCCACAACACACTACCATGTAAGACAATGATTTGTTTTTCTATGTCCCGCTATCTGCTGTAAAGTAAATTTCAGTGACTGTTGTTGTAGAAACTCATTTAAGGCAGCCCCATGAGCAGGTCAAAAATTGAACAAATAACAATACTCAACACAAAACATTATTTAGTATATATTTTTGGGTTGCAAATATCTTAAAATTGTTAAGGTTGTGAACAGAGTGGATTGCATATTAAATATTTTTATTTTGTTAACAGGGCAATGTGTTTTAGGGTACATTCACAAGGACAGATTTTCCTTTGCGAATTTTCCAAAAAATCTGATGCAAAATCAAAGATGAGGCTGTAGAAAAATATGCAATTGTTACAAAAACGTGCTTAACCTTCGCAAGACTAAACACATGAACCTTTGGGAGGAGGACATAGGCAGTAGATTTGAGGTTGGTCACTGGCGAGAGGCGATCAGATGGGCTAAGCGATCCACAGTATGTGCCTCACATTGGGAACAATATAGCAAACTACTTCTACGTTGGTATTACCCTCCCTTACGCTTAGCTAAGTTCTACCCATCGTGTTCACCTCGCTGTTGGAGGGGATGCGGGGAGAATGGCTCTTTATTCCATGTGTTCTGGCACTGTCCACTCATTCAGCCGTTTTGGGTTTCTGTGTTTTCCTTGGTTAATGGCCTGTGTGGTGGAGTGGTGGGGTATACACCTGAACTGGCACTCCTACTGCTGGGTATTCACATGGTACCAGGCAGACATAGAACAGTTGTTTGTCAGGTGCTAGGGGCTGCCCGCCTACTTATTGCAAGAAGATGGAAGTCTACTGCATGCCCGACCTTGACAGGGTTGATTTCAGCGGTGTCCTTGAACTATCAATACGAGCGCATTTGTGCATGTAATGGAGGGGGCCTGGATAGATTCAGGACACAATGGGAGTCATGGGCAGAGGCATTCCCCCCACCGTACACTCATTGATGGACTATACAGAGAGGCCTTCCCTGTTACTAGGGTATTACATCTTACTTTACTTATAGCCTCTGGGGGCCGCTATGATTTGTTATTCCTGTAACACCTATATACTATCTATTTAAGAATTTGGAAAATTAATATCTGGTAGCTGATGGGTCTTCCCCTTTGTTAAGGGGCGAACCACCTACTATGTGGGTGGGGGGATATGATCCGACTGTATTCATTCTCTAGGCCTAGACTATGGTTTGTGTTTTCTGTTCTTTTGTTATTTTGTCCTTCGCTTTGCTCCCTATCCTCCACTAGCCCGTTCCCCACCTCCTCCTTTTTATGGCAAAACTTGATTGTCGTTCCCTATAGCCTCAACGTGTTAGGTTTATCGTATGTTTGGAAAGACGTATTTGTTCTTACTATGCATTGTCATTGTAGGTATTTTATTCATGGATGTACCTCATCTGAGTATATTGTATTGTACTGCGATTATGATGTATATGAGGCCATAACTGTGCCCTTGTTTTTTCAATGTGTTTCTAACTTGTAATGTATTTCTGTTAAAAATTTCAATAAAAAAAAAAAAAAATATTGAAATTAAAAATGTGCTTAACCATTATTCTAACCATGGTCTAAGAATAAAGATGGGCATTGTGGTATCAAAGGTCAGAGCAGACTTATCTTTATATATACTTCACACAGTGCTTTGCCCTAAATTCAAAGCAACTGCATTAAATACTATACAACTTAGTATATGTATGGCTTGCCTAGACGTAAATGATATGTCAGAATAGAGAGTCCTTAAAATACATCTAAGATCAAACCACATACCGGCCAAGTTAATACACATCTTATATTAGTGAGTAAATAGACAGGGAAGGGGTAGGCTCAAGTATATTAGATATTTTGAAGAGAGGTTTGAACTGGAAGACACTTCTTATCTATTACATAGAATTTTCTGTAGAAATACATTCTTATTTAACTACATAACCATGAATGTATAATCTGTAAAGCAGAACAATTCCACTTGTCAATGACCTACCCGGGTCATAATGAAATAGTGCTTATTGATTTGAATGCCTACATTTCCATTAGTCTATTCACACAAATAAAAGTGACCAACAGTTGGATGTACCGCATGTAGAGCAAAAAGACATGTATGATTCCATACACTTGTATGCATGAGTCTGTGCTGTAAAGAGGGACAGGAATATGACCTGCTCTTTATTTTGTGGATGGTTTCGATGATCCAGACACTGATCTGTAAAAACTATTGACATGTATAGGGCTATAGAAATGAAGGGTCAGTGTACTATCTATAATTATGGATACTATCTGTAATTATGGAAACCAACTATGGTCATGTGCATGGGGCGTAACTAGCTTTGTCGGTGGAAAAATAAAGAGTTATAGTTTTTCGAAGATGTCAATGCAAAACTATATAAAATAGGTATCGCTGCATCCATAACAATGTGTACTATAAATGTAATGTGTTATTTATCCCACATGGTAAATGCCTATTTAAAAAAAATAAAAAATATATCTAAAAACACCACTTTGTTCACTTTGCCTCCCAAAAAATGAAATAAAAAAGTGATCAAATAGTTATATGTAGACCAGAATGAAAAGTGAAGAGTACAGTTTGTATTACAAATATAAGCCCTCAACTAGCTCTGCTGATAAAAAAAACGTTAAATTATTATTGTACACTACCAAAAACATAAAAAAACTTTATAAATTGGCATTACTATAAATTGTACTGACCTGCAGGAAACATGTTATTTGTGCCATACAGTGAACGGTGCCCAGTTAAAATTAATATGCCAGTATTGTAATTTTTTTCAAGTTGCAGTCAACCCAAAATAATACTAATCAAAAAAAAAAAAAAAAATTTGCCTTGCAAAAAACAAGTCCTCACACAGCTACATCAGTGGAAAAATAAAATAAGTCATGGATTTCAGAAGGCGACAATAACAAAAAAACAGAAAAAGTTGCTGTTCAGAAGACCAAAACCGGCTGTATCCTTAAGGGTTCAAAAGAATATTCTAATACCATTTAAAAAGATTTAATCTATTTATGATCTATTTCTTATGTTTACTGAAACAATAACAATGCCATAGTCCTCCAGTCACTGAATTACCTCTAAGAGTAGGTCTATCAAAGGAGTCTGCTTGCTGGCAGGAGTCAGGCAGAGATTTTCAATCACAAGTACTCTCATAAAATCAAACACAAACTTCTTGGCAGGGTGGCTGGTTAGGTATGTCTTGGAGCCGACATTACAGTATTCAGATTGGCTTCTGTTCATTCCAGAGTCTGATGCAAAAGCTTTAAATTCTTCAGCCGGTGATCCAACTTCATCATCAAGGTCAGTGACCTGGAAAATCGAGTCATTTATTTGTAACAAAGTTTGCACTACAAAGTATAATAATCTTTACCTAAATAACACCAACATATTCTACGGCAACTTCTAAAGCAATGAGTACATGTATAGACAAAATCAGATATTACAGAGTAAAAGACTAAACAGTTCACACAATAGCAATAAGGGTAAAATTCATCATTTGTACAATGGCCAAGCAATGTTTTATAAAAGAAAAAAAAAAATAGGTTAGTATGCCTAACTGTAAGCCCATGGTAGAGATATCAAGCGCACTTGTGTGCATGGAGTGTAGATGTTACAGTTCAATGAACGGTTATTGTGAAAAGGTGGTAAATGGAGACGAGTTAAATTAGGGAATGTGTCAAGCCTGACTAAAAAGAAATGTTTCTAGGGCACACTTGAATTTGTGGATACTGACATTTAACCTTTTTTAGCACATTCCAAAGAACTGGTGCAACTTGAGAAAAGCCTTAGAGGCAAGAGTGGAAGGTTCATATTATGGAGGATGTTGTTCTTAGATCATTAATAGAATAGGGAACATGAGTAGGGTGGTAGACAGAGATGAGTGAGATGTAGGAGAACAGTGTGAGTGAGAGCAATATCTGTATATTGTATTATAAGCGGTTTAATGGCTGAACAGTACGATAAGCCTGGCTGCTGCATTCAGGAGGGATATGGCACATTATTAAAATCAATCAACACCTATATGAGGCTTTTTATGAATACAAGATTATTGGAGGCTATTCATTCTATACATGGTTATAGACAGAAGTAGATGTCACCTGTAGTGGGGATACCATCACTATGACCATTATGCAAGGACTTATTTTTCTGTATTATTAGAGTTATAATATCACTTTGCTATTATCATGAAATGCCATCTGTTCTCTCCTCTCTCTCACAGGGGATACTGAATTTTAAGCAGCAGGACACAGATGCGACTGTAAGTGCACCCCTTATAGTTACATTACTGTATCTAACATTTGCTTGGTTGTAGCAGATGACATCAAATGTATTGTGTACTGACTAACGAAAGTAATAAGGGATTTGTGACAGGATATCAGCAATAGAAATTAGCTTTGTACAGAGATGGCAACATCCTTGTGACAGGCACCTGCAATATGCTACTACTTGGCACCAGAGGCCTAGCTAACATTAGGCAGATGAACAAGCTAACACAGCTCACTGACACAATGTGCACAGACCTGCTCCAGACCATGTAGAAACAGCCTCCAATCCTAAGGGGCCTATTCAGCTCCATCTGTCACACATGCACATGTGCAGATCAGTAATACAAAGACATCTTTATATGCTCTACAAAATGTCTGTACGACAGGCGTATGCTACAGACAGTGTTCATATGCAAAGTAATAGAACATGCCATTAGATCACAGTACATCTTTGTAAACCAGTTCTCTTGTAATTTGTGTCAAACAACACATCCATCACCAAGTTCTGGCAAGCTTGCCAGTGTACATAATCTTGTACTAAGATGTAAGTTGACTATAACAATTCTCAAAACTAAAAATTCAGGTGGCATTAAAGGGTTTTTCCCGTAATTTGTACACAGTTAAAAGTTAAAAATGTTTGCAAATATCAGTAATTAAAATTGTTTAAGAGTTTTAAAGATTTTCTCTAACCATCTTAGTGGTGACAGTCTGCGGTCTTGATTGGTTGCCAACAGATATAATCATAAATACAAGAACTTTCTATGGTTTGGCACTTGTCAGAAAAAACAGCCATTATTTCCTTACTGTAGCCAGGATATCTTCTCATACATGTAGTTTCCCTGCCTGATAACCTGTTCACAGTAATAAAATCATGGCTGGGTTTTCTGACAAGTGCCAGACCATAGAAAGTTCCTGCATTCATGGTCATATTCATTGGCAACCTATCAATACAAAAGATTGTTACCAAAACAAAATCTTTAAATCTGCAATTTTTTTTTTTTTTTATATTCAAAAATTTTATTCTTACATTTCTTTTCAAACAGTATACATATAATAAGGGGATAAGCTATACCAAAATATATAACATTTTATTAACGATTTATTGTTAGAACAATATAAAATGTGTTAAATAGGTAGTACACTGTTGCCATGTGCTTGCTTTAAAAATGCCATCCAGAGAGGCTATGGGACAGCTGCTAGAATGTCAATGACAGGTCAGCTGTCCTGCCATATTGACACGTAGTTCCCTGAGAAAGCTTACCAAAGACATTTGTGGCATATAGACAAGCTATACCACCACTGTTTTGTCAGAGAGAGTCCAACAAGTGTGACCTCCAACAGTTACTAGGCTTTTTATCACAACTCTAGCCCAAGTGCTGTTTGCTAGAAGTTATGAATTAGGAGAACACACAAGAATTTGTTGTATGACCCAATACTGCGGCAGAAGGAAGGCGAGATATGTTGGGCTATACTAAATACATTAACTCATGGCAAATACAGGCTTAAAAAGTGGACATGAGCGTATATATTTACACACGGCACATTTGTTGAATAATATTTAGGACTGTCTCATCTGAAGTGCTTGAAGCCAAAACAACCCCACTCAGATGAATGGAACCGATACTCATTCACAGAAATTCCTACAACAAATATGCCATGTGCCTTATAGCAGGCCTATCACTGCAGAATAAACAATTCCATTTAAAAAAAAAAAAAAAAAAAGTGGTGTTTAAAAGGGGCAGTCAGAGCAGTCATTGCCTTAGCGTCAGGAAAAGGTTTATTATAAGGATCTGCAAAATTTGTAATATTTACATAAAGGTTTACCTTTTAATTGTGTACAATTGAAATAAGGTTATGATCATGGCAAAACCCTTTATCTTATAAAACAGCAAGGACTGTACAAGTACAATGCAATATAACTCCACATTTACAAAAAGAAGTGTTACTATCTAAGGCGTAGAGGGAATGATGAATTCCCTCTATTGTCTCCAGGTCTATATTTGGGGCGGCATGTGGGGGGCTCTGCATACCAGTGTAGTTACAGTAATGTTGGCACTTTGGGCAGCAGGAGACACAACATTGGAGGCAGCAGCAGTATGAAAGTGTAAAAGTAGCACTTCCACAGAAATGTTTATTCTCTGGCATTTTAGAAATGTACTGTACATTATGTAAATTGTAGTGAAAGGAATCTTCTTACCAGTGGCTGCATTTGCGAGTTAAGCACACGCTTACTTTTGTTCCTCAGCTATGAAACATGACCAACACTCCAACCCTCCCATTAAGGCAGAGCTACTATTGAAAATGCACAAAAACTGGTATATGTGCACCAAATTTATCATTCAGCATTAGTCACTTTCTTAGTTCTCACTTTCACTGGATTAAGTTTGCACTGTCCTACCTTTAAAAAGTATTAGTAAATCTCCCCAGTGTCTTTTTTGTGGACAGGAAGTTAGTTTCTCTATTCATTCCATTGAGAACATTAATGTAAGTCTCATAGGAATTAACAGAGACACTGACTTCCTGCCCACACACAAGACGTTGATAGGGAATGACTTCACCAGATAGGAAAACCCTTTTTAATAATAACTGCAGTTACACATTATCATCTAAGTGACAGTTCTTGCCTAAGTATTTACGATTCAAACCTGAAAGGCTGGACATAGATATCACGTGTAGACATGCATTCTTGCAGACAGGTTTCACAATATAAACGCCGCCTACATTGGTGTTCCCCTAATGAACAGGACCCAGCTGCGTGACGTGACATTTACAGTTCTACATGGAGAAGTTCTGCTAGGTGCCATTTTGCACATGGCCTGTTTACAAGCCTACAGACACAGAGGTATCAAGGTAATTGGATTCCTGCCTTGTTAATTCCTTTCTTTTCCCCTATTTACTCATTAACTTTATTGCTGAATGTCACCATGATATTTATTTTATACTCTACCAAATTCATATGCATAAGCTTCCCAGTAATGTAGCTGAAGGGAAATGATAGTGATTGATCACAGAACATGCCAAAAAAATAAAAAGTCTGGTGTCCAAAAAGACTAATCAAGAGAGACAACCTATGTGGCAGTACTTCCTGTTGTCACTTACACTGTACGTTAAAATGGAACAATGAAATGACTCTTAGTAAAGGAACACAATTACCACACTTTAACAAGTACCCAGACTCCTAATTTATTAGTATATGGCTATTTTAATATTTTGGTAGTAAGTGCTTTTTAACAGTGTTATCTGTGGGCAAACCAAAAACCTACTTCCCCCCAAGCTTTATTTGGGCTGAACCTTGGGTTTCCGGGCTGGTTACAACCGTGGGGCACGTGATCAAACTAGCACCCGGCATCCAAATCGATCCATCTTTTCCCACCTTTCCTGTATTTGGCTAGCTTTACTATTACAATGATTTAGTCTGCCAGGTCCCATAGTACAGGTAAATACCAATAAACATGGAAGAGGAAGGAAGAAGGAGGAAGCAGGTTGACTTGAGTGCTGGAAGCTTGTTCCAAACACGAGACTCAAGTTGGAACGAACCTGGTAGCCAGAGGCTCAAACCCAAACTGAACATTTTAAACAGTCCCTGGATAACCCCTTTAATCTTACAAGATAGTCAGGACTCCTGTGGTGGGATGAACCAGCATTAGCTTTAAAAAGTGTTAATGAAAGTAAATTCTATTACCATTTCAGAGTATGGTCGAATGTTAAAGGGGAACACAGTGGCTGCCAGAGCACAAAGGAAGTCAGGGCTGATCCACATTGGGGCCAGATCAGGAACATTATGGTAAAGGTAACGGAAGAACTGCATCAACGTCACTGGATACTCCCGAAGCCAGGAACCTTCTTCCTCAGACTGCCATGGCTGTGTATAAATAGAACAAAATAGAATTAGGAAGACCTCTGCAATTACAGTTATGAAATATGCTTACATAGTGTATGCTACAATAAGCCATATCTGTAAAAAATACACTAAATCAATAATATCAAACAGCACTTACAGAATTCAGCATTGTCCTGAGCATGCCCAGTAACAGTAATGCAGCTTCTGTGCAAACATTGTGGATAGAGGAGAACACATTTCCACTGGATGCGGGTACCCCAAAGATAAAAGTCCAGATAGAGTCCAGGTCAAACTAAGAAAGAAAAACAATGTCTTATATACTGTGGCACCTGTGACAATGCAAAGAATCTGGAATCCAAATAAACACGCTGGCTAAAGATGTATGTCGGGAGTGAGAGCAAATCCGGTCTTGCTTATCAAAATCTTAGAGCCTTGGTAGGAAAGAAAAGCCAATATAAGACTGCTATGTGCCAGCTCTGGGTAATGATACCAAACAGGGACAAATCAAAAAACTTAGGAAACGAAGTTTGAGGCCAGGAGTGGATTATAATGTATTAAAACTCATGATCTCATGATCACGGGTGGATATATGTGGTCTTCTCTGAATACTGTTGTACATCACAGGAAACATTAACAATACCCTTTGAGTGTTGGCATCCAACTACTTCTGCACATCAATAAATAAGATGGACTATAAGCAATATATTAAAAAAAAATATATATATGAAGCAGTGCTGTGCCCCTACTTGTGAAAGGGTACTTAAGGTTGAATTACAAAAAAGGAGTCAGTGCTGTTCTTGTTTTTAAGTGCTAATATAAATGGGCCTCCATCTCTGCACTAATGGTGAACAGAAGGATTTTCAGTCATATGAACCGTTTTCATCGGCCAAATTCTCTACAAAGATCTGATGGTCTAATCTAAGTTAAGGACAAACATATACTTGTCTTACTGGCTAATTCCTACCTGGCAACCCCGGTTACTTCGGTTGCTGGCGACAGGCGCACTGACCTGCAAGTTTTCAGGCAGTTCAGTGACAGGCTGCTGCAGGAACAGTGCCATGAGCAGAAAGTAAAGTGCAGGTACATTAGTGTGCTTGGGGAGAAGAGACTGAAGAACCGGAAAACCAGGGAAGTGACAAGCATCACGGTTAATCTCCCTGACCGTTGACCTGCCTCCAGCACTTCTTCCAACGTTGAAGCCTGCAGGGCAATAATAGAGAATCTTAGAGGTCACAACAAACTTGGGTAACCTTAAAATAGACATAGTTAACATTTCTCTTCGTAACCCAACTTCAGTAACTGAAGTGTTGTAAAAAGAGTCCAACAATCTGCATTGCCACCATGAGAGCTAGATAGAACACAGATACCATACAGATATAAGGTCTCTTAATTACTTACAGGCGTTTTGCGCTTATGACAACCATGTTCCATATGCTCAGTGACACCCTCCTTCTATTCGAGTAATCACCACAAGGAGCCACTCTCTCGCGCATGCTCTCTAAAGGAGTCCAACAAAACTGAATCCACTGAATACCATCTAATATTTTTTATTTTCCCTGAATATTTGTCAAGTGGTTTCCCAATAAACCTTCATAATAACCACAGAAAATAGCTTTACAGGGAGTCAGTCATCAGAACCCTCAGATAGATTAGTAAGGGTCAATTGAATCAACCAGTATTTTCCCCTCGCTGACATGGAGCCTCCGTTGCCGAGATATCACCATGTTTGTCAATATTCAAAAGAGCTCCATAAAGCAATGAGGTAAGCGGCAACACCCTTAATGTGCAAAAGAGCTAATTTACATATTGACAAAAACTGTGATATCTCAGCAACTGAGGCAAATGATTCACAAGGGGAAAACACCGTTTGATTCAGCTGACCCTAACCTATCTATCTATGAGACTGGTTTGGGAATGCTGAGTTCTGGTGACAGACTCCCTTTAATCACAATATTCAAAGTCTATCCTTAGGATTGGTCATCGATATGAAATTGGTGGGAGACTGACTCTTGGCTCCCCCATCGATTAGCTGCTCGGAGGGGTCACAGCATTCAGGCATTGCAGCCTCTTCATTGTCTACACTGATCCATACAGCAGAATGCCATATACTCAGTAGTGGCTGGCTGAGAACTGCAGCTTTACTTCTTTATACCTAAAAATGTAGCACTTCTAAAAATGCATTGAGCTTTAAAGTCATGTCTCTCAAGACAGAGGTTTCATATCCAAGCAGATTATAAAATTTAATACTCTAGACCAGGGGTCGGCAACCCCTGGCACGCGTGCCAAGAGTGGCACACGAGGCTTATTTCCCTGGCATGGCAGCCCGAGTCCTCACCCAGCAGTTTCGATCGGACCAAATAACGGCCGAAACGAAACTGCTATTATTATATGGTGGGGTCTCTTCAGACCCCAGAGTATAATAATAAGCGGAGCCCCCGGGGATGTGACAAACATAAAAAACAATGTCACTCACCATTCCACGCTCCGCAGCCGCTGTGTACTCTTCGGCGCTTCTGCCTGAAGTCAGCTGACAGGGCCTCAGGGGTCGCGTCTGCGTCTGATGTCATTATGGATAATGACGCGACGTGACCCCTGAGACTCAATGATCGGTTGCTGACTACAGGCAGAAGCGCCCGAAGAGAACACAGAGGCTGCGAAGCGTGGAATGGTGAGTACACTGTTTTTTTATGTTTGTCACCTCTCTTTTCGCCCTCCACTTATTATACTCTGTGGTCTGAAGAGACCCCACAGTATAATAATAGCTAGCGAGTGGCACAAATTGGAATATTATAAAAGTTAGAATGTTATACCGTGTGCAGGGGCCACTATGGGACATAATACCGTGTGCAGGCGCCGCTATGGAATATAATACTGTGTGCAGAGGCCATTATGGAACATAATACCGTGTGCAGGGGCCGCTATGGGACGTAATACCGTGTGCAAGGGCCGCTATGGGACATATACCGTGTGCAGAGGCCGTTATGGGACAAATACCGTGTGCAGAGGCCGATATGGGACAAATACCGTGTGCAGAGGCCGCTATGGGACAAATACCGTGTGCAGAGGCCGCTATGGGACAAATACCGTGTGCAGAGGCCGCTATGGGACAAATACCGTGTGCAGAGGCCGCTATGGGACAAATACCGTGTGCAGAGGCCGCTATGGGACAAATACCATGTGCAGAGGCCGCTATGGGACATAATACCGTGTGCAGAGGCCGCTATGGGACAAATACCGTGTGCAGGGGCCGCTATGGGACATAATACCGTGTTCAAGGGCCGCTATGGAATATGTGCAGGAGCACAAAATACTGTGCGCAGGGACTGCTATGGCTGTGGAACAGAATACCATGTGCAGGGACCACTATGGGACATTATTCTGTATAATGGTGTGTTTTCTGTATTAAGGATGTGTTTTTGCACAGAAAACTCAGGCTTTTTTTTTTTTTTTGTGCAAAAATGCACCAGTTTTACATCGAAGTAAAAGTTCCAGTGGCCTAAGAATATAGCTGCATCCAGATACATAGTGTGTTTTCACCATAAGGATGCTGCCATATGGTGCTCCTGGACACTTTCATTTACCACTAATTGCAGGATGTACATGTACTTTCATTGCTTCTAATCAGAAAGTACAGGAGCGTCCCAGGAAATAGCAGTAAATGCATGTGTCCTGAAGCATCTGGTGGCACCACTTCTGTGTTATGGTTTGTAGTATATGACTTTAGTTTAGGGGTCGTCAGACTTACAATTATTGACCGGCACCCTGAGTACCTCATCTTTGATTTTTTAATTAAAATCGGCACGCCGAACAAAAAAGGTTCCTACCCCTGCTCTAGACAGACAAAATATTCACAAGGATGCACAAATATAATCATTTACCTAGTACTGTTCCGATCTTGTTGGTCAAGACCGAGTCTGTTTGATCCAGCCATCCTCCTCCACTCACACCTTCCTTGAACTTGATGAGGATTGGCTGGTTGCTCAAAAGTACCACTAAAATCCTCATGGCTGCAGTGACTGTCGTTGAATGTAGATGCTCCTCCATGAACATGATGACCCAATCAAACCCAAGAGTTTTGACCAATTCTTCACAGGCTCTAGATGAGATTAGAAAATAAGGATGTTAGTAATTCAAGCTGCACAGCTACTCCTAATAAGGGATGAAACATTCTGACCTTCCCATCTGCAGATCTAGTACAGGGGTTGGCAACCCCTGGCACGCGTGCCAAGATTGGCAACCGTGGCATATCTTGCAGGCACGCCAGCCAGCACGGGACCGACAGGTATTAAGAGAAGAGGGAGCCTTACATTAACCCCTGTGTGCTTCACATAAGAGTTACTAATATGTGAGACATATATAGGGAGGCACTAATAAAAGGACCTTAATGATGAAGATACTTAAATTATTACCTCCGTGTCTCTCACATATCAATAATCTTTATGTAAAGCACACAGGGGTGGGAGGGACATGATGGGGTTAACTTCCATTAATATGAGGCACATGGAGTTACTAAATTGTAATGCACATGACCATACTTTTTATCTACAATTGTGGATAAAATTATATTTCAATGGGCCCATGCACACAGCCATTGTTTTTGCGGCAGTGTGTCTGGGCCAAATTGAAGAGCTGTAAATTATGGAGTAGGTCCTATATCTGTCCTATACATACCCTATATCAGTCGGCATTTGCAGCCCTATCAATTCCTTTTTAATGTATAGGTCAGTGAAAACCACATCCGTGCCATTTGTGTGCAGGAGGCCTAAGACTGAGGCCCCACGTTGCAGAAATGCAGCGTTTTTGTTGCAGATTATGCTGTGGTTTTTTTGAGCCAAAGCCAAGAATGGCTACAAAAGGAATTGGAAATATATAGGAAGCTTCTTATACTGCTCCCTTCAGCCTTAGGCTGAGGCCCCACGTTGCGTAAACGCAACTTTTTTGTTGCAGATTTTGCTGTGGTTTTTTTGAGTCATAGCCAGAAGTTAGTAGCATAAGTGCTTTCGCACAAGTACAGTAATATAGACGACAGAAACAGAGCAGGCAGCTTTGCCTAACTCCTTTACAATTGAATAAAGAGTCATGGGCATCCTCCGCCCTCATCATTTACTTGTGGGCACAAACAAGACCAGTTCTCAAGATCGATGGACCCCTGACATCTTTAAATTATTTATGGCATAGCCTATAGATAGAGCCACAAATAAGGAACACCCCCTTCAAGGTCGCCATCATAGAGTAACCCCTAAGAGGGAGTCTGTCAGCTGGAAACGCAATATCAAACCAGCCACAGTGCATTGCATGAGACTGTAATCTGACCACAATCATACTTTTAGATAGTCCAATAGATGCATCATTTCCATGAACAAGTAGTCTTTGTAAATATGCAAATGAGGCTCAAGTGAAAAGGGGCAACGGCTCTGTGTTCAGGTTTGAAAACCTGAGGCTCTGGCACACCTCATTGCATTTGAGCCTCATTGCATATTTATATGTGTTTTCTTATTTAAATATTTTTAAAAACTTTTTTTTTAATTTTTTTTTTTTTTTTTTTAGTGTCCCTAGAGAATTTGAACACTTGATTACTTACTATTTGTACAATATATTAGAATAGCTTAATATTGCATAGTATTGTGCTTGTGATATCTTCCTATTAAGTCCTGTCAGAATACTAGTGTGACAGGATTGAAATCCTTTACAAGGCCCCAGGTTGCCACATAACAGGACTGGCGATCTTGCCCTGGGGTAGGTCAGGGATCAGGCTTCCCTTAAAGGGGTATTCCCATGAACATAATCATATCTATATTTGTAGATAATTAAAAGTTAAACATGTTTGCAAATATAAATAGTTAAAAAGTTTGCAGAGTTTTAAAGATTTTCTCTAACCATCTTAGTGGTGACATTCTGTTGTCTTGATCAGTTGCCAATGGATACGACCATGAATGCAGAAACTTTCTATGGTCTGGGACTTGTCAGGAACCCAACCATGATTTTCTTATTGTAGCTGGGATATCAGGCAGGGACACTACATGTATCAGAAGATATCCTGGCCACAATAAGGAAATCAAGGCTGACTTTCTGACCTTAGAAATCTCCTGCATTCATAGTCTTATCCACTGGCAACCGATCAAAACAACAAAATCTTTAAAACTCTGCAAAACATTAAATTACTTATATTTGCAAAAATATTTAACTTTTAATTATCTACAGATTTAAAAATGGTTATGTTCGTGGGAATACCCCTTTAAGGTCACCTTTGAGCATGGTACCTCAAAGGATAAATGTCGATGACCAAATTTATCTCCAATCACGGACACTGCAGGCAGGTGTCAGCTGTATTACACAGCTGGAACCCACCACAGAAGGAGTTGAATCAGGTTTCCCCACTGTACGTTCATTGCGTATGTAAGGCAGATGCCACCAAGGGTTTGTTTCACAAAGTAAAGTTAAAGGACCTTTTTCACACTCCACAATCAACTGACCACAATTAGGCTGAATATGGGGCGACGGAGATAGCTGAGTGCTGTACTTCGGCTATCTCCGGCACTGACCGGTACCTACCCAGTACTGCCCACATTCAGCCTGGCTGCGGTCAGGTTGACTGTGGAGTGTGAGAAAGGTACTTTCATTTTACCTTGTCAGAAAACCTCTTCAAGGTCAAAAGAACTCACTGATATCAGAGGGACTGACCGACCATCTAATGCAGGGGTCTCAAACTCAACTTACCCGGGGGCCGCTGGAGGTAGAGTCTGGGTGAGGCTGGGCCGCATCAGGTTTTCCACACCGGTAATATGCTCCATATTGGCCCCTGAACACGGTATTATATGCTCTACAGGGGCCCCCACCCAGTAGTATATGCTCTACAGGGGCCCCCACCCAGTATTATATGCTCTACAGGGGCCCCCACCCAGTATTATATGCTCTACAGGGGCCCCCACACAGTAGTATATGCTCTACAGTGGCCCCCACCCTGTATTATATGCTCTACAGTGGCCCCACCCAGAATTATATGCTCTACAGGGGCCCCCACCCAGTATTATATGCTCTACAGGGGCCCCCACACAGTAGTATATGCTCTACAGTGGCCCCGACCCAGTATTATATGCTCTACAGTGGCCCCACCCAGAATTATATGCTCTACAGTGGCCCCACCCAGTATTATATGCTCTACAGGGGCCCCCACCCAGTATTATATGCTCTACAGTGGCCCCCACCCAGTATTATATGCTCTACAGTGGCCCCGACCCAGTATTATATGCTCTACAGTGGCCCCACCCAGTATTATATGCTCTACAGGGGCCCCCACCCAGTATTATATGCTCTACAGTGGCCCCACCCAGTATTATATGCTCTACAGGGGCCCCCACCCAGTATTATATGCTCTACAGTGGCCCCACCCAGTATTATATGCTCTACAGTGGCCCCACCCAGTATTATATGCTCTACAGGGGCCCCCACCCAGTATTATATGCTCTACAGTGGCCCACACACAGTATTATAAGCTCCCAACAGCCCCCTCTGCATCGGTGCTATTATTATACTTTGGAGTCTCCTCAGACCCCAGAGTATAATAATCGGAGGCCCAGGGAAGGTGATTAAAAATAACAAACATTCATACTCACCTTGCCTTACCTTTCCTTGGCATCCTCGCTCCACCCTGCCGTCTTCAGCGTCTTCAGGCCCTCTTCTGACGTCGCTGCCGAGGCCTGTGATTGGGCCTCAGCGGTCACATGGGGCGCACTGACGTCATTACGCGCCCACGCCCAATGTGACTGCTGGGGCCTAATCACAGGCCTCAGTCACATGACGGAGGAGCGCCGGAGAGGACGCTGCGCCCAGGAGAGGTGAGAATATCTATTTATTATTTTCAGTCACCTCCCCTGGGCTGGCATGTATTGGAAAGGGGCCTGCAATATGCCAGAACTCCTTTCCAATAACATTATGTATAGCGGTCGGGGAACCAGGCTTTCCCCGACCGCTATCATAATGGTCCGGGGCCCGGCCATCTCCAGCTGTCCGCGGGCTACGTACCCTGCCGGGTCCGGTCGCACCCCCTGCGACCACAATTGTTACTGGCTTGTGGGGTTCGCGGTAGCGGCTGCCACAGGGCTCCGGGGCCCCTAATGTCCCGGGCCCTGTGGCAGCTGCTACCGCTGCTACCCCGATAGTTACGCCCCTGCTCCGGGGTCTGAAAAGACCCCAGAGTGTAATAATAGTAGTATTTGAGGCCCGCGGCCTCACTTACCGATGCCTGCGGCTGCTCACAGCAGCGTCCACTTCCCTTTCTGCGTCCCATAGCAGAAAGGGAAGTGGAGGCGGCCACGAGCAGACGCGGGGTAGGTAAATAAATAGGCCATTACCTGCCTCCTCTTGTCCGAGACGTCTGTGTCTCAGCGTAGGAGGCGCGATGACGTCATATCGCTGCCTGCGCTGTGATGCAGATGTCTCGTAAGCCAGCCCAGGACAGGCCCCGCTCAGCGTTGTTTTTTTAATGAAGCGGCCTGTCCTGGGCTGGTTTACATTAGATAGTAAAAAATGCCGCCCCCCAGACAGTGCGCCCCTGGTGCCATTCGTATCAAACTCGGGCCGCACTAACAATAAACTTTGATATTGAGGTGGGGGCCGCAAACTATTGTCCCGAGGGCCGCAGTTGGCCCGCGGGCCGCGAGTTTGAGACCCCTGATCTAATGTGTATAACAGCTTCTGAACTCTTCTTTGATGGCAGATGTCAGGGAAAAGAAGGATCAGGCAGGATTTCAACATACCTAATCATTCTGTTCTCAGAGGAGATAAGCCACTGCCAGAGGTGAATCGCAACAGCTTTCTCCACCTTTCCAAATTGAAAATAAATGAATGCCACTGGGTCCCTGCTATGCGAGACAGCATAGACCACAGCAATATAGCACCCCTCAGCTCTTGAGTGGGAAGTACAGTGCCTTGCGAAAGTATTCGGCCCCCTTGAACTTTTCAACCTTTTGCCACATTTCAGGCTTCAAACATAAGGATATAAAATTTTAATTTTTTGGTGAAGAATCAACAACAAGAGGGACACAATTGTGAAGTGGAACAAAATTTATTGGATATTTTAAACTTTTGTAAAAAATAAAAAACTGAAAAGTGGGGTGTGCCAAATTATTCGGCCCCATTAAGTTAATACTTTGTAGCACCACCTTTTGCTGCGATTACAGCTGCAAGTCGCTTGGGGTATGTCTCTATCAGTTTTGCACATCGATAGACTGAAATTCTTGCCCATTCTTCCTTGGAAAACAGCTGGAGCTCAGTGAGGTTGGATGGAGAGCGTTTGTTAACAGCAGTTTTCAGCTCTTTCCACAGATTCTCGATTGGATTCAGGTCTGGACTTTGACTTGGCCATTCTAACACCTGGATACGTTTATTTGTGAACCATTCCATTGTAGATTTTGCTTTATGTTTGGGATCATTGTCTTGTTGGAAGATAAATCTCCGTCCCAGTCTCAGGTCTTTTGCAGACTCCAACAGGTTTTCTTCCAGAATGGTCCTGTATTTGGCTCCATCCATCTTCCCATCAATTTTAACCATCTTCCCTGTCCCTGCTGAAGAAAAGCAGGCCCAAACCATGATGCTGCCACCACCAAGTTTGACAGTGGGGATGGTGTGTTCAGGGTGATGAGCTGTGTTGCTTTTACGCCAAACATATGGTTTTGCATTGTGGCCAAAAAGTTCGATTTTGGTTTCATCTGACCAGAGCACCTTCTTCCACATGTAGGTGAATATCTTTGAGAAATGGCTTTCTTCTTGCCACTCTTCCATAAAGGCCAGATTTGTGCAGTGTACGACTGATTGTTGTCCTATGGAAAGACTCTCCTACCTCAGCTGTAGATCTCTGCAGTTCATCCAGAGTGATCATGGGCCTCTTAGCAGCATCTCTGATCAGTCTTCTCCTTGTTTGAGATGAAAGTTTAGAGGGACGGCCGGGTCTTGGTAGATTTGCAGTGGTCTGATACTCCTTCCATTTCAGTATGATTGCTTGCACAGTGCTCCTTGGGATGTTTAAAGTTTGGGAAATCTTTTTGTATCCAAATCCAGCTTTAAACTTCTCCACAACAGTATCACGGACCTGCCTGGTGTGTTCCTTGGTCTTCATGATGCTCTCTGCGCTTTAAACAGAACCCTGAGACTATCACAGAGCAGGTGCATTTATACGGAGACTTGATTACACACAGGTGGATTATATTTATCATCATCAGTCATTTAGGACAACATTGGATCATTCAGAGATCCTCACTGAACTTCTGGAGTGAGTTTGCTGCACTGAAAGTAAAGGGGCCGAATAATATTGCACGCCCCACTTTTCAGTTTTTTATTTTTTACAAAAGTTTAAAATAACCAATAAATTTCGTTCCACTTCACAATTGTGTACCACTTGTTGTTGATTCTTCACCAAAAAATTAAAATTTTATATCTTTATGTTTGAAGCCTGATATGTGGCAAAAGGTTGAAAAGTTCAAGGGGGCCGAATACTTTCGCAAGGCACTGTATATTTAAACCCCCAACGTCTGCTGTAATGAAACAGTGCATATCGTAAAACGGTTAAATACTATATTTATTATTGCTTATAAAATCCATTGCAGATAAAACCACAACCAGCCAATATTAGATAACCACTAGAAATAAGATGGCTTGCCAAGTGGAAAATAGGTCAAGGACAAGAACTTTACTTTGTACTAACTGTCCTCTAGTGCTACTATATTGTCTCCCATCATAGACTACTTACTGAAGATTCACAGTGGTCTTTTCCTTTGTAGTATACAGAAGTTTAAGCAGCATATCCAATAGTCTATTTCTTAGAAGAATAAGATTGGCAGAAACAAGTCCTCCAAAGTCATCCTCAGTTCCTTATAGGGGGGAACAAGCACAAAATACATTTTTTAAATAACCGTGACAGATAATGGGTCACACCGGAAAAGTCAGCAAGCCACAAAGCATTCTTTGAAATGTCTACTGAACAAACAGTTTATACTGTAAATGTGCTTTGGCCATCACCCAAGTAATTATATAGCAAAGTATCCCACATAGAAAAGAAATTGCAGTAAAACCATGACTACAGTCAGCAGAACCGGACTCCTTACCTGGCTCTAACTTCTCCTCATTATTTACTTCCATTACAACAAACTTCTCGCATACAGCAAAGGTTGGCAGGGTGGATGAGATAAACTGTCCAAACCTTCAAAGAAAAATTATTATTACTACCAAAAGTTAGCCACCCGTGGACTGCATTTTAGGGACAATCGAAAGGAAAAAAACCTCAGTATATAATAAAGTTTCTTTATTCCATTAACAAAGTATTACCTTAGCAGGTCATTGTTGTTTGGAAAACCTTGTAGAAGATAACTCAAGACATTACTGATAGCAGATATAGTGGGTTGTGACAGAGACATGTCTCGCAGGGTCAGTAAGAGCTTGGGTATTAGCTGGAATTCCCTCATAAGTTTTGCATTCTTTGCGGCTTCACTGTAATGAGACAATAAAGTTTTGCATTTTGCTAGGTGTAAACATTCAAGTATAATTCCATGCAATAGACAAGATGAGGTCTCATAGCAGAAATCAAAAATCAATCCGTAGTTTTATTGCCAGTTCATGATACAGTACTACTGTACATCCAAGATTAGAAGACCAACAGTTTGTTTGCCCAAAATTCATTCCAATATCATGGGGAAAATAGGACTAATGACCCTTTGGTTGGTATCTCCAATAAATGTTTACACACGTGGACAAAATTGTTGGTACCCCTCATTTAATGAAAGAAAAACCCACAATGGTCACAGAAATAACTTGAATCTGAGAAAAGTAATAATATATAAAAATTCTATGAAAATGAACAAATGAAAGTCAGACATTGCTTTTCAACCATGCTTCAACAGAATTTTTTTTTACAAAAGAAAACTCATGAAACAGGCCTGGACAGAAACTCTTATTTTTAGGAGGTTTGGTGCATATAACTTTTTGTTTGGTTTCCACTTTTTGTTTGGTTTCAACTAATATACATTTATTTGCATTTTTTTTTTTTTTTTTTTTTATAAAACATTCACTTTAAATCAAAATTGCATGAAGGTGCCTCTTCACATACAGTACCAAGTGGCATTCTGACAATGCTGCAGGTGTCTACTTTAAGAAAATATATAGGTATGGGGAGGGGGGGTTAGCATGATTTTTTAATGTTGCAATTTAGGTTTTAATTTGTCCATCTCAAAACTGTGAAAATTGCTCCGGCTACTGGAGGTGCAAAAGTTCCTGAAGACCCCTGGCAGTGAATTGGGAGCCTTGAGATTTTTTGTGAACATCTGCAGAAGCTTGTTCACTCAATGCCATAGAGATGCAAGTTGGTCCTCAAGAGCAAAGGATGGCCAATAAAGTATTAGTAGCTAAAGATGGACCTAAAAGGCCCTTTTCATGGCCCTGAATTAAATAAAGCAAAATTCTTAAAAAGTAACATGTAAGTCTGTGTGAACTTGCACCAGAAATTAATGAACTTACAAATCTGTTTACCGTTCTACACACTGTAATGATGTAAGTAAGATTATGCTGTAAAAAAAAATGATCAAAAATGCACATACCATAACAATTTATGCACTTGATACAAAAAAATATAAAAAAGTATAAAAAGAGTATGGCAAACAGTGAGGGATTACATAAACATATATGATCTACCAGTTTCAATGGGGAGATGCAGAAGTATGAAAAAGTTTTCTCCAAGCCTATGCAGGACTTTTGGACACTACTGTATTTTTCTGTTAACAGAGCTGGTTGAGGACTTATTCTTTGCAGAACCAGTTGTGCTTTTTATTGGTAGCATACTGGGTACATATGACTTTTTGATCACTTTGTACACACAACGATTCACGTTATTTCTGTGACCATTGTGGGTTTTTCTTTCATTAAACGAGGGGTACCAACAATTTTGTCCACGTGTGTATACCATATTTGTGAGGCAAGCAAAAAACTACATTACAGAAATTTTTTCCATTTTTTTTAAACCATGTTCACTGCAGGTTAAATACATCTACCAAATATGTATTTTTTATTATTTTTCTTTTTTTACATAATTAATTTTACATAGGAAAGGGGCATTTTTGGGGCTTTATTTCTTCTTTTTTTTTTTTTGTCCCACTAGGAGATTTGAACCAGAGATCTTCTGATTTCTGGTTCATTAGTATACACTGCAATACACGTGTACTGTTGTGCATATAGGCTGTCAGCCTATGCAGACGCTATCAGGGCAATCAGAAGCAGTATAGATACAAAAACCCCTTAGGAGAGTAGAGAAGCCAGATCAGAGGCTTCTCTACTCTCAATAGCCTCCGCTGTGTCTGTAATAGTGGCAGGTAGTGAAAGGGGGAGAGAGAAGGGCGGGGACTTCTACAATGTCTTTTCATGTCCCAATGCTGAATTTGAAAAAAATGAGTAGAGTAGTGTAATGATATTAAATAACTTACTGACAGATTGACTGTGAAATGATGAGCTCCATTCTGTTTCTCTGTTGCATAGTGTTTAATGTACGAACAGGAGGTCAAACTATCAATGCAAAGCTATGGGTGTCCGATCTAGGCACTAATAGACTTGCACTGTGAGTTTGACCACCTGTTTACACACAAAACACTCTGTGCATCAGGAGCAAAGAAGAGTGCTCCAAAGGGGAGCACATAACTTCAGAATAAAGCTGTCAGTCATTTATTGGAAAATATTACACTACAAACAGGCTCATTTTCAAATGGGTGGGGGCTTTTTACTGCAGTGATTTTTTTAAGGGCCACATATACTTCTTCTATAGAGTCTACGTCCATAAATGCAAAAGCTAGGCAACAATCATGGACAGAAAAAAACAACTGCATAATACACTGAAAGTCAGAATAGTCATTTATTTTGCAATTCACTGGCAAAGGTTGCAATCTGATTTTCCCATTACATCTGTACCATAGACCTAAAACAAATTTGGTACCTCCAATGTATAGCCCAGGACGTATTCACTCTTACATTGTATACAGTGTATATACAGATAATTAAGGACAATTATCTATTACTTGATACTTGACCTGTTTCTCTCAATCTTAAACATGTATCCTAGTACAAAAATATAAAGAGCTGATTTAACATATACAGCATTTTACTATTTAACAACCTTAAAATTATTTGGTTATTACAAAATTCTCTGTACAGTGTCTAGAAATCACTGAAAAGGTTATCAGTCATTGTAAGGTGAGTGAATAAGTCTCCAGTGAACATTATTGTGTGTTTAATGGAATACTTTGTGTACCTCATGTAACAACCTATGCACATCAGTTGTCAAACTGTAGCATTAAAAAAAAAAAAAAAACGACAGCACAAAAGCTACTCAAAATGCTGTTAGGGGGCGTTCGCACTGCCGTTGGTGACCGTCAGTAGTGTCCGTTGCTATTGTCCGTTACAAGATTTTAGCATCGGACACTAGCTGAACCGTCACAAATCCGTTAAAATTTCTATTGATTTGAATGGGTTTTTATATTGTGTGGGTTAGTGTCCGTTTACACCCAATCTGTCAGAAGTCCGTTTTTTTTCCGCAGACAAAAAATCCTTCATGCAGGACTTTTTTGTCCGTTTGGAAAAACGGACTCTTGACGTCTATGGGTGACGGACTTATAACGGACAGTAACTGATAGCCATCAGTTACTGTCCATTATTTTATGTCCGTTTTTTTTCTGCGCATGCTCAGAAAGCCGAAAAAAAAAAAAAAAAAAAAAAAAACGGACAGTGTTAAAAAACGGACACTAACTAATGCTAATGTGTCCGTTTTTTTTAACTGATCCATTAATTGGATCAGTTAAAAAAACGGACACATTAATATCAGTTAGTGTCCGTTAATGTCTGTTATGATAGGTGTCTGTTTTTTTGTTAACGGACACCTTCATAACGGAATCCAACGGTAGTGTGAACCCTGTCTTACTATGATTATTCTCTCATTTTTATTATCCCATTATCTTTCAATTTTATTACTCCGTGTGTGTCCTGTTACTATGACATCACTGTTTATTAACCATTTAGAACTGTGCAGTGATTTTATGAATTATCCTTTTATTATCATACTATACTCATTATGTCTGGTCTGGGACATCACTATGGTCCTTAGCTATTAGCTGTGTTATCACTATATTGTTTATTCCAGTTCTGTAATATCACTTTGTCATTATTCTTTTATTATGATGCTGTATTTATTATACCTGTCCTAAGCCATAAAATTGGTCCATTGTTTTTTGCTGAGACTTCACCATATTTATTATCCCTTCTGTGACATTGCTGTGTGATTATTCTTGCATTATGATGCTCTTTATTATATCTATATTGTAAAATCCCTGTGGCTACTTTGTATTTTGCTATGACATTACTGTCTATTATAATGGTTCTGTGACATGCCAGGGTGTGTGACTTGCCCAGTGTAGTTGTGAGGCCTTGTTACAGATTCGGCAACATTATAATAACCAAAAGCTTTGGTTCTAAAATATTAGCCTCTGGTCAAATTGGTGTTGATGGCTCATTTCCATGGATACCTTGGTGGAACCCAATATCCTTGATGGTTCCCAATATAAGTTAATGGGATTCATTGGGACTGTGGCTTCCGCTGATGTGAACACAACGTATATGTATTTCAGATTACAATTTGATTGGAGAAACAGTTTGGTATATTTCTGAAAGACCCTTACCTTGATTCAGTGAGAAGCTCAATGAAATGTTCAAACAGTGAGAGATGGAGCTCATATGGTGCATGGAGCCATACCTAAAATATATACAAGGCCATGAAATTAATACTACAATAACTATAGTCTGGTTTTACAAGCACATAATGTAATATTAATACATATAAATGTAATAACAAGCATATTTCTTGCCAATGTATAGTTCCCATGTCACCCCCAATCACCAGTGGTGGCACCATTTTGCATATATTTATTCTGAAATTGCTGCTGTTTTTTCCCCAGTTACAATCCTATGTATTTCCTTACTTGTTGATTTGATTCATTAATCATTGATTGTTTCTCAGGTCTTGGAGTTCCTGTATAAATTCATCAGGACTAGTTAAAATGGATTTGTTAGGTTTGCTCCTCTGTCTTAGGGCAGCAAAGGATAATGGGATATAGACATATAGAAGGATATTTAATCGGGGGGAGTGGCCTGAACCTCGAAGTGAGCAGACGCTTCTTCTCCGTGCTCCTGCCCTGCCTGCTAGCCTGACGGGACCAATCCAGCTTTTCTAGGTGCCCATGGGGAGGAAATTACCTCAGGCGACATCCTCGGGGACCCCTGCTCCTCCTGTAACGGCTGGCCAGCCGACTCTCAGCACTTTCCTCCGTCCTGCGCGGGTATCAACGAGGAGACGGCCATCTTACCAGGCCCCGGCCTCCACCAGAAACACTCTGGAGCGGTGTTCCTCTGTGGTCCCACCCGGCTCCGCCAGCGCTGTTACTGATCCTGCCTCCCAGCGCTCCCTGGTTCTACGATGCTGTGCCTCTGGAGATGCCCCGGCAATGGCTACAGCAACCCTGCAGTCTCTGCGCCACAGGACCTGTTCTCCTCCGCAAGTACTCCCCCTCCTCCACCAACTGGCAGCGTTATTCCTGGGCGGCCATCTTCCCCAGGTTCCCCTCCCAAGATTGGAGGGAGCACCGCACCATCATTCAGGCTGCCGGTACCTCAAGGGTCCCGCTTCCCTGCCTCCTCCCCTCCTGCTGCCACAACCACGGATCTGAAAATGGAGGGGTCCCCTACTCCTGCCAAACCTGGGGCTTCCTCCTCACCAAGCTCTCTGCAGCAGCCCGCCCAGACTTCACCAGCACCTTCCTGGGGGGAAGACTTGGACACTGGGGCAACCCCCCTCTCTGTCCCAGTTTGCACCAGGCTCCCAAGGGTCCTCTGCCTCTACTCCCTCAACAGGGACTCACCAGGACACTGCTCCTCCAGCCTCCCCCAACCCATCTCAGTGGCACCAGCTGCTTGTTAATCTGCCTTCTAGAGATGATTTTAACTCTCTCGATTCTGAAGTCACAGCGGCATGTCGAACAGAAATCCGTGCGGAAATTTCTACACTGAGAAAAGATCTCCAAAACATTGTGTCCAGGGTGGATAACTTGGAAGACGACCATGATCAGACCCGGGTTTATGTCTCTCAGCTTCTGGACTCTGTTTCCTCTCAGTGCCAAGTTATCACAGATATGCAACGCCATATGGAAGATTTGGACAACAGAGGCAAACACAACAACATCAGAGTCAAGGGCCTTCCTGAGGCCACCGAGACAGAGGATCTATATGTTACTTTGGAAGTCATATTCAACTCCATTCTGCAGGAACCTCCATCCCACAAGAGTAAGCTGGATCGGGCACACCGGGCTCTGCGCCCTAAGCGCACTGGTCCTACTCCTCGAGATGTCATCTGCTGCGTACATGACTTTACTGTGAAGGAAGCTATCCTGGCTAAAGCTAGACGTCTCAAAGACTTTGACGGTGCAAAAATTCAGCTGTACCAGGACCTCTCCTGGATTACCCTCCAGAAACGGAGGCACCTTCGGCCCTTGCTGAAGCTTCTACGGGACTGTCAAATACCCTACCGATGAGGCTTCCCTTTTGCCCTCACAGCCCGGTCTAATGGACGCTCCGCTACCCTACAATCCCACGCAGGCCTAGGGCAGTTCTGTGATGTCCTGGACATTCCTCTTCTAGATTTGCCGGGTTGGGAGATGGTGGCCCCTGCACCACCCCCTCCTGTGTGGACCGTGCTGACATCTCGGTGACGACATCAGCCCTCCCCGGGTGCAGCTCCTCGAAGACAACGGGTGGGCCCTCCACCCCCCTGATCTAGTCCGGCTGCTTCTCCCCTCTTTCTACACTCCTCCCCCTTTAATGGTGCCATTTATTGTCTTCTGCCAATACTGGTTGGTCTCACAGCCACTATTCTTCCTGATGCCTACCTAGCGGGTGGGGCAGGTCCTTACTGTCTGCTTCTTTTTTATTACACGTTTGTAGTTTGCCCTTGCCACTTGTTTCACCTCCGGGTGGTCCCTGCTGACTGTCTACTGACGGTGCACTACCGCTCCCCTCACTAGGGGGCTTAGTCCAACTGCGAAGCCCTATAGTTGGTCTCGCCTGGTGTGCAGGTTTCACCTCCTTGGACTCTATTCTCCTGCCCCCGGTCAGGAGATTTTGTCGTGTCCATGATGTTGTTTTGTTCTCTGTTCCCCTGTTTGTCTTTTTCCCTCTTGTCCTTCCCTCCTTTTCTCCCTTTTTTAGGTTTGGAGTCCCGCGACCTTGGCTATCCCCTGGTTGGTTCGTATTTCTGAGCTTCCTCCTCCTGAGTTCCTCTCCTGCTGCTGCTTCTTGGGTGAGACCTACCTATGCTATACCGTATACCCCATTTGCCACTGTCTATCCCATCCTACCCAATTTCTAAGTGTATCACCTTGAATGTGAAGGGCCTGGGCTCTAACCTTAAACGCCGCATGGTGCTTCGTGAACTTCGGTCCCTCCGGGCGGATGTTGCCTTTTTGTGGGAAACCCACTTTGACCACACTGCACTTTTAACTTTGCCCGTCATTACTATCCCACCACTTATTCAGCGTATGATAATCGTAGGAAGGGGGGTGTAGTTATTTTACTGTCCCGTTTCTGCCCCATCGCTATCACGACTTCCCACTTAGATCCCCAGGGCTGCTATATCATCTTAGAGGGTCTTCTTCATGGCCGGCCCATAGTCCTTTGAAACATCTATGCTCCTAATTCCTCTCAGATCCCTTTTCTCAAGCGGATTCTGCGGAGGCTGCGGGACTTCCCTGGCGCGACCCTGCTACTGGGAGAAGAATTCAATATGATCTTCTCCGAGCGGATGGATAGGATGCCCCTTGCTGACACGTCTCTGGGTGTTTCCCAAATGCACCTGGCCCGGGAGTTCCGTCACCTTATCAGGTCTGCAGCCCTGTACGACCTCTGGAGAGTTGACAACCCTTCTGCTCGCTTCTACACTTTCTACTCTCACCCCCATAGCACACACTCTAGAATAGACAATTTTTTTGGCAATACCCTTGCACTTCGTCTCATGACTGGTACAGGCATTTTATGGTCCGATCACGCTCCTGTCCAGGTTTCCCTGTCTTCCATTCCACTCCCTACTAGGCGCTGTCACTGGCGTATTAATGAGTCCCTCCTAAATTCCTGCCCCTCCCATGAAACACTCTGCACACATCTCTTGGATTACTTTACTGCTATCATAGGCTCGTTCCCGTCTACCGCTACCCTCTGGGAGACTGAGGAGAGGGCACTGTATAGCTATGGCTACTTGGCGTAAAAAAAATAGAGCAGCTAGGGAGGTGGCCCTGACAGCTGGAATACGATCTATGACGGAGTGCTTGGCGGCCTGCTCCTCTAGGTCTCTCCCCCGCCAGCTAGTCCTAGCTCGGGCGGACTTGCAAAATGTCACCATTGGGGCTACCCAGCGCCTTTTACTTTATAGTAGACAACGATACTATGAGAGGGGTAACAAACCCCACACCCTTCTTGCTAAATCCCATCGGGAACGTCAGGCATGTCCCCCATGTGGTCCATGACTCTAGGGGAGCTCTCCATCACCACCCTGACACCATAGCATTCCTTTTTCATGAGTACTATACCAAACTGTACAACCTCCCTCCGCCGGTTACTTCAGTTCCTGCATCGGGGCGGCAGGAATTAGAAGCCTATCTAACCGCTTTACACCTCCCCGCACTCCCGCTCTAGGCGCTAGACTCCCTGAATTCCCCCATCACTAGCGAGGAACTTACTGATATAATGAAGGGCCTTCCCAATGGTAAAACCCCGGGTCCAGATGGGTTCCCTTATTCTTATTATAAGGCCTTCCAGGCAGAACTGGTCCCTCATCTGTGTAGCCTCTTTAATTCGTTCCTGGGTGGCACCCCTGTCCCTCAAACGATGTTCCATTCCCACATTACCCTAGTTCCCAAGCCGGATAAAGACCACCAGGACTGCTCTGATTACTGCCCTATTGCCTTCCTGAACACTGACCTTAAGCTATTCAATAAACTCCAAGCTAATAGACTCAGCGGTTGGCTTCCCTCTGTCGTCCACAAGGACCAGGTGGGTTTCGTCCCCTGCCATCAGGGAAGAGACAACACCAGAAGGGCTGTGGACTTGATTGATGTCGCCAACTGTTCAGCCACTCCCACCCTTATTTTAAGCCTTGATGCGGAAAAGTCCTTTGATCACCTTGACTGGTCCTTTATGCTGGCCACTCTTGAGCGATTTGGATTC
Organism: Leptodactylus fallax; assembly: GCA_947044405.1. Classification (NCBI taxonomy): domain Eukaryota; kingdom Metazoa; phylum Chordata; class Amphibia; order Anura; family Leptodactylidae; genus Leptodactylus; species Leptodactylus fallax. The sequence continues at coordinate 2,017,005 of CAMRHE010000141.1, forward strand.
TCAGGAGCTTTTCTAACTGCAATTCGATCCTTGTACTCGGCCCCCTTTGCAGTTGTCAAGCTCCCCAATGCTACCTCTCCCCATTTCCCCATCTGTAATGGTACCCGTCAGTGAGGTCCTCGTTCCCCCCTTCTCTTTGCCCTTTGTATTCAGCCACTAGCGTCCCGGATTAGGTCCAATCCGGACATTACTGGAGTTAAAGTATCCCTATTTGCAGATGATGTCCTTCTGACCCTCACCAACCCCCACACCACCCTCCCTAATCACCCTCTCTACTCTCGGGTACTACGGTAGCTTGTCAGGCTACAAAGTTAATCCTACTAAGATGGAGGCTCTCCCCCTTAACGTCCCAGACACCATTTTGCAGTTGCTCAGGGCTAATTACAACTTCCAATGGAGAGAGCGCTCCCTCCGCTATTTGGATGTCCAGCTCTCTTCGGCCTACTCCTCCCTATACTCGGCTAATTATCCCCGTTTATTCAACGAACTCTGCTCACTTCTGGATAAATGGCGCTCCCTTCACATCTCCCTGATAGGACGGATCACCGCGGTTAAAATGACTCTCCTCCGTATGCTCCTCTACTACTTCGAAACACTTCCAGTGGCGGTTCCGAGGTATGAACTGCGATCCCTTCAAAAAGCAATTTTTCAGTTTATCTGGAATGCTAAGCGCCATCGCATTCCCCGTTCGGTTATGCTGGCTGGCAAGGCTGAGGGGGGGGTTGGCAGTCCCACACATTCTGCATTACTACTGGGCAGCCCACCTCCAGGCTATTTTTTTGGGCGGCCTCCAAGGCCTACACCAAATGGGTTGAAATAGAAAAGCTTTGGTTGGCCCCTGTGCACCCGAATGCTTTATTGTAGTCCCGCTCCTCCCCCTCGCTTGACATCCCCCTCCTGGGGCCTATTAGATTCACACGGGCAATTTGGGTTACTTGCTCCAGGTTATTTGCTTTAGCCTCCCGTTCCTCCTCCATGGTTTCATTTCTCTATAATCCACTCCTCCTGGAAGGACTCTCTTCTGCCATGGTGCGGCCTTGGAGCGAGCTTGGCCTGTTCCATATTGCAGATTTGGTTGACCCTTCAAACCTAGAGCTCAGGCCCTTTGATTACTTTACCTCGGTCTTGCACTTGCCGGCCACTGAATGGTTTCATTACCAACAAATATCACACTTTGCTCAGGCTCAGCTTGGGTCCAAGCGAGTCTTGCTTCCTACAGCTTTTGAGCGACTGTGCCGAGCTGGTACATCTACAAAGGGGCTGATAACCAGTATATATAGGCTCTTGTCCTCCCTTGAGGGACGATCGCCCCCATCCCATAAATATATGGCTAAGTGGGCTGAAGCACTGAATGGACAGATCTCACCCAGAAAGTCTCAGATCATATGTTCCCGTGCTGCCAAATCCTCGTCCTGTATTACGTTTCAGGAAACCCAATACAAAGTCCTTATGCATTGGTATCACACATCTGCTCTGCTCCATACCCTCAATCCCGCTATACCCTCTTCGTGTTGGCGATGTCGAGCCTCATTGGGCACGGTGTGTCATGTCTTCTGGGACTGCCCCATTATCCGTCCTTTTTGGATGGAGGTGAAACTCCTTACTGAGGCCCTCTTTATACAGGGGGTCCTGCTGGACCCTATGACTTACTTGCTCAACTTACCCCCTAAACATCTAAGCAAGGGGACGTCTAAGCTGTTTATCTATTTATGTACTGCAGCAAAGACCCTTATTGCCCATCACTGGAGGAGTGCGCTCCCTCCCACGAGGTCTGAGTTAATTGCCCGCATGAAAGACATTCTTAGCCTAGAATTTTTAACTGCTGCCCTGAACCACACAGTGGAGGCCTTTGATTCTATCTGGTCGCATAGGGACACCATTTGCATTTTACATGGTTTCTGACCCTCTCTAAACCACCCCCTCACCATTCTTCACTCCCCCCCCTCCCCTTCCAGTCTTTCTGTTTTTGTTTGCATTATTAGTTTTTGTACTATTTGACTATAGCATATTTTGTTACCCTTTTAAGCCACATGTTGAGGCTCTTCTTTACTCCTTCTTACTGTTGTATAATATATTGTAAAACACTTTAATAAATATTACAATTTAAAAAAAAAAAAAAAAAGAAGGATATTTATCAAGACTGGCATATGTTTCTGGAATTTGAACTAGTTTTACTTTGATAAGATTACAGGTTAGATTTGATGGACTTATATCCAACTTTATCAACTATTATGTTACAGTGTTACTTTGGCAGGATTTGCTTCCATTTTTGGCAATAAATATATGCACACACTGGTTTTACTACTTTACTCTGATAAGATTTACTCTTATTGTTAGTAACTAAAAGAGAGATTTTATAGCCCATAATATGGCTATGAATTAAGCCCTAGCCCTTCATTGTGTGCAGCCCTGTTCACATTGGGTTCTGCACTTGAAAGTATGTGGCACTGTCACAAAAAAGGCTGTTTATGTTACCCGAAGAGCAAATTAGAAAATAAGCAAGAAGTAAGATTACTTCTTAGCCACTTTTGTCATACATAGTGGTCACTAACCTCAAAGTCACAGAGCAGGTCTTGGAATGCAGTGGAGTTGGGTATAATGGATGTTTCATGACCACTGTCTACTGTCCCAACCAAGGAAAACGTGAGATGTAGAATGTGGCTGTTGAGAAGCCCTCTTTTCTTCTTCAGCAACATTGCAAGCAGCTACAAAAAGACAGAATATTATTAATGCATATGATCTGGGCATATAATTCATGTTTAACACAAATAGGTTACAAAACATACTTGCACCGCTAACAGATTGTGCTACTGCACCCAGATTAAAAGCAGTATGTAAAGAAAATAAAAAGACATGAATAAGATAGTGGTGAGGTATGCAGTGTTCTCTTTTGCAAACGCTGTTTTCGTTTTTACCCTATAGCCTTGAGACCCCCAACACAACAAGTGTAAAAAGGGTCATATCTGCTGTGCATCCAGCACAATAACTATGCTCCAGATTGACAGTCCTTACCACTATACCAGCACAATCCAACAACTATTCCTATGTGATATACAGTACTATGTGAACCCAATTAACCTAAAAAATTACAACAACCTTGAAATGACCATGTCTTTTCAGTGACACACTGCTTTCTGTTCTGGTAGAAGCAATTTTCTTTCCTATGAGTTTAGACAGAATTCACAAAACTTGTCAACAGTATGATGAATGTGAGTAGCCCTGAGCAAAATATTTGGTGGGAGATGCAAATCTTGCATTTTGTAATGAATACTTAACCTACAAAGTATACATGTATTTATTTCAGCCTCAGCTCTATTATATCTGGTCATCAGTTCCTGCAATAAATATAGAGACGTCCCTGTTCTTACCACTCAATGTCAAATGAGTCCCGAAGCCTTGCCAAAACTAATACAATGCTATTGATTAAAAGATCCTAGACTAACAAATTATTTCTACAAGTCTGCAGTAGTCAGATTATAATATCCAGTTTTGCTACATGGCCCTTTAGATGTTTATTAAGAACCGATTTTAAGCTTACTTCATGTTGTTATAGATTGACTGGATTTCTTCTTTCAGAAAGATAGCAAGATTTTCTTTCATGAATGTATGCACACTATGCTTACTAAATATACCCTGGAATTTAAACTTGATTCATTCAGAACAGATACATAAGAAATGCTGTTGTTCCTTATACAAAGGCTTGCAAAAGTATTCATACCCCTTGAACTTTTTCACATTTTGTCACCTTACAACCACAAACTTAAATGTATTTGATTGAGATTTTAAGTGATAGACCAACACAAAGTAGCAGATAATTGTGAAGTGGAATGAAAATGATACATGGTTTTCAAAATTTTAATCAAATAAAAATCTGAAAAGTGTGATGTGCAAAAGTATTCAGCCCCCTTTACTCTGACACCCCTAAATAAAATCCAGTCCACATAATTGCCTTCAGAAGTCACTTAATTAGTTAATAGAGTCCAGCTGTGTGTAATTTAGTCTCAGTATAAATACACCTGTTCTGTGAAGGCCTCAGTGGTTTGTTAGAGAACACTAGTGAACAAACAGCATCATGAAGACCAAGGAACTCACCAGTCAGGTCAGAGATAAAGTTGTGGAGAAATTTAAAGCAGGGTTAGGTTATAAAAACATATCCCAAGCTTTGAGCATCCCAAGGAGCACTGTTCAATCCACCATCCAAAAATGGAAAAAGTATTCTACAATTGCAAACCTACCAAGACATGGCCATTCACCTAAACTGACAGATCGAGCAAGGAGAGCACTGGTCAGAGAAGCAGCCAAGAGGACCATGGTCACTCTGGAAGAGCTGCAAAAATCCTCAGCTCAGGTGGCAGAATCTGTCCACAGGACAACTATAAGTCGTGCACTTCACATATCTGGCTTTTATGGAAGAGTGGCAAGAAGAAAACCATTGTTGAAAGAAAGACATAAGAAGTGCCAGCTGCAGTTGGAAGAAGGTGCTCTGGTCAGATGAGACTAAAGTTGAACTTTTTAGCCTAAATGCAAAGCGCTATGTGTGGTGGAAAAGTAACACTGCTCATCACCCTGAACACACCATCCCCACTGTAAACATGGTGGTGGCAGCATCATGCTGTGGAGAGGCTTTTCTTCAGCAGGGATATGGAAGCTGGTCAGAATTGATGAGAAGATGGATGGAGCTAAATACAGGGCAATCCTGGAAGAAAACCTGTTGGAGGTTGCAAAACACTTGAAACTGGGAAGGAAATTCACCTTCCAGCAAGACATTGACTCTAAACATACAGCCAGAGCTACAGTAAAATGGCATAGATCAAAGAATATTCATGTGTTAGAATGGTCCAGTCAAAGTGGCAGGACATGAAAATTGCTTTTCAGAGACGCTCTCCATCCAATCTGGCTGAACCTGAGCTATTTTGCAAAGAATGGGCAAAAATTTCAGTCTGTAGATGCGCAAAGCTGGTAGACACATGCCCCAAAAGTTGTAATTGCAGTGAAAGATGGCTCTACAGAGTATTGATATAGGGGGGCTGAATACTTTTGCATGTCACACTTTTCAGATTTTTATTTGATTAACATTTTGAAAACCATGTATCATTTTCGTTCCACTTCACAATTATCTGCTACTTTGTGTTGGTCTATTACTTAAAATCTCAATAAATTACATTTAAATTTGTGGTTGTAAGGTGACAAAATGTGAAAAAGTTTAAGGGGTATGAATACTTTTGCAAGGCACTGTCTCTCCTTCAAGTCCATTACATCCCCATTACCCCACATTCAGCACTGGTGTCTCCCACTACCTCAAACTACAAATGGTATATACACACGTGGACAAAATTGTTGGTACCCCTCGTTTAATGAAAGAAAAACCCACAATGGTCACAGAAATACCTTGAATCTGACAAAATTGGAAATTGCCAAACTACATGTTGACAAGCCACAAAGCTTCTGGGAGAATGTCCTATGGACAGATGAGACAAAAATCGAAATTTTTGGCAATGCACATCAGCTCTATGTTCACAGACGGAAAAATGAAGCATTTCTTGAAAAGAATACTGTCCCTACTGTGAAACATGGAGGAGGCTCTGTTATGTTCTGGGGCTGCTTTACTGCATCTGGCACATGGTGTCTTGAATCTGTGCAGGGTACAATGAAATCTCAAAATTATCAAGGGATTCTAGAGAGAAATGGGCTGCCCTGTGTCAGAAAGCTTGGTTTCAGACGCAGGTCATGGGTCTTGCTACAGGACAATGACCCAAAACACACAGCTAAAAACACCCAAGAATGGCTAAGAGGAAAACATTGGACTATTCTGAAGTGGCCTTCTATGAGCCCTGACCTAAATCCTATTGAGAATCTTTGGAAGGAGCTGAAACGTGCCGTCTGAAAAAGGCACCCTTCAAACCCGAGACAACTTGAGTAGCTTGCTCATGAGGAGTGGGCCAAAATACCTGTTGAGAGGTGCAGACGTCTCATTGATAGTTACAGGCATTGTTTGATTGCAGTGATTGCCTCAAAAGGTTGTGCAACAAAATATTAAGTTAACGGTACCATCATTTCTGTCCAGGCCTGTTTCGTGAGTTTTCTTTTTTTTAAAAATTCAGTTGAAGCATGGTTGAAAAGCAATGTCTGACTTTCATTTGTTCATTTTCATATAATTTTTATATATTACTTCTTTCAGATTCAAGTTATTTCTGTGACCATTGTGGGTTTTTCTTTCATTAAACGAGGGGTACCAACAATTTTGTCCACGTGTGTATATCTATCTAAATGTTCAAAAAATATAATAAAATGATTATATTACTTCTGTAGCCCAATAATGGTAAAATACAAGCAACATGCAATACTCCCAGCCTGCATGGTCTAAAAACTTCACCAGCTATCAGTTAACTCAGGCTACATGCACACGACTGTAGTGGTTTTTACTGTCTGCAAATACTAATCCGCAAAAAACATGTCAGCATGTCATCCGCAAACACGGGTCTACGAAAAGACATGTATGATCCCCTACACACGTTCGTGCTGCAAATGCGGCCAAGAATAGAACATGCTTCACAACTTGCGGTCCTTGTATATGGCAGGGACACACTGACGCAAAAAATGCATCCATGTGTATGGGCCCATAAAAATGAATAGGTCCGTATTTTTATCTGCAATTGTAGATCAAAACTACAGTTGTGCATGAGGCCTCAGGCAATCTCAGTACAGTGGACCACACTGTATCCATGTAATACTCCCCTCTATAGCTGTGTAATTCTGTGCAGCAAAGACAAACTGTCCATGATACAGATGCGTTACTTATTTCTCTTTCCTGTATAGCGCCAACATATTCCAAAGCACTTTACAGACATTTTTAGTCACTGCCCCATATAGGGTTTGCAATCTAAATTCCCTATCAGTATGTCTGGGAGGAAACCCATGCAAATACAGAGATAACATAAAAACTCCTTGCACATGTTGTCCTTGGTTGGCTTGAAACCTAGAACTCCAGATCTGCAAGGCAACAGTGCAGTGCTAACAAGAGAGACTCTAAGCTGGGACATGTCAAGATGGTGCCTAGTCAGGGCATAAACTGGGAGTTCAATGGGCTTTCCAGGATTAGACAGATTATTCCAGAAACACTGCCACACCAGTCAACTGGTTGTGCCTGGCATTGCAGTTTGTCTTATTCATTTCAATGGAGCCTGAGATGTAATACCAGGCACAACCTGTGGACAGGTTTAGGACTGTTTTTGGAAGAAAACTACTATGGTTTTTCTTATTTCTGAACTCCTGCTTTAGGCTAAGGCCCCACGTAGCGTCCCGCAGGAAAAAAAATCGCTGCGGGAAAAACCATGGCGGCAACGCATCATGGTTTTTCCCACAGCACTTTTCAGAGAAAGTTCGCAGAGGTTTCCTCTGCGGACTTTCTGCTTCAATTATACCTATAGGGAAACTCCGGCATTTCCGGAGGTATAATTGACATGCTGCGAATTCCAAAACCGCGACGGAAGGATTAGGCATGCTAAATTTTATTATGCTCAATCATTTGGTCCTCAAGCTGCTGCCAGAAGTGTATGGCAGAATCCTAAGTTGAATAAAGTGTTAACTGTCAGCCAAACTAATTGCTTGTCCACCTCCTGCTGAAGGTGTTTGCACACCGTAAGTGGAGTTTATGCTATTTATTATGTAGCGCTACATACACATGACAACATATGAAAACGCCACAATATACTCAGTGTCATCAGTCTGACGATTTTGTCCTATCCAACATACCTGGTAACCTTTAATCCTTTCCATTTCTTTGCTGGCCAGCGGATTGCTTTTTACTACACATACAAGTGCCTTGACCGCAGCATACAGACCTTCAACATCAGATGCCATTGCTACTAGACCAAGAATGGCAGCAGCACCTCCAATATACTGCAAGGTTGTGGCCACAGGTTTGGGGACAAATGTTCTCACTCCTAAAAACACAAAGGCCATAATGTCATTATAAACTTTACTGAAATAAGAAACAGCTTCATAGTTTATTTTAGTTAATTTTCCAAAAGAAAAATGCAATGCACTGGCAGTAAAGCATCTCATTGACAGATCCTGTGCTGAGACAAATCACATCTGTAGAAAGCAAATATGCATGATGACAATGTCATGACTGAAGACACCTGACAAGCAAATAACGGTGAGCTTTGTAACTGAGGGTCCTAAGCTCAAACAACAAAAGTGGAGCAGGAGACTGGGAGATGGTCCATAGTATGCATATATATTATTGAGCTGTCGTCTCCTGTGTGTGAGTGTGCGACTCTTTGTTACTGAACAAAGATACTGAAAACCTACTTTACTTAAAAATAGCGCCTTAAATGAAAGCGTTTACAAGAGACCATCTAATGCTTCCAATTGCATTTAAGCAAGCTGATCAAACAGAAAACCATAAAATTGGAAGTGGAAAAATGGTCCAGTAAAAACAAGGTTGAGAAATGATCAAAAAGTGTGTTTTGTCAATAATCACAGTGATACAGGAACCGTCATTCTGACCTTTTCATAGACAAATAAATAAAACAAATAGTTACCTAGGTAGCCAATGAGTGCTGCTCCTATAGTCCGAGCAGGGCCGTTCAAATGTCCAGCTGAGTTATGCAGAAGCTTCACCGGGGTGGCATTCTCATGAGATGATATGGCCAGCTAAAGAAACAAACAAAATTTGTGTGACACACTATTAGGTGTTACCGGTAATTCACAAAGCGGTCTTAATTCCACTATTCAATAACGGCCCCAGTTAGGAAGCACAAGGCAGATGTGTCTTTTTTCTTGATTTATAGTAACATATCATATACAGCACTTATTTATATGCAATTATGTACCTATTCTTTATGGGTTTTTTTATCTGTCTTTTTTTTTTGTTTTTATTTCATTGAAAAATATAGCAAAAACTGAAGCCATTTTAGTTTTAGGGTTTTAGTTCCTTAAACTTACATATATAGTTAGTTAGGCATAGGAAGAACTATCCTAACAACATGAATCAGACTACTTTCCATGATGAATCTCACCTGCTTAGCAATCGCTTTGCTGTCCAGTTTATTGTAAACTTTTCTTATTCTTGCCACAGTTAGAGAAGACACTGAAAGTGCATATAACCCAAAGGACACCTTCTCTTCAGGCACCAAAGATACTAGCAATGGGGTACCTGATTCAGACTTGGAATCCTTGCCTGTAATATTACATAAACAATGCCCATATAGTTAAAAAGGGATGCTCCCAAAGGAGACAGCATTCAATGCTGATGCAAAACAAACATGAAAAACTCACATGGGGAACAAACTGCTTGAAAGCTTCCAACATAATTTGGTCCCAGTTCATAAATTACACCCACACTTGCAGCAGTCAAGACTTCCTCCAGAAAGTGAGTTGGTCCCAGGCGCCAAACAAGGGAAGAGAGTTGCCGTTGAGCTGGAGGAGTGCCTATGTATGTATAGACCGTGCTAACCACAGGTGGATTAGCTGAACCAGATCCACCAGGAGTACTGTGTACATAATGGAGCTGCACAGATTACAAGAAATATAATAAAAGAATAGTTACATGTTCTACAAAAATACTGTACAGTGAAACCTCTCCAAAACACCACCACCCTACCTAGACTACATTTTGCTATGGATTTCACTTCTACCATATTAAATGCATACTGGCCATCTTTGTGAGGAACCTCCTAGAAGATCATTTTTCAATACAATTTTGAGTGGTCATCTCAAAGAGGCTTCACTGTATTTGCAAAGTGACTCAATATTTTTAGGTTTTTAACCATGAAATATGGTTAAGAGTAGACAAATACTTTATGAAGATTATACTTCTCCAAGCCTGAAGTATTATAATTATTAACAAATACAAATATGTAAGAAAGCAAACCTACCTTTACAGTACTGACCACTTGTCCATCAAGGTAGAGAGTGGCGGTGCTATTTTTCAACATGCCTTTACTCATCACCAGAACCAGATGATGCCACTGGCCTTCCATTATCAGCTCACTGCATCGAAATCGGGCACAGCAAGGCAGGATTTCATAGAAGGACGACTCTTCACTAAAGTCATCCACTTAAGAATAAATAATAAATACACTTTTATTTGTATAGTACTTTACCAATCATAAGACAAAATATGTAGATAGTTATTAAAAATAAACCAGTTAGGAAAAAAAAAACATAAAAGCGCTATGCGGTTGTGAAGGTAGATATTAATTGTACACAATGGTGTAAAGGTTCTTTACAGTATCAGTGAAACTAGGCCCAAGATTGTATCACCGCACCACCTTTTCTAAAGTACCATCAATAACCATACGCCATGAATACAACTACCCCGGCTTGTGCTGAACCAGGAATTCATACCACTTTGGTAGATGTCAGATAACTACCCCTCTGAAGGAAATGTAATCCTAAAAAAAAATCCATCATAAAAGAAGCTATAGTGCTGTGTGGATCCATCTTGTGAATGGAAGCCATAATACACATGAGAACATAGCCTTATTTGGCTGCTTTACTATATCTCACTTCTATGATATACAATGAGTTCAAGCTGATATTTACCATAGTTCTGAAGTAATTCTTCCTTTGTTGACACGATCAAGGACTTGTCCTTTGCAGAAAGTACAATGGCTAGACAGACATAGTGCTGCTCTGAGGAATTTGCCCGTCGGACAATGGTAAGTAGTCGCACTGGGTGATTATTTGGCAGAGTACTGAAATGCTCAATGCAGAACCATGTGGAATATGTTAATCCAGATGGTGGTGGGAAAAGATGTTCCCCTAAATTTATAAAAAAAAAAATAAATAAATAAAAATTTATCTATCTATCTATCTATCTATCTATCTATCTATCTATCTATATATATATATCTATATATATCTATATATATATATATATATATATCTATATAGCTTTACAGAATATAATCGAAGTTAGTAACAGCACATAGTAAATCTTTATAGTAACAATTTTCATCACATTTTTGCCATTTTTTCTTACTTTAAGTTTCTTCTTCAGGACAGTAATATTGTGTAATAAGCAGACATTAAGCGAATATTTCCTTTATACATGGAAATATGACTTTGGTGTCAGTTTTCAATATCATGACTTGCGCAAGAAATTCATTACCTGTTCCTATGCCACTCAGCACTGTGCCATCCATAAGCCCTGTGTTAACTGCATTGCTGTTTGGCGCATTATGAGGAGCCAAACTTGGCAAAAAAAAGGCACCTATTAAAGAGAGAATACACAGAGATTCAAGCATTTCTAAGATTTCTGAAAAACAGGTATCTCTGTAAGGACGCAAAATTAACTATAAATTATGTCAGTACATGATAGATGTCTGTCTATAAAAACTGTAGTTATCAATGCAGCATTTAACAATTTTTTATGTACTTCTGCATTACATACATAACAATACTTATTCAGGCAGACAGAGCTATGTGGAGTAAGACCCTATCCCGAACTCTATATAACGGAGATATACATGTCATTCAATATAGGTGAAAAGCTAAAAGACAGCACCCGCACAGAATTGTGGTTGTCAGTTTTGTGAGACAAGACTTTCAGAAAATAAGAGAAAAGACTGTTGTGGAGACTCTATAGACTGTGGTGGAGATATTTCCAATTCGGTTTTAAAGGGAATTTTCACCACTAAATCCACAACACTGCCTATTACCCATTTACCTAGAAGTCTCTATGCAAATTAGCTGAGAAGAGTTACACAAGCCTGTTTTCTAAGGAGAAGAGTCACTTTGAGAGGTTGGAGGAGGGATAACATCAAATGTTCATGGTTCTGGTATCATTTTAGAGTGGAGAATCTCTACTTTAAACTTCATCAGGCTTATAGCTCTAAGTGCTACAGAAGAGGAAATATCAGAATTTAACCCTTTAGCTGCAAGGGGTTTTCGGATATTTTGCACCTCTGATAGCCAGGGCAATTTTCACAGTTTTGAGATGGACAAATAAAACCTAAATTGCAACATTAAAAAAATGATACTAACCCCTCATACCCATATTTTTTTCAGAAAGCAGACACCTGCAACATTGTCCAAATGCCACTTGATACTGTACAGGCACCTGTACATACTTGAACAGGCACCTTCATGCAATTTTGATTTAAACTGTATGTTTTATTAAAAAAATGCAAATGTATATATGTTGCTAAAAACAGAAACCAAACAAAAAGTTATATACACACCAAACCTCCTAAAAATAAGAGTTCAATATATGTAAAGTTCATTCATATCACTAAGGCCTACACCTGCATGCACATAGCTTCATAAAATCACCAGAACTGGAAGGAACAAAAATCTGCTTTGAAGCTGGAAATGTTAAAAAAGTACCATCCTATAAAATATAGGGATTACACACCATAAAAAGCAAGTGCAACCCTAAACCCTGTATATTTTTTGAACGTAGACAAACTGAATATTATATGTGTCTCAGTGGGTTATCAATAGCCACATTCACCTTCATGTAATTTTGGGACACAAAGACACAAATAATTTTTTGAAAAAATGCACTAAAACACATATTCAATCTTATACACTACTGTTCAAAAGTTTAGGGTCACTTAGAAATTTCCTTATTTTTGAAAGAAAAGCAGTTTTTTTCAATGAAGATAACATTAAATGAATCAGAAATACACTCATTGTTAATGTGGTAAATGACTATTCTAGCTGCAAACATCTGGTTTTTAATGCAATATCTACATAGGTGTATAGAGGCCCATTTCCAGCAACCATCACTCCAGTGTTCTAATGGTACATTGTGTTTGCTATCTGTGTAAGAAGGCTAATGGATGTTTAGAAAACCCTTGTGCAAGTATGTTAGCACAGCTGAAAACAGTTTTGCTGGTTAGAGAAGCTATAAAACTGACCTTCCTTTGAGCTAGTTGAGAATCTGGAGCATTACATTTGTTGGTTCGTTTAAACCAGTGATTCCCAAAGTGGTCCAGGTGGACCCCCAGGGGTCCACGGGAGACTCGACGGGGGTCTACGTTAGATCTAATCTTCACATTTTTTGACGAGTTTTGGGAATATGGTAGAAATGTAGCAGCAGGGGGTCCACCGAAACCAGTAAAATTTTTAAAGTGGTCTACGAGAAAAAAAAGTTTGGGAACCTCTGGTTTAAACTCAAAATGGCAAGAAAAAGAGAACTTTCATGTGAAACTCGACAGTCTATTCTTGTTCTTAGAAATGAAGGCTATTCCATGCGAGAAATTGCCAAGAAACTGAAGATTTCCTATAACGGTGTGTACTACTCCCTTCAGAGGACAGCACAAACAGGCTCTAACCAGAGTAGAAAGAGAAGTGGGAGGCCCCGCTGAACAACTGAGCAACAAGACAAGTACATTAGAGTCTCTAGTTTGAGAAATCGACGACTCACAGGTCCTCAACTGGCAGCTTCATTAAATAGTACCCACAAAACGCCAATGTCAACGTCTACAGTGAAGACGCGACTCAGGGATGCTGGCCTTCAGGGCAGAGTGGCCAAGATAAAGCCATATCTGAGACTGGCAAATAAAAGGAAAAGATTAATATGGGCAAAAGAACACAGATATTGGACAGAGGAAGATTGGAAAAAAGTGTTATGGACAGACGAATCGAAGTTTGAGGTGTTTGGATCACACAGAAGAACATGTGTGAGACGCAGAACAACTAAAAAGATGCTGGAAGAGTGCCTGACGCCATCTGTCAAGCATGGTGGAGGTAATGTGATGGTCTGGGGTTGCTTTGGTGCTGGTAAAGTGGGAGATTTGTACAAGGTAAAAGGGATTTTGAATAAGGAAGGCTATCACTCCATTTTGCAACGCCATGCCATACCCTGTGGACAGCGCTTGATTGGAGCCAATGTCATCCTACAACAGGACAATGACCCAAAGCAAACCTCCAAATTATGCAAGAACTATTTAGGGAAGAAGCAGGCAGCTGGTATTCTATCTGTAATGGAGTGGCCAGCGCAGTCACCAGATCTCAACCCCATTTAGCTGTTGCGGGAGCAGCTTGACCGTACGCAAAAAGTGTCCATGAAGCCAATCCAACTTGTGGGAGGGGCTTCTGGAAGCATGGGGTGAAATTTCTCCAGATTACCTCAGCAAATTAACAGCTAGAAAGCCAAAGGTCTGCAATGCTGTAATTGCTGCAAATGGAGCATTCTTTGACAAAAGCAAATTTTGAAGAAGAAAATTATTATTTCAAATAAAAATCATTATTTCTAACCTTGTCAATGTCTTGACTATATTTTCTATTCATTTTGCAACTCATTTGATAAATAAAAGTGTGAGTTTTCATGGAAAACACAAAATTGTCTGGGTGACCCCAAACTTTTGAACGGTAGTGTATATATTTCTTGAAAGTAGACAACCTGAAGATTACATGTGTCTCAATAGGTTATCAACAGCCACGTCCACCTTCATGTAACTTTGTGACAAACAAATAATTTTTTGAAAAAAATGCACTAAAATATATATTTGTAACTAAAACTCATATTCAATTGTACATTCACACACAAAACACATATTTATATATACCGCAAACATCAATTAAAACAAGAGCTCGTGCTCTCAAAAACACTGATACAGAAGACAAGCAATATTTTGCTGTCATTTACTAATATGTTAAAAATCTATGCTGCATATTGCACAGCATACCGTACATAAAAACAAAACCTAATATTTTTTATATACAACCACCTTCATGTAACTTCGCATCAAACAGAGATTACAAGCAAAAATTGCCCAAAAATTAAAATTTGCCCCAAAAGTGCATGCTCAAGCAACCCCATTCTGCAAACAAAATGCACTTTCCAAAAAACTGCAAGATGTGAGGAATTCATACATACCACACACACATATATATCTATACATATATATATATAACCCTTATATAAATTGTAACTTTGTAACTCTAAAGAATAATGTGATAACCAGAACCCAATTCCTATCTGTGCCTTTAACTGCCTGTAACTCTATTTCTGTAGCATGGTTCTAGGTGCTACAGAGTCCAACAGATCAGCTTCTGATGTGATCAAGCCCACCAACCTCTAACCATGACACATCTCCTCAGAGAATAGGTCAATGACTCTTCTCAACTAATTTGCATACAAACTTCTGCAGTGATTTTCACAGGTAAATAGTGATTTTTAAAGGGGTTGTCCAAGACTCTCTCTTAAGGTCTAATGTAGAGCAAATGGAGGCACAAAAAAAAAAAAAAAATGTACTCACCTATCCCTGGTCCTCCTTTTCCAGTAATATCCCAATTGTGACAGGTGACTGCTGTCAGCAGTAATCTCTCCACAAATAGCACGGTCACTGTCACAGACCAAGTCAATTACATGCTATTTGTGAAGAAAATGCAGTCTTTCATTTCCAGGGCAGGCTTCTATTTACAGGAACCCTGGCTGATGTCGGCAGTGATGTCCAGTCAATGGTGAAGAGGTTACT
This sequence comes from Leptodactylus fallax, assembly GCA_947044405.1. NCBI lineage: Eukaryota > Metazoa > Chordata > Amphibia > Anura > Leptodactylidae > Leptodactylus > Leptodactylus fallax. The sequence continues at coordinate 2,032,442 of CAMRHE010000141.1, forward strand.
GCCGACGTCAGCTGGGGGGCATATAAACAGAAGATATGCAGTTTGCAACATGCTCCTAGTTACAGATTTTACTCATGTAGGAATGACACTTCCAGAAATACCATATTTTTCAGACTATAAGACACACTTTTTTTTCCCCCCAAATTTGGGAGGAAAATGGGGGGTGCGTCTTATAGTCCGAATGCATCACCCCACTCCTGCCGCCGACGGCTTCCTGGAGTAGCAGGAGTAGTGGGGCGATGCTTCGGGCCCTGCTGGCAGGAGAGGGTGTTCCCGGCGGCGTGAACCCATCCCGCCATCTACCGTGCTATTATGGCGGATGCTGGGTCTGTAAAAATAATGGTGTCTGCTAGCTACTAGTCTCTGCTGTAATGTACAGCGGAGACCGGGAGCTAATGCCCGCGATCAGAGTCCACTCTGATCACGGGCATTACTACCTGTAACCCCCCCCACCCAAACTGTCCCAGGGCCCGGTGGGTACCTTCTTGTTGCAGGTCGGCTCCTGCGCAGCGAGATCACGGGAGTCGACCTGTTCCTGTGACAGCTGGGACCTACTGAAGGCTCCAAGGCCTGTCATAGGAATATTACGAATGCAGCTGGTCTATATATTGCAGGCTAAGGGACTTGCAATCAATAAAAAAAAAAAAAAAAAGAAAAGTTCTAAGTCATCCCCTTTCCCTTAAATACATATAAAAGTAGAAAATTACTGTGAAACACAAACATTAGGTATCCCTGTGTCCAAAAATGCCCGGTCTACAAACTAATAAAAATATTTTTCCGTAGGGTGAACCTCATAGTGGGAAAAAGTATCAAAAAAGTGCCGAACTGTCGCTTATTTCACGGTTTCACCTCTGATTCGAATAAAAAGTGATCAAAGCAATAGACATTCCCCAAAATGGTATAACTAAAAAGTACATCTGGCCCTGCAAAAAAAGACGCCCTATGTTTCCCCGTAGAGCTGCAGGGCCACCTGTCAATGTGACCTTGCAGCTATCGCAAAACTACAGTACAACTACAATATTTTACCACATTTTTTGCTTAAAAATTTTTTTCACTATTTTCCTCCTCTAAAACCTAGGTGTGTCTTATGGTCCGGTGCGTCTTATAGTCCGAAAAATACAGTATATGGTGGATGTCTGTTTGTGATGCTGCTATTCTTACTAGATCTCATATGTCTACACATTCCTGTACTGATTTACCCTCGTAAATCTCTCCTCTTTCATGCTATTAATCTTCAGTTTTCTTCCACTACTGATGCTGAGAAGTGTACGATTCCTTCTTCCTCTACCGAATCTTCCATGGGTTTATCCTTATCTCTGTAAACGGATCACTCCTTCCACATACTAAAGCCTATTGTGGGTGCAGTTTCCTACCTATCTACACAATGATACTGTTCAGGCTATGTGATCTGAACTCTGAAGACTTGGATGTGTTTCACCCTCTCCATACTCCATGTTATGAACAACCTATTTCCCTCCATCCTGCTGCTATCGCTAACACTGAGAGAAGGAAGGTGGAGCTAGGAAAATCAGAAGCAGTGTACTGTCCAATCTATGCCAGAAGCAGCAGGGCAGCCAGCTAGGTGAAGAAATTACTGAGGCTCTGTAGCAGCAAAATAGTAGGATATGTATAATGAAGACTACAGTATTTAGAATTTTACTTCATTTTGCATTTGGGAAGCAAATGAACAAAAAAACATTCTTAAAAGCTACTGCAGTGATTCAATTATTAAACATATGTAAAGATATTAAAAAAAAACAAAAAAACAACTTTACCCAAAGCCTTCCAGAGAAGTGTCAAATTCCACAAAGGCAGGAGTGACTGATGATCCATGAAGTCTAATGTCATGTGGTGTTGTCATAGAAACCAGGCACTTTACTCTGGTCAGGGGCACGGTGCATCCTTCTGCTGATTTTACCAAGCTGCGACTTATCCGGTAATGCTTGTCTTCTCCTACGCAGAACACACTGTCAGAGCCCAGGCCCTCTGTGGACATGATCATGCTACCTGTGTGCAGTACGGAAACAGATCTGTCAGAACTAAAATGGAAAAAAACATACCAGTTTACCATCTCTGCTATGTTTCTATTCATAGCACTGGCACTCATTGTTACTTACTCAGCCAGGTGACATATGAATGTTTTTCCTCCATGGCTAACTGGTGCAGAATTATTGCTGAATGATTTTGCAAGGTACATAAGATTGGAAACACTGAGGTTTCATAAGGAGCATGTGATAATATTTTTATATAAACCATTAACAAAATATATTAATATGAAAATGTATATGATTTAATTCATGACTCAAAGGCTGAACCCATATGCACAAGCCCTGCAAGGTTTTGCCCATTATATTGTAGTGCCATTTTTAAGATTTTACTTTGGCAGTAAAAAACACTGATAAGGCTAGGTTCATATCTGCACCAGTTTCTATGTCATTCTGGTCCACCATGGGCTGTTTTAGCAGTTACACGTGGACTTCGGCAGAATCCACTGACTATAATGGGGTCCACCATTTCAAAACTGAAACCTGCACCTGAACTTTTCTCTCTAGCGGTTTCTGTGGCGGAAACTCGGGCGCAGATGTAAACTTAGCCTAATACAGTAAAAATGGATTTAGGAACAAATATGGCAGATTCATGAAAATCTGAAAGGAACTATGGGTAACTAAGACAACTTTTATAAATGTGCCCAATTGCCTTTAACTGGAGATAACTAATGTTGCATAATGTGTATTTGCATTCATTTTCTACAATTTCTTTAAATTAAACGTGTATAAATATATATATATATATATATATATATATATATATATATATATATATATATATATATATATATAGATATATATATATTTATTAATGGCGAACTATGCACTTTGAAATATTGACTGCAACCATGCCTCTTTTATAGATGGTCAAGGAACAACTGAAACACTTAAAAGGAAGTCTACCACCTCCCCAAGCATATTCAAATACCACCACCATGTTACAGAGCACATCACAGTGATAAATAATATACCTTTGTTATGGATGTCAGTTTTGTAGATTTGGAGAAAAACAACTTTAAGTCTTATGCAAATGAGGAAGTTGGTGCACTGAGGACGATCCTGGAGCACTGATCTTGCAGTTAGGGCCCCTACCATCTCCTGCCTGAACCTCTACTTGCAGGGGAGTTAATCCTCCCCCTCACTCATCCTATGGAAAGTTATTTTCAGAAAATAGAGTGATTTGAAAATGACCTGTCTCTCCATAAAGAAAATATTGCATACGGCCCAATCCTCTCTTAAACAGAGGTATCTTAAAGAGGACCTTTCATGTCCTCAGGCACATGCGGTTTTACACACCGCTAGAAAGCCGACAGCACGCTGAATTCAGCGCACTGCCGGTTTTCCCGGTATGTGCCCCGGGGCTGGAGATATCGGGTGTAAGTTTCACGGTTTACTGTCAGAAAGGCGTTCCTGACAGTCTAACTGCGCTGTGAGGGACGCCCTCCCCGACAGCTCTCGTTTATAGACTTGTACTGGGGGGAGCGTTCCTCACAGCTCAGCGTCATCGCCGGGCAGTAAGGAACGCCCCCTCTGACAGTACAGCGCTATAGACGAGTTAAAAAATTAATCATTGTTTTACGTACTGAGAAGTCGAAGCACTTGGGGGCCAGGAGACTGGATGCAGCTATAGCCACATCCAAGTACATTGTCTGGCACCATCTTCTTAATTCATTGTATATATGTATTTAGATTTTAGTTTAGGAAGCACTGCTTTCTATTCTGTGGCACACATTTACAGTGCAGTGGTAAGGTATTTAACATTCTCTGCTATACATGATGACACATGAGCTGACTCCATCTGCATGAGGAGTTAAGCCGGTGGGATAAGCACAAGGGGTCAGCTGTAACACATACCTATTAGGTTCTAGCTTCCACAGGACCTAATGAGAAGTGTCAGTGTCATGCTGACATCATAATACACTGCAATACATTAGTGAAATAAAAAACATACTTCCTAATCACCTTGTCCATAACATTCCATACTATAAAAACACCGTAATACAAAAAAAGCTAAAGAAAACGCAAGAATTTTGGAATTTGTGTTCACAATGCCTCCCAAAAAAAAAAATTAACAAAAAGTGATCAAAAACTTGTAGGTACCCCAGAATGATACCAATAAAGAGTACAGCTTGTGACCCAATAAACAACCTCTCAACACTGATCAGAATATGGTAATGCAAAGGCAAATATTTTTTTTTATTTTGAAAAACTTGTAAAACATAAAACAAATAAATAAATAATAATAGGTATAGCAATAAACATGAGGGACTGCTTTCTTGTCAGAGTTTTGAACACTGGATTAAAAGTGGGATTTTTGTGTACTCACCGTAAAATCCTTTTCTCGTTGTATTCACTGGGGGACACAGCACCATGGGTATAGACCTGGTCACTAGGAGACAAGACAGTAGGAAAAAGCAAAAGCTGTTGGCTCCGCCTCCAGGCTATACCCTGCCACAGCCACTGTGCATGAATCAGTTTGTACCGTAGCAGTAGGAGAGAGAGACACAAAGGAACATGGAACCAACAACCACCAACAATGCCTGAACCCAAAAAGGAACCAACACAGTTCGGGCAGGAACACTGAAAAAAACAAGGGAGGGATCTGTGTCCCCCAGTGAATACAACGAGAAAAGGATTTTACGGTGAGTACACAAAAATCCCACTTTCTCGTCTACTTCACTGGGGGACACAGCACCATGGGATGTCCTAAAGCAGTCCCAGAGGGTGGGAATAACACGGCCATGTAAACCTGTAATACTCAACCGCTTCCAGAAACTTACAACCCAAATTGGCATCAGCAGAGGCCACAGAATGAATCTGGAGAAACTTAGAGAAAAAGGATGGAGGCCCAGTGGGATACTTACAGACCTGGGAAGCATAAGCCTGATGCCGGAGGCCCCGGGAACTCCAACAGCTCTAGAGGAGAGAGCCGTCACACGGGAGGCAGAGCCGTACTCTTAAATCGATAGGTCTCCCTAATCTCAGACCAAAGCCATCGGAAGATGAGAGCTCTGGAAGCAGGCAGGCCCTGGCAAGGGCACTCAGGGAGAATGAGCAAAGCGTCCGAACAAGAAAAGGATCCGTGAGGAACAGTATACACGCAAATTGCCCGGGCAACAACCGGGCAGGGAACAGCAAGCACTCACACGGACGCCTGGGGACCGAGCAGAAAGAGGGCAAGACCAAGTTCTCGAAGTGGAAGCAGGAAAAACACCCTAAGAAAAAAAGACTGTGGCAGACAGAGGAAAACCTTATCCTTGTGGAGGACCAGAAAGGGAGGCTGCCGAAAAAAAGGGGCAGCCAATTAGGGACCCCTGCGGATGGAGGTAATGGCCACCAGAAACTCATTCTACCAGGACAGAAGGCAAAAAAAAAAGGGATATCATAGGCTCGAAGGGGAGAACCTGAAGCACCTTAAAGATGAAGTTAAGATCCCACGGATCCAAGGGTTCCAAAGGAGCACAGAGTGGCACTCCTGTAGGAAAGTCTTTTAAAAAGAAAGAAGACTAAGATCTTGATCCAGACCAGACTGGAGAAGATCCGATGAGAATCGTTACTCTTCCAACGGTGGACGTAAGCCTTCCACGTTTGATGGCAGATCTAAGCTATCTGGAATTTCCGGGCCTTGAGTATGTTAGAATAACAAACTCCGAAAAAACCACAATGCCTCAAACCTCGGATTGAACAGCCACGCCGTGAACGCAGCTGAGTCAAGGTGGGGAGGAACAGCAGTCCTTGAGACAGCAGGTCGACCAGCAGAGGAAGAGGCCAGGAGCATCCGCCAACAGGAAAATGAGATCCACATACCAGACCCGGCAGGGCCAATCTGGTGCCACCAGGATAGCTTGAAACCCCTTGGTCTTGAGATTCTGGAGGACCCAAGGGAGAAGAGGAAGTGAAAAACCGAACTTACAAGAGCGCCAGCGGTGATGGCTCGAGGATCCAGAGACCTGGCAATTTAGCCGGGGACCTTGTGGTTCCGGCGGAGGCTAAAAATGTCGACGTTTGTCACACCACAGCGGGAGCACAGTGGATGGAAGATCTGCAGATAAAGCGACCCTCGCCCGGAGCAATATTTTCTCGACTCAAGTAGTCTGCCACCCAGAAAAAGGTTGACCACCGAAAGAGCTGGAACAAGGCGCTCCACCCAAGGAAGAAATTGTGAGGCTTCTAGTAAGGCCGCACGGCTCCTGGTGCCACGCTGAGGGTTCAAGTAGGCGACCATGGAGGAGAGGTCAGTCTGGACTGTGACAGATGTCCTTGGAGAAGAGAGGTCCAAGGAGTAAGGGCAAATAAGATAGCCCTGGGATCCAGCAGGTTGAACCAGAGGGAGGAATCGGCCCTGGACCACAGGCCCTGAACAATCAAAGCATCGAGGACCACTCCCCAGCCGGGGAAATTGGCGGCAGTGGGAATCACTTACCAACAGAGGGGAAGAAGGACTTCCCTTGAGAAATTCCTGGGGAGGAATATACACTAAAGAATCTCTCAGTGAACCAAGGTGGAAAGAGAACCAAGCAGATGAGGCTGTCCGGAGATTTGTCTCAGCAGGCCGTAATCTTCAAGAGGAGAGAACGACAGAGTGAATGAAAGGTACAGCCTAGATGGTTGAGGCGATCGTGCGCAGGACCCACATGCCGATTCAAAGACAGCAAGGAGAGTACCTCCAAAAGTGGGACACTCAGGATCCTGGCCTCCGGAGGGAGAATCACACCCTGGAGCGAGCAGAGGATCATGTCCCGGATTCCATGTGCTTAGAGGACACGAGACATCCTCATAGATGAGCCAGCAGAACCGGCGAAGAACATCCAAGGTGAACCACAAGCTGCTCAGATTGTCTGACCTGGAGGGGCTTCACCAGGAGGTCGTCAAAGTCTGAAAACACGGCAGCACCTCTGGCGCAGAGGATGGCCATGAGAGACGCCATCACTGAGGGAAAAAAACCCCGGTGGCAGAGGCCAGCCTGAAGGGGAGAGAGACAACTGGAAAGGTCAAGGATCCACAGCAAAAACGAAGAAACCGCTGACGGCACAGCGAGATGATGTAGATGGACGAAGAATTCGCCCATCTCCAGGGATGCCACCACAGACTGCATAGACTACAACGGAGCCTGCAGGCATAGAAGAACCTGTGGAGCCCTTTCAGGTCCATGATGGGACAGAGGAAGCCGTCCTTCTAGGCGAATGGAGAACAGGTAAGAATAGTAACCCCAGATACACTCTGCAACGGGAACAGGGACGCTGACTCCCTGTCGCTGGAGATTGGAGACAGCCTGGATTGTCCGACATAGCGAAGGCAAAGAGACTCCAGCGAAAACTGGAGTAGCCGGACGACACCGCCTCTCAGGCCCAGGCTCCAGACGTCCCGCCATTTGAGATGCCCAGAGAGGGGAAAAAACTTCATGCCGAGGAGGCTAGGAAGAGGAAGACCTGGACGACCTAGTGCAGAACCGCCAGGGAGGCCTGGACTTGAAAGAAGCTTTCTGGAGCAGGAGAACGGCTGACACATAGGACGCCTCTGAGGGAGGAAGAATCTATTCCCCCGTGGCCTCAGGGATAAGCTTCTCGACGCCCTTAACAAAAAATTTGGCCCAGGACGACCTGGAAAGGGAGAAGGGCTGCGTTCGCCTTCTTGGAGGCGGACCCAGTATTCCACAACGGATCCCAACGGTATGGCAGATAATCACTGCATTGGCGGCCGCCTTAGCAGATTTGGGAGGCATCTCCAGTTATTGGGAAGCGTTCAGGATCTCAGAGACGAGCGGCTGGAGGGAAACTGCATCAGGGAGGTTTGACTGAAGCTGTTTGGCCCAGGAAAAGAAGGCCTTGATGACCCAAGAGGCAGCGAAGGAGAGCCGCAGGGAGAAACCAGCCACTACGAAGGCCACCCTGGTGAGGGAAGCCACCTTCTTGCAGCAATGCAATAGCCAGCATTTAGGGCAATGCAATGTATCAGTTCTGCATTGCAAACAATACAACAGATGCGATCCGATCTCACTCCGAGGGATCACTGAGGTAGGCAAAATCTGCTGAAGGCAGACTAGAAGCCTTGGAGAGCCTAGCTATCATGGGATCCACCGTGGGAGGCTCTTAGTGATAGGAAGGGACACATGGGGCGGCTCGCTGACAAAATGTCAAGACAGGCCAGTTTGCGCTCACTAGTTACTGATATCTAAGTACCGTGCGCTAACCGATTGCACCACTGGAGCAACCTGCTTCCCTTGCCTCGGATGTTCATCATTGCCAGCCAGGGAGAGCTAGAGACATGTGTCACAGCATAGCCTGGCAGAACTGCCCGAGCTCACCTTCCACTTGGAGACACACAGGTCAAGGGAAGGGATGTCCGATTTCCTAGTCGAAGACAGAGGATGGTCCAGGGAGAAGTCCCTGTGCCCTCAAGATATCATCAAACATCCAGTGGCAGAAAGAGATGTCCACTTGAGGGGATGAGTCCGGGTCCTCAGAGATCTGTAGGGTCTCTATCGCATAGATGACTCCCGCGTAGCAGCAGATATAGATGAGCCTAGCTGAAGCTCCGAGTCGGAGTCAGAGGCGTCCCCAGTTAACTAGACCGAGCAGAGGGAGGAAGGTATCCGCCTGTCGGAGTGGAGCCGTGAGCTGAGTTCCTATCTGGGGAGTACCCAGAGGAAGGGGTGGCGGACCGTGAGCCGTAGGAAGACTTCCTGGTCCTTTTGAGGCTCCTGGAGCTGCGACGGGAACTATGAGGGTGTCCAGGGAGATCCCTAGAAGCAGCCGACTGAGCGGCCCTTCCAAGTTTCCAGCACTGACTAGTTAAGACTGGTAAGGACACCATGGCCAAGGTTAGGGAGGCCGCCCAATCCGGGGGTTGGAAAAACCGGAGAGGGGCCAGGAGGTTACTGACTGGCTGAGGCGGAAGGCAGAGAGAGCACATGGGTTCGGGCTGTCCGCATGGCAACTGTTTTTGATACAGCGGGTGCACGTATAAAAACGTGACGCAACCAGAGGGGCCGGAGGGGGAGCCCAAGAAAATTAGGGTAACCCAGGGGGTTAGCCTACCAGACTGCAAAAGATGGCCGCTCACAAACTGCTGCAGCAAGGGTTCCGCAGGTGCAATGTCTCCCAGGGAACTGGGAAGAATCCCTGCTGTCCCAGCAAGCCAAAAAATAAATAAATAAGCCAATAAATAAATAAATTGAGAATATGAGGAGAGCAAAGCTCTTCCCCTGGTAAAAACAGGCTCAGTAGCTACTGGGCAGGCTGGATGGCTTGCCAGGACAACCCCCTGGCCAATGGAAGGCCCTAGGCGGAGTCTGGGTACCAGAAAAGCTCGGGAAAGGGACGGACCCGTTGCAGCCTAGTTCCCGGCCAGGCCTCGGACTCGCGTACAACGCGGCCGACCGCGAGGCACCGTCGGCGGCGCGGCGCGACCGCGAACTCCGGAGGTTCCGCGGAGGCCTGGGAAAAGGTACCGGGGGGCCAGGAAAGGGGGTCCCCACACGAGGGGGGGGGGAACTGGGTGCCCCCCCCCCGACGGGGGCCGCTCGGTAGGAGCGACCAGAAAGCCCAAAAACGCCCCAGAAAAAAGGGGCTTATTTACTAAGATTTAAGGCCCAGTTCAGGGGAACCCTGTGATGCCCCCCCCTAAACAGGACCCATACTATTGTCCCCCTGGGAGATGGCACTAAGGGGCTGAGAGGGCCTGAAGGGGAGGTGGAGAGGGCCTGAAGGGGAGATGGAGAGGGGCTGAGGTAACTTTCATACTCACCAGCCTTCTATTCTTCTCATACTCACCAGTCTGGCGACTTCAGGCGCCGCAGGGTCACCCCCTCGGTAGGACCTCGCACGTGGGAGTGGGGTCACCGGTACTCCGGCCGCTTTCGGGGTGCGGCGAATGGTGAGTGGGGACTGGGTGACCGGCGAGGCTGCTCTTTTGCAGAGCGCTGCGCCCGCAGGAGGGTATGACTAGTGTGGCGTACACGCTGACTACCCCCTGCACCTGAAAGAAAGGTAAAAATAAAAACGATGCAAGACAGAAGACCTGAGTCAGGTCGTGTCTGCCTCCTATGACACTAGGTTTCAAACTGATTCATGCACAGTGGCTGTGGCAGGGTATAGCCTGGAGGCGGAGCCAACAGCTTTTGCTTTTTCCTAGTGTCTTGTCTCCTAGTGACCAGGTCTATACCCATGGTGCTGTGTCCCCCAGTGAAGTAGACGAGAAAGTTCTTTTTCAAAGCTCTGATAAGGATGGCAACCAGAAAGGTATCTTTAGGCTAAGGCTCCACGTTGCGGAAACGCAGCTTTTTTTGTTGCAGATTTTGCTGCGTTTTTTTGGGCCAAAGTCAAGAATGGATTGAGCAGAAGGTAAAAGTATAAGAACTTCTTATATATTTCCCATTCCTTTTGTAGCCATTATTGGATTTGGCTCAAAAAAACACAGCAAAATCTGCAACAAAAAAAGCTGTGTTTCCACAACGTGGAGCTTCAGCCTAAAACAGCTTTCCAGGGCTACTACCCAGTTCTATCAGCAGTCTTTCAGGGTCAGTCTTTCATAATTGCTTTACAACCCGAAAAATCAGGAAGATTCCTAGAATTACAGTATCTGCCTGCAGATAATTCTAGGAATCTTCCTGATTTTTCAAGCAATTCTTTAATATACATGTGTCACAGTGAATTAAAATTGTTTTATTACAACGGAATATTCAAAATAAATTGGGAGCAATATCTGTAAATAGTAATATGCCATTGATGAGGCACAAGCCACCCTAGAGAATTAAACATAAATTACTAAAAGCGATATTTGCAATGACGTCATATAAGCCCAGTGCTAAATGGAAAGCTCTGGCATGCATACTGTGATGATGACAACATTAATGTCAGCCGTGTATTAGGAAACGTGGGACAGAGTGTGTGGGAGGACTCAAGATCCGTAGATAATCAAACAGATTGCATTTCCATCTCATCCACTACTAAACTGTAATTTTGGAACATACGGGCTGACCCGACAGTTGTTCAAACTTTGGAAGCTGAAAAGCAAATACGCAATTTAAAGCGGAGGAGGGAAGAAAAACACAAGGAGACCTGATTAAAATATCTACAAAATTAGATCAACAGACTATTGTAAAAAATGGGACAGAAGAGGGAAATTGCGCTATGTATAAAATCTGCTTAATTTAGCTGTCTCAGCCTGCATCAAGATTATTATTTTGTAATTATAGTAAAAATACATTAAATATATGTAGCTGCACTTGCCAAATGCCTAGCTAGTGACATCAAGATTAAATTGCCACTGTACAGCAAGCTATACATTGAAGAGGTTGTCTAGGCTAAACAATAATTTCTAATTAGGCCAGGGGAGGGGGAAAAAAAAAAAACGAAAAAAAAAAAACAAAAACGAAAAAACATATTCATCTGTCCCCGATGCTCCAGTGTTCTCCCAGGTCCTGCAGTTCAGCTGCCTTCTTGTTGTTTAATTTCTAGGCGGTTGTGATGTCCTCCGGTGAGCCAAGGCTCTAACACAACAATGTTCCAGTAGAAGACACCAAAATTTGAAGGTGACATTGGTCCATTTCCTAGGGGTTAATAGAGGGTGGTGGGCCTTCAAAGTTATTTTATTTGGTGGGCCCAAGGAACCTCAGTCAGACACTGACTGGACGCCAATTGGATCATAAGTGATTCAAGTACAAAACCTGGTCACTTTGGCTTTTATCAGCTATTTGTTTGCCATTTTATTCCTGGCAAAATTACATGTAAAGAAACTAGTTACTACCAGTAGTAGTTATAATGGATAGGGAAGGAGGCAGATTGCTCCTTATTGTACCCACCCTCTGTTTTAGACAGAAATGCAAAATGTGCTGAAGCCATTTTGGGGCTATTAGCAGCAGAAAAACTTTTAGGACACCACATGAAGGCTTATACAACCATAGACCGAACTGCTAATCAAGACCTTGCATATATTTCAACTCCTGATGAAAACTTAGGTACCTTTTAATATGCTCTGATTATAAATACTATGCAAAATGCTGTGAACAAATGATATATTATACAAAAAGATTAAAAAAATACATAAACTTACTTCTCATTTCTGGCTCATAGCTGAGAGAACTAGGCTTGTGCACACGATACTGTTTTAAGAGACGTTTATCCCATGCTGCGCAATTCAAAGGATTACCAAGACGGAGGAATTCTCTAAAAACAAATAGAAAAGGACCAATTCATTATAAAAAAAAAAATGTTACATCAATGTGTTAATTCCAAATATTTTACCGCATATTATGCATCTGTACATGCAGTAGCATTTTAAGTGGAAATACTTTAAAAGAGATTACGGTAGGCTCACGCTAGTTATTAATGTCTGTTGCTCTCATTCATTATAGGATGAGAGCAACAGACATTAAGTGACTGATGCAAATTGACCCCTCTCCGTCTGGTGACAGTCTGAATTCACCCTCACGTAAAAACAGTACAGAAGCTTTCTTCCATCAGGCTTTTTTTACATTTCTGAGATAAGAAAAAGTTGTGCATGCAGGACACCTTCTTCTGATACAAAAGTAAACAAATATGATAAAAGAAAACTTCCATTATGTTGTTTGCACTAGAGTCAATGGGAATGGGACATGGGAAAAGGGGGCTCATTCTGTCAATCGCTCTACTACAGTTACCCGTCTCAACTTTTTTTGGAATAAAAATGTGAACAAGAGGTGCAAATACTCTATATAAAAAAACAAACAAACACTGCTCTAGCACTTTCCCCAGTCTTTGTTACAGCTGGGACGTGATCCTTGTAGTCAATCAGTGGCCTAGTGTCATACTTATCACCATCATTGCTCAGAACAGAGCCATGATGAGACCACTACAGCCAAAGACCAGAGGTACTGCCAGAATGTTAGCACTGGAGCAGCAGGGAATTGACGTAGCAAACGTTTTGTTTTTAATTTTATTCATGTTTGCTGTTCTTTTTACATTTTATTTTGTTAGAAACTGAGTAATCCCTTTAAAAGGATTGTCTTATCACTAAAGCACATTTTTACAATTAATCTGGCTGTTAGTGCTGAGGAAAGTTCTAGAAGGTCATACATTTCCTCTTCAGTTATAAGAAAGATATAAAATATAATATTATATGACAGTCACTTCTGGAATTCTGCTCTGGCTCAGTGAAGCATAGTCCCCAATTTAGGACCCTCTCTTTCACAAAATTACAGGATACTTGGATAGTGTTTTTTTTGTAATGACAAGCACTTTAAGCAATTGCCCTGGAAGTAAATTATAACTCCACATTTAGCTATGTTAGAAGTCATTTAGTTACATCATTTTATGGAAGTACATACCTCAGCACCATGGGCTCCAGAGCTTGAGAAGCCAATCTTTCAAACATGCGCTGAAGCGGAGGGTGTAATGCATGGTCTTCATCAGCCAGGGCAGCGCTGCATCGGTGTAACAACCGGGCATGTAGCCCTCCTTCACACATAACCTGCTGATTTCTCTCTGTGTGTACTAAAGACTGCAAGATATTTGCCACAGCCAACTGGAGATCTAAGGCATGCTGTAGGGGGAAAAAAAAAAAAAAAAGAAGAGGTAAAGCTAAGAAACGAAACAACATTGTATAAGAAATGGACCACTGAATTTCAATCAGTTATGTTAACACTATGCTTCTCATGATGTTGGATAACTCCGGATTTTCCTTGTATTCGTTTTGACTTACACCATACACCCTTCTCCAAACACATCCAAAGCTGCATTTCCAATTTCCATTGTATTTTTTTTAGATGTACACCACAACAAAATGCTCTATGATGATTTGGCTTTCACTTAGTATGCAAATTATATAGAGATGCAAGTCTAGTAATGTGCCTGAGCCCCTTGGTTTCTGATCAGTTCTGCTCTCCTCAGACTTAAACTTTTTATGGACCTTTATACAGACCGCTCTGCTCTCTGAAGACAGCGGATAAGAAAAGAAGGGGCGCAAAGCTCAGCTAACAACTGGGATTTCACAGATCAAAACTTTTGACGGTCACATCTTTTTTTCAAAAATCATAGATACCTATTAAAAAGAAGAGTAACGTACAAGTAAAAGTACATAACATGAATGACTGATACACTGCAAATTTTCCAACATGGAAATGTGCACAGAAAATCTGCACCTTATTATAGCACTCACAAAGTGTGCAAAATTTCAGCCACATGCTGAAAAAAAAAATCTGCAGTGTAAAATGACCTGAAGTTTGGATATGCTGGAGATTTTCACAGCAGATTTTACTCTTTTATGCTATTAATTCTGCATCTTTGTCACTGTGGATTTTCCAATCCAGTGTTTTAATCCCGGGTAGGCATACCCTTAAAATTATTTGGAAATAGTTTACCTATTTACTGTAAACTACAAAAGGTTGAGGCTGCACTAATATGTTCTTTGACACCTAACTGGCTCCATTAAAGGGGTTATCCATTTTTTTTTTTTTAAATATGGGCCCAAAAACAGGATACAAAACACTTCCTGATATATATCCTGTTTAAATTCAGCACCGTTTATCAGATTTGTTTATATTCAGGTCATGTACCTCAGTTGTGACTTTAGCTTACAAGCTCACCACCCCTCCCTGTAGGCAGTTCAGCCAGTACACAACATGTCACAGCAGCACATTACCTTCTTTCCCCTTGAAGTCACTCATACATACCTCTGTGGGAGTGATATATTATCTGGCCAGATATGCGGAGGATAGTGGCTTCATGGACTGAAGGTATAAGATACATGACAGACACTCTGACACAAAACAGACCCTGTAGCAGGGAGAGAATTTGCACACAGAGGACAGTGGAGAAGGGAGGGGTACACAGAGCCAGACCAGGTGAATGAATCATGGGAAATGTAGTTTTTCCACAGATTCACTGCATGTAAATAACAGTGATACAAGGAGCAGCAAATAAAATAAAGCCAAGCAAAGGGTACACAAAGAAACAGTGAGTATTTAGCACTGCTGTGGATGTATTCGTAGTTAATTTTTGGAAACTGGATGATGAGTTTTATTAAAGATAAATTACATGGAACCAAATAACCATCGGCATAAATGCATACATACTTCCTGGCTTGAAAGGTAGAAACTATGTATGGATATTGATGTACAGTATCTAGGGATTTCTATATACACTCCGTGGATTGTGGATACGGACATAAAATATTTGAAAATTCACATTTTTATGTACACTAAAGGGCCTTTAAGCTGTAATGAAATTTTTAAAGTTACAAAAAATGGAGTAAAACAACAAAGACATAAAATAAAAAAAATTAAGAAATACATTAAAAGTAATAAAAATATTTGTACTGGAATTTGGAACACGTTAGCCTGCCTTTTTGAGATACATACTTCAGGTTGGGAATCTGAATCCACAGATGCCAAAAGATCAAGCATAGAAAGCATGGCACCCGGGTGTATGATGACTGCATCTGAGGTTGAAAAGGATGCTGGGCCTCCATGAGCTTTCAGATCGCTGATGTTTTTTGGAGGCATTAGAGAAGTGGTGGAAACTGTATGGTAGACATGTCTGCAATAGAAAATGAGCAGATATATTAATTCAAGATTTTAACATGACATACATGATAGATATATACAAACAAACTGATCTGGTACCATTAGGATATGTTCACAAGTCCAATTTAACATCCAGGCAAATCCAACACATAATTAATTACTACAGTATCTGCGGTGGAAATCCAAGACTGATCTTCTGATATCTAACGCAGGATCTACAGTTTGATTTGCCACATTCCCCTCCAAACAACCCATTTCCATGAACTGAATGTGAATTGTCAATGGCTTTGACGTGGTATTTGGGTCAAATCCTGGACATGTACATGGGCTTTACAGTAATACTTGGATTTACTACATACAGTACAACGGACAAGGTATTGAACATAAGACAGAAAAAGATATTACTTGGGCTTTGAAGGGGTATTCCCATGAACATGACTATATATAAATTCACAGACAATTAATAGTTAAACATTTTTGCTAATTTAATTAATTAAACATTTTGCAGCTTTTTTTTTCTTTATTTTTTAAAATAATTTTAGTGGTGACAATCTGTTGTCTTGATTGGTTGCCAAGGGATAAGAACATGAATGCATGAACTTTCTGTGGTCTGGGACTTGTCAGAAACCCAGCCATGATTTTTTGTTATTGTAGCCAGATTTTCAAGGATAGACATTACATGCACAAGAAGATAATTCAGCTACAATAAGACAATCATGGCTGGATTTCTGACTGTAAATATTTCCTGCATTCATGGTTGTATCCATTGGCAACCGATCAAGACAACAGACTGTCACCACTAAGATGGTTAGACAAAATCTTTAAAACCCAGCAACATTTTTAATTATTTTTATTTGCAAAAATGTTTAACTTTTTATTATCTTCAAATTTAAATATGGTTATTTTGTGGGAATACCCCTTTAAGGACCATCCACAATATTCAGTCTAAAGAACCCTATATTCTTATGCTAGTATGATAATAATCACACATTAACAAACACAGAGTAAAAAGCTTCAGCTGGCAACATTAATAATATAAATCCTTGCATCTAAGAGTCTGCTATCCCATGGAAAATAAGGACTTTCTAAAAATAAAAGCAGCTTAAATATTTAATTGAATGAAAAACTGCTGCATTATTCACCACTGTCTTTGAATGTGTTTTCTGTTTTCTCTAGGCATTTAGGAGATTTTTAATGAGAAGTTGTAAAAGAGAAAAGGAGAGACAAAACACATTAATAGTAAAGAATTTTCAGGACAGAAAATTTAGAGCAGGAAACAGTAATTAAGATCATGTCAAGACTTTCCAAGGCAGGGATCAAAACAATATATAGCTGAAATGTACGGGGGATTTCACACTACCATTAGTAGTGTCCGTTGCTATCATCTATTATAAAATGTTAACAACGGACAATAACAGAACCATCTAAAATCCGTTAAAAATCCCATTGATTTCAATGGGATTTTATCTGTTGTCAGAGTTTACATAAAATTCATCACATGTCCGTTTTTTTCGCGGACATAACGCGGGATGCAGGACTTTTGTGTCCGTTCAAAATAACGACAAATAATGACAAAAGGCAAGCATCCGTTATCAGTTAAAAAAACGGACACATTAACATCAATTAGTGTCCGTAAATATCTGTTATGATAGACGTCCATTTTTGTTTCTTTTAACAGACACTATCAGAACAGACATCCAACGGTAGTGTGAACGCACCCCAAATGGTGGGTATACACTGGATCGAACAATTTGCATTTGTGTAATATTTATCTGCCATGTATGTTCTTAAGGCTAAGGCTCCACGTAGCGAATCACTGCCAAAAAGCAATGTGGAAAAGACCGCGGTGGAAACGCATAACAGTTTTTTTTATGCAACACTTTTCACAAAAAGTCTGCAGAGTTTTCCTCTGCGGACTTTCTGTCCCTATTTATATATGTAGAAAACTTTCCGTTTCCATAGGTATAATTGACATGCTGCGATTTTCAGAATGGAGCAGTAAGCAGACAGATATGGCGGAACTGAGACACAGCATTTAGCTATCATTTAAGCGGTCTGCAGTACCATATAGAAGCACACCAGTCCAGCATGTGCCAAAAGGACACACTTTTAGAATATGATGGGTACATGGAAGCCTATGGATATAATCCATGTGTGTGCTAGGTTGGGGCACAAACCAAATTTAAAAGTATAAACAAGATGCCAAAAAAAAAAAAAAAAAAAACCTTTAAAGGACAATTCCAATTCCAATCTGGACACCTTTTACACCATCAAGTCATATTGTACACAAGATACATTCTAATGTCTTCCAACACATACATTAATACGGGCTGCATTATTACTTAACCCTTCCTACTCAAAGGACTAGACAGAAGACCTAATGGATAGATCAGTACCTTTTCCTGGTCAGAGCAGGGGTGCCCCAAGGTGAAGGGAGAGTAGTCTCATTTGTCAAGCAAGGCGGGATCTGTTCTGCCCGACTATAGAGGCATGAGCAGGATAGAAATGTTAGAAAGACAAGTGAAAAGGTTGTGTTAGTCGTATAGAAAGCAAAGAACAGAATGACAGTAACAGAATGAAAAGTAATCGCACAAAAGGACAGATGTATCCAGTAGATTTGAGACAAACTTACTGATTTCTTCTGCTACTACTGTAAACCTGAATAAAATGTTATCAAGAAGTAGTGCAATTTCTCTGCTTGTCTTTCAATATGCAGAAGAGATATCTCACTAGATGACTTCTCAAAGCTTTAAGCCTCAGTTTATATATGGCATGCTAAAGGGAGCATGCTTACATTATGTTAAAGGAAAAAAAGGTCTGACTAAGGCTAGGTTCACATCTGCGTCCAGATTACATTCGGGGGATTTCGTTCCCCATTCCGCTTGAAAAATGCGGAGAGAAAAGTCTTGCAAGCAGGAGTTTTCTCTCTGCATTTTTTGGGCAGAAACCCGCGTAAACCCAGCCGACCCCATGAGTCTATAACCGCTTTTTAAGAAGATTGGGTTTTCTTTTTTTTTTTGGTCCCCAAGTGGACCCAAAGAACAGAAACCCAACTGCAGATGTGAACCTAGAGTCAGGTTGAGGCCACACATTGTGGAAAAAGTGATTTTGCAGCTTTTTTTTTTTTTTTTTTTTTTTTTGAGTCAAAGCCAAAAAAAAATAGATAAATGGAGTTGTTGTTGAAAGTAGTGCATGGAAAATACATAGAAGACTTTTTTTTTTTTTTTTTTTTTTTTTAAATACAGTTATAATATGCATAAACTGTCCATAAAACAGCATCCAGTATTAAAAAAAAAAAAAAAAATAGTAAAAATTTTTTTTTTTTACAATGAAACACTATAGGCAACAGATACCATTGACTGGCATTGTTCAGAGGCGTTCTTGTCTAATAAGGCCCAGTCTTTAAGTTAAATGGAGGCCATAAATCTGACGGCAATAAAGTCAATTTTTTACATTTTTGTAAAACTGTTGAGGAAGGTGTGAGAGTATTTACTTTTGTAACGGTAGACAAATTTACTCATACACAACTTTTTCATCTGTCAGAAACATATAAAAACATAATGGAAGAAAGGTTTTGGGTAAATGCATAAGGACACCAGACAGAGTGGGCTCCATCTGTATCTGTCATTTAATGTCCATTGTTTATCCGGATGAGAGCAAAGGATATTACATAATGAAAGTGTGAAGCCACATTAAGAAATTTGATACATGGCATGTACTGTTTTCAATGCAATTTCTAACAGAATTCTGGTATGTTTTATTTAGGAAAGTTCTTTAACTAATCTGTCAGAATTTTTCTTAAAGGAGACCGTTCACTGGCAGTGGCAGTGGACATGAAAGGTCCTCTTTAATATTGTTTCCTGATAAATGAAATTTTTTTTTTCTTCAGATTTTATTATATTCACACTGATTTTCAGATGGTTGTATGTGATGAAATATACATTGACTTTTTTTTTTTTTTATTCAAATTTGTTTTTTAAATCTATTTCAATAAATTCCAAAATACAGGATTAGACATCACATTAAAAATGAGAAAAAGCAACTAGGCGACGTAACAGTGTTGTGAATGTTGCTGTGGACGCCAACCAGATTCTAGCAGGTTATTCTTACTAAAGTTTGTTTGTTATTGAAGTATGCATATAAATGGCCAGAGTTTTAAGTCTTTTTTTAATTAAATTGCATGTGATTTCTCATATGAAAGCTGTCAGGCACCAGGCAGAACAGATCTCCCAGTGGCCGCACATTTCTCCGGAGAAAACCACTCTACTGAAGATTTGCGGGTTGTGGTTTTAATGGGACATTTTAAGACGCAGGAGGAGAGGAAACAATGGGAGTACAAGTTTATGTAAAAATTATTTAAAACTCTGCAATTTGGACTTAATATTCATGCCAGCTTCATGTCACACTATGTATGAACCATGATTTGAACTCAATATTCATGCCAGCTTCATATCACACTATGTATGACCTGTGAGGGTCACAAATCACCTCCTGATAAACAGATAACAGATCCCTTTGTCACGCACCACAACTTTCCAGATTGTTTTTTGACCGGTTGTAAATAACTTCTCTACTTAGATTGCATTTTGTTTTGGGTTTTTTTAAGGACTCTAAAATCCTTTGAAGACCATGTGTATAGGGTATAAATCTGTGAATTTTCAGTTCTTGTATAACACCATGTCTGATGAAGAGAGCTAGACTCTTGAAAGCTTACTTATCAAATATACTCAGTTAGCCTCTAAAAGGTATCACCTGATTTCTTCACTCAGGCACCAGGCACACTGTAACTTGATAAACCATACAATCCTATCTATGCAGTTATTCTGCACAGATTAGTTATGATGGAGCACTGTAGTGCCATGAATAATGTTTTTATTCTGAAAATTTCTTTTCATAAAGCCCGGACACTTCCAAAAACTTAACAACTCTAACAGAAATTAACCCGTTCAATGAACCTTAAATCTATAAATAATCTGCTTAAAAAGATCTCCTGTGTTAACAGGTGTTTAACATGAAATATATCACATGCTGAATGTTGCATTGAAAAAAAAAAAAAAAAAGTTCAAATGTACTTGACTGACATCAATAGAGAATTTTTCATGCAGCTCCTATTTCTAATAGATGCTTTTAAACAAAAAATAAATGAATAAAAAAAAATGGCACTAAAATACCCTTCACCAAAGCTGCACAATGCTCCAAATACATAAAAAAACTGTGCTGATGAGGCCCAAAAAGGCAGAGACAGTTCTGTCCACAAATTGGTATCTTTGGTTAAATAATACACACTCAGTGACAAAAAAAAGTAACACACCAATAAGGAGTTGTTGGAATGGAATGAAACTTTATATGTGTGATTGTAACGATGATATATGTAAGTAATTGCAATATTAGAGAAGTAGTAGAAAACTGTATAACTGAAAGGAAACTCAAGTACCGTGCTGGGCCGCCTCTAGATTAGATACAAGATAAGATATGGTTGGGCATGAAGGCATACAGGTTCTGTATGGTATCTTTCGGCAATATGCAGATGTTGCAGCTGGGTCTGTAGATCCTGCATACGTGTAGGCTGCTGAAGCTGATATCCCAGTGGATCACATAAATGCTTATTTGGCAATAAATCTGGCAACTGGGTAGACCAAGGACATGTTACAATCTGGCTGAGACATTTCTGGGAAACCCTTGTGGTGTCTGGGTGAACATTATCCTGCTGAAAAATGCTAGGCAACACGTGTGGCCACAGGAGGTGCTGCACTTATCGCTGATCTCTTGGTGTCATATGTGATGGCTCCCCACATAATCGCACCAGCAGGTGGGACAATGTGTCCCTCCACAGCAAAGGCAGGAATGAAGCAATCACCACAAGTCCTCCAAGCTCAAACCCGACCTGGCCAAGTCCCAAACAGAAAATGGATTTGGCACTAAAGACAATATGGTTCCAGTCTGTAGCACTCCTATTTTCTCGTTCACGACACCACGGCAAACAAAAAGACGATAGTGGCAGGCTGCAAATGGCAGGACATGTGCTGCGACACCAAATTTCCTTCTGCCAAGCACGTTTACACCCTCTGGTGGCAAAACCCAGTGTGTAGTCAGACCACACCTGTAATCATTTACATATCTTCCTGAGACATAACTGAATTGCTGTAGTCTGACATATCTGAGAGATATCCGAAAGAGATATATATATTTTATTTATTTATTTATTTTCGGTCAATGAGTGTATTTTAGATAGAGAGAGTGCTTCTTGGTGGTTCTATAACAAGATTAGAGGGCTGGACAGTGGATGCTATCCCCCCAGTGCTATTAGAACATTGCAGAGATGCTGTACAACAGATATAATATATATATATATTATATATATATATATATATATATATATATATATATATATATATATATCTCTCTCAAGGATATTGTAAATCTAGTAACTGACATTTGTTTGTTCAGTTCAAGTTTACCTGTAAAAACGCAGAAACTAGTTAAACTTTTACAACTTGATACATCAGATTAATTCAATCCCCTATTGGATGTAACTCCCTAAACAGACAAGATCTGAGGCAGGTTACATAATAGACAAAGCCAACAATGTTAAATACTTCCAGCACCTCAATATGATGTGACAAATAAAGAACAACATGTCCAGCAGTGTTACATTGCAGACATCGGCAGGAAGTCAGGTCTTCTTGTCAGCGTATTAATAGAGTAGACAAACTCCAGGTCCTGACAATGTTTATTAAGGAAATAGTTTACCTTGTTTAACCAGGTACAATTCAGGCAAAATAATAATTACTGGTATTTTGAGGGCTGGTAAAAGTTTTTTTATTGTGAGTTTGGGGTTAGGATAAAGGTATGCCCATGAGTGAGGTTGTAACGCAGAAATGTAAGCAGGCCCTTTCCTGTGAGTTCACCAAAGAGATGGTCATTTGTCTCTAGCCCATAAATAAATTAAATATTTTCTGTATACCAACATATCTCACCAGACAGATATTTTTTTTTAGTACAAATAGTCTCATTCCATCACGCACATTAAAAGGCTATTTTTGTAAATTTTAGTAGGGTATTTTGTAGCTAAAATGTTTGATTGACATCACTCCCCTCTTCTCAATAACATGTATACCATTCATTAGGACCTCCACATACAGTGGCGAAAAAAAAGTATTTAGTCAGCCACCAATTGTGCAAGTTCTCCCACTTAAAAAGATGAGAGAGGCCTGTAATTGTCATCATAGGTAGACCTCAACTATGAGAGACAAAATGAGAAAACAAATCCAGAAAATCACATAGTCTGATTTTTAAAGAATTTATTTGCAAATTATGGTGGAATATAAGTATTTGGTCAATAACAAAAGTTCATCTCAATACTTTGTTATATATCCTTTGTTGGCAATGACAGAGATCAAATCATTTTCTGTAAGTCTTCACAAGGTTGGCACACACTGTTGCTGGTATGTTGGCCCATTCCTCCATGCAGATCTCCTCTAGAGTAGTGATGTTTTGGGGCTGTTGCTGGGTGTGAAAGATCCTCAGTGCGCCAACACCGTTTTGGCCACACCTGAGTCCTCTTTCATATAAAAACCACACTCACCGCCAGTGAATGTCGGGTTCACCAGATAAATACAAGACAAGCTTTCTAAATTTTATATATTTATTAACCCCTAAATGGGTCGGTATTAACATCTAACATATACAGTTCAGAACAGATATGCAGATATATGCAAGCATTAACAGTTACTAGTTACAAGATACAGTACAAATAAAATAAAAGGGATAAAGGTGAAATGATTACTTTACCACACATGTCCTTGATGTGGTTCTGTAGTCCAACACTCACACATGCTCTGTCATGTGTGAATAACCAGTGGAGGCTGTTTAGCATGTGGCATTAATACAATAATCCAGCCTGCATGCTCTCATCACAGTCTCTCAGCATTAGTCCAGTAGTCTCATCACAAAAAATCTCCTCATGGTGTTCTCTTGTAGTCTGTGATGGTCTGTCTCAACTCCATAGCGTCATCTCCTCCTCCAGGCCTCTTACCTCATCTTTTATACCCTTTATGCCACCTCCCAGAATGAGGTCATCAGCGGCAGCAAGTCTGATTGAATAATGCAATCAAGTCCAGATTCTTTGTATATGGCTGATCCAAGTGAAAGGATACAATGTTATCAGCCATATCTGATCTCCCTGCACAATGCATGTTTCTTTGATCACTCAGAGCTGTGTATGAATACAATGGAGCCCTGCTGTGATGGATACAAAGCCCTATTGTTCCAGTGCTGCTACTACTGCCAATATACACCTAGGCTTATAGCTGCGCACATTATGAGTAAATGGAACTAGAGAGAAATACGCTACCCAGAGACCAAAATACAGCTCTGAATTATAGCCATATTTAAGCAGATTCATCACACTGGGCAACATGGACTATCAACAGGACCTTGAAATGCTTCTTACGAAGCCACTCCTTCGTTGCCCTGGCAGTGTGCTTGGGATCATGGTCATGCTGAAAGACCCAGCCACGTTTCATCTTCAATGCCCTTGCTGACGGAAGGAGGTTTGCACTCAAAATCACACGATACATGACCCTATTCATTCTTTCATGTACACGGATCAGTCGTCCTGGTCCCTTTGCAGAGAAACAGCCCCAAAGCATGATGTTGCCCATGCTTCACAGTAGGTATGGTGTTCTTTGGATGCAACTCAGCATTCACTCTCCTCCAAACACGACGAGTTGTGTTTCTACCAAACAGTTCTACTTTGGTTTCATCTGACCATATGACATTCTCCCAATACTCTTCTGGAACATCCAAATGCTCTCTAGCAAACTTCAGACGGGCCCGGATATGTACTGGCTTAAGCAGGGGGATACTTCTAGCACTGCAGGATCTGAGTCCCTGGCGGTGTAGTGTGTTACTGATGGTAGCCTTTGTTACGTTAGTCCCAGCTTTCTGCAGGTCATTCACTGGGTCCCCCGTGTGGTTCTGGGATTTTTGCTCACCGTTCTTGTGATCATTTTGACCCCAAGGGGTGAGATCTTGCGTGGAGCCCCCGATCGAGAGAGATTATCAGTGGTCTTGTATGTCTTTCATTTTCTAATTATTGCTCCCACAGTTGATTTCTTCACACCAAGCTGCTTGCCTATTGCAGATTCAGTCTTCCCAGCCTGGTGCAGGTCTATAATTTTGTTTCTGGTGTCCTTCCACAGCTCTTTGGTCTTCACCATAGTGGAGTTTGGAGTGTGACTGTTTGAGGTTGTGGACAGGTGTCTTTTATACTGATAACAATGTCAAACAGGTGTCATTACTACAGGTAATGAGTGGAGGACAGAGGAGCCTCTTAAAGAAGAAGTTACAGGTCTGTGAGAGCCAGAAATCTTGCTTGTTTGTAGGTGACCAAATACTTATTTTCCGCCATAATTTGCAAATAAATTCTTTAAAAATCAGACAATGTGATTTTCTGGATTTGTTTTCTCATTTTGAGGTCTACCTATGATGTCAATTACAGGCCTTTTTAAAGTGGGAGAACTTGCACAATTGGTGGCTGACTAAATACTTTTTTTCCCCACTGTATAGAAGCCAAAGAGGAAAAAAAAATTAAAAATCAAGCACAATGGCCCAGTGGTTAGCTTTGATATCCAGGATTCAAATCTGGACAAATGTGGGTTTTCTTTGGGTAGTCAAGAACGTAATAACAATTTACTATAAATAAGAGCAGTTTTATAAGAAGAAAGCTAGAGATTAGGCAAAATTACATCAGCCTTCATCTCCTGTGCGTCAGAGTGGAGATGCAGAGAATTTATTTATTAAGAGGCAGATGCTGCAAAACTAGCAGCGCAACAACAAAAAAAAAAAAAAAAATGAAAAAAAAAAAGGTGAACAATGTGATGACATTTAGTGTTAGGAGCATAAATACTGCTGAGGCTCTGCTGAAACTGCTATTTTGACCTCCATCCATAGAGGCTCTGTCAGGTTTCATTGTGGTTTCCTACATTTTGATGGTAGATAAGACCGACAAATCTGTGGAGGTTACCACCTCCACACAAACTGTGGATTCCTCTTCATTTTGCACCCCTCACTCCATGGTGAAATTCTGATGCAGAAGTCTGATTTTGCAGAGCATCACAATTCCATCGCAACTTCAGAGCAGAATGCTAAAAAAATAAGTGTTCTGTTCGATTTTTTACAATGGGAGGCAGAATCAGGGTGGAATCTGCTGCTCATTTGAGGTTGGAATCAACCTTAAAAGTGATGGTTAACCACCACCAAAACCACTTCTGAACTACTTATATGGTGTTGTAGGGCCAGCTAATGGCATAGTGAACATACATTTATTGTGTCAAAGTGCAGTCTGAGGAGAAATTCAACTTTTATTCCACATGCAAATGATTTGTATGGTGCACTCGGGGTGAGGCCACAACCTCTGGAGCAGCCGCTTTCTTTCTTCCATGGGACATGTCAAGCTCTCTGTTTTGAGGGCAAGACTGGGTGATGACCACAAAAAAAAAAAAAAAAAAAAAAAAAAAAAGGGTGCTCAAGTAGGATGTGTCTCCACTCTGAGTGTACCAAACAGCTCACTTGTATATGGAATAAAAGTTAAAATACTCAACAGAAAGAATGCACTTTGACACAAGCAAGGTAAGTGCAGTAGGTCACTAACAGGCCTTAGAGCAGCATATGAGGCATAAAAGGTTTAGAAGTGATTCTGGAAGTGGTAGACCTTCTTTCAAGTAGTGTGAGAACTGCTGTGAACCAACTGGTTGGAGATGACTAATGTACAGAAAGAGTATGGTTTTTAATTTTATATTCCTAGTTGAATGTTCACTGAATGGATTAAAATATGACGTGTATTTTTTGGTGCAGAAATCTGAGGTTCACTCCGAAATTGCACTGCTGCAAATCTACAGTACATGTGAATATTCACCGTCGTACAATGGGACTAATCCTCATGTTTTCTGCCTAAAATAAGTAACAGGTTCATATTTGCGTGAATAGGGTTGTGGAAATCCTAATCACATACATGGGATGAGAATTTCACATAGATTGCACTATGGAATATGTGCCAATACTTGTGTGAAAAAAAGACTCCACATAAACACAGCCTAGTACCGTAGTAAAAACAAGTTCAAAACATTTATCACTTTTTATGTATCAACTATAAAAATACCAACTGTAATAAACTGTCGTAAATAATGTCCAGTATAGCAATGATCACACAGTTCTAAATATTCTCCTACATGGCAAAACTGCATCACAAGCTTTTTGACTGTACAAAAAGAGGACTTCATAGAATGAGAATATAGCTGACAGAAAAGTACAGGAGTATAAACAACCACATTTTCAGATTCCCCATGTAAATATATAGAGTTATTAAACCTACCTGTCAAAAGAGTCTGTAGCTAATTTATACAGATATACGAAAAGTTTGCTGCAATGCCTCAGTACTGGGCACACCGAGTCCAACTGCACCAAGTCTTCTTCTAGAAGTCTCTGAAATGGTTGATTATTGGATGGGAAGACATTTGATGGTCTGATTTTGCGGCATTCAGCATAGCAACCTAGTAACCGAATGGCATCAGCCAGTTTTTCATACTGGATCTCAGTTTTGAAGAAATGAGAGTTTGCAGGTTCATATCGCATAGCTGCTGTTAAAGTACAGAAAACAGTGTGCAGAAGTTCAAAGACTTGGTTCTGGTTCACCTTTTCCCAACCATTCCTTGGTGGACAACTAAGAGACTTCTCCATTGCAACTAACAGAGATGTGACATAGACAAATCCACCAACTTTCCGAAACACTGTCCTTGTCCGGTGACTTTCTCTTAGAACTATTAACAGTGCCTACAAACCATAAAAAGAACATTTGAGATGACAATGACTATTTTAATAAAATAATTTAAAAAGATATGAGAATGAAAGAACTCAATGTGGTGCCATTTTCAATGTTTGTGCCATTTCTATTATGCCATTCTCCTTACAGACATAATCCACCTACACAATGTCAAACTAGAACCCAAACAATACCTAAATTCCTTCTCCCCTCATTCCACTGCCAATATGGTATTTGGGAAGACTTAATGGTGTCCTGAGAAAAGGTCACCAGCGAAAAGGAGTAGAACAACCCCTTAAATTATTAACTAGTTTGTGTGGTAAGACTATATGTCCGCCGATTTCTTGTATCCGAAGGACCACAGGAATGGAGAAGAAAGCACAGATGTGAACAAAACATGAACATGTGTCACGAGAAAGCCAACTAAATATATAAATTTATTATACAGTTATTCTCGCATAAAGAGACACTTCATATATGAAAAATAGTGTTTAAGGTCTAGGGCTCAAACTAGGCTAGGTCCTTAAGGGTTAAGTTCACATGCTATTGTTTGAATATAAACATACTGCATTAGTGTCCTAATAAAATATTACTATAAATCACAGTTTTAGTGGCAGGGGCGTTCTAATAGTCACACAGAGGGCTGCGAGTAAGGCTGGGAATGCAGGTCACAGTACAGAAGCAGTGTAATGGAAGGGGATTTAAACAAATCCCATCCACACACTGCAAAAAGAAAAAACATCTGAAAGTATCTTGCACTTTGAGTTTTCATCAAGTAGCAAGTCAATTATCACTGCATGTTTAGCTGGAGCCAGCGGCTAAAAGTCACGAAGAAAACCAGCTACTTCAACTATGTTTTGTTATTGGCAGGTCCGCTGTGGGATGTCTGTGGAGGACATAGAGCCGCAGACCTAATATATGTGACCATAGCCTAAGAGCAAGTTACCCTGACAAACTATTAAACATATACAAGCTACTATTTACACCAGACTGAAATCTATTTATTAACCGCAGAATACAAACTGCTGTAAAACAGAATGTTGCGTCTAACAGATCTGTGTTGCTGCTGTTTTACTCAAGGAACTCTTCTGATGCTAATGGTAGTGATTTTATTCATATTGCAGAACTTCTAACTAGCCATTTATCAAAGTTCCCCATGAGTGTGCATCCGAGTAGGAGCATATTTTTCAGCGGAATGCAGTCAGATGACACTAGGAGAGAATCCGAGTGTATTCTGTTGTGCACTTACCTCTTCCAATCCATTCCGATGAAATGGAGCAGAAGAGAACCTGCTCTATTTTTTTTTTTTTTATTCTTTATTTATAACATTTTCATACCAAGAATATGAAAGCAATTCGCAAAACATGCATATAAATAATGGCGTCACTCTGCAAAGGGAGGGCCATAGGAAATGATGCTGGATCTGCTTTATTTTCATCGGAATGGAACGGACCATCGGATGCACCCTCGGATGGCACACTTGGACATGGGAATTGAGCCTAATTCTGGATTAATTCTTCACACTGAGTAAAGACCTTGGTAAATATTGATACATTGGAGCAGACTCATTAAGACTGGCGTTCTATTAAATATGTTGGACCAAGGTGTCGCCACCTCGACTTGCCCTACTGCACCCACATTCCAACAATGTGAGTCGCACAAAGGGGGTTGTGGCACACGTTTGGTGTAAGAAAGTCCCTTGTACCAAATGAGCCCCACAGTATCAGACCTCTCTACCATAAGAGGAATAGATAAATTTCCCCCACTGTGTTAATCCTGGTGCAGGGTTTGAGAAAGCGGTGCGTGATACCAAAGTAAAAAACCCTCTGTCATGTACCTCTCATTCTCAGAAGCTAAGCACAACATGTATTAGTTTTGCCTGGAGTGTTCCTTAAAAGTAGAGGATTTTATGCCTTATTTCTGTTACTAAGGTGACCAAGATGAAAGGACCTGGTATTTGATTCAGTAAAATTATATAATATTATCAAACATATGGGCACTGACAACAGGGCACAGAGTTCTTGGAATCTGCTGTGCACTACATGGAGCTAAAAGCATTGCAATCAAAGCAAGTATACAATCCGCTTTCTGAAAGCTGCAGAACCTGACATTTAATATGCTCAATTTGTTTCTGCAGAGGGGAAAAAAAAATAGACATGTTAATTATTCATCATTTTGTTATCTATGAGTAAGTGCGATACATTAAAATTATTATTGGCTACCAATATAATTCATTTACACTACACTGCATTATGTAAATGTGAAATGGTGATGGCAATTTATTATGAAACCAAGCTAGACAGATCTGAAGTGCGAGAAGGAGTCATAATTTTTGTGAATATTGTCATCTGTTAGCTGTTAGATTAATTTTCTTGATTATTTTTCCACTACAAGTGACATAAGAAAATATTAAATAATCACAAATTTAACAAAACATCTATGTAGCAACTTACCCTCAGGATCTCAGTCTTCAGCTGCAGCTCTGTTGGAGGAGCTGAATGCATCAATCCTAAAAGGGTCCCCATGTCATCGTCTCCGCTGGGAGACAACATCAACTGCTGGATCACCATAAGAGCATGCTCTCTGCACTGGGGGTACTTCACAATGTTATGAACACACCTGGCACCGCCAAACTCTCTGAAGACACCTACCAGGAGAAACAAAAGATTAAAGTGACCATTCACAGCAAACTTAACTTAGATCTTCTTAAAGGGATTCTATCATTGGGGAAACATGTTTTTAACTGAAGCAATGTTGAAATAGCCTTTATAAAGGCTATTCTACTCCTACCTTTACTTTTCTTCTCCTCGCCACCCAAAAAATGTTTTATTCTCATATGTAAATGATGCTCAGAGAGCACAGGGGGCGTTCCCCCTGTGCTCCGAGCACTCCGCCTCCAGCGCTGCATTTTCACGCCCCCTGCATCTTCTTCTATTCATCTTGCATCTGCTTCTTGCTCCGTCGGCCCTGCCACTTTGAGTTCAGACAGAGCCAACTGAGCATGCTCCATCGGCAATTTTTGTTTAGTTTCTTACACCAGCGTACTCCAGAAAAATGGCCGACGGAGAAAGCAAGATGAACAGATAACGTAGGGGGCGTGAAAAAGCAGCGCTGGAGGCGGGTTGTGGTGATGATGCGAGTGCGCTCTCTGAGCATCATTTACATACGAGAATAAAACTTTTTTTTTTTAGACAAACCGTGGCGAGTTGAAGAAAATTAAAAGGTAGGAGTAGAATAGCCTTTATAAAGGCTATTCCAACATTGCTTCAGTTAAAAACATGTTTCCCCAGTGATAGAATCCCGTTAAACTAATTCAAAGTACTTTTTAGCAAAAAGAAATGTAAAGCTGGTTTAAACTTTTTGTTTAATTTTGTTACCCAAGTGTATTCCTAAACAACAAAATCATACATAGAAAGGAATAAAAATATAAGGAATAAGGGATATTACTATGAATAGTTCCATATGTACTGTATGTAGTTATTTACTCTTTCACCCACTGATTTACAGCCATCTCTGTAGATACCCTAAAACTAGAAAGTCTGTCATTCACTGACAAAGCCCTCACACTAGACTCCTAAACCCAGAGGGAGCAGGAATTTAATATATTACAAGTTCTACTGAATCTTTTCCCACAAATACTATGTTCAATGTGATTGGTTCCCTTTAAGGAATAGCCAGGAAAACTGTCTTCAGCATTGCAGCATTGTCTAACGCAAGTCTGCGGTGGTCTAAAAATACACCTACTGTACAAAAAGGAGGCTTAGGCTAATTTTGTTCTATCCCCCTTGCTTTATGGTGTATATACAGGTAAGGTGCAACTCAAGCCCAGAAAGCCCGAGACAGTTATTAAGTAGCAATAGAGGCAAATGTTAGAGCTTTTCAGAAAATATCCAGTCAGTTTAATATTCCTTTACCTGCTGAGAAGCCATCATTTTTTTTTTTTGGCAAGAGAATCATTAACCCACGCAAAAGAGGCATTATATCAAGAGTATAACATCATGTTGAAAGAAATATTCCTCATCGAGAATGTAAATGACACAAAGCATAGTAGTGAGGACAAGCGGTATACAATACAACAACCCAGGTGAAGGACAACCATATTCAATTGAAACCACTACACTATATTTAGCACAAGACAATAGTCATGTCCAGAAATGAGAAGAGAATGAAAAGTTCTAAGGGCGCATTCACAAGACCGAGTTTCAGCTGTGAAACTCAGTCCGTCTGTTGGCCGGATTTACTGCCTGCACCTTATGACAGGAGAGGGACTCCTAGCAGTTTTACCGTAGTTATTTATGCTGCTAGGAGTCCCTGCCTCTCAGTGACATACTGTCCTGTATCAATTACAGTAGAGGACAGTATGTCGCTGGGAGGAAGGGACTCCTAGCAGCACAGATAATTATAATTCTAAGAGTCCCTCTCCCGTCATAAGGTGCAGGCGGTAAATCCGGCCAACAGACGGACTGAGTTTCATGATTGAAACGCAGTCTTGCGAGTCTTTGCACCCTTTTGTTTTCCTGTCTGTATTACATTTGATACACAAAAACAGAATTATATCTGTATCCAAGAAAACATCAGATACACAGAATCACTTATTGTGCAGTAGATGTTCTGTGTCAAGAATTTGTGGCAAACTTACCAGCATTAGTATTTGATCCTTGTAGCAAAACTGTAAGAGTTTCCATTACTACTAATGCCAATTGCCTTTGGTCCTCAGTTGACTGTATTACATTTGTGGACCCTATTAAAAAGACAATTTTAGTAAAATACTGTGATGAAGGATACAGTCTGATATGAACCATGAAAAATACACAAAGACTATATCATATGGTGGATCTATAAATGCATCAACAGTGGAGGTTTTAAAGGGAGTCTATCATTCGGAAAAACTAAGCTAATGGCACGTTGTAATGGCCTTTAAAAAGGCCATTCTTCTCCTACCTTTCCTTGTTTTCTTCTCCCAGCCGATTCCAAGATAATTTGTTTCTTCATGTATGTAAATGAGTACCACGGAGCACCTGGGGCATACCTTCTCTTCTGCGAGCACCCATCACGTCATTGCTTCTCACCATTCCTTCACCCATTGTGGTGGCTCCCCTCTTGGTCTTCTTTCTTCTCAGTTCTCACTGGCAGCGAATTCTCACGACTGCAAATGCGCAATCGGCTCTGCCACGCTCTCGTGACTGAATGCGCAGTCGCAAGAATTCGCTGCCAGCAAGAACTGAAGAAAGAAGACCAAGAGGGGAGTCACCGCAACGGAAGAAAGGGCAGTGAGAAGCGATGACGCGATGGGTGCTCGCAGAAGAGAAGGAACGCCCCGGGAGCTCCGTGGTGCTCATTTACATACATGAAGAAACAAATTATCTTGGAATCGGCTGGGAGAAGAAATCAAGGAAAGGTAGAAGAAGAATGGCCTTTTTAAAGGCCATTCCAACTTGCCATTAGCTTAAAAGTGTTTTTGTGAATGATATAGACTCCCTTTAAACATGAACCTCCAAAACCTCCTGGAAATCTGGAACTTTAGTCTGTCTCAACTGAAGCTTCATAAAATAAAAAAAAAAAAAAACACAAAAAACAAAACAAACAAACAGGGAACACTGAAATTTGTAGACTTTAGAAGCTAGTCAGGCCATTCCAGGAACCAAAATAATTTAAGTGACCATGAATATTGATAGAAAACCAACCACCAAAAAGTTAGACATTAACAGTCACATTCACAGGCTATCTGCATTAGTCTGTCTACCCTAAATAGTATCAATGGTGGAGATCTCCAAATTGTATGATGTGAAATGGTCAGTTTAAACAAATACCACATAGATATCACCTTGATTTATAATTCACTCAGGTTTTTTTTTGTAGATCTTAATACAGTAGATTTTAGGCATAGACAGTATTATTACATATTTTATAATGTGCTGTTGTGTTGTATTACCACTTCCATTTTATTAAAATACAGCATTAGAACTGTACCTTGTTCAATATACGCCTGAGCAGGGTCTTTCAATACAGCAGCATACTTGTGTAAAAGGTTAACCATTACTTCCAAGAGTCCCACCTCTTTGAAGACATCTTTAAAAATGTGGTGGTGCCGAATAAATTTTAAGAGAGTCTTGGTGGCAATAATGCTACAGGAAAAAGAGGTGTTGGACTTTAAAAGGATGCTGACACTTATCAGTTCTTTGCAAGGGATATAGTTCAAGCTGAAAACGACAAACTCAAGCATCTCAAAGTATTTTACTTGGACGTCAGGCAGTTTAGTAATCTTTTCAGCAAACTGGGACAGCGTGTGCTGCGATTCCAGAATGAAGTAATTGGCATTGTCTGACATGTAAATATTGGTGATGGCATCCAAGATGATCTGTGCAAGATAGCAGGTCTTTGCTTTAAGAAATGCATTCTGAAGGACTGAAAAGGCTTGGATGTTTCTCACACTCAAACCTGAAAATAAACATAAAACTAGTGTAAATGGTCAACTAAAATGTAAAACATTTTCCAGCACAACACTTCCCAATACACCAATAACTGATCCTGAGTTTTTTTGGAATTCTCATATTTACGTGTTATACTTTTGATATTGGTTGGTCATATTCATAGCCAATATCAAAATAAACCCACTCTTTTGAGGTCTGCAAAATAGTAGGACAGCTAATCCTTAGTCTGTCAGCCAGAAAGAAGTGACGTAGTAATAAAGGGTC
Organism: Leptodactylus fallax; assembly: GCA_947044405.1. Taxonomy (NCBI): domain Eukaryota; kingdom Metazoa; phylum Chordata; class Amphibia; order Anura; family Leptodactylidae; genus Leptodactylus; species Leptodactylus fallax. The sequence continues at coordinate 2,066,507 of CAMRHE010000141.1, forward strand.
CAAGCACTCAGTTGCATATAATCGTAGTTTTATTGACATGCAATCCAATACTAAAAAGTTAACAAGGATGTTCTGGTCCACTTTGGACATTCATCAGGACCATCAGAATGCTAGAGTGGGAAAAGTAGAAATACCAGTAAGGTAAAGAAGACTAGAGGGACATGCAGTCAAAGCCACCATGTGGAAGACACATTTCTACTTTTCCCACTCTGGTAATCTGATGGTCTGATGAAGGTCCAAAGTGTACCAAAATATCACTGTTAGCTTTTATATTTGTTGGATTGCATGTGTAAAAAACTACGATTATATCCTACCGAGTTCCTGAACCATTTATTACTACAATTTACAGAGCGAGATCCTTTAAAGTGCACCAGAACCACATTGAGACGGAGTACCGTGATACTTCTATAAGCCAAGAGAAGTGACATTTCCAAGTAAGCAAGCTAAAAAAACACAAGCTTTGGTCATTGCCTCTCACTGAAAAAAAATGAGAGGCAGGAGCTTTTCCATTCTGATGAATGAAAATATGTTACCATAAGAAGTTGGCTTGAGTTTGACCCAAGTCAAAGGTGCTCCTGACCTCCAACTGTACAAATCGGCAAAGGTACCAAGAGTTTTGGCCATATGAATTAGCTACAATATACTAGATTCCAATCCTCAGAAAGTGCAAATATGGACGGTATAATACCCCTGTATCAAATTTCACACTTAAATATTTATCTGCAAATGTTTGCAACTTCTAATTTCATCTATTCACATTTAAACAATGTATTTGATATAAAAAACATGGTAGCTTTCCTCCAGAAAAAGTGCCACTCTTGCCCTACCCACTGCAGTCATTTTTGTTTTTTGTTTTTTTCACAGTGAAATATGAGGCCTTGCTTTTGCAGACAAATTGTCCGTTCTAATGACACCATTTAATATCATGTATAATCTATGGGCAAGCTGAAAAAAAAATTCAGAATGGGGTGGAATTGGAAGTAAAAACAAAATTTGTGCTATTTTCTTACAGATTTTGTTCGTACAGCATTCATTCACTTTGCAGTAAAAGTGATGTAACCTTTTTCTGTGGGTCAGTACGATCATGTCAATATCAAATTTCTATAGTTTTTATGTTTTAATACCTTTAAAAACATTTTTAAAGTTTGAAAAAAATTCCACACAGTGCCATATTCTGTTTATAGAGCTGTGTAAGGGCGTTATTTCTTTGGCAGCGCAAGGTCTTGTTTTTATTGATACCATTTTGAGGAATTGATACCCTTTTTTTTTTGCTTACTTTTACATGTAAAATGTGGAATCAGGGGATTTGAATTACCATAGTAGTGCACTGAATGGTAAAATTCCTAGGTCTTTTTTAAATTTGGTCTCAGGTAGAGTTAAGCTGAGGCCCCACGTTGCGGAAACGCAGTCTTTTTTGTTGCAGATTTTGCTGCGTTTTATTGAGCCAAAGCCAAGAATGTCTACAAAAGGAATGGAAAATATATAGGAAGCTCTTATACTTCTACGTTTTGCTCAATCCACTCCTGGCTTTGGCTCAAAAAAACGCAACAAAAAAAGCTGCATTTCCACAACGTGGGGCCTTAGCCTTAAACAGTAACCTATCCTGGGAGCTTTTAGAAGGTAGCTAGCAGTCATGACAACAGAACAGCTTCCACGATCTAACCAAGGAGAAGTCATATGGTTGATGGAAATGGTAGAGAAGGTGAAAGTAACCTTTCAGATGCCTTGGTTTCACCTGACCATGGCATCTGAGTAGTTAAATGTTCATGACCATAGTTATCATTGACCATGGGCAATGCTGGCACGTCCCCGCTGTGTAAACCAGCATAGATTCAGCAGCGATGGTGCCACTCAGCTCCTGAGAAGGTGCCATCTGTAAAAGATCAGGTATCTACCATACATGCACAGCAGATTTCATTTTTAGTTAGTTTTTTCAGCTTTATACCTGAATGAAGCTGACCTTCAATACTATATACAACATACAAACAAAAGTGGCATAGTTTCTAAAAGAAAGCAGTCATATTGGTGTAACAACCCCTTTAATATATCTCTACTCTATTTTTAAGTTGAATGTGACTGCTGACCATTGAATGAGACTCTTGATGTACAACTGATAAGGGACCTCTGTTATAGCACATGGCAAATATAAGTAAAAGAATTTCAGTCTATGATTTAAGAACATCAGTAGATTATAAGAAAGACATTGCAGATTGAAAAAAAAAAGGTATATCAGAAATAAAACATGATCATCTTTAGCCATGGCCATTTTACTTTACATTTTTCTCTTAAGAGTATGGAGTTATTTAGATTGTTGTGCCACCAGGTCATGACTAGTGTCCTAAATATATCTTCTGAAGGCCTCCTATGATAAGTATACATTCATTAAAATATGCTTGGACACACCAGACTTTACTGCACTACATATGCAAGAACAAATATACTTCAATGGCTCTCACCCTCAGTAGAGTCACACCTTCCAAAGTCAGAAGTAGACAAATTACCTTCATTATACTCTCTTAATGAAGAAGACTGTGCTCAGAAGGAACACAGGAAAACATACAGCATTGCCTTCTGCCAAAAAACAAAGGTTATCTACCTTTTCATTAAGAAACAGCAGGAGCTTTAGCTAAAACCATAAATTATAATGCAAAATGTACTCTAAAAAGCAGGCAAAAGGGCATAATGTGAGCCATTCATTGTCATTAAATCCAGAGATGGTTGGTTGAAGCAAGCGTACAGATAATACATGCTAGCACTATATTATTATGCAATTTTCTCCTTCCACATAAATATGTTTATTGTGTTTGTTTTTATGACTTCAAGGCTGGCATAAAGTAACCAAGTAAAGCACAAAAACTACCATAATCCTATGTAAAAGCTTATTATAAAACATTTAAATTCAGATTCTTACCTTTTCCAGCAGGCTGTGGTACAGAAAAGCCTGGCAACAAAAAAGGTGCCCCTGTGGTTAAACCAGCTGGTTTCAGTTCATTGACACCGTATGTTGTTAAAGAAGTAATTAGGTTAACCAAGTCCTTCAGTGCATCTTTGGATTCGTTCTCTTTAGCTTGCTCTAGCCTACAGGAAAGACAGCATTACATTTCCTTCATGCCGTATGCATTTAATTGCACCTAAATATAGACCATAATATTACTTCTTAGCAGAGAATGACATACGGAGCTGGGGGAAAACACGCATAGTTTTAAAGGCATACTTTTCAGTCAACACAAAACATGTTCAAGCGTCTGCACCGAAGACATTCTCAATATTACTTTCTATACAGTACACAGAAGACTGGCCATCTTAAACTAAATATCTAACTACAGATTCTTTCCATTTATTTCATATAGATATGTAGTGTGCTTCTGCTCATACACAATTTAGCCAAATGGCTCAACAGTGGTAATCCACCCTAGAAGAAGATACAAGAATAGTGGACATGTATAGATCAGTGCTACAATATTTATTTGTGAAAATCATTCTAAAGAATGTATATTTACTGTGTGTTTTTTTTAAAACCAGATAGTTGTTGTATTGAATAATCGAATAGGAGTAAATTACTATGCTATATAATACCTATGATATTTTAGTACTATGCTACTTAAATTTGCCATACAGACGCCAAATGAACTCTCTTTTGGCTTCCATCTTACAATTGTGACCCTATGGACACATTTAGAATGTACATTTTGAGCTTTCCCAGTGTACACATTAAACGTATAAGGCCTCGTGCAGACAACCGTGTGCACACTCAGTGTGCTATCCGGGTTTTTCCCTTTTAAAAAAATTCTGTTGAAGCATGGTTGAAAAGCAATGTCTGACTTTCATTTGTTCATTTTCATAGAATTTTTATATATTATTACTTTTGTCAGATTCAAGTTATTTCTGTGACCATTCTAGGTTTTTCTTTCATTAAATGAGGGGTACCAACAATTTTGTCCACGTGTGTATGTCACGGAATTTATTTTATTAAATAGGTTATATTCAGCTCTCTTAACAGCATACCAAAATGAAAAATAAATTTAAAAAAAACAAAAAAAAACTAGTTACTGATTTCTATTTTCTGGTCTCATCTTGACACGTAGGGAAATGGCCAAAAAACACCTTCTCAGATTGACACTGGCCAACACTGTGAGACCAGAGATCAGAGACCAATTGGGACCAGTAAGTGTCAGAAATAGGTCAAGGATCAACATGCTTTTCTTAGCCTAATACTAAAAAATACACAGTCAAGCAACCCAATTAAAATCAGACCCGTTTCTAGTTTAGAGTCCATACATAAATGCTTATTTATACATAAAAAAAAAAAAAAAATCTATATATCCAGCACAAAGTTAACTTTTCCACTGGCTTAGTGGACCTAATAAGTGTAGATCAAAGCCAGAATCAAAAATAGGAGTTAGAAAATCTGAGAGTGTAAGTAGTAGCATAAGTAATAGCATCTTTCAGCATAAGAGTAGGTAACTCTTCGGTATGAAAAAAAAAACACAACTAAGAAAAATACGCAGAAAAAGGTCAAACATTTTACTTTGGACAGCTAACAAGAGTGCATTTATTTTCTTTCCATTTTCCATTAAAAACATTTTCCTAACACACTGAATGTACTAATCCATGACAAAAAAAAAAAAATTTTGAACTCATAATATATATGTATACTTTTTCCCGCAATACTTTCAAGCTGACTTTCAGGGATCCAAACATCCACTCAATCACACAAGCACATGTGACCTTAAACCCTTCCTGCCAAGGCATTTTTTTAATTTTCGTTTTTGACTCCCCACCTTTACAAAGTCCAATTTTTTTTGTTTTTCCATTCACAGAGCCCTATGAGGGCTTACTTTTTGCAGGACAAATTGTACTTTGAAATGTTATCATTTAATATTCTACACATTGTACCTGCGCCCTAGGCGCTTTAGTGTTCGCTGCACTCCATTAACCCCGGAGTGCATACCCTGGCTTTAAGTTTATTGTTACTGCTGATTTCCATTGCTGTTTTTTCCCCTCCTACAGTGCTGTTATTTCATTGACCATGTATATGCTCATCTTGAGAACTTTCCTGACCCCGCCTTTGACTATCTGACCTGTGCTGTCCTCTTTAGATGCAATATGTCTAGCTCCCTTTTAACTCGTCCTCATATGTAAGATTGTCTCACATAATGTACAGGGATTTAACTCCCTTCAGAAACGGCTTAACGTGTTTCTCCAATATGAGAAGCTGAAACCTGACATTATCTGTATCCAGGAATCACACTTCACTCACACCTCATTCCACTCTTGCTATACCCTCACAGGCCTTGCCCCAACCAATCTAAGAGTAGGGGAGTGGCAGTCTTCTTAGGAATGTCTGTTCCCTTGTATGTTGATAATTGTAGACTCCCAAGGGAGTTATATTATTTTCTAATAGCCATCACCTATGCCTAGTTAACTCTTATGCCCCTACTGAGTCCCCTGTAGTTTGGAAAGTTTAGATTTCTCCAAACTACAGTAATTTGGTGTGGGGACTTTAACTTCACTATTAATGCTACTTTACACCGCTAATTTCCTGGCAACACTTTTCCTTTAAAGCTCCTGGGTTTTTTCTACCTAGAATTTCAAACCTTTATACATTCCTCTGGTTTACAGACATCACTAAAGGTTCCATTTTTGCCATGTTTGGTGGCTGCAGTCTATGAAATTGTTCAGTGTGTTTACCCAGCTCAAATACATACAGTATCAAGTTACATTCAGGACATGCAAGAAGGTGCCAGCCACGCTGAGAAATTTCTGTCTTCAGCTAGAGAAGAATATTGGTAATAGCTGAGTGTTGCTTCCACATTGGTTTCTGGTTCTATGAACTTTCTATAGATCTGTCCACTTGTTCACCAGGCTTGTGTTTCAGAGTGTCAAGTACCTCTGTGATAAGCAGCTTTAGTCAGAGTATAATTGCTGCCGCAATCTGGATACCACACAGTTCTGATAAAGAGAACATTCAGAACAATTAAACAATTGGAGGGAGAAGCTTCCTGTGTGCACCGACATTTATCAGTGCAATAAAAACTGTGGACATTTGGATCTTCAGCTACAGTAAAGGGGATTAGTTCTTTACAACTGAAATCAGAAGATTGCTACCAATTACTTGTTATATAATGGCCAGGTATGCTCACCTCTCACATTATCCTATATCCAATAGCATTAGTAAATACAGAGGTTAAAATTGTCCCCTTGTCATAGATTCATTTTCTTTAAATAATTAAAATATATCTTCTAAGAAAATCAAAATCAACTGTAACAATTTTTATTGCAACTGGACATACACCTTCGACTTCTGACAGCCAAACACTTGTTCGCCCCACAGCTATTCCTTCAAACCCCTCCATACAGAGGGCGTTTCTGAATGGGAAGAAGGGATTTTATCTCCCCAGATGAAAAAACAAAAAAAAAGGCTCAGATATGTAAAATTTAACATATCTGATGCTTCTTTCCCCAACATCATCTTTGTTATAATCAGGACACCCCTTTGCACATTATATAGTTGACTGGTCAAAACAAAATCGGTGAGTTCAGACAGTATCTAATGTGAGAGCACCTTAAAAGAGTTTTCTGGTTTCTATGATTGATGACCTATCCTCGGATAGGCCATCAATATTAGATCAACAGGGGTTCAACACCTGGGCCCCCGCAGATCTCCGGTACAGAGGCAGTGTGGGATAGCCGCGCTGATCACTCACCATAAAACTGTAGCGGCAAGTATAGGTACTGCTGCGTTGCAACATTGAATGAACAAGGTCCTGCTAGTAACCCCTATAGCTACACCCCTAGTCTTCTGTCACATACGTTCATATATGCCATATATATTGTTAATTCTTCCATCTATACCCTTTCATACAGATTACAAAGAAAAGGTGACAGTGAGAGAACAGTAAAATGTGACTGTGGTATCAGTATCTTGTCACCATAAAGACATACAGATCTGCGTAGGTGCAGTACACAAATTAAAATGTGTTTTTGTTTTTTAAGACTGGTTGATTTTTTTAAGATGTATTGGACCAAAAAATTATAATACTTGCAGTAGTGCCCACCTCTGGGACCACCTTCTAGATCTAAAATGAAGCCCCCCCCAAGCTTCCATGTCCCACTACTTTCGTGACCCCTGACTGACCTCGCTATGAAGACTTTCAGCTATAGCCTGGCTTTACAGAAACAGCGTAGCTCAGAATCTAAGCCGTTTCTGCAACTCCCATAGAAGTGAATGAGAGTTACAGAAGCAGTGACCACAGCAATGAGCTACATTGTTTCTGTAACTCCCATTCAGTTTTATGGAAATTAGGGAAATGTCGTAGCTCAGAGCTAGACGGTTTCCCTAAAAGCAGACCATAGCTGAAGGCCTTCTCAGTGAGGTCTCTGTTAGGTAAGTAACAGGTCATGGAGGATGGGGAAATAAATAACTTTAAAGGAACACTATGTCACTGTAAGGGGGCACTTTCTGGCTAAAAGGGACACTTCAAGGTTATTAGGAGGTATCATGTGGTTACCTGGGCACTGCCTGGTTATTAAGGGGGTACTCTTTGGCTACTGGGACACTATCCAACTATTATGGTTTCACTACCTGGCTTTGAAGGAGTACTGTCTGGTTATTAGGGGGCGCAAAAGACACTTTCTACTGGGGGCACTAAGGCTCAAATTTTTATATTCTGTGGAGGTATAAAGTTAGTTATTACTATTGTATTTTGCAACCCCCTTTGAGCCCTCACACAATAAAAATGCCCACTTTTATTATTTTTGAGGAGGCATGAGAGTCAGTATTTTACTCATTATAGTGGGTGTTACAGTCTACAATAAGTAAGCATTATTACCACCTAGAAAGTACAAGAGTGGTGCCCTACTTTTAAATTTGCCCAGGGCCACACTTTGTCTAATACTGGCCATGATGCTGTTTGTACAGGACAACCTTGTTTCAGCTGGCAGGTTCCAAAGAAGCTGAATAAGGATTCTCACTAGTGGCTACTCTAGTAGTCAAGGACAGGCTGGTTGTAGCTCTTGGCTTTAGCCAACAGAGGAGGTTACAGATTAAGGGACCTCTATTAACCAGACACTTGCCAAATGGTATGCCATCAGACCACCAATTTAGGAGTATGAAAGTTACATATGCTAAATGTGAATATTTCAACAGGTTTACCTCAGTAGGAGATCAGAGAGGAAGACGTATCCTTGGCATATTCTGAAATCATCCAGCAGTGTCTGAGATACATCACTGGAGTCTTTTAGAAAGCAGGAAAGCCCTGCAAACATCTCCACAATTTCCAGCGGGGACAGATCATTTGACTGCTGCATGTTTTGGACACATGTGGACAGGCATTCTTTCTCTGTAGGAGAACAGGTGACGTAAATTCAGTAACAGGGTTTAAAATAGACATGAAGCACCTATTTTAAAAAGTGACACTTAATAATTGAAGCGTGTGCCATTTCTCTTCTTGCATTGCTGTAGGCTCTGGGTAAGCTGACCATGTTTTCCTTAGAGGAATGACTCATTCCTTCCAGTATGGAAGAGTCAAGACAAAGGAATTGGTGAAACTGGCTAATTTGCAGACAGATGAAAGGCTCAGTTTTATACTTCCCTTGTACATAAACAGCTTCAAAAAGGAACCTCATAGAAATCTTGCAGTTTTATGAAGACAGGGCTACATCAGGTATTTGCAGCAGGCATCTGGAATCAATTTTTATTTCCTACTAAATTACATGTAATTTGAACTGCTAGTCAATAACCGTGTTATAAGGATCAATATTTTTTATATGACACTGTATTTTATTAGATCATCTGTATCAAATTTCTTCAAGATCTGATGGATTATGGTTGTACTACTGCAAAATAAAATCTATAGGACCAGGTTCATATAGGGACAAAGAAACAAACTGCCACATCACAATAAGCATACTGAAATATTTATTCATGATTTTTTGGGGACCAAAGTGGTTCACTTAAAGACATATGCCATTAAAAAAGTAAGCTAAATTATTTCCTATTTAAAAAACACAGAAGAGGTTCCATATGTTAAAAAAAGAAAAAATAAATAAAATTTTTAAAAAATGCACGTGTTTCCTTTTGTATTTTTTTTTTTGTGACGAAGACTTATGTAGGTATATAAACACAACAAAAATGTTTGGGATAAAGCCTTTTATTATAGAACTACACTGTAAATGCTCCAGGCTTTACAATATACAGAGTTTACTATATAATTGCATGTAATGTTGAACATTGGTGTATTATTATATACATAAAACTGCTTAAAAAATATATCAATGCAGTTTGAGAACGAGACTAAAGAAGTTATATAATACTAGACTATATTGACATAGCCATTATGTGAGTGCTTCTAATACACATTTCTGATCTCAGGGTATTATGCTATTGTAATGTGACTTATGTACTGACGGTCCACACCTGTTCATGGTGTTATATGTAAAATGTTGAAAAGAAAAAAAAAACAAACATATATATATATATATATATACACGGGAGAGAGAGAGAGAGAGAGAGAGAGAGAGAGAGAGAGAGCGCGAGAGAGAGCGCGCAATTGAAAAAAAGAAAAAAAAAAGAAAAATACACATTTTTGAGAAAAATCACAGTACATGGAAGTTACCAATAAGGCAATACCCCACCTTCGACCCATAGTTTTACATGGAGTCTGACAACACAAGCACAACCCCTTTATATCACTTAGCTCTAATGTCACCCACAATTCTCACTTTGATATTCTTAATGTGAAAGCAGCAAAACAGACATTTCGTCACAAATTCTCTGTCTATAAAGATAAATTAAGATAAAAGTGATCTATTTTTTCTGCATACTGTACAAGGAATGCTTTCTGCTTTCATAATGTAACTTTTTTTCTGGGGATAAACATGGCAAAAAAACACACTAAAAAAAAAAAAAAAATAAAATAAAATGAAGTCCATTCCTCAAGATGGTGCCCATTTAAATATACTTAAAAGATTAGGTAAGTCTTACCATGTATATATTTCACTACGTTTAAGCTAAGTCCATGGCGAGAAATGGTCATCAAGACTTCACCAGCACTTTTTCTCCAAGGAAGGTTATAAGGGGGGCACCAAGATGTTATTGCACTGAAGAGGAGCTGAAGATCATCCTTCTGCGCTAGCTCCTCAGCTGGAGATACATAGCTACACAACTTTACTAAAATCTGAGAGTAAAAAAAAATAAAAAAAAAGGAATTATTTTTAGTATAAAAGAAAATATGATGCATAAATGATTTTATAATAAACATGCACAAATAGTTTTACAGTTTGAATGATTTAAAGGGAGTCTTTGAGCAGTAAAATTGGTTATAACCTTATTCGAGTAGCTTGTAGAGGCGAATCTACAGTTTCCAAATATACCTCTGTTATTCAGCTTTGATGCCCCACTTACATGTAAACTGTTGATTTATCCACATATAAATGAGCAAAAAGTGCTTTGGGGCATGTCTTAACTTATCTGGGCTTTGTTCTCAACTGTACATTTCCAGGCACTTTTCCCCTTATTTGCAAAGGAAAAAAAAAAGTCTATTTACATGAAAATGAGGGTCCAAAGCTGAATAAGGTATATTTGGAAACAGAAGAGTCAGAAGGTACTATGATTAGGTTTACAACAAATTTACTGCTGACAGGCACCCTTTAGGACAAATCTTTATATTATGCCCAATTGTAGCAAGACAATGGTACAAAAAGGTACTGATGTTGCAACTGAATAGATATAAAATTGTTTGTTATTATGCTATGGTAAAGGTATATCACTAGGAAATGCTATAATTTTATGATCAATAGATGTCTGACCTCCAGAACCCCCGCTAGTCCTAAAAATTAAAGCAAAGGGGTTCCTCTGGCAATCTACTTTTATAGTGACGCACCTAGCCACCCACTATGCAGGGAACTGGAACACAACTCTTTTCAAATGAATGTAGCTTTGTTCTAGTTTGTTTCACAGCTGTTGGCCAGGAGAGTGGTTGCACAAGGCAGTTTAGAAGACATAACAGATAATGATGAAGAGGCATAACCATTTGACATAACAGGCCAAAGGTTGAGGCTACACCACTGAAGGACAAAATATGCCCTTTCTGATTTCTGTCCTGGGATACCTGTAATGGGGACCTTGTGTGGATTTGAATCCAGAACTACATCTATATCTACACTAGTAATACAGTATTACGTACATATTTAGAAGAGTTTTGTGAACGGTGTTTTACGCTCACACAGGTTTTTTTATATTAAAACACAGCACCTGAATTCCTCAGGTGTACATCTCAGCATCATAGTCTAGAACTTCATATGTTTTCCATATAGAAAATACTTTTCACAGTGTTCTGCACAGAAATCTTGTCCATGCGCCATGCACACTCCTGGGATGGAACACATGAAATACTCTCCCTGCTGTGGCCATTGGCTGCAGTGACATACAGCACATGCACCTTGCTGATATTCTGTACAGACAAAGTTGGCCTGTGCTGATGCCATCCATCAAGACTAGGCACCAGGCAGGAAGAGAGCTTAAAACCAGGCACTTGAAATCACATTTGCATATGTAATAATACTTTATTTTTCCAACAATTAGACCACTCTCCCAGTCTAAAAGGAATGTCTGCATATCTGTTTCAGTCCACTACCTGGCACTGTAATGGTTAATGGGCCAAAAAGATTCCCTTATAGATAAGTAACAAATCTGACGATTCAGAATTTCCCAATATATCAGATTGACAGGATTCTACCAGGTGCCGAAGGCATAGCCAATGACACAAGTTCCCAATTACAAAGCCTAATTTTCTTCTATGTTAATACAGAAGTTTTAATCAACGAATATGTTGCAAACTAAAGTTTGGTTTCTGAATTTATAATTTCCTTTAACTATTAGTAAGACAAAGACATTCAATAATCCACTGCTGCAGAATGTAATGAAGATGAAGGTCTTAAAGTAGGAATGAAAATTCTCATTTAGACTGAGAATGATCATTGAGGCAGATGGCTTATCAAATATTCTATTAAGAAATTGCAGAGGGGATATTAAACAGATCGATAACTGCTGACGCCAGATGGAAATAACTATTGCAAAGGCAGCAGCACACATAATGATTTCTGATGCAGATTCAGTTAAAGGGTTTACTCCAACTCAACCTAGACCTTAGTATTCCTGGTATTGCTCCTTCCAAGTGCTATACGGCAAAATCATTTTATTGGCAGCATGCCACAGAGTCAACCTCTCTGCATTACAATGCTCTGAGATGCAAAGCGTGTGCAAAAAGTACACGCAAAATAATGCACCTCACATTCTATAACCTTCAAATGTTTTCTGATTTACTGCCTTTAAGAATATGAACATTTTCTGATTTACTCATAGTCCTACAAAGTCAGTTGCTATGGTTGGATGACTCTAGCAACCAGAGTTCAGAAGAAATAAGCTAGATGATCAAGGGCAGCAGGCTGCTAAGACTTGGTAAATAGAACTTACAAACAGAAAACTTCTAAGAAAAAAGTAAGAAAGAAGCAAAACAGAACAAGGGTATATTCTCCACTTGTTTCTGACTGTATCTTCAATGAAGTGTGTGCATGAAACGCACGATATATCAAATATGAGTGCCACGCAATGATTTAGGATTACATGAAACAAGGTTGTCACCTGGCCACAATACTTAAAACCCTGGACAAAGATCTACTATTGGTCCTTTAGGTAGAAGTGCTATACACAACACAAGCACCATAAAATTATAGAACATAGTATATACAGTTTTGTGCTTCCACACGATGCAAATCCTCTAGGAGGCATGGTGGCGAGTGGACTCATACACAGCTTAGATAGGGACTCTTCAGAAAAAAACCTTGGATGAAGTGTTAAGCTGATGGGTAACCTAGGTCGTGGCTGGAAGAGACAGTTCAACCTCCCGGCCAAATCAACAATCCCAGTAGTGCTAACTATGGAGGAGACCAACAACTCAGTAAAACCTAATATGAACAATGAAAAAAGTACTAGTTTCACCATCTGTCCAATGGAAGTCTACTGTTAAATAACTCCTCCTATATATTATTTCATCCAGCTATACTGTCCAGCTTTATTTTTACTCTCTTAAAATTTTAATGGGCACGAAGAAGTTGCATTCCGGGCCACTACATAGCATGTGGAACTGGAACTATGCTATTTCTCGCATTGTCATGGTCCTTCATTCAGCAGATCATTGGGGGGTGCCAGGACCCCCACCAATCGCATATTGATTACCTATCCTAAGGAAAGATAATTTGTATAAAAGTCCCGGAAAACCCATTTAATATTTATTTTTGGGACAACTCTTTCAGCTTTATTAGAATAGAATTTTTAATAAATATTTAATTAACACATTTTGAGAAGCGCCACACCAAAGTATGCTTGTACTCAACTAGAAATTCATCAAGAAATGTTTGAAAATAAGAGTAAAGTGACACTTGTTAGCATGAATACATATTAACCAAACTTGGTAGACCAGTAATGAAAGAAATACACATTAGAGAATAGTTATACTATAAACATGCAGGTAAAAGGTTCTGACGGGCAAAGTGCTCCAACATTTTCACCCAATACTGAGAAAAGACAAAACCACAAAAACTAAGTTTTCAAAGACAACAGCAACTTCTTTCTATAATTCAATGGAGATTATTCAAAAGGATGGTTTATTAGCTTCTGGTTATCTTTAGAAACACTTTTTAATGTATTCAGACATTTCAGATTCCAAATATATTTCATGTCCTATAGAAATGGATGGAATGAACCATTAATAAAGAAGTACAGTTAAAAGTCTCAAGAACATAAGCAAAAAAGAACATATATCTGGAAATTGCAAAGTCATTTACTTTTGGACTACTATGATGTAGATCAAGCTTTACAGACTACCTCTAGTGAAAAAGAAAAACTATACAGTGCTTTTAGAACCTTACGTGCAGCACTGAGTCATATAAATACATTGGAGGTACAGCCCAGTCATGTTCACATTTTCAAGACTCTCAAGATCACATTACACTTACCATTTCTCCCCTAACCACTTTTAGTATACCAAGGAATTTATTAACTAAAATTTTTCTTCTATAGACACACAAACAACTGGTCATTCCCTGAGGAAGATAGTAAAGTTATTTTGATTCTCTATTGCCCTCTGTATCTGCAACAGCGCCTAGCTTAACGGGAGTCTATTATTAGATTTAGCCAAATTTCCCTAACGACATGTTGGAATAGCCTTTAGAAAGGCTATTCTAGCCTTACCTTTATTTATCTTTTCTTCAATGCCGTTTTTAAATATACACTTTATTCTTATATGCAAATTCTGTGCATGGACGTTCTCTTTGTGCTCCGAGCACAGCACTGTCATCCCCAGTATTCCGCCTGCTTCTGTTTCACGCCCCTTCATACGAAGGCATCCTCCTCTTCGGGCCTAGAATACAGTGCATGCACGGGATTTGCATGCGCTGTAATGAGGATTGCTGCTGCTGACACAGTGAAGAATAAGAAGAGGAGGATGCCTTCACATAAAGGGGCATGTAGCAGCAGCAGGAGGCTGAATACTGGCGATGATGGTGGTGTGTTCAGAGCACAGGGGGAATGCCCCCTGTGCTCCATGCACATAATTTGCATATAAAAATAAAGTCTTTATTTCAAAAACAGCGTTGAAAAAAAGGTAAAGAAAGGTAGGGCTAGAATAGCCTTTCTAAAGGCTATTCCAACATGCCGTTAGGGAAATTTGGCTTAATCTAATGATAGACTCCCTTTAAGCAGGGAGAGAGTAAAAGAACTGCAGTAATTCAATTCTCTACCTACTCCTCTACCTACTGTCCCATATTAAATGTAGCATGCTGCCTGCAAGTGCCTACAACCAAGCAGCATACAGTGCTTTATTTTTAATTTTGGATTAGAAACTTGAATTTACACTCTGAAGTATAGTACATACAGTTTCCTAAGAGGTCTTTAAGTGAAAGAGAAGTATGATGGAAGTAGATTAAGGGTAGTATGCTATAATTACGTATTTATTTCCAGTAGCTACCATGGAAACAGTATTCATAGAAAAACATGATTTTACCTGCACAAAGACTTTCTGAAGTAAGGCTCTACGCTCGGCCAGGGGTAACTCGTTCTCTGCTCCTCCGGGTACCTCAGGCACATGCGGGAGGTCAAAAAACAGGTACAGGCATTTAATCAGGGTGGAAGGCACAGACATTGTTGTCATGCAGTCCACAGTTTTCTAAGGAGAAAAAAAAAACAAAAAGTACTGAAGCAATATGAAACATTAGAAGACGCAGCTGCTATGATTGGAAAAGTAATTATACATTGATTTTCTGTGTGGTGAATGGCATGGCTATTTAGTGTGTCCATTTATTGCCTAGCTTATATAAACACTCTGCAAACAGTCAATGTACTGATTAATCAATTGACTCCATAGCTGCATTACCACAACTGTATTTATTTGGTTTTAGTTTTTTCAGTAAAATTTTGAGTAATTTAACAAGACATCATATATTTTGCCGTCACATTTTGCAACAAAAAAAATGGAGATCAAGAAACAAAATTCTGATGTGTAGTCCAGTAGACATTTATATTTAAGAAGCGCCCTAGACTTTCTACTGATATTAAAATATGGTTCTACAGCTTATAAAATTTAGTATAACACATACTGAATGCAGCTGCCAGACTCATCTTTCTGTCAAACCAGTACACAGATGCATCTACCTTGTGTCAGTCGATGTACTGTTTTGCCCATCCATCACAGAATACAATATAAAATTATCACACTCACCAACAAATCCATCCATAGCGCTGCGCCCCCCCTATATCTCCTTGTCACTGTCTACCGCCCCAACCGTCCTCTTCGTTCTGCCAATGACCTTAGACTTGTACCCTCTGCTATCCGAACATCCCACTCCTGTCTCCAAGACTTTGCTTGAGCTGCACTGGTGCTCTGGAATGCTTTACCCTGGACAATCCAATTGATCCCCAACTACAGCAGCTTCAAAATTGCCCTAAAATCACATCTGTATAGTCAGGCTTATCACATGACCTGATCACAGTGTAGTGTGCGGAGGTGGAGAACAATAACATTTTTTATCTTATTCCTCAGATCCTGTCCTCTCCATCTGGAAGTTATACTGCACTCCTTGAACCTAGTATCTGTTTATTCACAGATACTGGCTGGTGACAGGTTCATACAGCTTCAGTTACACAACCTTTTCTGTTAAAAGATGGCTGGACCATTGTAGCAAACAAACCTTCTGACCTGTTGTGTCCCCCTATCTCCTCATAGAATGGAAGCTCTTGCGAGCAGGGCCGTCACTCCTATTGTTTGATATGTTTATTTCTTTGTCACATTGTAATGTCTCATATTGTCTGTTCGTGTGTCCTCTGATTTTTAAAGTGCTGCGGAATATGTTGGTGCTATAGAAAGTTAATAATAATATTATTATTAGACAGTGCTAGATGCTAATAATAGATAACTAATGTCTTTCAAAAATGTAAAGGAGTTTTCCAGCATGAGCAAAAATTAAAGGGGAGAAGGGATTAAATAAAGAATTTACAAATTAAAATCCTTGGCACCATCATTCCATTGGTTTTGGTTTACTCTGCTGCAGCAATGACGTGATGTCAACACAGTGCCTTCAGCAGCAGCAATTGGCTTCAGCATTTAAATGTGTAGATATCATAAAAACCAGTAAATAAAAATCAACAAAGTGAACTGGCATTTCCACACTTAACAATACAGCATCAATAGTATGTGTCACCTGTGTTGTTACCCAATTAACATGCACTTATTCAGCTTATTCATAGACGGAGGTAAGGATCTATATGCATTTTGTTATTGGGACTGTACTATACTAATCTCTGCTAATCCAACAAAAAAAATTATTGTTTCTGCCTGGAAAGAAAATGGCCCATAATGTTACTAACAGGAAAGAGTTTACCATTCGTAAGATATGTACATGGTGCCCTGAATTATTATAGGGTGTTACAGTAAAGTTTTTGAAGTAGGTGATGATGGGAACATTTGAGGATGCAGTGTAGATCAGTCATTCATGGTAGGCTAAAAAAGAAAGTCTGAGTAATCCAATATCGCATTATCTCCCTTTGGAAAAGATAGGTTTTTAAAAAAAACAAACCTACTTAAAAAGGGTATTCCCACAATAAGTCATATTTCATATAAAAGTAAGTTACAAAATATCACTGTCACCCATTGAAAGCAATTATCAAAAGTGTATATGTCACTAGAAAAAGCCCAATGAAATCCCCCTATCCCTACCACTGTTTCAGCAATGTATATGACCTGTAAGCCATCTTCATTCAGGATGAGTGTGCCATGTTTGTTTCTTTCATTTTCCTATAGCTGATTATTAGATCAGGGATACACAACCATGCACATGCTATCCTAACAGACGGAGCAAGTGCAGTGCATGAATAATTTCTGTTAAGGGTAATGGCCAGTACGGCACTGCTCAAAAAAGGGACCTGCTGAATATAAAGAAACCTTGTCGCTGCACAGTAAACCTTATACTTTGAGTCTGTCACAGATAGTAAAGCATTACAGTACAGCACACTAAACTCCACCAAGCAGTGCACAGTACTATACAGCAACAGTATTATTGGCCCCAGACAGTGTTGACACTTGGCGTCAGTTCACCATATAACAGGCAGAGGACCTGCATTTCCTCGCATCTAGAGTAAGTCCTGTGACTTCTCATATCATCACTGTAATAAGAATACATTTTGGGTGCAACTCTATGTTTAATGGTCAAGTGAAGCAATTAACAGTATCTGAAACTTTTTCTTTAACAGGACATTCATCACCCCCTGATGTAGTCCTGAATCTGGGGTAAAGAAAAAGAACTTGCCTGCCCAGATGAGGCCAAGAGATTAATCACTGTAAGCAGCATCCACCCTCTGCTGGTCTCTTCGCTCTGGTTGATTTCTAGGAACTGGACTATGGCTCGACTTGCAGCCTCTGGAAAATGAGATGGATGGTCAGGAACATCAGCAATTCCATTTGACAGGATTTTTAGTATTTAGACATAACCCCTCCTTAGCAAGCAGAATGTTGACAATTAAAAGAGGCTGCCTGCTTTAAAAAAAAAAAAATAAAAATGTACACAACTTTCCAATATACTTTCTGTATTCATTTATCACTTCTAGATTTCTGCTTTCAGACATCCATTGTTTACTTCCAGTTTATCCAGTCATGTGACATACGGCCCATGGTCATGTGACATACGGCCCATGGTCATGTGATGGACACACAGGTGCAGAGCTCGTTACAGTCACAGCACAGTAATCAGACATTTGCCTGGTAACGAGCTGTGCACCTGTGTGTATCACATGACCACGGACCGTAAATCACATGACCATGGACTGATTTTTACCCACTGGAAGGATCTAGATGTGAGGAATTGATACACAAAGTATATTGAAAATTGTTTAACTTTTCATTATACAAATAATAATATTTATTTGCTGAAACTGGACAATCCTTTTAAATGTCATAACAAAAGCCAAAACAACTATAAATAGCATTTTCCATTATATTTGCATCAAATAATCCACCCACATAAACCTAGTGGAAAGATGAGAAGAAAAAAAAATGCAACTGATAAAAGGGGGAGATGGTGAGTTGTTGGATACAAAGTTCTCAATAATTTAGTTCAGCGTTTTCCATGTCATGATTCCCCTACCCAATTAGAGAGACCGACACCTTTTCAAGTACGAGTTTATAGAGAAGGGATGCTGTCAGTCACTCTGCATGGACAGGAAAGGATGATTCAAAGGCTTTTTCTAGTTCTATCTGCATTTATACTGGGTTTTTCACAGAAATTCTAAATCAGATAATAGAAAGTAATACAGAACCAAGCTCAGCATCTCTCCTCTATTACACAGTATAAGTCACTTCATAGGTCAAAGTTTTGACTTGCGCTACATTCACACCTGTGGTGTTCTATAATTTCTTCTAGTCCATTGTAGGACCCGAAGAACTGAAAGACAGTCTGTCAAATGACAAACAGCAATAAATCCCAGGGGACCCCACTGACTATAACAGGGTCCACTGGGTGTTTGTTATTTTTTATCAGACAAATCCGGCCTTGCAAGACTTCTTGTCCAAGATTTCTGCTGTATTCTGTGCCAGACACTTCTATGCATATGTGAATGAAGTCTTAAAAGGGGTTATCCCACAAAGAATATAATGCTTATTTAAAAATGAAAAATATAAAATTTGGGATAGTGCAGCCAAAACATCACTATGTGTCACTAAAAAGGAAAACCAATATAAATATAAACAAATTATGCACTGGTACCATACCCCGCATTACTTCATGGGGGACGTACAGCACCAGCAAATATTTGGGACTCTGAAATTCAGTGAATGGTGACCCTGTTTCACCTAGTTTGGAAATGCAATGGTTCTAGGGTCAGGTGAAAACTATGCTGCTCAGGTTTTGGATATTGTCCTCCCTTTAACTATGAAGACTTACTTGCTTAAATCTCCCACCTCTGAAGATGGCGGGGGAAAACTCATTACAGCTTCCTCTCCATATCCTAACCATAGTCAAATGTCTGATTGCCAAACACTGGCGACAGACACCCCTCTTTCTTGGAGCGCACTATATGCCCGTATTAAGGAGGTCAGATCCCTGGAAATTTTCACAGGCCTTTCCGATAATATGGAGAATACATTTAGAACTGTAGTAGACTTTTTTGGTATGCCTCCAGAACACACACCCTATTCGGATTCCCTACCCTGTCTATTTACCCCTCGCCTGTTATCTGGAATTGATGTCCCTTTGACATATGTATGCAGTCGGTTCATGGACGCCGTTTGTAAGCATTTACAGTTATAGCGTGTTATCTAACTTTGACTACTTCTATAGTAAACGGTTTTTACATTTCTACATCTGTTCATGTGATTCTTTGTTGATTATGGCATATGTATCCTTGCTCTCTGCTTTTAGATTTCTGTACCCCCTTATTTTGTTGATAACCCTTAATAAAATTACAGTTGAATAAAATAATGTATGACAATGATAATAATCCAATGAAGAGTTTTACTGTCATTTACTTAAAAGTAACAAGGTATTACAGCTGAGAGATTTCTCCTCATCTACTTTGGAATGTATAGTAAACAGGGACTGCAATGTCAGCTGTGTGGGGGCAATTCAGGCAATAGCCCACCCCCAGCAGCAAAGATTGGCAGCAGCACCAAAGGGAATACATGGAAGCAAACCTATTTTTTACTTACATATCAATTACATTCCAAAATAAAAACTGGCTGATACAATACCAAACTGTGTTAATAGGAGCTAATAAAACATCAAATATATTCTAGCAATAAACCTGTGGACTTGTTGGATGCTCTTCTTCTTATTTCAGTGACCATCAGTCGTGAAACTTGTGTAGTAAATTGTAAAAGGTCTGAGAACTTTTCAGTCATTGTGCTAGGAGGTGCACTTCCAAACACCTAAAGAGAAAACAATAAAAAAATGCATTTTATAAGCTAGTCCCCAGACATTATTCTTCTAGATGAAGCAATGTCACAAATAATAAAGCATGATGAGGGGCTGTTCACATCACATTTTGATCATCAGTTTAAAGGTTTTGGCTTCTTCAGACCAATAGTGAGAGACCAATGTTATTGTTTGTATAATAAAAAGTTATACAATTTTCCAATATACTTTCTGTATCAATTCCTCATGGTTTTCTAGATCTCTGCTTGCTGTCATTCATTCTGCTTGAGTTGATAAAAACACAGGTGTACAGCTCGTTACAGTCACAGCATAGTAATCAGACATCTGCCTGGTAATGAGCTCTGCACCTGTGTGTTCATCACATGACCATGGACGGATTTTTATCCACTGGGAGTAAGCAGAATGAATAATAGCAAGCAAAGATTTAGTAAACCATGAGGAATTGATACAGAAAGTATATTGTAAAGTTGTACAACTTGTTATTATACAAATAATAACATTGGTCTCTCAGTTTTGGTATGAAAGTGGTCAACCCCTTTAAGGGCCCGTAGGAGACTCCGTCGTAGTGTCATTATAGTTAATGGGGTTTGTCAGACTCCACGTGTTACGATAATATAAAAAAAAAAAAAAAAAAAAAAAAAAAGGAAGAAGGGGTGCAAACTGATGACCATCTATTTACATAGAGTCAATGTTAAATAAAAACATCAGTTTTCACTCCATTTTTTTTTTTTTGCGGGACACAAAAGCATGGCATGTCTTATGGATACTGATCCGTTTCAGTTGTAACATTTATTTATTTATTTTGCTTACTTGTATAGCGCCATCATATTCCGCAGCGCTTTATAAACGTTTGTCAATCACTGTCCCATGTAGGGCTCACAATCTAAATTCCCTATCAGTATGTTTTTGGAGTGTGGGAGGAAACCCACGCAAATACAGGGAGAATATACAATTGGAACAAATGCCCACCAGTTTCCATCCGTCTTTAGTATCCGTAAAAACAGGTCAGTTAAAACGTCATGAGAACAGCCCTTTAAACACATGCATTTATTAAATATTCAACTTTCCCAATTCCCCATACACTGCACCACACTGCCAAATTAGTGCATGAGAACTAATTTAAAGGGGTGTTATGCTTCTTTTTGTTAACTGTTGCAGAGGCTTCATATAGCAAACTCTGTATACTTGCCCTTCGGTCGGGGATACAGTGGAGAGTCTCTATTCAGGTCACTGGTGTTCCGTACCTTTGACCCTCACACGAGCAATTCAGCCAGAGGATGAGCATCACCAGTAACTCATTGACTGATGAGCTCAAGCATGGGCGAAAACTCGTTTGATCCCTGGCTGAACAGAGAGGTAAATATGCAAAGTTTGTTATTTTGTTATTTTAAGCCTCTGTAGTGGTTAAAAAAGGATGCCGAACACACATTTAAAAGTCAGCTTTCTGCTCTGTATATCTGTAGTGTGAAATCATACGTTATAGGGGTTGTTTGCTATTCACTGAGCAGGAAACCTAAAAAGGAAGAGATCATATTGCTTGCTTCTTTAGGGCATGTGGGTATTCACTTTGAAAAGTCTAAAATCCTGTGGGTTTATATGACCTGGAGGCTATGTGACTTAAAGGGGTTTTCCCATCTCCCTGCTTCAGCAGCTTTGCCAGTTGTCTCTTCTTCTTACTTCCTGTATTCCATATTAGTCAAAGCCACCTCCCACCAGCTTGCTGAACAGGACACTATGAAGTATCACAATACTAATTATGATTACTAGAAATCTAATCTAAATGCAGATCAAATAATATGCACATGCTTCTAGAGAACTGACTCAGTGTTATATGTGTGTTTACATAGAGAGATAACAGACAGGGCTTTATCAGCAAACTGCAATTAGCTGAAGGGCAGAGCTGTAGATAACAGTGAGAGCAGTGAGTGATGTCATCTGTCCTGTCTTATCACACAGGTATGGCTCTATGGAAATGCTGTGTAAACAATGGGAAAAATAATTGCACATAGCAGGTAAACAAAGCAGCATTGCTAAAGCAATATATTTAGGAAAACTCTTCAATTTACATAAGCTAGCAGTATAGATAGGATCCTGGAGATGGGAATACCCCTTTAAGGAGTGGAAGAGAACAAACAGAGAACAGGGTTTGTATATCCTTTTAAATAGTATAAGTGACGGGTAACAACAAAGTCTCTATAAGGCTATCTATGGCTGCTATATTTGGTCACTAATTAATTACAGTAGGAATAGAAGCTCTGGAGCACAAACTTCTGCCCCACAAAAGAGTTATTATTGGACAGATATTTTTTTTTTTTTTTATAAAATAACTCTACAATTTTCCAATGGCTAGAATGAGGGCAATGTGACATAACCAAATTGTAAAAGGAAATCTTTCCACTTACCCTATTAAAGACTGGCAACATCATGTAAAGCTTTTCTTCCTGTTCCTTCTGAGTCATATGCCTGGCAGGATGGCAAAGCTCTGTGAAGAGCCGCCTTAGATGCATTAGGCCAAGTGCATTGTCCTGAGGGCTGCACTCCTCTTGCCGAGGTCGGCCCATTATTCTCTTAACCATATTCATGGTTGCACTTTTGTTAATGCAACCCTATCACCTATAGAAACAAAGAAAACAGAAGATTGTGTTTTGTAAGCATGATCATAAACATAAAAAAAGAACTAAAAGCAATATATACATATATATATATATATATATATATATATATATATATATATGTATATATACACACACACACACACACACGTGTACAATTGACTCTGTGCACATTTTATTTAACTTGGCACCAAAAGTACCTCATTTATCTGAATGGTCTGATATGAATTAGCTGATTTTTAGTCTCAGGAGATAAAACAACAAAACTGCTGTGTGTGAACATTCCCTGAAAATCTATCATGAAAGGAGTATTCATACTGTATATAGTATATGGCTGCAGAGTTTCAGTGAGGAAGGGACTTCTAGTATCATAGATCACTATAATGCAGGGAGTCTGGGTCTCTAGACTGAGTTCAAGTAGTATGGACTGCATTTTCTGGCCCATATTCCTCCATGTACATGTGACCTAAGAGTGCAACCTCCACCCAGGATTTCTGTATTACTATTAGTTAAACATGATCCCAAACAGCTGCTTATTTACAAGCCCCTCTAGTAGAAGTGTCTGTCTACCTTCAATTTATAGTTTTGCTTTACATTTGCAATATATAAATAAAAAAATGTGCAGGCAGAGACACTTTAAAACTAATTAAAAAGAGAATTATATTTTGAATGTGTAACAAAAACTACAGCGAATTCAGATTTGTGCAAATAATCTTTTTAGTTGTAGTCTTTAAAATTTGAGATATCTACCCTTGTAGTTCTTAGAGCAGGAAGTGTATTTGGGCTACAATCTACATTTTCTCATCATCCCATTACCAAACCAAAAAGAGGAGATAATATCATAGCATGCTGGGTGCCCCTCAGCATGCCTGCAAAAACTAAATTATGTTGTCACATTCAATAAAGCTCAAAGATGAGCCCAGGCCATATTTTCAAAGAGAAACATTCTTTTGGCTTCTTTCTCAGTAAACTTAAAATATATACACCCAATTGTTGTAGTGAAAGAGCAAATCAGCACATCATCTCCAAAAGATGGGCAATGATAGCATTTATTTTCTGATGAAACTTGTAAACCAAATGAACAATCTACCTTAACAAAAAAATAAAATAAAAAAAAAAAAAAAAAAAAAAAAGTATTTTCCAGGCTCTGGACACATTTTTATACTGATTACCTAGACATGTACAGTATATTGAAGGCATACATACAACATATATATCAACACTGGACAATATCCATATAAACTGAGATATAGAGATATATACATATACACACACACAGTGCCATCCATTGTATAGTAGCAGCACCATAGAACTGCTCCTCTGCCTTTATTTAAGTTAATGGGAGCAGAGCGCCAGTACTGGCTCTTCCTCCATACAACGGATGGAACTTTCTGTTTCCAGCTCTATCTGCTGTATATCATCTGGCACCCCTATCTAGATCAAAAACATGACTGTGCCCAGGCAACCCCTTTAGGAGCCTTTTACTTGGGACTTTAATCAGCCAAACATTCGTTCCTGACCAATCCCCCCCCCCCCCCATGTAAACAATCCATCAATCATCCAGCCAACAAGTAAATGATTGAGGATTGGGTTGGAAACTTGAAGTTAAAAAAAATAAATTAATAAATAGATAAATTAAAAAAATATATAAAAATTGTTAACTTGATGCAAAAGTTTACACCTTCTATTGTGGCTGTCATATTATTGTTTGTCTGTCTACTATGGTCCAGATTGTTATATCTTAAAGAGACCACATCCAACAAGTTAGCATCTGTACTCTGGGCCACCCATAAATGTGAGGTTCGGTCGGGGGGGGGGGGGCGGCCTTCGTGCAACATGGTTCTTGCATTAAGAAGCACAGATCCCGGGAACTCGCGGCCCTGATTGCGGACGTAGTCTCTCTGGAGCAGTCTCACAAACGCTCACATGCGGCCGAGACAGTGTCAGCCCTCATCATGGCATATAAGTGATTGCGGAAATGCTTGGACATTCACACGAAATGTCTTTTGGCTAGGGGCAGACGTCATTTCTATGAATTTGGAATAAATGCAGCCGGATGTTGGCTAGGTCCCTTAGGGGCTAGAAAACCCGAAATTACGTTCCCTTGGTCAGTAATGCGATGGACAGATGAATAACCGACTCCCACCGAATTGCGGAAGAATTTGTCCAATTCTATTGTGGCCTCTATAACCTTCCCACCTCCTCCCCTGAGCCGCTTAACTACCCCCTGACCAATGCGTTTCAGCAATACATTGCGGACTTGGGGTTGCCACAGCTCTCTACCGAAACGAGAGTCGAGCTTGAACTCCCCATATCTGGCGAGGAGGTTGCCCTGGCGGTGCAATCGATGCAAACTAACAAAGCCCCTGGCCCTGATGGCCTCCTACTACAAGAAATACTCATCTTCCCTGCTGGGCCCTCTGGCGTGTGCCCTTAACTTCCTGTTGGAAAATGCTACCCTTCCCCCTAACGTGACCCGAGCCCACATTGCTGTCATACATAAAGAGGGCAAGGACCTGGCGCTTTGTGCTAGCTACGGGCCGATATCCCTTCTTAACGTTGACCTAAAGAATTTTTCTAAAAGTGTTAGCGATGAGACTGGCCCCCCTCCTAACTGACCTAGTGCATGCTGACCAAGTGGGTTTTATCCCCACTCGTGAGGCTAGGAACAATACCGTGAAGGTAATAAATGCCATCCACTACGCCTACTCACACAGTCTCCCATTGTGTCTTCTCTCCACAGATGTGGAAAAGGCAATCATAGGATGGGATGGCCTTTTTTATTTGTGGTTTTGCATCACATTGGCCTGGGTCCGATTATGCAGTCCTGGATTTCTTCTCTTTATTCCAACCCATCGGCCTCCACTAGAGTCAATGGAGTTTTATCCTCTCCCTTCCCGATAAGGAATGGCACGCGCCAGGAATATCCCCTCTTCCCCCTGATCTTTGTCCTGACCCTAGAACCCCTGCTCCGGAAAATTAGATCCAACCCGGCCATAGAAGATCTCAGGGTGTGGAATAGTCACCTGAAAATTGCGGTGTATGCGGACAACCTTCTGTTCTTCATACGTGATCCGGTGGCTTCCCTCCCTCCATTGATGATGGAATTTGACAAGTTCCGTAACCTTATTAACTTCAAAATCAGTTTCCAGAAATCCGAAGTTCCCGCGGGAACTCCAGTCCTCTTTGTAGACTTCCTTCCCTTTCAAGTGGTTTAATGCTGCCATTAAATACCTGGGAATTTGGATTTCTGGGGAATCTCTACCCCAAGAACTACATGCCACTCCTCAGGGTGATTAGATCAGATCTTAAAAAGTGGTCTTACACGTGGTTTGGACGCTGTGCTATCTATAACATGAACATCATGCCCAGTCTACTTTATCTTCTGCAGAACCCTCCCGATCCACATGCCCCCCTGATTCTTTACAATACGGTACAGCAACTTAATTAACTTTGGTTGGCAGTGCAAACCTGCTAGATTGGCCCGCTCGTCCCTCACACTGCCAAAACAATGGGGCGGTCTGAGGCTTCCCGACCGTCGTAGGTACTATGAGGCCTCTATGCTCCAAAGGGTGCTGGACTGGTGCTGTCACCTTCCCTTCAAGCAATGGGTCTCTCTATAGTGCACATTCTCTAGTACTCTCCTCCACTTGCTCCCCTGGCGGGACTCACAGTGCACCGCAGCTCTGAGAGCCCACCCCACCAAAGGTCCTACGCTCCGAGTGTGTAAGACGCTCTTTCCTAAGGAGCAGATATAACCCTCTCCGATGTTCCCTATTTTGGGAAACCCTGCCTTCTTGGTGGGTCTATCTCCTGGATCATTCCTGCAGTGGAGTGAAGCATGTAGGCAGAGAGCTGTGCACTTCCGATTGGGCGGCCACTGGCTTTCCCATCGTGACCTACTATTGGACCCAAACCTCCCCTCACTGGGTCATTGGCGAGTTCTCCAGCTCACACACTCTCTCACTTTGTTGCCCGACTACCTGGGCTATGATAGTCCGCTCTCACAGTTCGAGAGGGCCTGTTCCGGGTCTGGCCCGGTCGGACACTCTATTTCTGAATTTTACTTGCTGTTGGTCTCCCCTTCTCCGGGATACAGACCTCCCTACCTGTCTAAGTGGGAGGTCGATCCGAATATGGCCTTCTCCGAGTCACAGTGCTCTAGGATCCTTGAATTTGCCCACAAGAGTTCTACTGTATAGTGAGTAAATAGGAAGAAGCGGGATACAAACTTCTGACCAGATGGTACCACGTCCTATCTAAATTACACAAATTCTTCCCGTCGGCCTCTTTGAGGTGTTGGCACTGTGGCACAGAGGAGGGGATGCTACTGCATGTCTTCTGAGTGCACTGGGCTGAGAGAATTTTGGGAGGAGTCCATTGGGTGATTTGTAAAGTTTTCCTCCTTGCAAGCCAGCTTTCTTCCTACTCCACCTCTCGGACTAATCCTTCTGCGCTTACCATAAATCCTCTTTACGACACATGGTTAACACTGTCAGAGCATGTATTCCCCCCCGCTTTGGATGTTGCCAAATTCGCCTTCCCCTCCTCCATTGTATCTGTAATGGAGGATCTCCATGAGTCTTTCATTGATGCCTGGACGCCTTGGATCCTTTTTCAAGGTACCCACTTGATAGGGGAAAGCCAGGGGCCCCAGAAATCATTCCATTAAAGCGGGACTTTTTTATAATGTGTTTGGAGAATTGCCGATTCATTTTAATGAAAAGCTTTGTATTTCTCCGCAAATGAGCTAAAACAAGGAAACACCCTACAAAGTTTTTTGTTTTTTTTAACAAAATTAGATCAATGCTCCTCAGACACCCACTAGATTAGAGTGGCATCAAAATTACTGTGAACAGTTAAGCAGGTTGAGGATGAAATGATCTCTATAAGGCATAAAGTTAAAGAAAAACACACTTTTTCAACATTTAAAGCAATATCAGTGTATTATTTGGAATTTTTACAACTTTACAGTGAAAAAAGGAAAGGAGTAACTTGCAAAAATAAGGAACCCTAGAAGATTTGAGCGCTCAGATAACTTTGACCGAAGCCTCCAGTCTTAATTAACTTGTTCAAAATCATGGTTAGAAAATGCTCTATAAATCCCCAGACCCCTCTAACCTTGTCCCATAAACAGCAGCCATGGATTCTTCTAAGCAGCTCTGAAAATGAAAATAGCTGAGGACCACAACACAGAAGGCGGCTATAAGAAGATAGCAAAAGGTTTTCAGGTTGGAATTAAGAAATTGTAGTTAATAGGAAGAGAGGAGGTCAAACAGACCAAGAACATTTTCAGAGACAGCTACAAACAGGATTGCTAGAAAGGCAAATCAGAACTCCAAAGTTATACTGATAGGGAATTTAGATTGCGAGCCCTATATGGGACAGATTTGAAAATATTTGTAAAAGCGCTGTGGAATATGTTGGCTTTATATAAATAGGCAAATAATAAATAACTTCCATTTGACTGCCAAAGACCTTCAGGAAGATTTAGCAGATTCTGAAATTGTTGTACATCATTCTATTGAACGCAATGATAAAAGGTATGGCACAGAATTTCAGGAAAAGAATGCCTTTCCAACCATTAAACATGAGGGTGGATCAATCATGCTTTGGAGTTGTGTGGCATGGGAACATTTCACAGGTATAGGGAAAAATGGATTCAATGAATTTCCCGCAAATTCTGGAAGCAAGCATAACACTTTCTGTAAAAAAGTTGAAGATGAACACATAATGATCCTAAACACACCTCAAATTTCACAATAAACTACCTCAAAAGGCGCAAGATGAAAGTTTTACCTTGGCCCTCACAGTCCCCTGATCTGAGCATCATTGAAAATCTGTGGATAAACCTCAAAAGAGCAGTGCATTCAAGACGGCCCAGGAATCTCAGAGAACTGGAAGACGTTTGCGAGGAAAAAGATTTGAAAAATCCTATAACCTAGAATTGACTCTTGGCTGGCTACAAAAAGCATTTACGAGCTGTTATACTTGCCCACGGGGGTGCTAGTAGATACTAACTATGCAGGGTTTTTATTTTTTGTTATTTTAAAAATGTAAAAGATGAAAATAAAAAACCTACAATGGATTCATCTTTAACTTCATGCCTTTTAGAGATCACTTCATCTTGCTTAACTGTTCATAGTAACAGTAATAACCAGAAGTGGCCAAACTTTTGCATGTCACTGTAGATCCTTTCTTTTTTGTTCTGTAGACCACTAGAAGTCAAATGCTTCAGATAAAGACCCCCCCCCCCCCCCTCTTCAAAACACTATATTGTTCGTCCGCTCAAAAAAAGGGGTCCTTTCTACACCCAACCAACCCCCTTTAAAAATAAACCGGGCACCCAAAAACAAAAAAAAAAAAAGTGCCCCCCCCCCCCCCCCGCCGCCCCCCTTAACTATAATAAATCAACTACCAAAAGAAGGTTTTTTTTTTTTTTTTTTTTTTTTTCACATTCCCCCCCCCCCCACTGCTTTTTTTTCTCTATCTTATTATTAAAAACTAAAAACACAACTCAGCTCACAACACTACAATACAATACAATAAAATAAATAAAAAAAAAAAACTACGGCGCGCGCGCCCAACCACCCTCCCCCCGGCCCCCCCCCCCCCGCCGGCTGGCCCCTCTCGTTTACAAACAACAATCTATCCCCCTTCTCCCGTGTGTTCTTCTGGTCCCCCTCTTCTCCCCCCCCCCCCCCACCCCACACCAAACATATTTTAAATTATTTTATATTTTGTTCTGCCCAATGGATCAGAATCTGATGTTAAAAGTGTATAATCTCATTTTACATACTTGTGTTAATGTATAGTCTAATTAGGTTATAGCACCATGTAGTGGTCTTTCAGTTACATTACCTGTTGAATTCTCCTTATGAAGCTATTGCATTATGGGAGCTACAATGCACTCTGGGTAAAGCAAGGCATTCTGGGAGCAAGAAACCTGCCCACAAGACATTGGGATGCCATCTCTTGCACTACTCCACACTTGAGCTCCATTATCCTTGTGCAAGCATATCTGTTTTACCACAACATATCATATATCAATATCATCATCACATTACCATATTTACAACCTGTTGACCAATAAATTCTTAGACTACAGAAAAAAACAGTCTGTTTATTTGGAAGACAGAGAAGGTTTATGCTGTATGTCAGACTGCACACTGAGAGAACGTGTAAGAAGACAGAACAGTAAAACAGATGCTAGTCACAAGCAATAGTGGATTAGACTATACGGAGCCGCTATCACCCACATGGTCGTACATACGGGTATTGCAGCAGCCGCCATACAGTCACAAGTAACGAGTGTGCAACCCTCCAACACAATTCAGACCACGCTGAAATCTGTTTCTATCTGATTGAGGTGCACACAGAGACATTCAGTGGTCAGCAAGCAGACACGCAATGTCTATCAGCAGGGCATCTTCACTCAGGACGAGGTCCCGAACAAGCTGTTCCAGCAAGTCTTCAATAAAAGAATCTGCTGCTCTCGCTCGTGCAGAAGCTGAGGCGGCAAAAGTAAGATTGTCCTTTGCTTCACAAGAAATGCAACTGAAGCTAAGACAAGCAGATCAAGAAGCAGAGAAATCCCCGCGTTTGCAAGCAGAAGGCGCACGTTTGCAAGCAGATCGAGAGGCAGAGAGAGCACGCCTGCAGGCGACTCTGGAAAAACTGGCCGCAGAGAAAGAGGCAGCAGCCGCAATAGCCAAAGCAGAGTTCCTGGAAACCGTGGAGTTCCCCAAATCTGAGAAACACAGCAGTGTACTGGGGCCAGACCTAGATCAACAAGATCCAGCATGGCGCGTCTCAGAATACGTCCACCAGCATTCCGGAACAGGCAACAACCATGATTCACTTCATCAACCAGCCTATGCAGATTACAAGAGATCCAACCCTGATGAACTGCAGTACCGCAAACAGGAAAGTATGCAACAAGGCGATGTCGACCACAACTACCGATCTACAGAGCAGAAGACACACCTCAGCTACAATTAAAAGGGTCACCCTTCGCTTCAGAACGATATTATACAGACTATCCTAGGCCAGAAGCTCCCAAAAGGTATGGTGATACACCTCACTCACACCACATCAGCACACCAGCTCATATCGGCAACAACCAAGCCTCCATGGACTTTGCTAAGTTCTTTGCTAAACGAGAGCTGGTTACCAAAGGACTTGTAAAGTTCACTGACCCGCTGAGAGCTACAGGTCATGGCGAGCCTCTTTCCAGAACGCCATCAAAGACTTGGATCTTTCTTGTAGTGAGGAGTTAGATCTCATGATAAAGTGGCTTGGGAGTGAGTCTGCTGAACACGCCAAAAGAATAAGAGACATTAACATAAATTATCCTGACACGGGCCTAAAGATGGTATGGGAAAGGCTTGATGAGTGTTATGGGTCAATAGAAGCTATAGAAAATGCTTTATTTAAGAGAATTGATAATTTTCCCAGAATAGTGAGTAAAGGAGGTTACCAGAAGCTCAGGGAGCTGAGTGACTTGTTAGTGGAGGTATGGGTTGCTCAAGCAGAAGGAGATCTACCAGGCCTGGCATTTCTGAACACTGCCAGGGGTGTCAATCCAATTGTTCAGAAGCTCCCATATAACCTACAGGAGAAGTGGATCATGCATGGATCCCGTTATAAACAGGTTAACAATGTACCATTCCCTCCTTTCTCTGTGTTTGTAGACTTTGTCAGACAACAGGCGAGAATTAGGAATGATCCTAGCTTTGATTTTACTTTGTCATGTTCCACTGCCCCTGGTGTCAAATCTTATAAAACACCGGTGGCAGTTCACAAAACTAATGTTACCTCCACAGGTTCTTCTTACAGAACGTTCAAGTCTTCTCAAGAAGAGAATAGACCTAAGGATCTCAGCAAGCAGTGTCCCTTACATAAGAAACCACATCCTCTACTAAAATGCAGAGCCTTCAGGGAGAAGTCTCTGAGGACCGGAAGAGTTTCCTCAAGGAAAACAACATCTGCTTCAGATGCTGCGCTACAACGTCACACTTCGCCAGGAACTGTGAGGTCAGTGTCAAATGCACAGAATGTGGTAGCACAGAACACAACACGGCTTTACACCCTGGACCACCCTCACAGATGTCATCGCAAGCTGAGGAGCCATTAGTACAGCAGATGGACACTGACGCAATAGACACCCCGATAGTCAGCTCTCATTGTACAGAGATCTGTAAAGGATTTGTAGGAGGAAAGTCCTGCTCAAAAATCTGCCTTGTGAGAGTCCATCCGGCAGGTCACCGAGATAAGGCTATTAAGATATATGCAATCTTGGATGACCAAAGCAATAGGTCTTTAGCTAAGTCCACCTTCTTTGACACCTTTAACATAGTAGGCCCCGGTTCTCCCACCCAAGGACATGCGCAGGTACTGTCGAGACGGCGGGGAGAAAGGCGACTGGATACAAAGTAGAATCCATGGACGGTCAGACCTGTTTATCTCTGCCAACCATACTGGAGTGCAACCAGATTCCCGACAACAGGTCAGAGATACCTATATCGGAGGTAGCAGCACACCACCCTCATTTGAAGCGTATAGCTCACCTGATACCACAACTGGACCCAGAGGCTCCAATAGTCCTACCCTCGGAAGAGACATACTACGAGTCCACAAGGTTAGGGGACAATTAACGGTCCCCAGAACGCTCCATATGCCCAGAGACTGGACCTAGGGTGGGTCATTGTAGGAGATGTCTGTCTAGGAGGAGCACACAAGCCGACTTCAGTCAACAGTATGCTCACTTGCACACTTGAAAAGGGACGTCCTTCTCTCTTCCAGCCTTGTCCGAGTAGTTTCCTGGTAAAAGAGTTGCCACACAGTGCCCCCCTGCCTTGTCCTCGCAGACCTTTCCTGTGAAGGCCATGCCTGTGATGGTGAGCCAGATCACATAGGGTGTACAGTTTTCCTTAGGACAAGAGAAGACAACAGGGTCACAATGTCCATAGAAACAGGCTGTTCTTGGACATAAATGGATCAGGAAATGGTGAAAGACCAGTCAAAAAGTTGCCACCCACCATCAAGCCCCAGAGACGACGCTACCCAACAACAGGGAACTTGTCTACAATCGATTTGTCTCTCTCAAACAGAAACTTCAGAGGTCACCAGAGACAAGACAACATTTCTTTTCCTTCATGGAGAAGATATTTAAGAGCAACCATGCAGAAATCGCACCTGCGCTCAGGATTCTGAGGAGTGTTGGTACTTGCCCAATTCGGTGTGTATCATCCAAAGAAACCAGGTCAGATAAGAGTAGTATTTGACCAAGTGCCAGGTGTGACAGTATCTCGCTAAATGATGTCCTACTATCAGGTCCAGACCTTAACAACAGACTTCTGGGAGTGCTTCTCCGCTCCGCAGAGATTCGGTGGCATTTATGGCTGACATACAACAGATGTTTTACTGCTTTCTTGTCAAGGAGGAACACAGAAACTTCTTGAGGTTCTTTGGTACCGTGACAACGACCCTTGTAAAGACATTGTGGAGTATCGAATGAGAGTGCACATCTTTGGAAACAGTCCTTCCCCTGCAGTTGCGATCTAGGTCTCAGACATCAGCCCGAGAGGGTGAAACAAGGTAGGGCGGACGTCAGATCCTTTGTGGAAAGAGATTTTTATGTGGACGACTGCCTGAAATCCACACCCACAAGTGAGTCTGCAATCAGTCTCCTCAAAAGGGCTCAGGAAATGCTTGCTCTGTCTAATTTAAGGTTGCACAAGATGCCCAACAGCCACGAAAAGGAGGCCTTTCCCTTTCAAGATCACTCAAGTGAACCTAAAAGGACTTAGATCAAAGCACTGATTCCCTTCCCATGCAGCGGAGCCTTGGATTACTCTGGGATTTAAAGGTAGATGCATTCACCTTCCAAATCAGCAAGGAAGAAAAGCCTTCACACGCAGAGGTGTCTTGTCTATCATAAACAGCTTATATGACCCTCTGGGATTTGTAGCTCCTGTTACTATCCAAGGTAAATGGATGTTAAGAGACTTCACCCAAGAGAAATCTGATTGGGATGATCCTCTTCCTGTAGGAAAAAGAGACCTGTGGGCAGATTGGAGGAAGTCTCTGGAAGCTTTGTCCAGCCTTCATGTGACACGACCTTATGCTTCCGTACCATCAACAGAAGTCAAAATACAAAGACTTGCATCTTCTGCGATGCTCAGTCAAAGCGATTGCAGCAGTGGCATACCTAAAAACTATAGACGTTGAAGATCAATGCCATATAGGATTTGTCATGAGCCGGACAAAACTGGCGCCACTCCGTGAACACACAATACCCAGGCTAGAACTCTGTGCTGCTGTGCTTGCAGTGGAGTTGGCTGAACTCGTAACGACAGCAATGAACTTGGAAATCAAGGAAGTTGAGTTCTACACGGACAGCAAGGTAGTCCAGGGTATATCTGCAACGAAACCCGACGCTATGTCTATGTCAGCAACGGGTTCTAAGGATCAGGAGATCCACTTGTCCTAAGCAGTGGCATTATGTGCCTACAAATCACAATCCAGCGGACCACGCGACCAGATCTGTCACGCCAAGCCACCTAAAGACACAACATGGCTACGGGTCCTAGATTCTTATACCACCAACATCCTGCGTTGCCAGATCAGATGCATTTGAACTAATAGAGCCAGACGCCGATGAGGAAATCCGCCCTCAGGTATCCGTTTTGCGCACAGTGACTTTGGACGAACACTTCAAATCCCATCGTTTCAGCAAGTTCTCAACTTGGAAGTCACTTGTTCGTGCGGTTGCTTGTTTAGTTCATATAGCTGAGTCTTACAAGTCGACCTACCTACGGACAGAAACCCTGCAAAGGTTGGCATCACTGTAGACATGCTATTACGCTCCCAACTTAGAGAGGTCCAAGAACTTGATAATTCGCACAGTACAACGTGAGTGTTATGCCAAAGAAATAGACCACCCAATAAAAAGCAATCCATCCAAGGACAGTGCTTTGAAGAAGCGATCCAATCATCGACCAAGATGGGTTGCTCAGGATAGGAGGCCGTCTTCATGAAGCCAAAGTGGAATTTATGGAAAAACATCCACTAATAACATGGACATCATCATGTCACAACGTTGCTTGTGCAACACCACCACATTCAAGTGAAGCACCAGGGCCGATTGTTTACTGAAGGGAATCTACGAGCTGCTGGACTGTGGATAGTTGGAGCAAAGAGATGTGTGAGCAAACTATCTCAACTGTGTTACTGTCGCAAACTCGTGGCAAGTTCAGAATCCGAAGATGGCCAACTCCCACCTGACAGACCAGACAGATCCTCCCACTAACGTAGGTCTGGATGACGGTCCGGTCTGTAGCTACACGGCATACTAGAGGAATCCATCAGTGCGAAACGCTGGGCAGTCTATACTTGTATGTCCAGCAGAGCTGTCCATATAGAAGTGATTGAATCGATGGACACTTCAAGTTTCATAAACGCACCGACGGTTTATCGCCATCAGAGGGCCTGTAAAGCATATTCGTTCTGACAGAGGTACAAATTTTGTTGGTGCAGTGAAAGAACTCAAATTCCCTCCAACTAGACACTACCAATGTGGAGAGATACTTAAGTGAGCAAGGATGCACCTGGACTTTCAATCCACCACATTCCTCACATGGGGGTGCCGGGAGAGAATGATAGGGATACACGCAGAATCTTGACTCAATCTCTTGCAAGTGGGGAGTACAAGACTCACCCATGAGAGTTTAATGACATTCTTGGCAGAAGTTTCAGCCACATGAATGCCAGACCATTAACTACGCTATCTAGCGGCTCTGGAGATTTGACTATTCTCACTCCTGCCATGTTGTTGACCCAGAAAACCAGTGTTCTGAGTGCACCATCTGGAGATTTTGGTGACAAAGACCTTTACAGACGACAATGGAGGCAAGTGCAAAGTCTCTCCAATGCTTTCTGGGACAGATGGAGGAAGCAGTACACTCTACCACAACCAAGGAGGAAGTGGCAGACAACAAGCGAAACAAGACCTGAGACGCGTGCCATGAAAGACAGCCAGTTGCACCGGAAGAGTGGCCACTGGGCCCACACCAAACGTTCCCAAGCAAAGATGGGAATGTACGTAAAGCCGAGGTCAAAGTGTGGAAGCTTGGCGAGAGTAAGCATCCCAGGCCAGCAGCTGAGCTTGTTGTATTGTTCACAAGAGGAGCCTAAAGTGGCACTCTTGATACCAGACGGGGAGTGTTCTGCCCAATGGATCAGAATCTGATGTTAAAAGTGTATAATCTCATTTACATACTTGTGTTAATGTATAGTCTAATTAGGTTATAGCACCATGTAGTGGTCTTTCAGTTACATTACCTGTGAATACTCCTTATGAAGCTATTGCATTATGGGAGCTACAATGCACTCTGGGTAAAGCAAGGCATTCTGGGAGCAAGAAACCTGCCCACAAGACATTGGGATGCCATCTCTTGCACTACCCACACTTGAGCTCCATTATCCTTGTGCAAGCATATCTGTTTTACCACAACATATCATATATCAATATCATCATCACATTACCATATTTACAACCTGTTACCAATAAATTCTTAGACTACAGAAAAAACAGTCTGTTTATTTGGAAGACAGAGAAGGTTTATGCTGTATGTCAGACTGCACACTGAGAGAACGTGTAAGAAGACAGAACACTTGTGACTGTGAGGGATGAAAATATGCGTAAAGCACTGTGGAATATGTTGGCGTCATAAGTAAGCAAAATAAATAAAAAGATGAACTGTGGTCAAACACTTTTGCAGGGATATTAAGAATATTTAGACACCTTCCCATTTGGAAGAAGCTTTATATAACTCAGGGGCACAGGACCAAGGGCACTGACCAAGGACAGATTACAGGGTGCCTATAAATGTAAAAAACACAAAATATAAAAACTGTCAAAAAAAAAAGAGACAGAGTGGGTACAGCAAGAATACCAGCAGCTGTGGCTGATGGAGAGAGGAGGTCCACCAAAGTGACAATGGAGGTATCTTCTGGAGGTAAGTGTAGGTCCACCAGCGCTATAAGTGCCTTCCTTTTTTTAACCATGCATCTATTGTAAATTTGCTTGTTTTTTTAGGCCCTTTAATCTCAACCCATTTCTGGGCTTCAAAGGAATCCAATTAACCTATAAGTATGTTTTTTGGAATGTTGGAAGAAACCCAGATGTTATTCTTGGTCAGATTTGAACCCAAGATTCCAGTGGTGCAAGGCAACACTGCTAAACAGTGAGCCACCTTGCATGTGCAAATAAAGAAGGTTAGGAGCAGTTAGTTGTAAAATCTGTGTAACCTGCTGGAAAATCTACGTTCAATGAGTTGATGCTTCCTTTTTGTATGTGCCCATTTATAGTCCATTTTAGTCACACAGCTTCTTTACCCCAACATCAAACAGAGCAATCTACAAGTGGTTTGGATCTTTAAAGGTGAATTTTCCATTGAAAAGACAATAGGAGGAAGATACTAAGAAATTAGCATAAATACACAATTACAGTCATGTGGAGAGATAAGTGAATAATAGCATAGAATTAATTATAATGTTTAAAACACGACATTTGAAGACAAGAGTGGGCGGGAGCAACTGGTCTGCATGTTATTTTTAGCCTCAGTAGTCTGGAAAAGCGCTGTGCAGTGTGTCTGTTACAAGAAGGATTGTTATTTTATTAAGGTCTGGTATAATTACACAAAATCTGATAATAGACTAAATTGTTTTACTCCAGAAAATCTACCAATAAGATCTAACTGTGCTTACACCTGTACGTCTCAAGTTCACAATGTGTGTACATATCCGGATGGGCCTGGTACAATGTACAACCTAAAATCCTTGCATAGTCTCACTAAAAGTGCCTATAAACAGTGGATTAATGTCAGCTGAACTCATTAATTTCAGAAAGACCAAACTGACCATCTGATTATTGATAATCTCAACTTTACCTCAATGGCAGATGGCAGAGCAAAGAAAAATAGGGCATATTAAAATCCATGTCCAATCTTTTCCAAGGGCTATATGGCCACTTATTCAATTTTCCCCACTTATTCAATTTTCCCCACTTATTCAATTTTCCCCACTTAGAACACATGCACATCTGGTCTAGCATGCAGGTGTTTGAGGAGTTGAGATGTAATAGCTGTCAACTGACAACTATCTAAGGGTTGGTTCAAATCTGTGTTGTATAAATCAGTTTTGCTGTTTTGTTGTAAGAACAGAAGAACAGATTAAACAAGTTGAAGTAGTCTATTTACGAATAACAACATTCCTGAAGAAGTCCATTGACTATAATGGGGTCCATGTGTCATCCATTGTTTTTTTCTGTAAATAAAAGAGAATTGTAGATAGCACACTATCAAGTAGTGAAGTTAGGGTCCCACTCCAGTAGTATAATCAAGGTAAAGACTTCACACTTCAGACTGTATATGTCTTGCAATACCAGTGTTTTATTACACACGTAACAAGGTGTAGAGTAAGGTTTCGGCCATATTATAAAGCCTTCATCAGACTCAGATAAAAACGGTCAGTCAAGGGTTAATAGCCCAAATGGGGGGTATGCCGTACTGCCATAAGCTCTTTGTTGCAGAGTAAGGGCGCACACAGGAAAGTGGTGGTCTCAGGAGTAGATGGACCAGAACAACGGATGGGTGGACGCTAATATAGGGGTTACACACAACTGACTATAAAGGGGTCGGTTGGGTACCTGTTTTAAAACTGAAACCAGAGCACGAAAAAGCTGTGCATACAGAACTGTTTTCATCTGTCGATTTCAGGTGGACATTGCAACAGAGACTTTGTTGCAAATGTGAAGTAGCCTTACAATGTTCTGCGCATGTTGTATATGGGGCAGTGGTTCAGTGGTTAGCGATGTTGCAGAATATGTTGACACTATATGTAGGCAGCCTAAATATAAAAGTAAAATATAGCATTCATCATATTAAATTTATGTACTAGCATAACTACTATAATTCTTTTTGTATCACTGGTCTCAAACCTCTATGCAAATTTTCTACATTATTTACAAACGCCTGAAGACTCCTCATAGCAAAATGCAGATTTCTTAAAGAACTCTATTTATAAAAAGAACATTGCTGAAAAATAAACTAAGTAACATTGTTTTTACATATTTTTAAAACACTGGTGCTGACATTAAATGTTTGGCAATGATAGCAAAGTAGGTAAAAACTGCGAAGTCCATCTAGGCAATATGCCAATGTGCAAGGATTTTTGGGTTGTTTTCTACTAGAATACATTGGCAAAGCAAAATGTGAATTTAGCAGGAGGGTGGGTGATCACTTGCGTGATATAGCCCACAAGAGAGACACTCCGGTGGCCAGACATATCAATGAGGTACATGGGATGTAGAACATTTCATGAGCATTGACCGGATTTTTCCAAAGAAGAGAGGGGGTGATTGGGATAAAATTATCCTACAGAAAGAAATTAAATGGATATTTGATCTTCAAACATGTCACCCATTAGGCCTCATTGATCAACTGTTTCTTGTAAGTAGACTTTGCTGATATGGTAAATACCATAAAACTTTACTATGACTCGCTTTATTATTGGCCTCCACTCACAACCTCAAACTCAAGACCGGAATCCCCACTCACCATCTCACAGTATATCGCTCATACTACCCTACCCTCCCTCGACACGGAAGACTGTCCATTTAGACTCTCCATTCTCCCCCCAGGAGATGGAGTCGGGTATAGCTGTGATCTCCCAACAGGGAAGAGTCCTGAACCAGACTGTTTTACCGCCCGTTTCTATAAATCCCTTCAAACAGAGCTTTCCTCCTTCCTTCTCAAGGCCTTCAACGCCATCTCACCTGATACCCTATTTTCACCTTCTTCCCTCCACACCCATGTCACGGTCCTTTCAAAAGAGAGGAAAGACCCATTACTATGCCCTAGCTATAGACCCATCTCCTTAATCAACACAGACAACAAACTGTTCGCCAAATTAATCGCCAATAGAGTGTTCAAATGAGCAGATTAATACACCTAGACCAGGTAGGCGAGGGACAACACTCTTCTCCCCTATTCATTATGCTCAGCATTATCACACCCCCATGATGCTACTCTCTCTCGATGCAGAGAAGTCCTTCGATAGAGTGGACTTGCAAAGCCTAAGAGACTAAATTATAAAATGTTATCCTGATGGTATAGAGTGCCTTCCATTCTCCACAAAATTTTCCCCACAGTTTCGGATCGCTGTTGGCGATGTGCTACGACCAGGGTACAATGCTTCACATTTGGTTGAAATGCTCCCTATTACAGCCTTTTTGGCGTGAGGTATGTGGGATCATTGAGACGGTCACTGGTATAGCTGTGGAAAACGACCCTGCTCCCCTCCTCATCTCCATCTTTCCCCGCAAATTCAACAAACATACTCACAAACTTGTTGGCTTTATGCTCGTTACGGCCAGGTCTGTCATCCCTAGACGAATGAAATCTACTAATTTCTATATTATATTGTATTTATGTTTATTGCTCTGCTGCGACAGAGCCATTTATTTGTCATCATTGCTTTTTTATTTTTCCCCCTCTCAGTTACTTCTTTTTCCCCTTCCCCCTTCATTTGTGTAAGTCCATCTTAACTTGAGAAGTAATTTTCCAGTCCCTTATGATTATTCTTATTGAGACATATGTTGGATTATACTTTCTCTCCCCTGTATATATATTTGTTTTCCCTAGATCCCCTGAGGAGTCCTCCCTCCCCCCTGTTTTTCTTGTGGAGTGGGAGGAAACGCCTTGGGACAAGGGAGAAAAATTTTTGATCCCAGGGTTAAAATAGGGTGAGCTGTGGGACCACCCTTGTAAGGGGAAGAGTCAAATTTGTGGGCGAGCAGGGCAATATTTAGGGATAATTTCCTGCCCGTCTCCCGTGTACTAACATTGACTCCCTGCCAATGTGCGATTTCCTAGAGTGCCTATCATACTAACCTGGGTAAGACTGTTCCTTTTATTATATAACATATCATGGGTAAGACAATTTTTGGTGAATCTGTCGGATTTACAAATTTTATCTTGTATCTATTAAATGTTAGGTTTTACTTAATTACTAGGATATGGTACCCTTGCTTTTTGGGATATTTTTCTCAGGGTTACTCTGAAATTGACATCACTTATTAGTGTCGTTTCTAAACGTTGCTTTGTTACATTGTTTTCTACTGATGTACCTTATTGCCTGCCTTATACAAAACAGTGGCAAAACTGACTCCCAAAGATGTCAGTAATTTGTCCATTCCTGCATTTCAGTAAAATAAATGTTAACGTAAATTCTATAAATTTCAGTTTCATACTAAATGTATTACTACTAAACAGGAAGGATCTAGGGATATTGTGTATATCATGTATCAGACATTTAGATGCATAAAAGATTGCAGCTTGGAATGACTACAGGTGTGATCAAACAGAGAAAGAGACGCATACATTTTCTTCAAACATTAAAGGGATTCTATCATTGGGGAAACATGATTTTAACTGAAGCCACGTCATAATAGCCTTTATAAAGGCTATTAGTCTCCTACCTTTTTGTTTCGCTCCTCGCCGCCATTTAGAAGAAAAGTTGATTTTTATGCAAATGCATCTTCAGAATGCACAGTGGGCGTTCCCCCAGTGCTGAAACTGCACAGGGGGTGTCTCCTGTGCTCTCCTCACATGTATTTTTTGAACTTACCGCGCTGCCTCTCTTCTTTAGCAGACGACTCTTCTTGACGTCATCCTTGTACGAGTCTTCGTTCAGCCATTTTCCTGTGGCCTATTGCATACAGCGCATGCAGTACACTCGTGTAATAGGCCACAGGAAAATGGCCGAATGGACATGCGCACTTGGCGCATGTCTCCCAAACGAAGGATGACGTCAAGAAGAGACGTCTGCTAAAGAAGAAGAGAGGCAGCACGGTAAGTTCAAAAGTGTGTCTGAGGAGAGCACAGGGGACGCCCCCTGTGCAGTTTCAGCACTGGGGCACGCCCCCTGTGCATTCTGAAGACTCATTTGCATAAAGATAAAAATCAACATTTCTTCTAAACGGCAGAGAGGAGAGAAACAAGAAAGGTACTAGAAGAATAGCCTTTATAAAGGCTATTACGACATGGCTTCAGTTAAAAACATGTTTCCCAAATGATAGAATCCCTTTAAAGTCGATACTATTTTTTGGCTTCACAAACAGAACTATAATAGATAGTGTTAACAATTTATTTCTATTTACAACATGATTAGACCTATAACTCACAAGGTTTGCTTCAGAAGGGTTTATAGATGATAACAGAACATGTCCACGTTTGGGTACATGTGCAGGATATGTGCTGAAGAGGATATAATGGTTCACACGGCAGAATTTGTAGAAGTTGAACATTTAAGCTATAGGAATTTTTCTGAATTAAGCTATAGGAATTCCGCCACTAGAATCTGCCAGTGAATCTGCAGTGGAATTAAAAAATTTCACGCTAGACAGGTGATATTTTCTGCCTCCCATTCACTTCAATGGAAGTTAGTTATCAGGTAGAATTTGCCTGAAGATTGAACATGACGCTTATTTTTTCCACTAGCTGAAAAAAAAAAAAAAAAAAAAGCTAAAAATAAAAAAAAATAAAAAAAATCAGTGTGCCTCCCATTGAAATGAAGGCTGATTTTAGGCGAAGTTTGGAGCTGCATTTGAGGCAGAATCCACCTAAAATTCAGCTCCAAATCCAACTGTGTGAACATACCCAAAGAGTATAATTTATATATTACATTACTCATCTGCCTTGTACTGCCACAGAATATGCTTGCTGCATGAAATGCAATATTCTACTAATATGATGGGTATCAGCAACAGCTGACTGTTACTTCCTCTAAAAACTCAGCTAGAGGATTCAGTATGAGGCAACTCCATTCCATCCGCCCAAACACATACTTGTGTCAGGTCAGAGCCCACACAGTGGCTTCCTTCATGCAGTTCTGTGCCAGCAATCTGATCTAACAGCTGAACAGATCTGCAGTACCATAGCAATGACTGCTGAATGCCGGCAGCTTCTGCCAGACAAAAGCAGAACTTGAGAACCTAGAAAAAGAAAACCTTAAAGCAGTCGCACATTTCAGGAAATAAAATGTCCTTGTAGATTTCATTGATATTCACCTTACTTGGGTCATCCAGTTGTTCAAAGCATGTATTCCAAGCTAAATAATGAAAGTTGTTCGCTTTCAATTTTTGTTTAATATAAAGCAAATTCGACCAATGTAGCGGAAATAAATAATAAATAAATTATATATATATATATATATATATATATATATATATATATATATACACACTAATAAATAAAATATTATTATTATTATTAATAATAATAATATATCTATAAATCCATAAACACACACATATACATACATACACACACACAGTTGTGCTAAAGTTTACATACCCCGGCAAATTTTTTGTTTTTTTGGCCTTTTTTCAGAGAATATGAATGAGAACACAAAAAGTTTTTCTATTAATAAAGAAAAAGAAAAACGGTGGCACTGCGAACACCTAATTTATATATACCAGTATACATGGAAACATATAAAATCAGACAGGAGTTGCATAATAATTATACCGCCAAAATAGGTGGTGCTCACATCCCATAGAAAAAGAAGCAAATGAAAAAATATAGAGAAAGAATAAAAGGGGGCACTCACAAAAACTTTTTCTCCACTCATGGTTAGTGGTTGGTTGAAGCCATTTATTGTCAAACTTCTGTGTTTTCTCTTTTTCAATCATAATGACAACCAAAAACATCAAAATAACCCTGTTCAAAAGTTCACATACCCTG
This sequence comes from Leptodactylus fallax, assembly GCA_947044405.1. Taxonomy (NCBI): domain Eukaryota; kingdom Metazoa; phylum Chordata; class Amphibia; order Anura; family Leptodactylidae; genus Leptodactylus; species Leptodactylus fallax. The sequence continues at coordinate 2,110,407 of CAMRHE010000141.1, forward strand.
GTGATTCTGGCCTGATAACATGCCCAGAAACCAAACCACGGTCAGGTAGACCAACCAAAATTTCAGCCACAACTGCCCGGAAAATTGTTCGGGATGCAAAGAAGAACCCACACATAATATCAGCTGAAATACAGGACTTTCTGAAAACTAATCGGTGTGGCTGTTTCAAGATGGACAATAAGGAAGCACTTGAAAAAAAAATGGGCTGCATGGTGGAGTTGCCAGAAGAAAGCCATTACTGCGCAAATGCCACAAAGAATCTCGCCAAACAGCACAGAGACAAGCCTCAAAACTTCTGGAACAAGGTAATTTGGAGTGATGAGACAAAAATCAAACTTTTTGGCCACAACCATAAACATTACATTTGGAGAGGTGTCAACAAGGCCTATGATGAAAGGAACACCATTCCTACTGTAAAGCACGGAGGTGGATCACTGATGATGTGGGGATGTGTGAGCTTCAAAGGCACATGAAACTTGGTCAAAGTTGAAGGAGAGATGAATGCAGAACGTTATCAGCAAATACTGGAGGCAAATTTGCACTCAACAGCCAGGAAGCCGCGCATGGGACGTACTTGGACGTTCCAACATGACAACGATCCAAAACACAAGGTCAAGTCAACCTGTCATTGGCTACAGCAGAAGAAAGTGAAGGTTCTGGAGTGGCCATCTCAGTCTCCTGACCTCAATATCATTGAGCCACTCTGGGGAGATCTCAAGCGCACAGTAAATGCAAGACAGCCCAGGAATTTACAGGAACTGGAGACTTTTTGCCAAGAAGAATGGGCAGTTTTACCATCAGAGAAAATAAAGATCCTCATCCACAACTACCACAAAAGACATCAAGCTGTCATTGATGTTAGAGGGGGCATTACACAGTATTAAGAACTGGGGTATGTGAGCTTTTGAACAGGGTCATTTTGATGTTTTTGGTTGTCATTATGATTGAAAAAGAGAAAACACAGAAGTTTGACAATAAATGGCTTCAGCCAACCACTAACCATGAGTGGAGAAAAAGGTTGTGTGTTATCATTCATATTCTCTGAAAAAAGGCCAAAAAACCAAAAAATCTGCCGGAGTATGTAAACTTTTTAGCACACACACACACACACACACACTGTATATATTATATATATATATATATATATATATATATATATATATATATATATACACACACACACACGGACAAAATTGTTGGTACCCCTCGTTTAATGAAAGAAAAACTCACAACGGTCACAGAAATAGCTTGAATCTGACAAAAGTAATAATATATAAAAACATGTTGACAAGCCACAAAGCTTCTGGGAGAATGTCCTATGGACTGATGAGACAAAAATCGAAATTTTTGGCAAGGCACATCAGCTCTATGTTCACAGACGGAAAAAATGAAGCATATCTTGAAAAGAACACTGTCCCTACTGTGAAACATGGAGAAGGCTCTGTTATGTTCTGGGGCTGCTTTGCTGCATCTGGCACAGGGTGTCTTGAATCTGTGCAGGATACAATGAAATCTCAAGACTATCAAGGGATTCTAGAGAGAAATGTGCTGCCCAGTGTCAGAAAGCTTGGTCTCTGTCACAGGTCATGGGTCTTACAACAGGATAATGACCCAAAACACACAGCTAAAAACACCAAGAATGGCTAAGAGGAAAACATTGGACTATTCTGAAGTGGCCTTCTATGAGCCCTGACCTAAATCCTATTGAGCATCTTTGGAAGGAGCTGAAACGCCTTCTGGAAAATGTCTGACTTTCATTTGTTCATTTTCATAGAAATTTTATATATTATTACTCTTGTCAGATTCAAGTTATTTCTGTGACCCACCATTGTGGGTTTTTCTTTCATTAAACGAGGGGTACCAACAATTTTGTCCACGTGTGTATATATTATAAAATCAGGAAAAATCCAGTCAATGCAAGGTATCTAAAGCTACCCATGAAGAGATAGTGAGCTATCATATATGAAGAGTAGCATTGTGAGTCAGTATTTTACAAAACAGGGCACTATCATGTGTATAATCGACAAAACCATGCTTGGAGACGAAAATAGTCAGTCAGATGTATCTTCTGTGTCATTGGGAAAATTTATTAATAATAATGTGCCAGAATTCTTCCTAATTTGAGCCCCAAACCTGGTGGACATGCCTTACACCACATTTATTTATGGTTTTAGATGCTTTTGGAAGCTCATATGAGAAGGGGGTTTGTCTTGATGGAAAAGCAGTGTTTAAGATGAAACACCTTGCAACAAAAATTCTGTCCCATTTTCCAGGGTTACCTAAGACAATAGACGGTGTAAAATTAGACTAAACAGTCTAAATATGTACCAGATTTATCATACAGCATCATCCACTGTGATATATCTGGGACTTTTTAAGACTGTCTAGTCTAAGTTTACACTGTCTTTACTATTGGACAGCATTAGTAAACCTATATTTTGCTATAATAAGTCCCTGAAACCTGGAAGGACATTGATTATTTCTTTACATACTCTTATCCAGGACAGGATTAACAGAGGCCTATGAACATATCCTAAAAAAAAAAAAAACAAAAAAAAAAACAAACACACACACAACACAACAGGTTAGATTTATAGTGAAAGTGTACATTTAATATATTCGTACTATTTGTTGTAGACACTTTTGGTCCAACAAGGATGTGTGCCTTAACTAAAGTGAGGCGTGGTCTCGCTAAATAGAAACATGACATAGAGAACCTCTTACTAGGTCTGATAAGTCCCTTGACATACATAATCAGCCTTTTTTGTCTAAAACAAATCTCACAATAAGTGGTTTTAAAGTTAAGGCCCATGTAGTGAAACGCAGCTAAAAACACTGCGGAGGGGGAAAAAAAAAAACAAAAACAAAAAAAAACACACACTCCAAAACAGTTTTTTTGTATTTTTCTTCACACTTTTCTTCCCCTATTAAATTTGTAGGGAAAATGCTTGCGAATCCACAGCTAAAAATTAACACGGATAAGCTGCGTTTTCGAAATACATACATTTTTAAAAACACGGTTTTTTTTTTTTTTTTTTTTTTTGCTAGTACTGTAAAATGTAGCTTATTTCCCACTGCGTTTCTCCAGCAGCCCAAAATGATTTGGTTCCGGAACATTGGCTAGTATTTGTAAGTCTACCCCACTGTGTACACGCTACATTTATTTTGTGATGCAAACCACTTAAATCGCAAAAAAAATTATTACCTTTTATTTCTTCTCATCAAAGCTATAGATGGCAGGGGTCCTACTTCTCACTATTAGAATTCCTGATAAATGTGCTTTCCCGATAAATGTGCTTTCCCGTCTACTTCCCATAGAACGCCAAAGACATTAGAGAAGAGATTCCTTCACAAAGAAATTGACAATAAAGCAAATTTAGACTTTAAAACAAAAAGAACTGAAAAACAGCATGTTGACATACAATCAAATATACCTTCAACCTTCCAAAATTTGAATAAAAGAAAAAGTCGTGTGGAAATTAGACTCCCTCTGAAAACAATATATTCATTTGGCGTAGGAAGTGGGAATTTCCAAATCAAAGGTACAATATACTTTTTCTTTTCCCTTTGAAGTGTAGGTGTGTGTGAATTTCTTCACATTCTGTTCAGATGAAGAATACAATCTCTTAATTAACTGGTAGAAATCAATGACTTGACTGGCCCTGAACAGCAGTCAGTCTTTCCTAGACTACAGGGACTATACTGGAGAGAGTGATTAATAGTCAGTGATAACCCATCACCCAGCAGTCACAACTAGCCCATGTCAATAGCTTCAGTATTCAGTTTTCCTTATATTCAAACTTCAACCCAAAGTCAAATAGTTTGAAGGCAATGAACCAACTTAATAAAGAGAAGGACATCAATATAAATGAAGCAGCAGCCAATGCTTCTGGGAGTTTGTTAGAGTAGACTAATGTTATCAAATGATGGAAGCTAGATTAATTGTGGTGAATAGAGATATGGAAAGTATAAGCGTAAAGGATGTGGAAATGGTTATCTAACATTAAATAGGTCTTGGCTGGAACTGAAAGTCAAGAAGATATAATAAGTTACTAAGCAAGCTCAGAAATAAGTCCATTTAGACCTAATAGCACACAATATGAATCCAGAGGAAGGCGAAACAAACCCGTAATGAGGCAACTGTTGACTATCTTAAAAAAGGGTTGTCGGGACCATTATCCAGGACCTTCACCTACTACCCAGAAAGGTAAGTAGTCCTTTATAGAGAGGTATAATGCCCTGTGTGGGCACATGAGTGAAACTGGGGTTTACCCACAGAGTGCAGCTCATAGCTGGGCTCCCCCCAGATCAAGGCAGTGCAATTTTAAAGGGGTTTTACCACAAACAATCATAATTATATTTTAACACAATTAAAAGTAAAACATTTTTGCAAATAAAACTTTGCAAAATGTTTAAATATTTATAAGAATTTTCTCTAGCCATCTTAATAGTGACTGTCTTTTCGTCTTGTGAAGTTGCCAATCATTACGACCATGACTGCAGCAACCTTTCTATAGTCTGGGACTTGTCAGAAACCCAGCCACGATTTCCTTATAGTGGACAGGTTATCAGGCAGGGACAGTATGCATGAGAAGATAACCTAGCCACAGTAGGAAATAATGGCTAATCTTCTGACCATAGAAAGTTCCTGCATTCACTGTTGTAACCATTAGCAATGGATCAAAGACAAAAGACTGTCACCACTAAGACAGGTTAAGAAAATCTTTAAAACTCTTCAAAATGTTCATACTAACGTCGCTTAACTGTTGTTCTGGTCTGTCAGAGCACAAGAACAATGGATAGGCAGCCCTCTAAAAAAGTGGGCTATAATGGGGTCCAGTGCGTGACCGTCATTTTAAAAACAGAAACCAGTGGGAGGAAAAAGTCCTGCATACAGGACTTTTCCGCCACCAGTTTTCAGGCGGAAACTGGGACAGACTCCACACAGATGTGAACATAGATTTAATTACTGATGTTTAGAAAAATATTTAACTTCTAATTGTCTACAAATTTAAAAATGATGATTATGTTTATGGAAAAACCCCTTTAAAACACTATATTGGTGGACCTTCCTCCTGAATACTGCTAAAGGGATCATCCAGGATTTTAAGAGACTTGACCAAGGGTTCTATTGAAGTTTAGCAATTACATTTGAATAAAAAATAAATAAAAAAACAAGTAAAAAAAAAAAAAAAAAAAAAAGTTTTGCAGGAGTTATCTGGTTTCTAAAATTGATGGCCTATCCTTAGATCTGTGGGAGGTCGGACACCCAGGTGTTATGCCAAGGGAAAAGATTCTTTGGATTCCGTGTAATAGAATAAAGTTATAGAATAAAACACTAGACTATCAACAATAGCTTAACATTTTATTAAGAAGAGTATAAAAAGATATCAAAAGGTCTTACAACAAGGAAAAGTATAAAAGATATTAGAATGTAATTAAATCAACACTTCCAACACTTAAAAGTATATCAACACTTACAATACTTAAAAGTATATTAAAAGGTATAGCAAAGTTAATCAAAAGGTAATCAAATCAACACTTACAACACTGCCAAGCTTCATTGACGAATTCCGATAAGGGTAGCTTCAGGAAATATCACTAAGCCGATTGTGACAGGACTCATCATGCAACATCAGGCGTCCCCAATAATCTGCAGTCAAGGTTGCAACTCCGGCTGGGGGATATTAACCTATCTAATATACCCTTTGTGTGCGTCATAGGAGTGGGCGGTTACAGAAGTGTATACACCTCTGTAAGGCTTTACTCGTCTCCAAGCTCACATTCCTGTGAAAGGGGCCAACTTCCACTGGAATGTTTCATGGGACACGTGCACCTCAAACAGAGTCGAACTTTGAGCTGGTTTTATATGGACATGTAAACATCACCTCAAACAGTGTTGAACTTTAAGCTGTCCATGTAGACATTACCTCATACAGAGTTGAAATTAAGGTTACCATGAGCTGGCTTTTATAGACATCTTGTCATGGGCAGCCATTTTATCAAGGGCAGCCATTTTGGTTTTTTGCATTACACCAGGACCCCTGCAGATTACCAAGGCAGCACAGGAGAGCGAAACTGTAGTAGTGAATGTAGTCATAAACTCAAATGGGGCAGCACTGCAGTACCTACACTTGTGGATACAGTTTGCACGATGATCTGCGGGGTTCCCTTATGTCGGACCCCCAAAGATCTAATATTGATGGCCTACCCTAAAGATAGGCCATCAATCATAGAAACCAGATAACCCCTTTAAGTACAAGAGTTTTGCATTTTACATTATTGATATGAATTATTATTTTTTTTTTTTTAATTCAAACAAATACCCTAATGTGTAATAGCACCCAAAGAACAGGTAATAGTATAACATGAAAATAACCAGTGCTCATGCAATGAAACCCGCACCACTCCAACTTCAATTCTTTGGAGATCCCTGTGCTTGTCTTGCAGGAATGACATTCATGTGACTGCTATAGCCAGAGGCCTCAGAGGTGACCCTTGGCACATGCCTGCGAAGGCCTTTGATTGTTCTATATTATGTCACTGCTGCCAGACAGGCAAGGACCACTGAAGTAGTGGGTGATTTAAGAAATTAAAAAAAAAAAAAAAAAAAAGTTTTAAGTTTTATCATTTCCTGGTCTTGTTCTTGTTCACGCTCTCCTTGAAGGAAGACTTTCAGGTCCTATATGCCTCTCAAACTAAATAACTATGTAGGGGCCTTTAATAGGAGCATAAACATATCTGTGTGGCCACAAACCAATGAAGAAATGCATTGGTATAACTTTTATAGTTTATTTGATGGATTAAAAGGGCCCTACATTACACTATTATTGGTTTGGAAAGCATTTTGGACCTTTGACTGTTGGTGTTATTTACATTAGAGCCCATACAGAGTAGTGTTTGTCAAATGCAGCATTAGGCTAGGTTCACACTAGCATTGTAAATGCCTGCTGTTTATGTAAATGCTGTACTTTTATAGCCATTAAAAAAATAAATACATAAAAAGCCAAAAAGGAAAAGACCTTCCTTCTTTATTTTAAACATGGCTGTCTGTGGTGACAGATACAAAATCGAGAGCGTTCTGTTTATATCCATCAATATGACATATACAGCTGCCACTCCATACTGTTTCTTCAACTGGCTCTACCTCCCCTCTAAGTGATACATGTAAACTCAGAATATGTTCAACTTTTATTTTTAGGATTTCCAGAGCACATAACATTCAATTGGGTTGTTTTTTTTTGTAAGAGCATATATATTATACATACAGTACATATACACAGGTAGCAGTCTTCTGTGATAAGATATCATGCTACATCTATATGTATTATATATATATTGAGTTTCATTTGAATATGTAAAAAGTGTATAAAAAAAAAAAAAAAAAAAAAAAAAAAAGAAGGTGTGCAACATCATATCCAAAAACCCCAGCAGTGAATAGGTTAATCTGCAGAATACTCCATCTATCCCAGTTTTGTCACAGATTTTGCTTACTGGATTCCATGGGGAAGATCACAGTAGTAAAAGCCACATCTGGTACCACAATTATAGTTCTCCAAAGAAGCACTTTCAAAATGTGCCATTGATCTTGGGCAAACTATGGAGTTTTTTTTTTTTTGTTTTTTTTTTTACTTTATGCAGTTTTAAAACAGGTGCATGCTTTATTACAGATTCTTTTTAAACAGGCCCGTCAGCTATGTTAGCAGGAGTAGGTCAGACAGGTTTTTGGTTTCTGGGTGCAAGACAGAATGTTGGATGAGCATGAGGATGAGCTCAAACATTAGCACAAAGTAGAACAGTCGTAGAAACCAAAATATCCAAACTCTGATTTTAAAAGTAAAAAGAAAAAAATCTGATGCGTTACTATGGGCAAATGCATATAAGAAATTAGATGAACTTTCCATTACACAAGGGTTAACCCTTATTGACATGAGACTGTAAAACATCCTCATATACGGAGGAAATACAAAGCACTTAAAACAATAAAAAGGTTCACAGACCAACTATGCCTGCCAAAAATAATATTTAAAATCCTTGTTTATCTGGCCTTTCTGTTTACCCAACATCCCATTCAGGTCAATAATATTAGAAAACTGGCAACAATATCTTATAATGTAATACATGCAGATTCGGAATGCTTTTATTTAGATAATTGTTTTAATTAGTAGATATTTTATTATATAAAGAGGGAGACCTTCTAGAACAGGGGTCAGCAACCTTTTTTGGATGGTGTGCCGATTTTGAAAAAAAAAAATCAAAGATGACGTAGTCAGTGTGCCATGTAATAATTGAAAGGATGTCATATAACATGAAAGTCATATAACACAAACTATATCAGCAACTGATTTGGTAGTCGATTAAACTTACATTTCAGTGGGATCCCTGACTTTTTTTTTCCGCAAAGATGATCCTTACCTGGTGGATGATACTAGGCTAAACATGGAGGTAAGAGTAGTCTGCAGTAAGCCTGATTTGTGGGGGGCAGAGAATGCCCCTCACACAACCCAGTTTTTTTATTGAAGAAGTCCAAACCAATGTTTCCAGCCTTGTTGAAATGAACTAAGGCAATTTTAGCTGCCATATTATATTTTGCACATGCAGTTGCTGTTCTCTGACTAGGCTACCCCATGGCCCAGACACTAGTACATCATGCCTGATACTCTCCACCCCAGTGCATCCTCTCCTTCGACAGAGAGAGCTTGCAACCTGGAGCAGCGCTGCCATGTGTTAAGACAGCAGAGAGCATTATGCCACGTAGATAAGCCTGGGGTGCCGAACCCGGCACTAGTGCCAGGGGTTGCTGACCCCTGTTCTAGAACATAGTAATGCTGTATAGTGCGAATTACACCGGCGCTCCACTGACTTCAAGCACTTTATTAATGTAGTAAAGTGTCCTCTACCAAATGCAAGCAGTCTACCAACCACTGATGTACTGCTTTAGCTCTTCTTTAACAGTTTTAAGGCCAATCCAGATGGTTTAGCTATTAATCTGCCTATTACGTAAAATTCACACACTAGCAATAGGAATGAAATCTTAATCCATTTAAAGTGAGCCAGCAGTATTAAACTAACAATGAGGCTTTTCTTTACACACTAAACACCATAAAGTACTATTAAATCAAAACAGACAAGTTTCAGTACCATTCTTGCGCGTTGAGATGATAATGCTACTTGTGTGCAAACAATGGCCAAACCTTTTTTTTTTTTTTCACAGTTTTGCCTCCCAAAAAAAAAAAAAAAAACCCAAACATTTTGAATAAAGTCTGACAATCCCCAATTTGCATAAATAAGAAAGCACCATTTGCTCTACAAAATGGAGCAGTGAAGCCTTACACAGCTCCATGTACTGAAATATGGTGACTCAAGCTAATTCTTTTTATATACTGTATAAAACTATAAAGTTATGAATATAAAACACACTATGTAAATTTGTCATCCCCATGTTTGTACCAACCCACAGAATATAGCCGACACGTAATTTCTACTGCACCTTACATGCCATAAAAACAAAGCTCATAAGAACATGGAACAAATGTAGTTTTTCCTAATTCCAACTCATTCAGATTTTTTTTCAAGCTTCCCAGTACATCGTATGGAATAGTACATGGTACCATTATAAAGTACACTTTCTCCCACAAAAATAAGCCCTCATATAGCTTTGTGAACTATAAAAAAAAGTTATGTCTTTTACGGGCAGTAAAAAACAAAAAATGGCTGCAGTGGGAAGAGGTTAAAGTTCCCAATCTTGCTCGTGCTGCAAAGTGCCCCAAAGAGCAACATACAGGTGCATCTCAATAAATTAGAATATCTTTGAAACGTTTATTTCTTTCAGTAATTAAATTAAAGTGACCTCCTATATTTTCTAGATTCTTTACACACAGAGTGTTCTATTTCAAGTGTTTTATTTCTGTAAATGTTGATTATGGATTACAGCTAATGAAAACCCAAATCTAAGAAAATTAGAATATTGTAAAAAAGTTCAGTATTGTAAATTCAGTGTGTCACCTGCCAAGGTTTCCTAAGCCTTTAAATGGTCCCTCAGTCTGGTTCAGTAGGACACACAATCATGGAAGACGCTGATTATGAATTGTATTACTGAATCACTGAAATGAATGAACGTTTCAAAAATTTATTGAGATGCACCTGTAAGTATGTGAACAAGACAGTCTATGTATTGGACAGAGTGAACCTCAATATGTAGATATGTCAATTAAAATATGATAAATTATTTACTCAAGTAACTGGTATACCTACCATCAGGAGATTTTTCCTGAAAACACTGTTGAAGAAGGGTCAAGGATGCCACCAGCACAGACTCATTTTGTACAATTCTGCCTTGTTCAGCAGCACCAGCGGGGTTTGTACTGGAAAGATCCAGGAGATGGTGTCAGGCACCGCTGAGGCCTAGAATTGGGCCACAGTGGTAACGTAGATCACGTAGTGTAATGACCCTATGCGTCATTACGCTACCTGACCCCTGAGGCTGACATCATCTCTAGAGGATGGAAGAACACTGGAAGCAACACTAGAGCCCAGGGAGGTGAGTAACATTGTTACTAACTATACTCTGTATTCCAAATAGACTAGTGTATAATTGTAGTTTGTGGGCGAATTTTTGGGTGTGGCCGAACCCCAGAAGAAATGCGGGTTCGTCCAAAAATTAAATTGTTAGAAAATCCATACGTATGTGGGATTATTTGATTTTATTAATGTAGTGGCCACCCAGGGACATTATGCTGCATCTGAGGAGTCACAATGGCACTATGGGGGTTATTTTATATGTGGAGGTCATTATATTACATACAGGGGCCATTATACTACATGAGGGGCCACTGAATGGGTAGTTATACGGAGTATGAGGGAACTGACATGGACATTCTACTAGCTGGAAAAGATTCCTTAGACACCAATGATATTAATTCATATTGGGTCTCCTCAGTGAGAAAAAAAAATCCCCCCAATCCCAAGTTGCATTTAACTTCCAACCAGTGTCCCACCCTTACTGACAAGGAGCAAGATCCCCAAAACAGCTATCTACAGATGGGTCAATTTTCTATTTGCTGGAGTCTCTGCTTGGATATGGATGTGATACACAGTATAGTCTCACTAACTTCAATGCCACTGGCAGGGATGGTCCCATCAATTTCTATACGGATATTATATAGTTTACCCAAGTTGAGTACCACTGATTTCACAAAAACATCAGCAATCTGGTCAGTTTTATGGTATTCAATGGGGCTGTACTGCCTGTCAGTGGCATTAAAATCCATGTGGCTGTACTGCCTGTCAGCGGCATTAAAATCAATGGGGCTATCCTGCCTTTCAGGTTTACTGTATGTACTGTACCAACTGGCCCATGGGGACTAAGCCTTTGTGCTTTCTATTTATTCTCTCGCTCCTATGATTCTTGCTTTGTTTAGTGCTCACCATTATAACTAGACAGACTTACCTTTTGTTCAGCAAAAACTGATAAGTGTTCTCACCTGCCTTTGGTGCATAGAATGCGCATAGTTACAAATAGTGATGGGTGAACCTTGCAAAATTTGTTTTGAAAATAATTGTGAAATTCACCAACAAGTTTCCATTTGGAGAAGTTTCAAGCATCATAACATTGATGGGCTCAATGTGATTGGGCCTCACTGGTGACCCCAGGGCACGTGACATCAGAGAAGAGGCTGGAAGAGCCTGCGTTGAAGACCCTAAGGAATAATAATGATTCATGGGTGGCAAACTCCAAGAAGTACAGGACTGGCCAAGCTTGAAATTTGGAAAATTCATAATGAGCTAACTGGTTCGCTCATTTCTAGTCCAATATGGCAGTAGGATGACACTCCTTGACAGTGATTGGTCGGAATTTGCACATACGTAGTTAGCTCCATTGTGGGACTATCTTGCGGGGATTTTGGCACTAATTTGAAATATATATTTATGTATATATTCCAGTACAGGCTTTTTTTTTTTTTTTTTTTTTTTTTTTTTAACCTGACACCAACAAGCGTTGTAGGTTTCAGTAGAAGTAGGGGTGCGATGGTGTTGATAAATATGGTGTTCATATTGCACAGAGGGCACTATTGCAAAACCTTGTCCTAAAAGTGAAGATAGCACTTTCTGGTATTTTGTAAAGTAATTGACACGAGTCCCTATATTTTGGTGGGGTGGCAGACTAACCATTGCTGGCATGTACACCCATCATTAGGATTGTTACAGATAGGAAAGGTAAACTGCATGCAGTTCAATAATGCATTGCATTATACTTGTGAATTAAACACTATTATCACTACTACTTGTGCAACTAATACATCAATTCGTTTATGTTAGTTTATAAAAAAAAAAAAAAAAAACCACACCTAACGACAAGTATCACGGCCTAAACTCAGGGACAGCAACTTCTGAATTTATATAGTCAAGATAATCTATCCCACACCTATACTGTACATGTTTGGATTGTAGCATTTTATACAAATTAAACAAATAGTTTTATTTATTCTTGTCCTTGTTCTTTTAGGTTAAAATAAATTATGCAAGAACCAAGAAAGATTCATACACACACTGCACATACACAGAACTATGCATTACCACAAAACAGCCGAGGCAGCTTGCGAGATATAAAACTAACAGACAGCAAGAGATCAGCAAAGGCAGAGTAAACAATAGCAGTATTTATATCCATTATACGTAGAAGGCTACTCCAAAGTACACAATGACAATATATCAGTTTCTATATATACCTCCTAGCAAGCTATTGTCAAGCCATGTTCACCAACTCATCCCCAAATGTCATAAGAATAAACTGAATAATGTGTTAAAGTTATTGAAGGGAGTCTGTCAGCAGGATCACAGGGAGTAAAGTAAACATAGCGTACTGTAGGCCACATCACTCTGTTTACAATGGTACTTTTTTGGTTATCGAAAGCTCCCACATTTAGAAATCAAGCTTTTCTAAATATGCAAAATGAACTCCAAGTGCTGTTCAGAACCAAGTGCTCCAGCTCTCCATCCCTTGGCCACCTGTACAACCCCTTCTTATTCAAAGAGCCATCCTGCCAAACCTCCAGGCCATTCTGAAATACAGTGCACTGCCATTGAATTTCAGGATGGGCTGAAGGTGGGAAGGATGACCCTCAGAAAGACAAGGTGCAGTTACAAGTAGAGGAAAGGCATGGAGCCAGAAGGAGGAGAGCCAGGGCACTTTGCTCTGAAGGAATGTCCTAAGAAGCACTTGATGGTTCATCTGCATAATTAAAATAGATACTGACTGTCATGGCAACCTCTTGGAACCATGTGATCTAGTTGTTGGCCCAAGAGGGTGAGATAAGGAGATCCCCGACTAACCACTCAGATGGCATGATCACTACATCTTAGGGCTAACACTAGGTACACACTAGAGTTCAGGGACTCCCTCCCCCATTCCGCTTAAAATATGCAGAGAGAAAAGTCCTGCAAGCAGGAAGAAATAGTCTATGGAGTCCGCGGACCTGAAGAACAGAAACCCGAACACGAGTGTGAACCTAGTGTCAGTCAGTCAGAATGCGAATGCCAGGCCCCAGATGCATAAAACAGCAGAACCTTGCGCCACTGCTACTGTGCCTACTACATCATAGTGTCGTACTATTATGGAACAGAGCATTAATTATAAGCTTAGTGTGACATAATGGTATGGCAGGTTAATGTATGTTTCAAGGATTTATATAATAGACTGGATGCATTTACAATTGGGCTATGGAAAAATGAAGGCTGCACTATTATTGGTTGCTATGTGCAAAATAAAGGTAAAAGGAGATGTTTTCTAGGAGTCCTGAAGTATGCCTCTCGGGTTTGCTTGATGAAGAATATTGATTCCATCACACCAGAATGGCATTACGTGAAATCCTGTTTATGGCTAGAAAGGTGATAGCCCTTCTATGGATGAATCCATGCCCATCGACATGTACCACATCAAAGAAACTCACCAATGCCATTATCCCCTATGAGAAACTCCTACATAGAAACTGCCTAAAGTTCTTCAATAAAGTATGGGACCCATGGACCCTGGCTGAAGTTACCTCTCTACAGTGAGACTTGTTCCCTACTTAGCAAACCTCTCCTTTTTTGAACCAATCTGCAGACTCTGGCCTGCCTTGTGTCGATAGCAATATTTGCATTTATTGCAGTCTATGCATGTAGTACAACCCCAATTCCAATGAAGTTGGGACGTTATGTAAAACGAATAAAAACAGAATACGATTATTCTCAAATCCTTTTCAACCTACATTCAAATGAATACACTACAAAGACAAGATATTTAATGTTCAAACTGATAAACTTTATTGGTTTTTTGCAAATATTCACTCATTCAATTTGATGTCTGCAACACATTTCAAAAAAGCTGGGACAGGGGCAACAAAAGCTAGGCCAGGGGCATGTTTACCACTGTATTACATCACTTTTCCTTTTAACAACACTCAATAGGCGTTTGGGAACTGCTTTTTTTGCAGGCATCAAATTGAATGAGTGAATATTTGCAAAAAAAAAAAAAACAAAATAAAGTTTATCCGCTTGAACATTAAGTATCTTGACTTTGTAGTGTATTCAATTGAATATAGTTTGAAAAGGATTTGCAAATCATCGTATTCTGTTTTTATTTATGTTTTACACAACGTCCCAACTTCATTGGAATTGGGGTTGTAATATTTTTTGCCCTGATGCCCTGGCAAACTGCCTTCAATAGGGTCCATGACTACAACTGGTGGCTCAGACACTATCAGTTGCTAGTTATTATGCTGACCCCTTGTCAGATGTTACAGTGTGGAGCCTTTACCCTCCCCTATAACTACTGGACTTTCATCTCACAATGTTTAAATGGCGATGTATTTGACGTATTTATAACCTTTTACTTAAACATTTGTTTATTTTAGTATTGTTCAATTTTGTGTACCTCTTGGAAAGCTACGTTAAGTTTTCCAAATGCGAGTCAGGGAAGGTTCACACCTGCGCCCGGTCTTTGTTCAAGGTTTCCGTCCCCCGAACCCGCTTACAAAACGCAGAAAGAAAAAGTCCCGCAAGCAGGACTTTATACAAACCAAGTTTTGTGCATCAGTACAGCGTAGTGGTAATGGGTTTCACACCAAAAAAAAAAAAAACACCTGACAGGTTCTCTTTAACAACTTAAATTATGAAGGCAGAGTTGGAGTTGGCATATTTGTACTCCACCCAAAAACTGACACCTCAGAGAGCACATGTCATATGTATCCATAAGTCCCAGATTCACCAGATGGCATTTTTTTGCCCTCCATCGGGCTACTATATATATATATATATATATATATCTGCACACTTTTTGTTATTCTTTTCTTTTTTTTTTATTGTATTAATCAAGAAAAGTCTGAGGTATAAGTCAGGAAATTCTACACATACACACCTCTAACAGAAATAGACTTGAGTGTAATATGAAGAGAGTCTTAGACCAATGGGCAAATCCATAAAATTCTCAGTTCTGTATTCCATTCATTCAGTTTCCCAGTCTGTACAGGAATACACCTGGGAATGTTTTATGCATGTAGTCTATATAGTGTGCTCTCATCTTAAAGAAGCTTTTATTTTTTTTCTGGCTTGCACAGTCATTCCACAAGTGGATACGAAATAAATGTAAAATTCCATGCTTAAATCACATTACACATTTGGCTGGAAGACAGAAAGTTCATGCCCAACAGTAATGCGATTACCTATCCATCCCATCCGATATGCCAATTATTATTATCATGTTAACACACCATACATAATCTTCCAGCCTTCGATTGCTGGATGGCTATTAAGAAAGAGACTAATGCTGATCCTAACAATGCACCTAGTAATCTTAAATGCAAGCAATATACATTTTACTAGTATTACTATAAGATAAAAAAGGAGAATTCCCAATAAATGCCACATTATATATAATAAGATCCCCCTAAAACTCACAATTCCCTGACACAGAATTTTTCAAATCACATATAAAACAGAAATTTCAGATGAGCTTACAACTTATTTTTTGGCAGCCATTGTGAGGATTACATAAGGAAATGGTATAAATATCAATTCTCTAGCATAATATTAGTATAATTCATATAACCAAGAGGGCACTACAGGAAAAACTTGATGGGAAATAGAAAATCCCCTGAATTTCTCATATCCATCCTTCAGCCCTTTACTGTAGCCTATATTGTGTTAGTTTACCGCAGACAAAAGCTGTCCATTGACCAGTCTGCACAGTCATTATGGGAAATCTGCTTGCTATTTCTAGACATCAAAAGCCAACAGGAAAAAGGGAAAATACAAACACTAATACATTAAAAGAATCTTTTACCTATGCAACCATCATAAAATGGCTTTAAGGTAAAGTTCCCTCTCGGTTTTCTTGCCATTTTAAAAATCTGTCTGTGAATGAAAGCAGTAATAACATACAGAGGCTGGAGGCCTAGTCCTGCTTGCTGCTTGTTACAAAATATCAGAAGAGCCTAGAACAGTGATGGTGAACCTTTTAGAGACCGAGTGCACAAACTGCAACCCAAAACCCACTAAATTATCGCAAAGTGCCAACACGGCAATTTAACCTTAAATTTACCAGGATCTGTTGTATAGGGACCGTGCAATATTATTACAGGCTGTAATAATATCACATGTCTGCTATAAAACAGATACTGTTTGATATAAATAGTGAAGGGCCCCCACACAGTACAATGCTCTCCACAGTGGCCCCCAGACAGTAAAAATCGCTCCGAAGTGCCCCCATACAGTATTATAAGCTCCAGAGTGGTCCCCATACAGCATTATATGCTCCACAGTGGCCCCCACACAGCATTATATGCTCCACAGTGGGCCTCCGCACAGCATTATATGCTCCACAGTAGCCCCCACACAGTATTATATGCTCCACAGTGGCTCCCACACAGTATTATATGCTCCATAGTGGGTCCCCATACAGCATTATATGCTCCATAGTGGCCCCCCGCACAGTATTATATGCTCCACAGTGGCCCCCACACAGTATTATATGCTCCACAGTGGCTCCCACACAGTATTATATGCTCCACAGTGGGTCCCCATACAGCATTATATGCTCCATAGTGGCCCCCGCACAGTATTATATGCCCCACAGTAGTTTATGCTACTTACCCAGTATGGCTGCAGTCCCACAAAGAGCAACCTCCTTCTTCTTCTGATTGTGCTGAGGACTTACATCATCGCGCCTGCGTCGGAGTAGAGGTCACTCTACAGTCAGTGCTTACGTTGACAGCTTTCAGCTGTATGTGCATTTGCCACTGTGGAGTGTATTGTATTGTGTGGGGCTTTTCGGGAGCATGTTATACTCTGTGGGTCCATTGCAGAGCATTATACGGGGGGGACCACTGTGGAGCATTATACTGGGGGAACTCCTCTGGGGAGTATATTATAAAGTGTTAGGCCACTGTGGAGCATTATACTGGGTGGGCACTGTGGGGTGCATATTATACTGTATGGAGCATATTATATTTTGTGGGGCTGCTGGGGAGCATATTGTACTGTCTGGGGCCACTAAGGGGTAGTATACTATGTGGGCCACTGTGGAGTATTATACTGTGTGGAGCCTTATATACCATGTGGGGCCACTATGGGGGGCTCAGGGGAGCATTTTATACTGTGTGGGGCCACTGTGGAGCATTATATACCATGTGGGGAAACTGTGGAGGACTCAGGGGAGCATTTTATACCATGTGGAGCATTATACTGTGGGGGGGGCTCAAAGTTCCTGCTGGCAGCCCTGTGTGCTATGTCTGCATCACAGCTCCCTCACTATAATCTTGCACATACGTGTAGTCCTCCATGGCCATGTCATTCCCCATAGAGTACTGTGCATGAACTGGCCATGGAGTTATTGGGGCCTGCACAGTACTATAGGGGCTGACTATACTGGGATCATACTCAGTAACATCAGATAGCACATATCTAAGACTAAGACAGTGAAGGAGCCGTGGTGTAGACTATTAGCAGGAAACTGTTGGGCGGGGCCCCAGATCAAGTTCCTCTGGTGGGCCTAAGGCCCTTCAGTCTGACACTGTATAACAGAGAACTATTATATATAAGGGTGGGTTACTATATATAATTGGGAAACTTAAATATGAGGGGGCTATTATAAGGGGGAACTTATTTATATTATTTATAAGGGTAACTATTATTTATGAGGGGGCTATTATTAATAAGGGAGCAGTATTATTTTTACGGGGTGACTGTTACTGATAAGGGGGGATATTACTGATACGGGGCACTATTTATCATTTATAAGGGAGCTATTACTGATAAAGGTGTAATATTATTTATAAGCAGGAACTATTATTTATAAGGAGGCGCTATAATAACTGATGAGTGGGTGCAAAAATCTATTAGGCAGTACATAGGTGCTCATTTGAATTGTGTGTGGTAAATGGGGCTTGTTATTACTTTTTCGTTGGCAGAAAGGAGGCGTTATTATAGGGGTTGCCACTGGAAGACGATGGTGTTGTTTGCATATCAGCATCTGGGGCCCCGCTTTTAATTTTGCCCAGGGCCCCACTTTGTCTAAAACCGGCCCTGAATCTATAAACACTGTTGGTGTGCTTTCTCCTAGAACCCATGTTACAATTATTTAATGTAATAATTATTTATTAACTTTGACAATATTATTACAGTATCAGATTTATAAACTCTACATATGCACTGTGTATTCTGACATCTTTCTATCATAACAGTACCTTTTTGTGGCACAGTAGCACTTGAGATAGATGAGGGATTTGTGTTGGCAGGTTAGCCTTCACTCCCTATGTACATTAATACACATTGGGTACCTATGGCCCAGTGTCTGGATCACCAATTTTCCTTATTTTAACCTCAGGAGCTGAACTCGTACCATACTGCACATGTGTTAGCTGTACTATGAGGTAATAGACGCGAACTATGATAGTACCATTTGCAGCTTCTATCCTTTTACATGTTGCAGTCGACTCTCTTACCATTTGGTGTTCCCTGTGACATCATGGGGGTGCGTTTTAGCTATCATAAGAGCAAAGAGCCTGCTAAAGGCTCCCAGTCGTGTCGTTGTATTAGATCTATTACAGGCTGCCTTAGACTTGCAGTATACCATATGAATTATGAAATGACTACATGGTCCGAGGGGGGGGGGGGTTCAAAGTATAAGAAAAAAAAAAGTTTAAAAATATTTTGAAAAAAAAAAAAAAAAAAAAAATTATATATATATATATATATATATATATATATATATATATTTATTTAGATTTATTTATTTAGATTTATTTTTTTTGTAAATAATAATAATAATAATACTAATAATAATAATAATAATAATGAAATTCACATAACTGGTATAGCCACATCTGGAAATTCACAAATTAAGAGGAGAAAGTATTTCTGGTCATCTCACCAGCTGAAAAAATAAAAGTGATGAAAAGGTTATAGGCAACTCATAATGGTACCTAGAGAAACTACAACTTGTCATGCAAAAAAGAGCCCTTACATTGCTCCATAGACAGAAATTAAAAAAAAAAAAAAAAAAATAAAAGTTATGAGGATCAGAATATGAAATACAAAATACGAATATGAAAAACAATTATTTTTCTAAGCATAAAAACATTAAAGGGGTATTCCCGTGATCATAATCATATCTATATTTGTAGATAATTAAAAGTTAAACATTTTTGCAAATATAAGTAGTTAAAAATTCTGCAGCGTTTTAAAGATTTCCTCTAACTATCTTAGTGGTGACGGTCTGTTGTCTTGATCGGCTGCCAATGGATACGACCACAAATGCAGAACCTTTATATGGTCTGGGACTTGTCAAAAACCCAGCCATGGTTTTCTTATTGTAGCTGGGTTATCAGGCAGGGACACTACTTGTATAAGAAGATATCCCTGCCACGATAAGGAAACCATTGCTGATTTTCTGACCTTAGAAAGGTCCTGCATTCATGGTCGTATCCATTGGCAACTCATCAAGACAACAAGACTGTGATCACAAGATATTTACAGAA
The DNA here is from genome assembly GCA_947044405.1 of Leptodactylus fallax. NCBI lineage: Eukaryota > Metazoa > Chordata > Amphibia > Anura > Leptodactylidae > Leptodactylus > Leptodactylus fallax. Next base: position 2,130,422 of record CAMRHE010000141.1, read on the forward strand.
ATCTTTAAAACTCTGCAAAATGTTTAATTACTTATACTTGTAAAAATGTTTAACTTTTAATTATCTACAAACTTAAAAATGGTTATGTTGGTGGGAATACCCCTTTAACTAACATGGTATTACTGTATACATACTGACCCACAGAATAAGAGGTAGCAAGTTATTTTTTACCAAAAAGTAAATGCAGTAAAAACAAAAACACGAAACCTATGGAAGAAAATGCAGCTTTTTTTTTTTTTTTTTAAATTCACCCCACAAAGAATTTTTCCCCCATTTATGGAAAACTTAAATGGTTCTATTACAAAAAACAAAAGTAATGGCTCTTGGAAGTTTAAAAAAAAAAAAAAAAAGTTAAGAACAAAGTTTAAGCTGACACTGTTAAGATCACAATGCTCATGCTGCAGCAAGTTATCAAAGGACACAACAAAAGCTTTAGAAAAGCTACTGAAAAAGCAGTAGAGTTATTAATATATATTCAATATACATTATTATTATTATTATTATTATTATTATTTTTTATTTTTTAACTTGACACATACACCCTACTCACACACAAAAATACACATATGCACATACACTCATATCATATGAAAATGTTTGGGCACCCCTATTAATCTTAATCATTTTTAGTTCTAAATATTTGGGTGTTTGCAACAGCCATTTCAATTTGATATATCTAATAACTGATGGACACAGTAATATTTCAGGGTTGAAATGAGGTTTATTGTACTAACAGAAAATGTGCAATATGCATTAAACCAAAATTTGACTGGTGCAAAAATTTGGGTACCCTTATCATTTTATTGATTTGAATACTCCTAACTACTTTTTACTGACTTACTGAAGCACAAAATTGGTTTTGTAACCTCACTGAGCTTTGAACTTCATAGCCAGGTGTACCCAATCATGAGAAAAGGTATTTAAGGTGGCCAATTGCAAGTTGTTCTCCTATTTGAATCTCCTCTGAAGAGTGGCATCATGGGCTCCTCAAAACAACTCTCAAATGATCTGAAAACAAAGATTGTTCAACATAGTTGTTCAGGGGAAGGATACAAAAAGTTGTCTCAGAGATTTAACCTATCAGTTTCCACTGTGAGGAACATAGTAAGGAAATGGAAGACCACAGGGACAGTTCTTGTTAAGCCCAGAAGTGGCAGGCCAAGAAAAATATCAGAAAGGCAGAGAAGAAGAATGGTGAGAACAGTCAAGGACAATCCACAGACCACTTCCAAAGAGCTGCAGCATCATCTTGCTGCAGATGGTGTCACTGTGCATCGGTCAACAATACAGCACACTTTGCACAAGGAGAAGCTGTATGGGAGAGTGATGCGAAAGAAGCCGTTTCTGAAAGCACGCCACAGAGTGGCCTGAGGTATGCAAAAGCACATTTGGACAAGCCAGCTTCATTTTGGAAGAAGGTCCTGTGGACTGATGAAACAAAGATTGAGTTGTTTGGTCATACAAAAAGGCGTTATGCATGGTGTCCAAAAAACACAGCATTCCAAGAAAAACACTTGCTACCCACTGTAAAATTTGGTGGAGGTTCCATCATGCTTTGGGGCTGTGTGGCCAATGCCGGCACCGGGAATCTTGTTAAAGTTGAGGGTCGCATGGATTCAACTCAGTATCAGCAGATTCTTGAGAATAATGTACAAGAATCAGTGACGAATTTGAAGTTACGCCGGGGATGGATATTTCAGCAAGACAATGATCCAAAACACAGCTCCAAATCTACTCAGGCATTCATGCAGAGGAACAATTACAATGTTCTGGAATGGCCATCCCAGTCCCCAGACCTGAATATCATTGAACATCTGTGGGATAATTTGAAGCGGGCTGTCCATGCTCGGCGACCATCAAACTTAACTGAACTGGAATTGTTTTGTAAAGAGGAATGGTCAAAAATACCTTCATCCAGGATCCAGGAACTGATTAAAAGCTACAGGAAGCGACTAGAGGCTGTTATTTTTGCAAAAGGAGGATCTACTATATATTAATGTCACTTTTCTGTTGAGGTGCCCATACTTTTGCACCGGTCAAATTTTGGTTTAATGCATATTGCACATTTTCTGTTAGTACAATAAACCTCATTTCAATCCTGAAATATTACTGTGTCCATCAGTTATTAGATATATCAAATTGAAATGGCTGTTGCAAACACCCAAATATTTAGAACTAAAAATGATTAAGATTAATACTTGTGCCCAAACTTTTTCATATGACTGTATGCAAACTTGCACATTTACAAGAGCCTGCAGACAGTGCTAGGCAGTTGGCATGGTTGCTCAACATCTCCCAACTAGAAACCACTGGAGAGAAGGAGGCAGATTCATCGGTAACGATAAACACACAGGGATCTTATTCTGAAATATTCCCTGAATGTACACAAAAACAGAATACTCATTGCATAATAATGACTAATAATATACAGTCTTTGTTTGTAAAATAGACAAAAACTGGTAATGTAAAATGGAGTCAACATGGTATTTGAGAATGGGGTAAGAGTAACTTGCCTATAATCTATCGTAGAGAGCACAGAGGTTTCTTTCTTGACAAAATTTAATTCTGTTCACTTTGCAGCATTGCTTAGAAGGGACGGCTAACACAATGTATTGCAAGGTGAAGTCAAGGACAGAAATTTTCAAAAGATTTATTGCTACTGCCTGTTGTAAATACATTGGAAAACAGAAGCATAGGATCTGCAGAATGGAAGCCATGCTTTTGCTTGCGTCCTTGAGGGTACCGGCCATGTAATTGTACCTCAGCAAACAAATGCAATAGAAGTAGATACGGACACAGCAAATGATGAATTATGTATTAGACTAAAACACAAAACTGACTGATAATGGTGTTTCTTACTGACCAATTACAGCATGCTAAAAGATAAGCTGTATACATGTGGGAGTGAAAATTGGGCAGTACTGGTGGACCATCATATGGGATCAATTTAGAAATTTTTGATGGGATTTTAGTGGGATCCAACTAAGTCCTATATAGAATGGTTTAATTTAACATAATGTAAAGCCTGGCATTTTTTCACCATAACAAAGGGATGTATTTGAGAAATCCATTGGACTTTTAGTGGACCACATATACACTATATATACACCAACTAATATCCAGCACAGTTCTGCTGCCAAGACAGAAAATTTTTTTTTTTCTTAACCAGATGTTCTAAATTTGAGGTTGGAAGTGCGGTGCATGTAGATATGCAACATAAAACTAAAAATAACATCTTCTAGACTAGACTACTTTATAAATATTTCAAAGTTACTACAGTATAGCAATCCAACTTCTAAGAAAAGGATAAAAAAAAGCTTACACTCATCACATTTTTTACAGCAGTTTAGCATATCCGTTTAACAGATGCCAATTCGTTTACATGCAGATCAATGTAAATAAAATCTGTTTCTGTCCTTTTTTTCTGACGGAGTATGTCCTTAAAAAAAAAAAAAAAAAAAAAAAAAAAAAACACATTTTACATTGATCGTTATGTAATCGGGTAGCCATCCGTTTGCATCCATTTTTAGAATCTGTTAAATGGATCTGCTGGATGGATGTCTAAAATGTGATGCATATGATGTATACAAATGTTATAACACAAACCCACTTCTTTCCAAAGGGATCCAGCACTGACACAGAGGTAAAGCGCCATGATGCCGCCAGTACAGCAAGTGCCACTAAGTGTCTGCAGCAGCCAAACATCACTAAACAAAGATGGAGGAGGAGCATAGGAGCATCAGCTCTGGACCACAAGTGGGAAGGAAGTGGGAAGTACAATTTCTTTTTTTGGTTTTTATCACTTGCAACTCATTTTAAATTTCTATGAAAAATGAACAGAATCATTCATTTAGCTGATACTGTTGTTTAACATTTATGATAGAATGTATTCTGGGTCCTATTTCTAGACCACTGACCATGCGTCCATTTACCCCAGCTATTTGTTGGCTAAGTTTTAATAGTAAACCTATGTATGTAGACCTGGGTGGTGGCTGAATTGTAAACATCTGTGGTCCCACTTCTAAATGGAAGCAACAAAATTAGACGAAAAAAATGTTTATTTCTGTGCCATTTTTTCTTAATATCAGGAGGTCTGGCATCCTCAGAAACATTAGGTTGTTGGTAGATTCCACCGTGTCTAATATGTCATGGTTGCTACGGATGCTGTAAAGTGTTACTGTTTAGACATCAAGCATAACAACAAGAAAAAAATAAAATGTCAATGAATACGGCACTGACCTTCAATACGATGACTGGAGTAAGACAGGATTCTACCCAGAACACGGGAGCCAGTACTGCCACATTGTGACGATTTTGCACAAAAAGATTGTCAGTTCATTTCTGGCCTGTGCCCCCTATACAATGGAAAAGTGGTGATCATCAGAAGAGAAGCACATCAAACAAATTCAGGTCAGTAAAACAGAGTCAATATATTATGCTATCAATGAAATGAACATTCAAGGCAAAAAAATATATTATTGAAAATATTAAAAAGGGAAAAAGTAAAATAAACAAAAACAATCAAAATCAAAGTCAGAATAAATCTGAGAAAACTGCTAGGGAGCCTAGACATTTACCGCTAGCACCTAACATTATTTTGGTGTTTTGTTCACTAAAAATATCAGAATTAATTAGCATCATCTTGCAAATATTAAAGAATCTCAGGATTGGCAATTTTGGCAAGACAGGTTTCTGTCTGCTTGTTCCCCCTCTGCCAATTAAGGACACATGAACACTTGCCAAGCATGCATGTGTATGCTGAGGGAATTTGAAGGAATAGCTGTCAGCCTAATGTGCTTCTGGTTGACCGCTATCTAAGCTGTATGGCCACCTTTAAAAACTCTGTGTGACGAACCACCCCACTTACACCCAGTACTAGGCAACACTAGATGTTCAAAGCAGACCTATGTCAGGGATGTACAAATCTCAAAGCTCAGACAAGCAATGGGACTGAATGAAAAGTATCCCCGTCCTTTTTGAATTTTATTATTTAAATGTTTGGGGATATTCCATTTCTTTTAAACAGCTTCTGAAATCCGTTTGAGATTGACAAGCTAAACACAGTAGGATTTTGGAAAAGTGAAAGTCATTTTTTTAAATATGATACTTGGAAATATTAAACAATCAGCATTTTTTCCCCTTACAGTGGCCATATATTACAAAACATTCATTCAGACAAATATCTGTCGTCGTAATACAGACTGCTCAAGCAAGTGAGAGCCACCCATCCCCCCCCCACACACGGAAGGTACTCCCTCTAGGACATCATAAGACAACCCTTTTAATACGATATTGGAATGCATCTCATCCCTAGGTTGAGTTAGAATGGAGAGGTTTAAACCAGGTGTGTCATGGATCCAGTAGGTGGTGTTGCATCATCTCTTGGAGTGTTAGTTGTGTGGTCTGGTGGGCTCCGCCTGCCAGCCCGTCACAACCAACACACCTGAAACCTCAGCATTTTTGGGTGTTGCATTGTTGAAGTAGAGACTAACTATGCCTCTCCTATATGAACCCTAACCCTCCTGGCCTGACGTGGATACAGCTGGTGGTGACTTTACCCACGCCATTCTAGCATCTACTCTCATCCCTATGCTGAAGACTAAAAATAGGAATCAAAGATATCAGATACCAAATTAATTTTAATGATAATGGCCATATGCAGGCAGTGATCATTGCTACATGATTTGCGACTATGTGTACAATTGTAGCATGCAAGACCAATAAATAATAAATACATTTTATTTATATAGTGCCAACATATTCCTCAGCACTTTACAATATTAATATGAGGTAGTTTTGAACTGTAAACATCAATGTAACTAGCATGATCTGTCAATGTGCATGTTACACTGCACTGTGTGTTGCGAGTATATTGAGTTGTTTGATAAAAATAACCTCATTAGAAAAGTAATTCAACAGAAAAACCTATTTGAATAGGACCTTTCACCACCTCTACCAAATCAAGTTCTTATCTGTTAATAGACACAGCTCCACTGATTCTAGCCCCCACCATTCCCGAGCAATAAGCACAGTTAGTTTTGATGCCTGACATGCTATTTAAGGTGTGATTCAGAGCTCCATTCAGAGGCAGCCATGGTCAGAGCTCAGAATCACACCCCTTGTCTGCTCCTGCCTGACACCGTCCTCCTGACAGTATAAAGACTAAATAGCATATCAGGGACGAAAAGTAACAGCATTGATTGCTCAGGAGAAGTGGGGGCTAGAGAAAAAAATTAGATCTGTTCCAGAATCGGTGGAGCAGCACCTATCAATTGATGTAAAGAGCTGGACTTGTTGAAGGTGGTGAAAGTTCCTTTCTAAGTTCAGAGAAACCCACACAGAGCACTCACAATTGTAATACAATTGTATCCAATATGTAGGCCTGAACTAGCACTACATGACTGTATGGCATCATACAATGCAATGCTTAAACTTGACAACAGCAGATCCAGTTACAGCCCATAAATTTCCAATTACATTGCAACAAGGTGGCCATGAGAAAGCAGCAATGATGGCCCATGGTAATGTAGATACATGAATCTAGCCTCTGCTATAAAGCAATTGTAAGGAAACTGCAAGAAAGCAGGGTGCAATATCCGAAGCCGATCATTATGTTACTTAAACTATACTAGTATATACGGTAGTTGCCTATTTTTAAAAAAAAAACAAATACTTTTATAACATAAGTGTTATCCTTCCACTAAATGTAGACCTGGCTAAATACTGCATGTAAAGGTACAGGTAGAGTCTCCCTTCTCCGCTCACGCATCATCTGTGTGCTTGTCCTTGGCAATCCGTCTTTACTTCCATGGTGCACTGGAGCAAGTATAAATTAAACACAGTCCATTGCCACAGCAAATAACATTCAACTGTGTTCAGCCTATTACAGTAACAAAGAATATTAATACACTGGTGCGCAGTCTGTACTAACAGCAGCATACAATAGCTTCACAATCTGCAAACTGCTGCAGCAGCAGGGAACAGTATCCTCTGCAAGAACAGGAACTCAATAGTTCTTGGCCACTGGTGGGTACTACTTAAATACTCACAGTCTGGAAGCAAAGTAAACTTAGGGAAAGCAATTCCATTCTTACAGATCTAGAATTGAACTCAGGCTGGGAAGAATGATGTAAGAATGATGGAGTAATATTGTTTCCATACACATGTCCCTCCCAGGAAAAGATTGCCCCTCCCTCCACTGTAGCCATCTATCTACCCCACTGACTCCGGCTCTACATGGTCTCACACTGGATCCGAGGATTCAGATCTTCACAACTTGGGTACTTTTTCCATGCCCCTCTTGCTCTTTGCTGAGACTACGATACTGTGTAACACATAAGCCTTTCTGCTTACACATACCGGGTCAGATAAACTAATTAAAATGTGCAGAATTCTGGCATAATTTGCAGCAGAAAACTGGCGTACATGCTTTACACCTCATTTTTTTAATTAATTTAAACATTTTCTAACAATTTCTACGCCTGGCATATATATATATGGCAAACTTTGTCAGGAACTAAGTTAACCAATAAGCGGCGTAAAGTTAGACTTTACATAGCTGACCATGTAATATATTTTTGTAGAGTCTGGCAGAAAGACTCCCAACTCACCCTGAAATCCACAGAGGATGGAAACGGTATTGTCCTAATAAAAGACTCCTTTAGGACAAATAGCGGCTTGAAAAAAAAAAAAAAAAAAAAAAAAACAGAAGCAGCGCCAAATAGTGTAATACTGTTAACTAAGTAAATAATAGAAAATAAACAAGTGGAGAGGTTCTCACATTTTGTAGTTGTGACGATAGATCACAACTACTATATATACACACTCAAAGCCAGCACAACTGTCAGCTGCATCCCGTTCCCATCCTAAATCTACAGAACAGAGGGTACTTTCTCCTCTCCTTCTCCCACTACCATTTCTCACCTCTTAACATATTATCATTGCTCAACATCAAAAATATAAACTGTATGTCCCACTATATTGTGTGTTTACTTGTATCATCATCTGACTTCGTAGCCCCTCCCTCATGACCTTGGGAGCAGAGTTACCGCCTTTTTTTTTTTTTTTTTTTGCCTTTAAATATGTGGAAATTTTGCATTGTTATTTACTGTCATATTTACATTTGAGAAAGGGCCTGTGTTAACCCGAAATGCTTTGTGTGTATGCCAATAAAAGTCAATCATCTGGACCAGCGCTATTGACCCTCGTTTTTTTCTTCCTGGACAAATTCTCCTTATATTTGGATCCTTTAGGATGAGGACACATGAGGCCTGCTGCACATGGTGTGGCTGTTTTCTTTTAAACTGTTTCAACAATTTAGGCTGTGTTCACACTGAGTTTTTTGAAAGCGGATTATGACGCGGAATCCGCCTCAAAATCTACCTGAAAACACGCCTCCCATTCATTTCAATGGGAGTCAGTAGCGGTTTTTTTTCCTCTAGCGTTTATTTTCCGCTAGCGGGAAAAAAAAAAAAAGCAACATGACCTATCTTCAGGCGGATTCCACCCGCGGTGTCCGCAGCATGAGACTCCCTCCTGATTAGGCCCATTCATCTGGGCCTAATCAGGAGCGGGATGCCGCGACGGAATGCTGATGCACTGCATCGGCATCCCGTCACAGCAGACCGCAGCGAAAACTCCGGCAACGGAAAATGATTTTTCATTTTCCACAGTGTGAACACACCCTTATGCTCACTGCTTGTTACTTGTTAACAGCCCCATGGTTTTATAGGTCAAGTATTGCAAGCTAAGATTATCCATTTTTATTTTATATCATAGCTGCTTCAGCCTCTTCAGTCCTAAAACTGGAAGCCTCACTTCTCACTTTCTCTTCACTACTGAGTACTGCTCATTTTTATATGACTCTCTATTGATTTTTCTGCTATTTGTTAAAGTTGCACATTAGGCTATGAGTGGAATTGGTATGACTGTTAATACAGTTTCAGCAATTAAGAATGTGCATAGAAATGGTTACTCTTACACCTTGCTGTTCACTCTTTCAAAGCTCATCAATCATACAGTAAAAGGTATTTTTATATGTCTACTAGGGAGCAGGAGCCAAACAGAGCATGAAAAGTACATGTTTCATTTGCAAGCACGCCAGGAGCTGTCAAACTGCATGATTTCAGGACGGCTTTTTTCTACGCACCGTGCATCCTGTTTAATGAAAAGCATCAAGATTCCGGAACAAAACTGCTGATGGGATCACGGCTGAAAAGGCCAAACGCCCAACCTTCTTCTGTTGTGCTCCCATTACATTCTGTATACATAAAATGATAGTGTAATCGGCCAGGGCATAAACTGAAGATGACAAACTCGCTGCTAAGGTTTATGATGCAGAAAATAATATATATTGTCCGTTTATGGAGGCCCATAGTAAGCATTTACATTGCACTGCAGATCAGTAAAAAAGATCCAGCACTGTATAACAGTACAGCTTTATATGACATTCAGAGTCTATGTAAAGCTGGGTGACAACTCCAAATAGCTCTGCTGAGTGGTTGTCATCCTAGGAAAGACAGAATCTGTCAGGCTAAAGACCAAATGGTTAATTCAGTTGTCCAGGTTTTTCAAAAAGTTGCCCTAGATCATGCAATGCTATAAAATAAAAATTAACCATTGCTTACCTGTTATATCCCCTGTGTTCCAGTTGTCCCCGCATGTCCTGCAGCAATGATGTCACATACATCATTTAAGTGAGCTAAGCAGTCTGTCAGTGGCTTCGGTGATGACACTTGCATGTCCGCCATGTGACCACTGAGGTCTGCGATTGGTAAAGTGATCACATGGATGATGTACAAGCTGAAGCAGCAGGGGATTTAACAACTAATGGTTATTCTGTTATTTTACATCATTGCTTTGTTCCAAGGCAATTTTCAGAAAATTCAGGACAACTTCTTTAAGGCTGAGGGCCCATGTTGTGGAAACGCAGCTTTTTTGTTACAGATTTTGCTATGTTTTTTGTTCGTTTGGGTTTTTTTTTGAGCCAAAGCCAGGAGTGGATTAAGCAGAAGGGAGAAGAATAAGAGCTTTCTATATAATTCCCCATTCCTTTTGTAGCCAAACTACTGCAACCAAAAAAGCTGCGTTTCCGCAATGTGGGGCTTCAGCCTAAGTGTAAGAATCAACAAAGAAAACTCTGGGACTTGTATCTACAGATAATTTAATGACTGTGGAGGGAAATCTCCTTAAAAGGAGTCGGTCAGCTTTAGTGTTGATATTAAGTGCCATGTAGGGTAGTTAAGCACATACACCTTCATACCAATGTTATGTAATACCAAAGGCCACAATAAAAAAAAAAAAAAAAAAAAAAAAAACACACCACACACCACTGAAATCACTGTCCTGCAAGACTGCAGACAGAGAGCTAAAAGCTACACCCATTCACTAAAACAAACCCTATAAGTTATCCTGCACAAGCTCAATGTATGACACACACAGTATTTTTGAGCTTTGTAATCAAAACCGTCCAATGGGGAGTTACTACAAAATGTAATGTTTAGTGGCACTTAGGTGTAAATAATGTGTTCTGACAATTTACATACTAAATATCACAGATTTATACAAGCATATTTAGAAAAGTAAGCAAGTACATCTGTTTACACCAATATGAAAAAAACACTAGCACAGGTATATAATAAAATACACAGGTTATGCTAGGTTCACACTAGCGTTCGGGTTTCCGTTCTTTGGGTCTGCTTTGGGACCCGAAAAACGGAAACCCAATCGGCTTAAAAAGCGGTTACCCGCGGAAATCTGGAGACCCCACAGACTATAATGGGGTCCGCTGGGTTTTCGTCCAAAATCAATGGAGAGAAAAGTCCTGCTTAATGGGGGACGGAATCCCTGAACACTAGTGTGAACCTAGCATTACTGTATTTTGTAGTAGCAGAAATGTGGATGGGAGTTTAGGAAATCTTATCTTCACACTGGAAAAAAAAAATGCACACAGTTCTAGTTTCAATAGTTTTTATTGAGTTTTATACATAAAAAAACAAAAAGTAAAAAAGAATAGACATACCGTATATCACAATCGACATGGGTAGCAGTTTCAAAGGATGACAACACTGCTTGACAGTTGTACAATATACATATGCTACATAACATGTAAGGATAAAACTAAGCAAAACGAATAAGTGAATACCAAAAACAGAGGGCACAACTGGTGTGGCTAACACGACAAAATTGACGATAATGGCATCAGAAGGCAGACCAAAGAAGGAGCACAGATGTTATCATAGGTGGAGATAAGTCGTATATCGAGTGAAATGGCGTGTGAACAAATAAGGTTTGGAACCATAAATTAAGAATAAGACCGGGACTATAAACTGGGGTAGAGAAGGTTCATAGCCTTACATTTCTAACATTTATCATTCTACATATCTGGATTGGGTCCAGCGTTCCCATATGCGGGCAAAGGTGTTGTAGGAGCGATTCCCTAAAGCAATAATTCTTTCATAGGTAAAAGTATTATTGATAGCAGACTTTAAAGCCGAAAAGGGCAGGGGGGTAATCGATTTCCATCTTTGTACCAACATCAATTTGGCCATGGTTAGAATCTTACATAAAAGGAGCTTATTCGGATTCAAAGCCCGAGGAATGTCGAGCAACAATATAGCCAATTGCGGAGTGTATCCAAGCTGGAAATCGAACAGTTCCGAAAGCATGTCGAATACTTCTTTCCAATAAACCTGGATAATCGGGCACTGTCCTAGAATATGGATCAGAGTGCCCCTCCCTCCACAGCCTCTCCAACACACCCAGGAAGCGGAAGGATAGGCCAGCTGTAAAACCGAGGGAGTGCGATACCACCTCAAAGTAATTTTAATTGCTGTTTCAAAATGCGTGCTACATTTCAAAGTAGTATGTATTAGCTTTATCACTCTTTGCCAATCTGTGGGGGTGAAGGTCACTTCCAAGTCCTTCTCCCAACAACGGAATGGAATAGACCTAGTGAAGGAGTAGGTATCATCCATCATGTCATACAGGAATCTCAGACCCTTTAATGTTTTTGACATCCATGTAAAAATACACTATTATGAGGTACAGGTGTAGAAGGGTGTTTGGACAGGAAATGTGCTATTCGAAGATGCATGTAGTAGTGTCCCTGAGGTATCTCAAACTTCCGACTTAATTCTACAAATGGTATAATCGATTTACTATCAGCATATAATTGAGAGATCTGACTGATCCCTTTCGCCTCCCACCCTGAGACATCTAAGTCCACCATTGCCCATGATAGAAAGGATAGTGGCATGTCCAAGATAGATAAATGCTTTGTAGGAGTAGATTTCTCATGGAGCATCGTCCATGCAGCTAAGGAGGCATGCATAATCGGAGAAAACGATTTGGGCCGTGTGATGTTCCAAAAGGGCAACCACAGAGCGTTCCCAAGATTCAACAGGGCTATGAAAGAGCGCTCTATGTAGAGCTAGGGAGCCGAGGCCTCACCTGACCATCATCCCGCACATTGAACAGCAAGGGAAGCCAAATAGTAGTTGCGCACAATGGGAACACACAGGCCTCCCGCCAATTTGTGTTTGAACAAAAAGCTTTTATTAATTCTAGGTCTCTTTCCAATCTAAATATATCTTGATACTATTCTCTGCACAGTTTCAAAGAATGAAACAGGGAGTGAGATGGGGAGGGTACGAAACAGATACAGAAGTTTAGGCAACAATAGCATCTTAAATGCAGCAACGTGCCCAATCCAAGAGACATCGGTCAGTAGCATGCGGTCCGTTTCATCTTGTAGCATCTATCAATGGCAAATAATTCTGTTGATAAAGTAACTTCGGGGGAAGAGGTTACATGTATCCCCAAGTATTGAATACCATCAGTCCTCCAGTCAAAGTTGTACGTTGACTTTAAGGAGTGAAGCAGGGAAGAGGAAATATTAAGTGGCAAGGCCTGTGATTTGGACAAGTTTAGTTTATAGTATGACAACAGGCCGAATCGGTGAATAGTGTCCATAAGACGAGAGAGAGACACCTCTGGGTCAGTTAGCATAAGAATAATATCATCTGAATAAAGCAATATGAGGTGTGTTCTATTCTTTATAGTAATACCATGGATTCCCGGATCCAATCTGAGATTCAGAGCTAACGGTTCCATAGAAAGGACAAAAATCAAAGGGGACAGTGGGCAACCTTGTCTAGTTCCGTTAGAAATTACAAAAGGATCTGACACAGTGCCATTCGTAAAAATCCTGGCGGAGGGTGCTGGGTAGAGTGCTTCAATGGCACCCAAGATCACGCCTGAGAACCCCATAACCCTGAGTACCGAGAAGGCATACGACCAACAAATGCGATCGAACGTCTTCTCGGAATCCAATGCAAGCATCACCGCCTCCACAGCCCCTGAATGAATATGATGTGAGAATATACTAATGTATATTGTAGGAGAATGTCAGGGAGTTCCAACATAATGCTTGGATGTCGGATATCAGTATCTTTGACCAATACTGTACTTTGTAAAACTTTCCAACAGATTCCCTTTAAATTCCAATCTATTTAGTATCTTAGCCAAAAGAAGGGTTAGAGAAATACAGCATATAACAGCTATATTATTGCTATATAACAATAGGGTTTCACGTGACATTCTTATGTTAAATACACAATTATGCTACTTTTAACCATCACAAAAAGTAACTATAAAATAAAAAAAAGGGGGGGGGGGGGAAATGAAATAAATCACTCCTAAGTGATGCTCATAATACATGTACTCCAAGTATCCCCAGCTTGGCTCGATTCTAACATACAGCAATCGGTACATTGATATGTTGCATGTGTAATGCATAAGTCGGATATGTTAATTCATGATATAGGCATTAATATAGAGGTTAGAATGCAAAAAGTTCAGTTTCTTCACTGCAAACCCATAAAAAAAAAAAATAAAAATATCCACTGTGCTTGCGAAAACAATGAAGCAGAGTCTTCATTTTATTGATCAGAAGGGGTCCTTGCCTCTCCTGTGGCACCTATACGCTTTCAATGGGTTGGTCAAGATTACATGTGGTTTCTGTGGGATGAGGAGAGTAATCTACTCCGGTGGTAGCTCATCTCCCTTGAGAACAAAGGGATGGGGTGTTGAAGTTCAAAATACCCAATATCCCACATCATTTGTGGAGGGGGAGTTGGGACACCACCAAACCCATTAGATGGTCATCCAGTTCTATGGAAACCTGTGGATTTGATGTGCATTATTCTAATGTGTATGGCCAGCTTAAGGATAAATTCAGTACATAGTGAAAAACTCATTAGGCATCATGCACCAACATTACATAAATAGACATATACAAAGTAATACATCTTCGGTGGAAAAAAAACTTAGAAAAGAAAAATGACCTATTTATAAGACGGGACCAGTACCTGTCACAGCGTCTCTATAGCTGACACACGTGTGTATATATAGCTCCAGTGCATCTTTAATAATGAACCATTGTTTACTACAGGGAATTCTTCAGCATGGCATTTCCTGAAGAGGGGGTGCATCTGAGAGCATGTACCAAGCTAAGCAGGGCAAGCAGCCAAACATACTCTTACAAACTACTGTGCTTGTCTGGTGTTGGAGGGAGAGATAAAATGAAAAGAAGTACTGGGCTGCAGATGGAAGTACTCACATGTCCTGAAGACAACAAGGGCATCAAACAAACACTCACACTAATGAGAGGCAGTTCCATAAAGGTAGCGGCTGCCTATTGTTAAACTCATTTCTACAGTACTGGCCATATAAGATGCGCTTTTGTGAGCAAGCACAAGTAAAACAGTTCCTTCCAGATGTAATTGTTATAAAATTAAAATAGTAATATTGTCTAATTTACTGTCTCCAGTAAAAGGAAAGATCACTTTTAATGGCCTCCAATATGAAGGACTATGTATTATTTTATCAAGAGACAAAGACCAAGGATATTAAACATACAGTATATGGGTGGCCAATGGCACTCTGACAGCAAAGACATAACCACCAATTAAACAGAATTTATATCATTCAGAATCTGATCATTTGGAATTTTACAAGGCCAGAAAATGAAGACAGATTACAGATTACCAGTTATGTGATGCATCGGATTAAAGAAAAGAAAAACAACTGTTATAATAGGTTTGTCCATCATAGTCTAACCCAGGGGTCCCCAAACTACGGCCCGCGGGGCCGCATCCGGCCCCCGGAGGCCATTTACCCGGCCCGCGTCGCAATTTCCTTGTGTTATTTCAATTGTGAGCGCACAGGCGGCGCTTACAATTGAAATAACCCGCCGAGCGCTACACGGGAAGTCTCGTTCCTGTGTAGATGCTCGGCGCTCGTCATCCGCACCCGGCCCGCGTCGCAATTTCCTTTTGTTATTTCAATTGTGAGGGCACAGGCGCTTACAATTGAAATAACCCACCGAGCACTACACGGGAAGTCTCGTTCTTGTGTAGACGCTCGGCGCTCATCGTCCGGACCTAGAATGATCACGTCATGACGCACGACGTGCTCATCTAGGCCTTACAGCCGAAGACAGAAGAGCCGGGACCACAGCACGGGAGCGGCTGCAGTGCTAGGTAAAGTATATTTTCACTTTTTTTTTTACTGGGCATGGAGGGGGATCAGAGAGCTGGGTCTATATGGGGGATTGATGGGACCTATATGGGGGATTGATGGGACCTATATGGGGGATTGATGGGACCTATATGGGGGATTGATGGGACCTATATGGGGGAGAGCTGGACATATATGGGGGAGAGACCTGGACCTATATGGGGGAGAGAGCTGGCCCTATATGAGGGAGACTGCAAGGGACCTATATGGGGGGGGGCATGGGACCTATATGGGGGGGGCATGGGACCTATATGGGGGGGTATGGGACCTATATGGGGGAAAGAGCTGGCCCTATATGAGGGAGACTGCATGGGACCCATATGGGGGAGACTGCATGGGACCTATATGGGGGAAAGAGATGGCCCTATATGAGGGAGACTGCATGGGACCTATATGGGGGAGACTGCATGTTGTATTTGTTCCCTTTTTGTTTTACTTTAAAATGAGATACGTGTAGTGTGCATAGGGATTTTCATAGTTTTTCTTATAGTCCGGCCCTCCAATGGTCTGAGGGACAGTGAACTGGCCCCCTGTGTAAAAAGTTTGGGGACCCCTGGTCTAACCTGTCAGTGCCACAGCTCTCTCAACCGCTGTAAGGACCCTTTCAGATGCCGACAGGAACCACGATGATAAAAAAAAAAAAAAAAAGAAGAAGTGATGCATAGGCAAGATGTCGGCTTGAATGTCCTTTTCTGACCTGGGAAAATTGAACGTTACTTAACATTTTACCCCCAAGGAACAGCATAAAAAATGAAGTATATATTGCCCCATTGCTTTTAATGGATATGTGTGCAGTCCGAACATTCAGAAGTCCAATGATGCTTGTCTGAAAAGAACCCTCCTGTCCTGCACAGAGTGACAGTCCTGTGGTTCGATGTGCTGATCCTTTACCATATACAGACTAGGGGTTTTACTGAAATTATGAAAAGTCATTGCATTATGCAGAAACGTATTTTCTATCAGGATTTAGCAATGGACAAAAATCTTTTACCAGGCACCAAGGTAAAGCATGTTCTACCCGCTGTATTAGGAGAATACAAAGTGCCATAGACTAACACAAAAGCCTTTGGACTGTTTGTGGTATTGCAGTGTACTGTATATCCATACCCACACTTCATTTCTAAAAGATGGTATTTATTGCTGTCAATGCCTCAACTTCTCTCCAGAATTATTGACTAACATTAGAAGCTGCTTCTTGAGACACACATAAAAAGGTCAGCTGATCCACCATCAGGAACATCAGGAAACTATAAAAAGGAAGTCTTGAAAGAAGGAGCCTGAGTCAGCTTTATCTGCTCTGCACACCAGATGCCAGACAGGAGCCATGTTCTTCATGTAAACAGGGTGGCAAATAACATGCAAGTCCAACGTGATATACATACAGTAAAGCAAAGAAAGCAGGATCAGTAATTATAAAAAATAAATAGATAAAAAATAGGTCCTTCAGACTTTTTTTTTCTAATAAAAACCTAACTGGAAGAAACTTTCTCTCACTGGCCTGCTGTAATGAAGCACTAGAGTAGACTTCACAGAATGAGGCCTCACTGACAACTTTGCGCTAGATTCACGTCTGTGTCAGAGGATCCATTAAAAGACCAGATTCAGAGCAGATAACCGTCAGCATGCAGATCTATTTTCTAATAACAGACACCATCGCATAAACCCAATAAACCAAACAGTTATGGATATATGAAAATTTATATATATATATATATATATAATGAAAGAGGACTGAAGATACTAGTGCAGATGTGAAGCCAGCCTTATCTATATTTTTTACTGTACTGTGGCTACAACTACAGATAATGCATTGTACCTCTACAACAACATCATCATGTAAATGAAACCTAAACTGTGACATTTAAGGAGCATTCACACTACGGCTGGTGACCGTCAGTAGTGTCCGTTACAAGATTTTAGCATCGGACACTAGCTGAACCGTCAGAAATCCGTTAAAATTTCCATTCATTTCAATGGGTTTTTATATTGTGTCCGTTTACACCAAATCCGTCAGAAGTTAGTTTTTTTTTTCCACGGACAAAAAAAATCCTACATGCAGGACTTTTATGTCTGTTTGGAAAAAAAACGGATTCTTGACGGACAGCATGTGTCTGTTATTTTTTTACATTGACGTCTATGGGTAATGGACTTATAACGGACAGTAACTGATAGCCATCAGTTACTGTCCGTTATTTTATGTCGGGTTTTTTTTCTGCACATGCTCAGAAAGCTGAAACAAAAAATAAAAAAAAACGGACAGTGTTAAAAAAAACGGACACTACCTGATGCTAATGTGTCCATTTTTTTTTTTAACTGATCCATTATTTGGATCAGTTAAAAAAAAACTGATCCCTGTAGAATTCCCCTGCTGTACCTGTGAGTAGATTATTCTTGTATTATTATTATTATTTGCATTATATCTATGTACATCACAAATGTGACTGTAGTCATAATACCCTCACCAGTGGAAACCAAACTTCACAGTACAAAACACATACCCCCCCACCCCCCCACCTTAGCTTTTCATGCATGGAGCTGGCTGCAAAAAAGAATTATGATAGAGTGGGGCCCTGTTTCATGTTTACCTATGGGGCCCCTAAGTCATATTCATATTGAATTTTTTGTAAAAGTGTACAAATGATATGTATGCAACCATACTGAAGTGCATAGATTAGGGTTTGGCAGTCAGGCATAGCCTTTGGGGGATAAGTAATTGTCTTTGACTGTATTAGGGTGCACTCCGTCTGCCGCGAATCCAACCTTGAAGTCGGAAAACAGGACAAAAGTCTTGTTTTCCGACATTTAGGTCGGATTCACAGCAGACGGAGTGCCGGCGCAAGTGTGAACCCGCCCTTAAACTACCAAAAATGTATTTTCTTAATCTACATTTGCAAACGTTATGTACAGAAATAATCACCCTTGCCAGTGGTAGTAGCAGTTAGCAATGTCAGATCATACCTTTATTACAATGCATTTTCAAAACTGATTGGCCAAGCTAGTATACTACAATGCAAGAGTATTCCTTATATATCATATGCAGTCACCTTGAAGTATCCTTGGGCACACAACGCTTGGAAAATCAATTGGCCATCTATCATGGAGCCGCAATCACTTCAACAGAACACAAGTGACGATCCCCTAGTGGCCATAGCTCTACAGTGAAAGACAGATAATAGACCATGGAGACCCTTGTTCTTTCTAGAACATGAACATTGTAAGACTACTTAAAGACTTTTTTACCTGGAGCCATTAAATATCTACATAAAAGATCCTGAAAACGTGATCAATGGTGTTTTCATAACCAAAGGTCTACATCATATTGTGTGCTATAAAATCAGCAGCACTATTGCATGCAGCCATGTGTCTGAACATAGTGCTAAACTGTGATATCTGCAGATGATCAGTATTCTTACTAGACATACAGTACAGTGGAAAACAAAAAATGCTGCAAACTAAGAATGCTTTGAAAAATCGAAGTCTTCATAGATTATTTTTGTCAATTCACAAAATGAAAGGAATGAACAAAAATCTAAAACAACGTCAAAATCAAATATTGATGTAATTTAGATATGTGGATTAATACAAATGGACACCGTCTGGATCTGTCTTTTAATGTCCATTACTCTCATGACAGATAAGAGCAATTGACTTTAATTAATGCTATATGAAATAAATATTTTTGTTTGCTTTAGTTTGGCTAATTTGTTAGTCTTTATTTCTAGCTGTAATCTAGAGAAGGGGGGGGTGATTTAAAATTGTAATATATATCTGGGGGGTTTTTTAAACTTTTTTTTATTTATTTATTTATTTTTTTATCCCCATGAGGTTTGAACCTTCAATAAAACCACTTGTACCTTAGACTACAAAACAACTTCCATACTGGCATATAAATGATGGGGGGGGGGGGGGGGAGCAAAAAAAAAAAAAAGAAAATATCGGGGGCCTCACAAGTACTAAAAGCCCGTAATCAGAGAAGACTCTGCTTACAAGCATTAGCCCCGGGTCACCGCAGTTTCACATAGCATTTAAGACAACCGTTCTGTTTCTGAGCAGTGGAAAAAGTGCTAAGAGTTCAAATGGCCAGAAAAGTCTCATGCATGTTAATATGAATGACACTTTTTTTTTTTTCCCAAGGCTTAATAATGATGCCTGTACAGGCATTATTGTGACCTCTGGTCCAACGCCAGGCACACTCATGAATCAGCTGTACTCGGAGAATGAACAGGATCTGTTCTCTGTATAGTGGGCAGACCAGGTAGTGCAGATCAGTTCCCATTCAGTTGAATAAGAGCTAAACTGCGGTGTCTCAGTTCAGCCACTACATTGAGAACAAAGTGGTCTACATCCTCCTCCATTCTCTGTGTACCATTGCTGAGAACAGCTATCTTTAGGATAGGTCATCAGTAAGATTAGCCAAGAAAACCCCTTTAACATTTCTATTTTTTTAAAGCATTCTTAGTTTATAGCATTTTTTCCACACCTGCCTAAAGCTTTTGCACAGTACTATACTTGTAATATTAGAAGCAAATCCATATTTGCCACACTACAACCTACAAGCCACAGTAAAAATACAAGCTGATTTTTTTCAGTCATTTATTTTTGCCATGTGAACATACCCTAAGGGAGAAAAAGCTTATTAGCACTCAAATAGGGTTTTCCTGAGTTCACCTCTGTAATATTAGATTTTTATACAAATTAATTTAGGTGCATAATCTCTAAATATTTGCATGAGTTTCCCCATCACTTTCCTCACAGAGCCCATAAACACAGTGATCTCAAGTGGTTCTGCATGAAATTGTCCTTAACATGCATATAAGTGTTTGCTAGAAATGGGAAAATTAAATTGTTGAGGCAGGATGTGAATGAAAACAGTCTCTGCATAAAGCACTATTTACTGAGTGGATTGTCAATGAACAGCGCAAAGAGATTTTTTTTTTTTATATATAAAATTAAAATATATATTGAAAATTCAAAAAATGTAGCATGATAATTATAAAAAATAAAATCCAGAAGTCCAACACCTTCGAGTTCAACAATCCAGCTGTAATGGCGCTATCCACTGCCATTGTTCAGTCTCCATTTCTACATGCCACTGAAAGTAATAAAGCTATATACGGCAAACCAGTTTAGTTTCCCCTTAGGGTAGCAGCACACGACCGTGTTTCACCCGTGAAACTGTGTTAGTCAGATTTACCAGCTTGAACTTCATGCTGGGAGCGGGACTCCTAGCATCCTAGTTATCTATGATGCTAGGAGTCCCTGCCTCCCAGCCACATACTGTCCTGTACTGTAATGGATAAGGGACAGTATGTCGCTGGGAGGCAGGGACTCTTAGCGTCATAGATGACTAGGATGGTAGGAGTCTCGCTCCCAGCATGAAGTTCAAGCCGGTACATCTGGCTAGCACACGGGCCGTGTTTCACCCGTGTGCTGCTGCCCTAAGGAAGAGTTTTAGTAGACACTGAAAATCCCTGGGGCCTTGGCAGGAGCAACACAGATACCACTGAATGGAATCCAAAAGACCAGGAACATTGAGCCAGAGACACATTGTACCAGCAATGTCACTACCCCTTATCGGGGCTAGACTCTGGGACCAGTGTATAGACTACATAAACTGAGGGTTAAAATCTGATCAGAACATCTACATAGGTTTCACATGTTCACATGCTTCATGTTTATACATGACAACCCAGGCTTTTTGAGATTACTTTGTGCAAAGCCTGATGATGAAAATGTGTACAGCTCGCCAGATTCTCTACACCACAGAAGTTCTCCTAAGAACCTCAAGCCTCTAAAAGGAGCCCCGCCACTGAAGAGCTTCAGTAGGCACAGCTGTACAGCAGACCCTACATCTGTTCTCTATAGTCAGGTGGATGTTTTGCTCTTTACTATTTGCTAGGCAGTTGCCCTTCTTGACCAAGCTATATGAGCTTTCCAAGGCTTACCCTGAACTGATACTTTACTGTAATATATGTGGACAGTGCAAGTGAATGTTACTACACATCAATTCCCACTTAAGCTTTTCAACAATGAGAAAACTCTGCAGAGTCAACAGATCAACACAATAGGCATTCAGACTCTATGACAACGCTATAAAGATGTGACCAAGAATAAAATAAAAAGACCAGTGATGTACAAACTCATCAACAGGGCAACCGGTAGCATTGAAGTCTATGGGAATTTATTTGTGCACTGAATTTGCACAGTTATGTCTCAGTCTGGGATTGTGCTGCATTTCCCTTCACAGCAATGTGGCCGCAGCACTTCTGCACAGGGAAACCGAGAAGGGTCCTAAATCAGCGCTAAAGCTCCTTCATTCTCAGGATTGGTGGAGTTCCCAGAGGTTGGATCACCAGTGATGGTAAAGTCATGGCATATACTAGTGACATGCTATCACTATACAAGATGGGAATGTCCCTGTAAACAGCCAACAGAAGTATGGCATAAAATCCACATTTAATAGTATTACATATGTTGAGAATAATGAACAGACAATAACACTAACATTCCTATAATAAGATTGTTCATTGGCTGTTCATACACTAAACTTTAAAGGGCTCTTTTTTTTTTTTTTTTAATACAAAGCCTGCAACACAATACTGTGTGACTTATATAAAAATTACCGCAAAGGAGAGAGTAAAAATTTTTTAGTAGCACTTTGCTATCAAAACAAAAAAACACAACACCTTTGTGAAAAACGGACATGTTTCCCTCCTATTTTGTTTATATTTCCTGGATATAAAAATAAAGCCCCAAGTATCACCGAAAAACAATGCAAAAATTATTTGAATAATCCAAACAAAAAAAAGTTACAGCCCTCAAAAGCGCATGTACCAAAAAACCCAATTATATCCATTCCTGAACAAGGGAAAATGGCCCAGTCCTGAAGTGAGTAAAAGAGAATGTATTAAGTTTTTTCATTTTGAAACCAGATTATGAAAAATATCACTTTTTTAAATGTTTTATTTTCTTATTTTGAACTTTTAGTGATATGCTTTATAGCAATTGACTGGAACTGACCCATAAAAGTCCATGGAAGAGTTAGTTTTTAGCATGCTATGAAGGGGAGGTAGATAAGCATCTGTTAGTAGTGGATGCAGCAATGTGTCCCTGGTGTTATCTACAGAAAATACTCCAGACTTGATCTGTGAAGAGATCTCAAAAAGTTCACCTTAACAAATGGTATCAGACTGGGGTGTGAGTTAGTAGGTGGGTGTCTTATGCATTCTCCTGCTAATGAAAAACACATGGACCGAATGGGAGAAAAAAGGCATGGACCACACATCCCCATCCTGCAGAAGGATCTACCTATACACTTTCATTCCCCTGACTGGGACTATTTGGTAAGTTTACATGGTGCGGTTCTGCATGGCACCTGCTGCTGTTGTGATGTAACCCAAAGCTTGGGGGCTTAACCTGGCAGCAGGGGTACTGTTGGGTGGCTCCCCCTGTGGCTGCTGAGCTGCGGTGATGGTGGTGGCCATGCAGCACCACACCCAACAGAGTAGAAACACACTATACACAGGTCACCTTCATCAATATGTATGCTAACAACCTTGTGTTCATTTTTGTAGATGTTGCTCAGAAGATGTTGCTCAGATCAAATGTATAATATAGGGATGTGTCGTTCATGTCTCTGACGACCAGGGATCAGGAGAACTGAGGCACTGAACGTCCCCCTGCACCAGCGTGCTTGTGTGACCGCCACTCCATTTACTGCTAAGGAGCTGCAGAGACTGCAATCTCCAGCAGCACCATAGAAGTGAATGGAGCTCCGGTCATGCAAGCATACTGGCCCTTCATTCAAAAGGAGGATGCAGGTAAACTGAAAGTCCCCCATTCTCCTGATTACTGGGGGACTTAGCAGTCAGAACCCCCTCCCCCCTGCAATGTGACACTTATCCTGTGGATAGGGGATAAGTGTCTGTAATGGTAAAACCCCTTTAACAATAATCATGATGTCCATGATCAGTTCTGGTTGATCTGTGGAATTTACAGGTAGAAAAATAAGAATACATGGTTTTTGCCACGTAACTAACTTTCTTTCAGTACCCTGTTCTACTGGTTGCTGGGGGACCCAGCGGTCGGACCCCCAGCGATGAGATTTAATAAGTCTGAATGGGAAGCATGAAGTGTCTAATGGGACAAGCTTTAAAAAGGATCAGAATATGGCCAATTATGGCTAAAGAGCGACACTAATTTTCTAATGCCACTGCTATTACATTTTAGTTGGGGAGAATGTGGGGGTTAGATCAGACACGGATATACCCTACCAATAGGAAAACTCCTTCAAAGATGATTAAATCATTCAGGTTGTTTACAATGATCTTTATAGTCAGCTTAGGGGAATGTTCACATGACTCAAATTTGCCTTTGGCAAAACCAAAATGTATTTACAAAAGGATCTGCAGCAGAAATGTAATGTACCAGCAGATCGGCACAAAGATTCAATGGGACGAATAAGCTGCTTTTCCATGAAGAATCCACAAGAAGACTGAACTATTTATTTTTCTCACTGATATTTTTTTTCCCAACAAAAATCTGGGCAAATTTTTATTCTGCTGCAAGCGAATGTGGTATTGGACACCTCAACCACTGGATGCAGACAAATAGAACCTGCACCTAAGTCATTAAACCCTGAATTTGTGAACAAGCCATAAAACGTTCTCCCATTCCTGTTTCTATTTATGGAATTGAAAATAGAGAAGATCCAGAATAAGAGGTGACACTTCAGTGCTAGTATATACCTTACAAGACCAAATTTGACCCTGGAAGACATATTTACTAAACCTTTATAGCACTCCCAGTTCTTCCAAGAACAAACATGAAAAGAGTGTGAGCGATTGTTGTAAAGTCTAGTGTGCACCACTACCCTAGAGGGAATGTGACCAAATACTCAAGCTTTCCTAGTAAAATATTTCATTCTGCGTGTCATTCCAGAGACTTGCTTGGTAATCTGACACCAATAACAAGAGATATTGTACAAAATACATATACAGCAAACTATAGGTAAACTTTCATGTACTTTATCAGTTTATGTCATAGCTATATAAAAGAAATCCAGCACCAAGGCAGACATTGGGCCCAGATATTTACACATTTTAGGCTGTTTTCTATTAATGCTCATAGAAATGCTCATTGACAGGCCATGAACATTGTAAGGCTGGGGCCCCACGTTACGAAAATGCCGTGTTTTACAGTACCTGCAAAGTGGATGGGATTTTGGCGGTTTCCGTATAGGTATAATTGAGGCAGTAAGTCCACAGAGGAAAACTCTGCAAAGTTGCAATTAAAAATTCTGTGGAAAAAAACATGATGCGTTTCCACTGCTCTTTTTCCCACAGCGCTTTTTTTTTTTTTTTTTTTTTTGCTACATGGGACCTTAGCCTTAAAGGGTTTCTCTGGGATTGTCCTTAGGATAGGTTATCAATATCTGATTGGGGGCTCCGACATCCAGTACCCCACAGATCAGCAGCATTTGGGTGTGTTGTGGCCTCTAAACTGAATACAAAGCATAGGGATGTATATTGTGCAGATGTGTGCTTGGTATTCCAGTTAAGCCCCATTTACTTGAATGAGACAGCTGCAGACAAGCCACGTGACAAATAAACATGAAAGGTGGAGTACCCCTGGCACTGTGGGGGTCCCGGCTGTCAGACACTACCAAATAGGTAATCAATATTTAACTTCTGGAAATCTTCTTCAACTTGGCTCCTCGGGTACTCTAAACTGACTTCCAATATCTTCAGCATTTTGTCCAAGCATGGCTTTATGCGCAAGAAGGGAATTCAAAGAGATTGGTTTGAGATCATACTTGGCATATAACTCCAGTGGTATATAAAGTCAATGTGTACAATAGCAGCTGCCCCATGTTTGGAGTCAAACAGGATCCCACACAACATGTCATGACAGAAGTTCTATAGATGGCACCAAGGAATACGCTTATTAGGGTTCTGTTCACATCTGCGTAAGTTTATTTAATTATTTTGACCAGTCATAGGAGTAAAGCAATGATACTGGTGGAAGTTCTGGATCCTTTATATGACAGATACTGGATACACATGGCCAACTATAAATGTACCTCTAACACAGAAGTGATCACCTCCTGATAGCAGGTGTCAGAAGTAGTAAGGTCCTGGCAATTGAATTACACGGTCCCATCCTTTTTTTATTCTCGGGGAGATAAACCTTTGATAGAGGAGGCTGGCAGCAGCTTTATCCCTGATCAGTACACATGGACTGCTCAGCCATCCATGCAATTGTGTGTGGATATCAGGCAGGATAGTTGTCAGGATCAGGCAATATGGCAGCCCCCATAGTCACTTACAGAAAATATAATAAATAATGCTACAATCAGAAAATAAAAAACATTAGAAAAAACGTGTCGGAGAACAATGGATAGGCAAAAATAGCGGATACATACAGAGCACAATGGATCCTGTTATAGTGCGTTGTTTTTAAACAAAGCGCCATATGAAAAAGTTATGCGTGCAGGCCTTTTTTGTCCATCCGATTTCATTCAAACATTGCGAAGGAGTCTCTTAACTGAGACTCAGGTGTAAATGTAGCCTAGTAGCATTCACAGTGAATTGTACAATGATGACAAGTGTACTATTTTTAAAGACCATCCTGAAATTTACAGACATTTGACAACCACTGTTGGATAGATAGATGGTAGATGGCTTCTTTGGACGAGACATCTTTCTCTATAAAGGGACATGGACTTTGCCATGTATATAAACAGTAGGTCCTTTTTCACAACTGTTCCTATATAGGCAAGAGCTAACATAACTTTGTATCTGAATCATCTAGAAGTAGAAAAGAAGGTTGCCAACCCATTCAGTTTTTCAAAGACAGTCCATGTAAAATTAGGTCACTGGAGGTTGTGCAGTTTCTCCATTTATATGGCTGTAAAGGAAACCCTCTGGCAAGTTCCTTCTCTGAATTTTTGCCATCATTGCAGTGTTGATAGAGAAAGTGTAACCTAAGCAGAGACCTTCCTGTCCATGCGCCCCTTTCACAACCTCCTCCAAGCATCATTTAATAGGCGCTGCTTCACTGATTCAGTCACAGTGGGAATTTTTTCTCTAGCACCTATCTTTCCCAAGCAATAAATGCTGTTAGTTTTGGTGCTTGATATGCTATTAAGACTCTCTATTGTCAGGTGAGTGGTGTCTGGCAGGGCAAGCTATGGGTGTAATTCTGATCCGCTGACACTGTCCACCTCTGATTCATCCCTCGGTCTGCTCTGTCATTTTCATTAATCTAAAATAAATGTACACCTAGGTAGCAATAAGGCAAAATTCTAAGGCATATCTTATAACACCTGTGGCGTAGAGCCAAATGTGGAACATGGCTCATACCTATCATGTGTCTATTATAATGTTGGTGCCTGGCACCAGGACCCAGGTACATCTTTTACCTCTACACCCAATGTTCAAGTTAATTAATAATGGAATGATTTTTCATATTTTACATTTTATCCACATTTATAATATTTATATATACACACACAATACAATTACAATTCATAATCATATACATATTTTATTTCCCACTATGTCATGTTATCAGATTGGTAAAGTTCTGCATTGGCACTATAGAAATCAAAACTATTAATAAATTATCAAATTAGCATCTTTTGAAATAAGTGTTTTAAATGTTTCATGTCAATATTGTTGATACATGAAACAATGTAAATATATAGGCTCCATTAGATTACATGAAGGCAATAATTACATAAGTTTTCACTGGCACAAGGTGACAACTAGGTGTAAAGCCACAACAAGCGGTTTTCCTTATTGTCCATGTAAATCTGCTCAGCAATTTGTTAAGCAATACTAGTAAAGTGAAGCTGAGTCAATCTGAAGTTAAAGTACAGTAGCTTACGGGATTTATAAACTAGGGAAAGCTCCAGGCACATACTTCAAATGTATCCATGATCCTCCCCATTTACCTGATGGAGGAGAACCTATAAGCAACAGCTGCCACTCCAATGAATGCCTATACAGAGACAACTTTTACATGAGCAAATCCTCCAACAGACACTAGAAACACAGCATACTAAGGGTATGTTCACATGGAGCTTTTTGCATGCTGGTTTTTAGGCAGAATCCGCCTCCCATTCATTTCAATGGCAGTCAGTAGCTGTTTTATTTCTCTATTTTTTCAGCTAGAGGGGGAAAAAAAAGCGACATGACCTATTTTCAGGTGGATTCCGCCTTGAAAAACCTATTGAAAATCAATGGGGGGGAGGGGAAAACACAACGCGGTTTTTAATGCATTTTTTGAAAAAAAAAAAAAAAAAACACACATTAAAAATTGTGAGCGTTTTTTTAAAGGGAAGTTTCCAGGTCCATACAGTGTGCTTGAGCAAAAAAACATGCCAAAAATCACGACAAAAACTGCAACGAAAAATCCATCAAAAAACACGACAAAAAACGCATCATGTAAAAAAAAGTTTCCTAATTCCTGAAGCAGATTTTTTCAGCCTGCAAAAAACTCCATGTGAACATACCCTTAGGCTGTGGATAGCATTGGATATACTCACAGTGGGTTAGCAGTCATGGACTGTCTAAGCTGGTACAATGTACAGTTGCCATATAGTGGACAAGATTTCACCAAAAGTCATCCACATGCTTGCAGTACAACATGACCCTGTGATTTTCGACCTTTGCAATGCAGGTGTGTAGGAAAAAGGGTATTTCTGGCAATTGTTTTTTTTCAGGAAACAACACTAAGAAGGTGTCACACAGAGCGGAAATGCCTCTCAATTTCTATGTAAAGGGCCTATAAGATGGTACAATTAACAGGCCAATGAAGGGAACCATTATTGTGCACTGGATCCAACACTAAATAATGTTTTCCAATTCCATTTTAAAAATGCTCCCTTAAAGGCCATTCACACAACAGAGTTTCATCTGTATTTACCAGCCTGAGCACTATGCCGGGAGAGGGACTCTTAATATTATAGTACTGTCCTGTACTATAATCACTATGGGACAGTATGTCGCTGAGAGGCAGGGTTTTCTAGCACCATAGATAACTGATAGGCGTCCCTCTCCTAGCATAGTATTCATGCCGTTAAATATCGCTCACACGTGAACCAAGTTTCACGGATGAAACTTGGTAGCTGAGGCCACATGTTGCAGATTTTGCTGCGTTTTTTTTAGCCAAAGCCAAGAATGGCTTTAAAAGGAATGGGAAATATAAAGAGGGCACTTATACTTCTCCCTCTTGCTAAATTGTTAGCTTATCGCCTTACTGACACACTTGTCTTTCATGAAGGTATGCTGTCCACATTCACCACTGATAGCATTTTGTTCCATCAATTTTCAATTAATACATACAATAAAATTTTTTTTATATATATATATATATATATATATATATATATATATATATACACACACACATATACACACACACACACAATGGTCTGTTATGTGTAAAATGGATCAACCAACGATGACGGCACATAAAAAAAGTGGACATGTGCTGCAGATATGTCAGCAGACATCAGTAGACACAAGATGTCATAAAACAGCCCAATCTACTAATAGATCTGCAAGACAGATGGGGAACAGTGGGCATCTTGGATTTCTCTGCATCTTGGCTGCAGCAATTATATTGTGGAATTGTTATTTACGCAAGTGCCAAGTACAACATCTGACTAGGTAATGAACAATGCCCTACACCTTGACTCAATGACTGCAGATATTTCTCAAGATATATAGGCATTATAAAGGTCTGAGATGGCATCATCTATCATGTACTTCTGTGATGGGCTGTAGTATAGATTTTACCAGAAAGGCAATTTTTTTTTCCTCAAACGGAAATCACAGGAACTAGCCGCATCACGTGACCGGTCCACTCTACACAATCAATACACCTCAGCACATTTTACAGGAGGTCAAGCTCTGACGGGAATCTGGCCAATATGCAATGCAATGCCAGCTCTGAAACATCAAGTCAGGATTCTATAGCAAAGTGTTAACAATATGGCGCTATATATTACTTATACATGATGTATATTATAGTACCAGCATGATATAGAGTATTGCAGCTTGTACATTGTCTTACAGGTCCATGGTGGTCTCCTCCCATCTTATGACCTATAGTCTGCAGCCTCCTTTATACAGATCATCCTCTGTACAGCGTTACAGACTATTTTTCAGCTATATTAATATTAGGTAGTTAATTCTATTCTGTCTGCTCTTTTATGCTCCTAGATTTAACCCTTTCATGGCTGCTTTACTAACCAATACAATTAATGAAACCAGATATCAGAAGGATGGAGAAATTATATACATATATCACACACAAGAAAGCCAAAGTTAGAATGATTATGTAGCACAAGATTGTACAAGCTCTTCAGACATAACATTCCTCCTTGCCTAGTGGGGGCAACATACCAATGTTGGGGGAAAGTTATGATGCCATCTGTCCATGTAATATGACTCTCAATGCCAGTCTACACTAGGCAGAATCTCAGATCACTTGCTAAGGACTAAACTGATGTTGCCAGCTAGCAAACCATATAATTTCATCTACTGGGTACTTATAGCATGGTTCATGCTGAGCTTCCTGGTTCATAAACTATTGTAACATTCAGTACAGGCAAACTGTGCCATCAGGGGTGTCATTTTGCCCCCCAATGTAGATGTATACACTGTTTGGGGTTTGTGGAAACCTTAGTGATTACCCCAATGGAGATTGTAATAAGAGGTATTGGTTGTCATTTCTGTAAATCCAGACATGCCAAATTTTATGGGGAAATGCTGTACACGAAAACCACTTCTGCTTATTAGAGGAGTCTGACAATGCTGCTTCATCATGAGAATATTGGTCACTAGGGACAGGATGTAATACTCAGCACCATGACGGAGAGGGGTTCAAGTAGCCTGCTTTGGTTGGCCAATGCCACCATATAGCACAGGTCTGTAGATATAAATATATATTTTGTAACAAATGTCTTGTTTGCCAAGGCTAAGCCACCACAAGTGACAATGCAGAACCTGTTCAGGGTTCATGTAGAAAGCACACTAGCCATGAGTGAGTGTTTGCATGGACTTCCCCAGATCTGCAGAGGCCACAACATCCAGTCATCACCGCATCAATGCTCACAGCCTGGCCAGGCCTATATACGAATACAGGCAGCACTCACCATGGCACATTCACTCACCTCAGTGCTGGGTGGCACAGGATGGCAGAACAGCAGCAGGATGGAGCTTGGCTATTTTATTCCTCTTCCCAGCCCTCCTCCTTTAATGCAGTGCCCCGGCTTCTGCTCCTCCTGGCATGCTCATGCCCAGCGATCCCTTCCCAGGTACATCCACGGGTACAGTATACGGCTGCTAGGAGGATATAGTGCTAATAAGAACACAATGCGACCATCCAAGTGTCAAGGTGAGGAGAGAAAGGAATGGGGCTGGAGCTGCTGCCTAGGATCCAGTGTGTGCCCCTTCTCCTGCGCTGCGCCCACAGATCAATGCCAGCTCTCTGCCCTGGCTGCTCCACCTCCCTTCCATCAATGCTGACCGGCCCGGTCAGTGTCCCTATCCCGGAAAGTCAGGAGTTGTTGCTGTTGCCAGCAGCTGCTGGTGGCCATTTTTAATCTTTATTCCTCCTCCCTCTTCCTGACTCAGTCGGAGATCTTCCCTCTCCCTCCGTCCGTCCCTCCCTTCCCCCTCCGCCGTGTGATGACAGTGCCTGGCTCCTCTTTCCCTGTGTGGCTGTCGCTGCCCTGGCAGAGGAGGATGGATGGTCACTTCCCTCCCTGCTTTGTTGTATTGTCAGGGCAGGCAGTGCTGGCACAATGGACCCTGGAAGGCCACATTCTGGCCCATGCTCCATGTTATATGTTTATAATGGAGCCTGCCCCTAAATGCAAACATCAACTAGTCCTTCAGTTGTTAGATAATAAAGTTGTATCCCTTCCTGGGAAAACAGGATGACATCCAATATTAATGATTCCTTGAGTACTGAGCAGAAAGTCTACCTGAGCTCTTTAAAGATGTGTGGCTTCCATTTATAACATAGACTCTAATGTTCCGCCGTATATGTAATGCGACAGACCACAATGGCAACCAACTAATGAGGTAGGCGCTGTTCACATTTGTCGTTATTTTCCACTATTCTGCTTAATCATGGAGCAGGCCAATGAGAATAAAAGTAATGTCGGATCCATTGGACCTGCTTGACTATAACAGGATCTGTGGAGTTTCTGTCGTAGTATGTGGCAATTTACTGGACAGAATAGCCACATCTGTCTGGGATTTTTGTCGGAATCTGTAATGGGTTCTTTGTACACTTTAATGTACAAAATACCATTCTCCTTTCTACCATTGGAAATGATGTAGACACAAAAGTACTGCCTTCTGGTCTCTCCCTGTAAATGTTGTAGGGATAGCAACCATAAAACTGCCTTCCTAGCTTTCCCTGCGAATGGAATATACGCAGCCTCCAACCCAAAAAAATATCAAATCCACACCTTCCAAAACCCTGAGTCTCCAAAACTGCTAGTCCATGCCCTCATCATCTCCCACCTAGACTACTGCAACATTCCTCTCTATGGCCTCCCTCTGTTGCACCCCTATAATCCATCCTTATCTCTGCTGCCCAATTAAAGGGTTGTTCCAATTAATAATTTTATTGTTTAATACTCCTGCTGAGGGGCCCTTAAACATAACAAACAAGCAATCATCTGCGGTCACCTCTTCACAAATGGTACTTCACAGCAGTCACGTGCCATTTGTGAAGTCTGTGATAGGCTGCAGCGGTCCCCTGGCACAAACAGGATGTCACGAGTAGTCCCAGCTGTGGGTCTTGTATACAAATGGAGCTGCTGCCACTGGAAATGGAGGCAGAGGCTGGTGAGTAATTGTTTTTTCGTGTATGGCAGCAGCAGTATTAAATAATAAAATTGGAACACCCCTGTAATTCACCTCTCCCCTCACTTATCATCTGCCTCTCCCCTCTGCTGACCGACAGCAAATAGAGTTTAAATTGTATTGCTGACATACAAGGCCTTCCATAAGTAGTACCCTCCATATGTCTCTGACCTCATATTCTGCCTCCTCCTCACATGTGCAGCACATATACATGCACATTTCAGTGTGGATCTTCTGCATGTAAATTCTCATTGTGTGCATGTACCCTAATGTTAATGGATTATGGGTTGGATCTTCCATATTGAAATCCGTCTAGAAAATCCTCATGTAATCCTGATCATGTACATGTATTTTAAGGCTAAGTTCACATGGCGGAAAATGAAGAGAAAATTCCTCTTCATTTTCCACTGCCGTATTCGATGCAGTGCATCGGCATTCCGTTGCGACTTTCTTCTGCTGATTAGACCCAGATGAATGGGTCTTATTAGCAGGGACTCCTGAGTCGCGAAATCTGCGCCAAGACCGAGCAGGATGCTGATTTTTTTCTACGATCGAACGCAATGGGAGGCAGATTTGGGACGGAATCTGCCACAAAATCAATTTTGTATCTGATAAATGTAACAGGGACACCAAACAGTATAGCACTGAATGGATTAAACAGACCCACGTAGCATAAACGCTGAGATTTTGGCAAAACCTGCTGCGTATTACATTAACTGTAAAGTGGATGGTATTCTGGCTAATCCTATCCACACATTGCAGAAAATAATCCACAGGGGAAATGCTGTGATTTGAAAAACCCTTAATAATGGAAGCAGAAAGTTTGCAGAGGAAACTGCGGACTTTCTGTGGCAACGGTTTTTCCCACAGCGCTTTTTGCCATGGGGCCTTAGCCTTAGAGTATATTTACATACAATTTGAGTCTTTCTTCACCCAAATGTTGGGGTCCAGTTCTTTGCGTCTGTCTCTGGTTCAGGCACTCCACTATCAGTCGCCCCACATGGCTGCTGCGGCCAATCATTGGCTTCAGCAGTCAAGTGCAATAGTCAGGTACGTCATCACAGCAGAAGTTCCCACCAGCGATGTCACTGCTGAACCACCAGACCCAGAGGTTCTGCAGTTGAGATGGCAGTGTGAAGAATACTCGAGCATCACTTTTTTTTGTCTATTTTAACCCCTTCCCTGCCTTCAACAATTGTTTTGGTGGGCCAAAGAAAACACTTTAAAGCACCCATACACATATCACTAAAATTCATGAAAATAGATTATTTCAACCATAATGAATATTGATCGAATGGAAGTTATCAAATAAAGATCATTCTAGCTGACTCACACCCTCATTTCCGCTTAAAATAGGCAGATTTCAATATAAAATCAGCGGAAACCCAACGATATAGGCTATGGCGTCTGCGGGTAACTGCTTTTTAAGCGGATAGGGTTTCCGTTTTTCAGGTCCCCAAGGACGAACACCCAAATGCTAGTGTGAACCTAGCGTAAAATGTAAATAGCTGCATTGGCGAAATGGTCTTCTGCCAGACGATTATACAACAGTTGTCTGTCCATCATCCTACATCTCTCTAATGTCTATGGTTACTTTTAGAACAACATTGCTATAGGATCTCTTCAGGATCTCTGAAACTACTAAAAATCATATGCCATACAGTTTCTTTCTTTAGTGCGTATATTCTGCCTCAAAATCCTCCGGAAAAACTGCTTGACTCTTACAGTACAGGACAGTATGTCTTTGGGAGACAGGGACTCTTAGCTTGCCAGGAGTCCCTCACCCAGCATGTGTCCAGGCTGGTAAAAAAAATTTAAAAAAATAATACTGAGCTTTTCCCGA
The DNA here is from genome assembly GCA_947044405.1 of Leptodactylus fallax. Lineage (NCBI taxonomy): Eukaryota > Metazoa > Chordata > Amphibia > Anura > Leptodactylidae > Leptodactylus > Leptodactylus fallax. The sequence continues at coordinate 2,164,736 of CAMRHE010000141.1, forward strand.
TGCCTTCCAGCGGGGTCCTGACCTGGTGTCCCTGCCGCACGTGATTGGCCTCAGTGGAAGGTATTTGGGACGTCACAGCCGGCAAGCAGTTTCACTTTGAGAAGACACCGAAGCACCAGGTCCGGAACACGCTGGGAGGTCATCGGAGCACCACGGTCAGGAGAGTATTTTTTATTTTTTTTCACCTCCCCCGACCTATTTTAAAAATATTTATTTTGCCCAGACAACCTCTTTAAGGTCGGGGGCCCCACATTGAGAAAATGCTGCAATATGGCCGCGGTGTTTTACAGTACCCGCAAAGTGGATGTGATTCTTGGTAATCCCATCCACACATTGCACAGAAAAATATGCTGCGATTTCAAAAAAGAGAGAGTCATTGGAAATTGCAGCATGTCAATTATACCTAGGGAAACAGTGGCATTTTACGTATAATAGAAACAGAAGGTTTTTACTTTCTGTGAAAAACTCTACAGGAAAAAAATGTGATACATTTTCTCGGCTGCAGCTTGCTACATGAGGCCTCAGCCTAAAAGTTCCACTTTCAGAATTTGTTTGGCACCAATTGAATCTTTGAGAGGATTCAAGGGGTTAGTATAGTACTATTAGGTTTGCTTACATATACCCTGATAGTAAGAGATCTGGAATCTGAAAAGCAGTAATAACATAAACAACAGGCCAAAGAGAAAATTGTTATCTCACCACAACTAGGTAAATGCTTTTAGCTTCATTCTGGGTGCATAGTTCTGTCGAGAACATAAGAAGCAAAATCCAAAGTAAGGTATAAAAATGACCTATTTTTAAACCAATTTTTAATATGAAATATATTCTTAATAGTGTTTGATTATTTAATTTCCATGTCACTATCTGTATAAAAAAAAAAAAAAATTGAAAATACTGAAATTTTCACTCTGACCACTAAGCCTACTAATGGTATGATACTTGAAAATTCTGTTTCTTTGTAGCAGTCACCTGATTTACATCACAGACAGGATTACAAAAGAGCAGGGGTCAGCAACCTCTGGCACTAGTGCCGGGTTCGGCACCCCAGGCTTATCTACGTGGCACAGTGCTCTCTGCTGTCTTAACATATGGCAGTGCTGCTCCAGGTTACAATCCCTTTCAGTCGAAGGAGAGGATGCACTGGGGTGGAAAGTATCAGGCATGATGTACTAGTGTCTGGGCCATGGGGTGGCCTAGTCAGAGGACAGCAACTGCATGTGCTAAATATAATATGGCAACTAAAATTGCCTTTGTTCATTTCAACAAGGCTGGAAAGATTGGTTTGGACTTCTTCAATAAAAAGACTGGGCTGTATGAGGGGCATTCTCTGCCCCCCCACAAATCAGGCTTACTGCCGACTACTCTTAGCTCCATGTTTAGCCCAGTCTTATCCACCAGATAAGGATCATCTTTGCGAAAACAAAAAGTCAGGGATCCCACTGAAATGTAAGTTTAATTGACTACCAAATCAGTTTCTGTTATAGTTTGTGTTATATGACTTTCATGTAGGGGTCGACATCCTTTCAATTATTACATGGCACACTGACTACGTCATCTTTGATTTTTTTTTTTCAAAATCGGCACACCATCCAAAAAAGTTTGCTGACCCCTGCAATAGAGGATAAAACTTCTGTAGATAACCACACACTACACCCATCCACTACTCACAAAGTCACAGCTATTACTCCCCCTCCCTGCACAAAGAAATTCAAGAACATTCTCCCATCACGTACAGAAAACAATAAAAAAAATCTACAAATCAGAAATAAAAAAAAAAATTTAGAAACAGTGATATATTTCACTACCTAATTTCAATAAATAAAATAAATGGTAATACATTCCCTTTAAATGGAGTCTATCGGCCCAAAAACCAACAAAAAAAAAAAAAAAATTTTGTGTAAGACAAAATCTAACTTTCCAAAAAAATTTTTTTTTTATTTTCAATCAGTTTTATTAAGTTTTCAAAGATTAAATAACAGTGCATACAAGAAAGATACTAGCATATATTCAAGTCGAGTAACTATAGGTTACAATATATATATACTGATCAATGGAACGACTTGCAAAGGGTTATATTCTATTACTTGGAAGCTAAAAAGTCTCTTGACCAATGTACTGGAGTGAAGGCTGTTGTAGACTAACCTAGATTAACAAAAAACAAAAAAACAAGAGGAAAAAAAAAAAAAAACCATTAGAAATAGTAAAATTAATGTGATACTACAGAAGAAGGTTCAAGGCTGGGATAAATAAGGACAGTTTTACAGCGGTTGGATGTGGGCAGTTAGTGTCCATGGAAGCCAGTTCCTCTCAAACTTGCTGTCTCCAAAGACTCCATGGGAGAGGATCTTTTCATGTTGATACGTCTGTTCCACCATTTTCTCCAGATCTCTCCGAGACGGAATGGTAGCTGATTTCCAGTTCCGTAAAAGAGCCAATGTTGCTGCTAGTAAGGCATGACCAATCATCACTCTATAGGCTGTCGGGAAGGAATCAATCTGCAGGAATAGTAAGGCTAAGGCTGGGGAGGGAAGAATAGAGAATCCAACCAAGGATGAAATCCATCGGAAAACGTCTTGCCAGTATAGCTCCAGCTGAGGGCATGTCCACAGTATATGGAATAGAGACCCTTTCTCGCCGCATCCTCTCCAACAAGCGTCCGAGGCCTGTGAGTACATTCGGTGGAGTCGCTCTGGGGTATAGTACCAGTGTAGGAGAATTTTGGTGGTGGTTTCATAGTGGGTCACGCACCTGAAGGTCTTCTTAGTAAAAGCCAAAGCTTTCTGCCATTGCAAGGTCGAATATGTTCGTTTGAATTGAGCTTCCCAGCTAAGCAGTGGTGTGGATTTGATCAAGTGGTTTTTGGAACCCATGGTGTTGTAGATAGAGCTGAGAATTTTGGTAGAGGGATTCGGAGTTTTGAGAAGATCCAATAAAGATTTATTGTAGGTCACCTGTTTATTGTGATTGGAGGATAGAAAGTGTTTGACTCTCAGATAAGGAAAGAGGCAGTTAGATGGTAAGGAGAAGGTAGATTGCAAAGACTGAAATGGGATTATCGAATCTGCACTCCATATCTGTGAGATAGAAGTAATGCCGCATGCTCTCCACTGAGACAAGTCCAGGTCTAGGATTGCTTGTTCCAATAATTCAATCGGGGCTTGCGTGATGCTTAATATCTGTTTCTTGCCAGTCGCATGGTGAGTGTGGCGCCATCTGTCCGTGAGGTGTTGTAGAATAGGGGATGGGAGAAAAAGCGCCTCCTCCGTCAAAAGTGAATAAATGAGCCAAGATTTAAGATTGTGCTGTGGTATCATATGGGACTCAAGATGTATCCAGGATTTATGAGTATTGTTGTGCCACCAGTCCTTTAAAGTAGAAAGATGGGCGGCTACGTAGTAATCGAAGATGTTGGGCACTCCTATGCCTCCTACACCCCGCTTCCTGTATAGGATAGAGGACGGAAGTCTTGGTTTTTTAGAATTCCAGATGAACTTATTGAGTATAGCGTTGATCTTTTGAAGGAATACGAGAGGAGGTGCTACAGGGATAGTTCTAAATAAATATAGTAGTTTTGGGAGTAGTATCATTTGAAATGCAGAAATTCTTCCTAACCATGACAGGTTATATTTTGCGTAGGCCTGAATTTCCTTTTCCAAACCAATCAGTCGTGGGGTATAGTTGACTTTGGACACCAGTGCAATGGAGGGAGTGATCTTGATCCCCAAATAATCCAATTCAGTTGATCTCCAATCATAAGGAAAGTTCTTCCTGAGAAGCTCCAGAAGTGGCGCGGGAATGTTTAGAGGAAGTATTTGTGTTTTAGATTCATTAATTTTGTAGAAGGAGAGGGCTCCATATTGTTTAAGAGTTTCGATAGCCGCTGGTAACGATGTTTCTGGCTGAGTTAGAGATAGTATGATGTCATCCGCGTATAAGGAGATAAGATGAGAAGAGTCTGCCACTTTCACTCCCTGCACTCTCTCATGTTGCCTCAGGGTCTGTGCTAAAGGTTCCATGGTGAGTATGAATATCAGTGGGGAAAGAGGGCATCCCTGTCTTGTTCCGTTTCTGATGTTAAAGCTGTCTGATAGCGTATTGTTAACAAATACCCTAGCCGACGGAGAAGAATAGAGATTCGAAATAGCGTTGAGAATAGGGCCAGAAAATCTCAATTTCTGTAGGACCGAGAAGGCGAACGTCCAGTTGATCCTGTCAAACGCCTTCTCGGCGTCCAAGGCGACCATGAGGGATGGAATCTTTCTGCGCTCCAATAGTTCCACCAGATGGAGGACACGCCTGGTGTTGTCTGGGGCTTGACGACCTTTCACAAAGCCCACCTGATCCGTGCCAACTAGGTCTGGAAGGATAGGAGCCAGACGAGATGCCAGTATCTTTGCGTATAGTTTAAGGTCCGAATTCAATAACGAAATTGGTCTGAAGTTTTGTGGGACATCGGCTGTTTTGCCAGGTTTGGGAAGAGTGACAATCAGCGCTGCTAGAGACTCATGCGGAAGCGGTGCGCCCGACATAGCATGGTTAAGGAACTTTAGAAGAGATGGAGCAAGTGTTTGTTGAAAGTGTTGTAGGTATTCATTGGAGAAACCGTCTGGTCCTGGGGATTTACCCTTAGGTAAAGACTTTATGGTGTTCATCACTTCTGTGAGAGTGATAGGCGCACTTAATCCCACAAGATGATCGTCTGTAAGACTTGGTAGTCTAACGTTGTTTAGGAAACTAGACACCAAGGTGGCGTGATCTGTTGGGAGAGGGGTATGTTCCTGTAAATTGTAGAGTCGCGCGTAGTAATCCTTGAAAGAGTTGGCAATGTCTCTAGGGTCTGTGAAATGCATTCCGGTAAAAGGATGTTTAATGTATGGGATCCTTGATTTGATTGTTCTAGCTCGCAGTTGTCTTGCTAATAATCTACCAGCCTTGTTGCTTTGGGAGTAAAAACGAGCTTTGGATTTTTTTCAGAGCTTTTTCGTAGTCTTGTAGAAGGAGAAGACGTAGATGTTGTCTGGCCTGAAAGATTTGTTCAGAGGTAGCCGAGTTGGGATTGGCTTTGTTTGTAGCTTCTAGGGTACGGAGTGTTACCAACGCAGCATTGACTTTTTCCTGACGTTCCTGCTTGTTTCTATGTGCAATTTTAATAAGGGTACCGCGGATGTATGCTTTATGTGCATTCCATAGAATATAGGGGTTGTCTGTAGAAGAGGAATTATTCTGGAAGTAATCCTTGAGGTCTTTTTCTATCATTGGACGATAGTTAGGATGGCTTAAGAGGTACGTGTTATTTCTCCATAATCTAGTAGCAGAGGGTGTAATCTTCTCCTCTATTGTAAGAGTGATGGATGCGTGATCGGACCAGGTGATTGATTCAATTGTTGATTGTTTCGAGCTCATGAGGGTATGGAAGTCTGCCAAGAACATGTCAATGCGGGAGTAGGAGCTGTGAGCTGCTGAGAAATATGTATAATCCCTTTCACCCGCATGTTGCGCTCTCCAGATATCGTAGAGATTTCCATGGAGCTGAAATTGGTATAGGCAGGAGGAGTCATCTCTGCAAGTGTTGGTCGAGTCCATAGAGGGGTCCATTATGTTATTGAAGTCGCCACAGATGATTAATGCACCTTGTTGGATATCTCTAAGTTGTCTTTGGACTTTGTGGAGAAATGCCAGGGTCTTACGTTGTGGGGCGTAGATATTAACTATGGTGTAAGGAACGTTGTTGATAAGACCTACAATTATGAGGAATCTGCCTTGGGGGTCTGCCCTTTGCGTCATCAGTGAGAATGCCAATGTATCCCTGAAAGCGACAAGGACTCCACGTTTCTTCGATTGATAATGGGCATGGTATATTGCCGGGAAGGAGGGGTGCCTTAGTCTGAAAGCGTCTTTTTGTACGAGGTGGGTTTCTTGGGTGCAGAATATATCTGCGGATAGTGAGACAGCTTCTTTCCAAAAGTAAGAGCGCTTCCGTGGACTATTTAGGCCTCGGACATTAAGAGATGCCAGTTTGAGCACCATGTTGCCACTTTAGGGTAAAGATATCAAAAGTATAGTGGAGTCAGCAGAGGAAGGGGGTGTAGTATCACAAGTAGTGTGGTCAATAAACAAAATATAGAAACGAATATTTCAGAGACAGATACAGGTTCACTGTATGGTTTTGGAGGGTCTTGTTCAGAGACTAGCCGGATAAGCTGTCAAAACAAGGGGAGGCATGCACCATATTAGAAGAGTGGTAGCCCTCTTGGAACATCAATTGCGACTTGGAGGAGATAGACGTCCAGGATCTGGACGGGAAGTAGGATTATCTGCATCTTGGGGGAGAGATACTGACATCTTCCATGTCGATAGCAACGCCGTTCCCTGCTTTAAGTCGCGAATAGTGAAGGTGGTCCCGTCTTTCATAATAAGCAGCTTCACAGGAAACCCCCATCTGTATTGGATTTTGTTCCGGCGGAGTGCTGTTGTAACCGGGAGCAGCTCCCTGCGAAGGCGGAGAGTTGTTGCTGAGAGATCTGAGTAAAGTTGTATATCTTGAAATTTGGGGGGCCAGGTTGACCGTTTGCGAGCGGCGTCTAGCAGTTTTTCCTTTACATGGTAGAAGTGGAATCTTGCCAACACGTCTCTCGGAACATCGTCTCCTAGATGTCTAGGTCGAGGGAGTCTGTGTACTCTATCGATGATGGTTTCCATTGTTGGAGTATCAGGGAGTAGGAGCTTGACATATTCTTGCAAGTAGGGGAGCAGCTCAGATGGTAAGACTTGTTCAGATATGCTTCTAAATTTTATGTTGTTTCTTCGGGAACGGTCCTCCATATCAGCCAATTTCGCCTTCAGGCCCTCGACATCTTCCGCTATATCGTTGTGAGCGTCGATGATTTTGTTGTGTGACGTAGCCAAGTCACCCATCTTAGTTTCGATGTGAGTTACCCTTCCGTCTAGAGCCTTAACGGATGATTGAATTGGTTGAAGTAGTTGTGACATGTCCGTTTGAAGGGAACTACGGAGAGCCAAAAGCATTTCTCTTAAGGTATGTTCAGAAGCCGGACCACTAGTAGTTTGGAAGTTATCCAGGTCAGTTGTTGGGAGAGGTAAAGGAGCACTAGGAGAAGTCTGATCTTCGGAGAGGTCTAAGTCTCCAGAGAGTTCTATACGTGGTCTTTGCTTTATCGGGCTTGTGCTTGGAGATAGTGAGTAGCGTGAGGGATTTTGCTCCGCAGAGGATTGAGATGAGGCACTGGGGCATTTTTGTGCCACCGCACGTATGTCTTCAGGAGTTGGAGGAAAATGTAAAGCCGGCGTATTTACGGAGTGCGCGGGGGGCTTCTTCATGCCCCGGCGCCGCCATGATGGTTACTGCAGACATGGGTGTTGGTGGTGTGAGCTCCACATGGTCCGAGTGCGAAGTGCCTGGGTCTCCCTCTCCGCTACGGTCCCAATCAAAATAGTTAGTCAGATTATTGTCCGGTCGTCTTATAGATTTCCTACCTTTCACCATAGTGCCAGTTATGAGTATCCTACAAGAAGCGTCTCAAAGAGAGATATTCCAATACAGGCTGTTAGTCGCTGAGTGTTGCTAGAAGGTGCACTTAATCCCCAGAGTTAAGTTGCCATAGTGTAAAGAGAAGGGTACCACTGAGAAATCGGTGTAGGGGATGCAGACTGCAGCTTACTGCTACTATAGCCAGGAAGCTATATTTCTAGACCCAGTTTCGGCCTATATGCATGCACGGTGCAATGAGGATGGAGATCCGTGCAGGGCCCGTTCCTCGCTGACCAGCAGCAGAGGAAACGGTTTCCCGTTTTGCGATGTTTGCAGAGCTACGGATGTGCGTACTACACACCTGGTTGGGGTATAGAGGAGGCCCCTTGTTATGGCAGGGAGGAGTGAGGATTCCCCCAGATGCTGGAGTAGGGTCTCCGCACTCCTTTCTCCCCACGCGTTGGTGATTCACCCCCCACCCGGGCGTCACTTCAGGGGGCTAGGATACGAGAAGCCGCCCGCAGACACAGCCACGCTACCTCCGCTTGTGGTAAGGTCTCCCGTATCCCAGGACGCATCAGCAAGGCCCCAAGATGGCGGCCTCCGCCCGGACGGGCCGTCGTTTCTGTGTCCCACGTAGCACTCGGTATCAACCAGAGCCACCGCCGAGCCAGATGACCGTGTCCCCGAGCCGGGAGCACCAGCGTTGGAGGCGGGTAAGGCAGCGGGGATCCGCCGCGGCTCCCCGACGGCCGCGCGTGCAGGTAAGATGGCGGGTGAAGAGGGGAGGTATGGATAGGCCTCAGTCCCAGATTTTCGCTGTAGTGGCTGCAGTAGGAGCGATACACCCAGAATATACTGACTCGGGCACGGGGGAATGCCCCTGGGTGTGTTTGGGTCCTAGATGGGTGAGATTCTCGTGGTTGGAAGGAGATAGCAACAGGGTCCAACAGGAGCTATGGGATACACGTCCCGTCGTTGCTCCGGGGGGCCCCCCCCCCCCGCGGACTTTTTTTTTTTTTTTTTTTTTTTTTTTTTTTATTTTTCTGTTTTTTTTTTGTGGTAGTGGGGGGGGGGGGGGGGGGGGGGGGGGGTTGGTTGTGGTTTTTTTTTTTTTTTTTTTTTTTTTTGTTCCCCCCCCTGTGCCCTTTTTTTTTGGTGGGGTGGGGGGGGGGGGGGTTTTTTTTTATGGGGGGTGGGGTGGGGTGGTGGTTGTGGAAGAAGAGGGTATTTTATATAAAAACAGAGATTATTGAGAGAAAAGGAAACACAATGCTATTACTTGTGTGGCGATTTAGACTTCCTCTAAAAGGAATGTATTATTAGAAAATGACCTAGTTTTTTTGGTAAACATTTTTTGTGGTTTTTTTTTAAATTTTTTTTTTTTTTTTTTTTTTTTCTAGGCCCAAAAAATTTTAAAAATGTTGGGTTTTTGTTCTGCTCTCTGTTTTTTTTCTTTTTTTTTTTTTTTTTTTTGTTTTTTTTTTTTTATCACCAACTTTATTATAATGGAAAATAATTTTTTTTTTGTTTTTTTTTTTTTTTTTTTCTTATGGTTTTAGTTTCTTTTCCCCCCCCCCCAACTTAATATTACTCTATAGATTTCCCTGCCCAAGAAAAAAACCCTCCCAAAAAATAAAAGAGGTTTTGTTTAGTAAAAGGCGGTAGCCCCTAAGCAGAAATATAAAAATATATCTCTGGAGGGGGGGCTCCATGGTTGTTGTGGCCGTGGCCCCCCCCACAATACCTCCGGGGTGTGGTGTCGGCGCCCCCCCTACCCTGTTAGCTAATGGAGTCACATTGTGTCTCAACTGTGACTTCTAGTGAACAGTGTTTGACTAGAAGTTGCAGGCGTAGCACACTAGGGGTCACGATGTGACTTCATTCACTAACCTGGATCTGGTGATCTTTGATTGTGCAAAGTCGATGTGTAGCCCAAGCCTAAATGCTAATAACAGCAGCTTAGGCAAGATGGCCCCCAACACATGAGGACCTACAGGAAACAGAATTGAAAAATTCTGTTTCCTGTAAATTTCCTATCTGGCTTTAATCAGTAATGGTGATATATTCCCTTTGATAGAATAACCATGTAAAATTCATTATGACCTACTGTACATGAAATGGCACAAGCTTATATGTTTACCATTTTAACACATTCAGAGGTAAAGAAATGACAGAACATTGAAGCTTTTACAAGGATTCTCTACTAGTGAAAGGGCTAAGCTTATCAATCATAGCTGCCACTCATATGCTATGCCAGTTCATATGGTGAAATACAGCACACTGTGGCAGCACTTGATGTCAACCAGTCTATCATGCCAATCAGTGATGGTCATAGAATGGCTCAATACATGTCATTCTGAAGATGGCAGTTATTAGAAAATACAAAAAGTTGCCAACTGAAATGAGAAGCAAATGTCCTTAAGGCTAAGGCCCCACGTACCAGTCTGCAGCAAAAAAATGCTGTGGAAAAAAACGTGGTGGAAACGCATCGCGGTTTTTCCCGCAGCGCTTTTCACAGAAAGTCTACAGAGTTTTACTCTGCGGACTTTCTGCTTCAGTTATACTACGTTTTCGCCTGCATTTCTGTAGGTATAATGGACATGCTGCAATTTGTTAAAACGCAACAGTTTGCTAGAATCCCATCCACTTTGCAGGGACTGTAAAACATTGCGGTTTTTGGTGCGACGATTACGTCATGTGGGGCACTGGCTCCACATTGCAGAAACGCAGCTTTTTTTGTTGCAGATTTTGCTGTGGTTTTTTGAGCCAACGTGAGGGAAGGATTAAACAGAAGGGAAACATATAAGAGCTTACTTTATATTTTCCATTCCTTATCAAGCCACTCCTGACTTTGGCTCAAAAAAACGCAGCAAAATCTGCAACCAAAAACGCTGTGTTCTTCTCCACCATGCCTCTACATCCAGTCTCTACCATCTATGACATTTTCTCCTCTGATAGGGACGACCCCCTGTCAATGTTTGTAGCGAGCTGGGAGAGAGGGATTGGGTCTACCTTTCTGCCTGATGTGTGGCTTTCTGCCTTCTGCTCCTGCCATAAGTTTTCTGTCTCCTGTAAGGCACAGGAAACAAAATACAAAATCCTTTTGAGATGGTACAGAGTTCCTTCTGTCCTCCACGAAATCTTCAGCCTCCGGTCAGAGCTGACGTTGCTCTGCAGGCCGGATCACAGTGCTACACATTTGGTGAAATTGTTCACATCTTCACCCATTCTGGCATGAAGTCTGTAGGGTCATTAGGGAAGTTACTGGTGTCGCATTGGAGGACGATCCAGCGCCTCTTCTCCTCTCCATGTTCCCTCATAAAATTCAGAAGCATGTACGTAGATTAGTTGGCTACATGCTGATTGTGGCCAGGTCCGTCATTCCCCATCTTTGAAAATCCACATCCCCTCCAACTTTGGTGGAATGGTTTCAGGAGATTCTGTACATCCGACAAATGGAAGACCTTATTGCAGCACTATGCCAGGATGATAGTTCATACCAGAAAGTCTGGTTACTCTGGAATACTTTTTATTCCTCTCCCATCTTCCATTCCTCATTCTACTCTTCCTCTCCTGGAGCCATCCTCCGGCCTCTGCAGTGGTTCTTCTCACTTGTAATCTTTTCTCTTATCCTTTTTTCCTCTCACATCTGAATGTAATTTTGTTATGTTGATTCTTTCCCTGCTGCATCAGGCATCTTTCCCTTACCTTCCTTCCTTTCTTCCCCCTTCCCCTGATCCCCTCTTTTTTATTTTTATTTTATTTTGCCTCCCACTTTTGCTAGTCATTGCAATGACTGTTTCTCTCCACTTCTTTTGTGGTTCTCTTGTTATACCTTGAAAATATTAATATAACTTTTTGATTTCTGCAACATGGGGCCTTAGCCTAAAAGGGCTAGTAAGGTGAGTCACCTAATTCTATTATCATATTAGACAACTTTTTATATTATTTTGAACATAGCTGGGACCCACATTATTTTACATTAGAGAATCAGTACTTGGACAGATCAAGTGGTGTATCTAAAGACTCATGGGCTCAGGTGCTAAAGCTCAACTTGGACCCCCTTGCCCAACCTCTTCGCACAACCATCAGCTGCATCATATCTGCACAATATTGCAGCATTTACATTTCACTTTCCTTCTCTATGTGGCCCAGGCCATCATAAAAACTTGTTCAGAAAATGTCTGTGCACACATTTTGGCCTTTTTTCAGAGAATATCAATGATAACACAAAAACTTTTTCTCCACTCATGGTTAGTGGTTGGTTGAAGCCATTTATTGTTAAACTTCTGTGTTTTCTCTTTTTAAATCATAATGACAACCAAAAACATCAAAATGACCCTGTTCAAAAGTTAACATACCCTGGTGATTTTGGCCTGATAACATGCCCAGAAACCAAACCACGGTCAGGTAGACCAACCAAAATTTCGGCCACAACTGCCCGGAAAATTGTTTGGGATGCAAACAAACCCCACACATATCAGCTGAAATACAGGACTCTGAAAACTATCGGTGTGGCTGTTTCAAGATGCACAATAAGGAGGCACTTGAAGAAAAATGGGCTGCATTTTATAAAGTGTAAAAAAAACACAAAAAATATAAAAGTTCAAATCACCCCCCTTTCCCTAGATCACATACAAAAAATAAATAAGCAAAGGTAAACATAAACACTTTAGGTGGCTCCAAAATGTCCGAACTATTAAAATATTTCTCCCATACGGTGAATGGCGTAGCGGGAAAAAAAACAAAATGGCCAAATGGCTGTTTTTTTAACTTTTTGCCTCCTATAAAAAATGGAATAAAAAGTGATCAAACCATCAGACCTTCCTCAAAATTGTATCTTTAAAAATTCCATCTTGTCCCGCATAAAAGACACCATACCCAGCTCCATACACATATAAAAAAGTTACAGGTGTCGCAATATGGCGACACAAAAATTTTTTTGTATTTTGCAAAGTTTTTAATTTTTTAAAAGGTATCAAAAGATTACAAATACTATATAAATTTTGTATCGCTGCGATCGTACTCACCCGCAGAATAAAGGTAACTGGTCATTTTTACCATATAGTGAATGCCGTAAAAATTAAACCCATAAGAAATTGGCGTAAATGCGTTTTTTTTTCCAATTCCATCTCATTCTGAATTTTTTTCCAGCTTCCCAGTACATTGTACAGGATTTTGAAGGGTGCCATTACAAAGTACAATTAGTCCCATAAACAATAAGCCATTATATGACTCTGTGAACTGAAAAATGAAAAAGTTATGGCTCTTGGAATGGGGGGGAGGGAAAAATGGAAATGAAAAAATGAAAATTGGCTGTGGTATGAAGGGGTTAATGGGGTTGTCCAGGATCTTTTTTTTTTTTTTTTTTATATATATTAGGCTGGGGAAGGTAAAAAAAAAGAAACAAAAAACATACTCACCTGTCCTCTGGTGCCTCACAGTACGGTCTGGTCCTGAATGGCAAGAGCAATGCACAGGGCCTTCCCCCAGTGCACCAAGGCCTCAAAGTTGTCCTTCTCCAAATCAACAAAAGTGATAGGCATAAAAAAAGTTTGAGATTTATCACTATTGTGTGCTCTGTAACATGAAGGTGACAGTTGAATATGCTTGGTGGATGTGCTAGACTCCCTTTAAACATTAAGGCTAGGTTCACATCTGCGTTGGAGTCTATGTAGGAGATTGCGCCACAGAATCTGCAAAAAATCAGAGGAGAGAAAAATCCTCTGTGCAGGACTTTTCTCTCTGCCAATTTTTGGTGGATTCTGCGGTGGAGGGAAAAGTCCTGCACGGAGGACTTTTCTGTCCACCAGTTTCAGTATAAAAACGACACCCGGCAGACCCCATTATAGTCTATGGGATCTAATTATATGTTAGCACATATTTAATGCTGAGCATATAATCTTACAATTGGAGAACACTGCCTCTTAAAGATAGTATGCTTTCTATTTAGCCAGCAACCTGCTCACATGCACTAAGCAATGTATGTAAGCTAACTTGTAAATGTTTGCCGGAGTGATTGCATTCTCTAAGTCATTATTTCCTTTTTGCAGTTTTAAGTTTCTAAGACTCAGCAAGTGTGAAGTTCATTTCTTAGCATTTGCATAGACAGTCTGCTGGTATCTGTGTAGTACTGACACCCTCCCCCTTCATTCCTCCTGTCCTTTCACTGTGCTGTCCTAGCTCAAACCACAATTTGAGGATTAACCCATTAGATACAAGTAACCAAGGTTACCAGATGTATTCAAAAGAGAACAGTGAAATCTTGCTCTGTGTGTGTTTAGGCCTTATTCACAGCGGCATCTTTAGTTTTTTTTTTTTTTTTTTTTTAATAAATTAAAGAATGGATAAGTTCAATTAAATTTTTATAGGTTTCAAAATCAATGGCAGCTTCGGTTTGTCTTTCAGGATTCCTTTTATTATTACTATTACTATATTAGTTATTAATGTTTTAGTCATTGGATTTCTGGAAAACATTATCAGTTCAGTTGTTTTTCTTGCCTGTAATGGTTAAAAAGTTATTAAGGGTGGAAAAATAGATTGAAAGACATCATTTTAATTGACAGTTCTGCAATCTTCTCAGTGTAGATATTGCACAGTTACCATTTAACACAGAATTTTTCACCTGGAAATATGGTAAATATGTTAGCAGCATTATAACCATATTTTACAAACTCTTGTAATAATTTTACTTTATGTACTAAAGCAAATTAATACTGATCCAAATGTGAGACTAGAAAGTGCAAATTAGAATAGTTACCACCTCACAGCAACTTGAAATATCTAATTCTGTACTAGGAACATTGCTGTAACAGGATCCCAACCAAAGACTACAGAACTGATGTCAAGACAGATTATGTCAAATATCATTTCACAGATGTTCACTGTTTGATTAAATTGACAAGTTGCCTTTATTCAGCAGATCAGTATGATCATGTCATTGCCAAATTTATATAGGTTTTATTATATTTTAACACCTTAAGGCCACACGTAGCGAAAGGCAGCAAAATACTCTGCAGTAGAAAACGCGGTAATAACGCATCACGTTTTTTTCATTGCGTTTTCGCAGATGTTTCCTCTGTGGACTCTCTGCCCTTATTATGCCTATACAGAAAACGCCAGCATTTCCATAGGTATAAGTGACATGCTGCAATTTTCAAAAATGCGAGCATTTTTGAAAAAGCAGCTTTTCTACTGCAGATTTTTTTCTGCAATGTGTGGATGAAATTAGCCAGAATCTCATTCACTTTGCAGGTACTGTAAAACGCAGTGTTTTCACAATGTGGGGCTTCAGCCTAAAAAAAAATTTAAAACTTTTTTCCAAACTAACTGCCCCATAACTTTTTTATATTTCTGTCTACAGAGATGTGACTCTTTTTTGCAGGATGAGCTTTAGTTTTTTATTATTACCAATACAAAGTACATATGGATTTTTAATTTTTTTTATAGGGGTGTAACTGAAAAATGGCAATTAGTGCAATTTTATTTTTTTTTTTTGGCCAAAAGAAAAAATATTTTTATATTTTAATAGGCATTTTTAGACATGCCGACACCTAATATGTTTTTTCTTGTTTATTTATTTCTATATGGAATCTAGGGAAAGGAGTGATTGGATTTTTTTGAAATTTTATTTTTGTAAAACTTGCCTTTTACGTTTTTGGTAAATCACCCTTTTTGAACCCTAAAGGGTTTGATTGCTCATGCAGTATACTGCAATAGTTCTGCATTAGCACTATAATACTTAATATGCAGAGTCTATTTGTGTATCTGGTTTTCCTGTTGACTGCTTGAACCATTACACTCCTAGATAACCTCACTTGGGGAAGTTTAAGGGTCAACTGGTATTGCATATACAGTACAGACCAAAAGTTTGGACACACCTTCTCATTCCAAGAGTTTTAGGTATTTTCATGACTATAAAAATTGTAGATTCACACTGAAGGCATCAAAACTATGAATTAACACATGTGGAATTATATACTTAACAAAAAAGTGTGAAACAACTAAAAATATATCTTATATTCTAGGTTCTTCAATGTAGCCACCTTTTGCTTTGATTACTGCTTTGCACACTCTTGGCATTCTCTTGATGAGCTTCAAGAAGTAGTCACCTGAAATGGTTTTCACTTCACAGGTGTGCCCTGTCAGGTTTAATAAGTGGGATTTCTTGCCTTATAAATGGTGTTGGGACCATCAGTTGTGTTGTTCAGAAGTCAGGTGGATACACAGCTGATAGTCCTACTGAATGGAGTGTTAGAATTTGTATTATGGCAAGAAAAAAAGCAGCTAAGTAAAGAAAAACGATTGGCCATCATTACTTTAAGAAATGAAGGTCAGTCAGTCCGAAAAATTGAGAAATCTTTGAAAGTGTCCCCAAGTGCAGTGGCCAAAACCATCAAGCGCTACAAAGAAACTGGCTCACATGAGGACCGCCCCAGGAAAGGAAGACCAAGAGTCACCTCTGCTCCGGAGGATAAGTTCATCCAAGTCACCAGCCTCAGAAATCACAGGTTAACAGCAGCTCAGATTAGAGACCAGGTCAATGCCACACAGAGTTCTAGCAGCAGACACATCTCTACAACAACTGTTAAGAGGAGACTGTGTGCAGCAGGCCTTCATAGTAAAATAGCTGCTAGGAAACCACTGCTAAGGACAGGTAACAAGCAGAAGAGACTTGTTTGGGCTAAAGAACCCAAGGAATGGACATTAGATTGAGTCCAAATTTGAGATCTTTGGTTCCAACCACCGTGTCTTTGTGCGATGCAGAAAAGGTGAACGAATGGACTCTACATGCCTGGTTCCCACCGTGAAGCATGGAGGAGGAGGTGTGATGGTGTGGGGGTGCTTTGCTGGTGACACTGTTGGGGATTTATTCAAAATTGAAGGAATACTGAACCAGCATGGTTACCACAGCATCTTGCAGCGGCATGTTATTCCATCCGGTTTGCGTTTAGTTGGACCATCATTTATTTTTCAACAGGACAATGACCCCAAACACACCTCCAGACTGTGTAAGGGCTATTTGACCAAGAAGGAGAGTGATGGGGTGCTACGCCAGATGACCTGGCCTCTACAGTCACCAGACCTGAACCCAATCGAGATGGTTTGGGGTGAGCTGGACCGCAGAGTGAAGGCAAAAGGGCCAACAAGTGCTAAGCATCTCTGGGAACTCCTTCAAGACTGTTGGAAGATCATTTCAGGTGACTACCTCTTGAAGCTCATCAAAAGAATGCCAAGAGTGTGCAAAGCAGTAATCAAAGCAAAAGGTGGCTACTTTGAAGAACCTAGAATATAAGACATATTTTCAGTTGTTTCACACTTTTTTGTTAAGTATAAAATTCCACAAGTGTTAATTCATAGTTTTGATGCCTTCAGTGTGAATCTACAATTTTTATAGTCATGAAAATACAGAAAACTCTTGGAATGAGAAGGTGTGTCCAAACTTTTGGTCTGTACAGTATACTGCGCTTTTATTACTTCTGGCAGAGTGTAATACAATCTATATAATAATAAGCCCAGTGACAAGCTTGGCAGCCTTTTATAGCAATAGATGGCCTGCCTATGACATCCCAATAAGGCAGTGCCCATGCAGTGCAACAGTTTAGATGCTGTGATAGAAATTGACCATGGTATCTAACTGGTTAACTGCCATAATTGGTGCTTTCACAGTTTGCAGTTGTTAGCATCAGGTACCTGCTCTATAGTACGGCTGGCACCCACCATGTATGGACAGGACTCAGATCTTGAATCAACTCCACACTACCCACCTGACATTATAACATATATGCATGTCAAATGTCAGGAAGGGGGTTAATATGAAAACATCAGTATTATTGCTAATACAAAGACAACTGTAGAATAATTGGATTTATTTATTTCCTGACCACTGTTGTGTTTGCGTGGGATTCCTCCAGGTACTCTGGTTTCCTCCTACATGCCAAAATGGTCACCTGTATAGCAGCCACTAACTCCCCTTCTCCAAACTCCCTGTGTTTTGACTTCCTGTGTGAAAAACGGTAAGTTTGTCATTTGTCATTGTCATCTGTTCTGAAACTACTGGGTTACTGTTGGGAGATCAGTAAACACAGCAGGCTCGATTTATAAAGATAGTAACAAATAGTTATGTAGTGTTGATACAGAGTTGAAAATTTATAGAGCATCTGGCCATACTTTATCCTTTACAGCAGTCACATGGACCATAGGAACCTGAAGATGTTCATTGTCTTCAACTGGAGAATGTTGTGGGCATGCTCTGTTACTTGTGCAGAGGAAGGAGGCAAGCAGTGAGCGTGGCCTATTGTGAAAGGTGAATCCTGTGTTATCTGTATATAAGTGTTAAATGTGATTGCAATCTTGACTTTGAAGTGATCTCTACACAACAGGAGATGTCAGCCTATTGAGAGGCTCTCTGATCAGTGTGAAAACTGCAGGAATTCAGAAACTTTTGTATAAAGATTGCTAAATGGAAAATTAAAATCACCCCATTTTGTCAATAAAAATATGTTTAATGTTAAAGCTTGAATTAACCAATAAGTCAGTTTCTGACGCATTCATTTTAAACCCCTTGTCCCTTGCAATGCTCCAGTCTGATACCTTTTATCCATACTGATGCAAACTATCAGAGCAGGAGCTATTTGTTCTGCAGATATATTTAGCTCATGGAGCATTGCATAAACTGGGTGAAACTGTATCCACCTCAGAGCTGTTAGGATGACAACTATAGGTAGGTGTTCAGTCCCTGAATACAAACATGTATATTTTAATATACTGACAACTGGAGATTTTGAAAATGTTAGCAATATGCCATCACACTCTGGCTACAGCTTTCCTCCCATTCACTATCCTTTACCGCCATAAGATCCCATAGCTCTGACTTGTTCCCACACAGCTAGCCATTATTTACACTGATGGAAATTATAGATTGTTTTCATTTTCCTATAAAAATAAAAACAAACCGATACTCACCTAGCAGCTTTGATGACCATTTTGGACAGAAACTGGCCTCAGTGGTGACATATTGAGTACCGGTGACATTATTATTATTATTATTTACAATATTTGGCCCGAAAATCGGCCTATATAAAAGGACTTTACTGGTGGTATCCAATCAGAACAGGTAGAGTTGCAGTGGAAAGAGAGAAGATGGCCATATACATTGGTAGAGTTAGAGCAACTTCTGATAAGACATTAGTGTTTTTTTTGTACTGTTATACCTAATTTTCTAATCATAAAAGGGACACCTTTCCATATGTCTATTAGAGCACACTTTCATAATATAGTGGAGTCTTCTAATCAAGAGCACCCTCTAAAAGTCACTGAAGAAAAAGTAGGGGCTCACCCAGCTGTTCTCCAGCTGAACTTTGGGGTACTATTTAGTCAAGTAACTTTCCTACTCAAAACAGACTACACACAATGGGGCTGACTTAATAAAGGGGTATTTCCATCTTAGTGACGGATAACTTGCAGATGTGTGAGAGTCTAACCATTGAGGCCAAGACCGATCAAGACTTTGGGGTTGTTTTTCCTTGTTCTGAATGGAGTGGTTGAGTAGTGCACACTCCGCTCCATTCATTTTAAATGGGACTGCTGGAAGATAGGTAAGTACAGCACTTGGCTACCTCTGGTGCCCCAGCTGAAATGAATGGAGCAATGCACACTCTGCCTGACTAGCACTCCATTCAGAAGGGGGGGACAAAAAACAAAATTGAAATAGGATGATATATTTGCATAGCTTTGTGCCATGCTCCCATACTAAACTCTGACCGCTTTTGTCTTCAGGTTTCACAAGTGTTGACAGGAGTGAAAAATTAAAGAAAAAAATTACAGAAAATATGGCCTGCAGCACCATTTATGACCATTTTAATGGTCAAAACTGGCACAAATCAAATAATAAATTTTCCCTATGTGTATTGCTCCTGTTGCTTATATATCAGTCGTATTTTTTTGCTAGACAAATCACATTTTGCTTTTTCAATCAATTTAGATCAGCTGCAGTGCAAAAATACTGCACAAAAATACTTTGGTTGCTTTTGCTCTGTTAATAGTGTATGTAAGATGTATAGTCACCTTAGGCTGCATTTAAGAATATTATAGTTTACAGTTCAAATAAATGTAGAAGCCACAATAGCTGTGCTTTATGGTGTACGAGCAGCAGCACAATATTTAGGCATAGATCCTAAAAGTTTGTATGAAACAGAAAAAGCAAAAGCCATAAAATATAAAGCAGTGCTTCAGAGCTATCCATGTGGATATACACTTTCTACTTTTTTAGGGAACATTTTTATTTTTATTCTCTGCAAAGGATATAGGCTGCTGTTGATTTGTTTAAGGTGAAGTTTGAAAAACGATATACTATACTATATACAATAACGTACTATAAACAATAACCAAATTTATTTCTAAAACACTGCTTATAAAATCCTATTCCATTTTCTGTTCAGTAGAACTGAAATCTGTACACTACTAAGTGTACAGAGGAGCAGGCTCTTATATAATACAGGGAAGTGAAGGCTTGTGGTGATCAGTTCAAACAGTTATATCTCGGGTATATAAAAACATAAAATAGTACATTTGGTATCATACCAAAGATGTGACATCAAGATACCTGTTCTACCTGTAGAATTTCCAGAATCATCAGTTGAAATAATACAGGTAGAACTGTTACTTTGTAGTCATATGAGATATGAGAATGTCTACTTTCATGAGACACGAAAATGCACTGTTCTAGGCAGTGTCGGATTGGGATGTCTAGGACCCACCAGTGGAATTGTTTCTAGGGGCCCACCATCAGGACCCCTTACAGATCAGCGGTAACAAGACAGGGCGGCTAAAGGTAATAACGTGTTGGGAGCCATGCTGCTCACCCGCCATACGATGTGCACCATTTGCACTACCTAAACCCACTGCTACACCCTGTATGGCAAGTGAACAGCGTGGCTCCTAGAATTGTTACCATTACCTGAAGCCGCACTGTCCTGGAAAAGCTAATCTGCAGAGGTCTGGGTTGTTGTATCATCACAGATGTAATATTGATGACCTATCCTAAGGAGAGGCCATCAATATTAGAAAGATGGATAAATCCTTTAAAGAGGTTGTCCAGGAATTGGAGCAACCCATGTGCCGGGCGTAGTTGTAAAATAAAAAATAAAAAAGCATACTCACCTGTCCCCGGTGCGCCCTTGTCCGCTGCCAGTGTCCATTCAGTCTGGGGAACAGTGATGGGGACATGATATTGTGTGGGAGCAGTGATGGAGGCTGACATCCTGTGCGGGGGAAATTAAACTGTGTGGTGCATATTAAAGGGGTTGTCCAGGGTTAATCTTTTTTATGGCCTATGCTCAGACCCAACTCTCAACAGACCCAGAGCATCTGGAGCTGCTGGGGGTTGTAGTTATCAGAGTGGTCCGTGAAATTGAAAGATTTGGGGGCAAAATAGGGGGAAATTTTTTTTTGTTTGCGTCGTTAAGTTGTACTTACTTTTCATACTACTGGTCTGGGCTGCTATGTAGAAACCCGCCTCCGCACACAGCGTCAGTACATCAGTGACGCTTGCAGCAACAAGCTGCAACTGGATTGGTTCCAACCAGAGACGTAGCTAGGGGTTCAGCACAGGGGGCGCAAACATGTCCAAGTGGGCCCCCAACTTAGGTATACCGATATTATCAATATACAGTAGTAGTATAGTATAGTAGTAGTAGTATATACCGGCTCTACAGACCATTTAGGTGAATACAGTGCAGTTACATTTAGTGACTTACAGGTGATGTCTCTGACTAATCGTTCACATTTCCCTTCTCTTCCCTCTGGACTGCCATGACCACTTCTTCTAGCTTTCACTTGTCTCTGTAAAGTTTGCAGCACAGACATCTTTGGCTCTTCACTTTCCCAGGCACCCGACCCACATTGTCCTCACCTACACAAAGCCCCCATCCTGCTGCTACCCCCAATTATAAAATATATAATGTAAAAATCCCCTATAAATTAATAATACCCCTGTATGTATCTTTAAATGAATGCCGCTGTATGACACTTCAGTTAATAATACCACCTGTATACTGTCTTAGAGGTTGTCCAGGATCAGACATTTTAATGTATGCAGCAGGGGAGAGTTATAAAATAACAATGTGCTAACAATTACCTGTATCCTCCCCTCTGTTCCTGTGCTGGGCCACCTGTCGCCTTCAAGGCTCTGTATACGGAGCGGCTGCAGCAGTGACATCAAGTTAACAGGACCGCTACAGCCAATCCTTATGCTCAGCAGTACAGCAGTATACAGTGTTTGGCTGCACATGGTCTTGTTGACATCACTGCTGCAGCTGCTCTGTATACATACAAGGTGACAGCCAACCCAGCGCTGGTAAGGAGGGGAAGATGCATTATAACCCTCTCCTGCTGTCTGCATTAAAAGTTTAAACCTTTAAATTAAGAGTGCCCAACAATTAATAATGCCCCTTGTGTTCCCCCTAATAATAATAATAATCCTGCATATCCCCTTAAAGAAGTTGTCCAGGCAAAAATGGACTCAAATATTATTTTTTAAATTGGCCGGGGGGTGTTTTAAAAAAACAAAAACATACTCACCTGTCCCCGATACTCCAGTGCCTCCCTGCGCGGTCCGGTCCTGCTGCCCTGTTGTTGTTCTCCAGCGGAAGTACCCACCGCACGTGACCGCTGAGGAAACGTCACACCTGGCAACAAATTCCACAGGCAGAAATCAGCCGAGCTGCAGGACTGGACTACCCTGGGAGGACACCAGAGCACCGGGACAGGTGAGTATGTTTTTTTGTTTGTTTTTTTCACCTCCCCTGATAATTAGAAATTTATGTTTAGCTTGGACAACCTCTTTAAAGGGGTTGTCCAGGAATTTCAGAGAGGATACCGTGGAAGGTGAAACATAAAAAAAAAAAAAACATACTCACCTGACACCAGTGTCTGCCACTACTGTCCGGTACAGCATGTGCTGTTCCTTTGCCGGCAGAAGTTCTGCGCTGCACCTGAGTGCTGAGGCCAATCAATGGCCACAAGAAAGGAACCGGTGACGTCTGTAAGTGACATCATCAGTTCCTTTCCTGTGGTCACTGAAAGGACCGGCAAAGCCGCCGTGTGCGCTGGACCGGTCAGTGGTGGCAGACACTGGGGACAGGTATGTTTTTGTTTTTTTATGTTTCACTGTCTCCTTCCTGACTTCTGAAATTCCTGGACAACCCCTTTAAATCAATAATGCTCACCGTAAATTAATATAGCCCAATACCCCATAAGTTAATATCCCTTTACATCAATGCTGCCTGCCAATACCCCCCCTTTTATTAATAATTCCCCTTAATGAGCTGTTTTTAATACCACTGCCTGCCCCAATGACCCTGACCCCCCCAAAAAAAAAAAAAAAATTAAAAAAAATACCTGCCTTCAATCCCCTGACACACCTGACTTGCCACCGTCACTTCCTCACAACCCGCTTCAAGTACCATCAGCGTCCCGGCTCAGGAGATGCAATGTAGTGACGTCATTGCTCCCTGGGTCAGGACACTGACGTCTTCAGCGATTGCCAGGAGTCCCCGAGCCTGGGGCCCCAGAGGTTACCTATCCGGCCCCTGACCACTATTAGCATACCTCCCAACTTTCAAAGGACAGAAAAAGGGACAGTACACGCGGCACACCGTAACAAATTTAGCTCCACCCACTTCTACATTGCCTTCGCCCACTCTGATCCATTTTTCTATGTGCCCCCACACAGTATAATGTATAAACTTGGGGCAGCTAGAGGCAGACATGTTCCCCTCCAGCTACCCCCACGGTTTAATGTCCCCCTCCAGTTGCCCCAGTTTAATGCCCCCTTTTCATCTGCCCCAGTTTAATGCCTCCTTTTCATCTGCCCCCAGTTTAATGTTCCCCCTCCATTTACCCCCCCAATTTAACATAATAAAACACTGATACTTACCTCTCCTCGCTCCCCTGCTGCTCTGTCTGAGGTCTGCCTCTTCAGACTGTTGAGAGAGCTACAAGCGTGATGTGAGTGACGTCATCACATCGCGCCTACAGCTTCTAGGGCCGGTGCATAGGAGTACAGTGATGAAGCAGAGACTGTCTGCTCCTGCTTCATTGCTGTATTTAACTCATCTGTGTCCTCTCTGGACGCAGATGAGTTGAATTCAGGACATACCTCCCGCCGACTGGGACCGCGAGACAGGACCCAGACTGTCCAGCCAAATCCGGGACGGTTGGGAGGTATAGTCCTCATTTTGCCAATGCAAATGCATTGGTCAGGGGTCCGATCGGGATGGTGAGGGGCCCGGTCCCTGACCTTCCCGATCGGGCCCCTGATCAATGCATCTGCATTAGCAAAATGAGGACTAATAGTCGGGGCCCACCAGGGGATTCACCGATTCCCCGGTGGGCCAGTCCGACCCTGGTTCTAGGTTTTAAAATGACCAATATAAAACTGTTTGAAGTAACGCCCCCCACCAGCCTCAGCTTCCTTGCATTATACAGTTGTGCTAAAAAGTTTATATACCCCGCCAGATTTTTTAGTTTTTTGGCATTTTTTCAGAGAATATGAATGATAACACAAAAACTTTTTCTCCACTCTTGGTTAGTGTATGGTTGAAGCCATTTATTGTCAAACTTCTGTGTTTTCTCTTTTTAAATCATCATGACAACCAAAAACATCATAATGACCCTGTTCAAAAGTTCACATACCCTGGTGATTTTGGCCTGATAACATGCCCAGAAACCAAACCACGGTCAGGTAGACCAACCAAAATTTTGGCCATAACTGCCCGGAAAATTGTTCGGGATGCAAAGAAAAACCCACACATAACATGAGCTGAAATACAGGACTCTCTGAAAACTATGTGTGTGGCTGTTTCAAGATGCACATTAAGGAGGCACTTGAAGAAAAATGGGCTGCATGGTCGAGTTGCTAGAAGAAAGCCATTACTGCGCAAATGCCACAAAGAATCTCGCCTTCAATACGCCAAACAGCACAGAGACAAGCCTCAAAACTTCTGGAACAAGGTAATTTGGAGTGATGAGACAAAAATCTAACTTTTTGGCCACAACCATAAACATTACATTTGGAGAGGTGTCAACAAGGCTTATGATGAAAGGAACACCATTCCTACTGTAAAGCACGGAGGTAGATCACTGATGATGTGGGGATGTTTGAGCTTCAAAGGCACAGGAAACCTGGTCAAAGTTGAAGGAAAGATGAATGCAGCACGTTATCAGCAAATACTGGAGGCAAATTTGCACTCATCAGCCAGGAAGCTGCGCATGGGACGTACTGTGACGTTCCAACATGACAACGATCCAAAACACAAGGCCAAGTCGACCTGTCATTGGCTACAGCAGAAGAAAGTGAAGGTTCTGGAGTAGCCATCTCAGTCTCCTGACCTCAATATCATTGAGTCTCTGGGGAGATCTCAAGCGCGCAGTACATACAAGACAGCCCAGGAATTTACAGGAACTGGAGACTTTTTGCCAAGAAGAATGGGCAGTTTTACAATCTGGGAAAATAAACAGCCTCATCCACAACTACCACAAAAGACTTCAAACTGTCATTGATGTTAGAGGGGGCAATACACGGTATTAAGAACTGGGGTATGTGAACTTTTGAACAGGGTCATTTTGATGTTTTTGGTTGTCATTATGATTTAAAGAGAGAAAACACAGAAGTTTGACAATAAATGGCTTCAACCAACCACTAACCATGAGTGGAGAAAAAGTTTTTGTGTTATCATTCATAGTCTCTGAAAAAAGTCCAAAAAAACAAAAAAAAATCTGCCGGGGTATGTAAACTTTTTAGCACAACTGTATAATAACAGCCTGTATATGACAGCACCTAGTGAAAACAGTGTACAGATTTCAGCTCTCAATACTAAACAAAGGAAAGAATAAATATGTGCCGGATTTCACAAAAAAAAACCCTACTATTCATTAATAAAGTATATTACAAAATGTATTAAGGACACAAATGCTACCAGAAAAATCTAAAGTTGCTTGGAAGTTTAGTTATGCTTTAATTCAACATTGCGCATAGCAAGGACTGTTCCCTTACTAATATTAGTATATCTTATATTGCTATCAAATTGATCTAGGGCCCATGTCTATGTTTACTTGTATATGTGGTGATACATTCTCTCTTTTTCTCTGTTATATTGACAGAAAGTCATATAGCACTGTATTACAGGGTTATTTAACATGCCAGCATTTGGCACTGTATTAAAAGGAAATTTTTCAGCAATGCTTTAGGGGTTAGAATATCTACATAAAATTGTGTCATATTGTGCCTCTGTACAACTCAAAGGAACCCCCCAATCATATGGCCCATCCAAAAAAACTTTTAAAAATATGAAAAAAAACCTCACAAATTAGTGCTGCATCCCAGCCAAGAAAAAAAAAAGTTTACTTTGTTAATAGAGTGACTAAACAATTACTCATTACCTTGAACATGAATACTTACCAACAAATAATAACAGAGGAGAAAACTGTACTCAGCTGTATGAAACCTTTCTGTTCACCCATGTAAGCAATGGTAATTATATCTATGACATCAATAGAATATTTGGCATTTTAACATAAATATATTGGGGGAAAAGCTTTTAATGTTCTAAAGAACACATTTAGGACTTGCCACTTTTATTTAAAGTCAAACTTTTATTTTGGAATGGATCAAATGATAGTCAAACAGGAAACACAGTAGATAGCATTGGTAAAAACAATCAATGTCACAAGCTTTGGAGCAAAAGCTGAAGAATAGCCATGGTCTAATCTGAAAATGCAAACAGGATAGCAGAAAAATAAAAATAATAAAAAATAAAAATAACTAGTCAGTGTTTTGTTTGTTTTTTAATGGCCTAATTCTAATTAACGGCTTTCCATTACTAAGACTGGGGCTTAGTGTTATTCAATGAAAAGGCAAACACCCCCCACTAGTACCACAGTACAAAATGGATCACTGGTGCTGGGAAAAGCTGGGAAATACCATCAGACCTGGACCACCTAAATTGATGGTCCATGGATGATAAACATGTACGTTCCATCCCTGATAATAATAAGTCTGCTGGGTTTTAAGTTGTCTGTATATGACAGAAGTTGGGACCCAATATATATATTTTTTCAATTATTGAAAATAAAGACATGGTGTTCCACTTTTTTTTATACCTGTCAAAGATAAAAACCAGAAGTCACAGACCAGTATTATTAAGGTGGGAAGGTCCATGGTTATTTGTCACATCCCAGACTATAAATTCCAGCCCATAACAACCCATTAGATTTAGATAGTCTTGATCTGATTGCACCTGTGTCAGGAACTGAGCTCGCTGAGCTGAGCTTCAAGAACCCTTGTCTTCCCAGCCATGTTCTGCAGCCTTGACCATTATGCCATTGTAGAAGCCTGTTTGTTCTTTGCTTTGCTAAGCCTGGTCCTTTCTATTGGAGTGATTAGCTTATGGCTCTCATCTGCTCTGTGGCCAATCACAGGGTAGCTATCCCTATATAAACCCACAGCTTACTCCATCCTGT
The DNA here is from genome assembly GCA_947044405.1 of Leptodactylus fallax. NCBI lineage: Eukaryota > Metazoa > Chordata > Amphibia > Anura > Leptodactylidae > Leptodactylus > Leptodactylus fallax. The sequence continues at coordinate 2,191,749 of CAMRHE010000141.1, forward strand.
GCCTGATTATTCTGGCTGTCTGCCTTGATACTCACCATTACTCTTCTGCTCCTGTGTACCGACTCCTGCTTACTCCTGACCATGGTTGCTTCTTACTCCTGAGGTACTACTCCTGCTATTTAACTCCTCATCTACTACTTTTTAAATACTGTGCCATTGCCTCACCAATTGGACTCCAGATCAGATAACTAGCATTGTTACAACCTGGTTCTTCTCAATACCCTTGGTGTATGCTATGAATTAGTCAACTCTGTTACTAAGGCAGTTAAACAGTTAGAAAAAACACAAAATACATGTTATTTAAATAAACACTCCCCACACAAACCTCTTTGACCATTTTATTAACAAATGTTAGAGTCTTTTTGTTCTCACCCATTGATGTCTTTCCTTCTTCCCTGTACATTCTGACACTGTGTCTGATGCCTAGGAAACTTCCCCTGTCTGCACTCTTTGCTTTATAATTTTGTTGCAGTAAGTCAGTGAGTTTATCATTATACTTCTATCAATCTGTACTCCACCTAGGGAGTGGAGTAAAATTGCATTGCATAAAAATGGCACAAATAACTTCAGTTTCCTGCTACAACTGACTTAATGTGATGAATTTGGTGTCTTTAGCTACCTACCAATAATGTGGACAGGCACATTAGAAATACATGATATCATGATCAACTGACATATGTATATGGAGACAGGACCCTGGCTGATGTCTTGAGATGTTGCTACACTATTGCCACATAATGTTCTTTCCTCATGACGCCATCTATTTAGTGAAGTGCACCAGTCCCTCCTGGAGCAAAACAACCCCACAACATGATGCTGCCACCCCCATCGTTACTTTTAGAGGAAAAAGGGAGAAGCTTGCAAGCCTAAGAACACCATCCCAACTGTGAAACGGGGGTGGCAGCATCATGGTGTGGGGTTGTTTTGCTGCAGGAGGGACTGGTGCACTTCACTAAATAGATGGCGTCATGAGGAAAGAACATTATGTGGCAATACTGAAGCAACATCTCAAGACATCAGCCAGGAAGTTAAAGCTTGGGCGCAAATGGGTCTTCTAAGACCCAGCAGCTCTGCTACACTGGTAAGCATCCAGCGATTATTTGATCATTGGGTTCAATAGGGGGAGCAGTTCTGCCTCTACCTCTATTCACTGCAAACAGATAACAGCAAGAATTACTGATCCCTCCGTCACGCACCAAAAGTTTCCAGACTGTTTTTTTGACCTGTTGTAAATAACTTCTCTACTTAGATTGCAATTTTTTTTAAGGACTCTAAAATGCTTTGAAAACCATGTGTATAAAAATCTGTTAATTTTCAGTTCTTGTATCACACCATGTCTGATGAAGGGAGCGAGCACTCCTGAAAGCTTACTTATAAATATACTCAGTTAGCCTCTAAAAGGTATCGCCTGATTTCTTCACTCTTCCACTACTTTCAATGGCTAACACGGTACAACATTATACTACTACAAAGTGTTTATTCAGCCTTATGTCGTGTGTAAAGGAAAAAAAAAAATGGTTATAAATCACTGGCTTGGGCTGTCAATGACTACTGGAGATCTGGCCAAAGGAGAGTTAACTGCAGCAATGCAGAAAGATGTTGCTGCAGAGTTAGGACCTGCGCTGCCTGATGTCAAAGGTCAGACATTCAGTCACAGGTAAAGTCACTATTGGGTATCTCGACCATAGAAAACACATATAACACCACAACACTATTAGGAGAATTCTTGTTTATGGTAAAGTCAGTAGAACAGGACAACTAACTAAGTGTATGGCCAGCTTCACTTGTTTTAATCTGTTATTATCTGGATGTCAAGTTTTAAGCTCAAAACTGACCAGGTCACGCTTACCTCCTATTTGTTTACAGTGTACAGTTCCTACACTGGAGTCTGAGGTAGCCTGAGACACACCTACTATCTCATCAATGGTTGACTGTTGCTCCTTCGGTTGCCCTGCAGCCTTGTCCCTTTGCATTGGCTAATGTGCCTCACTGCCACATGTATCCCATTTATGCCTTATTTTAACAAGATATTTTTTTCCTGTTGTACCTGCCACATTGATTAAAATATGCATAGCATACTTACATCTGTATTATATTTTCATTGTTGAACAGACAGCATTTGGTAGAACAATATCATAATCATTTACATGCCAAATCCTTTAATCAACCACCGTAACTTATTTCTAAAAAGAGGTAGAATACTTATGGTAAATTTATTGAGCCAGATTTATATGTTTGGATAGGTATTGTGTGTAAATTGAACAGCTTCATAGAACAGACACTTGGAATGGGGTATGATAACGTGATTGTTACGGAGGCAGGAGTGGCATCGCTCCCACATCTTCCTGTTAATTGCTGACTTCATTGCTTTTCCCACGGGACCTGGTGAAAGCAGTTACCATGGAGACTTTATCCTGCTACTGCTTCAAAGATCTCGATCTGTCTGACAATACAAACTCTCCTTGAGATGTACATAGAGAAAAAAATATATAAAATTCATAAGATCACATTTTTTTTTCTTGAAATATCACAGAAACCTTTACCCCTTTATAAGGAGCTTAGATGACAATTGTAGCAAGCAAGGTAGATTTTAATCACATTGTTATATCAGAGGTCTTTGGTTATACATGAATCATTAGAATACATAGATTTATTGTAATCTTGGAGAAGATTTTATATATTTTATATGTAAGGGCCATTATTTTGACTTGTGTTGGGGGAGGTTTCATAAGTAAAACGTAGCAATATTGTAACACTCTCTTATATTTAGTACATATTTTGAGTACATATTTTTGAGAGGTAAAACAGCAAAAAAACTGTTTTGGCTCTTGATTTTTTTTTTTTTTTTTACTGCAATGGCGTTCACCGCAGTGTACCTAATTGTGTATGTGTTTCACTTTAAGTAACTGTATATGTGTTTGAGGGAAAGGGGGGTGATTTCAATATTTATTTGTTTTTTCACTTTTTTTTTACTGTAACTATTGGACCCCCTAGGGGTCTTGAACCCTAGAGGGTCTGATTACTAATACAATGCATTACAATGCTAATGCATTGCAAAATACTGGCATTTCTAGAGTAGAGCATAGATCAGCCTGTAATAGAAGTAATGCACAGGCAAGCTGTCACATGAATGGATTTCTGCCCCCAGATATTGTTCCAGGGGCCAGTGATCCACCCCAAAATGGCAGCTCCCTTGCACCACTTGGTTAATGCCTGCAATCAGTGCTGGTCCTGATTGCAGGTATTGTTGATGGGACTCCACAGTATAAAACAACTTCCCTGAGTTGCAGCCATATTTAAATATCTGATACCCTCCATACTGTTAGGGCGGAAAAGCACCAATCTAGTCTATTATTGACATTCTTGTATCCTACAACACTGTTTAGAAATCTCCCCCTATAAACTATAAAATAAACATAAAATAGAAATATGACTTCTCCTACAGTGTACTTGCTTGTTTTGTTAAAGGCATATTAAAGCTAGGTAATTGACAATCTGTATATGCATGACTGTTTTCGATATACCACATGGTATTCCCTAGAACTCCTACATGGACAGACCCCTATTCCACTGTTGAATTGTGTCTTCTGATTTTTAGGCAGTGACATGGTGGGGTAATAAATGAAAGTAAGCAGTTGGGAAAAAGGTAATGCTTATATAATAAGGTGCAGGACTGCCATTCTGGCAGTACAGGCGTTACTGCCATCAGGGGCCCATGTGGCCTAGAATGGCCCCAACATTATACTCTGGGGTCTCTTCACAATCCAGAGTGACTGGACCACCAGCTATTATACCCTGCAGTGTGAAGAGACCCTAGAGCAGGGGTAGGCAACATTTTTTGTTCAGCGTGCCGATTTTAATAAAAAAATCAAAGATGAGGTACTCAGTCAATAATTGTAAGTCTGACGACCCCTAAACTAAAGTCATATACCACAAACCATAACACAGAAGTGCTGCCACTAGATGCTTTAGGACACATGCGTTTACTGCTATTTCCTGGGACACTCCTGTACTTTCTGATTAGAAGCATTGAAAGTCCATGTGCATCCCGTAATTAGTGGTAAATGTATGTGTCCAGGAGCACCGTATGGCAGCATCCTTATGGTGAAAACACACTATGTTTCTGGATGCAGCTATATTCTTAGGCCACTGGAACTTTTACTTTGATGTAAAACTGGTGCATTTTTGCACAAAAACACATCCTTAATACAGAAAACACACCGTTATACAGAATAATGTCCTATAGTGGTCCCTGCACATGGTATTATGTCCCACAGCCATAGCAGTCCCTGCACATGGTATTATGTTCCATAGCGGCCTCTGCACATGGTATTATGTCCATAGCGGCACCTGCACACGGTATTATGTCCCATAGTGGCCCCATACACAGTGTTATGTTCCATAGTGGCCCCTGCACACGGTATTATGTCCCATAGTGGCCCCTGCACATGGTATAATATTCTAACTTTTATAATATTCCAATTTTTGCCATTCACTAGCTATTATTATACTGTAGGGTCTCTTCAGACCACAGAGTATAATAAGTGGAGGGCGAAGGGAGATGACAAACATAAAAAATCAACGTATTCACCATTCCACGCAGCTGCGGAATGGTCACTATGGGACATAATACTGTGTGCAGGGGCCACTGTGGGACATAACACTGTGTACCCGTGCCGGGGGTTGCCGACCCCTGCCCTAGAGTATAATAATTTCACTTTCACATAACTTCAGCTGTGTGTGTCTTAGAGAGCTAGATATTGGATAGATAGGTTCCTAGGAGCTAATTTAAGGTGTGGTTCATACCGAACTTGTTCGACCTGAAACAGATCTTGGACCCGAGCCACCCAAATGAGAACCCTGAGAGGTTCGCCCATCTCTAGTTCTGACAGATTTTGCAAACTCAGCCAGAGATGTTTGTCTGGTAGTCATAGAAACCTTAAGGTGTCGACTGCAAAAAGGAGCTAGTATACCGAGATTCCTAACATAATGAAGCAGATGGAAACTTCCAGAGAGTGTCTGGGAGTATTATACTTTGTGAGGCCCTTAGGGAGCATTATACTGTGCAGGGGCCACTGAAGACCATTATACTGTGTGGGGGCCTCTGGGAAACACTTTACTGTTTGTGTGGGCCACTGGGGAGCATTATACTGTGTGAGTCCACTAAGGGGACATTAGCCCTAGTGTGAGTCCACTAGTGGGATCACTAACCCTATTGATGATTCAGACTGATATATTGCTATGATAATATATGCTGGCGTATGAACAAAATGTCTGTATTGTCTGTCTATGTTTGTCTGTATGAGGCCCTGAAATTACTGATGTCAGTCCTGATATGGAAGAACGTGTCACACTCTGTACATACCACTGGCTAATGTATGTACACGCGTGGTCAATTCTTTGCCTTGTTTCACTCATTGGAGTACATTTATATATAGGCTTAAAGTAAGCAGGGAAACTGAGTCTGAGGGTTACTTTAAACAGTTATATCTCAGCCATTTGAAAGATGATTAAAAGTTGCTTGAAAATTTAGTTACGCTTTAAGACTTGAGATTCCTAATTGAGTTAATTCTTTAAGGTACAGTAAGGATGTGTTTACACACTTTGAGAATCATATAATACAGATATTACATTACAGATGTTTGCATTAATGATTACAGCTGGTGTTAAAAAAAAACCCTGTATGATGTACTGTATGCTTACATGTGGTGGTTCATTGATGCCACAATAAAAATTGTAATCATACAGTAGTTACATGGTATTTAGATGGAGCAACAGTGTCTATTGTAAAAGAGAATTTCCAGACCATTATGCAGTTATACAGTATTTACACACAGGGATATATGGATCTTGTGATTTGTAGCATATCTGAAGATCTGCAATCAGGTTTTTTGTCATGCTGCAAACTGTCCGTAGCTAACCAGTAGCACTGTAGATAAGATTTTGACATATCTCATTCACCTACAAATAAAAACACATTGGTTTTACACCCACAACATTTAAATTATAGTTGGGGGTCTCTCCATGGTATTCAACCATTGCAATGCTGCAATACACCTCCAATGCAATGCAAAAGTTGAAAGATATGCAAGACGTACAGTAATGTCAGCAGGGATTGTCGCAGCAAAACCACCCAATTTTGGGTGCCTTTTTCTGCGGCAGCTTTTAGCCATTGCTTTTGCATGAGTTAAGCCAAAGGGGCACCCTGATGCCCAAGGGTCCACACAAACATGGAGCCCTGTTAAATATTAGATTGCAATATTCATGACCTGTAAGGGTAAATTGTATTCTGCTGACAACACTCTAGTAGCTTATGGTGCATGGGTGTGGTTAGGGTATACTATTCTAGTATTGTCCAAATACAGTAGTAGAAAGTATAAGGATGGTGGGGAACACCCCCTCTCATGAATGTAAATCATTGACAGACACACATGTCTGGGTCTTTTGGCCTGTCTTGCTGTCTGTCCAACTTCCTTTGACACCTTGGAAGGATGGCAGAATTGACCTAGAGAAGACCAACATGGATGAATAAGCATGAACCAAGATGTCTGCAAGAGAAGAAGCTTGAATAAACCTAACTATGAACTTCTCCCATGATGTAAGCTGATAAGATGTTTACTGATATTTCTGTTATGCTGGAAGTTTTCCCTGTATCTATTTTTCCATGAAGACTTCAATAAATTTCCATGTTTTTATAAGAAGCTGAATCCTCCAATAATGTTACCTTATGGGTCAACATGTGAGTAAGAATTTCACTCAGTTGTAAATGTATTTTACAAGCCCTGACTCCATATTAATTAGACAAAAAGGAGATTCATGTAAGAGTAGATAGGAAGAAACCACTACTATCAAAGAGTAATGTTGAAACCTTTTGACAAATATAAAAAAAAAAATCATCTTTTGTGAACACTAAGCTATGTAGGATAATGTTCTAAGGATAGGTGAGTCAAAACTGGATTTCAAATACAGTACTTCACATTAAGATCAGTATAAAGCAGCCCATACACATAAGATGTAAGTCAACTGAAGCCCTCTATTCGCAATGTGTAAGGGGTACTCCCAACGACAGATGTTGAGGTAGGATGTGCAGTTGGATTTTTCTCTCCCATACAATCTTAATAAAGAATATCTAGCTGAGATGAAGTTCATGTGTAATTGAATTTCGTAACAAGTCAGTGACCCAAAACAGAAAAAAATACTGAATTGGCCTGAGTGACTTGAACACAATTGGGAATCATTGGCAGGACATGAAATGAACAGTTCATGCTTTGAATTGAAGTGGTTTTGCAAAGAACAAAAATCTTCAGTGATGTGAAAGACTGACATTAAGTTACAGAAGGTTTGATAGCCCCACGAAGAAGCCGGGCAAACATACCTTCAGGCCCAAGGTGGAAGTTGCACCTGTCCCACTGTTATTCAGTTTACTTTTGCTACTAGGTTTGTATGTGTCTAGATATGGAGCAATATTTAAGATGAGACCATTATTTATACTCATATTGATATTCTGCTTCTGAATTTGTATCTGTCTTTTATATAGGAGATATTTATGCACCTTGGGGCTTTACTACTTATGGTACGATGATTGATACCATATATATTTTTTGACATATATGACATGAGTTTATATTTTGGGACTGGTGTTGAAAAGATTTATAAAAAAAAAAAAAAACCTGTCCAAGGCAAAACTGACAGCAATAGCAGCAACCAGTTACAGTGCAGCTTTCAAGGACAGAATACAAAATGAAAGTTGAACTGTGATTGGGCACCATGGGCAGCTAAAACCGTTTAACCCATTAAGGACCCGGCCATTTTTCATTTTTACATTTTTGTTTTTCCATCCCCACATTTCAAGAGCCATAACTTTTTCATTTCTCAGTTCAGAGTCACATGATGGCTTATTGTTTGCAAAACCAATTGTACTTTGTAATGGCACCATTCAATATTCTGTGCAATATACTGGGAAGCTGGAAAAAAATTCAGAATGAGGTGAATTATAGAAAAACTGCATTTGCGCCAATTTCATATGGGTTTAATTTTTGTGGCGTTCACTGTGTGGTAAAAATGACATGTTACCTGTATTCTGCAGGTCAGTACGAACACGGCGATACCAAATTTATATAGTATTTGTAATGTTTTGATATTTTTAAAAAAATTAAAAACGTTGCAAAATAGATTAAAATTTGTGTCGCCATATTGTGACACCTGTAACTTTTTCATATTTACATGTATGGAGCTGGGTAAGGCGTCTTTTTATGCGGGACAACATGACATTTTTATTGATACCATTTGGGGAAAGGTCTGATGGTTTGATCACTTTTTATTCAATTTTTTTATAGGTGTTGTGATTTGGATTTTTTTTTCCCCATATGGGATAAATATATTCATATTTTAACAGTTCGAGCATCTTGGAGCGCGGGGATACCTAATGTGTTTCTGTTTTCTTTTATTTACAGTATTTACTTTTATATCTGATCTAGGGAAAGGGGGGGTGATTTGAACTTCTGTGTTTTTGTATTTTTTTTTTTCTACTTTTAAAAACTTTTTTTTTCTACTTTTATGATCAGACCCCCTAGGGACCTTGAAACCTAGGGGGTCTGATCGCTCATACTATTCACTGCGATACTACTGTATGGGTGAAAAATTTAGACGCCGCGGTCCCGTTTGACCGTTTGCAGGCACCGATCGCTGTTGTTAGCGGCGGGTGCTGGCTGTATTATACAGCTGGCATCCGCCTTGTATGGAGAGAACTCGGCTCCTGAGCTCTCTCCATACATCCTCATACGACACAGGACATACTATTTAGAGATGAGCGAATCGATTCTGCATAAGCGGAATTTGATCCGAATTTCAGGAAATCTTCGATTTGCCACGATTCCGGATTTCCTGATGCTTCGCGGTAACGAATATTTAGTAAGGACCTTTGTGACATCAGATGGTCACATGATGTTCTCTAGTGATGTGATTGGGTAGGCGTGTCTTTGCTTGTTAGCAGATCCTTCCACATGAATAAAAGTTGTCCGTGCTGGAGGGAGAGAGAGACATGACCACAGTATCCAAGGGATTCTGCCATTTTGCCACCCACCCTTGCTCTCTGCAGCCTGGAAATAGCTGTTTATTCGCCGCGAAGTAATTCGGATCGAATCAAATTTTTTTTTTGGAACTTCGAATCAAACTGCCAAATCGAACTTTTGAAAAATTCTCTCATCTCTAGTTCTATTACGCCCTGGGTCGCTAAGGGGTTAATAAATCTTCTCCATTATCTCTGTACTTATTATAGACATACTGTCAGACTGGGGCAGATTTACTAATATTGTCTAAAAGTTATCAGACTGTGTAGTCTAACTTTACACCTTCTATTAGTTGGCTTAGATTCCACCAGAAAAAAGGGCTTCACAGTGTCTCAACTGACCTAGGTCATGGCTTGCCTGCTTTCTGTGAAGCACCTGAGCGATGCAGAGTGAATTTTTTTTATTGAGAAAATTCCTTGAGTTTGTAAAAAAAACATCATATCTGTGTATGTCCTCTGGTGGGGTTCATAAAAGGTTTGGAACTTGAAAATATCACCACATTTAACACTAGAAGTCCCAGAAATTTCGAGCTCCCCCTTCAAGTCCTGAAAGAGGGTCAAATGACCCTTAGTCCAAACTGACAACTCTGATGGCTCCAATTAGCATTTCCTTTCATTTGTAAATGTGGCCATTGTCTGAGGAATCTGCAGGGGGGAATTGTGTTGATCCACCTCAGGTCTTGTAAGAGAGTGTAAAGAAAAGAATGTAAGCTGCTCCTGAGTGTCTGCCCACCCCCCAGCTGCATTGTTGTGCTGGGAATATTTGCTAACACCTTAGCAAATTTGCATGCAGCCTTTTGTGCTGTGGGGGATGTGACTGCTTCTCAAAGTAGTCTGCGACTTGAAATCAAAGTACATCTGTAATGTCCTCCCATATCTTGGCAAGGACCCCAGTCGTCCCAGCGGGGAGAGACTGTCCGAAACTGTAGTGATGAGGCTGATGGAATCATTCATGGACAAGGGCAGAACTGTAACCACGAACAATTTCTTTACATCATTGTCACTTGCACAATGACTGCTTAGCCGGAAAACCACTATCCTCGGCACAGTCAACAAGAGTCGCCGGGAAATTCCTCAATCCGCTAGACAGATGGACCGCACTGAATTCACCACTCAGGTGTTTTCAACCACTGATGCCACACTGACAGTGTATGCACCCAAACGAAAGAAGGCCGTCTACATTCTCAGCAGCATGCACAGCGTGGTTGAGACTAAGGATACCAACAAAAGGAAGCCAAACACGGTCACACAATACAACCACACAAAGTGCGGTGTGGATGTAATGGACCAAATGGTGCGGGAGTATAGCCTGCATGCAGGAACACGGAGATGGCCATTCGCCGTGTTCTACAACATGATTGACATGGCAGCACTGAATGCTCATGTTCTTTATCAGGCATGCACTGGGGTGCAGGAGAGACGGGTGGACTTCCTGGTTGAGCTTGCAAAAGAGTTAGGTGGCTCTCATGCGACTGAAAAGAAGGCACGCAAGGAGAAACTCCTTCGGCAACAACCTTCCACACCCAGCCCTGGCAAAAGGGCGAAGTGTCAGGTCAACCATCGATGCACGAACAATTGTGCAACTGAGAGATGTGTTTACTGCTACAAATACACGTGTGGCAAATGTACCAGGGACATACCCAGGCAGTGCCAGGTATGTTCCGACAGTGCAGACAGACTGCTGAGTGAGTGCTGAAATGCTAGTCACACAAGAAGGACATGCCACTCACACACACACACGCAGCCCCCCACAGCAGCCTATTGTAAATATGTGTGGAATTGTTTTATTCCTTGTATTTTTTTTATTATTTTCATAACAAAAATAAAAAGCATAGAAACAAATAACAGTTGTTCTTTTGTATATTTACATTTTTGTATATTTAGATTCAAGTCAATGGGTGCGAAAAAAAAAAAAAAAATCGCAAAAAAAAATCACAGCTACTTGCGATATTTTTGTGATCTGTCCCATTGGTCATATAGATCACTCCTCTGGGATTTTTTCGCATGAAAAAAATCGCACAAAAAAAAAAAAATCGCAGGAAAATCGCACCTATGAAAAAAATCGCACGAAAAAAAATCGCAGGTGTGCTTGGTGCCATTGAAATACATTGGCAAATCGCAGAAAAAAATTGCATCGCATTGCGATGCGATTTTCGCGCAATTTTTTTTCGCTAGTGTGCTTGAGGCCTTAGACCAGGGGTCGGCAACCTATGGCACGCGTGCCACTCTTGGCACGCGAGGCTTATTCCCCTGGCACGGCAGCGGACTCCTCACCCAGCAGTTTCGATCGGACCAAACACGGCCGAAATGAAACTGCTATTATTATACTGTGGGGTCTCTTCAGACCCCCGAGTATAATAAGCGGAGCCCCCGGGGAGATGAACAAACATAAAAAACAATGTACTCACTATTCCACGCTCCGCAGCCGCTCTGTACTCTTCGGGCGCTTCTGCCTGCAGGGGCCACTATAGAGCATAATACCGTGTGCAGGGACCACTATGGGACATATACCGTGTGCAGGGGCCACTATGGGACATATACCGTGTGCAGGGTCCACTATGGGACATATACCGTGTGCAGGGGCCACTATGGGACATATACCGTGTGCAGGGGCCACTATGGGACATATACCGTGTGCAGGGGCCACTATGGGACATATACCATGTGCAGGGGCCACTATGGGACATATACCGTGTGCAGGGGCCACTATGGAGCATAATACCGTGTGCAGGGGCCACTATAGAGCATAATACCGTGTGCAGGGACCACTATGGGACATATACCGTGTGCAGGGGCCACTATGGAGCATAATACAGTGTGCAGGGGCCACTATGGGACATAATACCGTGTGCAGGGACCGCTATGGGACATATACCGTGTGCAGGGGCCACTATGGGACATATACCGTGTGCAGGGGCCACTATGGGACATATACCGTGTGCAGGGGCCACTATGGAGCATAATACCGTGTGCAGGGGCCACTATAGAGCATAATACCGTGTGCAGGGACCACTATGGGACATATACCGTGTGCAGGGGCCACTATGAAGCATAATACCGTGTGCAGGGGCCACTATAGAGCATAATACCGTGTGCAGGGACCACTATGGGACATATACCGTGTGCAGGGGCCACTATGGAGCATAATACCGTGTGCAGGGGCCACTATGGAGCATAATACCGTGTGCAGGGTCTGCTATGGGACATATACGGTGTGTAGGGGCCGTTATGGGACATATTGCTGTGTGCAGGGGCCACTATGGGACATATACCGTGTGCAGGGGCCACTATGGAGCATAATACCGTGTGCAGGGGCCACTATAGAGCATAATACCGTGTGCAGGGACCACTATGGGACATATACCGTGTGCAGGGGCCACTATGGAGCATAATACAGTGTGCAGGGGCCACTATGGGACATAATACCGTGTGCAGGGACCGCTATGGGACATATACCGTGTGCAGGGGCCACTATGGGACATATACCGTGTGCAGGGGACACTATGGGACATATACCATGTGCAGGGGCCACTATGGGACATATACCGTGTGCAGGGGCCACTATGGAGCATAATACCGTGTGCAGGGGCCACTATAGAGCATAATACCGTGTGCAGGGACCACTATGGGACATATACCGTGTGCAGGGGCCACTATGGAGCATAATACCGTGTGCAGGGGCCACTATGGGACATAATACCGTGTGCAGGGACCGCTATGGGACATATACCGTGTGCAGGGGCCACTATGGGACATATACCGTGTGCAGGGGCCACTATGGGACATATACCGTGTGCAGGGGCCACTATGGAGCATAATACCGTGTGCAGGGGCCACTATAGAGCATAATACCGTGTGCAGGGACCACTATGGGACATATACCGTGTGCAGGGGCCACTATGAAGCATAATACCGTGTGCAGGGGCCACTATAGAGCATAATACCGTGTGCAGGGACCACTATGGGACATATACCGTGTGCAGGGGCCACTATGGAGCATAATACCGTGTGCAGGGGCCACTATGGAGCATAATACCGTGTGCAGGGTCCACTATGGAGCATAATACCTTGTGCAGGGGCCACTATGGAGCATAATACCGTGTGCAGGGACCACTATGGGACATATACCGTGTGCAGGGGCCACTATGGAGCATAATACCATGTGCAGGGGCCACTATGGAGCATAATACCATGTGCAGGGGCCGCTATGGGACATATACCGTGTGCAGGGGCCGCTATGGGACAAATACTGTGTGCAGGGGCAGCTATGGGACAAATACCGTGTGTAGGGGCCGCTATGGGACATAATACCGTGTGCAGGGGCCGCTATGGGACAAATACCGTGTGCAGAGGACGCTATGGGACATAATACCGTGTGCAGGGGCCACTATGGAGCATAATACCGTGTGCAGGGGCCGCTATGGGACAAATACTGTGTGCAGGGGCAGCTATGGGACAAATACTGTGTGTAGGGGCCGCTATGGGACATAATACCGTGTGCAGGGGCCGCTATGGGACAAATACCGTGTGCAGAGGCTGCTATGGGACATAATACCGTGTGCAGGGGCCACTATAGAGCATAATACTGTGTGCAGGGGCCGCTATGGGACATATACCGTGTGCAGGGTCTGCTATGGGACATATACGGTGTGTAGGGGCCGTTATGGGACATATTGCTGTGTGCAGGGGCCGCTATGGGACAAATACTGTGTGCAGGGACTGCTATGGGACAAATACTGTGTGCAGAGGCAGCTATGGGACAAATGCCGTGTGCAGAGGCAGCTATGGGACATATACCATGTTGAAGGGGCCGCTATGGGACATAATACCATGTGCAGGGACCACTATGGGACATTATTCTGTATAACGGTGTGTTTTCTATATTAAGGATGTGTTTTTGCACAGAAAACTCCGGCTTTGTTTTTTTTTTTGTGCAAAAATGCACCAGTTTTACATTGAATGAAAAAGTTCCAAATATAGCTGCATCCAGATACATAGTGTGTATTCACCATAAGGATGCCGCCATACGGGGCTCCTGGACACAATAAATTTACCACTAATTGGGGGCTGCACATGGACTTTCATTGCTTCTAATCAGAAAGTACAGGAGTGTCCCAGGAAATAGCAGTAAACGCATGTGTCCTAAAGCATCTGGTGGCAGCACTTCTGTGTTATGGTTTGTGGTATATGACTTTAGTTTAGGGGTCGTCAGACTTACAATTATTGACCGGCACTCCGAGTACCTCATCTTTGATTTTTTTATTAAAATCGGCACGCCGAACAAAAAAGGTTGCCTACCCCTGCCTTAGACAAATGCTTCTGGTCATTACTCACAGCTGTACCTTGCTCTAAAATTTCTAATTCTATTTAAAATATATAAAAAATGATTAATTGTTTCAGTGCTTTTTTGCTCAAATAAAACTAAACTTAATACAATATGTATAGTCTTTATATTATAAAATACAATAAACTAAATAGAACTAACTAGACACTAAATGGCTAAACTCAATGGAAAACAACAACCTCCTGTGGTGTGACAGTAATGGCCTTAATTACAGAACAAAAGACGGTGATTATAGGATGTTAGATAAAATCCTTCAGGTCATTCGACCCGTCTCTGGGTTCCAAAGGTAGAAATGTTAAATGACCCCTCTCTGGGACTTCTAGTGTTAAAGGACAAACCCCCTCTATTTCCTATTTCAGGAGAAGAATAAAAAAGGGATACATTTAATTTGAGAAGTTTCAATAGATGGAAAGAACACTTAAGTTCTACATTGAATCGGGGAAAATAATGGAGGGATGGAAACAGTAGATGGAGAAATTTTGTAGGGAAATGCAGTGGAAACTGACTTATCGAGCATACAGAGCATTTAACATCCCACTAGGGAAGTGGATATGGAACAAGAGGAGTGGACTCACCTTTTCAATATCTTTTTCAATATTCAATACTGTCCGATTCAACTTATTATGAAATCTTAACACTCCCTTTGTAAGAATATGCTACAAAATTATATCGATGATTAAAAGGACAGATGACAACAGAATCCTGATAAAAAAGGAAGGCTCTTTCATCATCTTACCACCCCCCATCTATGGCCGCCTTCTACCATTTACCAAAGATTCTTCAAAAACCTGAATAAACCCCCAGGCACCCCATTATATCTGGGATTTCGTCCCTTATATGCAGCCTTTTCCACTATGTAGATATGATTCTCCAAAAATGTTTACAGAATCTTGCATCACATTTAAGTGACTCTGCGGCACTTATCACAGAGTACTGCAGAATTACAAATGGGATAGTGACTATGGTTAATTCTAGATGTATCTGCATTGTATTCGAACATTCCTCACAATAAAGGCATCTGGGCCACGCACAATTTTTTGGAAAAAGACCTAGCATTACCTATTCCATAAAAAAAAATCCATTCTGGAGTCCATTGAATTCATTCTGACACACAGTAATTTCTCTTTCAACAACAAAAGCGATTTGCTCCAGTTTTTGCTAACTTGTATATGGGCCTTTTTAAAGAACAAAAAATATATGATTCAGAAGAATGGCCCTACCACGTGGTCCAATACAGAAGATATATTGATGACCTCATCCTAATATGGAAAGGCCAACCAGCTCTAACCACAACTTTTGTCCAGTACCACAATGACTGAGAACTAACATTTATGATTACACAGTCCCGAATCCAAATTGGATATCTGGACCTAGTGTTATTCATTGAGAATGACAATGTGAGGAAAACTCACTATAAGAAAGTAGACTCCAATAGATACTGTAAGGCTGTGTTCACACTGAGTTTTTTGGCAGCGGATTTTGACGCGGAATCCTCTTCAAAATCCACCTGAAACTGCTCCCATTCATTTCAATGGGAGTCAGTAGCGTTTTTTTCCTCTAGCGAAAAAAAAAAAGCAACATGACCTATCTTGCCGCAGATTCCGTCCGTGGCTCGAGACGCGCTCCTGATTAGGCCCATTCATCCGGACCTAATCAGGAGAGGGATGCCGCGATGGAATGCTGATGCACTGCATCGGAATCCCGTCGTGGCTGACTGTGGCAAACTACGGGGGCAGAAAATTTTCCTCCATGTGAACACACCCTAAGGGAATTGCCAGTTAAGCAATTCCCCAGTGTTGCTGGTGAACCCTGGGAGGAAGGGAATGATAGAGACAGTGAGTCCTAAACTCAACCCAGCCCCTGCCCCTGCTTATTTGCCTCACTGTCCTAATGACGGGGACAACTGGGCACCAGTCCCTTCTCTAGATAAGTGACAACACAAAACGCAGACAAGACAAACACAGAAGAAGAGTCAGCAAGCAAAGGGTCAAAGCCAGAGAGACAAAACAGTACCAAATCGCAATCCAAGAGTAGTCACACGAAAAGCCAAAGGTCAGAAGTCAGCAATACAATACAATAGCAAGATTAACGCTTAGTGAGGACAGAGTCACAAGCCAGCAACCAAGTGTGGGCTGATGGGCTGTAAATAGGAAGTCCAGAACCCGCTCAAAGATTGATTGGCAGATAGGCTGTCCATCACAAGGCAAGGGTGAGATGAACTACTGTATTAGAGGAGCAGAGGGAACAAAGGTGTAAAAGATGGGTGTGGTGGAAAATCAATTAGAGGTGAGGGAATAGGACAGTGTTCAGACAGGGTACGCAAGAACCTAAAGCAAGGAATCCTAACCAGACATGCCTCCTGCGCCGTAGCATGCGGCCGAAGGATGGTGTCGAAGTCCAAACAGGCGTGGACGTTAGTTACCTTGACTATGAGAGCAATCATCATAAAAAATGGATAAAGAATATTCCTTTTAGCCAGTTTAGGCACATAAGAAGAAAGTGTACCAATATCACTGATTTTGAAAGACCAGATTTAGAGCTAAAAAATACCCTGTAAATCATTTTTCACCTCTGCATTTGAATGTGCAAAAGGCCTACTATCAAATGTGTAAATTTGATCAAATGTATATAACGAAGAACCTCTAATTTATATGTGTACCTTATAGATAATATCAGTTGATTTTAACCGTAATGCTGTTTGGATCTCTATTTTTATATGTCCTAGTGCTGTGTGCAGAGTGCTGCTGCAGTTTGTGTGTATATATTGTGAGGTGACTTACAGAGTGCTGGAGTCGTGCTATATCAGCCCCCGGGTTTTGTCATATGGTTGGTCCAGGGCGGGTTTTGGAGTAGGCCCCAGCCCAGGTGTGAGTCCTGGGCTCATTACTGGCCCATATAGGCCTACAGAGCCTGCACTTCAGGGCAGATCCTGGAAGTGAGAGGAGCCGCTCTGGGTCTGTCCTGAGTTACTGTCCTGTCTGGTTCGTGTGGCTGGAGCAAGCCACAGGTATAGTGAGGCTCATTACTGTTTAGCTAGAAACTCAGATGAGCAGGAGATTGTTTATTTTTGTGCCTGGAGTAAGGCTGCATTTTACTTTGCCTGTTTTACCTGACGCAGCGTTTTACAGTCCCTGCAAAGTGGTTCGGATTATAGTGAATCCCATCCCCACGTTGCAGTAAAATACCCACAGCGGAAATGCTACAGTTTCCAAAACCATTGCAGTTTTGGAAATCGCAGCATGTCAATTATACCTACGGAAATGCCGGCAGTTTCCCTATTGGTATAATGGAAGCAGAAAGTCTGCAGAGGAAAACTCTGTAGACTTTCTGTGAAAAGGGCTGTGGGAAAAACCACAATGCAGTTTTTCCTGCAAAACTTTTTTTTACGTAGGGCCTTAGCCTAAAAGAGTTTATGCCATGAGAAATATTAATTCTCTATTCTTACGATAGAGGATAAATACCTGATTGATGGGAGTCTGACTGCTGAGACCCTCACCGATTCAGAAGATGGATAGGGGTTATGGTAATTTTTATCCATACTATGATCTCAGCCTGACTGCAGCCAGGCTGAATATAGGTGTGTGACTTGGTGGATATACAAACCCATGCTCCCATTCACTTTGGCAGTGCCAAAGATAGCTGAACTACAGTACTTCCATTGAAGAAAATAGGAGAGTGGGTTTGTATATCCGCCAAGTGACGCAACTATATTCAGGCTGGCTGCAGTCAGAGGAAAAAAGACCCCTGTCTTCAGGATCAGTGAGGGTCTCAGCGGTCAGACCCCCACCAATCAGGTATTTATCCTCTATCCTAAGCATAGAGGATAAATACATTTCATAGCATTACTTGCATTCATATTTACATACCATTAATGCTTACTTGTTGTGTAAGCTGGTGAACCAAGGGGCACAGGAAGGGCTCTAGGTAGGCAGTAGGACTAGACCATATCTACAGTAGTTGGTGTGAGAGGAAGGAGACTGCAGGAGCTTTACAACAAACAGGTGCTGGGTAGACAGGAGGAGTTTTGCCCACTGTAACTTGGGCTGTGTCAGGTCACTCCACCACTGAGATGACCTGGCTGAAGGCTGCAACGAAGTGATGCACAGAGTGGGCGGAGCCAGGAAGCAAGGATGAGTGATCATCCAGGAGGCGGAGCAGCCGTGATGGAAGTCAGTGTGTGCTGCAGGAGCTGCTGATGAGTGAGTGTGCAGCACTGTGCTGCAGCAGTACCTGCCTACACACTGCCGAGCTCCAGTCATGCTAATCTCCTCCCCTGGTGGCTACACCTCTACACCAGGCCAGGACAGGTCCTGCTCAGCGTGTTTTTAAAGCGGCCTCCCTTGGGCTGGTTTAAGTTAAGGAAATAGTGTTCCAAAATGCCGCCCCCTAGGTTTCCATGAGTAGCCTGGATACAGGAGCATCTAAGGTAAATGTTTTTTTACCCATATATTAGGTTTTAGTTTCAATAATTTTTATTTGAATTTTCAAAGAATAAACGTACAGAACGGTGTAAACATACAGTGCAATGTACATTGGTATGCAGTATCACATAATATGCAGGATAACATCATACTGTCCTTCCATGACACATCTGTAGGTCATACATCAATAAGACATCTCTGCACCAACATCAATTTGGCTATAGTCAAAATTTTGCAGATAAGTTTTTTGTATGTCCTCAGTGCACTAGGAATTCTGATTATCAGAATAGCCATTTTAGCGGTGTATAGGAGTCGGAAGTCGAATAGCTCCGAGAGCATCTCAAAAACCCTTTCCCAGTATCCTTGAATTATGGGACAATTCCCCAAACATGGAGAAGGGTTCCTCTACCTCCACATCCCCTCCAGCAGTTCCCTGATTCGGAGGGATATGCCAACTGTATAATAGTTGGGGTCCCATACCATCGTAATACTATTTTCATGGCCGTCTCTAAGTGTGTGCGGCACTTTAAAGATAGATGGATCAACTTAATTGCCTGTTGCCACTCCTCTAGGGTAATTGCTGTGTCTAAATCTCTCTCCCAGCAACGAAATGGGGTAGATCTAGTAAAGGTCGATAGGTCGTCCATTTTGTCATACAGGAATCTCAACCCTCTCACTTTGGTCGACAGCCAGGTGAAGAGTGCACCACTATGGGGCAAAAGCGACACAGGATGTTTAGACACAAAGTGCCATATTCGAAAATATTTAAGGAAGTCTCCGTTAGGGATTCCGTATGTCTGTCTAAGGTCAGCAAACAATATAGGTTGTTTAGTGTAGGAATATAATTGAGAAATATGTGTTATCCCCCTCAATTCCCAGTCCAAGGTTCCCAAATCATCGGTTACCCATGCTAGTAGGGACAAAGGCATTTCAGAAATATGAAAACGTTTCATAGGGTTGGCTTTCCTGTGCATCAGCTGCCACGCTGCCAATGAGGCTATCATGACCGGGGAGAAGGATCCAGGAGCTGAGATGTTCCAAAAGGGTAACCACAGCGCATCTTCCAGTTTTAAAGGAGCTATAAATGCCTGCTCTATGTGTAACCATGGTACCGAGGTATCCATTGATTTCCACCTAGCGCACTGAGTGACCAGCGAGGCTATGTAATAGTTTCTTATCATCGGAACTCC
Organism: Leptodactylus fallax; assembly: GCA_947044405.1. Taxonomy (NCBI): domain Eukaryota; kingdom Metazoa; phylum Chordata; class Amphibia; order Anura; family Leptodactylidae; genus Leptodactylus; species Leptodactylus fallax. The sequence continues at coordinate 2,211,771 of CAMRHE010000141.1, forward strand.
CAGCCCTCCTGCCTCCTTTTGTTTAAATAGGAAGCTTTTGTTGATTCTCGGTCTTTTCCCATTCCATATATACTTTGAGATCATCCTTTGTGCTGTTTCAAAGAAGGAAACAGGAATGGATATCGGGAGTGTGCGAAACAAATACAGAAGTCTAGGTAGCAGTAACATTTTGAAGGCCGCTACTCGGCCTATCCAAGAGGTATCTGTTTTGGACATTCGCTCCGTCTCCTCTTGCAGTAATTGTAACATTGGTGTATAGTTATTTCTGTAAAGGGTCCCTAGGGATGGTGTCATCTGCGTCCCCAGGTACTGGATATTATCTTTCCTCCAATCGAAGTCATAATTCGACTTGTGGTGAAGCAAAGAAGGAGGGATATTCAAAGGTAGCGCTTGTGATTTAGCCATATTCAATTTGTAAAACGATAATTGCCCAAATTCAGTAATGGTGGCCATTAGGCGAGGAATAGATGTTTGTGGTTTAGACAGGGTAAGAATAATATCATCAGCGTAGAGCGATATAAGGTGAGTTCTATTCCTTATATCAATGCCCCCTATTTCCGTATCTAGTCTAAGTGCCTGAGCCAATGGTTCCATGGAAAGAACAAATATCAGGGGCGACAGGGGGCATCCCTGTCTGGTCCCATTTGTTATCACAAAAGGGTCCGATACCACTCCATTGGTAAACACTCTCGCAGATGGTGCAGAGTATAACGCCTCTATTGCTCTCAAAATAGCTCCAGAGAACCCCATATTTCTGAGCACCGAGAAGGCATACGACCAGCAAATACGATCAAACGCCTTCTCAGCGTCCAGTGCAAGGATCACTGCCTCCATCTTCTTACAATCAATGTGATGTATAAGGTTCAAAATGCGTCTGGTATCATCGTAAGATTGCCTCCCATTAATAAATCCCACCTGGTCATTGTTGATCAAGCTCGGGAGACAGGTTGCCAGCCTGTTTGCTATTAACTTGGCATAAATTTTCAGGTCGGAGTTTAGTAAAGATATAGGTCGAAAGTTTTGGGGGTTAGTGGCCGGTTTTCCCGGTTTTGGCAGCGTAACTACTAAGGCCTCTTGGTTTTCTTTTGGGATGGTGCCAGAATCAATCGCGGCCGCCAGGAAGGACAGCAATGGGTCCTTCAGGATTTGAAAAAATCGTTTGTAGTATTCATTAGTAAGGCCATCAGGGCCCGGCGATTTATGAGATGGCAGCGATTTAATAACTAACAACAACTCCTCTGAGGTAATGGGTGTATTCAAAGAGTCCAGTTGTGACTCAGTGAGCCTGGGCAATTTTGCAGCCGTAAGGAAACGCTCAATGTCGCGGCTCGTTGGGGGAGCTACCGCTGTGTCTTCCGCTATATTGTAAAGACCTTCGTAAAACAATCTAAAGGCTTCAGCTATGCCCCTTGGGTCATATATTTTATATGTACCATCCTTACTGTGAAGGAATTGAATTCTGGATTTCGCATGCTTTTGTTTAAGTTTGGAGGCTAGGAGTTTACCTGCTTTATTGGACTGAGAGTAATATGTAGCTTTGGTCCGTTTTAGATTTTTCTCATATTTATGCAATAAGCACGCTGTCAGTTGGTGGCGTAATGTCATCAGTTTTGCTGCATTTGATGGAGAAGGGGATTTTTTATTGCTGTCATCAGTAGTTTTTATTTGGTGAAGCAGTCTATCTATTTCTGCTAATCTATTTTTCTTTTCTATATGCCCCAAGCGAATGAACGTTCCTCTAATAAAGGCCTTGTGAGAATTCCACAATATATCAGGGCTAGGGGCAGATGGGGTATTAACCAGAAAAAAATTCCCTCAGATCAGTCTCTAAAGTTGCTTTTAATTTCGGTTGTGACATTAAAAATTCGTTGCATCGCCACAGGAATGCTCTTGGACATTCATATTTTTCTGCTAAGGTCAAGGTTATGGCTGCATGATCTGACCACGTGATTACTGAGATATCAGATTGCATAATCATGGGGAGGCTGGATTGTTCGAGTAGAAATAAATCTATCCGCGAGTAGCTATTATGTGCAGGAGAGAAATAAGTATAATCTCTCTCAGTATTATGGAGGATACGCCAGGCGTCAAATAGTTCATGGCTCCATAGCGCTTGTGAAAGAGAAGGGTGGCGTGTCGACCCACCTGAAGTGGTGTCCACCACCGGGTCCGGAGCCATATTAAAGTCCCCCATCAATATTAAACATCCCTGTTTCCTCTTTTCCACGGCCTTTACCAGTCTCCTTAAGAATGCCACCTGTTTCCTATTGGGGGCATAGGCTGATACCAGCGTATATGTAACACTATTAAGAATACAAATCAATATTATAAATCGCCCTCCCGGGTCTGCATATTGTGACACTAATTGAAACGCTACCGAATCCCTAATTCCAATCAATGTTCCTCTACGTTTTGAAGAATAGTGAGCATGGAATACATTTGGATATGCTGGGTGTTGAATGCGAGAGGCATCCGCCTTCAAGAGGTGGGTCTCTTGTACTGCAAGAATGTCACAGCCTTGATCTCGTGCCTCGCGCCATAAATTGGCCCTCTTTTGAGGAGAGTTCAACCCTCTGACATTCATAGACATAACTTTAAGCACCATAATACACAATTAGGAATGCATTAAGAGTCTTACCACACTTGCCCATACCAAAGGATATGCCTGTTTGCAGGAGGCGGAGTTGTTTCCACCATTTGTATTCATTTCGCCCTATGTGCCAAAACCAGAAAGGAAACAAACCGTAGAAATAACAGAGCCGATGGACTGTCCATCTGAGCTGTATCAGGAAGAAAAGAAAGAGAAGAGAGACAAACATAGTACAGCGGAACAGCAGCTGTCGTGATCTTGGGGGGATAAGTTCAACAGCAGCGAACATATAGAATACAGGATAAGTGAGTCTCTAGCTTTGTAGCCCTCTAGGTGGACGTCTTTGGGTTTTCGCCTGGCGCCAGCCATCTGATATTGGACCAGGTGGGTTTTTGATTGAAGGATCAACCATCGGAATATTCCATGCATTTAGCAATTTTTTTCCCTTCCTCCAGAGTCTTGATGACATGTACTAGGTTATTGCGGGAGAGGATCACACGGACCGGGAATCCCCATTTATACAGAATGCGATGTTGACGTAATGCTGTAGTAAAAGGGATAAATTGCCTCCTGATTTGTAGTGTCGTGGCTGAGAGATCCAAATAAATGGAGATCATGTGATATGGTTCAGGCAGGCGGTCTGTCTTCCGTGAAGTCAGCAGAACCAGATCTTTTGTGCGGTAAAAATGTATCTTCGCCAGAACATCCCTGGGTTTCGTTTCATCTAAATGTGAGGGTCTCGGAACTCTACGAGCTCTGTCAATAGTTAAGTCTATTTTCGTGAGGTTCGGTAGTAGCGATCTTATCATATCTTGGAGGAAATCGGTTAAATCTTTTGGAGGTATTGATTCTGGGATCCCTCTAAATTTTAAATTATTTCTTCTGGAACGGTCTTCTAAATCGGCTATCTTAGCTTTAAGGAAGGACACATCCCTTTCCACATCGCAGTGTGCATCTATAAGCGCATTATGCGATGCAGCAAATTCCGCCATTTTAGATTCAACATGTACCGTACGGCTTTTTAACTCTTGAAGATCTCTATCTAGCGGTTTCACCATAAGGGACATATCTGTCTTTAATGACTTACAAAAGGCCATAAGCATATTCTTCATAGAGGCCTCAGTTAACAGATTTTCTGTTGCCAGTACATCTGCCAAGAAATCAGATGGAGGTGTTTGTTTATGGTGTCGCTTACCTCCTCTCCTTGCTGGTCAGCGCTCTGGAGCCTTGGTTTCTGCTTCGCTGGGCTCGCAGTGGGAGATTGCTGCGTCCCCAGGTTGGGTGCAGCGTTAGGCCCCGTGGCGCCATTTTGAGTAGGCCCGAATTGCGCGCCCGCCCCGGCCTGCCGGGAGGGAAACTCAGGCGGTCCTGCGTCCGCGCGGTCAAGCAGCTGTTGCAGGGATGGGGCCGACAGCGCTCTCCGCTGCGCGGAGAGCGTGAGCGTCTCTGCCGGAGGGTCCCTCGGAGGAGTCGAGGCCCTAGATGTTGTGGCTGCGCGCGTGTCGTCGCCATCTTGCTCCTCTCCCCCTCCGTGAGGGAAGAAGAAGTCCAGGAGTTTTTGCGGCTTCACCGCCGATTTGCGCTTCCTGGGCATCTCCAGAAGGTAAGCTCTCGTTCCTGTATAATTTGTAGCAGTTCTCTCCACGGGCTTGTCGCTATAATCGTCGCTTAGTGAGACTCAGGCTGGGAGCTCTGAGATTAGGCGACCATAGCGTATCGCGGCTAGGCTCCGCCCCCCCCCCATATATTAGGTTTTAATGCCACAGGACAACCTGGCACCCTCAGGGTGCCAGAGTTAAATGTTGTTAGCTATAATACACATTTTGCCACCGTGGGAAAAACAGGGGGGGGGGGGGCATTCACATTAGGCATTTTTGGCACCATTTTTTATTTTAAATACTTGTCTGTACCACTATCCATATTGTATATGGTCTTGTCTATTTGAAAAAGGGGTCTGTGTTCCCCAAAACGCATCATATCTATGAAGGAATACAAGCTGGATTTATTTGCACCCAAGAAGCTGTTTCTTCCTCTTGCTACAAAGGGGTCCTGGGTGATAGAGGTTTTGCATTGGCCATCATCTGGAAGTTTCCTTCCGTTCCTGTGTCCATGTCCACACATCCTGGATAGAATGGCGATGTAGCTGGTGGGACCAAGGCCAAGCAGCACCCTTTAATATTTGGGAATCTATATGATTCATTTCACTTAAATACATCTGATAATAGTTGGACCATTGTATCAAACAAGCCCTCTGACCTCTTGTGTCCCCCTATCTCCTAATAGAATGTAAGCTCTTGCGAGCAGGACCCTCACTCCTATTGTTTCATATGTTTATTTCTTTGACACATTGTAATGTCTCATATTGTCTGTTCATATGTTTTCTGATTTGTAAAGTGCTGCGGAATATGTTGGCACTATACAGTCATATGAAAAAGTTTGGGCACCCCTATTAATCTTAATCATTTTTAGTTCTAAATATTTGGGTGTTTGCAACAGCCATTTCAATTTGATATATCTAATAACTGATGGACACAGTAATATTTCAGGATTGAAATGAGGTTTATTGTACTAACAGAAAATGTGCAATATGCATTAAACCAAAATTTGACCGCTGCAAAAGTATGGGCACCTCAACAGAAAAGTGACAATATTTAGTAGATCCTCCTTTTGCAAAAATAACAGCCTCTAGTCGCTTCCTGTAGCTTTTAATCAGTTCCTGGATCCTGGTTGAAGGTATTTTTGACCATTCCTCTTTACAAAACAATTCCAGTTTGGTTATAGTTTGATGGTCGCCGAGCATGGACAGCCCGCTTCAAATTATCCCACAGATGTTCAATGATATTCAGGTCTGGGGACTGGGATGGCCATTCCAGAACATTGTAATTGTTCCTCTGCATGAATGCCTGAGTAGATTTGGAGCTGTGTTTTGGATCATTGTCTTGCTGAAATATCCATCCCCGGCGTAACTTCAAATTCATCACTGATTCTTGTACATTATTCTCAAGAATCTGCTGATACTGAGTTGAATCCATGCGACCCTCAACTTTAACAAGAATCCCGGTGCCGGCATTGGCCACACAGCCCCAAAGCATGATGGAACCTCCACCAAATTTTACAGTGGGTAGCAGGTGTTTTTCTTGGAATGCTGTGTTTTTTTGACGCCATGCATAACGCCTTTTTGTATGACCAAACAACTCAATCTTTGTTTCATCAGTCCACAGGACCTTCTTCCAAAATCAAGCTGGCTTCTCCAAATGTGCTTTTGCATACCTCAGGCGACTCTGTTTGTGGCGTGCTTTCAGAAACGGCTTCTTTCGCATCACTCTCCCATACAGCTTCTCCTTGTGCAAAGTGTGCTGTATTGTTGACCGATGCACAGTGACACCATCTGCAGCAAGATGATGCTGCAGCTCTTTAGAGGTGGTCTGTGGATTGTCCTTGACTGTTCTCACCATTTTTCTTCTCTCCCTTTCTGATATTTTTTTTGGCGCGCCCCTTCGGGGGTTGAAAAGAAGTGCCCCCGGGGGCTCCTTTTTCCTTTTTTTGTGCCCCCCGGGGGGGAAGGGGGGGGTAAAATCCTTGAGAAAATTTTTTTTTCCCCCCCCCTGAACAACTATGTTGAACAATTTTTGTTTTTTGTTTTTTGGGGGGTGTTTTGGGGGGCCCCCGGGGCCCCCCCTCGGGGGAGAAGGAAAAAGGGGAGGAACTTGTGATTGGGGGCCCTAAAAATCTTTTTTTTTTGTTTGATGTGGCCGTGGGGGTGGAAGTTGAGGGGGGGGGGGAAAAAAAAAATTTTTTTGTGTGTGTGTGTGAGAAAAAAAAAAGAGGAAAGGAAAAAAAAAAAAAAAAAAAAGAAAGGGGTATTTTTGTTGGTGCGGTTTTATTTTTTTTTTATTTTTTTTTTTTTTTTTTTTTTAAAAAAAATAAATTTATTTTAAAATATTATAATTTTTTTTTTTTTATTTATAAAAAAAATAAAAAAAAATGGTGGTGACGAAAAAAAAAAAAAAAAAAAAAAAAAAAAAAAAATAAGGGTGCCCAAACTTTTTCATATGACTGTATAAATAAAGTTATTATTATATATTACACATCCATAAGCTGTGTGTAGGGTTTCACCAATTCAAACTGGTTGGTTGCACCAATTCAAACATTATCACCCTGTGGTTATCGAGGTTATCACCTTCTTTCCTTTTACGTATGCCCATATTCCGCTCATTCAATATCAAAAATGTTGAAGAAAAAACTAAGTAAATTTTAGCCCTATTAGAGGCAAAAAATAAATTCTATATAAAATATAATATTTTAAATAAAAATATTGTGCAGATATTTCAAATACAGTGGGGGGAAAAAAGTATTTAGTCAGCCACCAATTGTGCAAGTTCTCCCACTTAAAAAGATGAGGCCTGTAATTGACATCATAGGAAGACCTCAACTATGAGAGACAAAACGAGAAAACAAATCCAGAAAATCACATTGTCTGATTTTTAAAGAATTTATTTGCAAATTATGGTGGAAAATAAATATTTGGTCAATAACAAAAGTTCATCTCAATACTTTGTTATATATACTTTGGTGGCAATGACAGAGGTCAAACGTTTTCTGTAAGTCTTCACAAGGTTGGCACACACTGTTGCTGGTATGTTGGCCCATTCCTCCATGCAGTGATGTTTTTGGGCTGTCGCTGGGCAACACGGACTTTCAACTCCCTCCAAAGGTTTTCTATGGGGTTGAGATCTGGAGACTGGCTAGGCCACTCAAGGACCTTGAAATACTTCTTACGAAGCCACTCCTTCGTTGCCCTGGCGGTGTGCTTGGGATCATTGTCATGCTGAAAGACCCAGCCACGTTTCATCTTCAATGCCCTTGCTGATGGAAGGAGGTTTGCACTCAAAATCTCACGATACATGGCCCCATTCATTCTTTCATGTACGCGGATCAGTCGTCCTGGTCCCTTTGCAAAGAAACAGCCCCAAAGCATGATGTTGCCACCCCCATGCTTCACAGTAGGTATGGTGTTCTTTTGATACAACTCAGCATTCACTCTCCTCCAAACACGACGAGTTGTGTTTCTACCAAACAGTTCTACTTTGGTTTCATCTGACCATATGACATTCTCCCAATACTCTTCTGGAACATCCAAATGCTCTCTAGCAAACTTCAGACAGGCCCAGATATGTACCGGCTTAAGCAGGGGGACACGTCTGGCACTGCAGGATCTGAGCGTAGTGTGTTACTGATGGTATCCTTTGTTACGTTAGTCCCAGCTTTCCGCAGGTCATTCACTAGGTCCCCCCGTGTGGTTCTGGGATTTTTTCTCACCGTTCTTGTGATCATTTTGACCCCATGGGGTGAGATCTTGCATGGAACCCCTGATTGAGGGAGATTATCAGTGGTCTTGTATTTCTTCCATTTTCTAATTATTGCTCACACAGTTGACTTCTTCACACCAAGCTGCTTGCCTATTGGAGATTCAGTCTTCCCAGCCTGGTGCAGGTCTACAATTTTGTTTCTGGTGTCCTTCCACAGCGCTTTGGTCTTCACCATAGTGGAGTTTGGAGTGTGACTGAGGTTGTGGACAGGTGTCTTTTATACTGATAACAATTTCAAACAGGTGCCATTACTACAGGTAATGAGTGGAGGACAGAGGAGCCTCTTAAAGAAGTTACAGGTCTGTGAGAGCCAGAAATCTTGCTTGTTTGTAGGTGACCAAATACTTATTTTCCACCACAATTTGCAAATAAATTCTTTAAAAATCAGACAATGTGATTTTCTAGCTGTTTTCTCATTTTGTCTCTCATAGTTGAGGTCTACCTATGATGACAATTACAGGCCTCTCTCATCTTTTTAAGTGGGAGAACTTGCACAATTGGTGGCTGACTAAATACTTTTTTTCCCCACTGTATTATGGCCTTTCATGGTATACAAAATACTGTTGTATTTAGGATGGAAGGCCTAAAACAAAAGAAAAATGTGAATAGAAAAGAAAATAGAGCATGTAAATCCTTAGAATGATATGGAGTTATGCTTATACTAATACATATCGTTAAATCTCCCCACGAAAAAATACAGGAGAGACTGGTAGATCCTGGGCTAAGGGAAGTAGGGATGGGGGTGGGGTATAGGGTTAAATATAGAAAAGTATATTATGTACCATTGGAATGTTTAAGAATGCTTAAACAAAGAATATTTTATGGATGTAATTTGTATAATTTTATAATTCTTTAACTTTTATAACTTTATAAAATGTATATGAAAAAAAAAACTTTACTCTTGACTAATGGCATAGAGTCTGGGAAGGAATTTACTCTGGGGTATATGGTGGGAGAGGTCCCAACACTCAATTGCTTTCCTTGTTTGTGGTTAGTCTGTGATAGGCAGCCACCTGTTCACTGTATAGAGTTCATACAGCTACAACTGAGTTTAGTTCAAACTTGTATAAGCTTTTTAAACTGAGCAGCACAGAATTTGGGATCGATCTACAAATGAATTGGTACATATAACACTAATAAAGGTTTTACATTTGGCAGAGGTCTCAGTGGGGACCCGAACACTTCATTACCCTGCAAATAAATTTAGCTACTTTTACTAGATTTTTTTTTTTTTCTTTCATAGCGTCCTGGTTTTTCATTTGTGACCACAGAATATTAAAAAGAATATTAATGATTATTTCTGTGGAAACAAGTTGTTATGACAGCAAAAGTATGGAATGAAACATTTGTTATAACCCCCCTAGATCTTTAAACTTTGTGAAAAGACCATAATTTTTTGTAGTTGAGTACTCCCTAGTCAAAGACATTTGAATAAAGTATCTCCAAAGCATGTACTATCGCAATTTGAAGCAAATTTACTGAGATGACAGCATATTATATGTGATGTTGCTAGTAGTACACACTCATGCATAACGCAATTACAAATTAAGTAAAATAAGTGTAAAAAGCAACACAAGAGAAAGTTAATGGCATTTATAGCATGGTTCTGGTGGTGTTTTAAAACTGAGAATTGTGTGGGTTTTTTGTGCTACAGAGGTGTATATCAGCAGTTAAAGACACAGTTGAGAATGGGAGCTGCAGATACAACACCCATTCCTAACCGTATCTTTAGTTTCAATAGTTTTTATTCAAGTTTTCAAAGAATAAAGGTAAAATACAGTATTGACATATGTCACAATGTACAATGGTATGCATTATAGTATAGTATGCAAAATAACATATTACTTTCTTTTCCAAAATAGATCTGTAAATCATACATCAATAAGACAGATATGCAACGTACTAACATAGTAAACCTTAACTATAACAATAACTTTCAGGCACAGTCAGCGGGCTATCTTGAATCATTCCTAGAACATGTTCCTCAGTATCAACCTTCCCTTGGTTGTAAGGCCTCTATTAGTGTGTAGACACCAAAACTCCGTTTTGTCATTTCTGAATTCCCCCCCTCTTCTGCCTCCTCTACCCCGAGGTTGGCCGGTTTGGCAGATTTGACTGGTTTGACTCCCCCCTCGCCCATTTATTGCAGTCATTGCATCAGTGCATCCCCCCTTCCGGACTTCCTGCGACCCCCCCCCCCGGTTCTCTTTCAGAATAAATTGAGAGTAAATCCACGCTTCCCAGATTTTCTCAAAGCTGTGGAAAGTTTTATTTCCCAGGGCGATTATTCTTTCATAAGTGTGTGTGCTATTTATGGCTGTTAACAGATCCGACATGAGCGGAGGAGCTACTGTCCTCCATCTTTGCACCAACATCAATTTGGCTATAGTCAGAATTTTGTAGATAAGTTTTTTGTATGCCTTTAGTGCACTGGGAATTCCGATTATCAGGATAGCCATGCTAGCGGTGTATGGGAGTCGGAAATCGAATAGCTCCGATAGCATCCCGAAGACCCCGTCCCAGTATCCTTGAATTATGGGGCAATTCCCCAAAATATGGATAAGGGATCCTCTACCCCCACATCCCCTCCAACAGTTTCCTGATTCAGAGGGATAGGCTAACTGTAGCATAGTCGGGGTCCTATACCATCGTAATACTATTTTCATGGCCGTCTCAATGTGCGTGCTACACTTTAAGGATAGATGGATCAGCCTAATTGCTTGCTGCCATTCCTCAAGGGTGATGACTATCCCCAAATCTCTCTCCCAATAACAGAATCGGGTAGATCTAGTGAAGGTCGATATTTCGTCCATTTTATCATACAGAAAACGCAATCCTCTCACCTTGGTAGAAAGCCAAGTGAAAAGGGCGCCACTGTGGGGCAAAAGCGTCACGGGATGCTTAGACACGAAGTGCCATATTTGAAAATATTTAAGGAAGTCGCCTATAGGGAGCCCGTATTTCTGTCTAAGGTCTGCAAACAATATAGGTTGTTTAGTGTCAGAATATAATTGAGAAATCTGTGTGATCCCCCTCGACTCCCAATCCGAAATTCTCAAGTCGTCGATTGCCCCTGACATTAGTGAAAAAGGCATCTCAGAAATATGAAAGTGTTTCATAGGGTTAGCCTTCCCGTACATTATCTTCCATGCCGCCAATGAGGCAACCATGACAGGGGAGAAGGATCTAGGAGCTAAAATGTTCCAAAAGGGTAACCACAGCGCATCCTCCAGTTTTAGAGGAGCGATAAACGCCTGTTCTATGTGCAACCATGGAACCAAGGTGTCCATTGACTTCCACCTAGCGCACTGAGTGACCAGTGAGGCTATATAGTAGTTTCTTATCAACGGAACTCCCAGCCCTCCTGCCTCCTTTTGTTTGAATAGGCAGCTTTTGTTTATTCTGGGTCTCTTCCCATTCCATATAAATTTTGATATCACCCTTTGTGTTGTTTCAAAAAAGGAAACGGGAATGGGTATCGGGAGCGTGCGAAACAAATATAAAAGCCTAGGTAGTAGTAACATTTTAAAGGCCGCTACTCGGCCTATCCAGGAGGTATCTGTTTTTGACATTCGCTCCGTCTCTTCTTGTAGTAGTTTTAACATTGGTATGTAGTTACTTCTATAAAGGGTCCCTGGGGACGTTGTCATCTGTGTTCCCAGGTATTGGACATTGTCCTCCCTCCAGTCAAAGTCATAATTCGACTTCATTTGATGAAGCAAAAAAGGAGGGACATTCAAAGGTAGCGCCTGTGATTTGGCCATATTCAATTTGTAAAACAATAGTTGCCCAAACTTAGTAATAATATCCATTAGGCGGGGGACAGAAGTTGGTGGCTTAGACAGGGTGAGAATAATATCATCAGCGTAGAGCGATATAAGATGAGTTTTATTCCCTATATCAATGCCCCCTATGTTGGTATCTAGTCTGAGCGTTTGGGCCAATGGTTCCATGGAAAGAACAAATATCAGGGGCGACAGGGGGCATCCCTGTCTGGTCCCATTTGTTATCAGAAAAGGGTCCGATACTACTCCATTAGTGAACACTCTCGCAGAGGGTGCGGAGTATAACGCCTCTATCGCCTTCAAAATAGCTCCAGAGAACCCCATATTTCTGAGCGCCGAGAAGGCATACGACCAGCAAATGCGATCAAACGCCTTCTCAGCGTCCAACGCAAGGATCACCGCTTCTACTTTCCTACCGTCAATGTAATGCATGAGGTTCAAAATGCGTCTGGTATTGTCATAAGATTGCCTCCCCTTGACAAATCCCACCTGGTCATTATTTATCAAGCTCGGGAGACAGGCTGCTAATCTGCTTGCTAGTAATTTGGCATAGATTTTCAGGTCGGAATTTAGCAAAGAGATAGGTCGGAAGTTTTGGGGCTCAGTGGTCGGTTTTCCCGGCTTTGGTAGCGTAACCACCAAAGCCTCTTGGTTCTCTTTTGGGATGGTACCGGAATCCATCGCGGCCGCCAAAAAGGACAGCAGCGGGTCTTTCAGGATTGGGAAAAATCGTTTGTAGTATTCATTGGTAAGGCCATCAGGGCCCAGAGACTTGTGAGATGGCAGCGATTTGATAACTGACAACAACTCCTCTGAAGTAATGGGTGAGTTCAAAGAGTCCAGTTGTGACTTGGTGAGCTTGGGTAATTGGGCAGCTACAAGAAAGCGTTCAATGTCATCGCTCGTTGGGGGAGCAACCGCTGTGTCTTCCACGATATTGTAGAGACCTTTGTAAAATGACCTAAAGGCATCAGCTATGCCTCTAGGGTCATATATTTTATAAGTGCCATCTTTACTGTGAAGGAATTGAATTCTAGATTTCGCATGTTTTTGTTTGAGTTTGGAGGCTAGGAGTTTGCTTGCTTTATTGGACTGAGAATAATATGTAGCTTTGGTCCTTTTTAGATTTTTCTCATATTTATGCAATAAACAAGCTGTCAGTTGGTGGCGTAATGTCATCAATTTTGCTGCATTGGATGGAGAGGGAGACTTTTTATTGCTATTGTCGATGGATTTAATTTGGTGGAGCAATCTATCTATCTCTGCCAGTCTATTTTTCTTTTCTATATGCCCCAAGCAAATGAACGTTCCTCTAATAAAGGCCTTATGAGAGTTCCACAGGACATCAGGGCCAGGGGCAGAGGGGGTATTAATCATAAAGAATTCCTTCAGATCATTCTCTAAAGTTGCTTTTAATTTTGGTTGTGACATTAAGAATTCGTTGCACCGCCATACAAACGCTCTTGGGCATTCATATTTTTCTGCTAGGGTTAAGGTTATTGCTGCATGATCTGACCAGGTGATTACTGAGATATCAGATTGCAAAACCATAGGGAGGCTGGATTGCTCAAGTAAAAATAGATCTATCCGTGAATAACTATTATGTGCAGAAGAAAAGTAAGTATAATCTCTCTCAGTATTGTGAAGGATACGCCAGGCGTCAAATAATTCATGGCGCCATAGCGCTTGCGAGAGAGAAGGGCGGCGTGTCGACAAACCAGAAGTTGTGTCTACCATCGGGTCCGGAGCCACATTAAAGTCTCCCATCAATACTACACATCCCTGCTTCCTCTTTGCTACCGCTTTTGCCAGTCTACCTAAGAATGCCACTTGTTTCCTGTTGGGGGCGTAGGCTGATACCAGCGTATAGGTAATATTATTGAGAATGCAAATTAGTATTATAAATCGCACCCCCGGGTCTGCGTATTGTGACAGTATTTGGAATGCTACCGAGTCCCTAATTCCAATCAATACCCCTCTACGTTTTGAGGAATAGTGAGCATGGAATACATTTGGGTACGCTGGGTGTTGAAGGCGAAAGGCGTCTGCCTTCAAAAGGTGGGTCTCCTGCACTGCAAGAATGTCACAGCCTTGATCCCGTACCTCGCGCCATAAATTGGCCCTTTTTTGAGGAGAGTTCAACCCTGTGACATTCATAGACATAATTTTAAGTACCATAGTACACAGTCAGAAATGCATTAAGAGTCTTACCTCACTTGCCCATACCAAAGGATGTCCCTGTTTTCAGGAGGCGAGAATGTCTCCACCATTTGTATTCATTTCGCCCAGTGTGCCAGAACCCGAACCAGAAAGGAAACGAACCATATAAACTACAGAACCGATGGGCAACCCATCTTAGCTGCAACAAAAGAAAAAGAAGGAGAAGAAAGACAAACAAAGTACAGCGGACCAGCAGCTGTCGTGATCTTGGGGGGATAAGTTCAACAACCGTGAACATATGGGATCCAAGATAGGTGAGTCTCTAGCTTTGTAGTCCTCTTTGTGGACATCTTTGGGTTTTCGCTTGGCGCCACCCATCCGATATTGGACCGGGTGGGTTGTGGAGTGGAGGATCAACCATCGGAATATTCCATGCGCTTAACAATTTTTTTCCCTTCCTCCAGTGTCTTGATAACATGTACCAAATTATAAAAATATAGAACGCTTCACAAATTTGCGTGTCATCCTTGCGCAGGGGCCATGCTAATCTTCTCTGTATCGTTCCAATTTTAGTATATGTGCTGCCGAAGCGAGCACCCTAACCGTATCTTTAACTGCCTGTATCCCTACTTCTGTAACATGTACATCCTGGTGCAATATTAAAGCTGAAATCCCCTTCTTTAATACAACATCAGAACCATGGTTCTAGGTGTAATCGAGTTTTATTGAAATTTTATATGAAACACAACAAATGCAAAGAATAAAACACGAGAGAGCATAAACAATGCCATTAGTCAGTGCATAGGTAAACCATCAAGGGGGAAAACAGGTTTGAGAGAAAAAACAAAAGGCAGCAAAACAAAACCCTGCCCATGGTACCCAAGCCAATAAGGATCAAAGAGTCCAATAAGAACCATAAAGCATGGGGGAAGGGCAAAGACGTAGAATCGGTAGGAAGTAGAACAGAAAACAACTGTAAAAACAAAGGCAACAGAGGGGGCAGACAACAAAGGAGACAAGAGGGAGGGGGGAGAGTATGAGGGGGAGGCAGAAACCGCCACAGAACTTTTTTTTAGATCTTTCAGAGTACAACATATCAATTTCTGAAATGATTGCCTCCTCCAACCTGTTCAGCGTGACTCATCTCAGAGAAAATGCCGGTGTGACTCCCATCAGGTAATTTACATACAGTGGGTACGTAAAGTATTCAGACCCCTTTTAAATTTTTCACTCTTTGTTTCATTGCAGCCATTTGCTAAAAGAAAAAAAGTTCATTTTATTTCTCATTAATGTACACTCAGCACCCCATCTTGACAGAAAAAAAAACTGAAAAGTAGATATTTTTGTAAATTTATTAAAAAAGAAAAACTGAAATTTCACATGGTCATAAGTATTCAGACCCTTTGCTCAGTATTGAGTACAAGCACCTTTTTGAGCTAGTACAGCCATGAGTCGTCTTGGGAATGATGCAACAAGTTTTTCACATCTGGATTTGGGGATCCTCTGCCATTCTTCCTTGCAGATCCTCTCCAGTTCCGTTAGGTTGGATGGTGAACTTTGGTGGACAGCCATTTTCAGGTCTCTCCAGAGATGCTCAATTGGGTTGAGGTCAGGGCTCTGGCTGGGCCAGTCAAGAATGGTCACAGAGTTGTTCCGAAGCCACTCCTTTTTTTGTTTTAGCTGTGTGCTTAGGGTCATTGTCTTGTTGGAAGGTGAATCTTGGGCCCAGGTTTTCTTCCAGGATATCTCTGTACTTGGCCACATTCATCTTTCCTTCAATTGCAACCAGCCATCCTGTCCCTGCAGCTAAAAAACACCCGGATAGCATGATGCTGCCACCACCATGTTTCACTGTTGGGATTGTATTGGGCAGGTGATGAGCAGTGCCTGGTTTTCTCCACACATACCGCTTAGAATTAATGCCAAAAAGTTCAATCTTCGTCTCATCAGACTAGAGAATCTTATTTCTCATAGTCTGGGAGTCCTTCATGTGTTTTTTGGCAAACTCTATGCGGGCTTTCATATGTCTTGCACTGAGGAGAGGCTTCCTTCGGGGTCACTCTGCCATAAAGCCCCGACTGGGGGAGGCCTACAGTGATTAGTTAACTTTCTCCCATCTCCCTACTGCATCTCTGGAGCTCAGCCACAGTGATCTTTGGGTTCTTCTTTACCTCTCTCACCAAGGCTCTTCTCCCACGATTGCTCAGTTTGGCTGGACGGCCAGGTCTAGGAAGAGTTCTGGTTGTCCCAAACTTCTTCCATTTAAGGATTATGGAGGCCACTGTGCTCTTAAGAATCTTGAGTGCTGCAGAAATTATTTTCTAACCTTGGCCAGATCTGTGCCTTGCTACAATTCTGTCTCTGAGTTCCTTTTGACCTCATGATTCTCATTTGCTCTGACATGCACTGTAATCTGTGAGGTCTTATATAGACAGGTGTGTGCCTTTCCTAATCAAGTCCAATCAGTTTGAACACAGCTGGACTCCAGTGACGGAGTAGAACCATCTCAAGGAGGATCAAAAGGAAATGGACAGCATGTGAGTTAAATATGAGTGTCACAGCAAAGGGTCTGAATACTTATGACCATGTGATATTTCAGTTTTTCTTTTTTAATAAATTTTCAAAAATATCTACATTTCTGCTTTTTTTTCTGTCAAGATGGGGTGCTGAGTGTACATTAATGAGAAATAAAATGAACTTTTTTTGCTTTTAGCAAATGGCTGCAATGAAACAGAGTGAAAAATTTAAAGGGGTCTGAATACTTTCCGTACCCACTGTACATTCCTCTGAGGTGATTTTTATAGGTAAAAGGGGAATTTTCAACATAATAGAGGGAAAGCTAAGAATTATATTTCATATACTACCTGATGTAGTGCAATAGGGAATTTCCCTTTAAATTCATCTTTTTAAAACTAGCAAAAATGGTTGAAATCTCAACCCAGGAAGAGGCGCCTAAAAATGAAGTAACCTCTCAGGACAGAATTGTTAAACTTACAGATACACCAAATATATCAAACATTGGGTTAGAGATTACAGAAATACACACTGCTAAATTAGGCTAGACAATCTGCCTGATTTATTAAAGTGTTTAATGCTCGATGCTGCAATACAAGACTGTCTAGTTTATCTTTGCACCTTATATGAGTTGGTTCAGTTAACACCGGAAAAAAAATGCCAAAATTTGTGCATGGTTTCACAATTTAAGCCATGCCCATTTTCTACTAACCCATATCCCTTTTTCATACAAAGTGTTTAAAAAGTGTCTAAAACACTTGATAAATGTGGCACAAAGCATTTACGACAGTATTTTGTTGCAAATTGTGTAAGAATTGTGATGCATTTTGCATCACAATTTGCATCACAAGAGAAAAACATTCAAGACAGTTGACAATTGTCCTATTTGAATATTCCAGCAAATTCACTCCAAGTTCAGACTGTGCAGAGAAACTGCAAAAAACTCAAGAATTACTGTACTCTTGATTCTCAAAGGCTTCAGTTAGTCTGGTAATTGTTCAAGTGCATTATTATTATTATTATTATGATTATTATTATTTATATAGCACCATTAATTCCATGGTGCTTTATATTTGAGGGTTTACATACGGTACACCAGATATACAAAACAGATAATACTAACAGTGACCAACTGGCACAGTGGGATACAGGGCCCTGCACACAAGGGCTTACAATCTATGAGGGAAGAGGGATAGAGACAGAAGGTAAGGGTAGAGGTTGTACAGATGGTGGTGTGGTGACAGTAGCATTATTGGAGGTTGTAGGCCTTCCTCAATAGGTGAGTCTTCAGGGCCTTCTTGAAGCTTGTGACTGTGGGGAACAGTCTTATATGTCTTGGTAGTGAGTTCCAGAGCATGGCGGAAGCACGGGAGAAATCTTGGAGACGATTGTGTGAAGAGCAGATTAGAGCAGAGCGAAGTAGGAGGTCTTTGGAGGATCAGAGGTTAAGTGTGGCCAGGTAGCGGGAGATTAGGTCGGAGATATATGGAGGGGACTGGTTGTGGATGACTTTGTATGTCAGCGTTAGTAATTTGAACTCTATTCACTGGTCAACAAGTAGCTAGTGAAGGGAATGGCAGAGGGGAGCAGTCAATGAAGAAAGGGGGGGAGAGGTGTATTAAGCGAGCAGCACAGTTTAAGGTAGACTGGAGGGGGGCGAGAGTGTTAGCTGGGAGGCCATGGAGAAGGGTGTCACAGTAGTCTAGGCGGGAGATTATGAGGGCGTGGACTAGCATCTTTGTAGTTTCAGGAGTGAGGAAGGAGCGGATTCGATGGATGTTCTTGAGTTGGAGGCGGCAGGAGGTGTTGAGGGTTTGAAGGATAGGTCAGAGTCTAAGGTTATCCCAAGGCAGCAGACCCCTGGGACTGGGGTGAGTGTGGTTCCGCTGACTTTAATAGATGGGTCAGGTAGGGGGGCTGTGCGAGGAGGGGCGAAGATTATGAACTCTGTTTTCTCCATGTTGAGTTTGGGAAAGCGGGAGGAGAGAAAGGAGGCTACGACTGCTAGACCTTCTGGGACTCTGGACAACAGAGGTAATGTCTGGTCCAGAGAGATATATTTGGGTGTCGTCAGCATAGCGTTGGTAACGGAAACCATGGGATTCTATGAGTTGGCCAAGGCCGAGGGTGTAGATGGAGAACAGGAGGGGTCCTAGGACGGAGCCTTGGGGGACACCAACAGAAATAGGGCGTGGTGAGGAGGTGTTGTGCGAGTGGGAGACGCTGAATGTGTGGTTGGTGAGGTATGAGGACATCCAGGAAAGGGCCAGGTCTGAGATGCCAAGGGATGAGTATTTCTAACAGAAGGGAATGGTCGACAGTGTCAAAGGCAGAGGAGAGGTCGAGGAGGAGGAGGACAGTGTAGTGACGCTTGACTTTGGCAGTTAGAAGGTCATTAGTGACCTTGGTTAGGGCAGTTTCTGTGGAGTAATGGGGTCTGAAGCCTGACTGTAGTCTGTCAAAGAGCAAATTGGACTTGAGATAGGAGGATAGTTCGGAGTGGACGTGTTGCTCCAGCAATTTAGAAGCTTATGGGAGCAGTGAGATGGGGCGATAGTTGGCTGGAGAGGACGGGTTGAGGGAGGTTTTCTTAAGTATAGGTGTGACGGTAGCCGTTTTTTTTTTTCGTTGGACACAAAGTCCTGCATGTCCGACTTTGTTTCCGACAAAAAAAACCCGGCTTTGCGGCGCAGAGGGTGTAAGTGCACACCCGCGTATTGCTTTAAAAACCCATTCTAGTGAATGGGTTTTTAAGCAAAGCGTCGCAAACCTTTCCTTATCCAGTTTCCCACCGCAAGTGTGAACCCACCCTTATTTGGTACAATGGTCCAGCCATCTTTTTATAAATAAGGTCGTATAACTGAAGCTGTATGATCCAGTCACCAGCTAGTATCTGTGAATATACAGACACTAAGTGCATGAAGTGCAGGGTAACTTCAGGAAGGAGGGGTCAGGTTCTGAAAAAAAGTAGAAAGAACAATTTAGGATAATAAAATGTTAGCTTAGTGTGAGGAAGTGTAGAACAATGTTATCAGGTTATGTGATAATCCTGCATAAAAAAGTGTTTTTAGGGCATGTTCGAAGCTGACTTAGTTGGGTTTCTAATTGAATACTAGTTTACTAGTCCCTTAATAATATGAGGTATTATTTATAGATGTGTTTTATCTATTGTATGTGCTTGCTCATATTGGTGACCATTTATTTTACATTAAGCATAAGTTTGGATATTTTTACATGTCATTACATACTAGACATTTATTGGGTCACATGACATTATATACTTCCGGTTTATATTTTTTCAGCAGCAATGCGAAGCGTTATTTCAGGTATATACTGACAAGCAAAAGGCTAACAATGTATTGAACTTTTGACCTTCAGGCTCCATATCTACTAAGGTTCCAACATAAGACTACCATCATTTTATAGACCATCATCTTGGCTAACTTATACATAAATTTGACTTTCAACTTTTTAGCATATAGTTAGTTATGAAGATTCTTGTCGTGTAACTTCATTGTTACTGTTTTGCTCCTGATGGTGGAAAAATCTTTTTCTTCTTGTTTACTACAAATTACAATCTGTTCTCACATTCCCTAATAGCTCAGTGTGTTATTAGGCTGATTCCCAAGCAAAAGGTCACTGGTTCAAATGGAGAATGAGCCATGAAAAGAGAAACAGCATCATCCAGCTCATAGCTAGCGGTCTCTCGGCCAAGAAAATTGCCAAACTGTGTCATATGAGTGCCATGATAGTTGGAAGAATACAAAATGAAGTCCATTCATCCGTTCAAAGGCCAAGAGGTAGACATCCAGATAAAATATTGTAGTCAACAAGTTGGCTTATCACTAGGTCTATCAGTTCTGGCACGACAAACATGGCAGTAGAGGTGGCTCGTATGCTGTGTAATAGTGAGATCACAGACGTCCATGCAAGCACAATGCGACTTGTATTACACAAGTCTGGAATGGTGGCCTGAAAAAAAGGTGATGAAGCTTCGACTTTAATATTGTCATAAGAAGCGTTGGCTCAAGTTTGCAACAAAGTATGAAAAGTGGACAGTAGAAGATTGGAAACAGGGGATTTAGAGCGATGAGACAAAAGTCAATAGATTGGGCTCTAATGTGTGCAAATGGGTCTGGCAGAAACAAGGGAAAAATGGGGTTAATGGAGAGAGAAATTGAAGGAACTGTCGAGTTTGGTTGAGGAAGCCTCATGATATAGGGTTGTTCCACAGCTAAATGTGTTGAGTACTTGACCAGGATTGTTGGTGGTCTCAGTTCTGAGCTATATTGAGTATCCTACAAGATGAGTTATTTCATACACTCAAGTACTATGGGTATGAAAAGGACGACATAGTGTTCTAGCAGGACAATGACCCGAAGTATATTCGAGATTAGCGAAAAAACGGTTCAATGACAATGAAGTAGAGATGCTGGATTGACTCCCACAGTCTCCAGACCTCAACCCAATCGAACACTTGTAGGTAGAGTTTAAAAAAAGATGTATTTATACCCAAGTGAGTCGACCAGTATGCACCAACATTGGGAACGTGTAGAAGAGACCTGGCATCAGATTTCGGTCAAGATAAGCTTGAATTTGATCAACAGCATGCCCAGAATGATTCAGGCAGTGTTGAAAGCCAAAGGTGGATTTACAAAATAATAAAAATTAAAATTTAGATTTTTAGGAGCAAAACAGTAACAATGCAGTTACATGACAAGAATCTGCATAACTAATCATATGCTAAATAGCGGCAAGTCAAATTTATGTATGAAAGCCAAGATTGTCTATAAAATGATGGTAGTCTCACATCACTTTAGCATGTAAGTGTGTGTATTTTATATATATATATATATATATATATATATATATACAGTACAGACCAAAAGTTTGGACACACCTTCTCATTCCAAGCGTTTTCTGTATTTTCATGACTATAAAAATTGTAGATTCACACTGAAGGCATCAAAACTATGAATTAACACATGTGGAATTATATACTTAACAAAAAAGTGTGAAACAACTGAAAATATGTCTTATATTCTAGGTTCTTTCAAAGTAGCCACCTTTTGCTTTGATTACTGCTTTGCACACTCTTGGCATTCTCTTGATGAGCTTCAAGAGGTAGTCACCTGAAATGGTTTTCACTTCACAGGTGTGCCCTGTCAGGTTTAATAAGTGGAATTTCTTTCCTTATAAATGGGGTTGGGACCATCAGTTGTGTTGTTCAGAAGTCAGGTGGATACACAGCTGATAGTCCTACTGAATGGAGTGTTAGAATTTGTATTATGGCAAGAAAAAAGCAGCTAAGTAAAGAAAAACGAGTGGCCATCATTACTTTAAGAAATGAACGACAATCAGTCCGAAAAATTGGGAAAAGTTTGAAAGTGTCCCCAAGTGCAGTGGCCAAAACCATCAAGTGCTACAAAGAAACTGGCTCACATGAGGACCGCCCCAGGAAAGGAAGACCAAGAGTCAACTCTGCTGCAGAGGATAAGTTCATCCGAGTCACCAGCCTCAGAAATCGCAGGTTAACAGCAGCTCAGATTAGAGACCAGGTCAATGCCACACAGAGTTCTAGAAGCAGACACATCTCTACAACAACTGTTAAGAGGAGACTGTGTGCGGCAGGCCTTCATGGTAAAATAGCTGCTAGGAAACCACTGCTAAGGACAGGCAACAAGCAGAAGAGACTTGTTTGGGCTAAAGAACACAAGGAATGGACATTAGACCTGTGGAAATCTGTGCTTTGGTCTGATGAGTCCAAATTTGAGATCTTTGGTTCCTACCACCGTGTCTTTGTGCGGCGCAGAAAAGATGAATGAATGGACTCTACATGCCTGGTTCCCACCGTGAAGCATGGAGGAAGAGGTGTGGTGGTGTGGGTGTGCTTTGCTGGTGACACTGTTGGGGATTTATTCATAATTGAAGGAATACTGAACCAGCATGGTTACCACAGCATCTTGCAGCGGCATGCTATTCCATCCGGTTTGCGTTTAGTTGGACCATCATTTATTTTTCAATAGGACAATGACCCCAAACACACCTCCAGACTGTGTAAGGGCTATTTGACCAAGAAGGAGAGTGATGGGGTGCTACGCCAGATGACCTGGCCTCCACAATCACCAGACCTGAACCCAATCGAGATGGTTTGGGGTGAGCTGGACCGCAGAGTGAAGGCAAAAGGGCCAACAAGTGCTAAGCATCTCTGGGAACTCCTTCAAGACTGTTGGAAGACCATTTCAGGTGACTACCTCTTGAAGCTCATCAAGAGAATGCCAAGAGTGTGCAAAGCAGTAATCAAAGCAAAAGGTGACTACTTTGAAGAACCTAGAATATGAGACATATTTTCAGTTGTTTCACACTTTTTTGTTAAGTATATAATTCCACATGTGTTAATTCATAGTTTTGATGCCTTCAGTGTAAATCTACAATTTTTATAGTCATGAAAATACAGAAAACTCTTGGAATGAGAAGGTGTGTCCAAACTTTTGGTCTGTACTGTATATATATATTTTTTTATAATGTGTATATGCAAACAAGGTTTTATTTTGTATACAGTGTCATGCGATGTTGCTATAATCTTTGTATCTATATCAAGTTGTTACAAGTTGTTAATATCACTCAAGTGTCAATTGGGTGTTGCCCAAGCGCTTATGTTATGGGCATTTTCCTAATTGGTAGATTGAGACCTAATCACAAATGTACTTTACTCGGTTTTAAATAGCATAGTTTTTACCTATACAAAAAAAATTCAGACCGCACATCCCAATGTGAACAGGTGTAAGCTACTATGGCAAGATAATAATTGCAAGAATTGCAGCAGCACTCTGCACACAGCACTACAACATATAAAATTGAGAACAAAATTGCATTATTGCTGTTGTTAAAATCAACTAATATGATCTATAAGCTAAACATATAAATTAGAGGTTCTACTGCAGAGTTTTGCTGCACTTCTTGTAATAGTATTTACCCATAGACTTAATGCTAAGAGTAAGAGGCTTGCTGCCTCGAAACACATAAGTGATGTCTGTTTTATTACATACTCTCTGAATTTGTTTTTATTTTAATGGATATGGATTAAAGGCTAAACTTTATGGACTCTGTCTGGAAACTGGATAATTTTTCTTGTTTTGGAGTAGGTAATAATCCAATTGTCCAAAGTAGAGAATTCCAGAGCACCAATGCTACTCGAAAAAAGTCTAAAGTGGTAGTGAGATGTTCTAGTTGTAAGCCGTGGGTGGGCTCCCCAGGATACAGCGAAGTCACGAACAAAGGAAGCGACTCCCAATCAATTTAGTAAAAACAAGATTTTACTTAGTGTAGTAACACCCCTTTACCAAAAAGAACACTCCCAATTTTTTACATACAGTGGAGAAAAAAAAGTATTTAGCCATCCACCAATTGTGCAAGTTCTCCCACTTAAAAAGATGAGAGAGGCCTGTAATTGTCATCATAGGTAGACCTCAACTATGGGAAACAAAACGAGAAAACAAATCCAGAAAATCACATTGTCTGATTTTTAAAGAATTTATTTGCAAATTATGGTGGAAAATAAGTATTTGGTCAATAACAAAGTTCATCTCAATAATTTGTTATATATCCTTTGGCAATGACAGAGGACAAATGTTTTCTGTAAGTCTTCACAAGGTTGGCACACACTGTTGCTGGTATGTTGGCCCATTCCTCCATGCAGATCTCCCCTAGATCAGTGATGTTTTGGGTCTGTCGCTGGGCAACACGGACTTTCAACTCCCTCCAAAGGTTTTCTATGGGGTTGAGATCTGGAGACTGGCTAGGCCACTCCAGGACCTTGAAATGCTTCTTACGAAGCCACTCCTTCATTGCCCTGGCGGTGTGCTTGGGATCATTGTCATGCTGAAAGACCCAGCCACGTTTCATCTTCAATGCCCTTGCTCATTGAAGGAGGTTTGCACTCAAAATCTCACGATACATGGCCCCATTCATTCTTTCATGGACACGGATCAGTCGTCCTGGTCCCTTTGCAGAGAAACAGCCCCAAAATATGATGTTGCCACCCCCATGCTTCACAGTAGGTATGGTGTTCTTTGGATGCAACTCAGCATTCACTCTCCTCCAAACACGACGAGTTGTGTTTCTACCAAACAGTTCTACTTTGGTTTCATCTGACCATATGACATTCTCCCAATACTCTTCTGGAACATCCAAATGCTCTCTAGCAAACTTCAGACAGGCCTGGATATGTACTGGCTTAAGCAGGGGGACACATCTGGCACTGCAGGATCTGAGTCCCTGGCGGCGTAGAGTGTTACTGACGGTAGCCTTTGTTACGTTAGTCCCAGCTTTCTGCAGATCATTCACTAGGTCCCTCCGTGTGGTTCTGGGATTTTTGCTAACCGTTCTTGTGATGAATTTGACCCCACGGGGTGAGATCTTGCGTGGAGCCCCTGATCGAGGTAGATTAGTGGTCTTATATGTCTTCCATTTTCTAATTATTGCTCCCACAGTTGATTTCTTCACACCAAGCTGCTTGCCTATTGCAGATTCAGTCTTCCCAGCCTGGTGCAGGTCTACAATTTTGTTTCTGGTGTCCTTCCAAAGCTCTTTGGTCTTCACCATAGTGGAGTTTGGAGTGTGACTGTGTGAGGTTGTGGACAGGTATCTTTTATACTGATAATTTCTTTTTTTTTTTTTTGTTGACGCTTGATCCTAGCGCTACTTTCTCCCCCTCGGCTCCATCTTCTACAGGGATGGCAGAGTCGACAAACGTCTACCCTACTTCCACATCCCCACTCCTAGCTTCCCTGTGACCGCTTGATTTTCTTTCAGCGCGAATCGAGAATAGATCCACGCATCCCAGATTTTCTCAAAACCATGAAAGGAGTTATTTCCCTGTGCAATTACTCTTTCATACGTATATGTAGTATTGACGGCCAACACAAAGGCCGACATGGGCAGAGATGTCGTTGTTTTCCATCTCTGCACCAACATTAGCTTGGCTATCGTCAAAATTTTACATATAAGCTTGTTATATGTATTCAATTCACTGGGGATTCCAATCAGTAACATAGCCAGGGTTGCGTTATAGGGGAGTCGGGAATCAAACAACTCTGAGAGCATTCCAAAGACTCCGTCCCAGTATCCCCGGATCACAGGACAGTGTCCCAAGATATGGAGAAGGGTTCCTCTACCTCCGCATCCCCTCCAACAATTCCCAGATTCGGATGGGTAAGCTAACTGTAGGGTAGACGGGGTCCTGTACCACCGTAATACTATTTTCATAGCCGTCTCTATATGTGTACTACACTTTAAAGATGAGTGGATCAGTTTAAATGTTTGCTGCCATTCCTCTGTGGTAATGGCTATCCCTAGGTCTTTCTCCCAGCAACAGAACGGGGCAGATCTACTGAAGGCTGAAGTTCTGTCCATTTGGTCATACACAAATCGCAATCCCCTTAGTTTAGTCGACAGCCAGGTGAAAATTGCTCCACAGTGGGGTAATATCGTCACAGAGTGTTTAGACAAGAAGTGCCATATTTGAAAATACTTAAGGAAATCACCTATAGGAATTCCATATTTCTGTCTCAAGATTGTAAATGATATAGGTTGTATATTGTCTGAGTATAATTGAGAGATCTGCGTGATCCCCCTCGATTCCCAATCTGAGACCCCTATGTCTTCGATCGCCCATGTCATAAGTGATAAAGGCATTTCTGAAATATGAAAATGCTTCATAGGGTTAGCCTTCCCATGAAGTAGCTTCCATGCCGTTAATGAGGCAATCATGACCGGGGAGAAGGATCTAGGAGTAGGAATGTTCCAAAAGGGCACCCATAGTGCATCCTCCAATTTTAAGGGAGCTATAAACGCCTGTTCTATATGCAACCATGGAACCGAGGTATCCTTTGATTTCCACCTAGCACCCTGAGTGACCAACGATGCTATATAGTAGTTTCTAACCACCGGAACTCCCAGCCCTCCTGCCTCTTTTTGTTTAAATAGAAAACTTTTATTAACTCTGGGTCTCTTCCCATTCCATATATACTTTGAAATCACCCTTTGTGCCGTTTCAAAGAAGGACACAGGAATGGATATCGGGAGCGTGCGGAACAGATACAAGAGTCTAGGCAGTAGCAACATCTTGAAGGCTGCCACCTGTCCTATCCAGGAGGTATCTGTTTTGGACATTCGCTCCGTCTCCTCTTGCAATAGTTTTAGCATTGGTATATAGTTACTTCTATAAAGGGTCCCTGGGGATGCTGTCATCTGCGTTCCCAAATATTGAACGCTGTCCTCCCTCCAATCAAAATCATAAGTCAACTTCAGATGTTGAAGTAGCGTAGGGGGAACATTCAAAGGCAGCGCTTGCGATTTGGCCATATTTAATTTGTAAAACGATAAATGCCCAAAACTTTTAATGGTATCCATAACGCGAGGAATTGTGGTTCGTGGCTTTGTCAAAGTAAGAATAATATCGTCAGCATAGAGTGATATAAGGTGAGTTTTATCTCTTACTTCAATGCCCCCCACCTCCGGATCCAATCTAAGCGTTTGGGCTAATGGTTCTATGGAAAGGACAAATATCAGGGGTGACAATGGGCATCCCTGTCTGGTCCCATTTGTTATTAAAAAAGGGTCCGATACTACTCCGTTAGTGAACACTCTCGCAGAAGGTGCCGAGTATAGCACCTCAATCGCTTTTAGAATAGCCCCAGAAAACCCCATAGTTCTGAGCACCGAGAATGCATACGTCCAGCAAATGTGATCAAACGCCTTTTCAGCGTCCAGCGCAAGGATCACCGCCTCTATCTTCTTAGAGTCAATGTGGTGTATGAGATTCAAAATGCGTCTAGTGTTATCGTAAGCTTGCCTCCCCTTAACAAACCCCACTTGGTCATTTTTTATCAAACTCGGGAGACAAACTGCTAGTCTATTTGCTATTAATTTGGCATAAATTTTTAAGTCGGAGTTCAATAACGATATTGGTCGGAAGTTTTGTTGGTTGGTGGCAGGTTTGCCAGGTTTTGGAAGTGTAATTACCAAGGCCTCTTGGTTTTCCTTTGGGATGACGCCAGAATCCACCGCGGCCGTCAAAAAGGACAGCAACGGGTTCATCAGGACTGGGAAAAAACGTTTGTAATATTCATTAGTGAGGCTGTCAGGGCCCGGAGACTTGCGAGATGGCAGCGACTTTATTATGGCTAATAATTCTGCTGAGGTAATGGGCTCATTCAAAGAATCCAGTTGTGCCTCAGTGAGTGTGGGCAACTTAGCAGCTGTAAGAAAAAGCTCAAGTTCGTGGCATGAGGGGGGAACTATAGCGGCATCATCCGCTATGTTGTATAGGCCTTCATAGAATGCTCTAAAAGCTTCAGCTATGCCCCTTGGATCATAGATTTTATATTTTCCGTCCTTACTGTTTAGGAACTGGATTCTAGATTTCGCATGTTTTTGTTTAAGCTTGGATGCCAGGATTTTGCCCGCTTTATTGGATTGAGAGTAGTATATAGCTTTGACCCTTTTCAGATTCTTCTCATATTTATGTAGTAAACAAGCTGTCAATTGCTGGCGTAATGTCATCAACTTCGCTGCGTTTAATGAAGAGGGGGACTTTTTATTGCCAATTTCGATAGATTTTATTTGGTGAAGCAGTCGATCTATCTCTGCTAATCTATTTTTCTTTTCGATATGCCCCAATCGGATAAACGTTCCTCTAATAAAGGCCAGTACGTCAGGGCCTGAGGCAGAAGGGGCATTGATCAGAAAGAATTCCTTCAAATCCTTCTCTAAAATGGCCTTGAGTTTCGGCTGTGACATTAAAAATTCATTACACCGCCATACGAATGATCTTGGACTTTCATATTTTTCTGCTATAGTCAAGGTTATCGCTGCATGATCTGACCAAGTAATTAACGAGATATCAGATTGCATAGCATTGGGAATACTAGACTGCTCAAGTAGAAATAAATCTATTCGTGAATAGCTATTATGTACTGTAGAAAAATACGTATAGTCTCTTTCTGTATTATGAAGGATACGCCAGATGTCAAATAATTCATGGCACCATAGAGCCTGCGAAAAAGAAGGGTGGCGAGTCGACGCCCCAGAAGCGGGCACCAGGGGGGCGGGGGGCAAGAGTCTCCCGACGGCCCCAGACCTTGTCCACTGCCCTCACAAGTGTCAACTAGGAGCACCGCCGGGGGGGCCCGGGTCTGGAGCCATATTTAAAGTCTCCCATTAACACTAGGGGCATCCCTTATTCCTCTTAAGTACCAAACACGTGCTATCTGATTCTTACCACAACCCCTTATGGGGGAGGGGCACTCCTTCCATGAGGTGGAATTGCCTCCAACATTTGCATTCACTTCGCCCTTTGTGCCAGAAACAAAAAAACAATAAACCATGTAAATTACAGAACCAACAAGTAAACCATCTTGTCTGATTCAGAAGAAAGACAAAGAAAAAGAACGTGGTACAGCGGACCAGCAGCTGTCGTAATCCTGGGGGGATAAGTTCATCTGCAGTGAGCATACGAAATCCAGGATAAGTGAGTCTCTATCTTTGTTACCCTTTATGTGGATGCCTCTTGGCTTTCACTTGGCGCCAACCATCAGATACGGGACCAGGTGGTTGCTTAGGTGGGGAATCAATGATCTGAATGTTCCATTCTTTTAGCAATTTTTTCCCTTCCTCCAAAGTCTTGATAACATGTACAAGGTTATTCCGGGATATGATCACGCGGATCGGGAACCCCCATTTGTACAGGATGTGATGCTGGCGTAAAGCTGTAGTAAGAGGAATAAATTGTCGTCGTAGTTGTAATGTCGTGGCTGAAAGGTCCGAGTAAATGGAAATTTTGTGATACGGTTCAGGTAGGCGGTCCATCTTCCGTGAGGTCAGCAGGACCAACTCTTTAGTGCGATAAAAGTGAATCTTTGCCAGAACATCTCTGGGTATAGATTCATCTAAGTGTGAGGGTCTCGGAACTCTATGAGCCCTATCAATAGTTAAATCCATCGCCGTGAGATTTGGTAGTAGCGATCTTATCATATCTTGTAGAAAAGCAGATAAATCTCTCGCAGATACTGATTCTGAAATCCCTCTGAACTTTAGATTATTTCTTCTTGAGCGATCCTCTAAATCAGCCATTTTGGCCTTTAGAAAAGACACATCTCTCTCCACATCATAGTGAGCATCTATAAGCACATTGTGATGCAGCAAATTCCGCCATTTTAGATTCAACATGAACAGTGCGGTTTTTTAATTCTTGAAGATCTCTGTCTAGCGGTTTTACCATAAGTGACATGTCTGTTTTTAATGACTTACAAAAGGCCATAAGCATATTTTTCATGGAGGCCTCAGTCAAGAGATTCTCTGTCGCCGGTATATCTGCAAAAAAATCAATGGATGGAGGTGTGTGCTGTGTAGTATTGCTCACCTCTTCATCTGGAGGATCAGCGTTCTGGAGCCTCGGTCTTTGTTTAGTTGGGCTTGCGGTAGGCGATCTCTGTGTCCCCAGGCCATATGAAGCTGTGAGCCCCGTTCCGCCATTTTGTGTAGGCCCAAGTTCTGCGCCCGCCCCGGCCCGCCGGGAAGAAGGCCCAGGCGATCCCGGGTCCGTACCTTCTATTAGTTGTGGTAGAGAAGGGGCTGAAAGCGCTCTCCGTTGCGCAGAGAGCGTGAGCTCCTCCTCCAGAGGGTCCCGAGAGGGAGTCGAGGCCCTGGAGACCGCGTCTATACGCGGGCCGTCGCCATCTTCCTCCTCCCCTCCTCCATGAGGGAAATAAAAGTCCGATATCTTCTGCGGCTTTACCGCTGACTTTCGCTTCCTGGGCATCCCCGAAGGTAGGATATTGCTTAGGTATTAACCCTGCGTTTGAGCTCCACGGGCTCGTCGCTGTGATCCGTCGCTTCGTGAGACTCAGGCCGAGAGCTCTTAAACTATGCGGCCATTCCGCTCCACGGCTAGACTCCGCCCCTACTGATAACAATTTCAAACAGGTGCCATTACTACAGGAGGACAGAGGAGCCTCTTAAAGAAGAAGTTACAGGTCTGTGAGAGTCAGAAATCTTGCTTGTTTGTAGGTGACCAAATACTTATTTTCCACCATAATTTGCAAATAAATAATAATTTAAAAAAAATCAGACAATGTGATTTTCTGGATTTGTTTTCTCATTTTGTCTCCTAGTTGAGGTCTACCTATGATGTCAGTTTACAGGCCTCTCTCATCTTTTTAAGTGGGAGAACTTGCACAATTGGTGGCTGACTAATTTTTTTCCCAACTGTACACTCAGCCAGTAAGCTGAGACCCTGGTGTTGTACAGCGCGGTGCCCTCCAATATACTCCAAGCTTTTACCTATCTGCAGGCTGCAACTAAACAGCCGCTTGTTACCTTTTTATCACCCGAGTCACAGGAACAATTCAGTGAGTGTCATAGGGGCACCGGCGGTATAACACAAGAGCTTACAAACTTATCAAAATGCCCCTATTCCCCCCAAACAAAGTAAATATGATAGTAGGTCAGCTTGCAAGCCAAAGAAATATGAAATTGCATAAAATGTCGCTTCCAGACTTCCTTAGAAGCTTCTCTCTGAGAGTTACAACTCTATAAAATTGAGTCTTAGTTCTTACTACCGAATAGGTAGCTAATTCACCAGTAGTGTGGCCTGTGAAGCTGAGTATGCCTAACTAGTCTAACTACAGGCCCATACTCAGTCTGAAGCAATTTGGCGCCAAAAACACAATGCGGTGTGCATGATTACTTCTCTCACTAACCCGGGTCTGTTGGGTACCTTTAGCCTTTGCCTGGAACAGCTGAAAGCAGGGCTCATCCAGAAAACCTGCAGTCTCACTGACAGGGCCACTTCTCAGCCAGGTCCTTGATAGCAATCTTCACCTTCAGGATGCTGTCTGAACAAACCCTGGAACAGTCTCTGCTTCAGCTTCACCCTGCTGTATTTCTGATCTCTTAGGAATCCTCCTTCTACAGCTCAAAGCACACTCCCAGGATGGCTGCCACACACACTCTGCTCCTTCTAGTTCCACCTCTGCAAAACAGGGTCTCCACGTCACTACTCCAGGGAATTACAGATTTACAGTCCTTCCCATTTCTGAGGTAACAGTGGCCTCTTGTGGCCAAACAACCAAATGTCAGTTTATAAAAAAAAAAAAAAAATAAACTTACTTACAGAAACAGGTACATTCACAACATGAGGGCTGTTTCCCCATCTTACATCATAACAGAGGATATAAGTTTAAGGTCATTGGCAGAATGGAGAAGATGGTAAAAGTGGTAGTGTTAGGAATCTGTGTTCTGCACTGCTCCCTACTTTTGCTTTAAGGTTGCAATGTCAGCATGTCAAGCTTTCTACAGCTACAGTTGTACTAAAAAGTTTACATACCCCGGCAGATTTTTTGTTTTTTTTGGCCTTTTTTCAGAGAATATGAATAACACAAAAACTTTTTCTCCACTCATGGTTAGTGGTTGGTTGAAGCCATTTATTGTCAAACTTCTGTGTTTTCTCTCTTTAAATCATAATGACAACCAAAAACATCAAAATGACCCTGTTCAAAAGTTCACATACTCCAGTTCTTAATACCGTGTAATGCCCCCTCTAACATCAATGACAGTTTGAAGTCTTTTGTGGTAGTTGTGGATGAGGCTGTTTATTTTCCCAGATTGTAAAACTGCCCATTCTTCTTGGCAAAAAAGTCTCCAGTTCCTGTAAATTCCTGGGCTGTCTTGCATGTACTGTGCGCTTGAGATCTCCCCAGAGTGGCTCAATGATATTGAGGTCAGGAGACTGAGATGGCGACATCAAAACCTTCACTTTCTTCTGCTGTAGCCAATGACAGGTCGACTTGGCCTTGTGTTTTGGATCGTTGTCATGTTGGAATGTCCAAGTACGTCCCATGCGCAGCTTCCTGGCTGATGAGTGCAAATTTGCCTCCAGTATTTGCTGATAACGTGCTGCATTCATCTTTCCTTCAACTTTGACCAAGTTTCATGTGCCTTTGAAGCTCACACATCCCCACATCATCAGTGATCCACCTCTGTGCTTTACAGTAGGAATGGTGTTCCTTTCATCATAGGCCTTGTTGACACCTCTCCTAATGTAATGTTTATGGTTGTGGCCAGAAAGTTCGATTTTTGTCTCATCACTCCAAATTGCCTTGTTCCAGAAGTTTTGAGGCTTGTCTCTGTGCTGTTTGGCGTATTGAATGCGAGATTCTTTGTGGCATTTGCGCAGTAATGGCTTTCTTCTGGCAACTCGACCATGCAGCCCATTTTTCTTCAAGTGCCTCCTTATTGTGCATCTTGTAACAGCCACACTGATAGTTTTCAAAGAGTCCTGTATTTCAGCTGATGTTATGTGTGGGTTTTTCTTTGCATCCCGAACAACTTTTTCCAGGCAGTTGTAGCCGAAATTTTGGTTGGCCAAAATCACCAGGGTATGTGAACTTCTGAACAGGGTCATTTTGATGTTTTTGGTTGTCATTATGATTTAAAAGAGAAAACACAGAAGTTTGACAATAAATGGCTTCAACCAACTACTAACCATGAGTGGAGAAAGTGTTTGTGTTATCATTCATATTCTCTGAAAAAAGGCCAAAAAAACAAAAAATCTGCCGGAATATGTAAACTTTTTAGCACAACTGTATCAGGGCTAGTTCATTGGAAGGGCTATGGTCCAGAAGAATGAACTTGGGTATCAACTCAGTTCAGCTCATGCAGATCTGCTGGTTAGAAATATTCTCAGGAAGTTTCCATTGAAACCTGGTCCAGGGGTTAAGGGTCCGGTGGCCCCTCATGAAAGTGGTGGGTACTGTTAGGAATCACATTGTGCCGCACTTCTCACTACTGTTGTCATGACAGCATATGCAGCTTTCTGCAGCTATTAGGGCTCTGAACCAATCAGCAGTTGAGGAGGGATATTTAAAGGGTACCTGAGTTTTCATGAAAAGTTGAAATATATGCAGGGTCTTGATGGGCATGCTATTTTATGACTGTATAAGCCTTAATACATGGTGTCTTATCAGTTTTTCTGCTGCAAATGTCTCCATTTTGGCTGAAGCACATTTTGCATTTTACTGTGAGGCTGTGGGCGTGTACAATAAGACGCAGTCTGCTCCCCTCGCCTCTCCATTATAACTAGTTTGGTTTGTTTACATGCAATTTTGCTAGAGTAACTGTACATAATGATGATATAGGAAATCTAGGAACACTGAACTGCAAATATAGAGCATATATATGCAGTGTCGGACTGGGATGTCTAGGGCACACTAGTGGAATTGTTTATAGGGGCCCACCGCCAAGACCTCTGCAGATCAGCTGTACCGACAAAGCACAGCTACAGGTAATAACAATGCCATGCTGCTCACCCACCATACAATGTGCACCACGTAAACTTCCTGCTACACCCTGTATGGCAAGTGAACAGTGTGGCTCCTGGAATTGTTACCATTACCTGTAGCCGCACTGTCCTAGAAAAGCTGATCTGCAGAGATCCTGACTGTTGTATCATCGCAGATGTAATATTGATGGCCTATCCTAAGGACAGGCCATCAATATTAGAAAGATGGATAAATCCTTTAAAGAGGTTGTCCAGGAATTGGGGCAACCCATGTGGCGAGCAGGAGGTGTAAAATAAAAAAAATAAATAAAAAGCATACTGTATTCACCTGTTTTAGGCGCTCCGTTGTACGCCACCAGTGTATATTTAGTCCCGTGCCGGTGCCTTCTTGCTGGTAGTCCTGCACCTCATGTGACTGGTAAGACCAATTATGTACAGGATTTCCAGAAATGAGGCACAGGTATGAGACCGAATAGATACAGGTGGGGACAGGCGAGTATGCTTTTTTTTTTTTTTCTTTAATTTTACACCTCCCTGGCCGCCACAGGAGTTGTTCCAATTTATAGACAGCATCTTTAAAGGGTTTATCTGGGCCAAATTTTTTTATGGCTACTTCACTAGTACCCCCCCATACAGTGTCCTCTTCACTGGTCCCCCATACTGTATGGGGAACAGTGATTGAGCCATTATATTATGTGAACCACTTCTGGTGGCCGTTCTGTACACAATACAGGGCCGGAAGCTGATAGCTCCATCCACTTTATAGCAGCCCGGCGCCTTCACTGCAGATCAGCTCCCACTGACTTCAATATGTGCTGACATGCAGTGAAGGTGCCCCGGCTAATATACAGTGGACAGAGCTTTTGCTTCCGGCCCCGTATTGTATACAGGACGGGCACCGGAAGTGGCTCCATACAGCTGATTGGTCCGGAGGCTGGGTGTTGGCCCCCTACTGATCAGGTGTTTATGGCTTATCCTGAAGATAGACCATAAAAAATTTATGCCTGGACAACCACAACCCCTTTAATACACCCTCCTAATGCCGCACAATTTAAAGAGGTTGTCCAGTATAATTTTTTATTTTATGATTAGTCTGGGGAAGATGAAAAAAACAAACAAAAAAAAAAAACTCCCCTGCTCCCGGATACTCTAGTGTCCTTCCAGCGTGGTCCGGTCCTGTAGCTCTGCTGTCTTCTTTTGCCGCACGTGCAGGACCGGATTGTGAGACACTGGGGACAGGAAAGTATGT
Source organism: Leptodactylus fallax (assembly GCA_947044405.1). Classification (NCBI taxonomy): domain Eukaryota; kingdom Metazoa; phylum Chordata; class Amphibia; order Anura; family Leptodactylidae; genus Leptodactylus; species Leptodactylus fallax. Next base: position 2,246,779 of record CAMRHE010000141.1, read on the forward strand.
TATGTGTGTGTGTTTTTTATATATTTTTTTTTTTCCTCCCCTTGCCTAATTAAAAAAAAAAGTTATCCTGCACCTGTTAAAATTGGATCGCAAAACTGGGGAGAACCTGGCTGCATCACTTAACTCTCCCCGCTCCTGCTTGCGGCCTCTCCTCTTCCCTCTTCAGCCTGGGCTCTGTGCTCCACACATCAAGTCGCAATGAGATAATGTGCGGCGTACGGGATGGAGGGAACACGAAGTTCAGTTTTTGAAAGATTTAGTTTCAGATAAAGAGAAGGCATTAGGTTTGATAAAGGAGAGAGACAGCCACTGGTGTTCTGTAGCAGTGCAGGGGTGATTTCTCACAATGAGATATATAATTGGGTGTCATCAGCATAAAGATGGTACTGAAAACCAAATATGTTAGTGGTTTGTCCAATAGAGGCTGTGTAGAGAGAGAAGAGGAGGGGGCCTAGGACTGATCCCTGAGGAACCCCGACAGCAGTGGCATAGCTAAAGTCATGTGGGCCCTGGCCCCGGTATATTTTTTTTATACACGTCCCCTGGGCTGGCAGCTCCCCGGGCCCCTTTCCATTAACAATATGTACACACGTGGACAAAATTGTTGCTACCCCTCGTTTAATGAAAGAAAAACCCACAATGGTCACAGAAATAACTTGAATCTGACAAAAGTAATAATATAGAAAAATTATATGAAAATGAACAAATGAAAGTCAGACATTGCTTTTCAACCATGCTTCAACAGAATAAAAAAAAAAAAAATTCATGAAACAGGCCTGGACAGAAATGATGGTACCCTTAACTTAATATTTTGTTGCACAACCTTTTGAGGCAATCATTGCAATCAAACGATTCCTGTAACTGTCAATGCGACTTCTGCACCTCTCAACAGGAATTTGACCCACTCCTCATGAGCAAACTGCTCCAGTTGTCTCGGGTTTGAAGGGTGCCTTTTCCAGATGGCATGTTGCATCTCCTTCCAAAGATGCTCAATAGGATTTAGGTCAGGGCTCATAGAAGGCCACTTCAGAATAGTCCAATGTTTTCCTCTTAGCCATTCTTGGGTGTTTTTAGCTGTGTGTTTTGGGTCATTATCCTGTTGCAAGACTCATGATCTGCGACTGAGACCAAGCTTTCTGACACTTGGCAGTACATTTTTCTCTAGAATCCCTTGATACTCTTGATATTTCATTGTACCCTGCACAGATTCAAGACACCCTGTGCCAGATGCAGAAAAGCAGCCCCAGAACATAACCGAGCCTCCTCCATGTTTCACAGTAGGGACAGTGTTCTTTTCAAGATATGCTTCATTTTTCCATCTGAACATAAAGCTGATGTGCCTTGCCAAAAATTTCGATTTTTCTCATCTGTCCATAGGACATTCTCCCAGAAGCTTTGTGGCTTGTCAACATGTAGTTTGGCAAATTCCAGTCAGGCTTTTTTATGGTTTTTCAACAATGGTGTCCTACTTGGTTGTCTCCCATGAAGTCCACATAGGCTCAAACGACGGATGGTGCGATCTGACGCTGATGTTCCTCGAGCTTGAAGTTCACCTTTAATCTCTTTAGAAGTGTTTTTCTGGACTCTTTTGTTACAACTCGTATTATCCTTCTCTTTGATTTGTCATCATTTTTCCTCCTGCGGCCACATCCAGGGAGGTTGACTACAGTCCCATGGATCTTAAATTTCTGAATAATATGTGCAACTGTATTCACAGGAACATCAAGCTGCTTGGAGATGGTCTTATAACCTTTACCTTTAACATGCTTGTCTATAATTTTCTTTCTAAGCTCCGGAGAGAACTCTTTCCTTCGCTTCCTCTGGTCTATGTTGAGTGTGGTACTCACCATGTCACTAGACAGCACAGTGAGTATCTGTAGCCCTATATATAGGCCCACTGACTGATTACAAGATTGTAGACACCTGTGATGCTAATTAGTGGACACACCTTGATTTAATATGTCTCTTTGGTCACATTATTTTCAGGGGAAACACCACTGATCTTGTCTTCCATCGACTCCTCACAGTTTCTAAATTTACTAACTCTTCTCTGCCACTCTCTGATCATAACCTTTTGTTTCTCACCATGAGTGCTTTCTCTCCTTCACAGGACACACCTACTCATCATACAGTGCTGGCCAAAAGTATTGGCACCCCTGCAATTCTGTCAGATAATACTCAATTTCTTCCAGAAAATGATTGCAATCACAAATGCTTTGGTAATAATATCTTCACTTATTTTGCTTGCAATGAAAAAACACAAAAGAGAATGAAAAAAAGTCAAATCATTGATCATTTTACACAAAACTCCAAAAATGGGCCGGACAAAAGTATTGGCACCCTCAGCCTAATACTTGGTAGCACAACCTTTAGACAAAATAACTGCGAACAACCGCTTCCGGTAACCATCAATGAGTTTCTTACAATGCTCTGCTGGAATTTTAGACCATTCTTCTTTGGCAAATTTCTCCAGGTCCCTGAGATTTGAAGGGTGCCTTCTCCAAACTGCCATTTTGAGATCTCTCCACAGGTGTTCTATGGGATTCAGGTCTGGACTCATTGCTGGCCACTTTAGAAGTCTCCAGTGCTTTCTCTCAAACCATTTTCTAGTGCTTTTTGAAGTGTGTTTTGGGTCATTGTCCTGCTGGAAGACCCATGACCTCTGAGGGAGACCCAGCTTTCTCACACTGGGCCCTACATTATGCTGCAAAATTTGTTGGTAGTCTTCAGACTTCATAATGCCATGCACACGGTCAAGCAGTCCAGTGCCAGAGGCAGCAAAGCAACCCCAAAACATCAGGGAACCTCCACCATGTTTGACTGTAGGGACCGTGTTCTTTTCTTTGAAGGCTTCTCTTTTTTTTTTTTTCCTGTAAACTCTATGTTGATGCCTTTTCCCAAAAAGCTCTACTTTTGTCTCATCTGACCAAGAACATTTTCCAAAAAGTTTTTGGCTTTCTCAGGAACCCCGACAGCAGTGGCATAGCTAAAGTCATGTGGGCCCTGGCCCCGGTATATTTTTTTTATACACGTCCCCTGGGCTGGCAGCTCCCCGGGCCCCTTTCCATTAACAATATGTACACACGTGGACAAAATTGTTGCTACCCCTCGTTTAATGAAAGAAAAACCCACAATGGTCACAGAAATAACTTGAATCTGACAAAAGTAATAATATAGAAAAATTATATGAAAATGAACAAATGAAAGTCAGACATTGCTTTTCAACCATGCTTCAACAGAATAAAAAAAAAAAAAATTCATGAAACAGGCCTGGACAGAAATGATGGTACCCTTAACTTAATATTTTGTTGCACAACCTTTTGAGGCAATCATTGCAATCAAACGATTCCTGTAACTGTCAATGCGACTTCTGCACCTCTCAACAGGAATTTGACCCACTCCTCATGAGCAAACTGCTCCAGTTGTCTCGGGTTTGAAGGGTGCCTTTTCCAGATGGCATGTTGCATCTCCTTCCAAAGATGCTCAATAGGATTTAGGTCAGGGCTCATAGAAGGCCACTTCAGAATAGTCCAATGTTTTCCTCTTAGCCATTCTTGGGTGTTTTTAGCTGTGTGTTTTGGGTCATTATCCTGTTGCAAGACTCATGATCTGCGACTGAGACCAAGCTTTCTGACACTTGGCAGTACATTTTTCTCTAGAATCCCTTGATACTCTTGATATTTCATTGTACCCTGCACAGATTCAAGACACCCTGTGCCAGATGCAGAAAAGCAGCCCCAGAACATAACCGAGCCTCCTCCATGTTTCACAGTAGGGACAGTGTTCTTTTCAAGATATGCTTCATTTTTCCATCTGAACATAAAGCTGATGTGCCTTGCCAAAAATTTCGATTTTTCTCATCTGTCCATAGGACATTCTCCCAGAAGCTTTGTGGCTTGTCAACATGTAGTTTGGCAAATTCCAGTCAGGCTTTTTTATGGTTTTTCAACAATGGTGTCCTACTTGGTTGTCTCCCATGAAGTCCACATAGGCTCAAACGACGGATGGTGCGATCTGACGCTGATGTTCCTCGAGCTTGAAGTTCACCTTTAATCTCTTTAGAAGTGTTTTTCTGGACTCTTTTGTTACAACTCGTATTATCCTTCTCTTTGATTTGTCATCATTTTTCCTCCTGCGGCCACATCCAGGGAGGTTGACTACAGTCCCATGGATCTTAAATTTCTGAATAATATGTGCAACTGTATTCACAGGAACATCAAGCTGCTTGGAGATGGTCTTATAACCTTTACCTTTAACATGCTTGTCTATAATTTTCTTTCTAAGCTCCGGAGAGAACTCTTTCCTTCGCTTCCTCTGGTCTATGTTGAGTGTGGTACTCACCATGTCACTAGACAGCACAGTGAGTATCTGTAGCCCTATATATAGGCCCACTGACTGATTACAAGATTGTAGACACCTGTGATGCTAATTAGTGGACACACCTTGATTTAATATGTCTCTTTGGTCACATTATTTTCAGGGGAAACACCACTGATCTTGTCTTCCATCGACTCCTCACAGTTTCTAAATTTACTAACTCTTCTCTGCCACTCTCTGATCATAACCTTTTGTTTCTCACCATGAGTGCTTTCTCTCCTTCACAGGACACACCTACTCATCATACAGTGCTGGCCAAAAGTATTGGCACCCCTGCAATTCTGTCAGATAATACTCAATTTCTTCCAGAAAATGATTGCAATCACAAATGCTTTGGTAATAATATCTTCACTTATTTTGCTTGCAATGAAAAAACACAAAAGAGAATGAAAAAAAGTCAAATCATTGATCATTTTACACAAAACTCCAAAAATGGGCCGGACAAAAGTATTGGCACCCTCAGCCTAATACTTGGTAGCACAACCTTTAGACAAAATAACTGCGAACAACCGCTTCCGGTAACCATCAATGAGTTTCTTACAATGCTCTGCTGGAATTTTAGACCATTCTTCTTTGGCAAATTTCTCCAGGTCCCTGAGATTTGAAGGGTGCCTTCTCCAAACTGCCATTTTGAGATCTCTCCACAGGTGTTCTATGGGATTCAGGTCTGGACTCATTGCTGGCCACTTTAGAAGTCTCCAGTGCTTTCTCTCAAACCATTTTCTAGTGCTTTTTGAAGTGTGTTTTGGGTCATTGTCCTGCTGGAAGACCCATGACCTCTGAGGGAGACCCAGCTTTCTCACACTGGGCCCTACATTATGCTGCAAAATTTGTTGGTAGTCTTCAGACTTCATAATGCCATGCACACGGTCAAGCAGTCCAGTGCCAGAGGCAGCAAAGCAACCCCAAAACATCAGGGAACCTCCACCATGTTTGACTGTAGGGACCGTGTTCTTTTCTTTGAAGGCCTCTTTTTTTTTTTTTCCTGTAAACTCTATGTTGATGCCTTTTCCCAAAAAGCTCTACTTTTGTCTCATCTGACCAAGAACATTTTCCAAAAAGTTTTTGGCTTTCTCAGGTAAGTTTTGGCAAACTCCAGCCTGGCTTTTTTATGTCTCTGGGTCAGAAGTGGGGTCTTCCTGGGTATCCTACCATAGAGTCCCTTTTCATTCAGACGCGGACAGATAGTACGGGTTGACACTGTTGTACCCTCGGACTGCAGGGCAGCTAGAACTTGTTTGGATGTTAGTCGAGGTTCTTTAGCCACCATCCGCACAATCTTTCGTTGAAATCTCTTGTCAATTTTTCTTTTCCGTCCACATCTAGGGAGGTTAGCCACAGTACCATGGGCTTTAAACTTCTTGATGACACTGCGCACGGTAGACACAGGAACATTCAGGTCTTTGGAGATGGACTTGTAGCCTTGAGATTGCTCATGCTTCCTCACAATTTTGCTTCTCAAGTCCTCAGACAGTTCTTTGGTCTTCTTTCTTTTCTCCATGCTCAATGTGGTACACACAAGGACACAGGACAGAGGTTGAGTCAACTTTAATCCATTTCAACTGGCTGCAAGTGTGATTTAGTTATTGCCACCACCTGTTATGTGCCACAGGTAAGTAACAGGTGCTGTTAATTACACAAATTAGAGAAGCATCACATGATTTTTCAAAGGGTGCCAATACTTTTGTCCACCCCTTTTTTATGTTTGGTGTGGAATTATATCCAATTTGGCTTTTTGACAATTCTTTTTGTGGTTTTCCATTGACGACAAATTAAATGAAGATATTATTACCAAAGCATTTGTGATTTCAATCATTTTCTGGAAGAAATTGAGTATTATCTGACAGAATTGCAGGGGTGCCAATACTTTTGGCCATCACTGTACAGGTCAAATAGTCATTGGAAAAATGAGGCAGGGGACTGAAATGACCAGAGATGTGAGACATCGTGGAGGGAAAAAAACATTAATAGAACAGAACAATACCAACAAGCTCCAAACAAGGATGCACACACTGGCATAGGGGGAACATGAGGACCACTGCCACAGCCAACCCCTAGGTAAAATATTACAATATCAAAAGGATATAACTAATGATTCCAGCAACAGCCCAGGAGAAGTAGTACTAACAAAAACAGGTGCATCAGTTAAATGACTGTGGAAAACATAAGGAAACTAAGGCCATGATAGGCATCGTAATAGAATGGTAAAGCCAAGGCCTAAACCCTAAAAATACGATATGAAGGAGCGCTATGTGGCTTTTGGAGTGTAGATTTGGATGTTTGGGATCTGGATGCCATCTGGACGCCGTCATGTTTGCAGAGCCCCTGAGATGACAAAGTGGAATACACTAGGGATAACCCCATTTTGAAAACTCTACCCCTCAAAGAATTTATCAATGCACAGCGTATGTTAAAAAGTGAATATGTAAGCTGTATGGAGTACATTGGAAACACCAAATTCCCTTCTATATTCCCAGTAGCTCCTATGATTGGGGGGAGGGTCTCTCTGGGGTCGCTTCTGGTTTCTTTTCCCTCATAAGCTCTAAATCTGAGGTGTACCCTGATATACGCTTGCACAGCTTATACATTCCCTTCCTGCCGCTGCCAGTTTTATCCTAATGATTTGGCAATTTTGGGGGTTTTTGTACAAGCTATATTTTTTTATTCTTCTTATGATATAGCCATATGAGGGCTATTTTTTTTGCGGTATGAGATACATTTTATAATGACACCATTATGGGGAGCCTAAACGTATTGGACACATTTTATGAACTCTTCATTTGGTGGATTAAAAAAAACCCATCAATTCTGGCATTGCGTTTTACCTTTTAAATTTTTTGCCATGCAGCGAAAGTAACATGTTACCTTTATTCTGTGGGTCAGTACAATTATGGTGATACCTCATTTATATTGTTTTTTTTATGCGATACTAATTTTGCAGAATTTAAACCAATTTGGGGACATAAATCAATTATTTTTACATCGCCATCTTCTGAGATGTGCAACATTTTTATTTTTCAGTTGAAAGAGTTGGTTGAGGGCTTATTTTTTGCGTGATGCCCTGTGCTTTTTATTTGTACTGTTTTGGAGTACATATGACTTTTTGATCATTTTTTTTATATAATTTTTTTCTTTGTTGGATCCCATAGAAGCTGCCAAGTCTGTTCCCCTGGTATTTGCGCACATGTATTCAGTGGAGCTAGGGCTTTTTTTTTTTTTTTATTTCAGACCTTCTCTTAAAGTTGCATTAAATTCATTCTAAGTTGTCACAGCACATGTACCTTAGACCACAAATGGAAATTTATGGTATATCTCTGCCTGTCAGAGGAGTTTCATCAAAGTTCAAGAATGGGTGCAAAGAACTTCAAGAATGTGTCCAAAGACCTAACATTATTTTAAGCTAATATAGAGGAGCACCAGGTTCATAAATTTCAGCATTACTTATGCATTTTATTAGTTTTATTAATTAATGAATAGGGTTATGTTGCAATACCAGCAGTGTGGATCTTGCAAAAAAACTGACACTTCTTTAACTGTCATATTATACAGCAGATACCTGTGCCCATACTGATTTCAGACATTAACTCTCCTAAAGCGCTGCAATTTTGGGGTGGATCCATTACTATGACAGATGGGAGCCTGTTGAAGGCTCCCATGCATGTAATTAGCAGACTTCTATTACAGCAGCACCTTATATTACTGATTAGATTTCCTGGTGTTCAAGAGCTAAAAATTAAAATCACCCCTCTTTCCCTAGAATACATATAAAAGTAGCTAAAGTAAAACACATACACATTAAGTGTCTGAAAACGCCTGGCCTACAAACCTATAAAAATATTTTTCCCATATGGTGAATGCCATAGTGGGGAAAAAAAAATCAAAAGGGCCGAACCACTGTGTTTTCACTATTTCGCCTCCCATAAACATTTGTATAAAAGCAATTTAATACCAAAATGGTATAAATAAAAGGTATCTGGCTCCACAAAAAAAAAAAAAAAAAAAAAAAAGCCCTATGTATTCTTGAACATGGAAATCTAAAAATATTATGGGTGTAAAAATATGGTGAAAGTTGTTTTTGGTATCACCATAATCGTACCGACCCACAGAATACAGGTGACATTTCATTTTGTCTGCACAGTGAACACTGTAAAAACGAAGTCCCTAGTAATGTAACTGGGGGTGGAGTGGGGGTTGGGGTAAGAACATTTAGTATTCAGAGGAAAAGTAGGGTTAAGGATAAACACATAAAATGCATGTATACCAATGCCAGACGTTTCACTAACAAGATGGAGGAACGGAATTAGAAGTGATAATGTTGGAAGAGGAGTACGATATAGATATAGTGGGCATAAGTGAGGCATGGCTGGACTCTAGCACTCTGTAGCTATAACTGGGCTGTAAATATACAAGGGTATAGCCTGTTTAGAAAAAAAGCATGCAAATAGAAAAGAGGGAGGGAGTTTGCTTGTGTGTAAAATCCATTCTTAAGCCGTTCCTACATGATGACATCCGGGAGGAAAAGTAATATGAGGAGTCTATATGGGTGGAAATAAGGGGAGGGATAAAGAGTAATAAAATACTGTTAGGGGTTTGCTACAAGTACCCAAATATAATTGAAGAAACAAAAAAATCTACTAATTAGACAAATAGATGAGGCCACAAAACAGAATGAAGACATTATTATGGGGCATTTCAACTACCCAGATATCGGAGGCAGAAACCTGCAGATCCAGCAAAGATAACAGATTTTTGAAAGTAATAAAAGACAATTATCTTTTCACGGACCTGACAGATTATCAAAAGTGAAGATCGGGGTTAATCTAGGTAATAGTGACCACAACATAATACGTTTTCATGTACGCTTTAATAGGATGTTTTGTAGAGGGGGTACAAAAACACTAACCTTCAAGAAGGCCAATTTTCACCAGCTGAGAGAAGACTTTAGCAGAATAAACTGGGACAATGTCCTCAAAGTGAAGAATATGAAGACATTTTACAAAACATCCTAAATAGAGACAGTGAAAAACATTTACCTTAGGGAATAAACGTGTCAAAAATCATAGAAAATCAATGTGGCTAACTAAAATGGTAAGGAGTGCAATGAGTGCTCTCTCTCTCAGAAGCGCCCTCTCTATACATGGGGGATGCTTGCTGTATCAGACAGCCAGCATCCACCACTAACAGCTCGATCGCGGCTGTTAATGCTTTAGATGCAGTGGCAAAATGCAATTGCAGCATCTAAACTGTGCAGGCGCCATGGGCGCTGCCATTTTTAATGATCGCCACCCTCCAATGACATCATTAGAGGGCGGCGATTGGTTGCCATGACAGCCAGGAGCCTATTGAAGGCTCCCAGGCTTGTTATTGCTATTCTGTTACATTCTGCCATAGGCAGTGTGCAATAGAAATCAAAGGATTATACTATACCCTGTTAAACATTAGTATTGCAGTGTACTGTATGAGCTATCAGACCACCTAAGGTTCAAAGTCCCTAGGGCAGTGATGGCGAACCTTTTAGAGACCGAGTGCCCAAACTGCAACCCAAAGCCCACTAAATTATCGCAAAGTGCCAACACAGCAATTTCACCTTAAATTAACCTGCCTCCCCAGCATCCCCCCAGCCTACATCCCACATCTCTCCCCCCCCCCCACACTACACCCTGGACCCCACACTACACTCTGCATCTTCCCCCTCACTACACTCTGCAACTCTCCCCCCCCACACTACACCCTGCACCCCACACTACACCCTGCATCTCTGCACCCCACACTACACCCTGCATCTCTGCACCCCACACTACACCCTGCATCTCTGCACCCCACACTACACACTACATCTCTGCACCCCACACTACACCCTGCATCTCTGCACCCCACACTACACCCTGCATCTCTGCACCCCCCCACTACACCCTACATCTCTGCACCCCCCACTACACCCTGCATCTCTGCACCCCCCCACTACACCCTGCACCCTACACCCTGCATCTCTCCTTCCACACGGCACCCTGCATCTCTCCTTCCACACTTCACCCTACACCCTGCATCTCTCCTTCCACACTTCACCCTACACCCTGCATCTCTCCTTCCACACTGCACCCTACACCCTGCATCTCTCCTTCCACACTGCATCCTGCATCTCTCCTTCCACACTGCACCCTACACCCTGCATCTCTCCTTCCACACTGCACCCTGCATCTCTCCTTCCACACTGCACCCTGCATCTCTCCTTCCACACTGCACCCTACACCCTGCATCTCTCCTTCCACACTGCACCCTGCATCTCTCCTTCCACACTGCACCTCTCCTTCCACACTGTACCTCTCCTTCCACACTGCACCCTGCATCTCTCCTTCCACACTGCACCCTGCATCTCTCCTTCCACACTGCACCCTGCACCCCTCCTTCCACACTGCACCCTGCATCTCTCCTTCCACATTGCACCCTGCATCTCTCCTTCCACACTGCACCCTGCATCTCTCCTTCCACACTGCACCCTACATCTCTCCTTCCACACTGCACCTCTCCTTCCACACTGCACCCTACACCTCTCCTTCCACACTGCACCCTGCACCTCTCCTTCCACACTGCACCCTACACCCTGCATCTCTCCTTCCACACTGCACCCTACACCCTGCATCTCTCCTTCCACACTGCACCCTGCATCTCTCCTTCCGCACTGCACCCTGCATCTCTCCTTCCACACTTCACCCTACACCCTGCATCTCTCCTTCCACACTGCACCCTACACCCTGCATCTCTCCTTCCACACTGCACCCTGCATCTCTCCTTCCACACTGCACCCTACACCCTGCATCTCTCCTTCCACACTGCACCTCTCCTTCCACACTGCACCCTGCATCTCTCCTTCCACACTGCACCCTGCATCTCTCCTTCCACACTGCACCCTGCACCCCTCCTTCCACACTGCACCCTGCATCTCTCCTTCCACATTGCACCCTGCATCTCTCCTTCCACACTGCACCCTACATCTCTCCTTCCACACTGCACCCTACACCCTGCATCTCTCCTTCCACACTGCACCCTACACCCTGCATCTCTCCTTCCACACTGCACCCTACATCTCTCCTTCCACACTGCACCTCTCCTTCCACACTGCACCCTACACCTCTCCTTCCACACTGCACCCTGCACCTCTCCTTCCACACTGCACCCTACACCCTGCATCTCTCCTTCCACACTGCACCCTACACCCTGCATCTCTCCTTCCACACTGCACCCTACACCCTGCATCTCTCCTTCCACACTGCACCCTACACCCTGCATCTCTCCTTCCACACTGCACCCTACATCTCTCCTTCCACACTGCACCTCTCCTTCCACACTGCACCCTACACCTCTCCTTCCACACTGCACCCTGCACCTCTCCTTCCACACTGCACCCTACACCCTGCATCTCTCCTTCCACACTGCACCCTACACCCTGCATCTCTCCTTCCACACTGCACCCTACATCTCTCCTTCCACACTGCACCTCTCCTTCCACACTGCACCCTACACCTCTCCTTCCACACTGCACCCTGCACCTCTCCTTCCACACTTCACCCTACACCCTGCATCTCTCCTTCCACACTGCACCCTACACCCTGCATCTCTCCTTCCACATTGCACCCTACACCCTGCATCTCTCCTTCCACACTGCACCCTACATCTCTCCTTCCACACTGCACCCTACATCTCTCCTTCCACACTGCACCCTACACCTCTCCTTCCACACTGCACCCTGCACCTCTCCTTCCACACTGCACCCTGCATCTCTCCTTCCACACTACACCCTGCACCCTACACCTCTCCTTCCACACTACACCCTACACCTCTCCTTCCACACTACACCCTGCACCCTACATCTCTCCTTCCACACTACACCCTCCCCCCACACTACACCCTACATCTCTCCCCTCCACATCTCTCCCCCCCACACTACACCCTGAACCCCACATCTCTCCATGTTCCTCCACTGCTCGGGATACTTCTCTTCATGTGGAAGGACCTTCTTACAAGCAAAGACACGCCTACCCTGTCATGTGACCTTATGACGTCAGAAGGTCCTTTCAGAGTACAGCATTTAGCATGTATTGTGTAAGCCGCGGTCCTGTGGTCCAGTTTTCAGCTGTATGTACATTTGCACATACAGCTGAAAGAAGCGATCTCTCACTAACGGGGATCCTGTACCGGATGGTGACGGCGCGCGTGCCAACTGAGAGGGCTCTGCGTGCCCTCTCTGGTACGCGTACCATAGGTTCGCCATCACGGCCCTAGGGTGTCTGAAAATAAAAGTAAAAAAATAAAACAAGTTTTTAAAAGTATAAAAAATAAAATTTTAAATCACCCCCCTTTCCCTAAATCAAATCACATAAAAAAATAAATAACATAAAAACTTTAGGTATCCCTGGGCTCGAAAATGCATGAACTATTAAAATAGAAAAATATAAATCCCATACGGTGAACACCGTAGCAGGAAAAAACACTTTTTCAACACTTTGCCTCCTAAAAAAAAAAAATTGAATAAAAAGTGATTAAACAATCACACCTTCCCTAAAATGGTATGAATAAAAAATGCATCTTGTCCTGTATAAAGACTCCTTACCCAGCTCCATAAATTTAAATATTTTGCAAAGTTTTTTATTTTTTTAAAAGGTATCAAAACATTAAAAATATTAGATTAGAAATTGTCGCAAATATGTCTTTTATCCACCTCATTCTGAATTTTTTTCTACCTTTCCGGTACACGGATATTGAATGGTGCCATTACAAAGTACAATTTGACCCAAAAACAATAAGCCATCACATGACTCCAAATCACATCACTATGAATCGAAAAAATGAAAGTTATCGCTATTGTAATGTTGGGAGAAAATGCCAAAAACGAAAATTGGCTCGCTCCTGAGGGCGTTCAATGTCTTCTGTATTTATATAAGAAAATCCAGTGACCAAAGACATGATTAGGGGTAATGTAAATTCTCCATTAAATGTCACCTGTTTAACCCAGGAGGAAGTGCGATGTTGCGTTCGAAATAATAAAATAGACAAATTGTCGGGTTTAGATGGCATACATCCCTGAGTTCGAAGGAATTGTGCATGGTGATAGACAGACCCTTATATCTAATATTTAAGGATTCAGTTTATTCCACAGGATTGGCACATGGTAAATGTGATGCCAAAATTCAAAAAGGGGTCTAGAAGTGAGCCTGGAAACTATAGGCCAGTAAGTTTAACCTAAAACACTATCCTGGAGTACCTCAATGTAAATAACACCCAATCAGCATGAGTTTATAAGGATTTAGTCCTATGAGACTAATCTGATCAGGGTCTATGAAAAGGTCAGTTCTAGACTGGACATGGGTAATACGGTACATGTGGCATATCTCGACTTTTGAAAGGCTTTTGATACTGTAACAAATAAAAGATTGGTATACAAAATGAGAATCTTGGTACTGGGGGAAAGCATATGCATTTAGGTTTGCAACTGGCTCAGTGATAGGAAATAAGAGGGTACTTGTTAAAGGTATATACAGGGATCCATGTTGGGTCCTCTACTTTTTCATATCTTTATTAATGACCTGGTAGAGGGTTTCAGAGCAGGGTGTCCATATTCGCAGATGATACTAAACTCTGTAAAGTAATCAAGACTGAGTCGGATAGTAGAATATTACAAGGGGATGGATCTAAGGAAGCTGGAAGCATAGGCGGAGACTTGGCAAATGATGATTAATGTAGACAAATGTAAGGTTATGAATTTTATTTGAGGAAATAAAATGTATGATGTACTTAATAGTACATTACTGATTAAGACTGCTACCAAAATACACTTGGGAATTTTGGTAAACAGTAAGCTTACCTTTGGTGACCAGCGCCAGGCAGCTGCTGCCAAGTGAAATAAAATTCTGGGATGCATCAAAGAGGTATAAAGTGCTGGCCAAAAGTATTGGCACCCCTGCAATTCTGTCAGATAATACTCAGTTTCTTCCAGAAAATGATTGCAATCACAAATGCTTTGGTAATAATATCTTCATTTAATTTGTCTTCAATGGAAAACTACAAAAAGAATTGTCAAAAAGCCAAATTGGATATAATTCCACACCAAACATAAAAAGGGGGTGGACAAAAGTATTGGCACCCTTTGAAAAATCATGTGATGCTTCTCTAATTTGTGTAATTAACAGCACCTGTTACTTACCTGTGGCACATAACAGGTGGTGGCAATAACTAAATCACACTTGCAGTCAGTTGAAATGGATTAAAGTTGACTCAACCTCTGCCCTGTGTCCTTGTGTGTACCACATTGAGCATGGAGAAAAGAAAGAAGACCAAAGAACTGTCTGAGGACTTGAGAAGCAAAATTGTGAGGAAGCATGAGCAATCTCAAGGCTACAAGTCCATCTCCAAAGACCTGAATGTTCCTGTGTCTACCGTGCACAGTGTCATCAAGAAGTTTAAAGCCCATGGCACTGTGGCTAACCTCCCTAGATGTGGACGGAAAAGAAAAATTGACGAGATATTTCAACGAAAGATTGTGCGGATGGTGGCTAAAGAACCTCAACTAACATCCAAACAAGTTCTAGCTGCCCTGCAGTCCGAGGGTACAACAGTGTCAACCCATACTATCTGTCCGCGTCTGAATGAAAAGGGACTCTATGGTAGGATACCCAGGAAGACCCCACTTCTGACCCAGAGACATAAAAAAGCCAGGCTGGAGTTTGCCAAAACTTACCTGAGAAAGCCAAAAACTTTTTGGAAGAATGTTCTCTGGTCAGATGAGACAAAAGTAGAGCTTTTTGGGAAAAGGCATCAACATAGAGTTTACAGGAAAAAAAAAGAGGCCTTCAAAGAAAAGAACACGGTCCCTACAGTCAAACATGGCGGAGGTTCCCTAATGTTTTGGGGTTGCTTTGCTGCCTCTGGCACTGGACTGCTTGACCGTGTGCATGGCATTATGAAGTCTGAAGACTACCAACAAATTTTGCAGCATAATGTAGGGCCTAGTGTGAGAAAGCTGGGTCTCCCTCAGAGGTCATGGGTCTTCCAGCAGGACAATGACCCAAAACACACTTCAAAAAGCACTAGAAAATGGTTTGAGAGAAAGCACTGGAGACTTCTAAAGTGGCCAGCAATGAGTCCAGACCTGAATCCCATAGAACACCTGTGGAGAGATCTCAAAATGGCAGTTTGGAGAAGGCACCCTTCAAATCTCAGGGACCTGGAGAAATTTGCCAAAGAAGAATGGTCTAAAATTCCAGCAGAGCATTGTAAGAAACTCATTTCTGGTTACCGGAAGCGGTTGTTCGCAGTTATTTTGTCTAAAGGTTGTGCTACCAAGTATTAGGCTGAGGTGCCAATACTTTTGTCCGGCCCATTTTTGGCGTTTTGTGTAAAATGATCAATGATTTGACTTTTTTTTTTTCATTCTCTTTTGTGTTTTTTCATTGCAAGCAAAATAAATGAAGATATTATTACCAAAGCATTTGTGATTGCAATCATTTTCTGGAAGAAATTGAGTGTTATCTGACAGAATTGCAGGGGTGCCAATACTTTTGGTCAGCACTGTAGATTCTCATGACAAGAACATAGTTATGCCTCTTTGCCTGATTCTTTACTTTAAGAGCAGTAACGCTATGGAACTCACTGCCACAGGATGTGGTTATGGTGAATTCACGGTCTATGTTCAAAAAGGGTCTGGATTCCTTTCCTGAATGGAAAAAATATTCCCTTACGTCCTACAGTAGCACAATATGGGGTATTTCTGCCCCTGTGTGCTGGTAGGAAAGGCAGAACTTTTAATTAACATAAAATATGCATGACTGCACTACCCTATAAGAGGGCAAAGAGACATCACCCCCTTTTGTTTTTTTCTGTCCTGTGTGATGGGACAGGTGGAGGGAGGTCTTTTGTCCTCCCATATTTTTTTTTTCCCCTAAAGTTTAACTTCCTTTGGGGAGTCATCTTTACACCTCTCTTCTTTCTTCCACTGGACGCGTCTGTGGAAAAGGTTTTTTTTTATTTAGGCAGTTTTTTTGTGCTAGCCAAGCTTTCAACCTTCGCTCTGAAAAGGTTTATTTCAGTAGTACATGGCAGTGGTAGTTGCATGCTGCATGTTTAAAGTCCTGTAGTGCAGGCCACTTGTGCAACCTTGATGTGGGGCATTACCGTTTCACTTACCTTACAAGCTCCACGGCCGCCAGAAGTGACGTCGGTCACTTTGTTCCTCCGGAACCTTTGTTGGTTTTCCGGGGACTGAATTCTCGGACGGACTTTTTGCGCCTTAGTTTTTCCTCCTTTTTTGCAAGTTTATATTTGCTGAGACACTTTTCTGGCATCGGTCTGTATATTTTTAGCTTAATTCTGTGTACAAGGAATTAAGGTTTGCAAAATTTGCAGGGGGGAGGATTTTTTGTGTGCACTACTTGCTCTTTCCTCCTCCCCTCCTATAGAAGCCTTCATCTCAATGCAGGAGATGGCTTGTCTCTTAGTGAGGAAGGCCTCAGTACTCCACTTGGATTATTGTTCTTGCTGCTGCAGCACAGTGGTTCAGTGGTTAGCACTGCAGCCTTTCAGTGCTAGAGTTCTGGGTTCAAATTCTGCAAGGAGTTTGAAAAAAAAAAAAAAGAGGTTTGTGTTCATGGTGACACACTGTGAAGCTATTGAAGATTTCTAGGTGATTGACAAAACACTTTCATCTGATGATACCTTGGAAGATTCCAGCAGACCTCTCTTTCCTCTTGAGAAGTCCATCCAGTCAAGGGACCGTGATGTTGACGGGGAAGCTTCCTGTTCCACCTCTAAGGGGCCTGGGGCCTTCCAAGTGGACGAGTCACTGGAAAAACTCATGCTTGTGGAATGGAAAAATCCAGAAGGAGGTCCTATATATTCCAGGAGATCCCGGTGGGGTCTCCCACTTAAAGTTGATACGGCAGTGGCCAAGTTGTATGGTGGTCCCGGTGGATGATGGAACTAACCTCCAGGACTCCATGGATAGACGCATAGAGAGTACTCTCAGGAAGGTTTATTCTCTGGCCTCCGGTCAAACTTCCGTGGCTATTGCCTCTAATGAAGTCTCAAGCAAATTACGTGCTGATTTAGCCCAGCTTGCAAGAGATTTCGACTCTGGAGTCTCCATAGATGATGTCCTAGCTTTTTTTTTAGTTCGATTTTCTTGTCGGCAGATTTAGCCAAAGCCTCCCAACATCATTTAAGGCTGGCGGCCAAAGCTTTGGCCCTTTCTACGGCAGCTAGAAGGCCACTATGGTTAAAACACTGGAGAGCGGATAATGCCTCCAAGTTCAACCTCTGTTCTCTACCCTTTAAGCCGGGTAAACTTTTTGGCAGAGGCCTGGATGAGATTATGGAAGACATTGCCGATAAATAGGGTAAGACTCTGCCTCAGGCCTTTAGAGGCAGGTCAAGACCTTCCGGCCGGGGTAGAGATTATCAGCCTCAACCTAGACCTCAGTTCCAGAGATGTCCTAGATATCAGCCTAGGGGTTCTGGACGAAAGTTCCCCAAGGATGGGGACAAAAAGAAGCCTAGCTTTTGACATCTGCTGCCTTCTTCCTGTGACCAAGACTCCTGTCGGAGGTTAACTTTCCCAGTTCTACACTGTCTGGCAGGAAAAAAATCAAGACCCTTTGGTCTTGCACGTTGTTCAGCGAGGTTATGCAATCGAGTTTCTTCATCCGCCTCAAGATCAATTCTTCTTAACCCGCTCCCTTACTGCGGTGCAGCAGGATATATTGGAGTGCTCCATTCACAATTACATCCACAAGGGGGGTGGGGGGCCCCCTTGGAAGTAGGATTCAGTGTCTACTCCCCAGTTTTTCTGGTGCCAAAACCATCGGGCAGCTGGAGAATGATTATAGACTTAAGATATCTGAATCGCTTCATAAAGAAAAAACATTTTCGTATGGAGACCGTAAAATCCGTTACATCCTTTCTTCAACAGAGCGAAGTTTTCGTCACCTTAGATCTAAAGGATGCCTATTTGCATGTCCCAATATATCCTCCATACAGAAGGTTTCTCAGAATCGCCGTTTCATTTTCCGGCCACAGGAAGCATCTTCAGTTCGCAGTCCTGCCCTTTGGCATCACTTCAGCTCCTCATTCCTTCACCAAGGTTGTGGCTCCTATAGCCGCCTCTCTCAGGCTTCAGGGCCTTTTTGTAGTGCCATACCTGGACAACTGGCTAATAAAAGCCCAGTCAGAGTCTGTTTTGCTCCAGCAGTTACTGATAGCCATATCCCTTCTCCAAAACTTGGGTTGGCTAATAAATTGGGAGAAGTCAGAAATAGTTCCCTCTACCTGCAGGAAGTTCCTGGGGTATCTCCTGGACTCAGACCACATGGAGGTTTCCTTAACACTTGCAAGGAAGGAAAGATTGATCAAAGTGGTCTGGTTTCTCTTCAAGACACGTCTGGTATCCATCAGAACATCCATGAGAGTCCTAGGTCTGATGTCATCCTCAGCCATTGCAGTCCCTTGGGCTTTATGGCATTTGCGTCCTCTCCAGATGGAAGAACTAAAAGCCTGGAATTGTACTCTTCTCGGTCTCGACAAAAAGATCAAACTATCTCCCAGTACCCGTCTTTCCCTCAGATGGTGGATACACCTGAAAGACAGAATGTCCACAGTCCAACCTCGTTGGACCCTATTGACTACCGATGCATCCCTCTCGGATGGGGAGCCCACCTCTACGAGAAGACCGTACAAGGAGTCTGGAGCAGTCTAGAAGAAAAGACCTTCCAATTGGAAGGAGTTCAGAGCCATGTACCTGGCACTACTTCATTTTTCTCCTCTCCTCAGAGGGAGAGCGGTCAAGGTTCGGTCAGACAGCATGACAACCGTAATGTACCTGAACAGAGAGGCACCAAATCGTTCTCTCCTCAGAGAGACAGATCTGATTTTTACCTGGGCAGAAAAAAATCTGACCCACTTATCCGCAGTTCACATCAAAGGTTCCCTGAACATAGTAGCGGATCAGTTGAGTCGGGGTCTTGTAGTTTCAGGAGAATGGTCTCTCAATCCAGATGTATTCCATCAGGTTACCCTGAAGTGGGGTCTCCCAGAAGTAGACCCCATGGCAACCAGACTCAATGCCAAGGTAGAGACGTTCTTCTCACTGTATCAGGAGGACTATCCCTTGGCAGTGGATGCCCTGTCCATCCCTTGGAGGTTCAGGCTGGCATACATCTTCCCTCCACTTTCCATGATACCAAAGGTATTGATGAAAGTCAGACAGGACCAAGTCTCTGTGATAGCCATCATACCATTCTGGCCAAGGACTTGGTTTGCCCAGCTCATGTACATAAGTCGAGGGACATATTGGAGGCTCCCCCCCCCCCCACCCAGAACCTAGTTTCCCTTGGGAGTTCCCTTGGGAACTCAGACGCACCAGGATCTGAGGATATTCAACCTGACAGCCTGGAGGTTGACCAGTCCCTACGGAGATTTAGTGGACTGTCAGAAGCTGTCTTGAAGACTCTTTCCTGTGCCAGAGCAGAGTCTACCAAGAAACGCTACCATAGGATAGGTAACATCTTCAAGCTCCAGAAGAGAAGCTGATAGTTCAAACCCTACTACGGAAGAAATTCTGGATTTTCTTCAAAGCGGCTTGGATACAGGCCTTTCTCCTGCTACACTGAGGGTGTAGGTTTCAGCCTTATCTGCCTGTTTAGGCAGACGATTGTCCCAGGATTCCCTTATTGTTAGATTCCTTAAGTACGCTACCAGACTTAGACCGGTGGTCTCAGCTCCGTTTCCCCAGTGGGATCTCGCCTGTTCTTTCAGGTCTTTGTGGTCCTCCTTTTTGAACCTTAGGAGGATGTAGATCTTAAATTTCTTGCCTTTAAAATCACCTTTTTATTAACCATCACTTCAGCCAAAAGGGTGAGTGAGCTCCAGGCTTTTTCTTCCAAGGAACCTTATATATCATTTTTTGTGGATAGGGTCCAACTTAGGTTTCTTCCTGGGTTTAACTTCCCGTGCCAATATTAACCAATTAGTCTCTTTACCCGTGTTTTTTCCAACCCCTTCCTCTGAAGAGGAGAAAAAAACTTCACACACTAGAGCAGGGGTAGGCAACCATTTTTGTTCGGCGTGCCGATTTTAATTAAAAAATCAAAGATGAGGTACTTGGAGTGTCGGTCAATAATTGTAAGTCTGACGACCCCTAAACTAAAGTCATATACCACAAACCATAACACAGAAGTGCTGCCACCAGATGCTTTAGGACACATGCGTTTACTGCTATTTCCTGGGACGCTCCTGTACTTTCTGATTAGAAGCAATGAAAGTACATGTGCAGCCCCCAATTAGTGGTAAATGTGTCCAGGAGCACCGTATGGCAGCATCCTTATGGTGAAAACACATTATGTATCTGGATGCAGATATAGTCTTAGGCCACTGGAACTTTTACTTCGATGTAAAACCGATGCATTTTTGCACAAAAAAAAAACAAAAAACAAAGCCTGAGTTTTCTGTGCAAAAATACATCCTTAATATAGAAAACACACCGTTGTACAGAATAATGTCCCATAGTGGTCCCTGCACATAGTATTATGTCCCACACCTATAGCAGTCCCTGCGCACAGTATTATGTCTCATAGCAGCTCCTGCACACGGTATTATGTCCCATAGTGGCCCTTGCACACGGTATTATGTCCCATAGCGGCCTCTGCACACGATATTATGTCCTATAGCGGCCTCTGTACATGGTATTTGTCCCATAGCTGCCTCTGCACATGGTATTTGTCCCATAGCGGCCTCTGCTCACGGTATATGTCCCATAGTGGCCCCTGCACACAGCAATATGTCCCATAGCGGCACCTACACACGGTATATGTCCCATAGCGGCCCCTACACACGGTATTATGGCCCATAGTGGCCCCTGCACACAGCAATATGTCCCATAGCGGCCCCTACACACGGTATTATGTCCCATAGCGGCCCCTGCACACAGTATTATGTCCCATAGCGGCCCCTGCACACAGCAATATGTCCCATAGCGGCACCTACACACAGTATATGTCCCATAGCGGCCCCTACACACAGCAATATGTCCCATAGTGGCCCCTACACACGGTATATGTCCCATAGCGGCCCCTACACACAGCAATATGTCCCATAGCGGCACCTACACACGGTATATGTCCCATAGCGGCCCCTGAACACGGTATATGTCCCATAGTGGCCCCTGCACACGGTATTATGTCCCATAGTGGCCCCAGCACACTGTAATCCGTCATAGTAGCCCCTGCACACGGTATAATATTCTAACTTTTATGATATTCCAATTTGTGCCACTCACTAGCTATTATTATACTGTGGGGTCTCTTCAGACCACAGAGTATAATAAGTGGAGGGCAAAAAGAGGTGACAAACATAAAAAAACAATGTACTCACCATTCCACACTCCGCAGTGGCTCTGTGTTCTCTTCGGGCGCTTCTGCCTGTAGTCAGCGACCGCTCATTGAGTCTCAGGGGTCACGTCTCGTCATTATGCGTAATGATGTCAGACGCAGACGTGACACCTGATGCCCTGTCAGCTGACTTCATGCAGAAGTGCCCCGAAGAGTACAGGGCGGCTGCGGAGCGTGGAATAGTGAGTAACATTGTTTTTTATGTTTCATCACCTCCCCGGGGGCTCCGCTTATTATACTCTAGGGTCTGAAGAAACCCCACAGTATAATAATAGCAGTTTCGTTTCAGCCGTATTTCGAAACTGCTGGGCGAGGAGTCCGCTGCCGTGCCAGGGAAATAAGCCTCGCGTGCCAAGAGTGGCACGCGTGCCAGAGGTTGCCGACCCCTACACTAGAGGTTGTGAGATGTCTCCAGATTTACCTCTTACGTACAAGTTCATTTAGGAGAGCCGAGAATCTCCTTGTCAACATGTATGGTAGAGACAATGGTCTCAGGGCTTCCAAGCCTACCTTGTCTAGGTGGATCAAGGAGGCAATGCAGGTCTCTTTTTTTGCTCAGGGGACAGCTCCACCCGAATTTTGTACAAGCCATTCAACCAAGGCTGTATCAACCATCTTTGGCTGAGAACCGGGCTTTACCGCTGGATCAGATCTGTGCAGCTGCTTCTTGGTCGTCTCACCTAACCTTTGTAAAACATTATCAACTAGATGTTCGGAGTTCTATAGCGACTGCCTTTGGACAGTCAGTCCTAGGTGTTGTAGAGCAGGGAAACCCTCCCTAAGGGAATTACTTGCTATATCCCCATATTGTGCTGCTGTAGGACGTAAGGGAATAGTTGATTATGATGTTAATCTGTTTTCCCTTAGTCCTAACAGCAGCACAAGGTTGCCTCCCTAAGCTTAGAAAATTTTACTTTATAATGTACACAAGGGGGGAGGGTCTCTTTGCCCTCTTATAGGGTAGCGTAGTCATGCATATTTTATGTTAATTAAAATTTCTGCCTGTCCTACCAGCACACAGGGGCAGGAATACCCCATATTGTGCTGCTGTTAGGACTAAGGGAAAACAGATTAACATCATAATCAACGATTATGGGCTATGGGTTTTAGATTTTGGTATACAAATGTTAATTCGGGGTTTTATACTGAATGCCGGATATAGACTCTGGAAGGAATTTTTTTCCCCTCACATGGGGCATTTGGCATCAACCTCAAGGTGTTTTTTGCCTTACTCTGGATCAACAATTTAGGGTTATAGATTGGACTTGATGGACCTGTGTCTTTATCCAACCTCATTTACTATGTAACTATGTAAGAAAGTCATGCAGACAGAGTTTATCTCTAATTACACCCCATTATGATTTTTTTTTTTCAAGCTTCTCAGTACATTATATGGAATATAAAATCGTACCATTATGAAGTAAAATTTGTACTGCAAAAATTAAGCACTCATGCGGCTCTGTAAACAGAAAATAAAAAAAAAAAGTTATGGCTGTTGGAAGGCGGGGAGTAAAAAACGAAAATTGGTGCGGCTGGATTACATTGCAAAATCAAATATGTGACGTACGTTGTCTGGTGCTTCTGCAATCCTACTATATAAAATTGCAAATTGAGGATTATAATTCCTGAACAGTGGCAAAGATATAGGCTCTAAAATAGTGTATCAGGATCTTCAATACATTTTCTATATGTTATAACAGGAGTTTGTCTACCTTAAGTATTTTTGATTATTGAATATGTCAGAAGTGATTATTAAGAAGGGAAACCTTTTGGATTTTCCAATGGAATATGAATCATCCCCATGGGCTTAATTTAAAATTTGATTTGTTATACTACTACTATACTAATGCATATGACTTTTTGTAACCATTGGCAAACTTGTAATGATATTTTGCCTGACATTTTTATTTTGCGATTAGAACTTTCCGGAAAGGGGGTGTGTTGTGTGGTTCTGTCAGATTTTTTGGTCATTTACACCAGTTTTCTGGTACTTGAAATCTTTAGGAATAAATTACAATGTAGGCACATGGACCAATGGAGGATGCACCTGTTTTGTGAGGAGGTGTGTACCTCCTCAAATTCTCAAATGGCGCAGGGATTAAGATAAGTCATCAACTGAAGATCTGTCGGGGTCTGACACCAAGGACCTCCATGAATCAGTTGTGTGAAGTGGTAGCATAAAAAAAGTCTGATTGTTGCTCAGTCCCATTCAAGTGAGCTGGGCTGCAATACCAAGCACAGCTACTGTAGAAATGTGTGGCACTTTGCTTGGTAAGTAATCTCTTGAAACAGCTGATTGGCCAGGAGCCTGGGTGTCAGACCCCTGCCGATCTTTAATTGATGAACTATCTTAAGGGTAGGTCATTAATTACTTAGTCTAGAAAACCCCTTTAATTTCTTTAAATCAAGACCACATTTTTCTTTGTCACTTTCATTGATTTTATATGATGGAATTATCTACTAGACAAATGTACAACTGTCAATAATGCAATCTCTCCGTAAAATGATCACATTGAATAAAAATACTGAGAAATTGGAGCAGATAATTATATTTTTCACTTTCAATATTTCAGATAAATGTAAAAGTTGTCTCACTACAGTATGTGCTAAAAACTAGGACAGTTGATAACCAAAGGGCCAATTCAACAAGACTCTGTATTCACTGCTGGTGTTAATATACCTGGTAAATGTCCACAAATCTGTTTCCAGAGAGAGAATGATTTTAGTGTTTTTTGTCCTTTTTTTTTTATTTTTTTTACCTTATTGCTGTATCAAAAAATCATATCTTAAAATGACAAGGCTCCTATAAGAAGAGCTTTTCTCCATATATCACCATTTTTGGGGCACTGAAAGAACAGTGTCCTACTTTATAGAACCCATAAGAGAGTATTAGATTGTATACCTTAATGTGTATAACTTATGCTTGCTAATTTATCATTTATATTATGCTCCTCTAAACTATTTTAAAGGTAGTCTGCTACAGAATAGTGCTGTACTATAACAGCACTGAGCATTAACTATTTGCTCAACGTGAAGTAATAGTACTGTGTGCTGAGCTGGTTAAATGTGCCTAACATTTTGGGTGAGGACAGTTTCAGTTGGCTGTATTATATGTTCATTTTGGGGTTTCTATTATGCAACACCAAGATGCCAGAGTTCTATTAACTTTGATCACCATACAATTCTAGGAGGTTGTCAAATTTAGTCTTTTTTTTTTTTTTTTTTTTACATGATTTGGTAATTAATGAAATGCTATAATTTGAAATGACAATACATTTCTGATACGAGATGTCCAGGCTGTTTCTCCTTTCATACCTGGTCTCTCCCATTCTCTATGCTACAGCTTGGCTTGCTTACATTTATTGCTGGCTATAAATGCAAGCCCACTGTTTTGCCACAATTTTCCATCAATACAACAGGAAACCATTGCACAGGGAACTGTTTTTATATAGGGACATCAGAATGATCACAAATACAATTATCACCAGCATAGCTCACAGCCTGACACACTCGCAGGCAAAAATGGGACAGCTACTGATAAAATACCATCCATATGTTGCATTCAAGAAAATACAGAAACAAATATGTATATGGTAACCTAGATGGTATTTTCTATGAAAAGCATGAATAAATTGTACTCAATATATTCTAACTTCTATCTATTATCTCAGATCAGAGTGAACCACATGGGGAAAAAAACAAGTGTGTCTCTCAAAAATCAACTGAATTATTAACAGGCACTGTGACCATATTTCACCTCTCGGAAAATGTAGCCTTTGGCTGTTTACACTGCAGTTCTACCATTGCCTAATTGTTATCATGCAAACAAATATTTTAATTAATCTCCCATCTCATTAAATTATCATGAACTAGTATGACTTAGCTGTCATTTAATGGGGTTATGCAATGAAAATAAGTTATCCCCTATCCAGAAGACAAGGGATAAATTGCTGATCAGTGGGGATCCAATTGCTGAGACCCCCACTGATCCACCTACCCCACCCCTACCCTCATTGTGAATGTAGGGGTGGATGCAGAATGCATGCCCCCTTTCCATTTACTTTAGTGAGAGCACCGACTGCTATATACACAACGAGGATAAAACACCCCTGTTCTCGGGATCAACGGCCAGACCCTCACCGATCAGCAATTTATCCCCTGTTCCTGGATAGGGGATAAATCATTTTCATGATATAACCCCTTTAACAAGGGAGTAACATTTTTGAATTAATCAAACACCATATTTATAATTATTATGATCTGTTGCTATGTGAACACCCACATTTCAGGGAACATTGGCTACTTATAGTATGAGTATGGTAGAAAACAGTTCATTACATTGTAAGAAAACTTTTGGAAACATGAACATCTATGAGTTAGTTATGCTATTCCATGTTTGTAAATAAAGAAAAATCCCACAAAAATGTAAATAAAATACATATTTATACTCAATAAAAACAAGAATGAGCATAATGACATTCAAATATTATAGAAAATGTGAAATGGGGTAAGAGACTAGTGAAAGTCTCAGGACTGGACAAGCCAGCAACCAAAGACATGGTAAGTGGGATGGTACACAAAGGGATTAGTAGCTATGTTAAAGTATACAATATAGTCAAGCTGATAAATGTAAGCTGTACTGCAAATAGGTTACAAACAGTAAGTGATATGCACAGTGCAATGAATGAATGCAGGCAGCACAGATAACAGCTAGAGACACACATTAATGTTACAGATAGACATACTAGTAAACCATACCAAACCACAATACCCTGGACGAAGCCTATCCCCAGGCGAAACGTGTGTCGGACATGCGTGGTAGTGATTTGGTATGGTTTACTATTATGTCTATCGGTAACATTAATGTGTGTCTCTAGCTGTTATCTGTGCTGTTTGCATTCATTCATTGCACTGTGCATATCACTTTATTGTTTGTAATTGTAACCTATTTGCAGTACAGTTTACATCTATATTGTATACTTTGACATAGCTACTAATCCCTTTGTGTGCCATCCCACTTACCATGTCTTTGGTTGCTGGCTTGTCCAGTCCTGAGACTTTCACTAGTCTCTTCCCCCATTTCACATTTTCTATAATATTTGCATGTCATTATGCTCATTCTTGTTTTTATTGAGTATTAATAAATATGTATTTTATTTACATTCTTGTGGGATTTTTCTTTATTTACAAACGTTTATATCCAATCTCACTATTTGCTTTATTTGCCTGTTTATGTGATTCATGCTATTCCATGGTCAAGCGACTGCACACAACTGCAAATCGTTGACTGGAGCAGTATAAAACATGCTGCCGCTGGACTCTGCAGTAGTGGAAATGTTTTCTCTGGGGTGATGACTTACATCACAGGTGAGACATCTATCTGTCAGTCTTGGTTAGGCAGATGCCTGAAGAATGCTGCCTATCTACTAGAAAGCATACTGCCTACTGTAAAATTTCATAGGGATAATTGTATTGGGTTATTTTGGTTAGGTCCCTTATTTCCAGTGAAGGGTAATGTTAATGCTTCAGCATACAAATACATTTTAGACATTTGTATTCTTGTAATTTTGTGGTAATGACATGGGAAAGGTCCTTTAGTATGCCAGTATGACTGTGCCCTTGTGCGTAAAGTGAAGTCCATAAAGACATGTGACAGGGATGATGTGAAGGAACTGCACAGAGACCTGATCTCAACCCATTTAACAATTCTGGGATTAACCATTAGCCTGATAATGAGCCAGACCTTCTCCTACATGAGTGGGTGACCTCAGAAATACTCCTTTGACTGAATAAAGAAAAATAGTATAGTACCGTGTTAGCCAGAAAAAAAATCGTGCAATATTTGATACTTTTGTGTCAAAAAGACAAAAGTGTTGTTGGTATGAGATCTTTCTTGGATAACCAGAAAAATTATATTTGCAAGCTTTCCAAATACCTGAAGAAGGAACCCCTGGTCTTTCAAAGCTTGCAAATGTAATTTTTTTGGTTAGCCAATAAAGGTATCATACCTACAATATGGTTGTCTTTTTGACACAAAAGTATCCACTACCGAATACACATTTCCAAGGGCACACTCTAAAATCTTCTAAGTGTTCCAAGGAGAGCAGAGTGTAAGGGAATTGCTAGTTGTGCAATTCCCCAGTGCTGCTGCCGAAAAGGAAGAAGGGAAGACAGAGACAGAGAGCCCTAAAGTCAACCCAGCCCCTGTCTCTGCCTACTTGTCTCATCTACCCTAGGCGGTAGCAGGGCAACTTGGCGACAATCCCTCCTCTGAATAAGTGACACATAGAACAGGACAAGACAAAACACAGAAGCAGAGTCAGCAAGTCAAGAGTCAAAACCAGAGAGACAAGCAGTACCAAATTGAAATCCAAAAGAGTAGTCGCAAGGGAAGCCAAAGGACAGAGATGAGAAATAATACAGTAAGAGCAAGTAAGAAGCTAGCAAGGAAAAAGTCACAGGACAGAGTAATAGCCAGCAACCCTGTGTGGGCTGATGACCAGTAAATAGGAAGTGCAGGACCAGCCCCAGACTTGATTGGTAGACAGGCTGTCAATCACAAAGGCAAGGCTAAGATTAACTGTTAGAGGAGCAGAGAGAAACAAGGTGCAGGAGACGGGTGTGGCTGAAATTCAATTACAGACAAGAAGTACTAGGACAGTTTTCAGACTGAGCAACAAGGAATCAAACTGAACACGCCTCCTGTGCTGCAGTGTGAGAGCGGAGGGTGGCGCAGAGACCCGAACAGGCAGAGACGTTACACAGAGACTGTTATAGCTACAAAAGTAAGGGCGGCTCAATATCATGCCCACAGTTTTGGAATGGGATGTCCAACAGGCACATATATATTTGGCTTGCAATTTGTTCAAAATGTGTTTCTTGGGGTCAGTCAAGAAAAGGAGAAGGCTCTGGAGCTACCTGCAGTGTCTGAGATAACTATAATTACAGATCTCAGATATTGTAGTCAGTTGCCCCCATGGTATCTGAGACATCAGTCAGAAAGAGGGAGTTCCCTTCACCCCCAATGAGATCACAGGGTGCAGTTTGGTTGTCATGGCAGAAAAGAACCCTGATGGCTCTCATGCCTGCCACAGTAAGTGCTGCTTCTGGCAGGGCTTAATAGGAACACATTGCAATTGCAATACACTGCAATCACGTTAATGTCCCTTAGGGAAATGAAAAATAAAAATAAGAAAAGTAAAATAAAGGTTTTAAAAATCTAAAAAAAATTCCACAGGGGGTTTTACATATAAAGTTAAGCAGGAAGAAAGCATAACTGTGAATGCACAAATGCTCAAACTATTAAAAAATAGAGGTCTTCATACCTTCTAATGAATGCCATAATAGAAAAAAAAAATCACAATGATCCTGGCAGTATTTTAACAGTAAGCCAATTTTAAGAAATAATAAACAATAACTTCACTGAAGGGGTAAATTAAAAAAAATGAGTGGGACAACCCCTTTAATATTTCTAATCACCTAATACCCTATTACAGAATTCTAAGTTAACAATGGGATCCCACATTCACTCCCACTCACTCTATTAGCCAGAGTGGTGAATGGCTACAATGAGCATAGCCCTCTTTGGAGGACCTGGAATGTCCTTGCAGTGTCCCACAAAGCCATTGCTATTATTTCGCTAGGTTTGTCTTTAATATTTGCATTGCTGTATAACATGTTTTTTTCTGTTATATAATGGTTTTGCCCTTTTTCAACTCTTTGGTGGTTCCTAAAGAGTTAATCAGCCATTCATATGCTGCTGTTTAAACAGGAGTAGCTCCTGCTTTGTGTTTTCTAGAAGCTGTTACTGGCCTTTAACCAGTGTTTGAGACTGTTACAGAGATTTAGCTAGTTAGCTGTAGGATAATGTAGACGGTTGTGAGAGAGCACCTTCGGCTCTCCATGTTTAGTTAGTGGCCATAACAGGCAGTCCCATGCCTCTGGATCCAATAGCTCACAGAAGAAACCATCTCTACTGCCATATTAATAAGGAAACCAGGTATCTATAGACGATATGTGGCCTGCATTTCTCCAACAGTGGAAGAACCTATTAAGTGAACTCTGCCATGAACACCTACCATCAAGGCACCCCTCAACACTGACAGGCAGGAGACCCACAGCAGGGAGTGCCCCGTCAAAAGTGACCCGCTTAACACTGTGCCACCCCAGGGACTGTAAACAAATCCACCATGGACACCAAAGGCCTCATTTTGGGCATCCTCCTCTGCATCATCTCCACACTGCAAGTCCTGGAATCTTACATCCTTATATTGCACACACAGACTATTTATTTCAAGACTCCTGGCTTCCTAGGGGTCGTGATAGTGGAGTACCATGTGAGTTAAATCCTGATGATAACTGATAGTGTTTACCTCACAGGACATATCCTTAAGCTGTTGCTATGAGTTATTGATTGTCTTGTTAACATGTTATTGTCCATGTTATGTCAGAACTGTGTAGATACATCCACTGTTATATTGGTTGTACTGTCCAATGCTATGCATATTATGCTGGTATAATGTCCATACTTCATAATAATAATAATAATAGTCCTTTAATAGTCCCACAATGGGGAAATTCAGTGTGTTACAGCAGCAAAGATAAGCAGATACAAATACAAATACAACATGTACAGGAGTGTTCCAAGGTAAGAGGCATTACATTGATAGTAGACAGACAGATAGGAAGTAGCAGAGGGGGGGGGGATTTAACAGGCAGAGAGATATTTCAGTTCTCTGTGTGTAATGATCTCCGCTTAGGTCGGTGTTGGTTGTACAGCCTGACCGCGGTGGGGAGGAAAGACTTCCGATAGCGCTCCTTCTCACACCTAGGGTGGAGCAGTCGGTCACTGACAGTACTGCCCAGCGCGATCACAGTCTCATGCATGGGATGGGACTTCTTCTTCTGCATGGAGCTCACCACGGACAGTATCCTTCTGTCACCCACCACCTGCACTGGGTCCAGTGGGCTCCCCAGGACAGAGCTGGCCCTTCTAATCAGCTTGTCAAGTTTATTTCTGTCCCTGGTTGATATACTGCTCCCCCAGCAGGCCACTCCAAAGAAGATGGCTGATGCCACTACCGAGTTGAAGAAAGTTCTAAGAAGTGCCCCCCGGATTCCAAAGGCTCTCAGCTTCCTAAGCAGGAAGAGCCTGCTGTGGCCCTTCCTGTACAGGGCCTCCATATGATCTGCCCAGTCCAGCTTATTATTAAGGAGCAAACCCAGGTACTTATAGGTGTTCACAATCTCGATGCCCGTCCCCAGGATGTCCACTGGTTTAGGAGGGCCTCTGCCTTTACGGAAGTCCACCACCATCTCCTTGGTCTTCCCCGCGTTAATCTTCAGGTGGTTCCGGTGGCACCAGTCCACAAAATCCCGGTTCAGTTCTCTGTAATCCCTGTCATCATCGTCTGTGATGAGGCCTACTATTGCAGAGTCGTCAGAATACTTCTGTAGGTAGCTGCTAGATGAGTTGCACCTAAAATCTGCAGTGTACAGTGTGAAGAGGAAAGGGGCGAGAACCGTACCCTGAGGTGCCCCCGTATTACAGATCACGGTACCTGACACACAGTCTTGGGCTCTCACGTATTGAGGTCAATTTGTGAGGTAGTCTAGGATCCAGTTGGAGAGGGTGAGATGTTCCCTTGTCCAGATGTCAGTGGGAGAAGCAAGGACAGCTGATTTGGGCCTGACACTATATAAGAGTGTGCAAATGTACCCCCCAAGGAAAAAGTAGAGAAGAACAATCGGTGCACTGCCAAAGTCAACAGCAAGGTATGATGCTGAATTTAAGTGAATCCTGAGACATGAAAAAGTTATGGAGTCTGCAAGCAAGATGCATATGAATCTGGACTGCTACAAATAGTGTTTGGTGCATTGTATGCACTTGTGCAGGCCTGAGACTACTATTAATTGCTGTCCCAAAACCGCTTGAGACTGCTGAGAAACCAAGTCGTGTGCAAATGGGTGATGGGATGCAAGAGAAGAGAAACACCTGATAATATCCAGTGTGTGAGAACAAAAATAAGAGAATGCACTGAGACCAAGCTGTGTACTAAGATGTGGCCATATTGTGCAGTGCATTGCGTTGAGGCTGGAACTGGTATAAGGCTGCTAGTATCCAATGAAGACTCCAGCCAAGATGTAAACTTAGCCTAAGGGTTTTTGGAACAAGGCTCCTTCTTTCCAGAGAACATTCTTTGAGACATTCCCTGAAGTTTAGGTCAGTGGGAGCCAAGGAAATGAATTTGCGTAGGGTGACTGGAAGATCTCTGCCAGCTAGCTCATCATTAGTTCAGTTAGCCAGATTGTCCAAGAAGGCCACTAGCAGATGCTCACAATTCTTGGACAGTTGAGAAAATAGTGAATGAAATTAGATGGCATACTGTCTGACAGTCATATTGCCCTGACATAGTTGCAGCAGAGGAAAACTGCAGAAGTAGTCCAGCTAAGTTGATTGTCAGGGACAAGGGACAAGTTGGAAGTACAGTCCAGTAACACTAGATTGTGAACTGGACTGTGGTTGAAGAGACGGAACCGTGACTTGGGAAGGTGGAGATGTAGGTGGTGGAGGTGGAGAGTGCAGGAATTGTCAGGATGTTGTATGTGCAGAAACATACTTAATAAACTAAAGCAATTGATTTTGGCAACTTCACTGACCAATAAAGTCATTGTACAGATTTTTCATCACAAGCTTGAAGGGGCCCGCAGGGTCCATGGCCTGAACAAGCTGTAATGGGTATGGACCCACTGTACCACAAAAGTGATTTGGCTTGAGGCTACTCCTGAGGGCACTGTTTAATTGGTCCTCTGATTCATTACAGGAAAACAGGCCAAAGGTCATGGCAGCCAACAAAGTCAATATGGTACACAGGCTGGAGTCAGGGCAGGCAAACTAGTTCAGAGTTGAGCAAACAGGTACAGCTTAAAACATGGACCGTCAAAGTAACTGTAGCAGAATACAGCTTCACAGGAACTGTTCATTATTGCCCAGGTACCTTCCAGTGGGAGAAGGTGCCTTAAATAGTTCACAAGTGCAAGAGATCAACTGGGAAAAGATTACAAAATTTAACGGCTTCTTAAAGGACCAATCCATGAACCCTATGGGCAGGGACTTGAGCACAGCACATATAGGCTGGGAAAGCAATGCGGCAAACAGAAAGAAGATGCTGGTTGCAGCATCCCAGAGTGCTACTGCTTTTATGTGTTTGTTACTGTGCCTCTGGGCTATGCTGGTATGTTCTGTCTTCTATGTTAAGTGTTATATGTCAATTGTTATGCAGTTTCTCCTTCGGCATTTTTCCCCCCTGCAGTGTTCAAAACCTTGCCTTGGTTCAGCCCTGGCCTATCACAGGCCACTGGGCGGGGTTGTAGGGAGATCTTATCTCCCCGGCGACGGTTGGTCTTCAGTTCAGTGCATACAGTTGACAAGAGAAGGTGTGCAGAGCTAACCTGCAACCAGCCTCAGGACTGTAGGCAAACAGTCGCCTCTACAGCCCCAGGAGGGATATCACCAGCCCCAGGCTCATCTACAGACAGCCCAGTGCAAGGGAGTAGTGCTGTCCGAAGTATTGGATTTATTCGGTGCAGTGCCAGGAGGAGCAGGAGAGGACCCTGACAGGAGAAACTCATTTGGGCCTAGCATACAGGTACCCAGACCCCTGTCAGGTCTCCCTGTAACTCCATCCCCATTGTACCTGGCTGGGAGAGGCAGCGAGGAGGAGGAGTGGAAAGCCATCCTGTGGAGCCTATAACATCCCTGGGCACCCTCCTAGAACCAAGGCTGGGGGTTGGACACTGTAGAACTACTACCCCCATTTGGAAGCTGCTGTTACCTTGCTGTTTCTGTTGCCAAATAAAGGCTGTTTACCTGCACCGCTGACTCCTGAGTCGTGCCTGCTTCACCATCAGGGCCCTTCTGATCAACATCACACCGGCTCAGAGAGGAGAGGTCCCCTCTCCAACTTTAAGTGCCCCGGGGTAAAGAACTACTACCACCACCATCCGGTAGTGCTGCAGGACCCCCCTCGACTTTGTCCAGCCTATGAGTGGGACTGGAGTGGTTGGTGAGCGTGCTCGGACTGCTAGGTGGCACAGCATCCACCACTACTACTCCCATCCTCCGGTCACCTCCATCTGGGTTGCGGCATGGTGGCGACTGTCAGACTGGTACAAATATGCAGTTGTTTCTGGTATATTATGAAAGATGAGATTCTCAGCTTTCAAATTACACTAAGAACACAGTTTTCCTGGAAATCAAAATTCCAGAACTCTGCAGTTTTAAAAACAGCATGACTTTATTTCCAACATTAAAATATGATGTACATCATTTTCCTATGCGTTTTGGACCACTAGACAGGTCCTTATTCAGAGTAAATATAATGGATTGCAGACATATATATTTTTATTTATTTTGCTTACTTATAGAATTTTCCTCTGCAGACTTTCTGCCTCTATTATACCTATATAGAAAACGCTAGTAGCTACAGTATAATTGACATGCTGAGATTGATTGCAGCATTTCCGCTGCAATTTTTTTTTCTGCTATGTATGAATGGGATTAGCCAGAACTTCTGTCCATGTTATCCCCTCTCCTATCAATCAGAGAGCATACTATACTTTTGCTCTCTGGTCACATAGAGGGATAATGTGATACCTCACTGAGCCTAATCACATAACCAGGAAGTTATTGGCGCTGTGACCCAGACATTTACCATCGTCCAGGTCGCAGCGTCAGAAGTGTCGCACCAAACACTTACACAACACATGCACAAAGTCACCAATAAAGTTTACATTTTTTCACTGTCTCTGTCCTGTCCATACCTGATCTTTATAGAGTAAAATACGCCGCCCGCCTCTCTAGTGATATCTGTTACACGCTAAAATAATAGTAATAGCAATTATCACTAGTATTATCACCATAATACCGTGTGCAGGGGCCGCTATGTGACATAATACCGTGTGCAGGGGTCGTCAGATTTACAATTATTGACCGGCACTCTGAGTACCTCAACTTTGATTTTTTTAATCGAAATCGGCACGCCGAACAAAAAAGGTTGCCTACCCCTGTTCTAG
This sequence comes from Leptodactylus fallax, assembly GCA_947044405.1. NCBI lineage: Eukaryota > Metazoa > Chordata > Amphibia > Anura > Leptodactylidae > Leptodactylus > Leptodactylus fallax. The sequence goes on from CAMRHE010000141.1 coordinate 2,281,659, forward strand.
ACTGAGGTGTTGTTAAAGAAGCAGATGCCAGTACTATGTTGCAAGTACCAGTAGAATGTTGCAAGTGTCAACAAAGTGTTGCAAGATCAAACCAACTATTGGCTCTTGTAAGACTGTTCTAAAACCACCATGCTATTTGCCTCTAACCGCTAAGCTTGATGCCTTCTTGTGAGAAAAGGTCACCAGTTACATCTGAGTCTGGCTTAATTGTTCCATCTTTCCTGATTGGGGAATCACTGAACCATGAAATAATGTATTTAAAGGGGTACCCCAACTCAACCTATCTGTGACCCTGTTATAGAGTTGAGACATACCACATCAAGGGCCTACTGTATAATCCTGGTAAGGACTGATTCCCATACACTTCTCTATAGAAAGTATAACTAATTTAATACTAGCATCACTATCCTCTAGTGGTACGTATTGTTTCTATTTTATTCACTGAATGTACAGTCATATGAAAAAGTTTGGGCACCCCTATTAATCTTAATCATTTTTAGTTCTAAATATTTGGGTGTTTGCAACAGCCATTTCAATTTGATATATCTAATAACTGATGGACACAGTAATATTTTAGGATTGAAATGAGGTTTATTGTACTAACAGAAAATGTGCAATATGCATTAAACCAAAATTTGACCGGTGCAACAGTATGGGCACCTCAACAGAAAAGTGACATTAATATTTAGTAGATCCTCCTTTTGCAAAAATAACAGCCTCTAGTCGCTTCCTGTAGCTTTTAATCAGTTCCTGGATCCTGGATGAAGGTATTTTTGACCATTCCTCTTTACAAAACAATTCCAGTTCAGTTAAGTTTGATGGTCGCCGAGCATGGACAGCCCGCTTCAAATTATCCCACAGATGTTCAATGATATTCAGGTCTGGGGACTGGGATGGCCATTCCAGAACATTGTAATTGTTCCTCTGCATGAATGCCTGAGTAGATTTGGAACTGTGTTTTGGATCATTGTCTTGCTGAAATATCCATCCCCGGCGTAACTTCAAATTCGTCACTGATTCTTGTACATTATTCTCAAGAATCTGCTGATACTGAGTTGAATCCATGCGACCCTCAACTTTAACAAGATTCCCGGTGCTGGCATTGGCCACACAGCCCCAAAGCATGATGGAACCTCCACCAAATTTTACAGTGGGTAGCAAGTGTTTTTCTTGGAATGCTGTGTTTTTTGGACGCCATGCATAACGCCTTTTTGTATGACCAAACAACTCAATCTTTGTTTCATCAGTCCACAGGACCTTCTTCCAAAATGAAGCTGGCTTGTCCAAATGTGCTTTTGCATACCTCAGGCGACTCTGTTTGTGGCGTGCTTTCAGAAACGGCTTCTTTCGCATCACTCTCCCATACAGCTTCTCCTTGTGCAAAGTGTGCTGTATTGTTGACCGATGCACAGTGACACCATCTGCAGCAAGATGATGCTGCAGCTCTTTGGAGGTGGTCTGTGGATTGTCCTTGACTGTTCTCACCATTCTTCTTCTCTGCCTTTCTGATATTTTTCTTGGCCTGCCACTTCTGGGCTTAACAAGAACTGTCCCTGTGGTCTTCCATTTCCTTACTATGTTCCTCACAGTGGAAACTGACAGGTTAAATCTCTGAGACAACTTTTTGTATCCTTCCCCTGAACAACTATGTTGAACAATCTTTGTTTTCAGATCATTTAAGAGTTGTTTTGAGGAGCCCATGATGCCACTCTTCAGAGGAGATTCAAATAGGAGAACAACTTGCAATTGGCCACTTTAAATACCTTTTCTCATGATTGGATACACCTGGCTATGACGTTCAAAGCTCAGTGAGGTTACAAAACCAATTTTGTGCTTCAGTAAGTCAGTAAAAAGTAGTTAGGAGTATTCAAATCAATAAAATAAGGGTACCCAAATTTTTGCAGCGGTCAAATTTTGGTTTAATGCATATTGCACATTTTCTGTTAGTACAATAAACCTCATTTCAATCCTGAAATATTACTGTGTCCATCAGTTATTGGATATATCAAATTGAAATGGCTGTTGCAAACACCCAAATATTTAAAAGCTAAAAATGATTAAGATTAATAGGGGTGCCCAAACTTTTTCATATGACTGTATAACAAGGATATAGCATATACCATTCTTAAATTACAACCTTTTTTTTTTTTGTTTCCTCCCGTTATCTATGTAGCATATGAGCAGAAAAAAATAACATAATCCAGCTCCACTTTGTAGATAAGAAGAGTGTGTTTTCTTTTTCTCTTCAATTGCTGATATGCAATTTACTCATTACAGGGATAAGAACTCAGTGGCATGCCTGGTGTTTACCCTGCAGGAGCCCTGAGATTATAATCAGGATGAGATGCAATGTATCTTTTATGTTAATGAAACAGATACATCCTGACTGAAAATATTACACAAATTGAGAATAAGGGATATTTTTAAGAATTTGCCAAATTCATTTGGAAGGAATGAATTGTATATATTTCTCCCTTCCAAATCTCCTATAAACCCCTTGAAGACCCCCATAGTACCAAATAGTATGGTATATTCAGGGCCTTTCACCAACTTCTGTTCTATGCATCCACTGATTCTGGCGCGGTTGGAATTTTTTTTTTTCTTTAGCCCCCACCATTCTCAAGCAATTACTGCAGATGGTTTTGGTGCCTGATAAGAATTTATCTTCTCTACTGTGAAGTGGGTGGTCTCAGGCAAAGTTCAGACTTTACTCTGGTCCAAGACCACTTACTTACTTAGAGAGCCTAATTAGCATATGAAGTAACAAATCCAACTGATTGCTCAGTAAAGTGGGGGCTAGTGAAAAAATTCCCACTGCATCAGTAAGAGTGGGGCAATGAAAGAATACAAAGAGCAGGTAAAGGTGAATGATTCTCACTTTTATCACGTGGAACTCCTAATGGACCACAAAAACAGCAACTGTCTAGCTGTAATGACAGAGATCAGAAAATCAAATATGTAAAGGAATACTAAAAGACAGGACAACTAGTCACGCCAAAAACAGGCCTTATAACTACAATTTCAAACTCCAAAATAAAAGTTGTGACCATTGGAATGCAGGAAAGTAAAAACAAAAGGATTCTTTAAGTCCTTGAAAGGGTTTTTTCGGGATCAGCTAAACACTCTTACTCAACTATTGAGTACCCTCTATTTCAGATCTGCCTCTGCAGTGCTCTTCTTTGGTCTTTGTTTACTGAGCTGCAGCAGTGACTTGCCAACTACACATGTGACTGCTGCAGCCAATCAATGACTTTAGCAATCTCACCAGTAATATAACAAGTTTTGAAAAGCAGGTGAAAGGTAGAAAGCAAATGAGGAAGCAGAAGGAATAACCAGGACCAGGGTACTGGGCTATAAAAAGACTGTGGGCCACCCACAAGACTAAAGTTTTAAGGGTCCTTTAATTGGACTGATTATTAGCTGAATGAGCTCTGAGCAATTCCCAGTGTTGGATTTGGCTCATAAATTGCGCCTCAGGCTCCAGGCCACCCAAAAAGATCATATTATAATGACTAACAAAGACTAAAGAGTAAATGATATGGGGAACCACTAGCTGAAATTTCAAACATTTCAGCATGCATTGCTTAGGAAACAGCAATGTTCCCTACTTTTTTCAATTGAGCAACCTTACATAGACACTGATATGTTAATTGGTACACTGTATGATTATATTATTTGGACATAATATTATGTGCCACAAATGGGGCATCAATAGAACGTTCTTATCAGGGCACCATCTAACCTTAGAATGGTTCTAGTCCTCCAGATAATAGGAATGCAGAAGCCCAGCCAATTGCACCTCTATCTAGAGGTCTTGTTTTCACATTACTTTGGTCCTCTCCACTCGGTTTCCGCACAAAACATGCAGAGAGGAAAGTACTGCTTGCATACTTGTATGACAATTAATGAATTTAACAATATGAAAAAAAAAAAAAAATATATATATATATATATATATATATATATATATATATATATTGAATTATGTAAAAAACAAAGAATAATGATGACATATGTAATGGTGTGTATGAGTGGAAAAAGAAAATATAATGAAAAATATACTCTGAAAAAAACCCAATAAAACTAATAAAAACATATGAATGGATGTGAAAGGAATGGATGATTTTAATGTGAATTTAATATATGTTTTAATAAATTTTTTGGCTCTTATTTATTATGTGATTTAATAAAATTATGAATTTAATTATATTTATTGTTGTTATTTATGGGTTGAAGTTAGGGGACATATATATATAGGATATTATTTCTTTAATAATTTTAGGAAGTGGCACCAAAGTGGAATTTCATTTACATGAAAAAGTTGTTGCTTGTTACAAAGGGGAGATGGGATAAGTCATCAAGTCATATTGTTTAAAGAGAGGACAAGGAACGTACAAAATTGAGGTGTAATTGGAGTTAGGGAAAGTAGAGGACAGCAACTGAGGGTAGTAGAGCACCAAAACAGGTGGTGAAGCATAACCATGGTTGCATTGGTTTTCCAGCTTCTAGGAAATGTGATAATATAACAAAAGCAATGCTTACAGTTTTCTCTCCTTTGGTTCGAGCTTCGCCATTCTGATCCTGATTGACGATGTCATCTTCTTGGCTGCAGACATGACGTGTCGCTATTCACCACATCAACACATAGCCAATCACTGGCTGTGTGGTATATACAGGGACGGCACCACTGCAACCGTGTAAACAAACACCTTCAGGAAGTCCAGAACCTTGCACTTTTAAAATGTTATGACATTTTCTATCTGGCCCATTTTGTCTAGAACTAGCAATACCTCATGCAGGTGAGTATGATTTATTTTTTTTTTTTTATGTTTCACCTTCCTGGACTACTCGTATAAGTACTGCTTTGACACTGAGTAATATTAAACTTGATATACAGCATAAAACATGGATGGACAATCTCTGTGCTTTTATATTGATTTTTCAAACAATTTGAAGTGTTCATTCAATACAGCATGTCATCCAACAGTGTCACAATTTTATTCTACTATCCCAAAGGCAAATCCTAACAGCGGGCTCACTGAATTATGATGTGGAAACATGATTTGATACTGAGGATCGCACAGTTTTAGCTGAAGACTTTACTCAACACCTGCTTGAGAGTGCTGTATCAAGAAAACAAGAGAAACAGAAGAGGAACACAAAAAGTCCACCAAAAGTTTACATTAAGTTTATTTAGATTGTAGAATTTAGAGCATTCTGACAAAACATTGCTTTATGGGGAGATAGCAGTAAGTGCAGATTTAACTTTCACTTACCACTCATGGTTCCTTGTACCCCATCCCTTCCCTGCTCTGGGAACCCTTTTAGTATCGGAGCAGGGAAGAGACGGGAGTCCGAGGATTCTAATAATTGGTGTGTCCGCCCTTTGCCTTCAAAACAGAATAACTTCTTCCAGGAACACTTGCACAAAGTTTTTGAAGGAACTTAACTTCTCACATGGATGTAGGCTTGCTCTAAACTTTCTGTCTCTTCATGTACAGTGCCTTGCGAAAGTATTCGACCCCCTTGAACTTTTCAACCATTTGCCACATTTCAGGTTTCAAACATAAGGATATAAAATTTAAATTGTTTGGTGAAGAATCAACAACAAGTGGGACACAATCGTGAAGTGGAATGAAATTTATTGGCTATTTTAAACTTTTGCAAATAATAAAACTGAAAAGTGAGGCGTGCCAAATTATTCGGCCCCCTTAAGTTAATACTTTGTAGCGCCACCTTTTGCTGTGATTACAGCTTCAAGTCACTTGAGGTATGTCTCTATCAGTTTTTCACATCGAGAGACTGAAATTCTTGCCCATTCTTCCTTGGAAAACAGCTCGAGCTCAGTGAGGTTGGATGGAGAGCATTTGTGAACAGCAGTTTTCAGCTCTTTCCACAGATTCTCGATTGGATTCAGGTCTGGACTTTGACTTGGCCATTCTAACACCTGGATACGTTTATTTGTGAACCATTCCATTGTAGATTTTGCTTTATGTTTGGGATCATTGTCTTGTTGGAAGATAAATCTCCGTCCCAGTCTCAGGTCTTTTGCAGACTCCATCAGGTTTTCTTTCAGAATGGTCCTGTATTTGGCTCCATCCATCTTCCCATCAATTTTAACCATCTTCCCTGTTGCTGCTGAAGAAAAGCAGGCCCAAACCATGATGCTGCCACCACCATGTTTGACAGTGGGGATGGTGTGTTCAGGGTGATGAGCTGTGTTGCTTTTATGCCAAACATATCGTTTTGCATTGTGGCCAAAAAGTTCGATTTTGGTTTCATCTGACCAGAGCACCTTCTTCCACATGTTTGGTGTGTCCCCCAGGTGGCTTGTGGCAAACTTTAAACGAGACTTTTTATGGATATCTTTGAGAAATGGCTTTCTTCTTGCCACTCTTCCATAAAGGCCAGATTTGTGCAGTGTACGACTGATTGTTGTCCTATGGACAGACTCTCCCACCTCAGCTGTAGATCTCTGCAGTTCATCCAGAGCGATCATGGGCCTCTTGGCTGCATCTCTGATCAGTCTTCTTGTTTGAGATGAAAGTTTAGAGAGACGGCCGGGTATTGGTAGATTTGCAGTGGTCTGATACTTCTTCCATTTTAATATGATCATTTGCACAGTGCTCCTTGGGATGTTTAAAGTTTGGGAAATCTTTTTGTATCCAAATCCAGCTTTAAACTTCTCCACAACAGTATCACGGACCTGCCTGGTGTGTTCCTTGGTCTTCATGATGCTCTCTGCGCTTTAAACAGAACCCTGAGACTATCACAGAGCAGGTGCATTTATACGGAGACTTGATTACACACAGGTGGATTATATTTATCGTCATCAGTCATGTAGGACAACATTGGATCATTCAGAGATCCTCACTGAACTTCTGGAGTGAGTTTGCTGCACTGAAAGTAAAGGTGCCGAATAATATTGCACGCCCCACTTTTCAGTTTTTTATTTTTTACAAAAGTTTAAAATAACCAATAAATTTCGTTCCGCTTCACAATTGTGTCCCACTTGTTGTTGATTCTTCACCAAAAAATTAAAATTTTATATCCTTATGTTTGAAGCCTGAAATGTGGCAAAAGGTTGAAAAGTTCAAGGGGGCCGAATACTTTCGCAAGGCACTGTCATTCCAGAGAGACTTGATGATGTGGAGATCAGGACTCTGTGGGGTGTGGATTAAGTTGGACAAAAGACAAGAACACCTTGTCACATGTGACTTCTCAAGATGCACTAGAATTATTAAAAGTCTGGGGCTTCTTAATTATTCTGCCACATTCCATGCCAGCAAGAGATGTGACTAAGACTGCCATTTTCTATAAATTCCCCACTGTATGCCTGATATGTGTATATGCATGCATCACATATATCCTTCAAGTCTCCTACATATATTATACGTATACATATTAAATGCATACAGCACATACCACTCATAAATTAAATAAATAATGCAAAAAGCACATGTCGCTTATATGCTACATACATACAGCACGTTAGTAAAATATTACATGCATACAGCATTCACACGTTAAAGTGCATATTTTAATCACTCACACACCAGACACATTCATTGGTAACACTATACACCCATCATTCCATACATCATCTGTGCATTGTACATACATCCCTTACAATGCAATACTCACCTGCTCTCCATTCTTTGTTAATCCGCCCCATTTGCAACACTATGCTACGCCCCTTGTGTAGTAACTTAGATATTTTCAATTAATATTCTGTTCTGCCATCTCCAGCAATGCCTAGCCTTCTGATTCTGAGCTGCTTCTCTCCAGCTTTGTCATTCCCCTCCCTCCTCCTGGGCCACTATGCAGCTGAAGCGATTGTACAGGTGATATCTCTACGCCTGCATATCAGGAGCAGACAACTCACACCAGCAAGAGAATTGATTAAGACTGGCAGTAAAATAATTCTCCATGTGTCTAATATGTGTAGATATATGCATCACATATACCACTTGCATAATAAATGCATTATTCCTACATATCCTTCTAGTCCCTTATATATTAGATGCATTCAGCCCATGTCACTCATATACTACATGCATGCAGTATATGTCACTCATGTACTGCATGCATAAAACACGCGTTACTCATATTTCATGCATACAGCACATATAACTCATATACTACATATATGGTATAGCAGTGTTTGTGTATCACATGTTAAATGTGTAAGCAAGCTGTATGTGGGATCACAGGTGTCTTCAAGCATGTAATCAATAAGTCTACCTATATATAGGGTGAAAAGTAGTCATTATGCTGTTTGGTATCATGGTGTGTGCCACATTGAACATGGACCAGAGAAAGCTAAGGAGAGAGCTGTTTTAGGAGATTCGAAAGAAAATGATAAACAAGCATGTTAACCCCTTAAGGACCCAGCCCAAAAGTGCGTTAAGGACCAGGCCTCGTTTTCAAAACTGACATGTGTCACTTTATATGGCAATAACTTTGAGACGTCTTAACTTACACAAGTGATTTTGAGATTGTTTTTTCGTGACACATTGTACTTCATGTTAGTGGTAAACATTAATGAATATTTTTGTATTTATTTATAAAAAAATAGGAAATTTGATGGAAATTTGGAAAAAAAATCGCAATTTTCAAAATGTGAAATACTCTGCTTTTCAGACAGTCATACCACCCAAATACATTAATACCTATTATCTACCATATCTCTGCTATATATCGGCATCATCTTTTAATCGTCCTGTATTTTATTTTGGATGTTAGAAGGTTTACAAGTGTAACAGCGATTTTGCAGATTTACAAGAAAATTTCCCAAACTAATTTTTTAGGGACCACTTCAGTTCTGAAGAGGATTATAATGGCCTATATATTAGAAACCCCCATAAATCACCCCATTTTCAAAACTGCACCCCTCAAATAATTCAAAATAACATTTGGGAAGTTTGTTAACCCTTTAAGCATTTCACTGGAATTAAAACAATATGGAGGTGAAATTTAGACATTTAATTTTTTCCCACTAATTCCTTAATTTAGCCCTAAAATTAACACATTCACAAAGGGTTAAAGGAGAAAATGCATCTCACAGTTTATTATGCAATTTCTCCCGAGCACGGAAATACCCCACAAGTGGGTGTAAACTGATGTTTGGGCGAATGGCAGCGCAGGGAAGGGGAGGAGCGACACTGGACGTCTGAAAAGCAGATTTTGCTGGAATAGTTTTCAGGTGCCATGTCTCATTTTCAAAGCCCCTAGAGTACCAATACAAAGGAAAACCCCAAAAAGTGACCCCATTTTGGAAACTACACCCCTCACAGAATTCATCAAGGGGTATAATGAGCATTTTGACCTTACAGCCGTTTCACAGATTTTGCTAACACTGGGATGTATAAATGAAACATTACTAAAATGTCACTTTATCCCCAAAGTTTTCATTTTCACAAGAGGTTAAAGGAGAAAAAGCACCCCACAGTTTGCAAAACAATTGCTCCTGAACATGGCAATACCCCATATGTGGTCGTAATCTGCTGTATGGGTACATGGCAGGGCTCAGAATGGAAAGAGCGCTATTTGGCTTTTGGAGGGCAGATTTTGGTGGAATAGTTTTCAGGTACCATGTCGCATTTGCAGAGCCCCCAAAGTACCAATACAGTGGAAGCCCCCTAAAAGTGACCCCATTTTGGAATCTACACCCCTCACAGAACATATCAAGGGGTATAGTAAGCATTTTGACCCTACAGCTGTTTCACAGATTTTATTAACATTGGGACATTAAAATGAAAAATTACTTTTTTTTCCAATAAACCGTCAATTTAGCCCCAAATTTTTCATTTTCACAAGAGGACAAAGGAGAAAAAGCTCCCCAAAGTTCGATACATAATTTCTGCTGAACACAGAAATGCCCCATATGTGGTTGTAATCTGCGGCATGGGTACATGGCAGGGCTCAAAATGGAAAGAGCGCTATTTATCTTTTGGAGGGCAGATTTTGCTGGAATAGTTTTCAGGTGCCATGTCGCATTTGCAGAGCCCCTAAAGTACTAATACAATACAAACCCCCAAAAAGTGACCCCATTTTGAAAACTATACCCCTCATAGAATTTATCTAGGGGTATAGTGAGCATTTTGACCTCACAGCTGTTTCACAGATTTTATTGACTTAGGGATGTAAAAATGAAAAATTACTTTTTTCCAATAAACCGTCCATTTAGCGACATATTTTTAATTTTTGCAAGTGGTTAAAGAAGAAAAAAACACCCCACAGTTTGTTACACAATTTCTTCTGAACACAGAAATGCCCCATATGTGGTTGTAATCTGCTGTATGGGTACATGGTGGGGCTCAGAATGGAAAGAGCGCTGTTTGGCTTTTGGAGGGCAGATGTGGCTGGAATAGTTTTCAGGTGCCATGTCGCATTTGCAGAGCCCCTAAAGTACCAATACAATGGAAACCTTTCAAAAGTGACCCCATTTTAGAAACTACACCCCTCAAGGAATGTATCAAGGGGTATTATCATTTTGAGCCTAAAAATGCTTCCCAAAAATTAATGTACAAAGTGAAAATTAAAGTTTTTAAAGAAATATCCAATTTCAGTGCCTAATATGTTGCGGCCACTTTGTGGCATCAGAGACATGAACTCCTAAAACTATTAAGTGGGGTATCCCGGGGACAAAAAAATTAAATATGTGGGTATAAACTGCTGCTTGGGCACACAGCAGGGCTCAGAAGGGAAGGAGCACTGTGTTTTTTTAGCTTTTGGAGTACTTTCTGGTCGCCATGTTATTTTTGCAGAGACCTGGAGGTGCCAGTAAATTGGAATTCCCCAAGAAGTGACCCCCATTTTGTAGGGGCAATTTTAGCGTCTCTGCAAATGTGACATGGCGTCCAAAAAAACAACAATCTAAATATGCGCTCCAAAAGCACATTTTCGCCCTGCTGTGTGCCCAAATGACAGTTTATGCCCACATGTATGACACTGGGGGTTAAAAATGCTCACTGTACCCCAGGATAAATTCCTTCAGGGGTGTAGTTTCCAAAATGGGGTGACATGTCAGGGGATTCCACTGTACTGGCATTTCAGCTCTGCAAAAGTGCAATGGCGTCCAAAAACCAAACCGTCCAAGTCTGTGCTCCAAAAACCAAATATCGCTCCTTCCCTACTGTGCCCGGCTGTGCCCAAACAGCAGTTTATACCCACATATGACATTAAGTACATTATCCTGGGTACACCAGTGTCATACTTGTGGGTATAAACTGCTGTTTGGGCACACAGTAGGGCGCAGAAGGGAAGGAGCGCTATGTGGCTTTTGGAGCGCAGATTCAGATGTTTGGGATCTGGATGCCATGTCATGTTTGCAGAGCCTCTAAAGTACCAGTAAAGTGGAATCCCCTAGGGAATGACCCCATTTTGAAAAGTGCACCCCTCAAAGAATCAAGGGGTGTAGCGAGCATTAGTATCCCAGACGTGACTGCACAGCGGATGGGGAAAAGTGAATGAATATGTAATCTATGCGTAGTACATTGGGTACACTAAATTCCCTACTATTTCCCCAGTAGTTCCTATTATTGGGGAGGTCACTCTAGGGGTCACTTCTGGTTTATTATCCCTCGTAAGCTCTAAATCTGGTTTGTACCCTAATATACGCTCGCACAGCTTATACATTCCCTTCCTGACACAGCCCGTTGTGTTCTAATGATTTGGCGATTTTTGGGGTTTTTGTCTTCACATTATACGAGCTATATTTTCTTTATTTCTCTGGTGATGTAGCCATATGAGGGCTTGTTGTTTGCAGTATGAGATGTATTTTTTAATGACATCATTTTTAGGTGCTTACAACTTATTAAATAAATTTATTAACTCTTTCTTGGTGGATTAACAAACAACCCCATCAATTCTGGCACTGCGTTTTACCTTTTAAATTTTTCACCATGCAGCGTAGAGCATAAGTAACATGTTATCTTTATTCTGCGGGTTGGTACGATTACGGCGATACCTCATTTATACTGTTTTTTATGCAATACCAATTTTGCAGAACAAAAACCCATTTGGGGACATAAATCAATTTTATTTGCATTGCCATCTTCTAAGATGCGTAGCATTTTTATTTTTCAGTTTAGAGAGATGGTTTAGGGCTTATTTTTTGCGGGACAACCTGTGCATTTTATTGGGACTGTTTTAGGGTACATATGACTTTTTGATCACTTTTTATGGCATATTTTGTAAGGTAAGATGGCGAAAAATCATTACTTTTGGCGCATTTTTTTCCGTTTTTTTTTTCCCGACGTTCACCGTGTACATTAAATATGGTTTCAGTTTTATTGTACAGGTTGTTACGGACGCAGCGATACCAAATATGTATTGTTTTTATTAATTTTTAGGTTTATTTTTTATATAATTCATTTTATATAGAAAAAGGGAATTTTTGGGGCTTTATTCTTTTATTAATTTTTTTCACTTTATTTTTTTTTTCACTTTTTTTTTTTTTTACTTTTCATGTGTCCCATTAGGACACCTGAGCCAGAGATGCCGTGATCTCTGGCTCAGTACTATAGACTGCAAGACACGAGCATACAAGTGTCTTGCAGCCTATACAGGAAGTCAGCGCTATGGAAACAAAGCGCTGACTTCCGCAGGTCTCGGCAGGATCAACCAGGTAGTGGGCTGTCCAGGTAGCCTGGGGTCACTTGGCAGACCCCGGGCTGCAGATTATAGCTATCGGCACCCCCCGATCTCGGGGGGGGGGGCGGCAAGATGGTGAAACCCCTTGGATGCCGCGGTCATGCTTGACCGCGGCATCCAAGGGGTTAAAACCTCCGATCGGAACTCAGTTCCGACCGGGGGTTATGGAGTAGGGTGTTAGCTGTCAGTTACAGCTAACACCCGGTTCCGATGCCGCCCGATCAGATAGTGAGCGGGCGGCCGGCCTTGGGTGTAGTATTACGCCCTGGTGCGTTAAGTACCTAGCGCCCAGGAAGTAATAGCACGTCCAAGGTCGTTAAGGGGTTAAAGGTAAAGGCGGAGTAGGAGGTCTTTAGAGGATCGGAGGTTACGTGTGGGCAGGTAGCGGGAGATTAGGTCGGAGATATATGGAGGGAACAGGTTGTGGATGGCTTTGTATGTCAGCGTTAGTAGTTTGAACTCTATTTGCTGGGCAAAAGGTAGCCAGTGAAGGGAATGGCAGAGGGGAGCGTCCGATGAAGATCAGGGGGAGAGGTGTATTAAGCGAGCAGCACAGTTTAAGGTGAACTGGAGGGGGGTGACAGTGTTAGCTGGGAGGCCATGGAGAAGGGTGTTACAGTAGTCTAGGCGGGAGATTATGAGGGCATGGACTAGCATCTTTGTAGTTTCAGGGGTGAGGAAGGAACAGATTTGGTGGATGTTCTTGAGTTGAAGGCGGCAGGAGGTGTTGAGGGTTTAAATATATGGCTTGAAGGATAGGTCAGAGTCTAAGGTTATCCCAAGGCAGCGGACCCGTGGGACTGGGGTGAGTATGGTTCTGCTGACTTTAATAGATGGGTCAGGTAGGGGAGCCGTGCGAGGAGGGGTGAAGATTACGAACTCTGTTTTCTCCATGTTGAGTTTGAGAAAGCAGGAGGAGAGAAAGGAGGCTACGGCTGTTAGACATTCTGGGACTCTGGACAACAGAGAGGTAATGTCTGGTCCAGAGAGATATATTTGGGTGTCATAAGCATAGCAATGGTAACGGAAACCATGGTATTCTATGAGTTGGCCAAGGCCGAGGGTGTAGATGGAGAACAGGAAGGGTCCTAGAACGGAGGCACTAGGGGGATACCTACAGAAAGAGGTGGTGTGTGAGTGGGAGACTCTGAATGTGCGGTTGGTGAGGTATGAGGAGATCCAGGAAAGGGCCAGGTCTGAGATACCAAGGAATGAGTGTTTCTAACAGGAAGGAATGGTCGACTGTGTCGAAGGCAGAGGAGAGGTCGAGGAGGAGGAGGACTGAGTAGTGACACTTGGCTTTGGCAGTTAGAAGGTCATTAGTGACCTTAGTTAGGGCAGTTTCTGTGGAGTGATGGGGTCTGAAGCCTGACTGTAGTCTGTCAAAGAGCACATTGGATGAGAGATAGGAGGATAGTTCGGAGTGGACGTGTTGCTCCAGCAGTTTAGAGGCGTATGGGAGCAGTGAGATGGGGCGATAGTTGGGTTTCTTAAGTATAGGTGAGACAGTAGCATGTTTGAAGGCGGAAAGGAAGAATTCATTGGTTAGGGATAGGTTGAAGAGATGGGTTAGGGCAGGAGTAAAGACTTCAGAGAGTTTGGGGATGAGATGTGACTGGGTTGGGTCAAGCGTGCAGGAGGTGAGGTGGGATTTAGAGATTAGGGTGGAGAGCGTTTCATCAGTGTCGGTGGAGAAACAGGTTAGAGATGAAGAGCACAGGACAGTTGGGTGGGGTGGTTGTCGGGGGTGTAGGGTGAGACTGTCTCTGATGGTGTCAATTTTGCTTTTGAAATAAGAGGCAAAGTCATCAACTGTGATAAGTGATGTCGGAGGGGGCGCAGGAAGACAGAGAAGGGAGTTGAAGGTAGTGAATAGCTGTTTGGGGTTGCGGGAATAGGTCAGATATTAGTGTGGAGAAGTAGACTTGCTTTGCAGAGGTGAGTGCATTCTTGAATGCGAGTACTGCCTCTTTGCACTTAAGGAAGTCCTCCTGGCTTTTCTTCCAGAGGTATTCTGCAACCCGTGAGGCACGTCTCAGTTTTTTAGTCAGGTCAGTGTGCCAGGGTTGTCTATTGATTGGAACTCCAAGGTCCAGGTAAATCAATGTCAGATCACACCATCCATTGCTGTCTTTGCCAAAGTGAACTTAACGGAAGGCAGATTGAGGAGGAAACCACTGTAAAAGCAAATCATAAAAAAGCTTCTGGGAGGATGTCCATTGGACACGTGGAGTCACATCAGCTCTATGTTCATAGATGCAAAAATGAAACAAACATAAAATGCAGAAGATGTGCAACTAAATATTAAGTTAAGGGCATTATCATTCTGGCCATCATCGTGTGTGTAGCTATCTATCTATACAGTTTTGCAAAAGGTAGAAAACAGAATCGTATAGTCAAAATGCTGATAGAACATAGCCGGATTAGGGACAATAAAACAATGTACTGTACAGTATATAAACCATCATAAAGAAACAACAACAACAGATTTCACCATGACTTTAGCAAAGTATAACAGTGCCATCTGCTGTTTGATTTAAGAATTTATATGTACATGTATGCGTAAAAACCTGTAGTATGGAATGAGCTAAGTATATGTATCTATAAATAAATAGTTACTGTTGTCATAAAATGTGCAGATAATGCTTTTTAAAAAATGAAAAAGAAACAAGGTTATGAATGCTGTTGCCTATATTTTATCCATGTGTAGAATAGAGTTTGAACCCCTTAGGAACACAGCCAGTGGCGTAACTAGGAATGGCTGGGACCCAAGGCAAACATTTGACATGGGGCCCCCCCCCCCCGAACCGCTGCCCCCCCGACCCCCTCCCCCCGGACTGCCCCCTCCACCCCCCCCCCCAAAAAAAACCGCATTCCTGCGCACACTATTATGTGCCATAGTGGCCCCTGCACACAGTATCATGTCCCATAGTGGCCCCTGCACACAGTATCATGTCCCATAGTGGCCTCTGCACACAGTATCATGCCCCATAGTGGCCCCTGCACACAGTATCATGTCCCATAGTGGCCCCTGCACAAAGTATTTTGCCCCATAGTGGCCCCTTCACACAGTATCATTCCCCATAGTGGCCCCTGCACACACTATTATTCCCCATAGTGGCCCCTGCACTGAGTATTTTGACCCATAGGGGCCCCTGCACACAGTATCATGTCCCATAGGGGCCCCTGCACACAGTATCATGTCCCATAGTGGCCCCTGCACACAGTATTTTGCCCCATAGTGGCCCCTGCACACACTATTATTCCCCATAGTGGCCCCTGCACTGAGTATTCTGCCCCATAGTGGCCCCTGCACACACTATTATATGTCCCATTGTGGACCACCCATGAACAATTATTATACTCTGGGGTCTTTTCAGACCCCAGAGTATAATGATCGCAGACCCAGGGGAGGATAGAAACATAAAAAAACAACGTTGCTTACCTGTTCCTCGCTCCGGTGCATGCCCGTGCGCTACTCCGGCCTTCTTCAATGTTGGACCAGGCCGGCGTCACGTGACGCGGGCCTGCGTCGCGACGCAAAATGACGTCGGATGACGTCTGGGATGTCACCAAACAGGCCCGAAGCCTGGAGAAGCACAGGACAGGTAAGTACATTGTTTTTTATGTTCCCTCACCAACTCTGGGCCTCCGATTATTATACTCCGGGGTCTGAAAAGATCCCGAAGTATAATGATAGCAGAGATTGTGGTGTTCGGGCCGCGGCCTCACATACCGATCCCCGCTCCTGCTCACAGCCGCCTCCGCAGAATCGGAAGCGCAGGTGGCCGTGAGCGGGACCTCGGGGAACGGTAAGTATATAGGGCCCGTTACCTGCTGGGGTTACTCCAGCAGATAACAGACTATAAAAAAAAAAAAAAAAAAAACGCATCGGGGGCCCGCGGGGCCCGTAATGTCCCGGGCCCTGTGGCAGCTGCTACCGCTGCTACCCCGGTAGTTACGCCCCTGAACACAGCCTAAAAGTGCCTTAAGGACAAATCTGTCATGTGTCACTTTATGTGGTAATAACTTTGAGACACTTTAAGTTATCAAAGTGATTCTCAGACTGTTTTTTGTGACACATTGTACTTCATGTCCGTGGTAAATTTTGGTCGATATGTTTTTAGTTTAATTATGAAAAAATAGAAAATTTGGTGAAAATTTGTAAAAAAATTGCAGTTTTCAGACTTTGAAATTGCATGCCTTTCATATAGATAGTCATACTACCTAAATTACTTCATAAATATAATTTACCATATCTCTGTTTTATGTTGTAATCAAACTTTAATCCCCCTTTAATTTTTTTTCAGATATTAAAAGGCTTGCCACTCAAGCAGTAATTTTCCAAATTTTCAAGAATATTTCCAAAACACATTTTTCAAGGGACCAGTTGATTTCTGAACCCCTCAGAAATCACCCCATTCTCTAAACTGCACTCCTGAAAGAATTCTAAATGGTATTTAGAAAGTTTCTTAACCCTTTCAGCATTTCATGGAAATTAAAACTAATTTATTTATTTAGCCCTAGAATTTATACATTAAGAAGGGGTTAAAGGAAAATGCATTCCACAATTTGCTATGCAACTTCTCCCAAGCATGAAATTATCCAACATGTGGATGTAAACAGATGTTTGGACACACAGTAGGGTAAAAAAAGAAGGCGTGCTATTGGGATTCTGGAGGGCAGATTTTTCTGTAATCTGTTTCAGGAATCATGTCACATTTGCAGAGCCCCAGAGGTACCAGAACAGTGGAAACCCCTTAAAAATGACCCCATTCTGGAAACTAGAAGACCCCAAGGAATTTATCAAGGGGTATAGTGAGCAGTTTGACCCTACAGGTGTTTCACAGATTTTTTTTTACCATTGAGACGTGAAAATGAAAAATTACTTTTCCTTCAAGAAAATGGAACTTTACCCCCAAATTTCACGAGGGGTTAAAGGAGAAATTGAACCCCACTGAAATTGAACCCCACTTTTTGTTACACAATTTCTCCTGAACATGACAATACCCCATATGTGCTGGTACACTGATGTACGGGCACATAGCAGCGCTCAGAACAGAAAGAGTGCTAATTGGGTTTTGGAGGACAAATTTTGCTGGAATAGTTTTCAGACACCATATCCCATATGCAGAGTCCGCAAAGGTGCCAAAACTGTAGAAACCCCCAAAATGTGACCCCATTTTGTAAACTAGACCACTCAAGAAATTTAGCAGGGTGTATAGTGAGTACTTTCATGTGTTACGCAGAATTGGGCCAGGAAAATGGAAAGCAACATTTTTTTTTTCTATAAGATGCGGCTTTAACCCCAATTTTTGCATTTTCACAAGGGCTTAAGGTCGGGGGCCCCAAGTGGTGTAAACGTTGCAAGTTTGCCCGTGGCAGAAAAGCCATAGAAGTAACTGCAGTGAATCCCATCCCCACTTTGTGTAAAAATATGGCCAGCAGAAATTGCAGCATGTCAATTATACCCACAGAAATGCTGGCGGTTTCCCTATAGGTATAATTGAAGCCGAACGTCAGAGGTTTCCTCTGCGGACTTTTTGTGAAAAGAGCTGCGGGAAAAACTGCGATGTGTCGCTTTTTTGCTGCAGGACGCTACATGGGGCCTTAGCCTAAAAGATAAAATTCACCCCGCAATTTAAGAATTTTCTCCCAACTACAGAAATAACCCACATGTGGATGTAAACTGATGTATGGGCATACTGTAGGTTCCAGAAGGAGCGCTATTGAGCTTTTGGAGGGCAGATTTAGCTGGAATTTGTTTCAGGCACCATGTTGCATTTGCAAAATGACCACATTTTGGAAACTAGACCTCTCAAGGAATTTTTCAAGGCGTATAGTGAGCACTTTGACCCTACAGATGTACCGCAGAATTTTTTACCACTGGGTTGTGAAAATGAAAAATTACTTTTTTTTTTTTTTTTTCTTTTGAGTTGGAAGGGGCCTCAAGGGCCATCGGGTCCAACCCCTGCGAGTGCAGGTTTTCCTAAATAATCCCAGCTATAGGTTTATCCAGTTTCCACTTGAAGATTTCCATTGATGAAGAGCTCACCACCTCCCGTGGCAACCTATTCCTCTCCCTCACTACCCTCACTGTCAGAAAGTTTTTCCTAATGTCTAATCTATATCTCCTTACATTTAGTTTCATTCCATTGCTTCTTGTACTTCCTTCCGCTAATGAGAATAGGGTAGATCCCTCTGCACTGTGACTACCTTTCAGATATTTGTAAACCGCTATTAAGTCTCCCCTTAGCCTTCTCTTCTGCAAACTAAACAATCCCAGTTCTTTTAGCCGTTCCTCATAGGACATGGTTTGCAGACCTTCCACCATTTTAGTTGCTCTTCTCTGGACTTGCTCCAATATATCGATATCTTTCTTAAATTCAGGCGCCCAGAACTGTACACAGTATTCCAGGTGGGGTCTGACCAGGGCAGAGTACAGCGGAATAATTACCTCTCTTGATCTAGATTCAATGCTTGTCTTGATACATCCCAAAATTTTGTTAGCCTTTTTTGCAACAGCACCGCACTGTTGACTCTTGTTGAATTTGTGATCTACTATTATACCCAAGTCCATTTCCCTTATGCTATCACTTAGTTCTATTCCTCCCATACTATATATGCTTTTTACATTTCTGTTACCAAGATGTAGGACTTTGCATTTGTCCCTGTTAAATACCATTCTGTTCGCCTCAGCCCATTGTTCCAGTGTGTCTAAGTCCTTTTGAATACACTCCCTCTCCTCTCTAGTGTTGGCTATTCCTCCTATCTTCGTATCATCTGCAAATTTTATGAGTTCCCCAATAATCCCATCGTCCAGATAATTTATAAAGATATTAAAAAGTACTGGGCCCAGGACAGAGCCCTGCGGCACCCAGCTTTTTACTTTCTTCCAGTTCGATGTATAGC
Organism: Leptodactylus fallax; assembly: GCA_947044405.1. Taxonomy (NCBI): domain Eukaryota; kingdom Metazoa; phylum Chordata; class Amphibia; order Anura; family Leptodactylidae; genus Leptodactylus; species Leptodactylus fallax. The sequence goes on from CAMRHE010000141.1 coordinate 2,301,228, forward strand.
CATTTAGTATTACTCGTTGTGCCCAATCTTTAAGCCAGTTGTGAATCCACCTAACTGATTTTTTATCAAAGCCATACTTAATCATTTTTTCAATAAGAATGTTATGTGATACTTTATCGAATGCCTTACTGAAGTCAAGATATACTATGTCCACTGCATTCCCCTGGTCCAACCATTCAGTAATTTTGTTGTATAAGAAATCAGGTTAGTCTGACAAGATTTATTGGTCATAAAGCCGTGCTGGCTCTGGTTAATTAAAGCCTTCCCATCCAGGTACCGAAGTAAATGTTCCTTGACAATTTGCTCAAAAATTTTTCCTGCTATCGAGGTCAGACTTACCGGCCTGTAATTTCCTGGATCGTCCCTTTTCCCCTTTTTGTAGATGGGAACCACATTTGCCCTTTTTCAATCTAGAGGGACCACTCCTGTTTCCCATGACTTATTGAAGATTATAGCAAGGGGTTCTGTTATTTCCTCTGCTAACTCTTTCAGGACTCTAGGGTGTAAATCATCCGGTCCTGGGGACTTGGTTTCCTTTATCTTGACTAAGTGCTCTCTTATCAAACCTTCACTTATAGTCAACTTGGAGTCCTCCTTCCCCTCATCACTATCACCATTAATGTTGATATTTCCATTAGTTTCTTGGGAGAAGACGGATACGAAATATGAATTTAGTAGCTCCACCTGCTGTTCCACCATGTTAACTGTTTCACCTTTCTCATTCTTCAGGACTCCAATGGTTTCCTTCACTTTTCTTTTGCTTTTAACATAACCCCAAAATCCTTTTACCTTACTCTTTGCCTCTTTTGCAAGCTTCAATTCGTGTTCAGCCTTAGCTCCTTTAATGCTTGTCTTGCAGAGTCTGCAAACTGCTGTGTACTCTTCCTTAGGTATAGTTCCCATCTTCCACTTGTTATATGTTTCCTTTTTCTTTTTTAACAGGTTATGTAATTTTTTGGTCATCCATCCTGGTATTTTTAGGTGCTTCCCATTTTTCTTCCTTCTAGGTATCATTACTTCCTGTACATTAATGATTTGCCTACGGAAGATTTCCCACCCTTCATGTGCATTTTTGTGCTTAAGAATTTTTCGCCATTGAATTCTACTAACCCTTGCCTTTAGGCCTTGAAGTCTGCCCTGCTAAAGTCGAGCCTTGAAATCTTCTTCTTACAACCCCAAACTCGAGTATAGCATGATCGCTGAATCCCAATGTCCCTGCTACCCTTAGTTCCTTAACCATATCCTCCTTGTTGGTTAAAACTAGGTCCAAAATAGATGTTCCTCTCGTGTTTTCTTCTACTAACTGGGCAATAAAATTGTCTGCTAGAGAGGATAAAAATTTAATGGAGCCTTTACTCATAGCTGTGTGGGATTCCCAATGAATGTCTGGGTAATTGAAGTCTCCCATGATAACTATTTCATGTTTCTTTGAAAGCGTGGTCATTTGCTGTGAAAAAATCTCATCCATGTCTTCTGTCTGTCCTGGTGGTCTGTAATAAACGCCTATTATAATGTCCTTATCATTGTTTTTCCCTTGAATTACTATCCAAATATTTTCTAATAAATTATCATTCTGTAAAACTGTAATTTCTGTGGAGATGTGTTCTTTTCTAACATACAATGCAACTCCTCCCCCTCTTTTATTAGTTCTATTCTTTTTGAATAAGTTGTATCCTTCCATCTGTATGTTCCAATCATGCATGTCGTTCCACCAGGTTTCTGTGATGCCGATGACATCATAGTTTTCCTTCTGTATTATCAGCTCTAGTTCTCCCTGTTTGTTTCCCATGCTTTGTGCGTTTGTGTAAAAACATTTCAGATTGTGCTCTGTTGCTTCCTTTTTCATACTTTCCTTCTGAGTATCCTGTCTTGGGTCCTCTTTACCACATCTAGTAACCTTGTTTAGTATGTCCTTTAACTGCATGTTCTTGTCTTTCTTTTTATTTCCCATCCCCTCCTCTTCTAGTTTAAAGCCCTCCTAATGAGTGTGGCAAGTCTTCTGGCAAATATGTGTTTCCCAGGTTTTGTGAGATGTATCCCATCTCTAGCAAGGAGTCCATCATAGAGGTAATTCATGCCATGGTCCAAAAATCCAAATCCTTGCTCTCTACACCACTGTTGAAGCCAGTTGTTTACCTCTAGTATTCTATTCCATCTCCTAATGCCATGACCATCAACTGGGAGGATTGATGAGAATACCACCTGCACATCCAGTTCCTTCACTTTCTTCCCCAAATTTTCAAAGTCTTTGCAGATAGTTGGTAAATCATTTTTTGCCGTATTGTTTGTATCAGTAGAAATGGGTAATTGTCCTTGGAGCTGAGGAGACATGGAATCCTATCGGCCACATCCTTAATTTTTGCTCCTGGGAGGCAGCATACTTCTCGTGCAGTTAAATCTGACCTGCATACAGCGGCCTCTGTGCCTCTTAGCAGTGAGTTGCCCATAACCACTACTCTTCTTTTCTTCCTTGCAACACTATTTCTTGTTGCTCCTAATTGTCTCTGAGTGACTTTTGTTTCTTCTTTTGCTGATAGGTTATTTTTATCATTTTCATCAGCCTGTATGAGAGTTTCATATCGGTTACCTAGCTGTGTGAATGGTGATGGCCTTGTGATCCATTTGCATCTCTTGGTCACCTGTATCCAATTTTCTGCCTCTGTAGGTTCTCTCCAGCATTCTTCCCTTACTGTATTTTGGAGGCTTGCTTCAGCCTCTTCCACTGTAGGCTCTCTCAAACTTTCTTACCTTACTGTATTCTAGAGGCTTGCTTCTGCTTCATCAATGAAGACCTCACTTTCTTTGATGCTTCTCAATGTCACTATTCTTTCTTCCAACCTCTGCACTTTTTCTTCTAAAAGGGCCACTAGTTTGCATTTCATACAGGTGAAGTTGGTTTTATGATCTGGCAAATCTGTAAACATATAGCATATGTTGCAGCTCACCATGTGGATTTTCTCCTCCTCCATATTGCTCATTAAATTTGGATGAATGATCCTGTATATATTTTTTTTTTCTTTCTCGTCTGATGCCGTTTTTAGCTTTTAACCAGGCTTTTCGACCAGGGTAGTCACACTATATGGACGTTCTTGCAGTCAGTAGTTATCCCGGAACGTCTGTGTCGTCTATGTCGAGTCCCCGCCTCTGGCCGGGAGAACGATATGTCACTTTGTCCCAAATGTCACTGTAGCCCCAAATTTCTAATTATTACAAGGGGTTAAAGCAGGAGAAAAAAATCCATTATTTGTTAAGCAATTTCTCCTGACTAAAGAAATGCCCCACATGTGAGTGTGAACTGCTGTATTGTCACACAGTGGGACAGAACAATATTTGGAGGGCATATTTGGCTGTAATAGTTTTTAGTTACCATATCACATGTGCTGAGCCCTGAAGTGTTAGAACAGTAGAAATCCTCAACAAATGATGTCAAGGCGTATAGTGACCATCTGGACCCCACTGGTATGACATTAATTTATTTTCCAGAAATTACTGCATAACACTGGTTGAAAGGTAAATCTGTGCAGAATACATCACAGTATATGGAGGTGATATACCAGGGCAACTGAATTATAAAATTAATAATCCATGGAAATGTGGTACAATCTGAAGCAATCCTTCATGCACAGACCAAGGTTTTTCTGGGTAGGTGTCACACGGATAAATTGTGTCTTTCCTTATTCCTCTTTGAAACACATTCTGCACTTTTTGAGTCTTTCTTTTCTTTGCAGTTTTATGGGACTTTACTGGGAAAGTGTTGCCCAGATCCCCAAATATCGGAGGCCTGATAACTTCCTCCTGAAATTGAAGGCAAGTTCCTGTTCTGGTAACGAATTGTGGTAAGTACAAGGACATCCCTAATGTCTTTATACTTGACCAATTGCATATTTTCATTTCAGAGCGCTCTCCTCTCACCTCTTCTGAGGGACTGTGCAATCTGTGCACTACGGAGGCCTCTGTAATTTCTGCGTACTGTCACACAAGCTGCAGTTCCACTGGAACTGAGGCACCTAAAGATTGGGATTTCTGGTGTAGGAGTTATCTACATATAGGTGATAACCTTCGTCCAACAGTGGGTTCAGCAAATCCCACACTATTTTCCCCCTAACTCCTAGGATTGGGGGGGGGGGGCATTCTGGGGGCTCAATTCTTGTGTCCCTTCCTTCATAAACCCTAAACTTGTAGGTGTACCCTGAGCTGCTCTCGCAGAGTTTATACATTTTAATCCCCACCCTGCCCTCTTACTGGGCAGGTATTGGTGGAATTTCAGCCTCCCTTTGAAACTGATCAGAGACTCATCTATAGAAATGTACTGATCAGGGATGTATGACACTGCAAATTTGGCACTAATGTAGTCAGTGAGTTGCCTGATTTTGAATAGGTGGTCAGAGTTTGGGGCATCTCGGGGTGGGCACTGTACATTATCATTACAGTGTAAAAATTTTCAAATTTGAAAACGTGTCTTGGACATGGCCATTCTATAGATTGGAGTATTATACAAGACGTCTGAACTCCAATACTGTTGAATTTGTGGTTTCTTCGCTATGCTCATATGCAGACCCCAAAATATTTTTATCTCTACACCATATACTGGGTTCCACCTCTATGGCCTAGCATATGAAGAGGTGACGTTTTGTTCTATAAATTGCTGGGCATACAAATTTGTTTGGGCCACCAAAAAATCTATTAACTCATCAGACAAAAAAGATTTTTAAGTTTGGATTCCTGATCTGGCCACAGAGTCAGGAAGCTGAGGCTCATAATTTTAAGGTGGTGGGGTCCACATTGGTTCTGCAGTTTCAAACTCTACCTCAGCAATAGTTCTGGGGCACCTCCTTTGGAGTCGTTCATCACTGGATGATGAGGAGGAGGGGAAGGAGTAAAAATAGAGGAATGCGGCATCTTCCTCTTCTCCCTCACTGGCGGTATGAATTTCAGAGGCCAGTAAGGCATATGTTTGTTCTGCTGAATACCTTCTTTGGGATGGTTGAGAGCTTTGGGACATTTTTTATTTGTTGCGTTTTTACATGTGTATAGAAACTTTATTTCATGAAACTTGAAAGTGTGAGGTATATGTTGTGTTTCAACACTTGTATATATGTAAAGATGTCAAAGTTTAAAGTAAAGAAAAAATGGACCAAAAATTTAACTATATAATATGTACAGTATATATATATATATATATAGAGAGAGAGAGAGAGAGAGACTTATATATACAGTATGTGTATGTACAGTGTTATATATATATATATATATATATATATATATAGCAACTTATACTAACTACTATTAAATTAAAAAAAGCTACACCAAAAAAATTGAGCACAGATGCGATCAATAATGTATATTTCACTGACCAGCGCTCAGTGGTGGAAGGACAAGCAAAAATAGACGGCTTGTGCAGTAAAAAAACAGAAAAGGTTATATTGATTCTAGCTAAAATTGAACTATATATACAGTATATATTAGAGATGAGCAAATCGATTCTGCAGAAGTGGAATTTGATCCGAATTTCAGGAAATATTTGATTCACCACGATTCTGGATTTCCGGATGCTTCGTGGTAATATTTAGTAAGGACCTTTGTGACATCAGACGGTGACATGATGTTCTCTAGTGATGTGATTGGGTAGGCGTGTCTTTGCTTGTTAGCAGATCCTTCCACATGAATAAGACTTCTCCGTGCTGGAGAGAGAGAGACCAGTGGCATCCAAGGACTTCCGCCATTTTGCCGCCCACCCGCCCACCCCGGCTCTCTGAAGACCAGAAATAGCTGTTTATTTGCCACGAAGTAATTCGGATCAAAGCTAATTTTTTGGGAACTTCGAATGGAACTGCCAAATCGAACTTTTGAGAAATTCGCTCATCTCTAATATATATATATATATATATATATATATATATATATATATTATTTATTTTTTTTTATTTTTTTTGAACTATGAAGAACCATATGAGGACTTGGAATTGGACCTTTGTGATGCTTTTTGTTTGTTTTATTGTGCTTCAAATGGGAACTATTGTGTCTGCAGACCCTGTGTGTGGCCAGGATTCTTTTGTCTACTCTATGGATGAACTTTTGCAGCTTAGAGACACAGCAGGGCTGCATGCTAGTAGACCAGACATCCCCCAGGAAATTTGGATAAGGAAAAGAAGGGGGTGTTGAGCTGGAGCCCTTCGGAGGGCTAGAAGTAGACGTTTTAGACCAGTTCTACCCTCCATCATTATGGGCAATGTGAGATCTCTTGCAAACAAGATGGACAAACTGACGGCGCTCACCAGGCATCATCAGGAGTTTCGGGAGTGCAGCATGATGCTGCTTACAGAGACTTGGCTCACTGAAGTTACTCCAGACACTCTTGTCTCCTTGGATGGCTTTAAACTCCTTTGGACGGACAGGACAAGAGACAGCGGTAAAAGGAACGGAGGAGGGCTGGCGATATTTGTGAATGATAGATTGTGTAATCGCTACACCCCTAGGCCCCCCTTCTTGTGTCTGGAGACTTCAACCATGTCTCTCCATCATTCACACTGCCCAGTCTCACACAGTATGTAACCTGCCACACAAGAGACAACAAAAAATTAGACTTGCTCTTTGCTAATGCGAGGGAGGCATATAACTCATCAGCCCTACCCCTGGGAAGATTGGATCACAACCTAGAGCATCTCTGACCTGAGTACAAGCCACTTGTACGTAGAGAACCAGCTGTCACCCGCACAGTGAGGATATGACCTGAGGAGAGTGATGATGCTCTGAGGGACTGTTTTGACACAACTGCATGGGAAGTGCTGCAGGATTCTTATGGAGAAGATATAGAAGGACTCTCACACTGCATAATGGAATACATTAATTTTTGTGTGGATAACACAGTACCCTCAAAAGTGGTGAGGTGTTTATCTAACAACAAACCATGGATTAATTCTGATATAAAAACACTACTTAAGGAGAAAAAGATGGCATTCAAGACAAGAGATAAGGCGGGGCTGAGGGAGGTACAGAATGAGCTTTGGCATCAAATCAGGCAGGAAAAAGCCAATTATAAGGAAAAATAAAAAGCAAATGGAAAGAAAAGACATAAGGGAAGTCTGGGATGGGCTTAAATCAATTTTGGATCACAGACAGTCCCTCTGCCAGAGGCAGATGTTAAATTGGCTTAACGAACTAAATCTATTCTTCAATAGATTTGATCATACACCAGACCAGTAAATCCAGAAATCCGTCTTTATCTGACCACAGTCTGACCTTCACACGTGCCCAGGTGAGGAAGGAGATGAGAAAGATCAAGGCAGGGAAAGCCGCAGGGCCATATGACATCAGTGCAAGGCTAATTAAGACTTGTGGGGAGCAGCTGTGTAGTATAATTACATATTTGTTTAATATGAGCCTGAAGCTGGAAATAGTCGCTGAATTATGGAAATCTTCTTGTGTGGTACCGGTTCCAAAGAAACCTCACCCTATGGACCTCAACTAGAATTGACTTCACACTTGATAAAGATCTTAGAGAGATTGGTTCTCACACATCTCTGTCCTCTAGTGAGCCCCGCTATGGACCCTCTCCAGTTTGCTTATCGGTCGGGCATTGGGATAGATGATGCCATCATCCACCTTCTGCACAGGGCTCTTTCTCACCTGGAGAAACCAGGGAACACTGTGAGAATAATGTTCTTTGATTTCTCCAGTGCTTTTAACACCATACAGCCGGTGCTACTGAGAGACAAGCTGGCCCTTGCTGGAGTGGACCAACACCTATTCTGATGACTCTGTAATAGTAGGCCTCATCACAGACGACGATGACAGGGAGTACAGAGAACTGAATTGGGATTTTGTGGACTGGTGCCAGCGAAACCACCTGAAGATTAACGCTGGGAAGACCAAGGAGATGGTGGTGGACTTCCGTAAATGCAGATGCCCTCCTAAACCAGTCGACGTCCAGGGGATGGGCATTGAGATTGTCAACACCTATAAGTACCTGGGTGTGCTCCTTAATAATAAGCTGGACTGGGCAGATCACATGGAGGTCCTGTACAGGAAGGGCCACAGCAGGCTCTACCTGCTTAGGAGGCTGAGAGCCTTTGGAGTCCAGGGGGCACTTCTTAGGACTTTTTTCAACTTGGTATTGGCATCAGCCATCTTCTTCAGAGTGGCCTGCTGGGGGAGCAGTATATCAACCAGGGATAGAAATAAACTTGACAAGCTGTTAAGAAGGGCCAGCTCTGTCCTGGGGAGCCCCCTGGATCCAGTGCAGGTGGTGGGTGACAGAAGGATACTGTCCGGGGTGAGCTCCATGCGGAAGAATAAGTCCCATCCCATGCATGAGACCGTGATGACGCTGGGCAGTACTGTCAGTGACCGACTACTTCACCCTAAGTGTGAGAAGGAGCGCTATTGGAAGTCTTTCCTCCCCAGGCTGTACAACCAACACCAACCTAAGCGGAGATCATTACACACAGAGAACTGAAATATCTTTCTGTTTGTGATATCCCCCCCTCCTCCCGCTACTTCTTATCTGTCTGTCTACTATCAATGAAATGCCTCTTACCTTGGAACATTCTTGTATATGTTGTATTTGTATTGCTTATCTTTGCTGCTGTAACACACTGAATTTCCCCGTGGTGGGATTATTAAAGGATTATTATTATTACTTGGAGGAAACCCACGCAAACATAGGGAGAACATACAAACTCCTTGCAGATGTTGTCCTTGGTTGAGTTTGAACCTAGGACCCAAGTGCTGCAAGGCTATCTATGGTATTGAAATCCCTGAGCTGGATTTAGGATCCTCAGCTACCCAATATTCTCTAATTCAGCCTGTTCTAAAGGTTGATCTCCAGCCCTGATAACAAACAGTATAGTTAAATCACGTGAATAATATTATAATATAATATAATATTTTCTGCCTACAACAGGATTTTCACAAATACAAAACGCACACCGAGCGACAAAATAGTGTAGATCTGTCAGAAATCCAAGCTTGGAATATAGAAGAAAGGAATAGTGACCAAGATGGCCCCTCACCTTGGTGTATTGTGGATAAGCCACAACAACATACACGTTTTGGATTCGTGAGGGTGGTAGCAGAGATGTCCAACGTCAATGGAAACCCAGACGTAAATAGGTGCACATGGAAGCAAAGGGTTCAGAGAACCCAAATCAGGACTGACTGCGCTCTTTGTAGAAATAGTCTTGGGTCACTATATATATGATGAGTCTCTATATTGGAATAGGCAGATGGCACTACGCTTTTCGAGGACAAACTCCCCTTTATCAAGTGCAACAGATAAAACCCTTAAGATAAAATATACAGTATACATATATCACATTAAAATTGTGAAACAAATATAGATTAACCCCTTAATGACCGGGCCATTTTTTGTTTTTGCATTTTCGTTTTTCCCTCCCCACATTCCAAGAGCCATAACTTTTTCATTTTTCAGTTCACAGAGTCACATGATGGCTCATTGTTTAAAAACAAATTGTACTTTGTAATGTCACTATTCAATATGTTGTGCAAAGTACTGGGAAGCTGGAAAAAAATTCAGAATGAGGTGCAATTGGAGAAAAACTGCATTTGCGCCAAATTCATATGGGTTTAATTTTTACACCATTCACTGTGTGGTAAAAATGACATGTTACCTGTATTCTGCGAGTCAGTACGAACACGGCGATACCAAATTTATATAGGATTTGTAATGTTTTGATACCTTTTAAAAAATTGAAAACTTTGCTAAATAGAAAAAAAATTTTGCGTCGCCATATTGTGTCACCTGTAACTTTTTCATATTTACATGTATGGAGCTGGGTAAGGCGTCTTTTTATGCGGGACAACATGATGTTTTTATTGATACCACTTGGGGAAAGATCTGATGGTTTGATCACTTTTTATTCAATTTTTTATAGGAGACAAAGTGTTGAAAAAAACGCTATTTGGCCATTTTGATTTTTTTCCCCCGCTACGCCGTTCACCGTATGGGATAAATATTTTAATATTTTAATAGTTCGGGCATTTTGGAGCGTGGGGATACCTAAAGTGTTTATGCTTACTTTTGTTTATTTACTTTTATATCTGATCTAGGGAAAGGGGAGTGATTTGAACTTTTGTGTTTTTTTTAATTTTTTCATATTTTTAAAAACTTTTTTTTTTATACTTTTACTTGTATGATCAGACTCCCTAGGGACCTTGAAACCTAGGGAGTCTGATCGATCATACTACTGTATCGCAGTGAATAGCAAAATGCCGTTACTGCTATTAGATGATGCCTCTGGCCCCATTTTGGTTTTAAGTATTAAATGTCAGATCAACTCACTTCATGTAACCCAAACTAGGGGTACACACTGCATCAGGCTTTAAACCGAAAAATAATACCAAAAATGTTCAGCCAGTTGTTAGTCAACAATATGCTGGGCAAAGAGGTATATAAGATAATAATAGATTAGGATTTACCACTGGGCATATATTGTGTAGAGACAGGATTGTCCAGAGGATAGATAGCGCCCTTTAAATAGCCTGATAGGTTGGGAGGCGCTGCACATGCTCTAAAAGGCGCTGCGCACGCGCACTGGCAGTCAGGAATAACGTGTTCGCCGATCAACTACGGTGTCCTCCTAGCTCTAGTGTGCACGCACGGAATAAAGAGATCCGCGCCATCGATCTCAAAATGGCCAGTGCGCACCTGCGAAATCCGAAGACTCGCGCGCGCACACCAGTAGGCCTGAACGTCATACGCGATGACATCTATATCTTATCTACTTCATGGTGCGCTCCTGCACAGACATGAGAGAATGCGCACTCGTACTAGGTGTCAGCGGGCGCCCCGATTCAGAGTGAATCAGAGTGCCAAGTATCATTTTTATACGGGTGTCCTCATTCTAATTGAATTGAAGTGCTAGGTGATGTTCTTACAATTTGATAATATATAGTTGAACACCAATAGTCAACTTTAACAGTGAATAACATAAGTATAAAACAATATAAAATGAAGAAAATGGTGAATATTTCTTATATCTCATATATATAAAAATGAGTTTCTGTCTGTCTGTCTGTCTGTTCTTTATGCGTGACCAAACGACTGGACCGATCCTCACCAAATTTGTCACACATGTACATCATGTGTCCGGGAATATTTTAGACTGGGTCTCAGCTCTTACCGTACCGTTCCTGAGATACAGTATTCCCAAAAAATGACGAACATTAGCTAATACAAGCCTGCAAGTCTTTCACTCATATTCCAACTGCCATACACACGGTCACATGTCCCTTATCAGCCAATAGAAGCTCGCAGGCGCTTAGTCTCCTCAGGCACACAGGTTTCCATAGAAACCAAGCTATTTATGACCTGTATTAGTCAATAGCAGTTCGCAGGTCCTTTAAATATTCAGTCATATCATGTGTATCAGCCAATTTAAGTTCACATTTAATTTACCAGGTTTCCATAACAAAACAGCTATAAATAGACTGTACTCATACTGGACTCAGTGGTGTAACTAGAAATGGCTGGGCCCCAAGGCGAACATTTGACATGGGACCCTCCCCCCGCCCCCCCTTGCACAAACTGCATTCCTGCACACACTATTATGCCCCATAGTGGCCCCTGCACACACTATTAGGCCCCATAGTGGCCCTTGCACACAGTATTCTGCCCCATAGTGGCCCCTGCACACAGTATCATAGTGGCCCCTTCATATAGTATTATGCGCACTCCCCGCTACCTCTTCAATGTTGGACCAGATGTCACGTGGGCCAGGCATGCATCGCAACGCATAATGACGTCGGACTGGCCCACCGACGTCTGGGACGTCACCAAGGAGGCCTGAAGCCTGCTGAAAAGACCCCAGAGTATAATGATAGCAGTGTTTGTGGGGTTCACGGCCCGCAGGCCTTACTTACCAATCCCCGCTCCTGCGCACAGCCGCCTCTGCAGAAGGTGTTACACCAGCAGGTAACGGCCTATTAAAAAAATAAAAACATCAGGTGCCTGCCGGGACCCCTAATGTCCCAGGCCCTGTGGCAGCCGCTACCACTGCTACCCTGGTATTTACGCCACTGACTGGACTGCCATACTGGATTTCAGCATTCTTATAAATTGAAACGTTTTCAAACTACTCATGCCCCCTGCAGCAAAATGCATGGCTGCTGCTCGAGCTAATGAAAACTCTCAGCAGACCCAAGCCCATCTCCAATCTGACAAGGCATTGTCAGCCACATGCACACAGCTGCACTCCATGTTTCCATAACAACCCAGCTATTTTTCTTCACTGCTGTAGGTCAGAATTAAAGGGGCAGGGCGTTGTGGATGACACTGTTACACAAGGTCACTTACACACAGCTTTACTCCACGTTTTCCATAACAACCGATCTCAGGTCTTTCACTGATATCCAAACTGAGATACACATGATCACATGATGCTTATGGACCAATGGAAAATCGCAGGTTCTTCAGTCTTGACATACACACCGCTTTACACCAGGTTTCCATAGCAACCAAGCTATTTATGACCTGTATGAGTCAATAGCAGGATTTTAAATATTCAGTCATATGACGTGAATCAACCAATATAAGTTCACATTTCATTTACCAGGTTTCCATAGCAACACAGCCATAAATAGACTGTACCTATACTGGACTGCTATACTGGATGTCAAATGCAAAACTGGCCAATTCTTATGGGGCCACTACACAAACAAAAAATGAAATATACCCGTGCAAAGCCGGGTCCTTCTGCTAGTAGAAAATAAACTTCAACAATATATGTTATTAATATGCACAAATTAGTAATTGGTCAATAGCAGTACTGTACAATATTGGTGAATCAAATGAGAAAGGTACGTATACCGATGTAAAATAAAACAAGTTGTTGTTATTTATATATATATATATATATTGATACATCAAATTAAAATTGGAATTAAAATTCAAGAAGGTAAGTATCACAGTACAGATTACTACTACTTGTATACTACTTGTTGATGAGTTAAATTCAAATTGGAAAGTTAAGTGACTCGATGTATGTTGAAAACGGTTATTCCTACTAACATATACAAAAAACATACATATAAAGAGCGAAAATATAATAATATAAATAAAATAGAAGGGCCTGGATACCACAAATGAGAAAATTAATGCTTGAAAGGAGCCCCACTCAATTGTTTCGTTAAGGCCTGCGGGAGTTAGGTTATCCAATACATCTCCCGCTTATTAAGAGCACTTGCACGGCTGGATGTGCCTACTGCTCTTTGGGTATTATACTAAAACTCTCAAAATTACAATTATGGTAGTTAAAAGCATGTCTAGAAACACTATGTTTAACATATCTGTTTAAAACATTGGAGCGGTGCTTGTTGACACGCTCCCTTAGGGTCATAATTGTTCTGCCAATATATTGTAGCCCACAGGGACATTGCAACAGATATATAATGTAGGAGGATGAACAGTTTAAGAAATGCTTAATAGTAAATTTTTCACCTGTGGAATGACTCACAAATTCTTCTGATCGGTGTACAATGGATCGGCAGCATTTACAGATGGAGTGTCCGCATCTGAAACTGCCAATTATAGGATCTTTTCACAAATTCATAGTTTGTTTCTGGACTGGTCTTACTTTGCTGGGGGTTACATAATTTTTTAATTTATTAGCCCGCCTAAAATTATTGGATGGAGCTGTAGGTAAAACTTTCTTTAAAAAAGGATCATTTAGTAGGATTGACCAGTGTCTGTTGAGATGTCCCTGATGTAATTATGGGATGAACTATATGTAGTAATAAAATTAAACAGATATGTATTATTCTTTATTTTTAAACAGTCATGCTGCATGAGTTTACCAGCCTTCATGCGGTCATCTGAGATTATTTTCTTGGGATAGATTTTTCCTAAACCGCTCAGTCAGGACTCGACTTTGTATATTGTAATCAGAGTTGTTTGTACAATTCCTTCTGATTCTTCTGAATTGTCCATATGTACAGTGTCCATATTAGGACATCCTCAGATATCAGCATCAAAGATTAATAGCAGTTTACAACAGTGACACCTGACTTTGACTTTGATTCTGACAACGACTTTGACTTTGATTCTGACAACTACTTTGACTTTGATTCTGACGACTTTGATTCTGACAACGACTTTGACTTTGATTCTGACAACGACTTTGATTCTGACAACGATTTTGACTTTGATTCTGACGACTTTGATTCTGACTCTCACTTTGATTCTGACTTTGATTCTGACTCTGACTTTGATTCTGACTGACTTTGATTTTGACTCTGACTTTGATTCTGACTCTGACTTTCATTCTGACTTTGATTCTGACTCTGACTTTGATTCTGACTCTGACTTTGATTCTGACTCTGACTTTCATTCTGAATCTGACTTTCATTCTGACTCTGACTTTGACTTTGATTCTGACACTGACATCTGCAGTTTCTGATTGGCCAACAGATGAGGTCCGCCCCCTATATAACTGTACTTTACAGGGGCTTCAGACTCTTCAGACCTCACTCCTCACAATAGTGGCAGAAGAATCATTTCAGTGCATCAATAGGTAGACATTTCTGACTTTTACTTATCCTAAATAATACTTCATGTTTACTGCTCCCTTAGGGGGCGTTCACACTACTGTTGTATGTCTGTTCTGATAGGGTCTGTAAAAAAAAAATGGACACCTATCATAACAGACCGTAACTGATGTTAATGTGTCCGTTTTTTAGACTCTCCGTTTTTGCTTATTTTTTTGTTCTTCTTTCTGAGCATACGCAGAAAAAACCCAACAGTATAACGGACGACCGTCCGTTACTTTCAGTTAGCCATAGACATTAATGTTAAAAAATAACGCATGGTTAATGCCTGCACCCCGCGTTATTCTGTCTGCTAAAAAAAAAACACATGTCATGGATTTGGTGAGAGAGGACTTTAATGGACAACATATTAAATCTCAGTGAAATCCCCCTGGGCTATCTACAAATTTGCCAGTGGCTAACTTGTGGCAATTTACTGGCACAGCATAGTGAATGGCATCTAAACAGGTCCCATTCACACTGTGCAGTTTCTGGGCTGGTTGAAAACCTCAGATGTTCTCTGACTTTCATCTGTGATTGAGTCACAAGTCAGCAGTCAGTATGAAGCACATACAATGTTACACTGTCATTGTCCAGGATGCCTGACCTCTGAGTGAACTCACTGCTCACACTCAGCAGTAGAAGATACCTGTATAAGGCTGCAGGCTGAGAGCTCCAGGAGTCTGATAAAAAGAGGTCTGACACAAAGTTGTCTGATACCTGACTGAGTCAGAGATCAGACTCACACATCATCTGAGTTTTTCATATACATACAAGCCAGCCAGCACATACAATGGTGGAGATTTATCAAGTAAAATGCTCCATAATTCTGGTATCATTTTCACCAAATATCCTCTCTAACATGTTGTGTGCCACATTCATCAAGTGTAATAAGTACTTTTATTACTTGTACAAAAAGGGGTGTGGACTCATAGTAAAGGGGCATGACCTATAACACTGTGCTGCAGAAATAGATCCAAATAATCTCTTTAAGGGTGGGTTCACACTGGCGCCGGAGTCCGTCCACCGCGAATCCGACTGAAAATCTCAGGAAACTGTATAGGGACTGGATAGCGAAAGGTTAGCGACGCATTGCTTAAAAACCCATTCATTTGAATGGGTTTTTAAAGCTATGCGTGGGTGTGCGCTTACACCCTCTGCACTGTGAATCCAGTATTTTTCGCTGGAAACAAAGTCAGAAATTCAGGAGTTTGTTTCCGACGAAATAAACTGGATTCGCAGTTTTTTTTTTTTTAGCGGACAGAATAACGCGGGGTGCAGGCATTAACCGTGCGTTATTTTTTAACATTCATGTCTATGGCTAACTGAAAGTAACGGACAGTCATCCGTTATACTGTTGGGTTTTTTCTGCGTATGCTCAGAAAGAAGAACAAAAAAATAAGCAAAAACGGAGAGTCTAAAAAACGGACACATTAACATCAGTTACGGTCTGTTATGATAGGTGTCCTTTTTTTTTTTTCAGACCCTATCAGAACAGACATACAACAGTAGTGTGAACGCCCCCTAAGGGAGCAGTAACCATGAAGTATTATTTAGGATAAGTAAAAGTCAGAAATGTCTGTACCTATTGATGCACTGAAATGATTCTTCTGCCACTATTGTGAGGAGTGAGGTCTGAAGAGTCTGAAGCCCCTGTAAAGTACAGTTATATAGGGGGTGGACCTCATCTGTTGGCCAATCAGAAACTGCAGATGTCAGTGTCAGAATCAAAGTCAGAGTCAGAATCAAAGTGAGAGTCAGAATCAAAGTGAGAGTCAGAATCAAAGTCAGAATCAAAGTGAGAGTCAGAATCAAAGTCGGTGTCAGAATCAAAGTCAAAGTCGTTGTCAGAATCAAAGTCAAAGTCGTTGTCAGAATCAAAGTCAAAGTCGTTGTCAGAATCAAAGTCGTTGTCAGAATCAAAGTCAAAGTCGTCAGAATCAAAGTCAAAGTCGTCAGAGTCAAAGTCAGGTGTCACTGTTGTAAACTGCTATTAATCTGATGTTTGACACTGATATCTGAGGATGTCCTAATATGGACACTGTACATATGGGATGTAAGGGAATCGCTAGAGGAGCGATTCCCCAGTGGCTACTGGAGAACTCTGGGGGGAGGGGCACAACAAAAGAGTGGACCCTAAGCTGAACCCCCCCAACTGTCCCTGGCTAATTGCCCAAACTGTCCTAGGCAACAGCCAGCAACTGGTCGACAGTCCCTCCTTATAATAAGTGATAACACAGAACGCAGACAGGACGAACAACAACAAAGGGAGGTCAGCTAGCCAAGGGGTCGGTAACAAACGAGCAATGCAGTACAAAATCACAATTCAAGAGAAAAGTCAAAGGTAAGCCAGTGGTCAAGAATAAGAAGAACAGGTAACAAAGAGCAAGGAGTATAGCCAGTACGCACAAGGCAATAGCAGGTGCCAATGGGAATGTGAGAAAACAATAAATAGGGAGGAAGAACCCGCCCCAGACTTGATAGGAGGATAGGCTGTCAATCACACAGGTAAGACTAAAGTTAACTCTTATTGGAGCAGAGGGAAAGCAAGGTGAAGGAGACGGGTGTGGCGGAAAGTCAATTAGGGAGGTGAGCAAATAGGACAGTGTTCAGACAATACAAGAAAAACCCAGAGGAAGGAATCACAACCGGACACGCCTCGTGCGCCCAGAGGATGGTGCCAAAGCCCGGACAGGCAAGGACATTCTTTTTCCATTTCGCATAATGTAGACTTTTATAGTCGAGTAGACTGTTAGTCGATAGACTTTAAAAAAAGTCTTTGTATATATCTGTCTGTCAATTCCTACCAGGAGAAGATCCAGATATTCAATGGTATCTGGGAAGGACTTGACTGAGAATTCAGTTCCAAAACTATTGTTAGATTTTATATCGAAACACAATATCTTTAGTTTCGAGTCTAAAGTATACAAGCAAACAAGGGGCACAGCTATGGACTCTAGGTTTGCACCTAGCTATGCCAATATATTTATGGGCAATTTTGAGAATATCTATATATATGGTACTCACATGTGGGTCCAAAATATTGTGTGTTACAAGCGTTATATAGATGACTTATTGTTTATTTGGGATGGTGACGAGGATTCCTTTACAAAATTCACCAAACACCTCAATAACAATAGTTTTGGAACTGAATTCTCAGGCAAGTCCTGCCCAGATACAATTGAATATCTGGATCTTCTCCTGGTAGGAAGGGACAAACAGATATATACAAAGACTTTTTTTTAAGTCTGTCGACTGTAACAGTCTACTCGACTATAAAAGTCTACATTATGCGAAATGGAAAAAGAATGTCCCGTATGGACAATTCAGAAGAATCAGAAGAAATTGTACAAACAACTCTGATGACAATATACAAAGTCGAGTCCTGACTGAAAGCAGCACTTTTCTCTACGCATTATAGTCTATGGGGTCCGTTTGGTTTCCCAGGTAACCGCTTTTTTATGTATATAGGTTTGCATTTGGGGGGGCCCCCAAGTGGACTCCCCGAATAGAAACCCGAATGCAGATGTGAACCGGGCCTTATAGGGATTTTTGTCTTCCCCTGAATCAAAATGGTAGAATTATAGCTTGGACTTGACCATGCATCATTTGTTCCTTAATGAACTTTCCTATAGATTCCATGTACATTTAAATATGCTATGTTTGTCAAACCCAACTATGGTATGATTAAGGACATTCTGGATGCCTGAAACAAGGACTTTTGCACACTTGACTGTACACACATTATGACTTAGCGGTGGAGGAAAGCCACTTGAAGCTAAGGCTGAGGCTCCATGTTGCGGAAACACAGCTTTCTTTGTTGCAGATTTTGCTGTGGTTTTTTGAGCCAAAGCCAGTACTGGATTTAACAGAAGGGAGACGTATAAGAGATTAATCTATATCTCCCATTCCTTTTCAAACCACTGTACAGGTGCCTTACTGTACACCTCTATCAGTAGCCGCAACAGCACCAGTAAAGGCACCATTTTGTTTTAAACGAGGCAAGCTATGTAGAAAATAATGACAGTGACAGATTGAGGTCCACTTTTATCTAGTGTTTTTTTTTTTTTTTTTTTGTTATACCAATTTAGGTATAGCAATATTATCACTTATAAGGTGACCGTATAGTGGTATATACCGGCTCTACATAGGGCTCTGCAGACCATTTAGGTGAATACAGCACAGGAAACATTTCATGACTTACAGGTGACATCTCTGACTGTAATAATTCTATTTCGACTGGACAGCCATGACCACTTTTTCCAGCTATGACTTGTCTCTATAACATTTACAACACAGACATCTTCGGCAACTTTTCCAATAAAAATAAATCCACTGATTGAAAGGGACGATAGCACTTGTGACCCCTTATATTCTCTATGCCCCCTTATATAAATGATCTTCCCTTACAGGCATAATGTCCCTAACGTGCCCTTTCTGCAATATATATGACATCATTGCGCAGTCCTGGGTGCAGACGTCTTGTCTGTTGTCCCAGTGCTCTGTAAGTCAACTGCATGCTTGCTGCTTTGCCATGCATTTCAACTATATCTGTGTCCTTCAGACACCGATATAATTGAAAAAATTGCATGTGTTTATGGTGGTGGGCCTCACAGAGTCAGTTGGCCCAGGCCGACGCCACCCCTGCTTTCCCACCTGCCTCTCGCTTCACCACTGGTTATAGGAAAAAAGAAATCCTGAAATCAGTGAAGTTATTGACATTTGTTTTTAGGTTGGTAAGTATTTCTCTAGAAAGACTGTAGTGTATTTATAGGTATAAAAAAGACTCATTCTTTTCACTGAATCTCGCATTACTCAAAAATATTATATGTATAGTGTTCAAGGTTCAGCTTAGATAAATAGAATTACACTTGATTACTTTCTGAAGACGCAAATGGTTCTCAGATGTAATATCTGTCTGAGCAAATTTTAATTTTTAAAGACAAATAAAGTAATAATTTTTGTATTTCAGATGACAATTAAATCCTTAATTACTTATCAGTGAAAAAGCTGTTAGCTAAATATTAATTAACATAATCATAGTGTGAAAGGTTCTAATTAGAAATATTATTACCAGAATAAACATTATTTGAAAATGATTTTTAATTTTAATCACACATTTAATCTGAATTAATTCATTTTGGGACACATTTTCAAAGTGTACACCTAACATGAATACCTGGAGTGTACAGTCTAAAGTATTAAGTCTAAACCTAGTAAAAGAATAAATCGGTCTCAATTATCAGTTTATATTACACTGAGCATACATGGACCAAATAAAGTAGAATTTGAAGAGACATGTAAAAACAACACATGGGGAAAATGTCGGGCGCATACTCCAGATGCTGGGTTTTGGGGGTTCAACATGTCCTCCTGCATGGAGAAAGTATTTCAATATAGAGCTAGGGCAGTACATTAAGATTTTGACCAATGTTAAGCTGCAACTTTGGAGAAACATATACTAAATAGCTATTTTGACTAGATGACACCAAAAAAATCAGGAACAAGTTATTTCCTGCCAAATGTACAAGTTTCAAAGTTTTCTTGGTTTCAAGCACATACTGAAAAAGTACTAAAATTTTTAAAAATATTCTTCTGAGAATTTCATTCTACCCTTCACATTGTGGTGAATTCTTGCTTGTGTAGTGTTTGCATTTAATAAAATTGAAGACTTTTTTCACATGATAGCGAAAAACAGCCACGTGACATCCAATTGTTAAAAAAAACCCATGAAAGTCTATGGGTGTACATTTTTTTAACACCACACAGATTTAATAGAAGTCAATGTGTTCATTTTGAATGGCATTCACTCAAATGACAATATATTTTGATAGCAAGTAAAAATAAACCGATATGTCTGTTTTTCAAGGACGTTTGGTATGTGAAAAACATAACAGCCATGTGAATAAGACCTTAAGACCTCTGTGGGGTTGGCTCCTCCTCTTCTTTGACGTTTGCCGGCGCGTGCGCAATTGAGCCGGAGACCTGGCATTGCACTGTAGCCGGCACCTCCCATGCCTGCGCAGTAGAGATAGAGTGCCGGCTACAGCGCAATGTTGGGACTATTTCGCACGTGCCAGCAGACGTCAAAGAAGAGGAGTAGCCATCCCCACAGAAGGAAGTTGTGTCCCGTGCCCAGAAGATCTGGACAGGAAGACAGGTAAGTATGATGGGGTGGGGGGTTGGGCTGAGTTAGTTAGTTGGGAAGGGCTAGTAGTGAGCGGGATAGCTAGGGAGACAGGGAGGAGGTGTGAGTGAGTGAGAGAGGGAGAAGGAGAGGGAGTGAGAGGGAGGTAGTGTGAGTCAGCTCATGCAATGCATCATGGTAGTTGTAGACTACGACAGCAGGAATCTACACCATGTAAACAAATGCAGAGGATGCCAGGAACTCCCAGAGAAATCCAGAAATCACTCAAAACACTGCTAAAGGTATTTGGGTGCACTTGTTAACCCATTAATAGCACTAACAGTCCTTTTTTTAAAAAAAAGATTTTTTGGCCGGAAAACCCCTTTAATCTAGACTTGTCTCTTAGATTGGATTTTCACTGTATGGCAAATGTACACAGCTGGATCCCTATCCATCTGGGTGCATGTATATGTAGGGAAACTGAGTTATTACTCACAAATTCACAGTTCATAGAGCCATTGGTCCCCACGTGTGACTGGGGTATTCATCCACCTGTAGTTGATGCTAATAATTCAATTAGCCTCTGACAGTTTGCGATAAATGCCCCCATCTTTAACACTTCCAAAACTCCTTGCACTCTAATAATTACATATGTATGACAAATGTACCACATCTGGTGCTAAAATAGATTTTAAGTCAAAATATGTTATAAAAAGTTCCCTGTAGGATTTGCCCATAATGCTGTGTATGTCTCAGTCAAGTAGTTAATAGCCATCAAATGTATTAATAATATCACCTCAATGATAATTATATAGGTCTATGCTAAGGTGTATAAATATACTGGTTTATTCATGCTATTGGGGAACAAACTGGGGACTAGAAATTAGCAAACCTCTGAAGATTTGCTTCGTGTTTGGGTGTTTTGGTCAAACAATTTGTTTCGGGTTGATAACTTTGATATGACCTAAAGCTTAAATTGGCTTAAAACAGTGTATGACACTTCCAGCGCTCCTAGGACTCTATCTAGCCTATTTCTAGCTCTCTAAGACAAACACAGCCAAAGTTATGTAACAGTGACTGTGGGAAAACAGTTGGTAAGCAATGGATACAAATTACTAGTTTAATTATACACTGTGCTGCCTCTTGCTTTTTAACACATTTTAACATTTTAGATGCTCCAAAAATTAGCCTCTTTTTGGGCTTTTGGGCTTGTATGGTTTTTCTATACACACATGGTAGTTATATTGGAAAAGGAAATGGTTTTATATATTGGTTTGTATTGTATATTGTAAATGCAACTGGTTTGTTATTTTGGAATAATTTTGTTATTTTCAAAATTTGTGCAGCAAATTCCACTATTTTTGCAGCCAGTTCATTTAGCCTGACTGTCGTTGAAATGTGTTGCGTGAATCAAATAAATGATTTGCTTCCTACCATCCCCTGTGCTTCCTGCATCCTAGCTCAGCAGCACTCAATCACCCCAATTGGTTTTCCTTTATTCTCATTCCAATTACCACAGACCTGTCCAGTCTCTGATCCCAGGGGAAAGCAGCAGCCTGCAAGCTACTTTCTACTACCAGGTGAGCAGCTCTCTATATACCTCAAATTTTCCATTCTCACATTGTACTTACTGCACCATGAGGCGCTGTTTTTTTTTTTCGTTTACAGATTTGTACCATCAGTGTGGAATAGTTGAATGTGATGGACCAGGCTGTATGACATGCTATATAATAAAGCTACATTAACCGTATTATAACGCTCTATAACTTTTGCATTGGCAAAGCTGTCTCAGTTTTCTTTTTGGGATATTTGTGTAATTTATTCATTATCTTTTATTACTTTTGGGTCAAGGGCAGGGGTGTACACAAGGTGGTAGTTTCACAGTTAAATCTGCCCCTTGCTAACTCTCCAGACTTGAGAAAGAGGGGGGGGGCCTTAGGAGTGGACAATATGCTGTATATACCTGGAGATAGACGTGATTAAAACATATTTCTAGAAAAAAACATTTTTGTGTTGCTACATTTGGGACTACATTTTTAAATTTTCATTGCTAAATGGTAGCTTGTATTTTGCCAGTCAGATTGTATTGTTTGCCAGTGGCATAATTTAGTGGTTACAATTCTAATTCCGTTTTTTTTTTTTTTTCTGTAATGTGGTATGAATATCTTTTTTTTTTTTTTCTATGTGTTGTTATGATTGTGGCAGTACCATTTATTACTATTTTTCAAAAATAATTTTTTTCTGGGGAAGGTTTTTTTATTTGCTGTGCTTTCATCCCTTGTATTTAAACACATGGTATTACAGAGCATTATTGTGATATTGACAAGCGAGCTATTAGGTCAGACCTTTAGCTTGGCCTAATAGGGAGATTTTCTGTGACAGACCTATGTGCCATTGTCAGGCTCATGACTGGCATGAAAATCCAATGGCACCTTGCAATTGTGTTGCAGGGTGTCAATAGACCGCGAGAGGGACCCCCTCAAACTCCTTAGGTGGAATGGTTGCAACTGATTGCTGGATCTAAGCATTTAAATGGCTGGAATCAGCGGCATCTCTGAACCTTGCTGTTCGAGCAGGATGTTGACTGTATATTACAGTGAGCACCCACTGCTGATGGCAATCTAATACTGTAGCTAGGATTTACAGTGGGGTAAAAAAGTATTTAGTCAGCCACCAATTGTGCAAGTTCTCCCACTTAAAAAGATGAGAGAGACCTGTAATTGACAACATAGGTAGACCTCTACTATGAGAGACAAAATGAGAAAACATATCTAGAAAATCACATTGTCTGATTTTTTAAGAATTTATTTGCAAATTATGGTGGAAAATAAGTATATGGTCACCTACAAACAAGCAAGATTTCTGGTTCTCACAGACCTGTAACTTCTTCTTTAAGAGGCTACTCTGTCCTCCACTCATTACCTGTAGTAATAGCACCTGTTTGAAATTGTTATCAGTATAAAAGACACCTGCCCACACCCTTAAACAGTTACACTCCAAACTCCACTATGGTGAAGACCAAAGAGCTGTGGAAGGACACCAGAAACAAAATTGTAGACCTGCACCAGGCTGGGAAGACTAAATCTGCAATAGGTAAGCAGCTTGGTGTGAAGAAATCAACTGTTAGAGCAATAATTAGAAAATGGAAGAGATACAAGACCACTGATAATCTCCCTTGATCAGGGGCTCCATGCAAGATCTCACCCCGTGGGGTCAAAATGATCACAAGAACGGTGAGCAAAAATCCCAGAACCACACGGGGGGACCTAGTGAATGACCTGCAGAAAGCTGGGACTAACGTAGCAAAGGCTACCGTCAGTAACACACTACACCGCCAGGGACTCAGATCCTGCAGTGCCAGACGTGTCCCCCTGCTTAAGCCAGTACATATCCGGGCCCGTCTGAAGTTTGCTAGAGAGCATTTGGATATTCCAGAAGAGTATTGAGAGAATGTCATATGGTCAGATGAAACCAAAGTAGAACTGTTTGGTAGATACACAACTCGTCGTGTTTGGAGGAGAGAGAATGCTGAGTTGCATCCAAAGAACACCATACCTACTGTGAAGCATGGAGGTGGCAACATCATGCTTTTGGGGCTGTTTCTCTGCAAAGGGACCAGGATGACTGATCCGTGTACATGAAAGAATGAATGGGGCTATGTATCATGAGATTTTGAGTGCAAACCTCCTTCCATCAGCAAGGGCATTGAAGATGAAACGTGGCTGGGTCTTTCAGCATGACAATGATCCCAAGCACACTGCCAGGGCAACGAAGGAGTGGCTTCGTAAGAAGCATTTCAAGGTCCTGGAGTGGCCTAGCCATAGAAAACCTTTGGAGGGAGTTGAAAGTCCGTGTTGCCCAGCGACAGCCCCAAAACATCACTGCTCTAGAGGAGATCTGCATGGAGGAATGGGCCAACATACCAGCAACAGTGTGTGCCAACCTTGTGAAGACTTACAGAAAAAATTTGACCTCTGTCATTGCCAACAAAGGATATATAACAAAGTATTGAGATGAACTTTTGTTATTGACCAAATACTTATTTTCCACCATAATTTGCAAATAAATTCTTAAAAAATCAGATAATGTGATTTTCTAGATATGTTTTCTCATTTTGTCTCTCATAGTTGAGGTCTACCTATAATGTCAATTACAGGCCTCTCTCATCTTTTTAAGTGGGAGAACTTGCACAATTGGTGGCTGACTAAATAATTTTTTTCCCCACTGTAGTTATACAACCATTTTCAGGTAGGGGTTAAACATTTGGACATTGACTTACAGTGCTGCCACATATAGGAAACACACAAGAGACATTTTTCTTCCTTTTGAGTGACAGCTATTTTGCAAACAGACCATTTAGTTACTTTTTTCTAACTTTATTTGACATATATGAATGGAAGGAGAACAAGTGCCTATTAAATGGCCAAGACAAAGGTTAATACTTCAATTACTGCAGTCGATTTTGGTTTTAATTTAACTTCATGCGAAAATAAAGCCTTCAAATAGATGAATTTAACATCTTTGTCTAATTAATTGTATTTAATTAAAGTCATTATGTCTTTACTCTTTGACATCCAGAAGGAAATCATATTTAAGAATTATTTGTGAATTCCAAACTTTAAATATGCTGCAAAGTATTTAATTATATATCAATTTAACAGTTCCTCTGTTTTACTGGAGTTGGTGAGTGACCTAGATTTCCTGATCACAATTACATAAAAACCAACGGCAATAACAGTCTTGTTTTTCAATGTGGCTAGCACAATATAATAAGGTACATAGATTTACTGTCATGTGGGAGAACACTGAAAACAAGACATAATATCTGCTGTTATTATATCTCAGAGGGTGATTAGTTCTATCACATCTATGTTAACTTATCCAACGTGAAAACAGATATGAGATACTCAATCCAACATGTGGGAGAATACTGAACAACTGAAAAACCTTGACAACGGTAACATTACATCAAAATTAGGTTACATCCTGTAAAGTAGACAAGTAAATAGTAATAAAAAGAAACGGAATACAGAATTTTGATTTAAAATTCAACCTTTGTAATTAATTTTTGTTAATTGTCACAATATATAAAATAAAAAAATAAGTATTTTTGCTGTAGGTCTTGATTAAATGTCCCTGTTGTCTTGTTTCTTGAGCTACTATGCATCTCTATGCTAAGAAACAACAGATGAACCCTATGTGGTCTGATCCTGAACACACTTTTCTATTTTTTTTCCCTAGGTTTTGTTAATCTGCCAACTAAATGTAAAACAAGATTGTAAGGGAAATGCTAGAGGAGCGATTTCCCAGTGCTGCTGCAGGACCCTTGGGGGAGGGGCACAACAAGACAGTGAGCCCTAAAGCTGAACCCCTACCCCCCACTGTCCCTGGCTAACTTGCCCGATCTGTCCTAGGCGACAGCCAGCAACCAGTCGACAGTCCCTTCCTAGTATAGGTGACAACATGGAACGCAGACAGGACAAACACGACAAAGGGAGGTCAGCTAGGGGTTGGTAACAGTTGAGCAATGCAGTACAAAATCACAATCCAAGAGAATACTCAAAAACAGAGCCAGAGGTTAGAAATAGGAATACAGGGAATAGTAGAAAAGGGGTTAGCAGGGACAAGTCACAAGACAGAATCAATAGTCAGCGACCATGTAAGGGCTGACAACCTGTTTATAGAAAGTCAGGACCTGCCCCAGACTGGATTGGTATACAGGCTGTCAATCACACAGGCAAGGCTGAGATTAACTATTAGTGGAGCAGAGGAAAACCAAGGTGAAGGAGACGGGTGTGGCAAAAAATCAATTACATAGTCTAGGACAGCGTTCAGACTGAGCAACAAGAGTCCCAAACAAGGAATCAAGCTGAGCACGATTCCTGCCCCGCCGCGTGCGGGCGGTGGGTGGTGCAGAGACCCGAACAGGAAGAGACGTTATAAAGATGCAAGATGGAAGAGACTATGGACCCCTGAGCCAGAGTGGTGGTGGAGCAGTATTTAGTCTGTGTCCTCAATGCCATTTATACTGCCATTATAAATGTGGACACACATTACTCTTTGTCTAAATCCTGAATATTAGATAGAACTTGACCCCTGAAAAGAAACTAAACATTTGGAAATACGTAGGGTCTTATATGAGAGTCAATGGCACTACAGTGGTGGTTTATGAAGGGATGGATGTGTTGACCAGTGACCCTGGACTAGCCCAGGTTTGGTGCGCAGTTAGCTCCTTGTTTCCATTGTTATAATGCTGTGTGGCACATATGTGACTTCATTGGTGATAATACACATTGAATCATTTGAGATGTGATTAGGACGAAGAATGATCAATGAGTTTTAGATACTTTCAGACATTTTAAGTCATAATTTGTATAGAATCAGTGATGCAGTTGAAATATAGGTGAGCTTAATCATATGAACATACTTACTCAGTGAGCTACCTACTAAAACTATATCAATATGGTAGGAAGTCTCATTTTTGAACTACTGAGGTGTCATCCTTTTAATTATGTAAAATATGTTCACATTTCAATGAAAAAAAAAAATTAGAAATTCAGCAGCATCTTTGCACAAAGCTACCTTAGTCTCAGATTAAGGTCACGCATTGCGGAAACGCAGCGAAAAAACAAACACTGCATTTTACAATACCAGCAAAGTGAATGAGATTTTGTTTAATCTCATCCACACATTACAGAAAAAATCCCCACTGCATTCACTTTTGAAAAATGGTTCGAATCCAGCCAAGGACAACATCTGCAAGGAGTTTGTATGTTCTCCCTGTGTTTGCGTGGAATTCTTCCAGGTACTCTGGTTTCCTCCCACACTTCAAAGACATACTGATGTTCACATTTTAATGAAGAAAAAAATTAGACATTCAGCAGCATCTTTGAACAAAGCTACCTTAGTCTCAGAGTAAGGCTACACATTGCGGAAACGCAACAAAAAAACAAACACTGTATTTTACCTCAGGGAGTAGGAGGAGCAGGTGCACCCTGGCAGGGGGCATGTCTCAGCACAAGCCAGGAACTTCATCTTACAAAAGACTGTGAATATGTTGGAAACTTTTGTCACACTGTGGAAGCTAGCAAAAAAGCTGGGTGTCAGCCATAGTTTTCCTCCAAGCCTCCTGGAAACAGAAGGACTAAGTTACCAGGTTTATTCTGTCTTTTTTCTTTCTTTTCTCTTTTTTCTACTTTTATTTTTAAAAACTGTTTTGCTTGTTTGTCATCTTGTTTTTTTTTTTTTTTTATATAGCAGCACTGAACCTCGTGCATACTAAATCATTAAATTTAATGGCACTTGGTATTTACACTATGAACCCATAACCTTTCTAAAGTGTGTTTGTGTCTGACTGTTGGAGAGACACGTGCATATGTGAGTATGGTTTCTGCTGCGCCTGGCAAGTCAGTAGTGGTGGCAGTGTGTATTTGGGGTGTGTGTACTGTATTGGAGTGTGATTTATTCTCAATTTGCTGCCTGAGTGGAGGGTGAGTGCAAGATTGAGTGAGTGAAGTGAACTGAACCCTGACAGCTGCACCCACATCACATGCTAGGATGATCCATACATGACACATAGGAACAAAAGTTGTAGTTTGACAATGCTTCTTTCATCTAGTTTCACACTACTGTTGTCTTCTGTTTTTATCAAATCATTTTCTTAAATTTGCTGGATCTGTTTAAAATTTGATAGTAATCGGTGCAAAATGATGTTTGTATCAGTTTTTTTATACTTCTGTTTTGAAGGATGAGTTCTAAAACACTAGTTTGCATCAGTTTTTAGTGTTTTTGTTTTTTTTTTTGTAACTAAGTTCACATCTGTGTTTGAGGCTCCAGAGCCTCTGTTGCATGGTATGTCTAAGATCATGAGCAAAATCTTTTTCATCCAGTGAAATGACAGAGAACATAATTGATACCTGTCAGACCACATTAGAATCAATGGGGTTCCTTGGGATCCATTGGTGTCTGTCATTAGATGGCTTCTTCTTTCCTGTTCAGTCTGTTCTTCTGTTTCTATGAGGGAACAGAGGAATGGACTAAATAACACATCCTAAAAGCACAGCATCTAGGACCTCCAAAAAACTGATGTCAGGGCAATTTTCGAATGAGGCATTGCCATTGCTAGACTAGCTGGGCTCAGTATTTTAATGACAAAAACAGTGGGATTTAGGAAAGAATCTAGCAAAAGGGGATTCTCTGGACGTGCAATAAACAATTCATCGACAAAATAGTTCAAAGGAGGATGCCATTTTATTGGCAAGAAAGAATTGCATTTCATAAAAGTTTTAAAGGGTTTTCCCATCTTAGCAATCTATCCCTATCCAAATGATAAGGGATAAGTTGTAGATCAGAAGGGGTTCAACTGCTGTTGACTTCACCATTCATGGGAATGGGGGTGTTCTGCTCCTTCTTCTGAATGGAGCAGTGGTCAGACAAGCGGAGGTAGCTGAGCACTTTACTTTGCTATCTCTAGTGGCCCCATTGAAATGAGTGGAGTAGGTGTGTTCTTGTTCAACAACTGCTCCATTCATAATGGGGAGCAAAACATGCCCATTCTCATAATGAATGGAGACCTCAGTGGTCAGACCCCCACTGATCTGAAAATTATCTCCTATTTTGTGGATAGGGGATAAGTTGATCACTGGGAAAACCCTTTTAACCGTCTACACATTGCTGTTATTTCAAGGGTTTTTTCCAGTTGACATACAAAGTTCAGTAAAGGTCACAATGAAGTGCACATAGTTATGAAGAACATAAAGTACTCTGATTTCATTTACAAAATAGTAAGTAAAATCTAAAATAAAACAGTAAATCATTTACTTAACTTGTAATACCTTACATGCAATATCTGATATTCATCAAGAAAAGTTTGGGTTAAGAATGTTCCATCCTCATTGGTATTGGAGAAAAAGAAACTGTTCATGTCTGAAGGAACAATGTTCAAACATCATTCAATACATGAGTCATATTAATGTGACAGGTTGTAGATCTCTCATTTATTCCTATTTCTTTCATTAACACCAAAAAAGAGGCAATTAGTTTGCACTTTACAAGTTCACTCCACGTGAGCCTTTGTGTGTGTTTAACTCACTCCCAAACACATTATTACATACAATTCTACATGGCCATTGGAGAAACATTACTAAGCAGATTAGCGAATGATGTGAGCTCCGTGTTCTGTTTTACTACAATCAAATGTTTCTCTATATAAAAAGCTTTTCTTTTAACTATCCCCCACAGTTTTTAAAAATAGGCATCTAATATAACAGATGTAAAAATACACCTATTTATGGTTGTGAGGATTTTTGTTTGGTAACATTTTCCAAATTTAGTTAAAAAGTTGATATACCAATTAGCCGAGTTAACCCTGCAATTGGTTAAACTGCTGTACCATGATATCTTAACAAAAAACAATGAAAGGTCATTGAAAAATATTTTTCCAATGAATTTTTTTTTTTTTTTTTGTCTTCTGTTATAAGATAACGTACTGAAACAGTTTAAGCAGTTGTAGAAATTCAGATTAACTCTTCTACGTCTTTATATAATATTAAAATTCTAAAAAAGCGTGTTTAATATGAGGAGGAAAGAAATTTATTCAGCTTTTGTAGTTTGTTCCTCTCCAGTTATCTATCACATGGATCATCCTTGCAATAGCATGGAATGGGTTTTTAATTGAGGCTGTATTGCAACTGTAACTGCAGTTGATATCAACACAATTGCTGCATTCTAGAGTTGTATTTCAGATATTTTATGAATCCATGCATTAATGTAAATCAAGCTCTGAAATATAGCCACCTAATATTATGTGTACAGATATGTCCACCCTCTTAGCTTGAATATTTCTTATGAAACAATTCCATTCAATATTGTGACATGCTAGCAAAAACCCTTGACAGGCTGCAATTCACATCACAAATAGAGATGAGTGAACTTCTCAAGATTTTTGTTTCAGGTTTGGGTGGCTCAGGACCCAGAATAGTTTCAGGTCAAATAAGTTTAGAATGAACTACATATTAAATTGGATTAAATATTGTGTATAACACTGCCAGGGCTCCTAGTAACCTATTTATCCAATTTCTAGCTCTCTAAGACAAACACAGCCAAAATGATGTCAAAGTGAAAGTGACATGTCTATGGAAAATCGGATGGTAAGCAGTGGATAAAAATTCCGAGTTTAACTATACACTGAGCTGACATTCGCTTTTACGTATTTTAACATTTAAAACACTTCATACATTTTTTGGGGAAAGGTGCTTGCCTGTGGTTTTTTAGACACACATGGCAGCTATATTGAAAAAAGCAATGGTTTTGTAGAAAAAAAAAATCCCATTTTGATGACATGTAAGTGACAATTTACAGAATTTCAAGAAAAATTTGGGGCACACTATCAGTATGCCTACTCTCTAGCTTGCCAGCTGAAAAAGCTGGACTATCTTCAAAAGTGATCATGAGGTACAAGTTGTTGTTCTTCCTCTTCCTCTATCCAGTTCCACTCCATTGTGTCTGTGGTTTGCATGCAATAATTATTCATGGTATACTGCTGGTCAAAGTAGAATATCTTCTAAAATGGAAAGGATTTTAATGACCATGAGTACAGCACTTGGGAGCCAGAAACGAATCTGAATAATCCTGCCAGTTATCCCTGAATGGGACCAAATGCCACATGTTGGTGGAGTGGCAAGTTATAGAATTTTAAGGAGAATTTGTGACACATCAGTGAGCCTGGCATTTTAAAAAGTAATAAAGATCTGAGTGTAGAGAAAAGACACAAAAAAGACAACTTTATGGGTGCATGTGTGGCACTAAGTAGTGACAATATAAAGAATTTCAAGAAAAATTTAGGGCACACTATCAGTCGGCCTACTGCCTAGCCTGCCAGCTAGAAAAGCTGGACGATCTTTTAAAAGTGATCATGAGGTAGAAGTTGTTCTTCTTCTTCCCACAGACAGTTATCCACTCTGTGGTTTTCTGCATACAGTAATCATTCACCATATACTGCTGCTCAAACTGACGTTTCAGCATGTGTGATAGTGCCACTCAATGTGCGCTTCACTGTACAACCATGAAATGAAGGAGAAGGAGTGTAACCAATGGGTTGCCCTGGTAGAGTTGGGGATGTGAAATGATCCACGGGAAGTGGAGGAATTGGAGAAGGTGGATGGGTTCCGTCTGGTGTTGAAACTATGCCTGACATCACCTATGAGGTGATGTCAGTATTAGAAAGCACTGGGCCTTGCTGTGTTTCTAAACTGTGGCCTCTTACGCTCAAAACATTGACCCAGTGGGCCATGAAAGCTATGTATTGTCGCTGCCCATAATTGCTGCTCCACTTATTGACGGTGATGTGCACTGCCAGTAACTTGACCAGGTGGGAAATAAAGTTGCAGGCCATTCGGATGAGTGGGCGCAAATTGCTGTTTACTGGACACACATTGCTTTATGGATGATGACTGATATTGGAGTCAAGGATGAGGAGGAGAAGCAGATGGAGAGGATAATGAGGATGACCATGTGCTAGGTGTAAATGTGGCCTGCCTACAAATGATCATGGGGAGAAGGAATAGAATAGTCTTGCTCACTTGGCGCCACTGCCAATCCCATTTTGCCAAATGAACTGGTGATGCCATTTCATGTGAGTACAGAGAAACCTAGTCCCTACACGTGTACCTGCACACCCATGACTAATTATCTGTTTGCAGAAATTGCACATTTTTATTGATTTGTTGTATTTGTAATGTACAAAAAAAAATCCCGTATGAGAGATGACTGTATGTAGCTGCTGCCACCAAAACCAGCAGCAATGGAAACGTGCCTGCCAGTGACAACAACAACCGAACTTGCCTTAATTCTACCCCAGGCAGATGTTTTAGATGTTAAGCCTGCATATTGTGATTTCTGACCTTCTAACATTACACTGGGAAACAGATTTTATGTTCGCTTCTTTAGATGTCTCATCCCTCTATAGTAATATTCCACACCAGAAGTGCCTGAAGGCAATATCTGATATTCTAGACTTAGATCCACTCATGCCACCCAAACAAAGACTCTTTATCTTAGAATGGATTAGGTTTATACTAGAACACAATGTGTTCACATTTGAATCCAAACTGTTGTGGTGGCACCGCAATGGTAACGTGTTTCGCACTCAGTTACGCTAATCTATTTATGGGGAAAAGAACAAACAAGGCTGTATCTAGTGCTCAAAGGGCAACATAAACAAAAAATACCACCAAAATAAAATATAACTTTTATTGATATTTTAAAACCTACATCGGTGTAGACTACAACATATAGGTGTATGTAAGCATTAAAATGTAGGTAATTGAACGCACAAACAAACTGTCATATTATCATAAGTGAAATCAAATCCACTGATCCTTATACGTAACTAGGATTGCCGTGGAGTTATCAATAATACACTTCTAGTAGATATAGACAGAATAGTATATCTATGATTTAAGGAGTTCTTCCCATAAATTGTAATATTAGTAAAGGGCGCAGAATATATTTGCGCCCCTAATGAATGGGTGTTGCTCCTATAACTCAAAGATCCAAAGTTTAAAAGAATCTCATATGTGTGAGTCCAATTATCACTACAGAACAATGAAATATCGGCTCTTGTGATAAAGTCACCTGCTGCATGTAACAGGGACTTGAAGACATATAGGATATCTATTATAGCAAAGGCAGAGGTGTCAATAATAAAACCACCTCACTTTCACATATGCATATCTGGATAGCAGAATAGTGAGTGTTAATAAATCATTGCCTGCTGCAGCTAGCTAGCACTCCCATAATTCACCTGCAGTATAACCTGTTAATTACAAAGTTATCCCATGGTCTAGTAGGCATTGGTGAATGTTCACACTACACTATCAGTAACATGGTTCTAACTATATCCCTCAGTGCTAATGAGTCATTACCTGCTGCAGCTAGCTAGCACTCCCTTAGTTCACCTACAGTATAACCTGTTAATTATAAGGTTATCGCAGGGTTTGATAATCCAGTAGGCATTAGTAGCATTGGTGAACGTTCACACCATGCTATCAGTAGCAAAGTTCTAACTATATCCCTCTACAGTTATCCACTCTGTGGTTTGCTGCATACAGTAATCATTCACCATATACTGCTGCTCAAACTGACGTTTCAGCATGTGTGATAGTGCCACTCAATGTGCGCTTCACTGTACAACCATGAAATGAAGGAGAAGGAGTGTAACCAATGGGTTGCCCTGGTAGAGTTGGGGATGTGAAATGATCCACGGGAAGTGGAGGAATTGGAGAAGGTGGATGGGTTCCGTCTGGTGTTGAAACTATGCCTGACATCACCTATGAGGTGATGTCAGTATTAGAAAGCACTGGGCCTTGCTGTGTTTCTAAACTGTGGCCTCTTACGCTCAAAACATTGACCCAGTGGGCCATGAAAGCTATGTATTGTCGCTGCCCATAATTGCTGCTCCACTTATTGACGGTGATGTGCACTGCCAGTAACTTGACCAGGTGGGAAATAAAGTTGCAGGCCATTCGGATGAGTGGGCGCAAATTGCTGTTTACTGGACACACATTGCTTTATGGATGATGACTGATATTGGAGTCAAGGATGAGGAGGAGAAGCAGATGGAGAGGATAATGAGGATGACCATGTGCTAGGTGTAAATGTGGCCTGCCTACAAATGATCATGGGGAGAAGGAATAGAATAGTCTTGCTCACTTGGCGCCACTGCCAATCCCATTTTGCCAAATGAACTGGTGATGCCATTTCATGTGAGTACAGAGAAACCTAGTCCCTACACGTGTACCTGCACACCCATGACTAATTATCTGTTTGCAGAAATTGCACATTTTTATTGATTTGTTGTATTTGTAATGTACAAAAAAAAATCCCGTATGAGAGATGACTGTATGTAGCTGCTGCCACCAAAACCAGCAGCAATGGAAACGTGCCTGCCAGTGACAACAACAACCGAACTTGCCTTAATTCTACCCCAGGCAGATGTTTTAGATGTTAAGCCTGCATATTGTGTGGAATTTTTACTATTGCGGCTGTCACCACCCTCTTCCTCTGATGTGACCCTATGGCCAGGTTTTATCTGCAATAGAACTATCATTGGATTCAGTAATGTTGACTTCTTCCCCACTTTTTTGTGACTCATCATGGTAATGGGATTCCTCTATGCTCTCACAATTCAGATTATCCCCCAGTTCCTCTACCAGCAGTGCTAGCAATAGAACACCCCCTGCCACTACCACTTCCACCAACACACATGTCTTCAACCTCTACCTCCAAAAAACACTGGCAGTTCTCATCCAACTCATCAAGAAGAGGAAACCTTTGACTTTGCGGAATACCTCTCTCAGTAGATGCCACTAACTACAGTCATATGAAAAAGTTTGGGCACCCCTATTAATCTTAATCATTTTTAGTTCTAAATATTTGGGTGTTTGCAACAGCCATTTCAATTTGATATATCTAATAACTGATGGACACAGTAATATTTCAGGATTGAAATGAGGTTTATTGTACTAACAGAAAATGTGCAATATGCATTAAACCAAAATTTGACCGGTGCAAAAATTTGGGTACCCTTATCATTTTATTGATTTGAATACTCCTAACTACTTTTTACTGACTTACTGAAGCACAAAATTGGTTTTGTAACCTCACTGAGCTTTGAACTTCATAGCCAGGTGTATCCAATCATGAGAAAAGGTATTTAAGGTGGCCAATTGCAAGTTGTTCTCCTATTTGAATCTCCTCTGAAGAGTGGCATCATGGGCTCCTCAAAACAACTCTCAAATGATCTGAAAACAAAGATTGTTCAACATAGTTGTTCAGGGGAAGGATACAAAAAGTTGTCTCAGAGATTTCACCTGTCAGTTTCCACTGTGAGGAACATAGTAAGGAAATGGAAGACCACAGGGACAGTTCTTGTTAAGCCCAGAAGTGGCAGGCCAAGAAAAATATCAGAAAGGCAGAGAAGAAGAATGGTGAGAACAGTCAAGGACAATCCACAGACCACCTCCAAAGAGCTGCAGCATCATCTTGCTGCAGATGGTGTCACTGTGCATCGGTCAACAATACAGCACACTTTGCACAAGGAGAAGCTGTGTAGGAGAGTGATGCGAAAGAAGCCGTTTCTGAAAGCACGCCATAAACAGAGTCGCCTGAGGTATGCAAAAGCACATTTGGACAAGCCAGCTTCATTTTGGAAGAAGGTCCTGTGGACTGATGAAACAAAAATTGAGTTGTTTGGTCATACAAAAAGGCGTTATGCATGGCGTCAAAAAAACACAGCATTCCAAGAAAAACACTTGCTACCCACTGTAAAATTTGGTGGAGGTTCCATCATGCTTTGGGGCTGTGTGGCCAATGCCGGCACCGGGAATCTTGTTAAAGTTGAGGGTCGCATGGATTCAACTCAGTATCAGCAGATTCTTGAGAATAATGTACAAGAATCAGTGACGAATTTGAAGTTACGCCGGGGATGGATATTTCAGCAAGACAATGATCCAAAACACAGCTCCAAATCTACTCAGGCATTCATGCAGAGGAACAATTACAATGTTCTGGAATGGCCATCCCAGTCCCCAGACCTGAATATCATTGAACATCTGTGGGATAATTTGAAGCGGGCTGTCCATGCTCGGCGACCATCAAACTTAACTGAACTGGAATTGTTTTGTAAAGAGGAATGGTCAAAAATACCTTCATCCAGGATCCAGGAACTGATTAAAAGCTACAGAAAGCGACTAGAGGCTGTTATTTTTGCAAAAGGAGGATCTACTAAATATTAATGTCACTTTTCTGTTGAGGTGCCCATACTTTTGCACCGGTCAAATTTTGGTTTAATGCATATTGCACATTTTCTGTTAGTACAATAAATCTCATTTCAATCCTGAAATATTACTGTGTCCATCAGTTATTACATATATCAAATTGAAATGGCTGTTGCAAACACCCAAATATTTAGAACTAAAAATTATTAAGATTAATAGGGGTGCCCAAACTTTTTCATATGACTGTATTAGAGAATGGGATCTGTGTCAGTGAAAAAGACATGGTTGACAGTACAGAAAGACAGTGTGGTAAATTACATGTTACAACACAGGAGGAATGCACAGAACCATGACTCAACATTTGTCATTCTCTGCTTTCAAAACATTTTTATTCTAAGGAAGTATGACAACACTGCAGCTACTGGCAGGTCTGTCAAGACCAGAAGTAGTGTTGCTGTTGCCATCCACATTGTTATTGTTAGTACTTGCACAAATGTTTTCTCCTCCCCATCTTTTTGTCTTTTCTCTGCCCTGCTTTTTTTCCAGTCATTTTACTGCACACTGGTTAAAAATAATAGTGATTGGCAAAAATTCTGACACTGTTTTTTCCAAAAAAATATTTCTAGAAAAATAGCAAAGCACTAAAAGGGTGACCTGGTTAGTGACTATTAGACTAGAACGACATCAGTCAGCTTGTATTTTTTTGCTCTTAAAATGGTGGCAGTTTGCATGTATATTGGGTAACCAAAAAAAAAACTTTAACATAACAAACAGAGAGCTTTTCAGATTAGCCCAGGCTGTAAGAATGTATATATGAGCAACAAAAAAGAACAGAAAAAAGGAAAAGAATATTTTTTCAGTTTAGCACACTGTCACTCTGTGTATTGGGTGAGCAGAGAAGAAAAAAAAACCCTAAGGCTGTGAGACACTATATTGGGTTAGCAACAAAAAAAATTGCTTAAATAACAGATTTTTTTTTTGATTAGCGCAGAAAGAATCAGTGTTTTGCTGTTAGAAAAACATTTTTTGTGTATTTAATGAAAAAAAGGAATGAACTCTTGCCCCAAAAACCCTTAACAAAAGATTTTTCACGAACAGGAATGACTGTCAGTAGAAATTATGTTTAAACACTTTGTATACAGATGAAACTGCTCTATTGCACAACATACAGATAAAATCAGATTATTGGCAATGAAAGGATTAATTGTTTGTCAGTGTATTATTGCAGCACTGCTGCTGTCAGGCTCACAGTCACAACAGCAGCATGGATATTTACTCCTAATATCTATGATTCTATCAATAATCAGCCTGTAATTTATTAAATTTGACTAAACTGTCTTCTATCTATGATTCTGAAACTCTATTGCTTGCAATTGTAAGCTTTTTAGAACTGAGTGCTCTGTATGATGCAGTGAGATGAATCACAGATCCTTCTCTATCTCTAACATTACTGCAAATACGGTATTATTCGGACTATAAGACGCACCTGACCATAAGACGAACCTAGGTTTTAGAGGAGGAAAATAGGGAAAAAAATTTTGAAGCAAAAAAATATGGTCAAATATTTAACAACATATGGGAGTTGTAGTTTTGCAACTGCTGCAAGGTCACATTGACAGGTGGCCCTGTAGTTGTACGGGGATGCATAGGGCATCTTTTTTTGCGGGGCCAGATGTACTTTTTAGTTATACCATTTTGGGGAATGTCTATTGCTTTGATCACTTTTTATTCAAATCAGAGACGAAACAGCGAAAAAAACAGCAGCATGTGTATGTGCTTCACAGTAATTTTCTACTTTTATATGTATTCTAGGAAAAGGGGGTGATTTAGAACTTTTATTTTTTTTATTCTTTTTTTTATATTTTTTTTTATATACTGTATATATATATATATTTACACTATTTTATTAGCCCCCCTAGGGGGCTTGAACCTGCAATCATTTGAGATTCTGTACATTACTATGACAGGCCTGGGAGGCTTCACTGGGCTCCTGGCTGTCACAGGAACAGGTCGACTCCTTTGATCTCGCCGTGCAGGAGCTGGCCTGCAACGAAAAAGGTACCACCAGGCCCAGGGGCATTTTCTTAACTTTGGGTGAAGGCTCACAGGTAGTAATGCCAGCTATCAGAGTGGACTCTGATCATGGGCATTAGCTCTAGGTCTCCCCTGTACATTACAGAGGAGACTTGGTAGCTATGGCGACCGCTCTGCAGCAGAGTGGCCGCCATTATCTTTATAGACCCAGCATTCGCCGTAACAGCACGGCGGATGCTGGGGTGGGTTCGAACCGCCTGGACACCTATTGCTCCAAGTCCATGTCCCGCAGCATCGCCCCACTCCTCCCGCTGCAGGAAGCCCCACTGCAGGAAGCTGGTGGCAGCAGGAGTGGGGCGATGCTGCAACTCTGCTCCTCCACCCACCCGCCAAAACACCCACATTCAGACTATAAGATGCACCCCCCATATTCCTCCCAAATTTGGGGAAAAAAAGTGCGTCTTATAGTCCGAAAAATACAGTACCTGTGATCATGCTTACAGCACCTTATATCGTGTATATGACATCAGCTCTGCAAGGTGTCCTCCTACCCCTGTCTATTGGCAGAGAGGCTGTCAGCTGATGTCAGGTGGTGTTGGAACATCACAATGACACTCTGTCAGATTCTTCATATTATCTCCCACTTGAGTCAGACCCTTCCCAAAGACATATTGAAGAATATCGGAATTTGGTCTCTTGGGCACATTCAGAAGGTATTTTAACTGATAAAGAAAAAGGCTTTCTTCTTATTCAAAACTCTACCTTATCACTATTTTATCACCTACCCAAGGTACATAAAGACCCTATGAATCCCCAAAGGTAGACCTATTATTTCAGGCATCAATTGTCTGACAAGAAACCTCTCTCAATATATAGGTATCTTGTCAAAGGATTCAACTAGTCTGATTTCTGACCTTCTAACATTACACTGGGAAACAGATTTTATGTTCGCTTCTTTAGATGTCTCATCCCTCTATAGTAATATTCCACACCAGAAGTGCCTGAAGGCAATATCTGATATTCTAGACTTAGATCCACTCATGCCACCCAAACAAAGACTCTTTATCTTAGAATGGATTAGGTTTATACTAGAACACAATGTGTTCACATTTGAATCCAAACTGTTGTGGTGGCACCGCAATGGTAACGTGTTTCGCACTCAGTTACGCTAATCTATTTATGGGGAAAAGAACAAACAAGGCTGTATCTAGTGCTCAAAGGGCAACATAAACAAAAAATACCACCAAAATAAAATATAACTTTTATTGATATTTTAAAACCTACATCGGTGTAGACTACAACATATAGGTGTATGTAAGCATTAAAATGTAGGTAATTGAACGCACAAACAAACTGTCATATTATCATAAGTGAAATCAAATCCACTGATCCTTATACGTAACTAGGATTGCCGTGGAGTTATCAATAATACACTTCTAGTAGATATAGACAGAATAGTATATCTATGATTTAAGGAGTTCTTCCCATAAATTGTAATATTAGTAAAGGGCGCAGAATATATTTGCGCCCCTAATGAATGGGTGTTGCTCCTATAACTCAAAGATCCAAAGTTTAAAAGAATCTCATATGTGTGAGTCCAATTATCACTACAGAACAATGAAATATCGGCTCTTGTGATAAAGTCACCTGCTGCATGTAACAGGGACTTGAAGACATATAGGATATCTATTATAGCAAAGGCAGAGGTGTCAATAATAAAACCACCTCACTTTCACATATGCATATCTGGATAGCAGAATAGTGAGTGTTAATAAATCATTGCCTGCTGCAGCTAGCTAGCACTCCCATAATTCACCTGCAGTATAACCTGTTAATTACAAAGTTATCCCATGGTCTAGTAGGCATTGGTGAATGTTCACACTACACTATCAGTAACATGGTTCTAACTATATCCCTCAGTGCTAATGAGTCATTACCTGCTGCAGCTAGCTAGCACTCCCTTAGTTCACCTACAGTATAACCTGTTAATTATAAGGTTATCGCAGGGTTTGATAATCCAGTAGGCATTAGTAGCATTGGTGAACGTTCACACCATGCTATCAGTAGCAAAGTTCTAACTATATCCCTCTACGCGTTTCCCCCTACATTGGTGGGATCATCAGGAGGATAGTCACAGATAGGGTGAGCCATATAGAGTAGTTGCAGTAAAAACTGCAGTTACTGGTGTCCTGAAGGTGGACACCAGTGAAATAATAGCCAATGTGAGGTGGTTTTATTATTGACATCTGCCTTTGCTATAATAAATATCCTATATGTCTTCAAGTCCCTGTTACATACAGCAGGTGACTCTATCACAGCCGATATTTCATTGTTTTGTAGTGATAATTGGATTCACATATGAGATTCTTTTAAACTTTGGATCTTTGAGTTATAGGAGCAACACCCATTCATTAGGGGCGCAAATATATTCTGCGCCCTTTATTTATACTACAATTTATGGGAAGAACTCCTTAAATCATAGATGCACTATTCTGTCTATATCTACTAGAAGTGTATTATTGATAACTCCATGGCAATCCTAGTTACATATAAGGATCAGTAGATTTGATTTCACATATTATAGGATGACAGTTTGTTTGTGCATTCAAGTACCTACATTTTAATGCGTACATACGCCTGTTGTAGTCTACACCGATGTAGGTTTTAAAATAATAGAAGTTATATTTTATTTTGGTACTATTTTTTGTTTATGTTTCTATTTATGGGGAAGTTTGAAGAGCTCTATATTCTAAACAATCATCCGTGGAGAACAAATATCATCTACTATAAGAGGTATATAGACAACCTCCTGTTTATTTGGAGAGGAACACATGAATCTTTCAAAATTTTTTCCCAATACCTTAATCAAAATAAGTGGGGTATTTACTTGAGTGGACACTCAAAGGAAGCATCTATTGAATTTTTAGACCTTGAATTGATTGGAGACCCTGGGGGTATCAGAACCAGACCTTTTTTTAAACAGGTGAACTGTAATGGAAGAAAAATGTACCATTTGGACAATTCAAAAGATTACGTCGCAACTGTACCAACAATGATGACTCTACAGCTCAAAGTAAAGTTTTGACTAAACGATTTGCTTATAAAAAATACCCTAAGAGAATTATTCAAGCAGCCTACAGCAAAGTGGGTACACTTACACAATCAGACTGTTTAATACCTAAAGATAGAAGTAAGACAACCACGAATATCTGTAGGCATTATTTTGTTACAACTTACAATATATGTCATAATCAGACACGAGACATATTGGGTAAATTTTGGCCGATGCGTCTGAATGATCCACTACTTAAGGATAATTTACCACCTAAACTCAGATTAACATTCAGGAGAGCCAAAACGCTTAAAAACTATTTGGCCCCAAGTAAGCTAAGGGAAATAAATACATTTTCCACTATCTTCCCCACACAACCCCTTCCCCAAGGGTCCTTCCGTTGCAATCACTCCAGGTGTAAGTGCTGCTCATCCATTAGTCATCGGGTAACCGAGATAACCAGTCATACAACAGGCGACACTGTCCAGATCAAACAATGCCTGAGCTGCTCTTCTGCCTACGTAATATATGTTCTAGAGTGCCCATGTGGCCTCCAATATGTGGGAGGAACCATCCTACCCCTTCGAGAATGCATAAGTAAGCACAGATCAAACGTGAACAATGGATTTGTGAAGCATATTATTTCTGTGTGCGCACCATGCTTCCGCCGTGGTTTGCGGGAAGTCCTTCCTGGCAGCGCCTTACTAATAGGGCGGATGTCGGAAAGGGGTTAAAGCGATTCACTGCGAATTAATTTGGATCAAATTGAAATGTTTTGGAAACTTAGGAGAATCAAATTTTTTAAAAATTCGCTCACCTCTACTGATGATACATGTATATAGTGGAGACAGGAGGAATAGTTGTATTGAATGATTATTCGACCGACAGCTATCTAAAGTATATGGTAAGTTTAAGATCAAAAAGCATCTATAGATCATCTCATATTTTCCTTATCATAGGCCCTGATCTATCCTGTGGCAGAACAGACATCGGAATAATAACTACATGTCGTTCACTTTAGATGTGGCAACAAAAAATTTGTCTGCAGTCTTACATCCTTTTACGCTGGTCTATTTTGGCTTAGGAAAAGCCTCTGTCAATGATTAATCAAAGTCGATCAGCGCTTGTTAAGGCTAAGGCTCATGTAGTGGGCTGCAGTGAAAAAGTGTTGCGGGAAAAACCACGGCAGATATGCATTACAGTTTTTCCCACAGAGCTCTTAATGCAGGAAAAGCTTGTAATACTGTACTGTAATACTATTGTAATACTTTTAGAGCCAGATCAGGCAGAACAGGGAGTATCTGACTATTGTAGTGTCCCACATATATATTTGATTCTTTTGTGAGGTTTTAATAGTGTTTTTTGCTGTTTTTGCACTTGCTTTGCTGCTATTTAATACTGTGTCAATAAGAAGAAAATGTGATTTTGCTTTGGTCTACAGTACAATATGTATGGAGGAGCATTTCCATAGGGTATTTTAGACGGTGAGTGGAGTTTAGGGAATAGCTTAGTAACCCCTTATGGCCTGCTTAGATGTTGGAAAATGAAGAGGAATTGGGGTGGATTCCTCTTTATTTTACAGCCCTCTGGCTCCATGCAGCAGATTTCCAGCTTTCCGCCACTGCTTTCATTTGCTGATCAGCTCCAGATGAATGAGGTTGACTGTCTTGCTTCATGGGTTCTGTGGCTGATCAGCCGCAGAATTTGTGGTAAGATCAAGCAGGATGCTTCAATCTTTGTCTCCCAATGAATAAAATGGGAGGCAGATTCAAAGCAGAATTTGACCCTGATGTTGAGGCAGAATCCACCTCAAAATCAGTGCCAGATTCCTATGTCTGCACGGACCCTTAGCCAGTCTAAGCACTTTGAGTTGAATAGAGTAAGTTGGATAGACACATTAGAGAAGTTCTGCTCTCCAATTTAGTGTCAGTTAATCCTACAGCAAACTGCGCTAGGTGAAGCTCAGAGAAAAACCCTGAAGTTTCATGCACACGACGAGTGAGGGTGAGGCTCTACCAAGGTTCCGTTGCGGTCCAATTTTTTATGGGACCAGCTCTATAAATATCTAAAG
Organism: Leptodactylus fallax; assembly: GCA_947044405.1. Taxonomy (NCBI): domain Eukaryota; kingdom Metazoa; phylum Chordata; class Amphibia; order Anura; family Leptodactylidae; genus Leptodactylus; species Leptodactylus fallax. The sequence goes on from CAMRHE010000141.1 coordinate 2,344,829, forward strand.
GAAACATAACATCAGAACAGAGCCTGGCCTGTACCCTTGGTCGTGTGCATGAAGTCTAAGAGAGAAGCCTGAGAGAAACCGGATAATATTGCCATTGCTAAATGGTGAGTCTTATTTAAGAAAGGTAGTACAATGAACAACCATTTCATGATGGAAGTTGCATAGGCCAGGACTGGGTCACAGGAACGAAAAGCCACAGATTTGACATAGAGCCAGACCGGGCCCTTATTATGAGATAAAGGTGTGATGCTGTTATAAGTATACTATATGTTCTTTGCTGCTTACTCATTTTGCTTTGTCTACCTAGCAACATTGAGGTACTAAGGGAGGAGGACCTGAGCTAGGAGGAGGAGATGCTAGACAGGGAGCCTTGGATGAAGCATGGAATAAAGAGCGGAAATGCTGCAATTTCAAAAACTGTTGTGTTTTTGTAAATCGCAGCGTGTCAATTATACCTACGGAAATGCTGGCGGTTTCCATATAGGTATAATAGCGACAAGGTCCACAGTTTCTGCAGCAGTCTTTTCCGCAGGGCTTTTTGGCTGTGGCTTGTTACATGGAGCTTTAGTCTTAATTAAGGATACAATCCCATTTTTCAAAACTGATATGTGTCACTTTATCACTTTATATGGCACTATCTTTGGGTTGCTTAACCTTCCTCTAGTGTTAGGGTCGTGACCGACCCGTTTTAGGTTTTAAATGCATACAAATTCTACATACATTTGTTTATTGCATCAAGACTTTTTGACTTTTTCAGGAACTTATTTTTAAACAAAATACAATAAAATAAAACTATTTTACTATATTGTAAAATGCTCTTATTAAAATTATAACATTTGTGTTGTTGGGGTCAATTTCGACCCAGGTCTAATATAAGAGTAAAAAAACAATAATAAGTCCCAAAACTGAACTCATAAACACAATATAAACCAACAGCCCACAGCCAGCTCTACCTCCAACAACTTGAGTTAGGGACATGTCCAGGCATGTATGGCCAAATCAGCTTACAGTTGGTACTTTGCAGAGTATACATCTTCAGTTTACACCATGCAACAATGAGGAGAAGATTAGATGCAAGCCAAATTCTGGATTATATCTTGGATGATAATGAATCAGAGGACACACAGCAGCAAACTGATACAGATGAACAGGTTTCTGAGGAGGAAGATGATGTGGAGTATCAACCGGAAGACACAGACAGTTCTGATCAGTCTGATGGGGAGGTCACCGGTGCTGAAGCTGCTCCCGCTGAAAGATCCAAATCCAAAAGTGGCAAGATCATTTGGAGCTCAGTACCTCCAGATGTACATGGCAGGGCAGATGCTGCAAATGTCATAAAAATGACCCCTGGGATCACAAGGTTTGCTGTGACAAGAGTAAGTGACATCAAGACATGTTTTGATCTGTTTATGCCATTGTCAATAAAAAAGTCATTATTGCTATGACAAACCTTGAAGGAAAAAAAGTCCACGGCAACATGTGGAATGACCTTCATGATGATGACCTGGATGCCTACATTGGTGTTCTTCTCCTTGCTGGAGTGTACAAATCCTGCAATGAGGCCACTGATAGTCTCTGGGGGCATCGACAGGCAGGAATATTTTCCGGGCAACAATGTCACTTCAAAAGTTTCAAATGATATCAAGAGTCCTCAGATTTGACAACAGAGACACCAGAACAAAATCTGACAAACTTGCTCCCATCAGGGATGTTTGGGAGAAATGGGTGCAGCTCCTTCCACTGATGTTCAACCCAGGGCCAGAGGTGACAGTAGACGAATGTTTTCTCCCTTTCCACGGAAAATGCCCCTTCCGGCAATACATGCCAAGTAAGCCAGGCAAATACGGCATAAAAATCTGGGCAGCCTGTGATGCAAAAACTAGCTATGCATGGAATCTACAGATTTACACAGGCAAGTCTGCAAGCGGCATCCCTGAAAAAAACCAAGGAAAACGTGTAGTCCTCGATATGACTACTGGACTGCAGGGTCACAACATTACTTGTGACAATTTTTTTACCAGCTATGACCTTGGACAAGAACTTCTCAGGAGAAAAATCACCATGGTGGGCACAGTGAAAAAAAACAAACCTGAGTTGCCCGCTGAATTGTTGCAGATGAAGGACAGGGCTCCACTTTCCTCAAAGTTTGTTTTTACAGACACCACCACTGCTGTTTCATACTGCCCCAAAAAAACGACGGAATGTGGTACTGATGTCCACACTTCACAAAGATGCAGCTGTGTCATCAGGAAGTGACAAAAAGCCCAGAATCATCCTGGACTATAACAAAAACAAAGGAGGAGTGGACAACCTGGACAAGCTGACTGCCACCTACACTTGCCAGCGAATGACTAGGAGATGGCCAATGGTTGTATTTTCCAACATCCTTGATGTGTCAGCATACAATGCATTTGTGTTGTGGACCCACATTCACCAAGGATGGAATTCAAAGAAAAAAAACAAGCGGAGGATGTTTCTTGAGGAACTAGGAAGATCCCTTGTCAAGGCGCACATTGACCAAAGGGAACGGGTGCCCCGAGACCCAGCCGCTGCAGCCTTGGTCCGACAACTCCAGAGCTCAACAAGTGCTTCGCCCACACCCACAGCAACACAAAGAGCATCATCACCAGCATCCTCCTCAACCAGCACTGCCTCAACATCAACCACAACAGCCACAACCCCAGTGAGACCACCTGATTCTAAAAGAAAGAGGTGTCAGGTCTGCCCTAGCAATAAGGACAGAAAGACAAACACATCGTGCTTCGCCTGCAAAAAATACCTCTGCAAAGAACACACAAAAAGTGTCACTTTTTGCCACACATGCATCTAAATACTAATGCATCTAAAAACTAGTACTTTATTTCTGTTGATTTTATTTGCTTGATTGATTGTAGTTTGTTTGTTTGACCTAGAAAAGCTACTTTTTATTATTATTGCTATTAATGTTAATATAATTTTCATCTTTTATTTGTATTAAAGTTCTATAAAAAAAAAAATCTGTTTTTTGCCTTTTTCATAAAGTAGATATGGGTCAAAATTGACCCGTAACACCATAGATGTTACTAGAGTTAATAATATAAAATATATATATGTATATTTTTTTTACATTTAAGAAATGTGTTCTAAAACCCTTCAGTAATAGTCATGTAATATAACAAACTTTTTTAAGTTTATATTATTCTCTTGAGGTTCATTTGACAATATTTTTATATTGAAAATGAAGGGTACGCTCTCAAATGAAAGGCCCAGGGGGCCACAACAAAAATATTAAAATCAATCCTTCCATGGATGAGAAACCCTAACAAGGTAACTAAGAGGTAAGAAACAAATTGGATCATAAATAACTGTTTTTAGGGTATCCTAGGGGTGATTTAAGACACGGGTCAAAACCGACCCGTTAACATAAGAAAGAGTAACAGAAAGCTAACACTAGAGGAAGGTTTAGTGATTTTGAGATAGTTTTTTCATGACATAATGCACTTCATGTTAGTCGCAAACAATAATCAACATTTTTTGATTTTATTTATAAAGGAAAGAGGAAATTTGGTAAAATTTCTAAAAGCTAGCAATTTTCAAAATGTGAAATACTCTTCTTTTCTGATAGTCATACTATTTAAATACATTAAGATAATCTTTGATCTTTTAATTGTCCTTCAATTTATTTTGGATGGTAGAAGGTTTGCAAGTGTAACTGTGATTTTCCAGATTTACAAGAAAATTTCCCAAACCATTTGTTAGGGACCACTTCAGTTCTGAGGGGAACTTAAAAGACTATGTATTAGAAAACCCCATAAATCACCCTATTTTCAAAACTGCATTCCTCAAATAAATCAAAACCACATTTGGGAAGTTTGTTTACCCTTTATGCATTCCACAATATGGAGGTGAAATTTAGACATTTCATTTTTTCCAATAGTACATTCAGCCGTAAAATTTACACATTCACAAGGGGTTAAAGGAGAAAATACATCTATCAGTTTGTTATGTAATTTCTCCCAAGCACGGAAATACCGAACATGTAAGTCACTTTATCACCAAATTTTTTATTTTCACACTGGGTTAAAGTAGAAACAGCACCCCACAGTTTGTTACACAATTTTTCCTGAAAGTGACCCCATTTTAGAAACTACACCCCTCATAGAATTTATCGAGGAGCATTATTAATATTTTGAGTCAAAGAATGCTTCACAAAAATTGATGTACGAAGTGAAAATTTAAATTTTTAAAGAAATATGCCATTTAAGTGCCCAATATGTTGTGACCATTTTGTATCAACAGAGACACCCACTCCTAAAACTCTTACAGTGCTGGCCAAAAGTATTGGCACCCCTGCAATTCTGTCAGATAATACTCAATTTCTTCCAGAAAATGATTGCAATCACAAATGTTTTGGTAATAATATCTTCATTTATTTTGCTTGCAATGAAAAAACACAAAAGAGAATGAAAAAAAAAGTCAAATTATTGATCATTTTACACAAAACGCCAAAAATGGGCCGGACAAAAGTATTGGCACCCTCAGCCTAATACTTGGTAGCACAACCTTTAGACAAAATAACTGCGAACAACCGCTTCCGGTAACCATCAATGAGTTTCTTACAATGCTCTGCTGGAATTTTAGACCATTCTTCTTTGGCAAATTTCTCCAGGTCCCTGAGATTTGAAGGGTGCCTTCTCCAAACTGCCATTTTGAGATCTCTCCACAGGTGTTCTATGGGATTCAGGTCTGGACTCATTGCTGGCCACTTTAGAAGTCTCCAGTGCTTTCTCTCAAACCATTTTCTAGTGCTTTTTGAAGTGTGTTTTGGGTCATTGTCCTGCTGGAAGACCCATGACCTCTGAGGGAGACCCAGCTTTCTCACACTGGGCCCTACATTATGCTGCAAAATTTGTTGGTAGTCTTCAGACTTCATAATGCCATGCACACGGTCAAGCAGTCCAGTGCCAGAGGCAGCAAAGCAACCCCAAAACATCAGGGAACCTCCTCCATGTTTGACTGTAGGGACCGTGTTCTTTTCTTTGAAGGCCTCTTTTTTTTCCCTGTAAACTCTATGTTGATGCCTTTTCCCAAAAAGCTCTACTTTTGTCTCATCTGACCAGAGAACAGTCTTCCAGTCTCTGGGTCAGAAGTGGGGTCTTCCTGGGTATCCTACCATAGAGTCCCTTTTCATTCAGACGGCGACGGATAGTACGGGTTGACACTGTTGTACCCTCGGACTGCAGGGCAGCTAGAACTTGTTTGGATGTTAGTCGAGGTTCTTTAGCCACCATCTGCACAATCTTTCGTTGAAATATCTCGCCAATTTTTCTTTTCCGTCCACATCTAGGGAGGTTAGCCACAGTGCCATGGGCTTTAAACTTCTTGATGACACTGTGCACGGTAGACACAGGAACATTCAGGTCTTTGGAGATGGACTTGTAGCCTTGAGATTGCTCATGCTTCCTCACAATTTTGCTCCTCAAGTCCTCAGACCGTTCTTTGGTCTTCTTTCTTTTCTCCATGCTCAATGTGGTACACACAAGGACACAGGACAGAGGTTGAGTCAACTTTAATCCATTTCAACTGGCTGCAAGTGTGATTTAGTTATTACCACCACCTGTTATGTGCCACAGGTAAGTAACAGGTGCTGTTAATTACACAAATTAGAGAAGCATCACCTGATTTTTCAAAGGGTGCCAATACTTTTGTCCACCCCCTTTTTTATGTTTGGTGTGGAATTATATCCAATTTGGCTTTTTGACAATTCTTTTTGTGGTTTTCCATTGAAGACAAATTAAATGAAGATATTATTACCAAAGCATTTGTGATTGCAATCATTTTCTGGAAGAAATTGAGTATTATCTGACAGAATTGCAGGGGTGCCAATACTTTTAGCCAGCACTGTAAGTGGGTTATCCCAAATACAGTTGTATATCCGGGTAAAATTTTATATGTGGGCATAAACTGTTGTTTTGGCACACAACAGGGCTCAGAAGGGAAGGAGCACTGCACTTTTTAACTTTTGGAGTACAGAAGAACATATTGTTTTTGTAGAAACCTAGAGGTGCCAGTAAATTGGAATTCCCCATTTTGTATGGGTCATTTTATGGTCTATGCAAACGTGACATGGTTTCCAAAAACAGAGCCCCTGAATTAACAGTGAACGGGAATCCGCAGACACATGACCTAATTTTGGAAACTACAACCCTCAAGGGATTTATCAATTTAAGTAGTGGGATTTCTAACCATTAAGTGTTACATTCATTTTATTTTCAAACATGAATGTTCAATTGTTGTGAAAATTGCAATTTTTCCAGATGTATGCTATTCCAGTGCCCAATATGTTGTCAGTAGAGACACACTCTCTAAAAACTGTTCAGCGGTTATCCCAGGCGCAACAGCTTTTGGAGCATTCAACTCAAACACAAGCTGGTCACAACATATTGTGCACTAAAATGACGTATTTCTGGAAAAAAGTGCCGTTTTCACTGAATCAGCTAAGAATTTATTTAAATTAATAAATATAAATTAATTTAACACTTGAAGGTTAAAACTGTTAACTGCACACCTGGATAGATTCCTTTTTCCAAAGTGGAGTCATGTATCAGGTGATTCCACTTTACTGGCATTTCAGGGGCTCTGCAAAAGTGTCATGTTGTCCAATCACCAAACCATCTAAATCTGTGCTCCAAAAACCAAGCCTCACATGTTACCTTTATTCTATAGGATTACAGCGATACCTAATTTACATTGTTTTTTTTATGTGTTCCTAATTTTGCAGAACAAAAACCTATTTGGGGACATAAATCAATTGTTTTTGCATACTCATCATCTGAAGGCGTAACATTTTTATTTTTCTGTTGACAGTGGTGGTTGAGGGCTTATTTTTTTGAGGGGTTAGCTGTGCTTTTTATTGGTACTGTTTTGGAGCACATATGACTTTTTGATCACTTTTTATACCATATTACCATATTATACCACATATACCAAAAATACATGTCGAACTCGCTGTGAGTGGGCCATTGTGGGTCAGTAAAATGCTGAAACCCCTTAGATGCCGCAGTCATGTTTGACCGTGGCACCTTAAGGGGTTAAAATACCCAATCGGGATTGCTAGAGCAAGATGTTAGCTGTACATTAGAGCAGAGGGAGCCCGCTTAGTGTCTCAGCAGACGAAACTATTTCGCCGTATTAATACAGCAGAATGCATTAACTCACTAACGACAGTGCTGTATTATTATTACACTTGTGGTTAAGGGGTTAAGATACAAATATCATTGTTTGTATATTGTAAACTGTGCTGTGACTGTAACGAGCTGTGCACCTTTTTGTCCATCACATGATCATGACTGATTTTTAACCACTGGCAATAAGCAGAATGAATAACAGTAAGAAGAGATCTAGAAAACCATAAGGAATTGATATATAAAATATATTGGCAAATTGTATAAATTGGTTTGAAGGTGGACAATCCATTTAGTTTAAGGCCCCATGTAGTGAGCCACAGCCAAAAACCACTGCAGGAAAATCAAGGTGCAAATGCATTGCGGTTTTTCCCAACCGCTTTTCACAGAAAGTCCGCAGAGTTTTCCACTGCGTTTCCATAGGTATAGCTGACATGCTGCGACTTACAAAAACGTTTTTTGATATTGCAGCATGTCCGCTACGGATATTTTTCTGCAATTTGTGGATGGGATTAGCCAGAATACCATGCACTTTGCAGGTACTGTTAAAGGTTGCAGTAAAATCGGAGCGTTTAAGCTACGTGGTACCCTGGCCTAAACATACTTTTACTGACAAAACAATCCTGTTAGTGAAAAATGTTTTCCTAAGGGCTTTTTTGGGCAACACTTCTTTCATTAAATACATAGTGCTTTGCTGCTAGAACAGTAGTTGCTAATTCCGCCTGCACAACTGTGGGAAAAAAAAAACTCCAGATCATGCTGGCCAAGAATGCCAACCATAGCAGGCCCCTGGGTCCGTGTATAGGCTGGCAAGCATGGCAAGCTGTATGCTCTGCAGTTTACACAGCGACAAGCGTATAATTAGCATCAAGCAGAGGAAAGTGAGGCCGGACCAAAGGTGAAGACTGGAAGGGGAGGCCTGCATGACAGGTGTTAGCCTGGAGCACAGACAGAAGGAGACACCAGAGGGTTAAATCGGCCGTTAAGGAGTGGGTAATGGATGGGGAGGGTTAGGGGAGGGAACATGGGAGGGGGGATATTTAAAGTAAAGCACGGGAATATTCTCGCCAGTTCACGCATCAGAGCGCAGGAGAAGCCCCCGCCCACCCGCCCTTTGTTTTACCTACGCTCTCGATTTATGGGTCTGTGGGGGAGTTTTATCTGTCACAGTGGCTATGGCGGTGGGGGGTCCTCGAGGCTAGGTATTGGAAATGGTTGTGGTGGGGAGGGCCCCACTGTAGGGGCTGGACTCCCCAAACCATTTAGGCTTTGTTTTGGTTATGGTAAAAGGGGTATTAAGGGCTTTAGGGCCCTTTGGGATAGTGAGCACCGTGGAGCTTAATTAAATTGGTGCCCCTGAGCTAGTGTGGAACGGCTAGGGGTAACAGAGCTGGTGCTCAGGGGACCGTCGGGTCAGGGTTACTGACAGTGTTTGGGTGGGGTTGTTGGTTTTGTTTGCACTTTAAAATGGTTATTTATTTTACTTAATAAAATGGCTGCTGTGGCCAATTTAATCCAAAAGTTGGTGTGGAGTTTTTATTTCAGGTACAGGTCAAGAGGTGCTTGTGCGACTGGGCGATACCCTAGTCATGAGTACTGGATGGAAGTCCTCTTAGATCCTTGTTGGACAAGATGGGGGAATTATTGCCTGCTTCCCAAATGGAAGAAATTTTTGAATACTATCAGGATAAGCTGTATACCCAGATTACCCCAATGTTTAGGGAGACCACTGCAACTGCCAGGTCCAATACAGTATGGAAGATAATGAATCAGAATTTTTCAAATTGCAGAGCCAACCAGAGCTACCACAGACAACTGATACCAACCGGCTGCACAAGCAGGCACAGTCATACCTAGAGTCCACCTATTGTCCAGCAGATAACTCTGACCCCATGGAATTCCGGGCCATTAGGTTACAGCAGCGGACAGAGCTTTCCCAGTTTGCGATGGGAGTTTTATCTTGTTCGGCCTCAAGCTGAGGAACTGTTCAGTGCTGCCGGTGGCGTTGTCCTAAAAGGACAAAACTGTCCATGGAAAAAAAAATTTTTGTCAAAATTAATCTGGCATGTATAATTGAGGATTTTCAAACACCTCTGGCTGATGCCTTCGAATAGTGATGTGACTGGTTTCCCTTTATCATCATGCTCCATTTACTATACTGCTGCTGCCTTCGACTCCTAAGCAGCTAGCACTACTGCCACCGCTCAGCCAGACATGTCCTGCAGACCAATCCATTATATTATGCCCTGCCACACATGTTGCCACCGCTACCACCACTGCCACCACTCAGTCAGAAATGTCCTGTGGCCCAATCCATCATATTATGTCCTGCCGCACTGCCTCTCATGGTCTATCACATTCCACAATAACACACTGTTGGTGCCACAGTGTAGGCAATTGGCATGAAAAAAACAAACAAAACCATCTTGATTTCACATTTTCTCCCATAAAGGGATAACTTTTGGTGGCTTTTTTTTAAAAAAAAAAAGCCAATTAGTCATCACTTTTTAGGTGGATTACATCCACAAAATTATCTCCTAAATAACAACAAGCCTGTAGCATTTACGAGTCATCAAAATGGACTAATTTTTCTACAAAACCATTGCTTTTTGCAATATAACCACAATGTCTGTCTGCAAAACCATGGGCAAGCACCTTTCCGGAATGAAAGGCTAATTTTTAGAGCATTTAAATATTTGGTAGTGTTTGCCTTAGAGAGCTAGAAATTGGTAAGATAGGTTTCTAGGAGCCATAATGGGTCATTCACATGGTGGAAATGTAGAGCTGCCAGCTACCGCGATGGGGTGCCGATGCAGGCGTCAAATTCCTACGTGTGATCGGCCCCTAATAGTGTTCTACACTATGTTTTAAGTCATTCTAAGATATGGTTTGTACTGAACTTGTTCATGCCGAAATAAATCTTGGATCTAATCCACTAGAACCTGAAACTAAACAAATCTTGTGAGACTGCCATGTTGGAAATTTAAGAAAAGAGTGATACAAGCTAATCCTGCACCACACTACCTCCTGTCCAATCTGCACCTATCACTCAGGGTCCCCTAACCACTATCAGGCAGAGTCAGCCATTAGGGTTATCTCCAGTGGATAGAACTACTATCACCATCATATACAGTCAACACTGCATGTGCATCACCCTCGGTTTGTGGGAAACAGAAAATGCCACTGTGAACTGAGAATATCCATGAATATAGAAAACCATACCTGGATAGATTTGAGAGACCAGCCATTATCTTGGGTCCAGTTTCCCACCAAGCCCCCTGTCCATTCTGATCTCTAGGGCCATGTCACAATCTGTGCACACTGTATCATTAAGTCATTGTTAGGAGACATAGCGTAGTCAGTGAAATCTGGAGTTTACATTATTTCATTCACAGAAAGCAGAATGTATCTCAGCATGCAAAAAAACCTGTTGTTTATAGACAAACATAGATCAAATCAGGCAAATACACAATATACAATTACTATGTAAAAAAGGGAAAATGTAGCGCCCCAGCCAGTTTATTGAACCAATCCTTTTTCCTTATGCATCTACAATTGCAGTGTATCTGCCTTTGTTATATATCCTGCAGTGTATCATAGTATTATCTTCACAATGCCTTGGTGTAAGATTTATAAACATTTTAGATGTAGCAGAATTAACCAAGCTTCCCTGCTTGCATTACTGACTGGAACTGAATTTCACTATATGTTTTTGATAACATCATGTGCTTTGCTGAACAAATTGGAATTATATATAAGCACTGTTTTGCTGTACATATATATTAGTGTTTAATTTTTATTTAATTTGCAGAGTTTCTTTACTCTTGTAAGGTGGTAAAAATAATGCCTTTAATGTGTACCTGATGTAAGTTCGCAAACAGGATAGGCCATTGGACAGTTGTGCGCACATGTTTATTGTTCTGTGCATTAAAATGTATTGTTCACCATGTATTTTCATGCGAAGCTAATGTAAGTAATGACTCACATTAATGCAGCTTTCACTTTAAGTATTGCAGAGTCATTGTCATTGCATGTCATTTTGTGGATGTATGGTGGTGAGATGATTCCCCCCAAATGCACAAAACTACATTTTGCTTACTGGCTGTGCAATGAGCGAAGTTTTCAAAAATTCGATTTGGATAAACAGCTATTTCTTGTCTGCAGAGAGCCGGGGTGGGCGGCAAAATGGTGGAACCCCTTGGATGCCGTGGTCAGGTTTGACCGCGGCATCCAAGTTGTTAAAACCCCCGATCGGTTATGAAGCAGGGTGTTAGCTGTCAGTTACAGCTAACACCCTGCTCCATGACCGATCGGGGGTTTTAATACCTTGGATGCAGCGGTCAAACATGCCATGTGCGCTCGCGAAGGGGTTAAAGGGCTGTGACATCACAGGGCTGGCTGCTGATTGGCTGCACGCATGGCATTGTGGGTGATCCCGCGTTCCCGGAGTTCCTTGCCCCATGTCCTAACATGTACAGCAGCCACTTAGAACAAAAAGCGGTTCGTTACCACAAAGCGTGAGGAAATCCGGATTCGATGCGTATAAGAATATTTCCTGAAATTTGGATCGAATTCCACTTCGTCCGCTTTGATTCTCTCTTCTCTAGTGGTAATTTTTACAATTCCTGATGAACAGCCCTTACATGCTACACGGAGTGCTTTTCTGTTGCTCTAGGGTGGGAAAATCTCTTTAAGGCTAAACTAGGAATTAACTCCTAAACTAAACCCCCTCCCCCTGCATAACTTCTAATTTACTTCTATTAAGAAAAAATGTATAATTACCCATAATCCAGGGACACTTACTGATAATCCGGTGACATTCCATTTTACCGCTTTTGAAACAGAACGTCACCAGTACTTCCCCCCCCCCAACCCCATCAATACTTATGTGCCTTCCTGTCCGGGAATGGCTCCTCCCCTCTTCCTCTCTGCAAGCGCTTGCGCAGTCTGCAGGTGCCTGCGACTCTAGCGGAAGATAGGTAAGTATGATGCGATGGGGGGGGCTAGTGGTAGGCGACATAACTTAGCTAGGGAGACAGGGAGGGGGGGTGTAACGGAGTGAGAGAGGAGGGGGGGCTGAGTGAGAGGGAGCTAGGGTGGAAGGCACACAGGAAGTTACACAGCAGGAAATTACACCATGTAAACAAATGCAGAGGATGTCAAGAGCTCCCACAGACACCCAGAAATCACTCAAAACACTGCTAAAGGTATATGGGTGTACTTATTAACCCATTACTAGCACAAACAGACCTTTTTAAAAAATAAATAAATAAAAATTTTTGCCCGGAAATCCCCTTTTACCCCCTTGGGCAGGCTGGCGTAATGGTTGGTGCAGCAACTGTGCCCATGGATGTTACGCGATAATCATCTTTGACCTACAGTATTTGAATTTATAGTATGTAGGAAAAACAATTACATAGTTTATGTAACTGTATACAGTGTCGGACTGGGATGTCTAGGGCCCACTAGTGGAATTGTTTCTAGGGGCCCACCATCAGGACCCCTGCAGATCAGCGGTACCGAAACATGTTGGGAGCCATGCTGCTCATATGATGTGCACCACTGCACTACCTAAACCCACTGCTACACCCTGTATGGCAAGTGAACAGCGTGGCTCCTAGAATTCTTACCATTACCTGTAGCCGCACTGTCCTGGAAAAGCTAATCTGCAGAGGTCCTGGCTGTTGTATCATCACAGATGTAATATTGATGGCCTATCCTAAGGACAGGCCATCAATATTAGAAAGATGGATAAATCCTTTAAAGAAGTTGTCCAGGAATTGGAGCAACCCATGTGCCATGAAGGAGGTGTAAAATAAATAAATAAAAAAACATACTCACCTGTCCCCGGCGCTCCGTTGTCTGTTGCCAGTGTCCATTCAGACTCGTGCTACTTGCTGGGAGTCCTGCACCTCATATGACCACTAAGACCAATTAGGTACAGGATTTCCAGAAATGAGGCACCGCCATGAGACCAAACAGACACAGACAAAGGACAACAGGGTGCTGGGGACAGGTGAGTATGCTTTTTTTTTTTTTTTTATTTATTTTTTCTTACACCTCTCAGGCGGCCGCCACAGTGGTCACTCCAATTTATGGACAACCTCTTTTAAGGGGTAGTCTGGGCCAAATTTTTCTATGGCTACTTCACTGGTCCCCCCATACAGTGACCTCTTCACTGGTCCCCCATACTGTATGGGGCACGGTGATGGGGCCATTATATTGTGTGGGGGCAGTGATGGGGGCTAACATCCTGTGCGAGGGACAGTAAACTGTGCGGGCATATTAAACGGGTTGTCCAGGGTTAATCTTTTTTATGGCCTATGCTCAGACCCAACTTTCAACAGACACAGAGCATCTGGAGCTGTTAGGGTTGTAGTTATCAGAGTGGTCAGTGAAATTGAAAGATTTGGGGGCAAAATAGGGGGAAATGTTGTTTTTTGTTTCCGTGGTTAAGTTGTACTTACCTTTCATACTGCTGGTCTGGGCTCCTATGCAGAAACACGCCGCTGCGCACAGCGTCAGTACGTCAGTGACGCTTCCAGCAACAAGCTGCAACTGGATTGGTTCCAATCAGAGGCGTAGCTAGGGTTTCGGCACAGGGGGCGCAAACATGTCCAAGTGGGCCCCCAACCCAAGTTATACCAATATTATCAATATACAGTAGTAGTATTGTACAGTAGTAGTAGTATATACCGGCTCTACAGACAAGTTAGGTGAATACTGTGCAGTTACATTTAGTGACTTACAGGTGATGTCTCTGACTAATCATTCACATTTGCTGTCTCTTCCCTCTGGACCGCCATGACCACTTCTTCTAGCTGTGACTTGTCTCTGTAAAGTTTGCAGCACAGACATCTTTGGCTCTTCACTTTTCCAGGCACCCGACCCACATTGTCCTCACCTACACAAAGCCCCCATCCTGCTGCTACCCCCAATTATAAAATATATAATGTAAAAATCCCCTATAAATTAATAATACCCCTGTATGTATCTTTAAATGAATGCCGCTGTGTGACACTTCAGTTAATAATACCACCTGTATACTGTCTTAGAGGTTGTCCAGGATCAGACATTTTAATGTATGCAGCAGGGGAGAGTTATAAAATAAAAATTCGCTAACAGTTACCTGTATCCTCCTCTCTGTTCCTGTCCTGGGCCGCCTGTCACCTTCTCAAAATCCTATCACTGAGATGGCCAAAAAATAGAACAAACTCAACTTTTAATTGGTATTTTTAAAACCTGATATATAGCTAATTAGTAGTAAATTATAAAATGTCCAAATATCTATTTGATATGGCAAATAATGCACAGTCTAAGGGCATAGAATACACAGCAAAATCATGACCTTTATTGTCATATCAAAAAAAACTTCAACAATACTTTATAAATGAGGAAAAAGTAGGCAAGTATGCGCTTTAGGCAATTCTAAAGTATTGGTTAGAATGAGGTGGCTGGTGGATTATAATTCTAGCCCCTCCAAACCACTTCACAAATATTTGAAGCCTATGAGTGAAATATCAGAGAAGATACTGAGGAAGGTGAAACATTTAAAAAAAAAAAAAATCATACTCACCTGACAGCAGTGTCTGCCGCCACTGTCCAGTCCAGCATGTGCTGTTCCTTTGCCGGCATAAGTTCTGCGCTGCACCTGACTGCTGAGGTCAATCAATGGCTACAAGAAAGGAACCGGTGACGTATGTAAATGACATCATCAGTTCCTTTCCTGTGGTCACTGATTGGCCTCAGCAGTCATATGTGGCAAAGGGACTTCCATCGGCAAAGCTGCGGTTTGCGCTGCAACGGTCAGTGGTGGCAGACACTGGGGACAGGTATGTTTTGTTTTTTTTTGTTTTTTTTTCTGTGTTTCACATTTCACTGTCTCCTCCCTGACTTCTGCCCCCAGTTTAATGTCATGCTCTATCTGCCTCCCTCCATCTGTCCCCAGTTTAATGCCCCCATCCATCTGCCCCCAGTTTAATGCCCCTTCCATCTGCCCGCAGTTTAATAGTTTAATGTCCCCTTTTCATCTGCTCCCAGTTTAATGTTCCGCCTCCATTTGCCCCCCACAGTTTAACATAATAAAATACTGATACTTACTTCTCCTCACTCCCCTGCTGCTCTGTCTGAGGTTTGCCTCTGCGGACTGTTAAGGGAGCTACAGGCGTGATGTGAGTGACGTCATCACATCACACATACAGCTCCTAGGGCCAGTTTATACAGGAGGACAGTGACGAAGCAGAGGCTGTCCGCTCCTGCTTCATCACTGTATTCAACTCAACCGCATCCTCTCTGGAAGCAGATGAGTTGAATTCGGGACATACTCCTGACGACCGGGACTGCAGGACAGGACCCACAATCCGGGACGGTTGGGAGGTATAGTCCTCATTTTGAAAATGCATTGATCAGGGGCCCGATCGGGATGGCGAGGGGCCGGGCCCTGACCTTCCTGATCGGGCCCCTGACCAATGCATCTGCATTGGCAAAATGAGGACTAATAGTCGGGGCCCAGCGGGGGGATTCACCGGTTCCCCGGTGGGCCAGTCCGACCCTAACTGTATATGTATGTTTTTTTTCAAACAGGATCTTTCATATCTTCTAAGACATGGCATGTTATTTACCATTGCAAAGCTGATGTGCACTGAATACAGCTTGTAAATCAATTTTGCAACAGTATAAAACATGCCCTATTTTAGAGGACATGAAAGGTACTCTTTAAATAAAATGGGATCGTTTTATGAAGCTGTCTTAGGCTAAGGCCCCATGTAGTGAGCCACACCCAAAAGACGCTGTGGAAAAGACCACAGTGGAAACACATCACGTTTTTTTCCACAGTGTTTTTTACAGAAAGTCTGCAGAGTTTTCCTCTGTGGACTTTCTGGCCCTATTATACCTATATGGAAAATGCCAGCATTTCTGTAGGTATATATGACATGCTTGTGTTTTTCAAATCACAGCATTTCCACTGCTGTCTGCGGACATGTTGAAGTTTTGATTTGCACCATTTTGGAGAATATATGATGTTCTGATGATTTGCCATTACATTTTTTTTTTGGGAGGAGAAACAGCAAAATAAATAAGAAACATAATCAAACTTGATTGCAGCACTGATGGGGTAAAACCCCAGGATCTGAATTTTCTCTTATTCCCACCAGCTGAAGTGAGAATGTGTATTATAGCCATCTTTCCACTAGTAATCCACCAGTAAGTCATGACATAAAAGAATATCAGGGTGCATTAACTACTTGAGGGCCTTGATGTACTATGACATCAAGTTGTGGGAAGGTGGTTAAAGGGAGCCTGCTAGCAGGTTTTGGGACACTAAACCACCAGCATGACCTTATGTGGTTTAGTATTTCAATCCTGCCTATGTTTACTATGTTCATGACCAGATTCCTTTAAAAAAGCATATCAAGTACACACCAAGAGATAAATCCCTTGTTCACATTGGACTCTTCACTAATGAAATACAGCACGTGCGGAGTGAAGCATTGATCTTGATTTCATTACAGAAATGCTAATGCATTGGGAGCACCAGAGATGGGTCCGGTGCAAACAATGCATTCTTCTCTCAGTATGTACTAAATGCTTTTTTACAGAAAGCCTACTAGATACAAAAGCAGGTGTGGGACGCTAAACCACTGGTGCATAAAGACATGCTGGTGGTTTAGCGTCCCAAAACCTACTGACAGATTCCCCTCAACACATTATTGTTGAAATGTGCTCCCAGACTATGTTATCCTTGCTGCCAAAAAAAGATATATAATAAATGTATAATAGACAGACCTTTCATTAATTAAATAAAGCGCTGTGAAAGAGGAACCCTGTGCAAGAACACTGTGTGAGTCCATGAGGCTGGACTTACATAATTCATACAGCAAATTAGATAGAATGTTAAAAAATATGCCCAGGTTTTGAAATACTTTTGCAGTTTTTATTCTTAAGTTATCTACAAGTTGCTGCTGTACTACAATTTACAACTTGCCATATGATTGTCCCTGATCCACACAGCATACACTTCAAACCAGTAACAAGTCGTACAATGCCAAATGGAACTGGCCAAAATCAAAAGTAGTTTTTCTTTCACCTGAAGCAAAGAATAATTTGCAAAAATAAAACATTGGTCTAAAATACTGAATAAGTTAAAGCAGTATTCCCATCACAAGGATCCTATCTATACTGCTAGCTTGTGTAAATTCAAGAGTTTTCCTAAATACATTGCGTTATCACTGCTGCTTTGTTTGCCTGCCTGTAAAATTCTTCCTCCCATTGTGTACACATCATTGTCAAGGCACCCGGCCTGTTATGTGATCTTAGGTCGGATGACGTGACTGACGCAAGTTCATTGTCATCATGAAGCATGTAAGTGTTCTCCAGCCCTGTGTAATGCAATATATATTTACTGTGCATATTCGATCTGCATGATTATAGATTTCTAGTAATTATAATAAATTATCTTTTATGGTAAAGGCAATGTCTATATGTACTGAGGTACTTCAGGTTAATCAAATAGTCAAAGTCCGTCCACCAGCTTGTTTAAGAATATAGGGAGTGAAAAGAGAGAGTAGGCAAGAAGGGAAATGAGGAAAACCCCTTTAATGTCAATATTCCTGATGGTCTAGGGTAGTGAAGGATTTAAATGGTTTATCCACCTGTCAGGAGTATCAATTCAGCTGCTATACCTTTAAGGTTACTGTGTCAACCTGGGAAGCTTCTGCAGTTTCAGAAGTTTCCTGGGTTTGTCCACTTAGTGGCTGAGGAGGCATATATAAGACCCCTCCCTTGCTGACTAATTTAGTTTCATAGTTTGGCTCTGTACCTTAGAGTGTGTGTTTTTGATTGCATCATTCTGACCCTTGGCTTGTTCTTTGGATATTCGTTTGCCTGCTGATTCTGTCTTTGACGTACCCATTTGGATTTGACCCTTGGCGTTCTACTGGGTATCGTTTTTGTCTTCTGATTCTGCCTCTGACATCTTCTCATGTTTTTGACCCTTTGCCTGTATGACTATTCTCCTGTTTCTGATCTTCCCTGTAAGTCTATTGTGGGACCTGGTTTGGTTTTGGTTTGCAGAGCATTTATTACTAGTACAGTTACTGTTTGGTGACAATTCAGACTCTCAGATTCTGCAAAATCAATCTGGCCTTGCAACTAGCACTTCTGATAGCATCTGGGGGTCTGTCTCTGGCTCGCAGTTCTGTGCTGATTTTAAATAGCTTGTTCTACTGAGTCCTGTTGTCAGCCACTTCCTGCTTTTGCTTTGGTTTGACCTTGCATCTCAACCATAACACCACCATTCCAATATTTAAATAATATTTTAGATCTGTGGAGATCTGATATCCAGGATCCCAGAAGATCAGCTGTTTCTGTAAATGTGGCCCCTAGTCATTTTTATATCTATCCACATTAATTTACATCTATCCACAGTAGGAGCCAGCTGATATTTCAGCTGACATCCTGTGGTAACTGATGGGATTGGAGTCATCTGGATCCTGACAGTTTGGCTTCTTTGATGCAATGGCCAATAGTAAATGAATAAGGGGTTTGAGAGGCACTGTCACCTCCGATTGGCATCCCCAATGTGACCATGGCAGTAGGTGAAAGCCTAACCAAGGCCACCTATTAGATCCTGCCAGTGTTAGGCTAACAGACATAATACATTTAAATGCAGAAGTAATGCAATGTATTGTATAAGGAAATGAGGAAAAATAGATAGTAAGAAAATACTTAAAAAGTAAAAATAAAACATTCAAAACATTCATTTTTACTTAAAGGGGTATTCCCATGAACATAACCATTTTTAAATTTGTAGATAATTAAAAGTTAAACATTTTTGCATCTATAAGTAATTAAACATTTTGCAGAGTTTTAAAGATTTTCTCTAAATATCTTGTGGTGACAAGTTGTTGTATTGATCGGTTAGTGGATACGACCATGAATGCAGGACCTTTCTAAGGTCAGAAAATGAGTCATGATGTCCTTATTGTGGCCGGATATCTTCTAATACATGTAGTGTCACTGCCTGATAACCTAGTTACAATAAGAATATCATGGCTGGGATCCTGACAAGTCCCAGACCATACAAAGTTTCTGCATTCGTGGTCGTATCCATTGGCAACCGATCAAGACAATAGATATCAACACTAATATGGTTAGAGAAAATCTTTAAAACTCTGCAGAATTTTTAACTACTTAGATTTGAAAAATGTATATCTTTTAATTATCTACAAATATAGATATGATTATGTTCATAGGAATACCCCTTTAATATAAAAACATTAAAAACTATGCATATTGGGCAATATGCTCCATGTTTGGTGGGGATGCCCCCAGGTCAATATACTCTGGAAAGATGTTTCAATAAATTTGAATATCTTTGAAACGTTTATTTATTTCAGTAATTGAATTAAAAAAGTGGCCTCCTATATTTTCTAGATTCTTTACACACAGAGTGTTCTATTTCAAGTGTTTTATTTCTGTAAATGTTGATTATAAAAAATTTGTTGGTAATAAAAAATTTAAGAAAATTAGAATATTGTAATAAAGTTCAGTATTGTAAATTCAGTGTGTCACCTGCCAAGCCTTTAAATGGTCCCTCAGTTTGGTTCAGTAGGACACACAATCATGGAAGACGCTGATTATGAAATGAGTTACTGAATTACTGAAATGAATGAACGTTTCAAAAATATTCTAATTTATTGAGATGCACCTGTATGTGGTAGCCATCACTGGATACTCACCTAAACGAGCCCTCCTGTCGATCATACGTGGCCCACTATTGAAAAGTAAAAAGGGTCTATTGAGATATTTTTTGTTGTCAACCAGGCAGGTTATACCTCCAGAGGTCGACGGAGGCCCTATCTCAGGCTACGTGGGTGGAGTCCTTAAATTATATTAGATGAAAGGAGGAGCTAGGAGCAGTCACTCCTTCTAGTCAGACTTTGGTTAATTCTATCTGGATGCCTTGGAATGCATTCTGTTTTCGATGGGGCTTTAAGATTTGGGTCTCGAGCAGTGGACTCCCACCTATAGGACACCCAGGGCTACATTAGGACTAAACTAGGAGTTTTTTTCTGTCTCTTCTCATCTCATTTCTTTTCTTTTTCCTTTCTCTTTTCTTTTTCCCTCCCCCTCCTTTTAATCATTTTTATCCCCTTTTCACTTTTTCTTCATTATTGCTTCCCTCTTTGGCTGTCGCCACTGAATTCTGGATTTTTTTTTCCTTTACTTTCTATCCTTCCCTGCCCTTCTGTATTTGTACCCCCTTTTCTACCCCCTTTTACCCTCCCCTACTTTTTATATTTAAAATTGCCATTTGGACTTCATTCACTACTGCTATGCTTTGTCTGCAATTCATGTGTGTCTTGATGCCATTCAATAAAAACCTATTGAACCTAAAAAAAACTGCATATTTGGTATCAATGCATCTGTAACTTCCAGTACAATAAAACTAATGCGTTATTTACCTCAAATTGTGAAAAAATGCTAGAATCACAGTTTTTTTCTTCACCTTTTCTCCAAAAAATGGATGTAAAATTATGTGTACCCCAAAATATTACATGTATCCGACATAGTCTGGAATAGAAAGGAATAAAACTATATAAATTGGCTTTTTTCCAAAATTGTATCGATTCACAGGATAAAGGTAATATATCAATCATGAAGTATGGTGAATGGCGCAAAATTTGAAATCTAAAAATAGAATGCTAATATTTAGTTTTTTCCATATGCAACAGAAAAAAAAGTTATTAAAAATGAATCAATTAATTATGTGTGACTAAATATAGGAGAGTCACTCACTAATTTTATATGGACATATAAAAATTCAAATCTTTATTAAATAAACTTAAAAGATACCAAAACACAAACACATTGGGTGCACAATATTAATTAAAAGGCTCTAATTGCCTAAAATGTACATAGAAATCAGAGAGAGTTGTGTATAGCATTAATTTCCATGGATATACCAACTTTATATATACAGTCATATGAAAAAGTTTGGGCACCCCTATTAATCTTAATCATTTTTATTTCTAAATATTTGGGTGTTTGCAACAGCCATTTCAATTTGATATATCTAATAACTGATGGACACAGTAACATTTCAGGATTGAAATGAGGTTTATTGTACTAACAGAAAATGTGCAATATGCATTAAACCAAAATTTGACCGGTGCAAAAGTACGGGCACCTCAACAGAAAAGTGACATTAATATTTAGTAGATCCTCCTTTTGCAAAAATAACAGCCTCTAGTTGCTTCCTGTAGCTTTTAATCAGTTCCTGGATCCTGGATGAAGGTATTTTTGACCATTCCTCTTTACAAAACAATTCCAGTTCAGTTAAGTTTGATGGTCGCCGAGCATGGACAGCCCGCTTCAAATTATCCCACAGATGTTCAATGATATTCAGGTCTGGGGACTGGGATGGCCATTCCAGAACATTGTAATTGTTCCTCTGCATGAATGCCTGAGTAGATTTGGAGCTGTGTTTTGGATCATTGTCTTGCTGAAATATCCATCCCCGGCGTAACTTCAAATTCGTCACTGATTCTTGTACATTATTCTCAAGAATCTGCTGATACTGAGTTGAATCCATGCGACCCTCAACTTTAACAAGATTCCCGGTGCCGGCATTGGCCACACAGCCCCAAAGCATGATGGAACCTCCACCAAATTTTACAGTGGGTAGCAAGTGTTTTTCTTGGAATGCTGTGTTTTTTTGACGCCATGTATAACGCCTTTTTGTATGACCAAACAACTCAATCTTTGTTTCATCAGTCCACAGGACCTTCTTCCAAAATGAAGCTGGCTTGTCCAAATGTGCTTTTGCATACCTCAGGCGACTCTGTTTGTGGCGTGCTTTCAGAAACGGCTTCTTTCGCATCACTCTCCCATACAGCTTCTCCTTGTGCAAAGTGTGCTGTATTGTTGACCGATGCACAGTGACACTATCTGCAGCAAGATGATGCTGCAGCTCTTTGGAGGTGGTCTGTGGATTGTCCTTGACTGTTCTCACCATTCTTCTTCTCTGCCTTTCTGATATTTTTCTTGGCCTGCCACTTCTGGGCTTAACAAGAACTGTCCCTGTGGTCTTCCATTTCCTTACTATGTTCCTCACAGTGGAAACTGATAGGTTAAATCTCTGAGACAACTTTTTGTATCCTTCCCCTGAACAACTATGTTGAACAATCTTTGTTTTCAGATCATTTGAGAGTTGTTTTGAGGAGCCCATGATGCCACTCTTCACTATAATAAACTCTTCTGGTTTATTATAGTGCTGGTAGATGAATGTGTAGTTTGCCGTGAGCACTGGTTTGTCTATGGTGCTAGTCAATTGTAAATTTAAAATGTGACCGCTTCATCTGTGCTGCTTCAGTATAGAAACCAAAGCTGGTTTAGCCATCCTGATACACCAGAGCAGAAAGCTATAATTAATGAGGCAGGAACATTTATGGTATATAACAATCCTTGAAATTTACAATTGTTGAGAATGAGAGAGATTGAGGTCTGTACATAGCTGTAGGTTTGTAGTTACTTTACAGCTATATATATAAAGTTGATATATCTATGGAAATGAATGCTATACACAACTCTCTCTGATTTCTATGTAAATTTTAGGCAATTAGAGCCTTTTAATTAATATTGTGCACCCAATGTGTTTGTGTTTTGGTATCTTTTAAGTTTATTTAATAAAGATTTGAATTTTTATACATCCATATAAAATTAGTGAGTGACTCTCCTATATTTAGTCATATACTAGCCTTGGCACGTAATACTGTACAACTTATTATTTCAATATTGTAATTAATTATGTGTGCCACCAAATGGTGCTAGTGAAAAATTTCTTAAATGGCTTACAAGAATTTTTGCTTTTGCACTGTGATAATGAATAATTAAAATATTGCTACATCCTTAAAGGGGTATTCCCACGAACATAATCATTTTTAAATTTGCAGATAATTAAAAGTTAAACATTGTTGCAAATATAAGTAATTAAACATTTTGCAGAATTTTAAAGATTTTCTCTAAATATCTTGTGGTGACAAGTTGTTGTCTTGATCGGTTGCCAGTGGATACGACCATGAATGCAGGACCTTTCTAAGGTCAGAAAATCAGCCATGATTTCCTTATTGTGGCTGGGATATCTTCTGATACATGTCCCTGCCTGATAACCCAGCTACAATAAGAAAATCATGGCTGAGTTCCTGACAAGTCCCAGACCACAGAAAGTTTCTGCATTTTTGGTCGTATCCATTGGCAACCGATCAAGACAACAGACTGTCACCACTAAGATGGTTAGAGAAAATCTTTAAAACTCTGCAGAATTTTTAACTACTTATATTTATAAAAATGTTTAACTTTTAATTATCTACAAATATAGATATGATTATGTTCATGGGAATACCCCTTTAAGGCTAAGGCCCCACGTTGCAGAAACACAGCTTTTTTGTTGCAGATTTTGTTGCGGTTTTTTGAGCCAAAGGCAAGAGTGGATGCAAAAGGAATGGAAAATATATAGGAAGTACTTGTGCTTCTACCTTCTGTTCAATCCACTGCTGGCTTTGGCTCAAAAAAACACAACAAAATCTGCAACCAAAAAAGCTGCATTTCCGCAACGTGGGGCCTTTTCAGGATAAAAATATTGATGAACTAACCTAAGGCAAAGTCATTAATATCAGATTAGTGAGGTTCTAACACCTGGTACCCACACTGTTCAGCTGCAAGCTGCACTGATTCAGGTCCGCCGCTATACACAGATATCTGTTTTCTGTTCTATTCTATTCTCTGTGCATCAGCTGCTGAGAACAGATAGATATTAATAGGTTATCATCAATATTTTTATTTTTAGCTCAAAAATTTCTTTAAGGCCAAAATTGCAAAAGGTTTAAAGAAAATGTGCCATCTTAACCAAATATAGTTGCTACCTTTAAGAAATGTACCTTTAAGACATATACCTATAATGAATGTGCCTGTAATGAGAAAATCTGCACCTGAATCTCTACATGAGTAAAGTTGCGTTTCTGCTTTCTAATCTAGTGTCTTCTGCCTTTTTTTTTTGCAATATTCCTTTTTGGAGTGGTCACCATCAGACATAACCCGATTTAGTTATCTTACAAAATAATTAAATACCAAGCATTTCTAGTTTGGAGAGTGTACTTTAATAGAACTCTAAACTCTCTGACTTCTGGTTCTGTGCTTTCTCCTTCACCTGTGCTAACTTAACAGGAACATCGACACTGCAGCATCAACAAGTCAACATTATAATCCAAATTTATTATCAACTGCATCATCATCGTACAATTTATTACTCTAACAGGGCACGGAAATCTGCTGCTCCCTCTGCCCACCATTTTTCCTCATAAGCTATAGGCCACTGATAGGCCACAATGATGTCATCATGCCGTCTGAACCATGCAGCAAAAGTTCAGGGCAAAGGCCTGAAGAGGGCTGAATGACATTGCAGATGGTAGCTGAAACGAGAGTGATGTGAGTATTAATGTTGGGTGAACCTCGTGAGATTCATCTTGTTAATATTTGTGAGGATTGTCTGAAAATTTTCACTTCAGACACCAGAGCAGAGGTCCAGTGGAGGTGAGGAAACATAACAATCTTACTCACCTCTCCTGGGCTCCTTTACTGGGTCTGGTGCAGATCCTCATCCTCTTTGGGCCTCTTACAGCCTCCTGAATTACATCAGTGGCACAGGGACACTGCTGAGGCATGTGATTGGGCCTTAGCGGTCACATAGGGTGTGCGGATGTTGTGACACTTAGTTACAAACTGGTTTGCTCATCCCAAGTGAGTATGTTTTTTCAGCTCCTAGTGAGTATATGGTTGAGGGCACACTTTTTTGAACAGCCCAGGGCTTATGGGAAACCCCTGGCATGATACTCTGGGTACCTCTGTTATTTCTATTTGAAATTTATGAATAAATTTACAACTGGGTGTTACCATTTTCAGTGTCCCTTTGCAGCCTGACACTGATTGAACAGTTTAAGAGTGTGCAGAAATACCCCTCAATTGGTAATACCTATAATAATAGTTTGTGGGTGGTGTACCCCAAAGATTTTGGGTTCCGCCGAACCAAAATTTTTGCAATATCTATAACGAACACCGTAGGGGCCACTATGGGACATAATACTGTGTGATGGGCCATTGTGGAACATTATACTGTGTGGAGGGACCGCTATGGCCGCTGTCTGGAGGCCACTGTCGTATATTATAGTGTGTGTAAATGGGGCGTTATACCAGGTGGGGGCCAGGATATGTCATATGGGGCCCAGCCTTTGCTAGTTACGCTCCTGCTTAAAGGTTAGTACCAGTGGCGTAACTAAAGTCTTCTGGGCCTGGGTGCAAACTTTTGTCCGGGGCCCCCTCCCTACAGCGAATTTTTGATAGTGGCGGTTACGGGTGCTGCAGAGATATATCTGAAACTTGAAAGGGACACAGCTTTAGTACCCACAACTGCAGTTATCAAGAATATGGTGAGCAGCACAGTGCCGACATGTAAACAATACTGGGACAGTATTATGTGCTCCACCGTGGCCCCCACACAGCATTATGCACTCCACACCAGCCACCCACACAGCATTTTGCAATCCACAGCGGCCCCACACACAGCATTATGCGCTCCACAGCGGCCCCACACACAGCATTATGCGCTCCACAGTGGCCAACCACACAGCATTATGCGCTCCACAGCGACCAACCACACAGCATTATGCGCTCCACAGCGGCCCCCAAACAGCATTATGTGCTCCACAGCGGCCCTCCTACATAGCATTATGCGCTTCAAAGCGGCCCCCCACACAGCATTATGCGCTCCACAGCGGCCCCCCACACAGCATTATGCGCTCCATGACGGCCCCTCACACAGCATTATGCTCTCCACAGCGGCCCCCCACACAGCATTATGCACTCCACAGCGCCGCCCCCCACATAGCATTATGTGCTCCACAGCGGCCCCTCACACAGCATTAAGCTCTCCACAGCGGCCCCCACACAGCATTATGCTCTACACAGTGGCCCCCCACACAGCATTATGTGCTCCACAGCGGCCCCCACACGGCATTATTCGCTCCACAGCGGCCCCCACACAGCATTATGTGCTCCACAGCGGCCCCCACACAGCATTATGCGCTCCACAGCGGCCCCCACACAGCATTATGCGCTCCACAGCGGCCCCCACACAGCATTATGCTCTACACAGTGGCCCCCCACACAGCATTATGTGCTCCACAGCGGCCCCCACACGGCATTATTCGCTCCACAGCGGCCCCCACACAGCATTATGTGCTCCACAGCGGCCCCCACACAGCATTATGCGCTCCACAGCGGCCCCCACACAGCATTATGCTCTTCACAGCGGCCCCACACACAGCAATATGCGCTCCACGACGGCCCCCCACACAGCATTAAGGGCTCCACAGTGGCCCCCCACACAGCATTATGCACTCCATGGCGAGCACCCACACAGCATTATGCACTCCATAGCAGCCTCCACACAGCATTATGCGCTCCACAGCAGCCCCCACACATCATTATGCGCACCACAGCTGCCCCCACACAGCATTATGCGCACCACAGCAGCCCCCACACAGCATTATGCTCTCCACAGTGGCCCCCCACACAGCATTATGTGCTCCACAGCGGCCCCCCACATAGCATTATGTGCTCTACAGCGGCCCCCCACACAGTATTATGCGCTCCATGGTGAGCACCCACACAGCATTATGCGCTCCATAGCAGCCTCCACACAGCATTATGCACTCCACAGCGGCCCCCACAAAGCATTATACTCTCCACAGTGGCCCCCCACACAGCATTATGCGCTCCACAGCGGTCACCCACATAGCATTATGCACTCCACAGCGACCCCCCACACAGCATTATGCGCTCCACAGCAGCCCCACACACAGCATTATGCGCTCCACGACGGCCCCCCACACAGTCCACTCTCCACAGTGGCCCCCCACATAAGATTATGTGCTCCACAGCGGCCCCCCACACAGCATTATGTGCTCCACGGTGAGCCCCCACACAGCATTATGCACTCCACAGCGGCCCCCACACAGCATTTTGCTCTCCACAGTGGCCCCCACACAGCATTATGCTCTCCACAGCAGCCCCCACACAGCATTATGAGCTCCACAGTAGCCCCCACACAGCATTATGCGCTCCACAGTGGCTCCCCACAGAGTATTATATGCCCACAGTGGCCCCCACAGAGTATTATGAGCTCCCAAGAGCCCCACCTCCTAGAGCCAGTGCTATTATTATACTTTGGGGTCTCCTCAGACCCCATAGTTTAAGTAGAGGCCCAGGGGAAGTGATTAAAAAATAACAAACATTTATACTCACCTTACCTTACCTGTGTATCCTCGCGCCTCTTCTCCACTTGCGACTGAGGTCCTGCGCTCCAGACGTCACTGCTGGGGCCTGTGTTTGGGCCTCAGCTGTCATGTGGGGCGCGTCATTACGCCGGCGCACCCCCATGTGACTGCTGGGGCTAATCACAGATGCCAGCAGTGACGTCTGGAGTGCAGGAAAACCTCAGAAACCGGCCAGAAGAGCCTCGGACAGATGAGTATACATATTTTTTTTTTTATTTTTAGTCACCTACCCTGGGCTGGCATTAACTGGAAAGGGGCCCAATGGGGCCTCTTTCTGTTAACATGTATAGTAATCGGGGAAAGCCTGGTTCCCCGACCACTATCATGGTGGTCCGGGGCCCTGGCCATTTCCAGCCGGTTTCCTGAACCCCCCCGGGCCCGTCGTGGTCGCACCCCCGGCAACCATGATCGTTACGCCACTGGTTAGTACTTTGTGTTTCCTAGTGGAATATGCATTTAAATGTCATAGAGAGCATGTGAGCTATCCACTCACAAGAAGATCTCTTATTCTGGCTGGGCTGACCCATATTGTCCATACCACATCTTTTATTTCAGTAGCTACTGCAGTAGAAATATATGCTTGGATGCAGCTTTCGCCAGCATTAATGGCTGCAGACTAATAACTAATATCGGGATATATCACACCAGTGTAGAATTAATCAAAGCAGAATTTTGGCCTCATTTCAATTAGTTAAACTGAATTTCTATACACTTTAAACTACATTTCCCCAGACCACCATGGAGAATAGCATTAACCTCTTAATAGTCAAAACCTCCAGGAATATTGGGTCATGTGCGGGACAGGACTTCCACCGAGAAAGGCACAGCACACACTGGGCTGGACAGTGGTGGCAGACACTGGAGCGCCAGGGACAGGTGAGTATGATTTTTTTTATGTTTCACCTTCCCTGGAGTAAGATATGGTATATTTGGGTTGAGTATGCAGTTCACATAATTCTTACCCACACGTGACTCATAGGATATTATTGGAAGAAATTGCAGCTTTTTATAAACATCTGGAAATTTATTGAAGTCTTCATGAAAAGTAGATACAGAAAAAAGGTGACAGAATAATGGATATATTAGTCAAATCTATTAGGCATACATAATTGAAGATGTCCATAGTCAGCTCTGCATTCTCAGTGGTATATAGTGTTCAGTGGTCTTCATCTGTCTTCACACAACATATCCCAACCCCCATCATCTTGTAAGTGTTAGACCCTCACATGTGTGTCTGTCAATCCTTTACGCCAATAGGTAGGTGTATCCTTTGTAGTTTACAAAGTCTTTGCCACTCTATATGGATAACACCAATATAACTCACCCCTGACACGCCCATGCGTTCTAAAATAGAAGTATGTTGTAACCAGTGTAGAGATTAACCCTTACATGTCATGAATATTGAAATCCATTTAACATCTGGCATTCTCCGTGAGTCCTGAAATTCATGGACAATCCCTTTAACCTCTAACTCATCCTAGACCAGTTATTAACCCATAAGTAGAGCACCGGGGATATTAGCCCATGCACTTCTGTAGACCACATAAGATATTAGGTATCAACCACTAGAGCACGTGGTATATTACCAGAAATCTTATTACACACTCAAAAAACATATGTAATAGAGAGGAGGTACCAGGGTCATCAACAAATTTGAAAGCCTATTTTTAAAATTAATTTAAAAAATCTTAATTGTAGACTAAGATGAAATGTTTCCAAAAGTCCATCAAGTTCAACCAGGCATGTGAGTGGGTGTGCTTGAGAGGAAGGGGTATGGCTAACTGTAAAAAATGTTTTCCCCTTTTGATCTAGAAGAGTGTAGAAAACCTATAAGACATGGTCCAATCTTCCATAAAAATTATAACTATCCATTCTGATTCCAAATTTTGATCAGACTGGATCAACGTTCATATAAGTAATTCTATGCATTTGCATAGGTAATTTTGTCCTAAGAATGCATCTAAGGCGAGGTTCACATCTGCGAAAGAGTCTCCAGACTTTTTCCCAGACATGGTGCTGCTCCAACCACATTAAGGGCTGTGTCTCCAGTGTTTTCAAAGAATATAATGAAACGTTTATTAAAAATTGCCTGCTCCTAGTTGATGGCCATGCTGTTTAGTGACTGGTCACAAGGAGTGGGCTATAATGTTTGTGTTTATTGAAAACACTGGTGGCTTGGCCCAGCACACTTACAGCTCTTATAGTATAGTGAAAAAGCCTCGTCGCCTCAGGAAACTGAGCCTTTTTAACTTCAGACAGAGGAAGTACCTTCTTGTCTTCTGAGGGGATTTTACATGGAACAGCTTTTCACCATATTTTTTTCAGGGGCCAATTATATAATTCAATCAGTTTCCCCCTTAGACGTCTCTCACCATCGCCCACACTTCCTCTGGGGAGAGGTCCATCTTACCTTCTTTTAATCTTTGTATCCAATTCTAGATTCATCCTCTATAATATATCTATATGGAACATTTTTCAAATTTTCACTATTTACAAACGGGTTTTCAAGTTTATCTTGCTTATTCTTTCCATTGGCTGATTTTCTATTTATTTAACAGGGTCGATTTTAGGGCAACCTGTGCCAAATAATAGCGACAGTAGGAAACCTAATTAGAAACATTCTAGACTTTTCTTTTGCAGTGGACCACTATAGCTAATTCACGTCTGTCAGTTCACAGGTGGACAAAGGTTGCATTTAGCTTCTCAGTAGAGGTATGTTAAATGTGAAAAGTAATGTGCCTACATCCACAGAGCGGTTGTGGAGAACCCTATAATAGAACTTGATTGGAGCGCTGCTCCTGATCCTAAAAGCAACAGAAAAAAAGCTCCTATTTCATTGTAATTGCTGCATTTGTAAGTGGTGCTGATAAAATTAGAAGCAGCAGAACATGTTGATAACAAATGGCTGCATGACCACTGTGCGGCTGATCTGAAGGTCCTTTGTTTTTACTGTAAAGACTAGAAATATTTCTCATGCTAGCCTGAACATACTATAAATGACTACAGTTCTCTACTTATTAACAGTTATAGAAATTTTAATCATTGTTATATTACATAATAGTTACACAATTACACTTTGCTCCAGGAACCATATAATTGTGTTTGTTACAATATATGAACTTTTCTAATTTTATAATTTAATTTAACCCCTTGGCCATATTTAATATTTATAGCTATGCACTAGTTGGTATTGTGTTTACCTCCAATATATTAGTGGTCATATATCAAAAATAAGGCAGATAGATGGTACATACATATTACTCCATTTTTTTTTACTACCATTATAATGACTGCTTTGTCACTATACCCACCCTCAAATTATCATGAATTCAAGGAAATGTCCTGCGAGTATCTTCCCCATTTTAGTGAGTATATTGTACCAGAGACCCATTGGAACTCAGGAAAGTGCAATAACTGCACTTTGTGATACTACCTCATGCTGATGCTGAAATCCAGTGCAGAAGACTAGAACCTAGGCAAAGTTTGATGTCTGCTTTTCGACTCAGGCTCCACGTAGCGGTTTGCAGCAAAAAAGCACTGCGGGAAAAACCGGGACGACAACGCATTGAGGTTTTTCCCGCAGCGCTATTCATTCCACCTTGGTTCCATTATACATATAGGGAAATCGCATGTGTTTCTGTAGGTATAATTGACATGTTGCAGTTTCCAAAACCACAACAGTTTTGGAACTCACAGCGTTTCCGCTGCAAGTATTTTTCTGCAATGTGTCCTCTTTGCGGTGACTGTAAAATGCCACAGTTTTTGCCGCAGCTACGGCCAAACTGCGGCATTTTCACCACCTAGAGCCCCTGCCTTAAAGGGGTCTTACTAGGCAATAAAATGTAAACATTTTTGCAAATAGAAATAATTAAAACTGGCTAAGTTTTAAAGATTTTCTGTAATTATCTTAGTGGTGACAATCTGTTATCTTCATTGGTTGCCACTGGATACAACCATGAATGTAAAAACATTCTATGATCTGGCACTTGTCAGAAACCAAGCCATGATTTCATTATTGTGACCTGGTTATCTTTTTTTCTGAAAGGTTTCTGACAAGTGTCAGACCATAGAACGTTCCTTTATTCATGGCCATATCCATGTCAATGCTTACAATTCATTTAATACAAACTTATACTATGATTTTGGAGTTACAAAGATATTTTCCTCTGCTTTCTCTTGTATTACATGATTAGTTGTTTACCTAAGGTTAAGACCCCACGTTGCGGAAACACAGCAGTAAAAATGCAAAGGGTTTTTGCTGCGTTTTTTTTTAGCTGTGGTCACCAAGTGGGGCCTTAGCCTTAGTGTTATGTCGGAAAAACTGCAGGGCAACCTCTTGTACTGACAGTCTGAAAAAACCCCAAAAAGGCAGTGCCAAGCACACATAGTATAGTCCCGTATGGGAAAAAGAAATTTAGAATCCAAGGAGGCACATTAGTTTGAGAAATATCTATGGATGGCCTCTCACCTTGTGTTGTTGTGATGAGTCACAATAACAATAAAGTATTAGCCTGTTGTGTATCAGGTTGGAGATGCAGGATCCTTATCCCCATGGGGAGAAATCTTTGGCATCAAAAGTCAACTAGTTTATGCCGGCTGTGGATCAACTGTATTTGCAAACACCAATAAAGTACATCTCTTGTGAAGATTTGGGTAAGCATGGATTTCTTTTTCTTCTTCTGCTGGTTGATCCACGGATCTGGAATAACACATGTACTGGCAATATCAGACTCAGCCGATGGATAAGAGTGGTGCTATTTCTGTAAAAAGCTGATTTATCTGCTTTTATCCAGTGATGGATGACCCCTTTAATGATGTGATGTTCTGCAATTTGGTTCAAGAGAAAAAAAAGGTGAAAGACATAATTTGCTATGTACAGTATATTACACCAGTTCCTGTCCCCAGTAGATCTCACAGTCTAATTTTTCTATGTAAACTATACACATACACAGGGGTATAACTTGAGGTGGTGAAGAGGGTGCAATCTGGGCCCAGGAGCTTTAGGGGACCCATAAGCGCTGGCATAACCTAAAGGGTTTACAGTAGTCTCACCTGCCACTGGATCCATAAGCCAGGGGGTCCATAGGTCACACTAAGGCTGATTAAACTTCTTTGATCTCCTTCTGATTCCCTTTTATAGTTTGCAGTCTGTCCATCACAAATTTATTACCACTGCTCTCTGGTGAGGTGGAGTGAGAAAATTTATGACACTTAGTCTTCCACTGTCAAAAAGTAGAAGACTAACCTTTTCATGCCAAAAGGAGTAACTGGTCAGAATATAGTCAAGGACAGATTCTGTGGGGGAGGTTGTAGCAAAACAGGGTAGGCACTGATAGAGGCTGTGTGGGGGCATTGATAGAGGATGGGAATAATTGGAAGTTTGTGTACACAGACATGTTGTGAACAAGTCTTCATTATGGTCTAGGCCAAGATAGAGAAGAAAAGAGAAATGCAAATACTGCTAAAATGTACAGATTGGACATGGCTGACAGTTCTGAGGAGATGTTGTGTCAGGGGGCCCAAGCTGGGCTTTTGCACCAGGACCCTTGAGCCTTTATTATTATTATTATTATTATTATTGTTTATTTATATAGCACTATTATGTATGTCAGTCTTAGTAGTTTGAACTCTATTCGCTGGGCAACGGGTAGCCAGTGAAGGGATTGGCAGAGGGGAGCGGCCGATGAAGAATGGGGGGAGAGGTGTATTAAGCGAGCAGCACAGTTTAAGGTGGACTGGAGGGGGGCGAGAGTGTTTGCTGGGAGGCCATGGAGAAAGGTGTTACAGTAGTCAAGACGGGAGATTATGAGGGCGTGGACTAGCATCTTTGTAGTTTCAGGGGTGAGGAAGGAGCGGATTCAATGGACGTTCTTGAGTTGGAGGCGACAGGAGGTGTTGAGGGTTTGAATATGCGGCTTGAAGGATAGGTCAGAGCCTTTAGTTATACCCCTGCACATACACACACTAGGTGGTTTCATTGGAAGTCAATAGTTAATTCATTTTTACTGTGCAATAGAACTGAGTTAGGACTCATGGACACTGCAGAGCCCAGTTCAGAGTGCTTATATGACAGAGTGCATGGAGACTGTACAGCTTCTGAGCAAAAGCTTCTGTTTGGTGCCATTATGGCTCCATTGGATTTCACACTAAAAACAGGGAGACCACCACTATAAATGGAATCTGATGAACCGTGCCACAAAAAACTTCTTTATGGCTATTTATGAAATCAGAGTCATGCAGCAGTACAGTAGAGACCCAAGAGTCCTTACCTGATGTTTCTTCATTTAGTGAGTTATCTGGCAATTTCAGCTCTGCTACGTTTTTATTTCTCAGCATTCAGTCGACTATAATGGATTCATTTCATGCAATCTTGTTTTTAGGTTAGAATGAGGCAGGCATATGTGACATGGTGAACTCCTGAATCTACTGATAATGGTAATGTTAATTAGGGAGTTGCAGGTTGGTTTAATTGTCCCTGTGAAAGCCATTGAAATGCAAATAAAAACTGATATTAACACACTGCGACATGGTCAAGATTATGAATATTGTGCCACTCAAGGGGCAGAGCAATTCTTTTTCTGTGTTTCAAACTGTTACCTAGTGCTTGAATAGGTAAATTACGTGTTGAAAACATATGGGGTTTCTGGTTGGTTGCTTTTGAAATATCAGAATGTCTTTATCCAATGTGAGCTGGAGGAAAGGAGAGCAGCAGATTCATTTCATTAGAAAGAAGCAGTTAACAGATCGCTCTTTCTGAAGTGTGTTTTCTCCCTAGTGTGTGACTATTCTCCAGCAGTAACACTTTCTAGACAGACATTCTCTCCTTTACTACGATTATTATTTCTACTTGGTGTGGTAAATGCATGAAATATGATGACTCTTCCATCCGCGTTAAGAGAAACTCTGCTCCCGGGGCTGGTGGCTACAGCATTCAGCCAGACACACACAGGAATCAGTAAGTACATTGTTACGAGGATACCTTGCTCATTGCTGTATTTGTTATTTCTTATTGCAAGTCCACCGATTCCACTGCCTTGCATTTTATTATGTTGCTAAAAATAAGATAAACTTGTTGTCACTTCTCTTTACTGTATGACCCTTTAACATTTGACATGCTAGGCAAAGAGTGTATTGCAGTTGCCTTGACAACAGGTAGTGGAATGAAGGCCTATGATGAACAATTCAACTATAATATTTCTCCATTTTATTATGATGATTTTTTTTATATTCATGTGGTAAACATTCGGATATTTGCATGACCATACGATGCAATGTGGCTACAAACAGGGTTCATTTAAGGCTGTCTAAAATGTTCTTTCATCCTTTCCTTATAACAAGAAAACATTAATGAAGAGTTAAATATTGTTTATAGTGAAAAAGATAACTATGGATATACACACACATATATATATATATATATATATATATATATATATATATATATACACACACACACATATACACACACACCCATATATGTATCTATGAGGAGAGAGACATTTAAGATAGATACTGTAGACATATATAGACAATAGGTAGATAATGTAGACAGGTATACTGCATTGAGTGTACTATGCCTTAGAAATGCAATAACAAATTTTATAATACTTTTGAAATGTAGCGTATAATAATAGGAATTGATTGAAAGTTGTCATCATGTTGAAGACAAATGATTCCTTTTCTTGCAGTTTTCCTACTGAAGCTGTTCATGGTTGTATCTACTGACTTGCATTGTCCAATTATGACTGTTCGCGTTGTAAATTCTTCAAGATTGATGTAGATAAAGCCAATTGTGTAATTTGTTGTTTGCTACTTTTTTGCAAGTGTGTTTTAATGGTCAATACAACTAAATGCAGTTTTCTGCCGTTACCTCATGGTCTGATATCACATCCTGCAAATGCATTTCCATGGTAACTGTTTAAAGAAGTTAAGCAGCGTGCGCTCGGCTTGTCTTTGACATTAAAATAAAATATAACTATGTCGTTATTTCTCTGTTATAAAATGTTCATGGTGAAAGGTTTGATGTTGTGTTGGGGATCTGTGTTGTTAATGATGGTTTATAATTCTCAACTTGTGGAGGACACTTGGTGTACTGCACTATGAAGATTCAACAGGTCTTAGGTAATAATATACTGTAACGAATGGATAGATAGAAGAAGATATTTATGTATACAGGCTCAGAGGCCGCAGGAGACAGCCACCCCAACACAGCACAGCACAGCTACTATACAGATGGACAGCATATAGCAGCATATAATAAACTGGGTGTTTTTTTTTTTTTTTTATTAAACTACCAACTTTATTATTTTATTATATTAATTTCAGATTGCTGAGATTACCTCTAGGCACAGAGACAGAATGGCTCACATCCTCCTTCCCAATCTACAATCATCTTGCAGCATCATCCTCAGATATGTCAACTCAATGAGTTTCCCGGGAGTCTCCTGGTTTTCAGGTCCCCTCACCCATTCACCCGATGAATAACCTCTTTGACCTGGTTGTCGTAGTATTCACAACACTATGACCTCACCTCAGTGCAGTGGACATTAATGAGGAGGTTGCTGTTGAGCCTTTCTGAATTTAAAGTTATTCATTTTTTGTTATTATGTATCTAGGGGGATTTGAACTCATTAACCAGAGCATACAAGGCTGTTACTGACTGAGCCATAAGCTCTATTAGTTTAAAAGGGACATATAGCATTGTACTATCCTTACATAATGTATTGGTTTATAGAGAAATCTCTATATGCCAGTACATTATATACTAAAAATATATTTTCTATGCATACAATGTACTGGTATATAGAGATATTTATTTATACATCTTACTTATGGAGGGAAAGAAAAAGCTTGTTATGAGAAAAAAATATACCTAATGAAAAAAAATAAGGCTTCAGCAATTTGTTTTTATTATTAAATTATAAATAAATGTGTGTATATATATATATATATATATATATATATATATATATATATATATATATATATATTGGGGGGGGGGGGGTAGCTCGGTAGCAGCAAAGGTGCGGACCCAACCAGTCAGAGACAGGAACATAAAGCTCTGGTGCAAATAGGTTTATTAAAAAAAAAAAGCAGCAAAGTAAATATACCTTCACATCAGGTACAAATAAATGAGCAAAATAAAATGCAGTCTTAACTTCAGGCAAAAGGCAAAGCAAAATTCCTGCTCGTCCGAGCACTAACTATTACAAAATGCGGCTAACTATATGTGTGGCTTACTTCCAGCCACAAGGACAAACACAACATCAGAGTTAGGTCTCAGCAGACTCAGTACAGCAAGACAGACCAAGACGCCTCCTCTCACTCCCAGGATCTGCCCTGAAGTGCAGGCTCTGTAGGCCTTTATGGGCCAGTAACGAGCCTGGGACCTACACCTGGGGCAGAAGCCTACTCAAGACCCGCCCTGGACCACACATAAGTCAGGAATCTGGGGCTGATATAGCGGGACTCCAGCCCTCTGCCTGTCACGTTCTCACATACCTCTCCTTTGTTCGGACCTGTAGGGGCGGACACTTCTGACCATCATACAATGGGTCCTGGATAGGGCATCGGCATTCCCCTGCAGCTTGCCTGCTCTGTGTTCCACTGTGAATTAAAAATTTTGCAGGGTCAGAAACCACCTGGTGACTCTGGCGTTTCTCTCCATGGCGCAGCACATCCAAGTGAGAGGGGAGTGATCAGTGACCAGCTTAAAGTGTCGGCCTAGTAAATAGTACCTCAGGAATTCCAGGGCCCATGTAATGACTAAACACTCCCTTTCCACAATACTATAATTTTTCTCTGGTGGTGTCATCTTCCTACTCAGGTAGGTGACTGGATGTTCTTCACCATCCACCATTTGGAACAGCACTGCGCCTAACACTACATAAGAGGTGTAGGTCTGAACCACAAATTCTTTTGTGAAGTCAGGTGTGACCAAAATCGGCTGTTTGCAGAGAATCGACTTCAACTTCTGGAATGCACCCTCAGCCTCTTCACTCCACTTGACCATTACGGAGCTATTTCTCTTAGTAAGTGGGGCTGCAATAGTTGTAAAGTTAGGGATGAACCTATGGTAATACCCGATAATTCCCAGAAAAGCTCTTACTTGTTTTTTATTTAAGGGTCGTGGCTAATTTTTAATGGCTTCCACTTTGTTAACCTGAGGTTTTATTTCCCCTCTTCCTATTATATACCCCAAGTATCGGGCCTTTCAAGACCCAAAGCACACTTTTTTGGGTTGGCTGTTAAACCGGCTTCCCGGAGGGAATTTAGTCCGTACTATAGATGACAATGTCCAAAATGGCCAAAAAATTCCAACATAACAAACAGAACTTTTTTTTTTTTTTTTTTTCCAGCAGACTGTATTATGCCATTAGTCATGGTAAATAATTGTTCTTATATAATTTTTTTTAACAATGGTCAAATTTTATGCAAATTATGTCTCATGTTTATGGCCATCTTAAAACTCCGTTTAATTTAACCAGCAGGCAGCTGAGGAGACTTGACTATAGTTGAGTTGCTTAAAGGGAATGTAAAAATCTGTGTATATGTTTTTAATTTTAAATGTCACTATCTTAAAAAAAAATAACAAACAAACAAGTACTACAGTGTTCCTTCCCACATTGTAATATTCTGCAACATGGTTATGATATATTGCGGGTCCCTGCCAGAAATGGCCTAAAATAAATAAATTGACCTAAAATAAGAAAAAATACTGCTCACCTGTGCCCTAGGAATACAGCATTGTCACAGTCTCTTCTCCGGTCCTCCGGGTGTCCATTTACTTGCATAGGACATGTGATTGCTGCCGTCAGTGGCTGCAGCAGAAATAAGCCCTATTACTGGCATTATGGCTATTTGAAAGGAGCAACAATGCAATGATGTCAGCAATATAGCACTTGATAGATGCAGCCACTGATTTGTCGCAGTAATCACATGGCCTATGCAAGTAAATGGACACCAGTAGGACCATAGAAGAGGCAGCCGTGGATTCCAGGTGAGTAATATTTTTTGTTATGCCATGTAATTTTATGTGGCATTTCCACATTGCAGTGGTGCTGCTCCCTTAACACCTCACACGCCATCAACAATGTAGAAGGGATATTTGTATATCCTGCAATTTTCAGTCTGGCCAATAGGTCTAATAATAGACTGACACTTGCCAATTCTGACGGGTTTTTCTTTGCAGCAGTCATCTCATTTACATCAAAGACAGGGCAGACAGGATTACAATAGAAAATCACACCTGCATAAGCATCACAATAGATAATAACAGTTCTATAGATAACATCACAGCACCCATCATTGCATCCACTACTGACAATAGATGATGCCATAGCTTATCAACTCCCCCTCTATATACAGAGCATGTCTTTACATGGTGATACCTGAGCACTCAGTCATGGCAAAATGGAACTGGTCTTTATAAGAGGAATAGTTCATGTAAAAGGATGTAGCCAAAAGGGCAAAAGCATAAAATCCTAGCTAATACATCCAAATAAATTCAAACTGGAGCCAAAAAATCCCCTTCCTGAAATCTTCCTATAAAATGTATTAACTAATTGTATTGTATAGTGTCACTAATTCCAAATCTGCTTTTTATACATGACCACACCTGGTTCCTCTAACTTCAATGTAAGTTTTCTGTGAATTATATTAACCCTTAAACCCCACACACTTCTCCTATACATTGTATTAACCCCTTAATGCCAAACATTAAGTACTATCTTCATTGCTGTACTATCATTGCATTCTGACAATACATTATAACAGAAGGCAAGAGTGTAAACTCTGTGTAAACTACCTCTCATCTCTTACTGCCTACACTTGTCCTGTGGCTGTTGACTCTTTGTTGGGGGTTCAGGGAGATCACACACAGTTAATGTATTGCTTAAAGGATTGTCCATTTTCAGCAAATAAATTGTTTGTATAATGAAAAGGTTTATAATTTTCCAATATATGTTCTGTATCAATCCCTCTTATTTTTCTAAATTTCTTCTTCCTGTCATTCATTGTTTACTTCCAATGGATAAAAATCAGTCCATGTTCATATGATGGACACAAAAGTGCTCTGTCCCTTACAATATTGTAAATAAAATTGTTTAACAAAAACTTGATCTAGATAAAAGGTCATTTAGTTAACACGTGCCCTTTAATAAATATTTTCTTCTTTAAAGGGAGTCTATCATTCGCAAAACCACTTTTAAGCTCATGAAATAACGAATGGCCTTTAAAAAGGCCATTCTTCTCCTACCTTTCCTTGATTTCTTCTCCCAGCTGATTCCAAGATAATTTGTTTCTTCATGCATGTAAATGAGCACCACGGAGCACCCGGGGCGTACCTTCTCTTCTGTGAGCACCCATCGCGTCATCGCTTCTCACCGCCCCTTTGGCTGTTGCGGTGACTCCCCTCTTGGTCTTCTTTCTTCTCAGTTCTCGCTGGCAGCAAATTCTCGTGATTACGAATGCGCAATCAGGCCGTCATTTTCCGGTGGTCTGTCACAAGAGCGTGGCAGAGCCAATTGCGCATGCAGAGTCGCGGGCATTACTACATGTAAGCCCCCCCCTCCAAACTGCCCCCAGGCCGGTGGGTACCTTGTTTGTTGCAGGCTGGCCCCTGCGTGGCGAGATCGCAGGACCTAATGAAGGCTCCCAGGCCTGTCATAGGAATATTACTATTGCAGCTGGTCTATGGAACTTGCAAACAAATTTTAAAATAGTCAAAAAAAAAATAATTATTTTTTTTAAATATAAAAAAATAAAAATAAAAAAAACGAAAAGTTCTAAATCACCCCCTTTCCCTAGAATACATATAAAAGTAGAAAATGACTGTGAAACACATACACATTAGGTATCCTTGTGTCCGAAAATGTCCGGTCTACAAACTTATAAAAATATTTTTCCTGTAGAGTGAACGTCATATTGGGAAAAAGTATCAAAAGTGCCAAACTGCCATTTATTTCACTGTTTCGCCTCTGATTTGAATAAAAAGTGATCAAAGCAAATAGACATTCCCCAAAATGGTATAACTAAAAAGTACACCTGGCCCCGCAAAAAAAGACGCCCTATGCACCTGTCAATGGGGCCTTGCAGCTGTTGCAAAACTACAACTCCCATATATTAAATACAATACAGCGGAGACCTGGTAGCTATGGTAGCCACTCTGCAGCAGAACATCTGCAATCTTTAAAGACCTGACATCCGCCGCAATAATACGATGGATGTCGGGAAGGGGTTAACAGAACTTTGTTCATTTTAGCGTTTCATGCTCTTTCTGATTGTTTGAGGCCATAGAGAGATTTTTGTAACTTATAAACAAGATTCTCCTTACCCTTGATAATATAACCTTCATGTTGAGTCATATACTGTACAACTCTTCTTCAATAATACTATTCAAAAATTTGGTTTTTATGTCTAAATGTCTGACCATTTTGTGTACAGCATCTATAGCCATTAAAATCCTGAATGTGGTCTGCTTGGCAACTGGAGAAAATGTGGCGTCATAATAATCTGCACCATATTTTTTGTAAATATCCCTTTGCGACCAATCCTGCTTTAAATCTGTGATCTTTACCTTCAGAATCATACTTGGTCTTATAACCCATTTACATTTGATTGCCTTCTTGCCTTGTGGTTAGCTTGGTAAGTTCCCATGTTTGGAGTTGGTGAAGGGATTCAATTTCTTTATCAGCTGCTGTAATCCATTTCTGTTTTTAATGTATAGGTAATCATTGCATCTTGTTGATCTTCTGACTTAAGATTGTTATGGTGCTTCTGTTGATTCTTCAATAATTGAACTCTACCCAGAGTTCTGTATCTTTTGGTTATCTTTAGGCTGAACTACTGATGTGATGATATGAAACTTAAATGACACTTGACTCTCATCAATCACTACATCTCTATTTATTGTTATCATGTTGGTCTCAATGCAAAATTCTGTAACCCTTTTGAGATTGATTGTAGCCTACCA
This sequence comes from Leptodactylus fallax, assembly GCA_947044405.1. Taxonomy (NCBI): domain Eukaryota; kingdom Metazoa; phylum Chordata; class Amphibia; order Anura; family Leptodactylidae; genus Leptodactylus; species Leptodactylus fallax. The sequence goes on from CAMRHE010000141.1 coordinate 2,386,357, forward strand.
GGATACCTTGCTTGGCATGGAATTTCCATTTGGTACACTTTTCTTTGGGAACATGTACAAATGCTTTACTTCCAAATATGTGTTGTAGTTTAGGCTTCATGTTATTCCTTTGCTCATATGGAGTTCTCTCAATAGCTTTGCATGGTAGTCTATTTTGAATATAGCAAGCCATCATGATTGCTTCACCCCAATATGTAGATCTGCGTCAAACAGCATACTTCACCCAGTTTCACAGGGGGTTTGATTTTTTCTTTCTGCAACACCGTTTTTCTCAGGGTTTTATGTTGCAATAGTCTGGAATAAGATCCCATTCCTCTTTAAGGCCAGGTCCCCACTTAGTGTAAACACTGCGATTTGGGGGCAGCGGAAACGCCATGGCAAAAATTGCAGAATTTTACATTAACTGCAAAGTGGATGGAATTCTGGCTAATCCCATCCACACATTGCAGAAAATAATCCGCAGTGCAAATGCTGCAAATTGCAACATGTCAATTATACCTATGGAAATGCTGACAGTTTACGTATAGGTATAATGGAAGCAGAAAGTCAGCAGAGGAAAAATCTGTGAAAAGTGCTGTGGAAAAAAACATGATGCATTTCAGCCGTGGTTTTTCCAGCATAGCTATTTTGGCTGCAGCCTGCTATGTTGGGTTTTAGCCTAAAAATGTTTGCAACATATCAATTGTATATTCAGTTCCATTGCCTTCATGTAGAATCTTTGGTTTTCTCCCAGATTTACTTACTTCACAGAGGTATTCTTCCAGTTCTCTAGAACTTCATCTTTGCTGTGAAGCAAATAGACATCTGCATATCTTGAATGATCATCAATAAATGTGAGAAAATATATTTTCTTGTCAGGGGTTACTGTACACATTGGACCACACAAATCTGTGTGTATTAGGTCAAGTGGCTGCTCTGATGTTGTGGCACTACTTTTAGTAAATGTTTTTCTGGATATTTTCCCTTTAAGGCAACTTGTACATTTCATAATCTGATTGCATTGGTCTGTTTTATCACCATCAGCTGCTCTTGAACTAACTTTCTTATTGCTTTCGGGTCTCTATGTGTAAGATGTCTGTGCCATGTGTGAATACAGTCCTTGTGCTTTTCTTGTTTAAAAGTACACACACTTCCTTTGCATTATAGTTGATACAGTTCATCTGTGATGTTTCCTTGTGCAAGTGCATAACCTTGTTTAGAGATGATGTAGCTGTCATTCTTAAATGTGACTTCATTCCCCATCATGTGAGTTTCTTCACAGACAACAAATTACTTCCATAATTAGGAACATACAGCACATCCTTAAATGGAATCTCCCTGCTTTGTGTTGGGAGACCTGACAATTGATGTAGCCATCTCCAACTCATTCTGAAGTCAGGGCCGGTTTTAGACAAAGTGGGGCCCTGGGCAAAATTAAAAGCGGGGCCCCAAATGATGATATGCAAACAACACCATCGTCTTGCAGTAGCAACCCCTATAATATCGCCTCCTTTCTGCCAACAAAAAAGTAATAACAAGCCCCATTTTACCATACACAATTCAAATGAGCACCTTTGTACCACCTAATAGATTTTTGCACCCACTCATCAGTTATTATAGCGCCTCCTTATAAATAATAGTCTCTGCTTATAAATAATATTACACCTTTATCAGTAATAGCGCCCTAATAAATGATAAATAGTGCCCTGTATCAGTAATATCCCCCTTATCAGTAACAGTCACCCCGTAAAAATAATACTGCTCCCTTATAAATAATAGCCCCCTCATAAATAATAGTTACCCTAATAAATAATAGTACCCATTATCACTAATAGCCTCCTTTATAAATAAGACCACTTAACAAAAATAAAAAGTTCCCCTCTTATAAATAATAGCTCCCCCCTTATAATGGATGCCTTATATATAATAGTTCCCCCCTTATAAATAATAGCCCGTCTTATAAATAATAGTTCCTCCTTATAATAGCCCCCTCATACTTAAGTTTCCCAATTATATATAGTAACCCACCCTTACATATAATAGTTCTCCGTTATACAGTGTCGGACTGAAGGGCCTTTGGCCCACCAGAGGAACTTGTTCTGGGGCCCCACGCAACAGCTTCCTGCTAATAGCCTACACCACGGCTCCTTCACTGAAGTCTTACATATGTGCTCACTATCTGGTGTTACTGAGTATGTTCCCAGTATAGTCAGCCCCTATAGTACTGTGCAGGCCCCAATAACTCCGGTTCATACATAGTACTGTATGGGGAATGACATGGCCATGGAGCACTACATGTATGTGCAAGATTATAGTGAGGGAGCTGTGATGCAGACATAGCACACAGGGCTTCCAGCAGAAATTGTGAGCCCCCCCACCACAGTATAATGCTCCACATAGTATATAATGCTCCACAGTATAAAATGCTCCCCTGAACCCCCCATAGTAGCCCCACATGGTATGTAAGGCTCCACACAGTATAATACTCCACAGTGACCCACACAGTATACTACCCCTTAGTGGCCCCAGACAGTGCAATATGCTCCCCAGCAGCCCCACACAATATAATATGCTCCATACAGTATAATATGCACCCCACAATGCCCCCCCCAGTATAATTCTCCAGTGGCCTAACACAGTATAACATGCTCCATAATGACCTCCACACAGTATAATATACTCCCCAGAGGGGTTCCCCCAGTATAATGCTCCACAGTGGTCCCCCACAGTATAATATGTTCCCCACAGTCTCCCCAGTATAATGCTCTACAATGGCCCCAGAGAGTATCATATGCTCCCGAAAAGCCCCACACAAAATAATACACTCCACAGTGGCCCCACACAGTATAACAGGCTCCCCACACTGTCCCTTCCCCCAGTATAAAGCGCCACAGTGGCTCATAGTATAATATGCTCCCCAGAGGGCCCCCGCTAGTATAATGCTCCACAGTGCCCCCTCCAGTATTTTGCTCCACAGTGGCCCCACGCAATATATTATGCTCACCAGAGCGTCCCCACAGTATAATATTCCACAGTAGGCCCCAGGCAGTATAATATGCTCCCCAGAGGGCCCCCTAGTATAATGCTCATTAGTCCCCCCGAATAATGCCCCACAGTGGAGCCACGCAATATAATATGCTCTGCTGATGGCCCCCCCAGAATAATGCTCCACAGTGACCCCACTCAGCATAACATGCTCCAGAAATGGCCTCCACACAGTATAATATACTGCCCAGAGATGTTTCCCCAGTATAATACTCCACAGCGTCCCAAAACAGTATAATATGCTCTCCAGAGCCCCTCCACCAGTATAATGCTCCACAGTGGCCCCGCACAGTATAATATACTGGGAGGCCCCTCTGGAGAGCATATTATACTGTGTGGGGAAACCGTGGAGCATTATACTGGGGGGGGCTCTGGAGAGCATATTATACTGTGTGGGGCCACTGTGGAACATTATACTCGGGAGGGGGCCCTCTGGAGAACATATTATATTCTGTGGGGCCTCTATGGAGTATTACAAAGTGGGGGGCTCTGGAGAGCATGTTATATTCTGTGGGGCCACTTTGGAGCATTATACTGGGGGGCCCCTCTAGAGAGCATAATGCTCCAAAGTGACCCCACATAATATAACATTATCTCCAGAGCGCCCCCCCACATTATAATTTTCCACAGAGGCCCCACAGAATATAACATGCTATCCAGAGGGCCCCTTCCCCAGTATAATGCTCCTCAGTGGCCCCACACAGTATAATATGCTATCCAGAGGGGCCCTACAGTGCTATTATTATATTATATTCTGGGTTCTCTTCAGACCCCAGAGTATAATAATCGAAGGCCCGGGGGAGGTAAGGGAAAATAACAAACAGTTATACTCACCTTGTCTTACCTCTCCTGGGCCTCCTCGCGCTGCTCCATTATTCCGGCCGGCGCTGGCTTCTTCCCTGCGGCTGACGTCACGCGTTGTGGACGTCACTGCTGAGGCCTGTGATTGGGCCTCAGCTATTACGTGAGGCACGCTGTCAGAACACCCCATGTGATCGCTAAGGCTAAGGCCTGGCCTCAGCGGTGATGTCCGCAATGCAGAAGATGACATGGGACGCCAAGGACAGGTGAGTAAAAATGTTTGTTATTTTTACTCACCTTGCAAACGGGGCCCTGGGCAATTTCTGTTATCGATATGGCCGGGCCTAACTCCGGGATCCGGAGTCATCCTTTGGGGACGGGGCCCTGGGCAATTGCTCAGTTTGCCCCCCCCTAACGCCGGCCCTGTCTGAAGTCATATACTGACCATTAGCTAAGATCGCTTACACTGTCCTACTTTGGTCAAGTTAGTGAAGAAGTTTCTGTCATTGGTTATATTAAGTAATAGTAAAGGCGACCTAAGTACTTCTGCATTGACAGCACTTTTAACTCTTTTCTGCCTTTTAGCTGATTCATTCTAGCTTTCCAAACTCTGCAGTCAGATGATCTGATTTCTTGCATCCAAAATATTGACGTCTCCTTTAAATGCATTTTGCTTTTGACAAGATCCAGGGTCTTTAACCCCTTAATGCTATTTCATGTACATGTATGTCAGGGAATGTGGTTAGTTACCGCATCCCCACGTACAGTTACGTGACGGTGATCGAGCGGGCTCAGAAGCAGAGCCCGTGTGATCACCGCAGGAGTCCAGCTGTATCTGACAGCCAGGCTCCTGCTGTAACAGTAGGGATGGTGATAACACTGATCCCTGCCGTTTAACCCTTAAGATTCCGCGGTCAATAGCGACCACGGCATCTTAAGTGTTTGAAAGTGAAAGTGAATGCCATGGGTGGCATCAGGAGTGGGTGTTAGCTGTATCTGACAGCTAACACCCTACTCCTTAACCCCCGATCAAAGTTGAGTTTTAACCCCTTGGATGCCGTGGTCAAACATGACCGCGGCATCCAAGGGGTTCCACCAAGCCAAATGTCCCCCCCCATCCCGACCCTCAACCAACTCCGTCAACTGAAAAAAAAAAAATTGCTACACATCTCAGAAGATGGCGATGCAAAAATAATTGATTTCTTTCCCCAAATGGATTTTTGTTCTCCAAAACTAGTAACAGATAAAAACAATAAAACAGTAAAACAATAAAAATGAGGTATTACCGTAATCATAGCGACCCACAGAATAAAAGTAACATATAATTATGCTGTACGCTACGCAGAAAAAAAAATTAAAAGGTAAAAAGCTATACCAAAATTGATGGGTTTTTATTTTAATCCACCAAAAAAGAGTTAATAAAATTTATTTTATAAGTTATAGGCACCCAAAAATGTTGTCATTACAAAATACATCTCACCCCGCAAATAACAAGCCCTCATACTGCTACATCACCAGAAAAATAAAGAAAATATAGCTTGTACAATTTGAAGACAAAAACCCCAAAAATCGCCAAATCATTAGAACACAACTGGCTGCGGCAGGAAGGGAATGTATAATCTGTGCGAGCGTATACTAGGGTACACCCCAAATTTACAGCTTACAAGGGAAAAACACCAGAAGTGACCCCCAGAGTGACCCCTCCCAATCATAGGAGCTACTGGGGATATAGTAGGGAATTTAGTGTACCCAATGTACTCCGCACAGCTTACATATTCACTGTTCACCATCCGCTGTGCAGTCAGGTCTGGGATACTAATGCTCACTACACCCCCTGATAAATTCTTTGAGGGGTGCAGTTTTCAAAATGGGGGATTCCACTTTACTGGTACTTTAGAGGCTCTGCAAACATGACATGGTGCCCAGATACCAAACATCTAAATCTGCACTCCAAAAGCCAAATAGAGCTCCATCCTTTCTGCGCCCTACTATGTGCCCAAACTGCAGTTTATGCCCACATGTATGACACTGGTGTACCCAGGATAACTTACTTAATGTCATATGTGGTATTAACTGCTGTTTGGACACAGCGGGGCACAGAAGGGAAGGAGAGCTATTTTGGATTTTGGAGCACAGATTTAGACACTTTGGTTTTTGGACGCCATTACTCTTTTGCAGGAACCTGAAACGTCAGTAAAGTAGAATCCCATGACATGTGACCCCATTTTGGAAACTACACCCCTGAAGGAATTTATCCAGGGATACAGTTAACATGTTTAACCCCCAAGTGTTGCATTAATTAATTTTCCAGAAATGAATACGCAGCTGATGGTGAAAGGTGAAAATGACAATTTTTCCAGGAATACATAATTTCAGTGTGTAATATGTTGTGCCCAGCTTGTATCAGAGACGAGTGCTCCAAAGGCTGTTGTGCCCAGGATCCCCGCTTAACAGTTTTTGGAGTGTGTGTCTCTGTTGACAAGTTGGGCACAACATATCGGGCACTGAAATGGTGTATCTACGGAAAAATTGCATTTTTCACTTTTCATTATCAGCTGCGCATTCCTTTCTAGAAATTAAATGAATGCAACGCTCAAGGGTTAAAAATGCCCGCTACCCCACTTGATAAATCCTTTGAGGGGTGTACTTTCCAAAGTGGGGTTATGTGTCTGCAGGTTCCACTTTACTGCCAATTCAGCAGCTCTGCAAAAGTGGCATGACATCCAAAAACCAAACTGTGCTCCAAAAACCAAAATAGCGCTCTTTCCCTTCTGTGTCCAGCTGTTCCCAAACAGCAGTTTATACCCACATATGCAGGGGCGCACCACTAATGAGGCGAAGTGAGGCGGCCGCCTCAGGCGGCACTGTCCGTCACTGTCTGGGGGGCGGCATTTTTACTATTTATTTAATGTAAACCAGCCCAGGACAGGCCGCTTTAAATAAAAAACCAGAGCTGAGCGGGGCGTGTCCTGGGCTGGTTTACGAGAGGTCGCATCTCAGCGCAGGCGGCGATACAATGACGTCATCACGCCACCTACTCTGAGACACAGACGTTGCCGACAAGAAGAGGCGGCGGCTCCATCAAGGCATCGCAGGTAGGTGCGGAGAACTTTCTTTATATATATTGTAACGGGATTAGCTCAGGGATCGTCGTCTCCTCAGATAAACGAGCGCTTTTTGGCACAACAATCAGAGTCCAGTCCAGTATGGTGCAACTGGCCGCAACCAGTTTTATTAGTGGTTGAAGAAAAACAAACAATAAAGTACAAAATAAACTCCTAGCCGTCCGGTCACTACCTACAATACACAATGCAGATCACTAACTAGCGAGAACTGGGCCTATTGCACAGCTCCCTAAACACAAAACACAGCAGTTTTACTCACAGGGGATTTCCAGGAGCAGAGAGAGCCAAATACCTGTGTGCTGTCTGTCCTTATATGCGCACACTTCAGGAACCAAGGATTTAACCCCCAGTCAACTCAAAACCTGAAGTGGCTGAATGGAGTAGCGCCACACCCAACTCTGCTTACTCCAACCGCCAGACCTTTTACCAGGGTTTAGATAAAACCCTCCAGGAAGGATCACCTTTTCCAGGTGCTTTTTAGAAGGTATATGACAGGAACCTGGAGAAATGTATACTCCTTCTACCACTTTGCCCCTGGTCCTGTCACATATCCTCCCCCACCTGTTTCGACCTCAGGGCCAGAACACTCTGTGTAATCAAACAATATGCCCTCGACAGGGCATCTGCATTTCCAAGCTGAGAGCCTGGTCTGTGCTCAACTGAAAAGTTAAAGTCCTGTAAGGACATAAACCATCTGGTCACTCGCCTGTTTTTCTCTCGGTTTTGAGACATCCACTTAAGTGGGGCATGGTCTGTAATAAGTGTGAATGTTCTCCCTATCAGATAATACCTGAGAGCTTCTAATGCCCATTTGATCGCCAGGCATTCCTTCTCGACAATGGCATATCTCTTCTCATGCTCATTCAGTTTTTTACTCAGGTAAACTACAGGATGCCCTTCCCCTCCCCTGACTTGTGACAACACCGCTCCTACGCCAACATCAGAGGCATCAGTTTGCACAATAAACTGTTTTTGGAAGTCTGGTGTTATCAACACCGGCTGGGAACAAAGAGCTTGCTTCAGTCTTTGGAAGGCCTGCTCGGTTTCAGCAGTTCATTTGACCATAACTGAATCTTTACCTTTTGTAAGTTCAGACAAGGGGGCAGCAATACTGGCAAAGTTTTCAATAAATCGCCTATAGTAACCAGTTAGGCTCAAAAATGCCCTGACCTGTTTCTTGTTTACTGGCCTAGGCCAGTTCTGAATGGCCTCAATCTTGTTTATTTGAGGCTTAATAACGCCTCGTCCAATTATGTACCCCAAGTACTTTGCCTCTTCTTGCCCAATGGTACATTTTTTGGGATTTGCTGTCAAACCCGCTTCCCTTAACGAATTCAGGACAGCTTGAACCCTGGGTAGATGACTTTCCCAATCTGGGCTATGTATTATTACATCATCCAGATAGGCAGCTGCATATTTTCGATGGGGGTTTAAAATTCTGTCCATCAGCCTCTGGAATGTGGCTGGAGCCCCATGCAGACCAAAGGGAAGAACTACATACTGAAAATGACCATCAGGGGTGCTAAAAGCAGTTTTCTCTTTGGCCTCCTCAGTCAATGGCACTTGCCAGTAGCCCTTCGTCAAATCCAATGTAGTGAAATATCGGCCATTACCCAACCTATCAATGAGCTCATCCACTCGAGGCATTGGATAAGCATCAAATTTTGACACTGCATTCAACTTCCTGAAGTCATTACAAAATCGTATAGTGCCATCTGGTTTTGGTATTAGCACTATAGCACTAGACCAATCACTATGTGACTCCTCGATAACCCCTAGGCTAAGCATCATTTTCACTTCTTCTGCAATAGCTTTGCGCCTCGCCTCAGGTACCCTGTATGGCTTTTGGTTCACTCTGACACCCGATTCTGTTATGATGTCATGTTTGATTAAGTGGGTTTGACCAGGTAGTTCAGAGAATACGTCTCTGTTGTGCTGCACAAACTCCTTTGCCTCCAGAGTTTGTGAACCAGCCAAAGTTTCTGGAATGTTAACCTGAGGTATCCCATAGACACCATCCCCTTCACGTGTATTGTTGACCGCTAACAACACCTCGCGGTCCTTCCAAGGTTTGATTAAATTTACATGGTAAATTTGGTAAGGCTTCCGTTTACCTGGCTGATGTACTCTATAATTTACATCACCAACCTTCTCCACAATTTCATATGGCCCTTGCCACTTAGCCAAAAATTTGCTTTCCACTGTAGGAGTCAGAACCAACACCCTGTCACCTGGGCTGAAGTTCCTTATTTTAGCAGACCTGTTATAAACCCGAGACTGATTCTCCTGAGCTTGCTGTAAGTGTTCCTTCACAATAGGCATCACTTTTTCAATTCTATCCTGCATCTGCGCAATATGGTCAATCACGTTTCTGTAAGGGGTATCTCACAGAAAATAAATGGTTTCAAACGATAACACTTAACTTTTAATATTCAAATATAAAAAATACACAAAGGACGTCCACTAATCTACTAAAAGACAGATCAATGTGGTCTGTGCCTGCCTATTCAAAGTTTATTCATGATTTAAATGTTAGACAGTATTCACACTCTCCAACTTTCCACTGGACCTAGGGTGCAATTAGATACTTTCACCACCCTTAGACTAAGGTTATAGTGTCACGGCTGCATCATACAACAGGTCAGTATTTTGTCAGTTTCTCTTAGTGCTAGGAAAACCCAAACACCTGGTCCCCACACACATAATTTGTAAAGCATCACTGACTAGACTCCTGCACAGTCATGATATACCTCCACAACCCTAGTCTGTAGTATGTACATATGCCAGTAATCTAGGTACAGGTCACAGTAACTTCATTTCCTGTCATTAAAATGTTATAACCATAAGGGAAACTATGATATTTTGACCCTTATACTCAAACACTTATACTGCAGCCATTACTGATATCCCCTATGTTGACTCCAGTGATATACAGCTACCATTTCCATTAGTGACTCAAATTCCACCAACTAATCTCCAGGCTACTCAGACTTCCCCAGTCTTCTGTCAGTCCTTCATGCCCCCAAGTGGTATGGCTTGTGGTCAACTAACTCAACAATAGAAAATAGAAAATAAACTTGCTCTACACGTTTCCCCTGTGTTATCTGTATCAGGTTCATCAGGAGCCAATATTAATAAACTTATCAATTGGTCTAAGCTGCTATAAATATTTTTCAAAAATGCAGTTAAAACTGCAGTTCCTGGAGCACTGATGGTGTGCTCCAGTGTATAGAGTAGCCGACGCCACACTGAGCCTTGCCTGCTTTATAAAGGTCAGCCCATTCATTCGGTGCCACCCCCTTTCCTAATGCTGTCTGCAGTGAGCCAATAGATATCACTAGCTCACTCCACTTATCACACCTCCTAGGGGGTGTGTACACCTAGCCACCTCACAGATATATTGTCTTCAGACAAAAAGCCTGCCATTTTAATTTTGATAGTATCAAAAAAATACAGATATCATAAACCCTATACCCGTAGGTAATTCTTCACAGTCTCACAGGGGGTTCTACACCATTCCCTATTACTTCATATCTCACAGAAAATAAATGGTTTCAAACGATAACACTTAACTTTTAATATTCAAATATAAAAAAGGGGTAAGCCTCATGCTCCCAGGTCTCTTTAGCAATATCCCAAAGACCACGGGGATGTCGACTATACACTAGCTCAAAAGGAGAAAACCCTGTAGAAGCCTGAGGTACTTCCCTTACAGAAAACATCAGATAGGGTAAGAGGTAATCCCAGTCTTTCCCATCCTGTACCACCACTTTTTTAAGCATCCCTTTTAGGGTTTTGTTAAACCTTTCGACCAGCCCGTCAGTCTGAGGATGGTAAACTGATGTACGTAAATGCGTTATCTTCAGCAGTTTACACAACTCTTTTGTGATATTAGACATAAAGGGTATCCCCTGATCTGTAAGTATTTCTTTAGGTAACCCAATTCTGGTAAACATAAGAAACAGTTCTTTGGCAATGTTTTTTTGCTGTAGCTTTCTTTAGGGGGATCGCTTCTGGGTAGCGGGTAGCATAATCCACAATAATGAGAATATGCTGGTGACCTCTAGCAGACTTAACAAGAGGTCCTACTAGATCCATTGCAATCCTCTCAAAGGGAGTTTCAATAATCGGCAGAGGCACCAAGGGGCTCCTAAAGTTTGACACAGGGTTGTGCAACTGACATAGTGGACAGGACTCACAGTACACTTTCACCTCTTTATGTATACCTGGCCAGTAAAATCTTTGCAGGATGCGGTCTTTTGTTTTATCATAGGCCAAATGTCCCCCTAACACATGGGAGTGAGCAAGATCCATCACCCTTCGGCGATGTGATTTCGGGACTACCAGTTGCTCTACAACCTTCCCACCAACCTCATCAACTCTATACAAAAATTCATTTTCTAGTGAAAAATGTGGGAATATTTTCTTTGCACCAGATTCTTGGGCTACCCCATTTACTACCTTCACATTTTCATGAGCTGGGGTTAATGTAGGGTCCTGGAGTTGAGCAGTCCCAAAATCATCAATGGAGACTGGCAAATCAGGGAGACTAATTTCGGGAGTGTCTTCCTCGACATCCCCTGAAAACACCTCTAAAGGAGAAGTCTCATTCTCATTCAGAGTTACACCTACAGCTGGTACATGGTTAGGTTCTCCCAAGGGAACTGGATCAGTAACAGATACATTTACACATTTTTCCATCATTTCCCACAATTGCCAAAACAAAGGAAAGTCACATCCTAAAATGACATTATGCAATAATGTCTTTACCACTCCAACTTCATGGGTAACTTTTCCACATGGAGTATCAAAAGACAATATGGCAGTGGGGTAATCTTTTGTATCGCCATGTATGCAAATTACTCCCATCTGCCTGTGTTGTAATTTCCTGGTGTCAACCAGGCTGGCATTCACAAGAGTTACTAGACTACCAGAGTCCAACAGAGCATTAGCAGAGCGTCCTTCAACAGTCATGTGACGCACTGAGGATCTTTCACAAGTCACCATACACGTTTGTCGCTCTATGCCTTGAGAGAGCGAGGCAGAGTAGGCAGGACTAGCAAACAGGGACATCCTCCGCCCAACATCACACTGCATAGGCTCATCCACCAGTGGACAATTGGCAGCAACATGGCCTAGTCCATGACAGCGCCAGCAAGTAATGTTTACAGGCATTTTAGGGCAAATTGGCCTAGAGTTCCTGGCTAATAGTTCTGAGCCAGTTCCTACTCAACGGGCCTCATTCATCCCCTTTATATTAGGAACAGTCTTACCCTTTTCAGGATCAGGTATCCACCTATGGTTCCTTGGGGCCGGCCGAGGAGAAGCGTAGTCCTGGAGATAATCCTCCGTATTCAGATACCGCTCTACCAGGGCAACTAGCTGGTCCACATCCTTCACCTCAGTTTGTCCCACACAGCGCTGTATCGGAACTGGCAAGGCTCGAACAAACCGGTCTAGAACGACTCTTTCCACCACCTCAACCGCAGTAGAGAATTCTGGCTGTAGCCACTTTTTAGCCAGGTGAAATAGGTCGTACATTTGGGACCTCACAGGCTTACCCATCTGGAACTTCCAGGTATGTACCCGCTGGGCTCTGACAGCAGGGGTAACACCTAAGCGAGCAAGGATTTCCACCTTTAGTTTTTGGTACTGTCTGGCATCTTGCTCACTTAAGTCAAAATAGGCTTTCTGGGGTTCTCCACTGAGAAAAGGAGCAACTGTATCTGCCCACTGGTCAGCTGGAAGCGCTTCCCTCTCAGCGGCTCTCTCAAATATGGTGAGGAAAGCTTCCACATCATCCTCTGGGGTCATCTTTTGTAGAGACGCCTGCACTCTCCTTCCAGGAGTGACACTTTGTGCTTGGACTTGCGGCCTTTCTGCCAGCAACTTTATCTGCTCCAGCAGATTTTTATTAATCGCCTGCTGTTCCCTGCAGGCCGCTTGCATGGACTCTATGAGCAGACGGTTGGTCTCATGCTGGTTGGCATTTGCTTAAGCTACAAGACTGATCATGATTCTTGAGATAGAAATAACCCTTTAAGTCAGCCATACACATGAGATGGCTGCTAGCTGAACTCTGCTTCTGGCAGCAATCTCACCACACTTGCCTACAAACATGCACACTTGGCGTGGTGTGTACTTAGAAGGAGCAAGGAGAAGGCAACTGCCAGCTAATCTCCCTGTAAAAAAATTGATAGTGCAGGTCAATTCTAACTGCCTGATCCTTACTTCCCCCAAAATCTGCTTTTCAGGTTAAAGGGGGAAGGTGTTTGGGGTTTGGCAGTATCCCATACACATTAGATGGTCATCTGGACTCACTGAAATGAGCAGGTTTGGTCAACATAGCTATTTCATGTATAGGCTACAATACACTTGTTTTGCCCTTATAATTAAGTGCACGCTCATACAGACACATATACACCTCACATCTGGAGTACTGTATAGATTTTATGTCATGAAACACATCTTTAACTTTTCTACCTTCTGCAACTTCTCTTAACCTTACCCTTTTCTAAATATGTTTCAACCCTGTTAGGCAGGTTTCACACTACCGTTGATGTCCGTTCTGATAGTGTCCGTTAAAAAAAGAAAAACAAAAAAAAAAACGGACACCTATCATAACAGACATTAACGGACAGTAACTGATGTTAATGTGTCCGTTTTTTTAACTGATCCAATTAATGGATTAGTTAAAAAAAAACGGACACGTTAGCATCAGTTAGCATAAGTTAGTGTCCGTTTTTTAACACTGTCCGTTTTTGTTTTTTTTTCTGCTTTCTGAGCATGTGCAGGAAAAAAACGGACATAAAATAATGGAGAGTAACTGATGGCTATCAGTCCTGCATGTAGGATTTTTTTGTCCGCGAAAAAATAACGGACTTCTGACAGATTTGGTGTAAACGGACACAAACGGACACTAACGGACACAATATAAAAACCCATTGAAATGAATGAAAATTTTAACGGATTTCTAACGGTTCAGCTAGTATCCGATGCTAAAATCTTGTAACGGACAATAGCAACGGACACTACTGACGGTCACCAATGTTAGTGTGAATGCCCCCTTAAGGTTGACACTATTCAGGAAAGTTAAATTATGGTGTATTTTGCTTTGGAAATATCCTTCATTGCTGTTAAATTGTTATTACTTGTGTTGCTTTATCGAGCATGGAAGAATCTAAGAAGACACTGTTTGTGTCTACAATATACCATATATATTAGAAAGCTATTATAATAACAATTGTACTGTTCATAGAAGTGATTGATTACTTATCACGGCTCCTGCCCTGTTCCTAATTTTGCTGGCTACTTTGCCTTCCTGCTTACAATGCTTTGCTTCCTGATTACAATGAGCAATTTCATAGGTTTTTGTAAGACAAAATAAAAAACGCTTTTGTACTGTGACTGGATGTACTTTCTTTCAGTACATTTGCTGAATAGTAACCTACAAAAGGAATAACAAAAAAGAAACCCAGCTGTTCCTGAAATACCCCTTCTACATCAGGCAACATGTCTGTGAAAGAATGATACAGCTTAGCTTACAGCCATTAGTTAGCTTTATCTTGGTAAATCATTCCTTGGATGTACACAAGTTGTGTACAACTAGTGGCATAATTGGTATCATTGTGTTTTTGTTGCTTATGAACTTTTCATTTTATGTTTGGCCATAGTAAGGTTTTAAAATAATAAAAGTCCTAGGTTTTCTAAGGTTAAAGTGGCTAAAACAAACCTCTGTTTATAATGTTTAAAAGATTTCTTCAGTACATCCCGAAGTAGGAACTATTATAAAGTTAGAAAATTAAAAAGGGATAATACCACAGATCTTCTTCTATTTTCAGACATTAATTAGCTGCAACTTCTATGAGACAAGAGCAAATCTCTGAATATGATAAAATAAAAAATGAGAGTTGAAATTAAACAACTGTTACAAAACCAGATACGATATAAAGTACAGTCTACCATTGCCTGTGGCAGAAATAATAAGACAAGTACACTGTGCAAAAGAGTTCCCTTCTTCCAGTCTACAAAATACATATTTCAAAACAGATTCAATGGCTTAGCATTCAAAGGACAACAATAAAATAATTAATTTGAAAAATGTTTAATGTAATTCCATTATTTTTACTAATTATAAGTTGTGCTTTCTACTTATTTGTACATATTATGTTTCATAATATATCTTTATAGGGGTGCAAAGCTCTTGCTTCACTTTACAAAGCCATAGAGTTGAATACTAAATGTTTTAATACTTACAGCCACCACTTACACAAGTGGGTTCACAAGTACGTTGTACTGGTATTCCCCTTTAAATATACTGGATCATATGACCCTTTGGTGCTGGAATGGGGTATTTGTGAAATACTTAGGTGGACTATAAAAATAAAAGGCAACAAGCTTGGTGGTTAGAGTTCTCAAATGAGGCAGTTTCAATACAGTTTTGCAAGCGGGAACAGAGGATTGAACTTGCAACACTTTACAAATACTTTAAATGTTAAAAAAATAAAGATTTAAAGAAAGCACAAAATACAGCTCCAAACATGTTCGCATTCTTTATTATGTAAAAAGATAATAAACAATACATGTTTATTATAACCATGCTCATAGAGACCTATACTATGAAAATAATGCATAAATATAGAAAGTATAGCACATCTTGCAAAAAACAAGCCCTCTTGCAGCTCCACTGATGGAAAACTAAAAAACTTATGGCTCTCAGAACATAGGTACACAAAACAATTTAAAACAAGTGTTCATATTGTGTAAAATGAGTAACACAAAAAAACTATATAAATTTGGTCTTGTCGTAATCATACTGGTCCACAGAATAAAAATAAAATAACATTTATTCAAAAAGTTACACTCATCCTAAAAAGATGAAGCATTTAACATATGCCACAAACTACAAGCCTTCAAACAGCTACATTGGTGTAAAATAAAAAAGTTATGGTATTCTGAATTTTTCAAAGAAAGAGAAATATCTCTGACCAAAACTAGCTATGTCTTTAAGAGGTCAAGGCTCAATTGTTTTGTTTCTCTTGCTTGCAACAGGTGAGATGGTCTGTTCCACAAACAAGGACTGCAGCTCAGACTGGAGCTTTAGGCTAAGGGCCCACGTTTTCGTTTTTTTGAGCCAAAGCCAGGAGTGGATTGAGCAGAAGGGAGAAGTATACATATTTTCGATATATTTCTCATTCCTTTTGTAGCAATAATTGTCTTTGGCTCAAAAAAATGCAGCAAAATCTGCAACAAAAAAAACTGCATTTCCGCAACACTCAGCCTTAAAGCTACATTCACATGACTTTCTTCACAGCCTTTTTGCATCCAAGGGGGAACTGTTTTCATAAATCCCTCATAAATTTGAGCCTATTGAGGAATCTGTTACAACAGGTAAAAATAGGACATGTCCTATTTTTTTGTTGGTCCGTTAAAATGGATCATCGCAATGGTCATGTGAATAGCTCATTTACATAAATAGCTTTTCATGCAGCCAAGTTATGGTCATTAAAAAAAAATGGCCATCACACGGCTATGAAGCATTGTTCATGTAAATATAACTTAAGGGTCCTGTTTGGCCCCAACTGAAGTGGCACAACTTTATAGCCATTGCTACTAAACCCCCCTCGATACCTAGTCTGCGCAGTAAGCTGACATTTTCCTCAGCAGAATTGTTATATCACTGAGAATGCAATAATTTACTAAACAGATCGTGTGGTAAACAA
This sequence comes from Leptodactylus fallax, assembly GCA_947044405.1. Taxonomy (NCBI): domain Eukaryota; kingdom Metazoa; phylum Chordata; class Amphibia; order Anura; family Leptodactylidae; genus Leptodactylus; species Leptodactylus fallax. The sequence goes on from CAMRHE010000141.1 coordinate 2,403,029, forward strand.
TGGGGTCCATATCAGGGCCATGTGCTTATTTTGTATTAGGTTGGCAGACCCATTTTCAACCTTCTTACAACTGCATACAGATTTACAAAATATAGTTCCAATTTGATGCAATAAGTATGCAGTAAACTCTTGGTGGTTCAACAAATATCAGATACAGTGTAAGAAACAAATAAATCACAGGTTTGGTTAAATCTGTTTCTTTTTGCTGGTAAAGAGACTGTCATACATGAATGCAAAAAAAACCCAAAAAACAAAAATTCCCCATGGTTTTACTGCATGTGTTGTGTATGCAGAAAACACGTCTCCCTGCTTATGTTCAGCACAATAATGTAATGTAAGATCTCACTGCTGTGCCTAAACACAGCACTGTATATAATATTTATATAGTACTGTATTGATATCATTGCTAGTTATCATATGATCTTGTGGCTATCCTAAAAGCAGCTCTATCTATAGTATTTATATAACACTACAGTGTTGCCAATCAAGTGCTGTATAAATATTATTATACTATACTGATTTGCTTTAAGGCATAACCGTGAACTTGTGATAACTAGTGATATCTCATGATTTTAGACAGTATGCCACCTGGCAGGATAGGAACTGCACTTTTGGAAGTTTGCACACTACTCCTGGGGAAGTTAAGTCATTTGCATATGCAGGATGTGGGATAAAACTTCAGTTTTATTTTTTTATTTACATTTTTTTATACTGTAGTTATATTTTGGGAAATTGTTTTTGAGAGCTATTGATTTTTGTAGCATAATGCATAAAACACTTCCTGTGATAGGTCCTCTTTACTTGTATAAAGAACAACATAATATGTGGGCAGAGACACAGAAATAGCAACATAGCAACACATTTCGCCTCCACACATTCATCCATAAGAGATGTTTTATTGATGCTTTAAGTCTTAGACCTTATTCACATATCTGAATTTCACATACATATGGTGTCTGCAGTTTTCATGGACGTTATATGTGCTCATTCAGTTAAATGTGTTTATTCAGACTCCAGTGTTTTTTTGCGGACTGTAGGTCTGCAAAAGAACAATGGAAGCACATCCTTTTTTTCAATAAAATCTATGGGTCCGTGAAAAAAAAAACAGATGACATTCACGTGTCACCATTTGTCGCAGACCCAGAAACATACAACATATAGAAAAAAAAACAAAGAAAAAAAACCTGATCTGCTTTTCATAGAACAAAAAGTGGAACAACCATGTACAGCATATCATCCGCAAAGGACTGACGTGTGAAGGAGCCCTTATAGTCACCAAATAATATAACATACTCTGCTCTATAAGAACTCTGTTTATGCCAAAATATTATTTAAGCAGAACTAAGCAGATCCATAATACAGTTATGTTGAAAGATATTCAGAATAACTTGCTTTTCAGCCTTTTAAATCTTCGCTTTTTCTTTGCTTAGGAGTCCTGTTGGGGGTTTTACTAGTGATTTCCCTTTATGAATGTGTATACATAGATAGCTGTAGAGCACTGTATTTCTAAGCATAGAAAGAGAAGAATATGGATAAATATGCAGGATACACTGAATGTTTACCACTCAAAGTACACATCAATCTGCTCTATCAATCTGTTCTATAAGGTGCTGCTGGCAGATCAGTCTGTCTGTACACTGTGACAGGGTAGTACCTGAGCAATGGTCATGGCTAGAGATGAGCGAATTTCTCAAAACTTCGATTCTGCAGTTCGATTCGAAGTTCCAAAAAAAAATTGCTTTGATCCGAATTAATTTGCGGTGAATATCGCTAAAAAACAGTTATTTCCTGGCTTCAGAGAGCCTGTATAGTGGTGTCGAACACTGTGCCTTGCAGTAACACGCATAGGGAGCCTACTGTGATAGTCAAACAATACTGTGAGTCCGAATGTCACGCACATGACAGGTGTCGCTCTTAGAACCACTGCACATTTCACTTATTTGGACAGTTGCGGGGCCAAAACTGACCAAATAACTCAAGTGTGAACTCAGCCATACAGGTACATGTTAGTGCCAGGTAGAAAGAACCATGCCTGCCCTGCTTTTATCACGCTTTTGTTATAGATGTTCATTAGTAGGGAAAGAAATAAGGGACATATTTGCCATTCTCTTCAAAGTAGAAAATAACAGGCCTTTTTGACCTTTGCAATTAAGATTTTTCATCGAACAGTATGTCAGACAGAGAAGCGAGAGGCCATGCACAGGGGAGGGCCACAGGCCTAAATGTTTCTGGCGCAGGCACAGGTCGCAGCAGAATAAGGGGGCGTGGCAGCAGGGGTCAGTTACAGAGACCTGAGCTCCCAGTGTCAAGTAGTGGTCGTGTCTTGATCAGCAACCCAACGATTGTAGACTGGTCGACTCTGTCATTCAATTCATCCCAAGTCACATCAGACACCCCCAGCCAAGAGTCGGTGGGTTCGTCAGACACAACCCTTAGTTGGCATGGCCCGGCAGCAGGCTCTGTGCCCTCACCTGTCCTCAACCTACCTCTGTCCTTTTCTGTTCCCTCAGCTAGAGAAGTACTTTATGCTGTGGGCTTATAAATTGTTTATTTATACAGTCATATGAAAAAGTTTGGGCACCCCTATTAATCTTAATCATTTTTAGTTCTAAATATTTGGGTGTTTGCAACAGCCATTTCAATTTGATATATCTAATAACTGATGGACACAGTAATATTTCAGGATTGAAATGAGGTTTATTGTACTAACAGAAAATGAGCAATATGCATTAAACCAAAATTTGACCGGTGCAAAAGTATGGGCACCTCAACAGAAAAGTGACATTAATATTTAGTAGATCCTCCTTTTGCAAAAATAACAGCCTCTAGTCGCTTCCTGTAGCTTTTAATCAGTTCCTGGATCCTGGATGAAGGTATTTTTGACCATTCCTCTTTACAAAACAATTCCAGTTCAGTTAAGTTTGATGGTCGCCGAGCATGGACAGCCCGCTTCAAATTATCCCACACATGTTCAATGATATTCAGGTCTGGGGACTGGGATGGCCGTTCCAGAACATTGTAATTGTTCCTCTGCATGAATGCCTGAGTAGATTTGGAGCTGTGTTTTGGATCATTGTCTTGCTGAAATATCCATCCCCGGCGTAACTTCAAATTCGTCACTGATTCTTGTACATTATTCTCAAGAATCTGCTGATACTGAGTTGAATCCATGCGACCCTCAACTTTAACAAGATTCCCGGTGCCAGCATTGGCCACACAGCCCCAAAGCATGATGGAACCTCCACCAAATTTTACAGTGGGTAGCAAGTGTTTTTCTTGGAATGCTGTGTTTTTTTGACGCCATGCATAACGCCTTTTTGTATGACCAAACAACTCAATCTTTGTTTCAACAGTCCACAGGACCTTCTTCCAAAATGAAGCTGGCTTGTTCAAATGTGCTTTTGCATACCTCAGGCGACTCTGTTTGTGGCGTGCTTTCAGAAACGGCTTCTTTCGCATCACTCTCCCATACAGCTTCTCCTTGTGCAAAGTGTGCTGTATTGTTGACCGATGCACAGTGACACCATCTGCAGCAAGATGATGCCGCAGCTCTTTGGAGGTGGTCTGTGGATTGTCCTTGACTGCTCTCACCATTCTTCTTCTCTGCCTTTCTGATATTTTTCTTGGCCTGCCACTTCTGGGCTTAACAAGAACTGTCCCTGTGGTTTTCCATTTCCTTACTATGTTCCTCACAGTGGAAACTGACAGGTTAAATCTCTGAGACAACTTTTTGTATCCTTCCCCTGAACAACTATGTTGAACAATCTTTGTTTTCAGATCATTTGAGAGTTGTTTTGAGGAGCCCATGATGCCACTCTTCAGAGGAGATTCAAATAGGAGAACAACTTGCAATTGGTCACCTTAAATACCTTTTCTCATGGTTGGATACACCTGGCTATGAAGTTCAAAGCTCAGTGAGGTTACAAAACCAATTTTGTGCTGCAGTAAGTCAGTAAAAAGTAGTTAGGAGTATTCAAATCAATAAAATGATAAGGGTACCCAAATTTTTGCATCGGTCAAATTTTGGTTTAATGCATATTGCACATTTTCTGTTAGTACAATAAACCTCATTTCAATCCTGAAATATTACTGTGTCCATCAGTTATTAGATATATCAAATTGAAATGGCTGTTGCAAACACCCAAATATTTAGAACTAAAAATGATTAAGATTAATAGGGGTGCCCAAACTCTTTCATATGACTGTATAGCATCATTAATTCCATGGTGCTTTACATTTGAGGGTTAACATTCGGTACACAAGATATACAAAACAGATAATACTAACAGTGACCAACTGGCACAGTGGGATACAGGGCCCTGCCCGCAAGGGCTTACAATCTATGAGGGAAGAGGGATAGAGACAGAAGGTGGTGGTAGAGGCTGTTCAAGTGCTGGTATGGAGACAGTAGTGTTATTGGAGGTTGTAGACCTTCCTGAATAGGTGAGCCTTCATGGCCTTCTTGAAGCTTGTGATTGTGGGGATCAGTCTTATGTGTCTTGGTAATGAGTTCCAGAGTATGGGGGATGCACGGGAGAAGTCTTGGAGACGTTTGTGTGAAGAGCGGATAAGAGCAGAGCGGAGTAGGAGGTCTTTGCAGGATCGGAGGTTACGTGTGGGCAGGTAGCGGAGATTAGGTTGGAGATATATGGAGGGGACAGGTTATGGATGGCTTGTATGTCAGCGTTAGCAATTTGAACTCTATTTGCTGGGCAACGGGTAGCCAATGAAGGGATTGGCAGAGGGGAGCGACCGATGAAGAATGGGGGGAGAGGTGTATTAAGCGAGTGGCGCAATTTAAGGTGGCCTGGAGAGGGGCAAGAGTATTTGCTGGGGGGCCATGGAGAAGGGTGTTACAGTAGTCTAAGCGGGAGATTATGAGGGCATGGACTAGCATCTTTGTAGTTTCAGGGGTGATGAAGGAGCGGATTCGATGGATGCTCTTGAGTTGGAGGCAGCTGGAGGTGTTGAGGATTTGGATGTGCGGCTTGAAGGATAGGTCAGAGTCTAAGGTTGTCCCAAGGCAGTGGACCCATGGGACTGGGGTAAGTGTAGAGGATAGTCAGCAGCTACTGCTCAGCTAAGATCTGGAGGAGACATCTGCTGCTTCCTCCGGTAGGCAGGCAAGTAGTGATGAGGAGAGTGGCGTGGGAGCTGGTGTTGAGGAGGACATCGGTGATTTGCAGACAGTAGTGGATGACGATGTAGCCGATCGTAAGTGGGAGGGGCTACATCGTCATCAGGAGAAGAAGGTTGCAGCTTGCGCATGAGGCAGCGGGGGAGTCAGCAGTGTGAGGTTGGGAGCTAAACGTGCCCAGGGTAGACCACCCACTTCACAGCAGCCTACCTGCCTTGAAAGCAGTGATGCAAGGGTTCACGGAGGCAGTTGCGGTAGCAGTCAGCGTGGAGTGTTGGGGGTAAAATCACCTACTTGGCGGTGTGGCAGTTTTTTGTAAAGCCACCAGGGGAGGTCAACATGGCCATAAGTTCAATCTGTGAGCAGAAGGTGAAGCGTGGCCAGGGTGCCAATGTTGGCACCACAGCTCTGCGTCAACATATGCAGCGTCACCATAAAGTGGCCTGGGAGAGCTGTGGCTCCAATGTGATGGTCCAGCCTGCAGCAGCAACCACTGCAGCACCCAGTGACACGCACCCCATTTCAGGCAGTCAAGGCTCCACCACCTCAGCCAAAGGAAGCTGTGTGTCCTTCCCATCATCTGCTGGTCGTGATGCTCCTGCTCCTCCTCCTCCTCCTAGTCAGTCATTGTGTCAGCAATCCATCACAGAAGCGATTTCGAAGAGACAACAGTACGCGTACACTCATCCGATGGTGCAGAAGCTGAATGCACTCCTGTCCAAGTTGCTGGTGTTGCAGTCCCTCCCTTTCCAAGTGGTGGACTCTGCACCTTTCAGAGAACTGATGGCTTGTGCCGAGCCAAGGTAGAGAGTCCCAAGCCATCATTTCTTTGCCAAAAAGGCAGTACGAGCCCTGCACAAATATGTAGAAGAGAAGGTGGGCCAGTCCTTGAGCCTGTCGGTGTCTGCCAAAGTGCATGGCAGCACCGGCGTGTGGAGCTGTAACTACGGTCAAGGACAATATATGTCATTTACGGGCCACTGGGTTAATGTGGTGCCTGCCCAGACACACCAGCAACTTGGACAGGTGACGCAGATTCAGCCTCCACATTCTCATGCCGTTGGTCCTGCAACAATGTCATCCTCATCCTCCACTGTCTCCTCAGCCTCCATTGCAGGGACAATTCACAGTGCTCCTCCAGCATACCACATGTGCAGGGTGTAGTGTTGTAGTGATGATGCAGGTCACCTGGAATAAGTCCACTATGCGATAATGACTTTTACGGATCAGAACTCTTTATTCCATGCTTCCTCCAAGAATCTCTGTCTAGCATCTGCCCCTCCTACCTCAGCTCCTCCTCCCTTACTACCTCACTGTAGCTAGGCAGACAAATCAAAATGAGTAAGCAGCAAAGAACATACAGAATATACTTATAACAACATCACATTGGGCACGCTGTTCTACACCTCGTTTGCCTGGGCGAACGGAGTCACACAGGGGAGGAACTGCTCTGTGTCCTTCCAAGAAATCGAATCCTGGCTTTCTCCACGACACCTCAAAATCGGAACCATGGTGACCGACAACGGAAAGAACATGGTGTTGACGCTTCGTCAAGGAGGGCTGAGCCTTGCGCCCTACATAGCACACGTGTTCATTCTGGTTGTCAAGCGTTTCTTTAAGTTTCCATCTGCAAGATATCCTAAAAATGTCAAGGAAACTTTGCATGCACTTCAGCCACTCGTACACCGCCAAGCACACCCTCCTTGAGCTGCAGTGGAAGAATGGTCTCCCACAACGTAGGCTATGTGATGTTTCCACCCGTTGGAATTCAACTCTCCATATGTTGGATTGACTATACGAACAGAGAAAAGCCATAAACGATTTCTTGATGATCCAAGCGGACAGAGGTACTCCCCTGTGTACAGTTGTGCTAAAAAGTTTACATTTTTTGTTTTTTTGGCCTTTTTTCAGAGAATATGAATGATAACAGAAAAACTTTTTCTCCACTCATGGTTAGTGGTTGGTTGAAGCCATTTATTATCAAACTTCTGTGTTTTCTCTTTTTAAATCATAATGACAACCAAAAACATCAAAATGACCCTGTTCAAAAGTTCACATGCCCCAGTTCTTAATACTGTGTATTACCCCCTCTAACATCAATGACAGCTTGAAGTCTTTTGTGGTAGTTGTGAATGAGGCTCTTTATTTTCTCAGATGGTAAAACTGCCAATTCTTCTTGGCAAAAAGTCTCTAGTTCCTGTAAATTCCTGGGCTGTCTTGCAGGTACTTCGCGCTTGAGATCTCCCCAGAGTGGCTCAATGATATTGAGGTCAGGAGACTGAGATGGCCACTCCAGAACCTTCACTTTCTTCTGCTGTAGCCAATGACAGGTCGACTTGGCCTTGTGTTTTGGATCGTTGTCATGTTGGAATGTCCAAGTACGTCCCATGCGCAGCCTTCTGGCTGATGAGTGCAAATTTGCCTCCAGTATTTGATCATAACGTGCTGCATTCATCTTTCCTTCAACTTTGACCAATTTTCCGATGCATTTAGCACAACTGTAACTTTAAGGTTAGCCAGTGACAGCTCACGCGTGACACCAGCCGTTTGCTCGTTACCTTTGAGGAGGCCACTTTGTGAGTCAGTTGCCAGGACTACGGGATGAACAACGTCATTCCACTGATTCACATCCTGGAAAAGATGTTTTTCAATCTGGCTGGTCAGGGGACTGGAGATGTGGCATCTACATCTCAAGGTCACATGAGCCCAGTGGGGGCTGAACTGGAGGAGGAGGATGAGGAGGACATTGGAGCACAAACAATGTAGCCAAATGGGTGGAGAGGAGAAGCAGGAGCAACCAGAACAGCCAGAGGGAGATGAGGATGATGAGGCAGATGACCCAGACACACCGTGGCAGTATACAGTGGAGATGGATGCAGGGAGTCCCTCGGAGTCACTTGCGCAAATGGCCTGAAGCTGACTGCGCAGTGACAGCCGAATTGTCAGCATTCGGCAGAGGGATGACTACTTGCTCTCCACCATGTTAGACCGTCGCTACCGGGAAAAAATGGGGGCCTTTTTTACACCCGCTGGCTCTGACACCCAAACCTTGAACCGACCAGTGAATTCTGCTGCCTGCAGGCACTGGAAGCTATAGTGATGTATAGAGCTGAAAGTAACGCTGCTCCTATTCAAGTAAGAGGTGTAGAGTTTCAGTCCTGTCCACTCTATAGCAGTTGAATAGGAGCAGAGCTGCTTCTGGCCATGGCAACAGCAGAAGCTTCCAACATCCGGAGGCAGCTGGGTCAGCTGATCAGTGCAGAGTCTGGGTTCAAAAACCCCTTTAAATTATTCCCCCCCCCCCCATCTAGTAGGAAGTAGTTAGCTATTTTTCGGGTGACCGTGATAAGGGGGCCCTCTTATGTCCTGGGCCTCTCTGCAGCTGTATGGTATGCCCACCCCTACTTCCAACAGTGTTTGAGATATAAACACTTTTTTACCTTTAGCTAGTATACCGTAGAAAGCATATCATAATAAAAGCCTCCAAGTATGCTGAGAAATCACATAATAGATTGCATAACTGTTCTGTATCTCCATGTGAGGTTTATGTAACTAAAATGTTTTACACTAAATGACTGTTCATCTTTATGCTAAATAAGTACATGAATACATTTGTTTTTATTACTCCTGAAACAGACTCTTCACAACAATTAATTACATGTATTTATGCAAAGAAAATTATACAAAGCAAAATTGGTCAAGAAACAATTTTCATTGCAAAAACTTAATAGAAATTAAAATGAAAGAGCACAACTTAAAGAGCACATGTCACCAAGTAAAATTTATTTATTTATTTTTAATCTGTATACCCATTCCAAAGAAATGGCCTAACAGACACCTGCATTCAATGGGTTGGCTGGCATAGCATGTTCTTAACATTTTATAGTGTTCCACTCATACCCGCTTCTTAATGTATAGACATTCCCAGAAACTGCATGTATGCATGCCTGCTGGTTTGGAATTTGACGTTACACCTTTTGCATCAGACAGTACCAAGACATTCTAAGAGTCAGAACTGAAGAGTAAGAATCATCAAGAAGTAATTGTTACCCTTTACAATAAATTCCACCCCTGGATCTACCACTTCAATTTGCTCTAACCAATAACAAATCTAATACCATGTTAATAATGATTACATATTGCGCTATGACATAACGCACAAAGCAATTCAATATAAAATTAAGTCCCCTATCCACTTTATTGAACATTGGAACCATTTTCAATCTACCTCTTACTATTAACAGAAAAGGTATATAAAAATTAAAAAAATGTTTGCGTGTTGGATGTGAAATAATTATTTTTCTGTAGAAACCTTTTTTCTCATTTTTCTATATGAAGACCACAAAGTTTCCGGTAAGAATTATGTACTGAAAGTTTGTTACAGTCTTTTACCCCCCTTTTTGTCTCTGAGTGAGGGTAATACAGGTGTGTCCATGACTGTAAGTGCAGGTATAGAGCCCCTTTTCTGTAATATCTGTGGCTGTTTTTAACTGTCCATTACTTATAACAGTTCATAACTGCTTTTGATGTATGACCTTCAGCACTTGCACTAGTAGTGCACCAGCCATGGCTGTTATTGTTTTATTGCTGGAAATCTTGTTAGAGAACCTCCACCCATGGAACCTTTGTAGTAGGGCAGACTTTCTTTCCAAACTCACTATACAATCTTGTCTAAACCTTAGATGGGGATATCGACCAATGCAGGACTCCTCAGTGCATGTCTCCGGCCAGCGAGTCACACTTTGATCATGTTTTAGTCTTCTGGTTGACTGGAGCAGTATGTGGGGACTATTGGGAACCCTTGTCTTTGGGCTCTGTTGATATATATAGCCTGTTTTTAGTAACGATAACAAAGATAACTTTGTTAAAGATAACTCAGTCCAGGATACACAGTACGTAGTCCCAAATAACTCAGTTCAGAATGAGTAAGTCCATGATAGCAAAATGCATTTATGGTAGTAGACTATGGGGAGTGCATTGTAAAACCTGGTGCCACCCCTTCATCAATGTAACAAAACAAAGTAATACATATCACATATTAGCCTTGTCAGTCCAACACCTTGTTTATTGACTCTGCCCAGGATGACAAACCACAATTATTATTTTTTACTTTGTACCACTGACAATCTCATCTCAAAAGTACAATTTGATTTGATTTTTGATTTTCAATTTTTCTTTTTGATTTCTGCCTTCCAAACACCATAACTTTTTTATTTTTCTGTTCACTGAGCCATATGAGGGTTTAATGTTTTTGTACTTCGTAGTGGTACCATTTAATATTTGGTATAATGTACTGGGAAGCTGGAAAAAAATTTAGAATGGGGTGGAATTTGAGAAAAATTGCATTTTTGCGACTTACGATCTTCATTTTTACAGTGTTTACTTTGGCCCCAAAATGACATGTCATCTGTATTCTATGGGTCAGTATGATTCCAGGGATATTTACATTTAACCCCAATAAAAAATCCAAAACTTCTCAAAACAAATTTCTTGGAGTCATCATATTCTGACATAAGGCATCTATTTTTTGCAAGGCCAAATGTACTTTTTAGGTATACCATTTTGGGGAATGTTTTATATGGGTGGCAAAACAACGAAAAAATGGTGGTTTTGGCTCATTTGATTTTTTTTCCCCCCCACTATGGCAGTCACTGTATGGGAAAAATATTTTCATAAGTTTTTGGACACAGGGATACCTAATGTGTTTCACTTTAAGTAATTTTATATGTGATCTAGGGAAAGGGGGTTATTTGAATTTATATTACTTTTTATTTTATTTTTTTTATTTTTTACAAATTTTTTTTTACAAAACTAAATTTTTAGACCTCTTAGGGGTTTTGAACCCCAGGGTGTCTGATCACTAATGCAATGCATTGGAATGCATTTCAAAATGATGGCAGTTCTATTACAGGCTGCATAGAGCAGCCTTTAACAGAACAAATATAGAGACAAGTCTGGGAGCCTTCAATAAGCTCTCGACTGTCATGTGAATGGATTACCACCCCTGGATCTCGTACTGGAGGCTGGTGGTCCACCCCAAAATGGCAGCCCCTATGCCCCACTAGAAGAATGGTGTCTCGAGGTGCCAGGGGGGTTAATGCCTGCAATCAGTCCACCGGAGACCTGGCAGCTATGGTGACCCCTCAGCTCCTGAGTGGCCGCTATATTTAAATATCCAACATCTGCAATACTATTATGGCAGATGTTGGGAAAGGGTTAATAATCAACATTATGTTTCTATAAATACTTTTTTCTGTAATTATGGGTTTCATCCTCATTTCAGTTTGTTTTCCACTGGTACAGAAAGTCCAGAAGTAAATGTGGAAATAGATAAACTATGCACAGTTTGGACTCCGGATCAGTGAAACCTGAAGAATTCCCATTTCATTTCTAAGAAACATGTTCAGCTTTTATCTAACTTACTTTTAATAGAAAAGGAAAAGGCTGTATAGTTTCCATTAGTAATGTTCTAAGCATCGCCAGGGAGAGTCTGTCCTATATACTTGTACTCAATGCAGTATGTAGAGCTGCAGCATTTGGCAAAGGGCAGTGGTTACTTCAAATGGCTGTATCTCGGGTTTTAGACAATGTAGATAAAATGTTTTTAACTAGTGATATCTCAGGTTATTTTATAGCTAATACTGCATTCTTGGCAACATATGAAAACTGAGAATCTCGCTGTAGTGGTGGCACTGGGGAACTGCAGCTCTGCTTCCATTCACTTGAATAGTAGCAGGGCTGCTTCTGGCTGTATATTTATTATATGGCTTATAGTGGCCACTTTAGCTGATCGGTTCAGGTGCTGAACCCCCACCAATCTGATACCAATGACCTATCTTGTGGATAGGACATCAGTAACTAATACCTTCACATCCTAGAAAACCCCTATAAGCCCTACCTCCTTGCCACCTTATCTATGCCGAGCACATACTCCCAATCCCACACTAATTATATAATATTTAATACTTGTGATTTATTTTTAAATAAAAATGATATGACGTGACTGCTGTGCTGTGTGAAAAATGCTTTAATACAAACAGTTTGAAAAAAAAAGGTAGTGCCCCGCCAAAGATGACTAAAATTGTTGGCTATGTGTGAAAAACTGTTCATGGTGAATGATAAAAGGTAGACTGTAAAGTGTGCAGTGGTCCAAGAGAGAAGTTGTATAGTTGTGTCCAGACCATTTACTACCAGTCTATTGCTGCTAAGCATAGGTGACAGAAAGGGGTTGTGATCAGAATAAATAGACACTGACCTGTATATATAAAGCTGAGCTTCTTTGATAAAGACTGCCCTAGATTCAGTAGGTGCAAGTGCCGGCAATATGTTAGTATGTTATGTTAGTAAGGTGTCCAGATATCAGGAAAAGTGGTGTGATGATAATTCCATCAAAGTTTTTGTAACTACCAAACTTGTTGCCTCTTTGTACATAAAGTTCTATAGTTTCACAGTTCACTTTTGTGTCTTCCTGAGTCCCACAAACTTTCCTGAGTGGGAAATCTCTCTATCAGCAAGGGCACACTAGATGTTTTATTAAAGGGTCACAGTAACCAACCGACTCCCTTTACACATCCCCTTCCTTCCCTAAACTGAAGCAGAAGATCATATAGCATGTTTTTATTAACCACACTATGAAAGTTTCAAAGGATGTTGCCTTCACCATAGATACCAGTGCTTGTGGTGCAGAGTTTAGAACTCTTGCAGATTTAACACATGACTGTCACTAGTTAAGAGTGATCTAAGATATTTGTCACTTGAATACTGGAGTAGGAGGAATCTTAATTACTTATTCATATTGTGGTAATACATCTAGAAGGGAGTCTACTGAATGAGGTTTTCTGAAAAAAATGGCCGCAAATAAGAACTTTTATTTAACACTCACTATACTATATTCACTCCTGGCATACCCTGATGGGCTCCCAGTCAAATACATAATTTGCAAAAAGCCTTGCTGGAAAAACCGCAGCGGACACACTTTGTGTTTTTTCCCACAGCAATTTTCCCAGAAAGACTTTCTGCTTCTATTATACCTATACGGAAACTGCCAGTGTTTCCGTAGGTATAATTGACATGCTGCAATTTTCAAAAACGCAACGGTTTTTCAAATCGCAGCATTTCCACTGCGGATTATTTTAGGCAAAGTGTGGATGGGATTAGCCAGAATCCCATCCACTTTGCAGGGACTGTAAAATGAGGCATTTATGCTACGTGGGGCCCTTGGCTAGTTGTCCCCTATCCATATCCACTTTCATCCCCCATTCTGAATGGAGAGGTAGTTGGGCAGTGCATGCACTACTCCATTCATTTCAATGGGAGTGCCAGAGATAGCCGAGTGCTGTACTCCAGCTATCTCCAGTGTTCCCATTAAAATTATTAGAATACTGTGAGCTGTCCGACCAAAGCTCCATTCAGGAAGGGGGGTAAGGGTCCCTCATTCTCCTCATCAGTGGGGGTCTGAGCGGTCGCTTTCTCTTTGACTGTAAACTCTTCTCATGCTCTTTACAGGTCTTGTTTTCCATATGTAATATGTTATATAACATTCAATTGAGATGAAAAGCCTATATGAAACAAAGCATATGAAATCTGTGGCACGTACAGAACAAGACATGGTCGGTTGGTGGAAAAACTCAACATAGAAATCAAAGATGCTACAGGCTTTTTTTTTTAGCCATTTGCAATGCAATGTAATCCTTAGGAGAGTTCATCAATATCAGGTGGCAGGGATCTGACATTCGTCACTGCTGCCAGTCAGCTGTTTGAAGAGGCTACAGTATTTGAATAAGCAATGTGGCATCTTTACTGCATACCCAGTGCTTAGTGGCATACACTGTATAGTGGTGCTTGGTATTGCATGTATTGCAAGAAAAGGTCAATAATATAATTGTCCCAGAAGACCCCTTTAAGAATGGTAGATAAGAAATATATAGATAGACAGACAGATAAATATATGTCAGGAAGACAGAATATATAACAAGATAGACAGAGATAACAGATAACAGATTGATGTCATGAGAGAAATCACTTTTCCATTATCACTGTTCATTTTCTTATCTTAGGATACATTCACATGCACATGAAAATATGAAACCTATCCAGAAGCACCTACACCTTCCTATGAGTCAAACCTTTATAGACATCATTTTTCAGTTTAGAGTGTATGTATTCTGATTTGGATGTGCTTTTACTGCTAATAACACACACACACACACACACATATATATGTATCTATTTATCTATCTATCTATCTATTTCTATTTATATAAGTTTATAACCACATTCTTATTAAAAAAAAAAAAAAGAAACACAATGTACCATACCTGTAATGAGCATGATTTGCGGCTAATACAGAACATTTTCTCATGAGCACTCAAGTTGAGTCAATTGTTCCCTAACTATATGTCTGCACAATTGCTTGAAAGCTCAGGCTAGAAGTGTAATTCTAGAATCTGATAATGAATTAAGGGTTCACATTGAAATAATAATATAAAAAGGGGGGTTAAATGGAGTGTAAATGTATGCAGTCTGAAGATTAAATGAGCAACATAAAGACTTACATTGTCTTCTTTTTTGATTTACAACAGTGAAATGTGTCAAAGTCATCCTTTTATGAAGAAATTGACAGTTTAGAAGATCCTTCAATTCTCTCCCTTACTGATATAAAACTTACTTCATATGGTAGAGAATTATGGACAAACCTGTCAAATAGGGTGAACTAATTGGGGGTGCCCTTCCAAGATCTTTGGACTCTTAAGCACTGAGTCATACTACACACAGTTCATGGTTGAAATGAATACATTTTTAGAGATTTCGTCCACCAGCCTCAGAATGAGGACAGATTGTGATATATTTGGTGTATAACATACCATTCACACGTATTGTGGTGAAATGTCTCAAAGAAAAGAGTAATTAAAATAGTCTATTAGGAACAACTAAATCACCTACAGAACAAATGTAGTTCAAGAATTGAGCTGTGATTAAGAAAAATTGTCATTATTGTGTGGAAATCTCCAGACATACCATATCTTGAGCATTGGCTTCAACTTATTAATAAATATGGTTTGCTTTATCAGTTATACCTGAGTAGGAAATGTCTCTAAAAGTTTCATAAAGTATGGCCAAGATGACTGGAGATGCCTTAGACTACTACTTAATTGGATGTACCTATGGGTGGAGGGCAGGTGGGGATTCGGGTCGGGATGGTATTAATAGTGTTTGGATGTTAGTATTATTATTGTTATTGTTTTTGTTTATACTACAGTGGCTGTTCCTCAGCTCTTTATATATCATTGTATCTCCCTGCTATTTGGTTTTTGGAACTGTGCACATTGCCTCAGGCTACATTCACATAACCGAGGCACAAAAAAGGCTGTGAAAAATGTTCATTTTTCATGGCCATCTTGCACCCGAGGGACCCCCATTTTCATGGATCCCCCCATACATTTCAGTGTATGGAGTGGTCTGTTACACCGTACCATCAAAATAAAAATCATGTGAAAAGCCCCCATTCACGTGAATTGAATCTCATGCTGCAGTCTGACGTCCTTTAAAAAACATACGTCACACGGCCATTAATCACTGTCGTGTGAATATAACTTCACACTTTGTGTTGACCATCCTGTTGTTTTCTCATATCTACTCTGATACTGCAGTTGTTCTTGTATTGAGACTGTTGAAAAGCATAACTAAAACCTATTAAAAAAAGAATAGAGCGGTAATGTAGCCAGGCGGGAGAATTGCATTCTGCCAGCCTATCCAAAAATAGACTGAAAACAAAAAGATGCCTACAATTTAACTTTTATTCATATCATTAAAATCACTTAGGGGGTGTTCACACTACCGTTGGTGACCGTCAGTAGTGTCCTTTACTATTGTCCGTTACAAGATTTTAGCATCGGACACTAGCTGAACCGT
The DNA here is from genome assembly GCA_947044405.1 of Leptodactylus fallax. Classification (NCBI taxonomy): domain Eukaryota; kingdom Metazoa; phylum Chordata; class Amphibia; order Anura; family Leptodactylidae; genus Leptodactylus; species Leptodactylus fallax. Next base: position 2,419,077 of record CAMRHE010000141.1, read on the forward strand.
CAGAAATCCGTTAAAATTTCCATTCATTTCAGTGGGTTTTTATATTGTGTCCGTTAGTGTCCGTTTACACCAAATCCATCAGAAGTCCGTTTTTTTTTTTGCGGACAAAAAATCCTACATGCAGGACTTGTCCGTTTTAAAAAAACGGATTCTTGAAGGAAAACAAGTGTCCGTTATTTTTTTAACATTGAAGTCTATCGGTAACGGACTTATAACGGACAGTAACTGATAGCCATCAGTTACTGTCCGTTATTTTATGTCCGTTTTTTTCCTGCGCATGCTCAAAAAGGAGAAACAAACAAACAAAAAAAAAAAAACAGACAGTGTTAAAAAACGGACACTAACTAATGCTAATGTGTCTGTTTTTTTAACTGAACCATTAATTGGATCAGTTAAAAAAACGGATACATTAACATCAGTTAGTGTCCGTTATGATAGGTGTCTGTTTTTTGTTTTTTTTTAACGGACACCTTCATAACGGACTTCAATGGTAGTGTGAACCCTGCCTTAGATAAAATATTGTCAGTACACCAGAGAAAAGAAAATGTGTGCCCCCGTAAAGGTCTCTCCTTCTGCCCCTCAGCTGACCATATCAAACTCTGCAATGATATGGAGGAGTTTTTAAGAAAAATAAGATTGAGGGAATATTTTTATGACAAAGACCTTCCATACAGTAGGAACTCTGAGATAGAACAGCCCATAAGGAATCCTACCAAAAAATCTACCTGGACCCCACGCCCTGGAACTAACGCAGCACTGGATAAATATATTGACTGTTTCAGAAGCAAAGTAAAATCAGAAATCCTGGAGAAACAAAAGAAACAGGTGCATAACCTAACCATGCAGGAACAGAAGGCTATTACTTCACTGAAAGAAAATCAGGATATAATAATAAAACCAGCTGACAAAGGGGGTGCAATTGTCATAATGAACACCTCAGACTATATCCAGGAAGCAAACAGGCAATTGTCAAATCCCATCCATTACTCCAAACTTGGAAGTGATCCCACAGAAGCCTATATGAAAGAACTAAGGAATATGATCAAGAAGTTTCCAATTCAGGTCCAGAAGCAGGTAAAAGGGCTTATCCCAGAGGATCCCAGGCCAGGCTGCTTCTATATGCTCCCAAAGATACACAAAGATGGCAACCCTGGGAGGCCTATCATTTCTGGCATTGAGACACTGACAGAAAACATCTCGGGTTGGGTGGAAAATCTCCTAAAACCCCTTGTCAGAGATAAGCTATATCCAGGACACCACTGACCTTCTTAACAAACTGAATGTCCTGGGCCTATTACCTGAGGGTACCATTTTGGCAACCATGGATGTGGAATCCCTGTATACCAACATTCCCCACAAGGATGGAGTTGCAGCATGTCGGGTACACCTGGAAAAACAAAACCTTCCAACAGAACCAGTAACGCAGCTCATACAATTCATCCTTAGCCACAACTATTTTACTTTTAGAGAGGATCTATATCTACAGCAAATGGGAACTTCAATGGGGTCCAGATCTGCACCCCAGTATGCAAATCTCTTTATGTCAGAACTGGAAGGAGCATATTTATCAACATGCACCACCAAACCTATGATTTACCTTCGTTATATCGATGATCTCCTTGTCATCTGAACTGCAGGTGAGGAGGCCCTACTTCAATTCCATAATGACTTCAATGACTTTCACCCTGCCATCAACCTTAAACTTAGCTATTCAGAGAGTGAAATCCACTTTCTGGATACCAGAATATACAAAGACCACTGGCTACTCACCACAAACCCAGAGACAGAACGGCCTACCTGAAAAACGACAGCTTCCACCCCAAGCACACAAGACAATCTATTATTTGCAGCCAGGCTATACGATACAATCGTATTTGCTCCAACAAAGCAGACCTGGACAAGCACCTCCTGGATCTGTGGACGAAATTTCTCTGATTGGGATACAAACCAAAAGTGACGAACAACCAATTAAGCAAAGCGGCAGCCATTAACAGAGACAGTCTGCTCACATATAAAGAGACCCAAAATGAAGCCCGAGTGCCCCTAGTTGTCACCTACAACCCACAGCTGCAGATCCTATGAAGGATTGCCAAGGAGCTCCAACCTGTGCTACATAGGGACAACAGACTCAAGGACATACAGTGGGGAAAAAGGTATTTAGTCAGCCACCAATTGTGCAAGTTCTCCCACTTAAAAAGATGAGAGAGGCCTGTAATTGACATCATAGGTAGACCTCAACTATGAGAGACAAAATGAGAAAACAAATCCAGAAAATCACATTGTCTGATTTTTTAAGAATTTATTTGCAAATTATGGTGGAAAATAAGTATTTGGTCACCTACAAACAAGCAAGATTTCTGGCTCTCACAGACCTGTAACTTCTTCTTTAAGAGGCTCCTCTGTCCTCCACTCATTACCTGTAGTAATGCCACCTGTTTGACATTGTTATCAGTATAAAAGACACCTGTCCACAACCTCAAACAGTCACACTCTAAACTCCACTATGGTGAAGACCAAAGAGCTGTGGAAGGACACCAGAAACAAAATTGTAGACCTGCACCAGGCTGGGAAGACTGAATCTGCAATAGGCAAGCAGCTTGGTGAGAAGAAATCAACTGTGGGAACAATAATTAGAAAATGGAAGACATACAAGACCACTGATAATCTCCCTCGATCAGGGGCTCCACGCAAGATCTCACCCCATGGGGTCAAAATGATCGCAAGAACAGTGAGCAAAAATCCTAGAACCACACGGGGGAACCTAGTGAATGACCTGCAGAAAGCTGGGACTAACTTAACAAAGGCTACCATCAGTAACACACTAAGCCGCCAGGGACTCAGATCCTGCAGTGCCAGACGTGTCCCCCTGCTTAAGCCAGTACATATCCAGGCCCCTCTGAAGTTTGCTAGAGAGCATTTGGATGTTCCAGAAGAGTATTGGGAGAATGTTATATGGTCAGGTGAAACCAAAGTAGAACTGTTTGGTAGAAAGTCAACTCGTCGTGTTTGGAGGAGAGTGAATGCTGAGTTGCATCCAAAGAACACCATACCTACTGTGAAGCATGGGGGTGGCAACATCATGCTTTGGGGCTGTTTCTCTGCAAAGAGACCAGGACGACTGATCCATGTACATGAAAGAATGAATGGGGTCATGTATCGTGAGATTTTGAGTGCAAACCTCCTTCCATCAGCAAGGGCATTGAAGATGAAACATGGCTGGGTCTTTCACCATGAAAATGATCCCAAGCACACCGCCAGGGCAATGAAGGAGTGGCTTTGTAAGAAGCATTTCAAGGTCCTGGAGTGGCCTAGCCAGTCTCCAGATCTGAAACCCATAGAAAACCTTTGGAGGGAGTTGAAAGTCCGTGTTGCCCAACGACAGTCCCAAAACATCACTGCTCTAGAGGAGATCTGCATGGAGGAATGGGCCAACATACCAGCAACAGTGTGTGCCAACCTTGTGAAGACTTACAGAAAACGTTTGACCTCTGTCATTGCCAACAAAGGATATATAACAAAGTAGTGAGATGAACTTTTGTTAATGACCAAATACTTATTTTCCACCATAATTTGCAAATAAATTCTTAAAAAAATCAGACAATATGATTTTCTAGATATGTGTTCTCATTTTGTCTCTCATAGTTGAGGTCTACCTATGATGACAATTACAGGCCTCTCTCATCTTTTTAAGTGGGAGAACTTGCACAATTGGTGACTGACTAAATACTTTTTTTCCCCACTGTATTTCCAGTCCCCCCTCTCCTTTCCTTTCGGTAACCACCAAACCTGCGGCATATTATTGTTTGGAGTGCCCTGAAGGCCCCAACTGAAAATGGCACCTCACCTTGCCTGCAAAACAGGTGCAAGACCTGCAGACACATCCACACCACTGACAGTGTACCTGTCCTACAGTCACAACAAGTGCACAGAATTAGGGGGACATTTTCCTGCATGTCTTCCAATGTGGTATATCTCATAATGTGTGTGCAATGTCCCACCACAGGCCTCTATGTGGGGGAAACAGGGCAGAGACTCAGTCAGCGCATGAACTCACACAGATCCACCATTAATAACAGCAGAACAGATCTCCCAGTGGCCGCACATTTCTCTGGAGAAGACCACTCTATTGAAGATTTGCGGGTTGTGGTTTTAATGGGACATTTTAAAAACGCAGAGGGAGAGAAAGGAACGGGAATATAAGTTAATGCAAAAATTTTAAACTCTGCAATTTGGACTTAATATTCATGCCAGTTTCATGTCACACTATGTATGAACTGTGAGGGTCACAAATCACCACCTGATAGCAAACAGATAACAGCCCTCACGCCCCACAAGTTTCCAGATTGTTTGTTTATTTTTTGACCTTACCATCAAATATACTCAGTTAGCCTCTAAAAGGTATCGCCTGAGTTCTTCACTCTTCAACTACTTTCTATGGCTAACACGGTACAACATTATACTATTAGAGAATTATAGTCATCCCTGAAATCCCAGCTTCACAGAATTCCGGCAATGGCCTTTCCTGACAGCCTTAGAGTTGCAGGCTGCAGAAGCACAGCAGCATTCCTGTTCCCACAGGGGATGAACCAAACTTAGATAAACAAAACACCAAATGCTCAATGTGACGTCAGATGATGTACAGTATGTCATTGGGATTTCCAGATCTAGTTACAGACAACCTTTTTTTTTTAACTCTTTTTATTAAAAAATCTATAAACAAGCATAACTGTATAATTGTTAGACAGGTTATTCAATGCAGAGTACTTCAAAGACATAACACAAAAAACATACTATGATCAAATGACTCACAGAACATGGTGCAATGCACATAGTGTACAATACTCATACTCCTACAAAGTATCTTGGCATGAGGGTGAGAAACAGCGAAAGTGGTTGCCTGTTGTTGAGTCCTGTTTCCTTGTATTACATGTTATCTGCTGTGTTGATAGGTGCTTCATATAATTTCTCTTGTGACTCTCTGGCTGTCACATCATTTGGCCTTACTGTAAGTCCTGAAGATATCTGACTATTGGAGACACTGTTAGTACCCAGGAAAGGTGACTACTATATGTGAAGTCAATTTCTGAGATCTAGTCATGACAACTATACATAACTATGAGCCTGCTTTTGTGCTGCTTTGCCTAGTAGAGCAGGCCTGTCCCAATAATTTACTGCCCTTAACAGGAGTCTGTCAGCAGTACATTTTTTATAAACCTAATCCCAGTACCTTGTAGTGGGGATTCTACAGTTTCCAATTATACCTCTGTTATTCAGCTTTGGAACCCCATTTTCATGAAAATATATGCAAATGAGAGAAAAGTGCTTTGATCTTTGGTCTTAGCTCTAGCCTCTTGTGCACAGCACTTTTTGATTTTGATATTTATATGAAAATAGGGCTCCAAAGCAGAATAACTGAGGCATATTTGGCATATTAGAATCCCTTCTACAGGGTACTGTGATTAGGGTTATAACAAATTTATTGCTGAAGACTCCCCTTTAAATAGTGCAACATATTATGGTGACAGAACAATGTTCAACTGTCAGGTACTTCCATCAAAATTATATAATACTTAGTTGTTCATAGTAGATATTCTGGTCCAGTTAATTTCTTCCATTCTTTCTTCCCCCTTTTGGAATGAAATCTTACAAAATCCTTTTTATACTATTTGATAGATACACACAATTCTTAGAGCATGCTGCGCGTACAATCACTGAAATTCTTGTGGCTTGTTTACTAGGGAGAGTGTAATTGAGTAAGATGTACCAGGAAAAAAAAATGCATTTAAAAATATCCTGTGTAATGTGCATGTTGCCAAAACGTGATTGAACGGCATGGGTGGCACACAGATGTCATTGCCAGTAAAGTGGAATCCGCAGATATGTCACTCCATTTTGGAAACTATACCCTTCAAGGGATTTATCAAGTGGGGTAGCGAGCATTATTAACCCTTAAGTGTTGCATTCTTTTAATTTCCAGAAATAAATGTGCAGCTGATAATGAAAAGTTAAAAATGAAATTTTTTCATAGATACGACATTTCAGTGCCCAATATGTTGTGCCCAGCTTATGTCTGCACAGACACACAGTCCAAAAACTGTTGAGCGGGGATCCTGGGCACAACAGCTTTTGAAGCGTTCATCTCTGATACAAGCCGGGCAAAACATATTACGCACTGAAATGACGTATTCATGGAAAAATTGTCATTTTCACCTTTCACCATCAGCTGCGTATTCATTTATGGATAATAAATTATAGCAACACTTGGGGGTTAAAAATGCTCACTGTATCTCTGGATAAATTCCTTCAGGGGTGTAGTTTCCAAAATGGGGTGACATCTCAGGGGATTCCACTGTACTGGCATTTCAGCTCTGCAAAAGTGTCATGGTGCCCAAAAGCTTCTTCCCTTCTGTGCCCGGCAGTGCCCAAAAAGCAGTTTATACCCACATATGACATTAAGTACATTATCGTGGGTACACCAGTGCTATACATGTGGGCATAAACTGCAGTTTGGGCACACAGCAGGGCGCAGAAGGGAAGGAGCGCTATGTGGCTTTTGGAGTGCAGATTCAGATGTTTGGGATCTGGATGCCATGTCATGTTTGCAGAGCCTCTAAAGTACCAGTAAAGTAGAAACCTCTAGGGAATGACCCCATTTTGAAAAGTGCACCCCTCAAAGAATTTATCAAGGGGTGTAGTGAGCATTAGTATCTCAGATGTGACTGCACAGCGGATGGGGAAAAGTGAATATGTAAGCTGTGCAAAGTACATTCGGTACACTAAATTCCCTACTATTTCCCCAGTAGCTCCTATTATTGGAGGGGTCACTCTGGGAGTCACTTCTGGTTTATTATCTCTCGTAAGCTCTAAATCTGGTTTGTACCCTAATATACGCTCGCACAGCTTATACATTCCCCTCCTGCCACAGACAGTTTTGTTCTAATGATTTGGTGATTTTTGGGGTTTTTGTCTTCACATTGTACAAGCTATATTTTCTTTATTTTTCTAGTGATGTAGCCATATGAGTTCTTGTTGTTTGTGGTATGAGATGTATTTTGTAATGACATCATTCTTAGGTGCCTACAACTTATTAAATAAATTTTATTAACTCTTTGGTGGATTAAAAACAAACAAACCATCAATTCTGGCAATTCTGCGTTTAACCTTTTAAATTTTTCGCCATGCAGCATAGAGCGTACGTAACATGTTACCTTTATTCTGCGGGTCGGTACGATTACGGTGATACCTCATTTATACTGTTATTTTATGCGATACTAATTTTGCAGAACAAAAACTCATTTGGGGACATAAATCAATTTTTTTGCATCACCATCTTCTGAGATGCGTAGCATTTTTATTTTTCAGTTTACAGAGTTGGTTTAGGGCTTTTTTTTTTGCGGGACAATCTGTGCTTTTTAATGGTATAGTTTTGGGGCACATATGACTTTTTGATCACTTTTTATGGCATATTTTGTAAGGTGAGATGGCAAAAAATCATTACTTCCTGCGTTTTTTTCCCCGTTTTTTTTTCCCGACGTTCACCGTGTACGTTAAATATGGTTTCAGTTTTATTGTACAGATTGTTATGGATGCGGCGATACCAAATATGTATTGTTTTTATTCATTTTTAGGTTTATTTTTTATATAATTCATTTTATATAGGAAAAGGGAATTTTGGGGGCTTTATTCTTTTATTAATTTTTTTCACATACTTTTTTTTTTTTTCACTTTTTTTTTTACTTTTTCATGTGTCCCATTAGGACACCTGAGCCAGAGATGCTGTGATCTCTGGCTCAGTACTATAGACTGCAAGACACAAGCATACATGTGTCTTGCAGTCTATACAGGAAGTGAGGCTGGGGAGACACATAGCGCTGACTTCCGGAGGTCTCGGCAGGATCAACCAGGTAGTGGGGTCTACAGGCAGCCTGGGGTCACTGGCCCACTGTCGCAGTCATGTTTGACTGCGGCATCCAAGGGGTTAAAACCTCCGATCGGAACTCAGTTCCGACAGGAGGTTATGGAGCAGGGTGTTAGCTGTCAGTTACAGCTAACACCCGGTTCTGATGCCGCCCGCTCAGATAGTGAGCGGGCGGCCGGCCTCGAGCGTAGTATTATGCCCTGGTGCGCGAAGTACTTAGTGCCCAGGACATAATAGTACGTCCAAGGTTGTTAAGGGGTTAACAACGGTAGTGTGAACCCAGCCTAAGTCTTTTATTGTAATGTTTGCAGCAAAATTTCAGGTACTAACATAGGGTCTTGACTTTTGACAGATTGCCATTCATTTGGTGGTAATTAGGTCCAACTCTGCTCTACCACGAATATCAGAACAGGACCATAAATTAAAATTGTTGAGGAAATCGCTATTACTGTATGTGTAAATTAGAAAAATATTTGCAGTCATGCAGTGCATTAAGGAAGACTATGCCAGTAAATTTGCATGTAAAGACAAAGCATAGTATAGTTTTGTCTCCCGGGCATGCAGCAAGAGTGACACCTTTCAATCACAGGAGAAGACAACTAACAATTTTACTAATGATTATTATTAAGCGGAATGTTGAAATCATTGTGTCATTACAGCACATTGTGTTCTTTTTCATTATGTACATTGTGATTAAATGCAAAGACAAGAACAGAAACATATTTACACTTTGTTCAAACGGTATAGCAAACACACACACACACACACACACACACACAAACACACACACACACAAAGCCACAGACACAGAAAACAAAAACAGAAATTTTAATTCATCACAATTCTGCCATTGAGTCCTGTTAAGTGTTAATGGTACATAAATGTTCACCAAATGATGCCACGTAGCTCAGAATTAGTTATTTCATCATCATTTCATCATCATGTTTCATTATCATCATCTTGTGCAGCACAGCTTGCATGCAGCCAGGTCTTGGTATCGGTGGTATTACCACTGTAAAGGACTACAGTTCCAATGATTCCATTCCTCTTTTAGACATTGCCTCTCCGTTCAGCAGCAGAACTGAAAAGTAGTGTCTTAAGGCCCTTTTAGAATGAACAATTTTACAGGCAATTATGGGAACAAATGCTCATCCGATTGCTCATTCTCGATAATCAGCTTGTCTAATAGCGCTGCCTGTCACCTGATGAATAAGTGTTTGCTGGGCATATGTAAAATATAAGAATAATACCTCTACAAGTAATGGTGAAGTGGCAGTGAGGCACATGCTGAAGTTTTTAGAGCGGCAGTATGTGATGAGTGATTACTGCATGCAGCAAACCACAAACACAATGGAGTGGAACTGGATAACTTTGAAAGGAAAAACTTCTACCTCATCACTTTTGGAAGATAGTCCAGCTTTTTCAACTGGCAAGCTGGACAGTAGGTACACTCCAAATTTTCTTGAAATTATGTAAATTGTGGCTACTTCGTGCTGCATGTACACCAATATAGGGGTTTTTTTTTGTGACGTTTTTCTACACTCAATACTTTATTACTTTTTAAAATGGCAGGCACCACCCCATGACCTACCTCTTTCATACTAACGCAGGGGTAACTGACAGTGTCAGTGGGGCGAGTTAACACCTGTCTAGGATTTTTCATACCATTTGCCTAGTGGCCAAGTGGTGCCTCCTGCAGCACTGGCTGTTGTCGACTTTTCCCGCCATGCATTTCATAGTAAATCAACTGAAACAGCTGATGCATGTTGTGAAATGGGAAAGATAGAGGAAGAAATCTACCGCTATGGGACACTTTTTTTTAGAAAATGAAAATGGAGGGTGTTTATATAGGGGCCCATCTTACCTTGGATTTGAGAGTGCAATTGATGTCTCCTTTTACCCTCACTCAATGATACATATCAAAAAATTTGAAGGGAAACTTGGGGTGACTGATGGTGTGCTAACTATGGATGACCCTTTGTGTTATCCTGGATGGATCAACTCCCTTGCCTTTTCCGGATTTTTCCTGTTTTCTGTGGTGCGTGGTGTTTTGTCTTGGGTATTACACTGAGTCTTATACATGTCTGCTGTGTGGATTGGGGTTTGTGACCTATATATTGTTGTTATTACCTTGTTGTTTAACTATTCTGGCTTGACCTATGCTGCAAATGGACTACTGTTTTCAATGACATTGTGTGTTGGTTGGGGTCTGCGTATCCTTAATGTTGTATTGTCTTTATTTTTGAATAAAATATATTGAACCTAAAAAAAAAATTAAAAAACTGACAGGAGTGTCCCAAATTTTTATTGAAATTATGTAAATTGTCCCTACTTGGTGCTGGACTTGTATCCATAAAGGGGTCTTTTTTGGTGACTTTTTCTACCCTCTTTATTACTTTCTAAAATGGCAGGCAGTGGGCACACTGATGGTTTGCCACAAAGTTTCCTTGAAATTCTGCAAATTGCCAACACGATATTGATGTAGGATTTGGACCCATTCAGGGATAACTGGCAGGATAATCCAGATTATTTCTTTCTTCCTAAGTGCTGTTCTCATGGTCATTAAAATCCTTTCCATTTCTGAAGATATTCTAGCTTTTTAGCTGGCAGGACAGACACGCTGATAGTGTGCCCCAAATTTTTCTTGAAATTATGTAAATTGTCACTCTGCCAACACAATGTTACTTCACACTGGACCAGACCATCTCCTGCCCACAACTTCACCAGGGCAAGCAATTCACTCTCCTCCCTTATTTTATAGTTATAAGATGAAGCGCACATTGAGTGGCACTGTGGCTCATGCTATAGCGTCAGTTTGAACAACAGTAAACAATGAAGGATTACTACATGTATCAAACCACAGACACAATGGAGTGAATAACTGTCTGAGAGAGGAAGTACAACAACTTCATGATCACTTTTCTAAGATAGCTAAGCTTTTTTAACTGTTGAACTAGGCAGTAGTCACACTGATAAATTGTCACTTCGCCAACTCGATTTCGATGTGGCATGCCCTCTCATACAGGGATAACCAGCAGGATAATTCCAGTTCTTTTCTGCCTCCCAATTGTTGTTTTCATGGCTATGGAACTCTTTTAGTTTCAAGATATTCTAGTTTTTCAGCTGGCAGCCAGATTTTCCCAAATTTTCCTTGAAATTAAGGGAAAACAGGATAATTCAGGTTCTTTTCTGCCTCCCAAGTGCTGTTCTAACAATCATAATATCCATTTCATTTCAGAAGATATTCTAGCTTTTTCATTTGGCAGGCCAGGCACGCTGATAGTGTGTCACAAATTTTTCATCAAATCTTGTAATTGTCAGTCATTGGTGCTGCATCTGCTCCCATAAAGGGACAATTTTTGATGGCTTTTTTATGAAGTCAAATCTTTACCAATCCATGTTTCAAGTAGCCAGCACACTGACAGTGTGTCACGTATTTGTCTTCAAATTCTATAGTTGTCAGTGCCACTTTCTACTGCCACTCTGTTGGCATAATAATAAGAAAATAAAACAAACAATGCCACTATTGCTTCTTCCAATACCAACACAATATTGGTGTGGTATTCTGCTCTCATAAAAGATTCATTTTTGGTGTATTTTTTTTTTTTTTTACAAGTCCTCAAAATGGGTTCATTTTTCTAGATAACCATAGCTGTGAAAGCACCTTTCCCCCCAAAAAATGTAAGTTTTTAAGGGCTTTAACGTTTGAATTTTTGAGCGTTTGAATTAAAAGCGAGTGTCAGTGCAGAGTATGGTTAAACTCGGCGTTTGTATCCATTGCACACCATTCGTTTTTCGATAGACATACATGTCACTTTCACTTTGACAAAACATCGGTGGTGTTTGCTAGAAATTTTTTCCTGACTCCTTCTTACATTCCTTATCTGGGATTTTCCCTAATCACTCCAGCCAAAAAGACTTTGCATACTGACACTGAGTAATTTTTTTCTTTCCCCTTTCATTTTTGTGAGTTAAAACTACATCAGATTTTAAAACAAGTCCTAAAAGTAGATAAAGAGGACCAAATAAAACAAATTAGTCAAAAATATTAGATCTGGCCATTTATTTAAAAAAGATGATCCAATGTCATATACAGTACAGACCAAAAGTTTGGACACACCTTCTCATTCCAAGAGTTTTCTGTATTTTCATGACTATAAAAATTGTAGATTCACACTGAAGGCATCAAAACTATGAATTAACACATGTGGAATTATATACTTAACAAAAAAGTGTGAAACAACTGAAAATATGTCTTATATTCTAGGTTCTTCAAAGTAGCCACCTTTTGCTTTGATTACTGCTTTGCATACTCTTGGCATTCTCTTGATGAGCTTCAAGAGGTAGTCACCTGAAATGGTCTTCCAACAGTCTTGAAGGAGTTCCCAGAGATGCTTAGCACTTGTTGGCCCTTTTGCCTTCACTCTGCGGTCCAGCTCACCCCAAACCATCTAGATTGGGTTCAGGTCTGGTGACTGTGGAGGCCAGGTCATCTGGCGTAGCACCCCATCACTCTCCTTCTTGGTCAAATAGCCCTTACACAGTCTGGAGGTGTGTTTGGGGTCATTGTCCTGTTGAAAAATAAATGATGGTCCAACTAAACGCAAACCGGATGGAATAGCATGCCGCTGCAAGATGCTGTGGTAACCATGCTGGTTCAGTATTCCTGAAGTATTACTGAATTCAGTATTCAGTATTTATTTTGAATAAATCCCCAACAGTGTCACCAGCAAAGCACCCCCACACCATCACACCTCCTCCTCCATGCTTCACGGTGGGAACCAGGCATGTAGAGTTCATTCGTTCACCTTTTCTGCGTTGCACAAAGACACGGTGGTTGGAACCAAAGATCTCAAATTTGGACTCATCAGACCAAAGCACAGATTTCCACAGGTCTAATGTCCATTCCTTGTGTTCTTTAGCCCAAACAAGTCTCCTCTGCTTGTTGCCTGTCCTTAGCAGTGGTTTCCTAGCAGCTATTTTACCATGAAGGCCTGCTTCACACAGTCTCCTCTTAACTGTTGTTGTAGAGATGTGTCTGCTGCTAGAACTCTGTGTGGCATTGACCTGGTCTCTGAGCTGCTGTTAACCTGCGATTTCTGAGGCTGGTGACTTGGATGAACTTATCCTCCGCAGCAGAGGTGACTCTTGGTCTTCCTTTCCTGGGGCGGTCCTCATGTGAGCCAGTTTCTTTGTAGCTCTTGATGGTTTTGGCCACTGCACTTGGGGACACTTTCAAAGTTTTCCCAATTTTTCGGACTGACTGACCTTCATTTCTTAAAGTAATGATGGCCACTCGTTTTTCTTTACTTAGCTGCTTTTTTCTTGCCATAATACAAATTCTAACACTCCATTCAGTAGGACTATCAGCTGTGTATCCACCTGACTTCTGAACAACACAACTGATGGTCCCAACCCCATTTATAAGGCAAGAAATCCCACTTATTAAACCTGACAGGGCACACCTGTGAAGTGAAAACCATTTCAGGTGACTACCTCTTGAAGCTCATCAAGAGAATGCCAAGAGTGTGCAAAGCAGTAATCAAAGCAAAAGGTGGCTACTTTGAAGAACCTAGAATATAAGACATATTTTCAGTTGTTTCACACTTTTTTGTTAAGTATATAATTCCACATGTGTTAATTCATAGTTTTGATGCCTTCAGTGTGAATCTACAATTTTTATAGTCATGAAAATACAGAAAACTCTTGGAATGAGAAGGTGTGTCCAAACTTTTGGTCTGTACTGTATGTGAGTGGCAAAAGTATGTCTACCATTAAGGTTAGCAGATAGTTTGAAGAAAAAATTTGAATAAAGTATTTTCAATCAATGGAATGACAAACAGGTGTGAGTGGGTGACCTGTTTTATTTAAAAAATATGGATCTATTAAAGTCTGATATCACAACACATTTGTGAAAGTATAGAGTGGCACAAACAAAGGATATTTCTGAGGAACTCAGAAGAAGAGTTGCTGTTGATCATCATGGTGGAAAAGCTTACAAAACCATCTCTAAATATTTTGGACTCCACCAATCCAGTCAGACAGACTGTGTAGAAATGGAGGAAATGGACAATTAATATCCTCCCCAGTAGTAATCAACCAACAAAGATTATGACAAGAGCAAGGGGTATAATGGTGTTGCTGCATCTGAACTAGAACGGCTTGCCACCATTGATGGAACCATGAATTCAGAATTGTATCAGTAAATTCTAAAGGAAAATGTCTGATAACAGGTCAGAGGATGGTTCCCTGCTCTCTGGGGGGGCTGAGTTCTCTTCTGTTATGTACAGCTTTTTGGTCAGGACAATCAGGTCAGCTAATTACAGTTTGTTGATAAAGACTTAGACAATGTCTGTTATTTGTCTATGTAACCGCAAACATAACATTGAGTTTAATGTAAGTCCGTTCTCTCCTCTGCAGCATGAAAGTTTTTTTTTCTCCAAACCTGTGAGCATATTATTTGATCTGCATTTATATTAGATTTCTAGTAATGATAATAAATACAAGTTCATCTCAATAAATTAGAATATCATCAAAAAGTTTTTTTTTTTTTTAGTAATTCAATTGAAAAAGTGAAACACATACACATTATTGAGTCATTAGAAACAGAGTGAACTTTTTCAAGTGTTTATTTATGTTCATGTTGATGATTATGGCTTACAGCCAAGGAAATCCCAAAAGTCATTATCTCAGAAAATTAGAATATTATATAAGACCAACTGTAAAAAAATAATTTAACACAGAAATGTTGGCCAAATGAAAAGTATGTACAGTAAATGCACTCAATTCTTGGTCAGGGCTCCTTTTGCATGAATGACTGCATCAATGCAATCAACCTGTGGCACTGCAGAGGTGTTATGGAAGCCCAAGTTGCTTTGATAGCAGCCTTCAGCTCGTCTGCATTGTTGGGTCTGGTGTCTCTCATCTTCCTCTTGACAATACCCCAAAGATTCTCTATGGGGTTAAGGTCAGGCGAGTTTGCTGGCCAATCTAGCACAGTGATACTATGAATATTAAACCAGGTATTGGTACTTTTGGCAGTGTGGACAGGTGCCAAATCCTGTTGGAAAATGAAAATTCCATCTCCAAAAAGCTTGTCGGCAGAGGGAAGCATGAAGTGCTCTAGAATTTCCTGGTAAACAACTGCATTGACTTTGGTCTTGATAAAACACAGTGGACCTACACCAGCAGATGACATGGCTCCCCAAACCATCACTGATTGTGGAAACTTCCCACTAGACCTCAAGCAGCTTGGATTGTATGCCTCTCCATTCTTCCTCCAGACTCTGGGACCTTGATTTCCAAATGAAATGCAAAATTTACTTTCATCTGAAAACAACACCTTCGACCGCTGAGCAACAGTTCAGTTCTTTCTCTCCTTGGCCCAGGTAAGATGCTTCTGGCGTTGCCTATTGGTCATGAGTGGCTTGACACATGAATGCGACACTTGTAGCCCATGTCCTGGATACGTCTGTGTGCGGTGGTTCTTGAAGCACTGACTCCAGCAGCAGTCCACTGCTTATGAATCTCCCCCAAATTTTTGAATGGCCTTTTCTTAAAGGGACTTTATCATTAAAAAATAAAACACTTTTTTGCTAATGGCTCATTGGAATGGCCTTTAAAAAGGCCATTCTTCTCCTACCTTTCATTATTGTCTTCTCCCAGCCGTTTCTGTAAAAATCCATTTCTTCAGTTATGGAAATGATCCTCACGGAGCACCAGGGGCGTTCCTCCGTGGCAGCGAGCACCCATCACGTCTTCGCTTGTCACCGCTCATTAGTCTGTTGTGGTGACTCCCATCTTGGTCTTCTCTTCTATTTCCTCTGACGCAGCGCTGGATGGCAGCGACTGCGCATGACGGGCCTCCATTTTCTGTACATGGTCCATACTGCGTCTCTTGTAAAAGACCACCAGAAAATGGTGGCGGTCCAGCGCTGTGTCAGAGGAAGTAGAAGAAACAAGATAAAGAGAAGACCAAGATGGGAGTCACCATAACAGATTAATAGGTGGTGACAAGCAATGACGCGATGGGTGCTCGCTGCCACGGAGGAGCACCCCGTGTCCTCCGTGAGCATCATTTCCATAATTGAAGAAACGGATTTTTACAGAAACGGCTGAAAGGTATGAGAAGAATGGCCTTTTTAAAAGCCATTCCAACGTGCCATTAGCTTAAAAGTGTTTTTTTTAATGATAGATTCCCTTTAACAATCCTGTCAAGGCTACAGTTATCCCGGTGGCTTGTGCACCTTTTTCTACCACACTTTTTCCTTCCACTCAACTTTCCATTAATATGCTTTGATACAGCACTCTGTGAACAGCCAGCTTCTTTAGCAATGACCTTTTGTGGCTTACCCTCCTTGTGGAGTATGTCAATGACTGCCTTCTGGACATCTGTCAAGCCAGCAGTCTTCCTCATGATTGTGTCGCCTACTGAACCAGACGAAGGGACTTTTTTAAACACTTAGGAAGCCTTTGCAGCTGTTTTGGGTTAATCTAATTTTCTGAGATAATGACTTTTGGATTTTCCTTGGTTGTAAGCCATAATCATCAACATTAACATAAATAAACACTTGAAATAGTTCACTCTGTTTATAATGACTCAATATAATATATGTGTTTCACTTTTTCAATTGAATTACTAAAATAAAAATAACTTTTTGATGATATTCTAATTTATTGAGATGCACTTGTACTCTCTCATGGTAATGTCCATATCTACTGAGGTCTTTCATAGTGTCCTGTTCATTATTGGGCAGATTTAACCTGAACCAAATATATCAAAGTCAAAGTGTCTGATGCTATTTGATAAACCTGGCATACTGTTGGACTGTCTAGTATAACTTTACACCACTTAATAGTTCTTGGATCATTTTTGACACACAAAGTTGCAACTTAGGCCATGCCCCTTTACCGAGAGGCCACATTTAATAAATGTGGTGCACAGCAAGTTAGACAGTTTTTTTGGTGTAAATTACACCAGAATTATATTTAGCTTAATAAATCTTCCCCAATTTCACAAAAAATGCTGCTGTACTTATGAGTGCAAGAGCAGGAGCATGGGTGTAATACACAGCTACAGTCCTTCTCTAGCCCCTGATCTCAGCTGTTTAACTTTTTTGCACCACAATTATAATGGGGTGTCTTGCAGGGCAGGGGAGTAAGTACCGGGGTAGCCGCAGTAGCGGCTGCCAAAGGACCCAGAACATTATGGGGCCCGGGGCCCGGAGCCCTTTGGCAGCCACTACCACGAACCCCACGAACACTGCTATCATTATACTCCGGGGTCTTTTCAGACCCCTGAGTATAACGATCGGGGGCCCAGGGAAGGAGAGCAAACATAAAAAACACTGTAGCTCACCTCTCCTACGCTCCGGTAGGCTTCGGGCCTGTTTTTTGACGTCCCAGACGTCAGCCGACGTAATTATGCTTCGCGACGGCGGCCTGGCTCATGCGAGATCTGGTCCAACATTGAAGATGGCCGAAGTAGCGCACCAGAGTGCATCGGAACCAGGGAAAGGTAAGTAACATTGTTTTTTATGTTTGTATCCTCCCCTGGGTCTCCGATCATTATACTCTGTGTGCAGGGGTCACTATGGGACATAATACTGTGTGCAGGGGCCACTATGCTGCATAATACTGTGTGCAGGGGCCACTATGTGTCATAATACTGTGTGCAGGGGCCACTATGGGGCATAATACTGTGTGCAGGGGCCACTATGGAGCATAATACTATGTGCAGGGGCCACTATGGTGCATAATAGTGTGTGCAGGGGCCACTATAGCACATAATAGTGTGTGCAGGAGCCACTATGGCGCATAATAGTGTGTGCAGGGGCCACTATGGTGCATAATAGTGTGTGCAGGGGCCACTATGGCGCATAATAGTGTGCGTGGGAATGCGGTTTGTGTGAGGGCGGGTCGGAGGGGATGGTCCTGGGTGGGTTGGTGGTGGCGGTTATGGGGGGGCCCCATGTCAAATGCTCGCCTTGGGGCCCAGCCATTCCTAGCTACACCACTGCTGCAGGGGTTTTTAGTTTAAATCTAATTTAATAAATATGATTCCCAAGAGATCAAATAATATGCGTACATTTGATTTCCCCAAAACAGTAACAACTTGTAGAATACATTGTTACCATCATTTACAAAATGTAGAAAACAAAAAAGTATAGTAGAATTCTCTTTTTCTAAAGGTTTTCCCCCAAATAAATATTTAAATAGTACAAACTAAATGATAGTTTATACATAAGATTGGCACCCTAAGAAAGTATAATTCATAACTTCAATAAAAAAACAAGCTTCATATAGCTATAGCAGTGGTTCACAAATTTTCGGAAGGTGGGGCCCACTTGTGGACGAGTATTTTACTGGGGATACCCCCAAGGGTGCTTAGCCACATTTTAAAAATAAATGCCCCTTTCTGTTATTTATCTCTTATTCGACTGTAATCTTCCTCTTATTCTGCATTTTATCACTGTATTCGGCCACACATAGTATAATTCTAAACAGTAGTCCCACACGGTATAATGCTCCACAGTGGCCCCACACAGTATAAAGCACCACTGTGGCCCCACACAGTAAAATGCTCCACAGACCCTAGAGTATAATAAATGGAGGCCCAGAGTAGGTGAGTAAAAATAACAGACATTTATAATCACCTTGCCTCACCTGTCCTGGGCATCCTCACGGCATTTGGTGGAATCCTGCAGTCACTTTATGTCTTTTTCAGGCCTTTTGTGATGTCACGTGTTGACATCTTGATGCATTGACCCAGTGTTATGACGTCAGCTCAACCCTTTTATTGAGCCGCAGAGGTGACCCCCAGGGTCACATCACAAGAGGCCTGAAGAAGACAGTGGGATGTCAATAGAAGCCCAGGAGGGGTGAGTATAAATGTTTGCTATTTTTACTCACCTCCGCTGGACCCACCACTGAAAGTTGTGTAGTGCGCTGTTACAGATATGGCGGCTGATCTTTATGAGGCACCATATCGGGACTGCAGAGCGTTGAAAAACCTAATTACCACTGATAGCTCATTAACCCGGCAGTCTTTACATGGCAGGGTCATGACCCACAGTTTGGGAACCACTGAGCTACAGTATGTGGCCATAAAGGAAATAAGATTTAAAAGAAAATCGGGTTCAAAATTGGACTGTCTTCAAGGGGTTAAAAATGAGCAGAGAATATAAGGTTTTGATGTCTCTCTTACACTTAAAGGGAACCTGTCAGGTGATTTATCCATTATAAACTGGCCCCATCATGTGCAGGATAAAGTAATTCCCTTTCCTTTGCTGCCCCTCTGTAATGTTTCTGTTGCAGCAGATATAAGTGTTTGAAACCATAAAAAATCATATGCAAATTTACCTAAGTAGTCACAATGGGCAGAGCAGATTCAGTCTACTCATGCTGTCTGCTTGCTAATGATAATTCCTGAACATTTACCTCATAGTCCCCTTACTCCCTGATGGTATAAGGGAGATGTCAATCATGCCTAGGAGAATAGCAAGCCGACTACGTCACTAGATTAAGTATGCAACATATCATATTTTGGAACTTTTATCTGTATGGACACTTTTAGGATTCTGATTTTCAGGCAGTATTCATATGGTGAGAGTGTGAACCATATCTGTTCTGCACTGCAATAAAACATGTACATGCTGTTTAAAATTGCACATGCAACGGTGTGACTCTGATCAATGAAATGTGTAAATTGAATAATAAGAGGTAGTTACTGTCTAAAAATGGGTGATAAATTAATGTTTGTTTAGATAATGAATGTTTAGATAAATTAGATAAATGCGAAAACATTCTTGGCATATTCTTAAAGTGAATTTGAAACCAGACTGCTCACTTACATATGTGTAATAGGCATTATTTTATACCATCCATGTAGGTTCAACAACCTTAGAGAAAATAAGTGTATACAGACTGCCTAAAGAACCCCTTTAGTATTGTGAAAGGATAAATAATATTATTTGCAGCTATTCTGCACACTAAAGTACAAAAGTGAATTTTTAATTTCATATTTTTTTCTGTAAATATGTCAATAATTTTGGCCACTTTTACAAAATATCTTTAATTATGGTTAGCGTTTTTTTTTTTTTTTTTTTTTTACCGTTACACAGCTCTAAATTCTCTGCTTTCCTGCTTTCAGCCACCACTAGAGGGAGAAAATGTATTCTGATTTTTTACAGTTTCCATTGAACTCAATACTACCTGTTTAGACAAGCTTTCCCTAAAGGTAACTTTAGGCTAAAATACTTTTATCATTTGACCCTATGTGTGTGGAAACTTGCTCTGTTGACAGAAAAGTTATGGCTCTTGGAAAGCGGCAATGCCAAAAAAACAAAAATTATATTTTGAGGATAATGGTTTTTAGTTGTAAAAGTGGTAAAACTTGAAAAATAAATATGCAGATTTTGTATCAATGTAATTGTATCAACTCAAAGAATACATTTATCTGGTAATTTAAGATGTACAGTGAATGGCAAAAATGTATAGTGTAAAAAGACAATGACAAAATTCCAGTTTTTTTCTGTTCCCTCCCATAAAGAGTTATAGTTTTAGGTTTTAAACTGCATGCACTAAAAATGCTAAACTGTACCTCAATATTAATAGGAAAATAGATTGGTCTTGAACTGGTTAAATAGGAATGGATACAAATAAGTTGTATCTATAGTATCTAGGTGTATGAGAACACCAATACAAAGTTTGGCAAAGCTGAGGCAATTGCCACGTGACTCAGAACCAAAGAGAAAAAATGCACACAATTTACGATGAATTACAATAATTTCTCACTCAAAAATGGGGGCAGAAAAGGCCATCTCTGAGATTTGATCACATGAATGAAGAAGGTCACGTGTGGACAGTGTCACCTTAACAGTCTCATTTAATAAACATTAAAAGTATATATTACTCACTGGAAGCTTCCTATGAAACCCTTCTTATATGTCAAAAATTACAAGTTTGACTAAATATTTTTAAGGATATGATTTTATGCATTAGAGGAATATGTAATTTCCCAGCTGGAAAGCTTGACGTGTTGAAAAGAATTTGCTCTCTAGACATCTTACTATTGTACCATATGCAGTCATTACCCCTGATCTCAACCTACCAAGTAATTAGCTGCAGCAGTACATGGACTCGTGCTTAAACAAACCATGGCCCTATATAAAAGTCCGTACCCTTATGAGTGGATAAGGATGCTGGTAGATGTATTGGAAGAATAACCACAAAACAAGTGATTATTGGCCACTCATTCTGATGACTACCTTTCCCTTGATACTCTCACCTTCCTTAATCTTTTTGTTTTCAGCTTTAAAATGGTAAAATGGCAAACAAAAATGAGAGAAGATTCCTTGCGCCCTATGATGTAATCCATCACATTCAGTGAATACTAGACTTATTTTGATTGTTCATTGCCAGCTAACAATATATTACTATTGGGTGCATGTTCTTTCCCTACTTCTTTCTTAACTGTCTGAATATGATGAAGCGTTAACATCTCTGAATTTCACTATGTTTGTGTTAAATCATTTTTAGAGCTTTATGCATTTGGCACTTATAACTCATGTGGTCAAATCTAGAGATGGTTCTTGGGATGAATTACAGCATTAGCAGTAATAGGATTTTCTTTGTCTGACAGCAATTAGGTGACGGGACAAGAAGATATATAGTTTAACAAAGAGGACCACATTTGATATACAGAATTGTTACCTTTTACTTCATTGATATAACTACCTATTGATCTGAAATTGCATCTTGAAATTACTACCTCAGGGCATAGGTATAGGTGATACAGAGGTATGTTGAAATTGCACCTGATTCAGGTCCCTCTGGTAGTTTTATGGAAGGCAAAGGGTAGATGGGGACCCTGTGGCACCTTTTGCCAATAAGCTTCAAACATTTCTGACTAAATCAGTGCCTTGTAGGCAGTAGAACTGACAGTTTACTACTGTATGTGCTCTACATATACTTTACCCCAAAGGGATATATTAAAAACCAGATCACCCATGAACCGTGCCAAGTGTACAGTGTCCATATTAGGACATCCTCAGATATCAGAGCAGATATCAGAGTCAAATATCAGATTAATGGCAGTTTACAACTGTGATACCTGACTTCTGACACCTGATTTGTCTGACACCTGACTTTGACACCTGACTTTGACACCTGACTCTGACACCTCATTTCTGATAACTGACTCTGATACCTGACTTCTGATAACTGACTCTGATACCTGACTTCTGATACCTGACTCTGACACTTGACTCTGACCCCTTTTTGCACAAGTCATAAAAGTATTTAAAACACTTCATGAATGTGGTGCACAACATGTTAGAGAGTTTATTTCGTGAAAATGATATAAGAATTATGGAGCATTTTACTTGATAAATCTCCACCATTGTATGTACTGGCTGGCTTGTATGTATATGAAAAACTCAGATGATGTGTGACTCTCATCTCTGACTGAGTCAGAAGTCAGGTATCAGACCTCTTTGTATCAGACCTCATGGAGCTTCTCAGCCTGCAGCTCTTATACAATGTATCTTCTACTCCTGAGTGTGAGTAGTGAGTTCAGTCAGAGGTCAGTAATCCTGGCCAATCATTAGGAGGCACACAGTGTAACATTGTATGTGCTTCATAGCTGAATGCTAACTTCTGACTCATGGTGGGTTCACACCTGCGCTTCAATCCGTCCGTTGCCAATCCGAGTGAAAATCTCGACGAACGGGATTGGCATCGGATACAGACAGGTCAGCGACGCATTGGTTAAAAACCCATTCATTTGAATGGGTTTTTAAAGCAATGCGCGGGTGTGCGCTTACACCCTCTGTGCTGCGAAGCCGTTTTTTTTCGTCAGACACGAAGTCCTGCATGTCCGACTTTGTTTCCGAAGAAAAAAAAGGATTCGCAGTGCAGAGGGTGCAATCGGACACCCTCTCATTGCTTTAAAAACCCATTCAAATGAATGGGTTTTTAACCAATGCGTCGCTGAGCTGTCTGTATCCAATGCCAATCCCGTTCGCCGAGATTTTCACTCGGATTGGCAACGGACGGACTGAAGCACAGGTGTGAACCCACCCTTAGTCAGAGATGAAAGTCAGAAGTCATCTGAGTTTTTCAACCAGCCCACAGACTGCACAGTGTGAATGGGACCTGTTTAGATGCCATTCACTATGCTGTGCCAGTAAATTGCCATAAGTTAGCCACTGGCAAATTTGATATGTTGTCCATTAATGTCCTTTTTCACCAAATCCATCACGTGTCCATTTTTTTTAGCGGACAGAATAACGCTCGGTGCAGGCATTAACAGTCCGTTATTTTTTTAACATTAATGTCTATGGCTAACTGACAGTAATGGACGGTCGTCCGTTATACAGTTGGGTTTTTCTGTATATGCTCAGAAAGAAGAACAAAAAAAATAAGCAAAACGAACAGTCTAAAAAACGGACACATTAACATCAGTTACTGTTCTGACTCAATAGCTTGGCTGCAAGTGTGAGGTTGTGAGAGTGTCCTGTAGTCTCTATGCTAACCAGCAATTTACACCAAGATATTTATCAGATAGTGTTCAACTCAACTGAGGAGGCGTAGATAAGATTCCAGATGCTTTAATCCAGGTAAATCTTGTAAAACCTCATACAGCAGTAGATGAAAAATGATGAAATACCAGGAGCTGAGCAGACATGTTGCTTACAAAGAAGTGAAACTAAACTGAGCGAGAGAGAGGAGGAGCTACAGCATCACAGCTAAGGATACAGAGAGAGAAAAAGGGACAAACTACAAAGACAAACAGTATCACAGATATATGTCAGTGAATTAAACCAAGTCCTGGGACATGACACTCCCCGCCTGAAATCTTTAGATTTCAATGAAAACAAACATTAATAATGTCCTGAAATGTCCATAAAGTCCTCTTCAAACCTGAAAAACAAAAAAGAAACATGCACAACAAACAATAATCAACAGTTAGTCCAAATAAACCAATCTTCAGGTCGGGAAGCCGCAATTTGCCAACACCTCCACCGACCCACACTGTAATCCACAAGAACACGGTTTTAGTTCATGGAAGGAAGCTCCCCGCCATGAGCTGTGAATGGTGTCCTTATCTTCTTTTATGTGACGTCTCCTCTTGGAAGAAGAAGCACCAGTTCATTAATTGGGCGGAAGAAAACTCGCACTGAGCCTCCCTTGGTTACCTTGACCTCCACTTTCCGAGTCTTCCCATCATCACTAGGGACAACTTTAGTGATGAGACCCATAGGCCATTCATTCCGATGGACTTCTTTATCCCTTAGAAGGACGAGGTCACCCACCTGTAGATTAGGTTTTGAGGTCTGCCATTTGTGACGGCTCTGTAGCATGTGGAGGTACTCTGTTTTCCAGCGGTGCCAGAACACATTGGACAGGTGTTGAACTTGTTTCCATTGGCGTCTGTAAATGTCACTGTGATCTAAGATACGTGGAGAGGTAGCAGCAGTACCAATTTTCTGAGTAAGAAGCGTTGCTGGGGTTAAGATAATTGGAGATTCAGGGTCTGAAGATACTGGGACAAGTGGCCTTGCATTGATTATCGCAGACACTTCAGCAAGAAAGGTTATTAACGTCTCATGGGTAAGCAGTGTCGACTTGTGGTCCATCAACATAGAGTCAAGGATTCTGCGTGTGATCCCAATCATACGTTCCCAGGAACCTCCCATATGGGATGAATGTGGAGGGTTAAACGTCCAAGTGCACCCATTGTTGGATAAGAAGTTGTCTAACTGCAGTTCTTTGCAGGCTCCAACGAAGTTAGTGCCACAGTCAGACCTCAGTTGTTTCTCAGCAGGCAGTGGAGTGTTCCAGTCCATGTTCTCAGTGGTAAGCTGTCTTAGTAGTAGCTTGCCTTGAATGGTGATGGGAGCAATGAAACCAAGAGGATCATAAATGCTGTTCACAACAGATAAAACTCCTCGTTTGGTGAAAGGTTTGTCACAAGAAGACACTTGGAATGTGAATGTGTCTTGTTCAGTGTTCCATAGCAATCCTAGGCTGCGTTGCATAGGAGGAGCATCAGAACTGAGATCAAGATCCTTCAAGTTGATTGCATGATCATCAGAGGGAAATGCCTTCATTACCTCCATATTGTTGGAGATGATCTTGTGAAGTCTGAGGTGAGCTACAGACAGCATTTCCTGTGTTCTAGAGAGGAGATCAATCACTTCTTCACATGCAGGTAAGGATTTAAGACCATCATCAACATAGAAGTTCCTCTCAACAAACTGACGAGCATCAGAGCCATACGTTTTCTCACCTTCAAGGGCAGTCCTTCTCAGTCCATAGATCGCTACTGCAGGAGATGGGCTATTGCCAAAGACATGTACCTTCATCCGGTAATCTATGACTTCATTGTTGACATCATTGTCCTTATGCCATAGGAACCTGAGATAGTTTCTGTCATCATCCTTAACAATGAAGCAATGAAACATCTGTTGGATGTCGGCCATCACTGCAACTGGTTCCTGTCTGAAACGGATTAAGACTCCTATGAGGCTGTTGTTTAGGTTAGGACCAGTGAGGAGCAGGTTGTTGAGAGAGACGCCTTCATACTGAGCACTAGAATCGAACTCGACCCTGATTTGGTCAGGTTTGCGAGGGTGATACACGCCAAATGATGGAAGGTACCAGCATTCTTCTCCTTCCTTTAGTGGAGGTGCAGGTTCTGCATGATCTCTCTCAAAAACCTTCTGCATGAAACCTACAAAGTGTTTCTCCATCTCTGGTTTCCTCATGAGGGTACGTTTTAAAGAGGAAAATCTAGAAACTGCTTGCTTCAGATTGTTTGGTAGTTTTGATCTCGGGGAGCGGAAAGGTAAAGGTGCTACCCAGCTGTTGGAGTCATCTTGAATGAATTCCTTGTCCATAAGTTTGAGAAATTCTTTATCAGCTATTGCCGGTGCCAGCTTGTTGTCATCACTTGTTGTATTGAACACTGTTAATCCAAGGGTGTCGTCCCCAGGCAGGAAAGTATTCACGTTGTCTCGGTGATTATGCAGCCACTTACTGTTGCTTATCTTCTCTTTCACTTGGTAGTGATGTGGACATGGCTGAAAACAAGTGCTGCGACCATTTGGTAACATATGCGTCTTAAATGAAGAAATATTGGTGGGCCTTTTCATCCTACCTATGCAGACGTTGCCAATGATAACCCATCCTAGATCGAGGCGCTGGGCAAATGGTGCATCATGCGGTCCATTAATTTGCTGGCGTATTTTGTGCAGTCTGAGAATGTCTCCACCTAGCAGAACTAGAATGTCTGCATTTTTGTCAAGGGATGGTATTTCACTGGCTATAGCCCTTAGATGAGGGTGCTGGAAAGCCGCCTCTGGTGTGGGTATCTCTTCTCTGTTTGATGGTATCTGGTTGCACTCAACAAGTGTGGGCAAAGGTATCTCCAAATTGCCCTTGAGAGAAGCTATTACAAGACCACTGGCCCTTCTTCCTGAAACCTCTGATATGCCACTACAAGTACCCAAGGTATATGGATAAGTATCACCCTTTAAGTTAAACAGATCAAAGAGTTCTGACCTTGCAAGTGAGTGGTTGCTCTGGTCGTCCAAGATGGCGTACACCCTCAGAGCCCTTTCTGGTTGGCCCTTGGGGTATATATTGACTAGGCATATCCTTGCACAGGACTTGTCACAAAGGTCTTCTCCGCAGACTTCTATACATGAGGAAGATACTGTGGTAGTATTTGCTGCTTGATCTGTGTTCTCCCCGCCATGCTTAGTTGGGGAAGGGGAACCTCTAGGTGGTGTGGCACTAGGCTGGGATGGATGAAGAGCTTGTACATGGTTCTCACTGCCACACTCTATACACTTAATAGCAATTTTACAGTCTCTAGCAACATGTTCAGTAGAGGCACAACATTTGAAACATATCCCTAGTTTCTTTAGAAGCTCTTTACGTTCCTGGATTGGTTTCCTCCTGAAGCCAATACACTTCTTGAGGGGATGAGGCTTCTTGTGAATAGGACACAGACGGTTAGGATTTTCTACCTTTTCGTCTTGGTTGGTGTTGCAGCTGCTTTCTTCTGGTGCTGATGTAGGTATAGGAAGAATATCAGTCTTTTTCACCGAAACTGGGCCTCTGCGGTTTCTGTAGTTAGAATGTGAGCTGTCATACTTAATAGGAGGTGAACCAGGAACACTGGGATCCCCATAGGAAAAGCTTGGGTCATTCTTGGATTCTGCAATGTTCTTGATAAACTCACAGAAGTAGGAAAATGGAGGAAAGGAGACTTGATTCTCATTTTTGTATCTTGACCCAACTGTGGTCCACCTTTCTTGAATATTATATGGCAACTTGGAGACTATCGGGTTTACCCCACGAGCAGTGTCCAGGTAACTGAGGCCCGGTAGGAGAGTGTCCGCCTTAGCCAGTAGGAGCTCCATGAGTAGGTCACTAAGTTCTTGAAATTTCTGATGATCCTTACCAGATATCTTTGGAAACCCTTGCAACCGTTTGAACAGAGCATTCTCTATTGCTTCAGGACTGCCATAGGTTTTCTCCAGTCTTTCCCAAGCAGCGGTAAGGCCTGCTATGGGGTTGTAAATGTGGACGGATCTGAGTCTTTTAGCACGTTCTGTGGACTGTGGGCCAAGCCACCGGATAAGCAAATCTAGTTCTTCAGTTGCAGTAATGCCAAGGTCACTAATTGCAGTTTTGAAGGCACATTTCCAGCCTCTGTAGTTCTCAGGTTGGTCATCGAACCTTGTGAGTCCAGTCTTAGTAAGCTCACGGCGAACCATGTACCTTGCAAACTCTGACATGTCTGTTCTCTCTGACTTTAAATATTGAGTTGCTGGCTGAGTAGCGGTGATTACGTTGTTAGTGGGGTT
This sequence comes from Leptodactylus fallax, assembly GCA_947044405.1. Taxonomy (NCBI): domain Eukaryota; kingdom Metazoa; phylum Chordata; class Amphibia; order Anura; family Leptodactylidae; genus Leptodactylus; species Leptodactylus fallax. The sequence goes on from CAMRHE010000141.1 coordinate 2,446,875, forward strand.
CTGGTTAACAGAGGTAGGTAGTGTAGGGGCTGCGTAGGCATTCAGCCTAGGAGCTAGCTTAAAGTCCATAGGTTTAGCCACATATGGATGTGAGACTGGACGGTTGTTTGCAGTTTGGTAGTATGGTGTCACATTGGTGTTTACCTGAGTATCAGTATATTGCATTTGCTGAGGTGCAAGGCTTTGGGAATCCATGAAGGAAGAAGAAACTGGATGCTGGACAGGCAGGGCATTGTACTGACCTTGAATGTGGTGTGCTGCAGAAGATACTGTGCCCTGTTGCTCTGGAGAAATGTCGTCCCTGACAGGAACATTTGTGGCAAATAGGGATTCACTGCTTTGGCTTAGTACATAGTCTCTTGTGCGCTTGAGGGGATCCTCTGTTTCCACATCACACAAACTGGTGCTGTCTCTTTCACTTCCACTGATGGCTTGTTCTAAAATGCTTAACCTTGCCATGGCTGCAGCATGCTCATACTGTTTCTCTAGAGCCTCTAGTTCTGCCCTTTTTTGAGCTGCCTTAGCTTCCATCTCTGCTTTCTGTTGAGCTACCTTAGCTTCCATTTCTGCTTTCTGTTGAGCTACCTTAGCTTCCATTTCTGCTTTCTGTTGTGCAAAGGCTGCCTGTATCTTAGTAGCTTCCGCCTCTGCACGTGCTTTTATAAGTTGCTCACTGAGTGTGGAAGATTTTGAGGAACGTGACTTAGATGTACGCTTTGAACGCTTGGTAGACTCAGAAACATGGGATGCCATTTCCTGCAGTTGCGCAATTCTTGCCTCTGTCCTTAACTTAGTTTCATGTACTAAGCTGTCTCGTTCTGAATTGAGATGCTGGAAGCTTTGCAATTCAACTAAGGAATCGTCTATATGAAGTTTCCTCAATATGCTTTCATACTCCTCAGCTTTCATTTTATAATGTCCATGCATAGCACAAAGCTGTCGCAGAGCTCTCTCTAGTGGTGATACATGGTATGCAGGCAAGCACATGGCAGATATCTTAGTCTGTATTTTCTGCCACCATTTTGAGAGTTCACAGGAAAGTTCATGCTTTAAACCTTCTAGATTGTCTCTAACCTTCCACGTAGGTTTAATCAAGCGTCTAGCCTTCTCACTGGGCTGCAGACTGTGGTCCATGCTACCTTGTGCTTCAGGGTGCCCTTCAGCCATGATGCAACACAAACAGGATATATATAACTTTGCTGGAGTAAGATGGCTGCTTGCTAGAATCTTCTTATGCTGAGGGAGTCTGAGCTGCGAATGCAACTTACACAATGCTGATTCCTTCTGGCTTCAGGTAACTTGCTGTGACTGACTGTATGTCAGAAGTTGGTGAACTGTCTTACAGCCGTATCTGGCAGTCTTTATGCATCATTTTTCACTGTTCTGACTCAATAGCTTGGCTGCAAGTGTGAGGTTGTGAGAGTGTCCTGTAGTCTCTATGCTAACCAGCAATTTACACCAAGATATTTATCAGATAGTGTTCAACTCAACTGAGGAGGCGTAGATAAGATTCCAGATGCTTTAATCCAGGTAAATCTTGTAAAACCTCATACAGCAGTAGATGAAAAATGATGAAATACCAGGAGCTGAGCAGACATGTTGCTTACAAAGAAGTGAAACTAAACTGAGCGAGAGAGAGGAGGAGCTACAGCATCACAGCTAAGGATACAGAGAGAGAAAAAGGGACAAACTACAAAGACAAACAGTATCACAGATATATGTCAGTGAATTAAACCAAGTCCTGGGACATGACAGTTACCGTCTGTTATAAGGGAGCAGTAAAAAGGAAGTATTATTTAGGATAAGTAAAAGTCAGAAATGTCTGTACCTATTGATGCATTGAAATGATTTTTCTATCACTATTGTGAGGAATACATTTACAATCAATTTTTTATTGTATACTAGCAGAAAGACCCGGCTTCGCACAGGTATATTTCATTTTTTGTTTGTGTAGTGACCCCATAAGAATTGGCCAGTTTTGCACTTGACATCCAGTATGGCAGTCCAGTATAGGTACAGTCTATTTATGGCTGTGTTGCTATGGAAACCTGGTAAATGAAATGTGAACTTATATTGGCTGATACATGTCATATGGCTGAATATTTAAAGACCTGCGAACTGCTATTGACTCATACAGGTCATAAATAGCTTGGTTGCTATGGAAACCTGGTGTAAAGTTGTGTGTATGTCAAGACTGAAGAACCTGCGATTTTCCATTGGTCCATAAACGTCATGTGATCATGTGTATCTCAATTTGGATATCAGTGAAAGACCTGCGATCAGTTGTTATGGAAAACCTGGAGTAAAGCTGTGTGTATGTGACCTTGTGTAACAGTGTCATCCACAGCGCCCTGCCCCTTTAAAGCTGACCTACAGCAGTGAAGAAAAATGGCTGGGTTGTTATGGAAACATGGAGTGCAGCTGTGTGCATGTGGCTGACAATGCCTTGTCAGATTGGAGACAGGCTTGGGTCTGCTGAGAGTTTTCATTAGCTCGAGCAGCAGCCATGCGTTTTGCTGCAGGGGGCATGAGTAGTTTAAAAACGTTTCAATTTATAAGTATGCTGAAATCCAGTATGGAAGTCCAGTCAGTGGCGTAAATATCGGGGTAGCAGTGGTAGCGGCTGCCACAGGGCCCGGGACATTAGAGGTCCCGGTGGGCCCTTGATGTTTTTTGTTTTTTTTTATAGGCCGTTACCTGCTGGTGTAACACCAGCAGGTAATGGGCCCTATTTACTTACCGATCCCCGCTCCTGCTCATGGCCGCCTGCGCTTCACCTTCTGCAGAGGCGGCTGTGAGTAGGAGCGGGGATCAGTAAGTAAGGCCTGCGGGCCGTGAACCCCACAAACACTGCTATCATTATACTCTGGGGTCTTTTCAGCAGGCTTCGGGCCTCCTTGGTGACGTCCCCGACGTCGGTGGGCCAGTCCGACGTCATTATGTGTTGCGATGCATGCCTGGCTCACGTGACATCTGTTCCAACATTGAAGAGGTAGCGGGGAGTGTGGGGAGTGCAGTTTGTGCGGGGGGGGCGGTTGCTGGGGGGAGGGTCTCATGTCAAATGTTCGCCTTGGGGCCCAGCCTTTCCTAGTTACGCCACTGAGTCCAGTATAGTTATAGTCTATTTATGGCTGTGTGGTTATGGAAACCTGGTAAATTAAATGTGAACTTATGCGTGAGATGCGTGATCTCGCGAGAACCACTCACAGTGTGTTTAGGGCTGATAATGGCGGCATTATCCTTAGGTAATTAGACTCAGATGTTTATTTTGCTTTATATGGACCCTGATATGTGACCTCCATGGTGCAGCCCCCTGACGAAGCGGGGGAGAAATGCGCATTGGGGCTGCAGGTGGAGGTCACGGTGCTCCTAAGAGTAGTTCTATTCACATGAACATCTTGTGGTAAGGAGGGCTGATACATTTTTGGCATGCTATTATTGCTTATTGATTTCTATACATATACATCAGATTAATTGTATATGTTTAACATATTCGATGCATGCAGCATATATGTACTTTCTGAAGTGAATTTGTTCACCTTGCCCTTTCTATTTTTGAAAAGCAGGGAACCTTTATTCATACCTGCTAATCTGCTATATAGCACTATACATGATATATGTGGTTCATTGTGATAGACCTGTATGTGAGTGCCATGACCTTGCCTTTCTTATATGTTTTTTAACATGTTTTTAATAGAAATTTTTGTTCTTGTATTCTAATAAATTTGTAATATTTTTGCATTATCTAGTGGTTATGTGATTATTTATAGTGCTGCCATTCCTGTTAGGTATCTTAAAAGTCAGAAATGTCTGTACCTATTGATGCATTGAAATGATTTTTCTGTCACTATTGTGAGGAATGGAATCTGAAGCCCCTGTAAAGTAGAGTTATATAGGGGGCGGACTTCATCTGTTGGCCATTCAGAAACTGCATATGTTAAATGTTGCAAATAATAAAGAAAGGGGAAAATAATAAGAATCAAGTATCAGGAGTCAGGTGTCGAAGTCAGGTGTCAGAAATGAGGTATCAAAGTCAGGTGTCAGAGGTCAGGTGTCAGACAAATCAGGTGTCAGAAGTCAGGTATCACAGTTGTAAACTGCCATTAATCAGATGTTTGACTCTGATATCTGAGGATGTCCTAATGTGGACACTGTACTACAGGAGGCTCCTCTATTGCCAGGAATCACTACCAGAGGCTCACAGTAACAGCACAGTAGCTGTGTCTGATGAGGTTTGATAACTATGGTGTATTGTTAGGCTAGGTTCACATCTGTGTGTAGGAAACTCTGCCACAGAAGCTGCCAAAAATAACCAGAGAGAAAATTCCTGCACGGAGGACTTTTCTCTGCGCCAATATCAGTATAAAAATGGCGGACTCAGTTATAGTCTATGGGGTCCACGGTTAACCCATGCCCAGATGTGAACCTAGTCTAGCATTACACCAGTGATTGGTTGAACTAAAAGTTCTTAGGATTTTGGTGTATTTTTGGAGCAGTGTGTAGATCACGACCCTTTTTGTACAAGTCATAAAAGTATTTAAATCACTTGATGAATGTGGCGCATGACATGTTAGAGCATTTATTTGGTGAAAATGATACCAGAATTATGGAGCATTTTACTTGATAAATCTCCACCATTGTATGTGCTGGCTGGCTTGTATGTATATGAAAAACTCAGATGATGTGTGACTCTCATCTCTGACACTGTATGTGCTTGATAGCTGACTTCAGTCAGAGATGAGTGTCAGTAGTCAGAGTCAGGTATCAGAAAACAGGTGTCAGAGTCAGGTGTCAGAAAAATCAGGTGTCAGACAAATCAGGTGTCAGAAGTCAGGTATCACAGTTGTAAACTCCATTAATCTGTTGTTTGACTCTGATATCTGAGGATGTCCTAATATGGACACTGTATCTAGCACCAGTGTGGAAGCATTATAGTTACCCACAGTACTAACATCCGTTGTTGGACTGCAAACCTGCTCTAAATTTGGATATCAAGCAAGAAGGAGCAGAAATGACTCATATATTATTCAAAGGAAACAGCCTAGGAGAGATTCAGTGACAACAGCAGAATACATACAGCAGGGATATATATGTCATCCAGTTTTATTGATAATCTAACTCTCTTTAACTCTAATTTCCCTTTAATATTTAATATGTATTATTGCACATGTATTTTCAAAATAAAACTTGTCACTTTAAAAACAATCTTGTATATTGCCAACATAAGCGCCATGCTGCAAGTACGATCAATGTATTAAATGTAATACACGTTAGCAGCCCTGGAACAAACAGTGAAACATGAGAACTAGAATTTAAAGCACTATAGTGAGAATATTTTTGATAGATTGACATTTATGCTTTTATCTTACTTTTCTTCTTACTTTAGGCAGTAGAGTAACATAGGTAACGTGTTGCCAGGCAACAAAAAGGGCCGTTAGGTAGTGCGACATCTCTCCAAGAGTGGGATGGGTTAAGCTAATAATCACATAATATCACCATATGGGAATTGTCGTTGTCTGGTCTGTGACAGTCTTAATGATGGAATTAAAATATAAATTCATATGTAAGTGTATATTAAAAATGAAAAATCAAAGGCATTTATTCCAGCTTTAATAAACATTTTAATATGCATTCAGCCATCAGGGTTTCTACTGCTTCATGTGGAGGGTGGACTGGCATATACTTGTAGTACAGTACCATAAAGTACAGCAATAACAATTACTATTTTACTGAGAATCAAATGTATGCTCTACTCATAAATTGTAAAGTGGTGATAGACAACCTGTGGCTCTTTGTGGTGTACTATAATCACTCTCGCTTGGAGACAAATGGCAGAGCATAAAACACTCTTCTCTAGACACTGTGTTTTACGAGCAGCTGTTAACTCCACCGAAACTTTTGTGAAATGGAAGACTCTTCTATGTGTTATTACCCTAAGAATTAAGACATAAATGAAGCCCTTCTTTTCTTATCACAATGGTCCTAACCTGATGAAGATTTATGTAGTATTTTTCATTCTGTTATATTCTCTAGCTACAGTACTTTGTAAACTTATGTATTAGATATTTCTATATTTAGATTAAATAAACAACAGTTCTCTAAGGCTAGGTTCACACTAACGCTTACTCTCCATTACGCGGTTTCTGTCCCTGAACCTGCTTAAAAAATGCAGAGAGAAAAGTTCTGCAAGCAGGACTTTTCTCTCCGCATTTTCCCACCCCTTTCGGGCGGAAACCCAGCAGACCCCATTACAGTCTATGGGGTCCGCGGGTTTCCATGGGTAAGTGCTTTTTTAAGTGGATTAGGGAAACACGACAGCTAGTGTGAACCTAGCGATGTTATTATTCTGAATATCCCTCCCATTCAGGGTGGGAATTCCAAATTTTCTGTGGCTCCTTATTAGCCTCTGTTATAGGACAGCCTGTGCCTGCTACTTCTTTGGCAAACTGTCTGGAAGAGTTAACTCCAATTCCCAACTGCAAGCAATCAGCTGTAATCTGTATGAGAATCTGGTACCAAGTGTTCAGTTTACTTGCAGCTCCTCTACAGGGAAGATTAAGCATTACATGGTTACCATTAAAATATGATAATGCACAGATGTGACAGGTTGTAGCTATAGGACAGTGATGGCGAACCTTTTAGAGACCGCGTGCCCAAACTACAACCCAAATCCCACTAATTAATACTGTATGGATCCACAATTGCGGACAGTTAAGAACCCAAAAAATACGGTCGTGTGAATGGGGTTTTACAGAGCTTTTAATAATACAAAACAACTTTGTACTGAAAGGTAAAAGGTTGCATTTGGTACTTTTGAACAATTAATATTCACTATTTACATCGCAAAGGACCTGTTTTATAGTGATTGTGCAAGGTTATTGCAGCCTATAATAATATCACGTCTGCTATAAAACAGATACTATGTGATATAAGTAGTGAAGGGCCCGCAGACGGTACAATGTGCTCCACAGTGGCCCCCACACAGTAGTATATGCTATTTACCTGCAGTCCCACGAAGAGCAGAAAAGTAGCATCCTCCTTCTTCTGAATGCAGGTCATCAGCGCCTGCGTCGGGGCAGAGGTCACACTCTGCAGTCAGTGTAAGCTGTGGTCCCGCGGCGTACATTGACGGCTTTCGGCTGTATGTGCATTTTCACATATAAGAAGCGATCGCTCACTAACGGGGAATGCTGTACCAGATTCCCCAATAGTGAGTGATCAGGGAGTCTGAATGAGGCGATGGCGCGTGTTCCAACAGAGAGGGCTCTGAGTGTCCTCTCTGGCACGCGTGCCATAGGTTCGCCAACACGGCTACAGGAGGTGCAGAGTTAGCAGTTATAAGAGTTATATACATATAAATTTCTCATATTATTCTTGTCAATACCAAAAAAAAATAAATCACAAAAATAAATGTCAGCTCCCCTAATTTAACATATTTTCAGCTTTAAGACTGTACAGACTACAGTATAATGATTCGTTATTATGAATAAAAAAAGGCTGAAAAATGTGGATTAAAAGGACATTACACAATTAAAATGTATTTGGTGATCATTGCTAACTTGTGGACAGTCTAATCTAGAAGTTGTTTTTCTTTACAGCTTCCCTGTCGCTCCAGGAGACAGCTTCTCATAAAAATGATTTTAAATATAGTACATAGTAAAAAAACTTAATAATTATCTTTTGTGCTCTTGACACCACATTAACCTAGTCTGCAATGTGCAGTTTAATTGCAGAAAATGATCTGTGGATGGGTCTGATGAGACAGGAGGCTGTAATATTCTGGAGCTACTTTTGTTTCTATAGAGCTTTAGCAATATCAGATAAGGCAGACTTATCCTTTTAAAGTGTCTTCCTTAGCTAAGTGTACTGCTTAAAGGTGCATTCCCATCTTGACCATTAATGGTATTTCCTGAAGATCTCACTACTTAGATCCTTACTTTTAAGAGAACTGGAGTCTGGTGACCATTGTTCACCTATGTTTGCCTGCTGTTGCTTTTATAAAGCTCAGTGGAGAAATGGTACCTCCCTGTTGGAATCAAATCATGAAATTTTTCTTGCATTGAAATCTGCTCATGAAAGTCTGCTCAAGATCCTGTGCATGTACATGTGCATGTATACTAAACATGAATAGGACGAAACTGTAATGACGTTACACCAAAGATGGTGTGCATTGTAAACAGTGAAGAGGTTACGGCCCTCATACAAGGACAGGTCATTGATAAAAATGAGTTGGACAACCCCTTTAAAGAGAGTATATCTGGACAACTCTGGCAACTTAAAGAGTAACCACACTTTCAAACAACTTTTGCTTTTCTGGCAGCAATAATAGATTTTGTAATATACCCATATGGGGCATTAAGGAGCATTTTACTTTGTAAGGGGCAATAATGTGGCATTATACACTGTGGGGAGCACTAAGGAGCATTCCGTGCACAAAGTATAATGCCCCATTAGTGGCCTCCACATATAATGATCTGTTTTGTGCTCCCTCACAGTATAATGCTCCTTAATACATTCAACAGAGTATAATGCTCTGACACAGAATTGACACAGTGACACGGATAAACGCTCATCTCCTGACCACTGCCTCTTTAGCACTGATACATAATACATATAATAGCAGCAGCAGGGATCGTCAATCCTGTGTAGGCAGCAGGACTGATTTGATTCCGGCCGACATTATTGTAATGTATAAAGGGCTAGGGGGACAGCAGTCAGACGCTCAGTGTTTCTCCTGGCCACCATCATTATGAAAGGGAAAGGAGGCAGAGGTTCAGACACCTGGTGGTTGCAGTCCATCAGTTGAGTATCCCGGTGGAGAGGGCAGCTTCCTCTCATCTGACAGATCGTTGTGGGGCAGGGAATGACAGAGCTGTACAGAAGCACAGTTCTCTCCTGATCATTAAGGAAGCAGTCTGACACTACTGGATCCTCTGATTTTGGACTATAAGACACATGCACTTTTTACCAAGACTTTTCCTTCAAATTTTGGCCCTTTCCATGCTCCTTTATTCTTTCCTATGTTTCTTTACTGTGAGTTGAAATTTATACACTGCATTCACCAGGGACATGTAGGGGCAGGTTCTTGCATAATCCAGGGAAACTGAAACAGGGGTGTGTAATATCAAACAGTTATATCTCAGGTATTATAACACCTAGAATAGTGATTCTAGTATCATATGAAAGATGACATGATATTCATAGATTGTAGTGGTAATATCACCAGTTAAAAACTCAGTCGTCTTTGGGAGCAGCTGCATATAAATATGCTAAGCCCAACTGGTGATTACATTGGAAATTTTACAGGTAGAACTGCAATCTTGATGTCATGTGAAAGCTAAGAACCTCCTCTTTCATTGTTAAAAGTTTACTATTTTATTAGTGTAGGCGAATGGGTTTTTCTTTTGAAACAGGTTAACTCAAAGATGATCAAAGAATGACTATAATCACATCAGAATATAATAAAATAATAAGTGTTTAATAAATGAAAAGAGATAATACTTAGCTGTGGTTACAAATGATGTAATAGCTTACTGAATGGGGAGCCCCATCATATATCATGCACTGATATATACCCATCGTTCGATGACTTCCCGACCTGCTGGACATCCCATGATTCCAGCCGAGACTAACAAACAATAGCTTTCTACAGTTTTTATAGTACTTTTGGTGGAGGCTGTCGGGCTAAGTGGTCAGCTTGTAACATGACCATTTATGGTACAGGAATTTGAAGAAATACTTAATACTTATTGTGAGGATGAGACCCTCAATTTATGTATCTTTCTTGGACATGTATCATTCTTTATTCGTATCAGTCTCACATATCTGTAGGAATGTAGAGCTGTGTTTACATTGGTTGGTCAATTCGCTCCAGTGGTTTTATGTGCATACCATGGAGAGAGGGCCTTTCCAGATGTCCAAAGGGGGGAGGGTGGGCTAATGACCTACAACTAACCCAGGCACCCATCTTTCCTTCTAACCGGCATAGATTCCTCTTTTCGTGAGGAGAGGGCTGGCTGAGGGGGGGGGGGGGTGAAGTTTGGAGCTGGACAAGGGTCTTCACACTGGCTGGGGTGAGGTCTTTGGTCTTTGTGTGAAGCCTGGAAGAGAGACAGCTAAGAGACTTAGGTCTGGTATTACTCTATACTTTATTTCCATTTTTGTTTTATGTGCTGTATCATCGCATTTGCTCGTATATTTATGCTTGATCATATTAATATTGTATATTTCTGTATATGCTATTGATTAGTACCGACCCACTTGGGTTATTAAAAATATAAAATTTATAAAGCTCGTTTCATTCTATCCTACGAACTCTGTCCGCTCACGGGTTGTGAGTGGAAGGTTAAGAAGGGTGATCGCAGGTAGGCCAAGTATAGACTGACCGGTATAGTATACAGAAATACAGACAAAGCTACAGAATGAACCTCCTATAGATGTACAAGAAATACATATAGACTGATCAGTAAGACATTAACCCTGTCATATCACATCAATGAGACACTATGATTTTGTAGAAAAAAACATGTCCTATTACATTTAGTAAATCAACCAGGGGCATAACTATCGGGGTAGCAGTGGTAGCGGCTGCCACAGGGCCCGGGACATTAGGGGCCCGGAGCCCTGTGGCAGATGCTACTGCGAACCCCACAAACCAGTAATGATCGTGGTCGCAGGGGGTGCGACTGCGAACGGACCCGGCAGTTTACGGAGCCCGCGGCCAGCTGGAGATGGCCGGGCCCCGGATCATTATGATAGCGGTCGGGGAAAGCCTGGTTCCCCGACTGCTATACATACTGTTATTGGAAAGGCATATTGCAGGCCCCTTTCCAATAGATGGCAGCCCAGGGGAGGTGACTGAAAATAATAAACACATATTCTCACCTCTCCTGGGCACAGCGTCCTCTCCAGCGCTCCTCCGTCATGTGACTGAGGCCTGTGATTAGGCCCCAGCGGTCACATGGGGCACGGCCGCGTAATGACGTCAGTGCCGCTCACACGTGACTGCTGAGGCCCAATCACAGGCCTCAGCAGCGACGTCAGAAAAGGGCCTGAAGATGCTGAAGACGGCAGGATGGAGCGAGGATGCCAAGGAAAGGTAAGGCAAGGTGAGTATGAATGTTTGTTGTTTTTAATCACCTTCCCTGGGCCTCCGATTATTATACTCTGGGGTCTGAGGAGACCCCAGAGTATAATAATATCACCGAAGTGGAGGGGGGCTGTTGGGAGCTTATAATACTGGGTGGGGGCCACTGTAGAGCATATACTACTGGGTGGGGGCCACTGTAGAGCATATCATACTGTGTGGGGGCCACTGTAGAGCATATAATACTGGGTGGGGGCCCCTGTAGAGCATATAATACTGTGCGGGGGCCCCTGTAGAGCATATAACACTGGGTGGGGGCCACTGTAGATCATATAACACTGGGTGGGGACCACTGTAGAGCATATAATACTGGGTGGGGGCCACTGTAGAGCATATAACACTGTGTGGGGTCCACTGTAGAGCATATAATACTAGGTGGGGCCACTGTAGAGCATATAATACTGGGTGGGGGCCACTGTGGGGAGGATATAATACTGGGTGGGACCCACTATGGGGGGCATATAATACTGGGTGGGTACCATTGTGAGAAGCATATAATACTGGGTGGGGACCACTGTGTAGAGCATATTATACTGTGTGGGGCCACTGTGGGTAGCATATTATACTGTGTGTGGGGGGAGAAATGTAGAGCATATAATGCTGTATGGGGACCACTGTGGAGCATATAATGCTGTGTGGGGGCCACTGTTGAGCATATAATACTATCTGGGGCCTCTGCTGAGCATATTTTACTGTTTGGGGATCCATAACCGGTTCGGGGGGTGGGGGGGGGCCATGTCAAATGTTCGCCTTGGGGCCCAGCCATTCCTAGTTACGCCACTGAAACCAACAAAACCATTAAAAGAAGAATAGCACAAACATATGTAGTCCATGCAGAGAGAATGAATGGCCAAGCATGCACACTGTTGCACCATCAGAACAGGGGAACCACCGCCATTCTCAGCATTGGTGAGGGTTGGGCCCTCACCAACCATTAAAGGGCTTTTTCGGGACTTTTAAATTGATGACCTATCTTTATGCTAGGTTCTCAATTGAAGATCCTTGGGGTCTGACACCCAGCACCTCCATGTATCTACCCCACTACAGTTTCACAGGCCATGTGATACCACGTTATCTGTGACATGATCTGATCGCAGCTCAGTTCCATTCAAGTGCTTACTTCCCATTGTGAACTTGGATCATTGTATGATTAGGCTTAGTGGCCAGGGTGAAAATTGCAGGATTTTGGGAAAATCATCACAAATTCTTGAAAAATAAGTTTAACATAAAAACTTGATATAAATAAGTCATTTTCTGATGACATTCAGTTAAGGACTAAGGGTAAAGACACACCATGCAGCCAGTGCCACATCCACTGCTATATCCGAAGCCCCACTCACCGTGGTAGCCAATGGCTGCACACTGTTTTGGGTAAAGCCTCAGTTTGGCAACAATGTTTGGTCTTATAGCTACTGTGTGCCTCCTCTGTCTGCCCTTCACTGAACAATCTGCTGCATCAGGCAGTTTAAGGCACTTATTACAGATGCATTTCTCACACCAGTGACATGGAAAAGTTTTGGTCTGGCATTCAAACATTTTTGAAACAAATACTTGCACTCAGATTTCACCTGCTTTACATAAGATCACCATCATCACCATCTGCTCTTAGATTAATATATATTTTCTATGGACTTTACCTTAGAGAAAACCTAGGAGAGGGGTTGTTTAGTTTGTAGTAATCATGTGCAGCCTTTTTTTCTTTCTATAGCTGCTTCACCAGAATGCACTCGATTTCTCCAGAAGCTTTTATTCAAACATTGCATGGCATTGATGGCATTGCAGAAGGAAGTGTGCCATTGTAAATCTGTATGCAGATAAGTGACATTGGCTTGGCTAAGATCCCTTTTGCTGTTTCAAGGCTCGGTGAGTCAAAAGCAAATTGAGGATCTGTTACATCCAATAGAGGGCGCATGAGCTCCCCAGCTCCTTTCCCATAATGCCTTGTGATATGTAGATGCTAAGTAGAGGGCGAAAGGCAATTAAAATCTCTACACACCTTCACTGGTGCTCTCCTCAATGTGAGAGATTCTTGTCCCTAACCCACTCATTGCCTCCCACTAAGCCAGCCAATTCACTTTGCTCTGTACTGATGAAGGACAACAATCCGGAAACAGCGCTGTATGCAGATAAGTGACATTGGCTTGGCTAAGATCCCTTTTGCTGTTTCAAGGCTCGGTGAGTCAAAAGCAAATTGAGGATCTGTTACATCCAATAGAGGGCGCATGAGCTCCCCAGCTCCTTTCCCATAATGCCTTGTGATATGTAGATGCTAAGTAGAGGGCGAAAGGCAATTAAAATCTCTACACACCTTCACTGGTGCTCTCCTCAATGTGAGAGATTCTTGTCCCTAACCCACTCATTGCCTCCCACTAAGCCAGCCAATTCACTTTGCTCTGTACTGATGAAGGACAACAATCCGGAAACAGCGCTGTATGCAGATAAGTGACATTGGCTTGGCTAAGATCCCTTTTGCTGTTTCAAGGCTCGGTGAGTCAAAAGCAAATTGAGGATCTGTTACATCCAATAGAGGGCGCATGAGCTCCCCAGCTCCTTTCCCATAATGCCTTGTGATATGTAGATGCTAAGTAGAGGGCGAAAGGCAATTAAAATCTCTACACACCTTCACTGGTGCTCTCCTCAATGTGAGAGATTCTTGTCCCTAACCCACTCATTGCCTCCCACTAAGCCAGCCAATTCACTTTGCTCTGTACTGATGAAGGACAACAATCCGGAAACAGCGCTGTATGCAGATAAGTGACATTGGCTTGGCTAAGATCCCTTTTGCTGTTTCAAGGCTCGGTGAGTCAAAAGCAAATTGAGGATCTGTTACATCCAATAGAGGGCGCATGAGCTCCCCAGCTCCTTTCCCGTAATGCCTTGTGATATGTAGATGCTAAGTAGAGGGCGAAAGGCAATTAAAATCTCTACACACCTTCACTGGTGCTCTCCTCAATGTGAGAGATTCTTGTCCCTAACCCACTCATTGCCTCCCACTAAGCCAGCCAATTCACTTTGCTCTGTACTGATGAAGGACAACAATCCGGAAACAGCGCTGTATGCAGATAAGTGACATTGGCTTGGCTAAGATCCCTTTTGCTGTTTCAAGGCTCGGTGAGTCAAAAGCAAATTGAGGATCTGTTACATCCAATAGAGGGCGCATGAGCTCCCCAGCTCCTTTCCCGTAATGCCTTGTGATATGTAGATGCTAAGTAGAGGGCGAAAGGCAATTAAAATCTCTACACACCTTCACTGGTGCTCTCCTCAATGTGAGAGATTCTTGTCCCTAACCCACTCATTGCCTCCCACTAAGCCAGCCAATTCACTTTGCTCTGTACTGATGAAGGACAACAATCCGGAAACAGCGCTGTATGCAGATAAGTGACATTGGCTTGGCTAAGATCCCTTTTGCTGTTTCAAGGCTCGGTGAGTCAAAAGCAAATTGAGGATCTGTTACATCCAATAGAGGGCGCATGAGCTCCCCAGCTCCTTTCCCGTAATGCCTTGTGATATGTAGATGCTAAGTAGAGGGCGAAAGGCAATTAAAATCTCTACACACCTTCACTGGTGCTCTCCTCAATGTGAGAGATTCTTGTCCCTAACCCACTCATTGCCTCCCACTAAGCCAGCCAATTCACTTTGCTCTGTACTGATGAAGGACAACAATCCGGAAACAGCGCTGTATGCAGATAAGTGACATTGGCTTGGCTAAGATCCCTTTTGCTGTTTCAAGGCTCGGTGAGTCAAAAGCAAATTGAGGATCTGTTACATCCAATAGAGGGCGCATGAGCTCCCCAGCTCCTTTCCCATAATGCCTTGTGATATGTAGATGCTAAGTAGAGGGCGAAAGGCAATTAAAATCTCTACACACCTTCACTGGTGCTCTCCTCAATGTGAGAGATTCTTGTCCCTAACCCACTCATTGCCTCCCACTAAGCCAGCCAATTCACTTTGCTCTGTACTGATGAAGGACAACAATCCGGAAACAGCGCTGTATGCAGATAAGTGACATTGGCTTGGCTAAGATCCCTTTTGCTGTTTCAAGGCTCGGTGAGTCAAAAGCAAATTGAGGATCTGTTACATCCAATAGAGGGCGCATGAGCTCCCCAGCTCCTTTCCCATAATGCCTTGTGATATGTAGATGCTAAGTAGAGGGCGAAAGGCAATTAAAATCTCTACACACCTTCACTGGTGCTCTCCTCAATGTGAGAGATTCTTGTCCCTAACCCACTCATTGCCTCCCACTAAGCCAGCCAATTCACTTTGCTCTGTACTGATGAAGGACAACAATCCGGAAACAGCGCTGTATGCAGATAAGTGACATTGGCTTGGCTAAGATCCCTTTTGCTGTTTCAAGGCTCGGTGAGTCAAAAGCAAATTGAGGATCTGTTACATCCAATAGAGGGCGCATGAGCTCCCCAGCTCCTTTCCCATAATGCCTTGTGATATGTAGATGCTAAGTAGAGGGCGAAAGGCAATTAAAATCTCTACACACCTTCACTGGTGCTCTCCTCAATGTGAGAGATTCTTGTCCCTAACCCACTCATTGCCTCCCACTAAGCCAGCCAATTCACTTTGCTCTGTACTGATGAAGGACAACAATCCGGAAACAGCGCTGTATGCAGATAAGTGACATTGGCTTGGCTAAGATCCCTTTTGCTGTTTCAAGGCTCGGTGAGTCAAAAGCAAATTGAGGATCTGTTACATCCAATAGAGGGCGCATGAGCTCCCCAGCTCCTTTCCCATAATGCCTTGTGATATGTAGATGCTAAGTAGAGGGCGAAAGGCAATTAAAATCTCTACACACCTTCACTGGTGCTCTCCTCAATGTGAGAGATTCTTGTCCCTAACCCACTCATTGCCTCCCACTAAGCCAGCCAATTCACTTTGCTCTGTACTGATGAAGGACAACAATCCGGAAACAGCGCTGTATGCAGATAAGTGACATTGGCTTGGCTAAGATCCCTTTTGCTGTTTCAAGGCTCGGTGAGTCAAAAGCAAATTGAGGATCTGTTACATCCAATAGAGGGCGCATGAGCTCCCCAGCTCCTTTCCCATAATGCCTTGTGATATGTAGATGCTAAGTAGAGGGCGAAAGGCAATTAAAATCTCTACACACCTTCACTGGTGCTCTCCTCAATGTGAGAGATTCTTGTCCCTAACCCACTCATTGCCTCCCACTAAGCCAGCCAATTCACTTTGCTCTGTACTGATGAAGGACAACAATCCGGAAACAGCGCTGTATGCAGATAAGTGACATTGGCTTGGCTAAGATCCCTTTTGCTGTTTCAAGGCTCGGTGAGTCAAAAGCAAATTGAGGATCTGTTACATCCAATAGAGGGCGCATGAGCTCCCCAGCTCCTTTCCCATAATGCCTTGTGATATGTAGATGCTAAGTAGAGGGCGAAAGGCAATTAAAATCTCTACACACCTTCACTGGTGCTCTCCTCAATGTGAGAGATTCTTGTCCCTAACCCACTCATTGCCTCCCACTAAGCCAGCCAATTCACTTTGCTCTGTACTGATGAAGGACAACAATCCGGAAACAGCGCTGTATGCAGATAAGTGACATTGGCTTGGCTAAGATCCCTTTTGCTGTTTCAAGGCTCGGTGAGTCAAAAGCAAATTGAGGATCTGTTACATCCAATAGAGGGCGCATGAGCTCCCCAGCTCCTTTCCCATAATGCCTTGTGATATGTAGATGCTAAGTAGAGGGCGAAAGGCAATTAAAATCTCTACACACCTTCACTGGTGCTCTCCTCAATGTGAGAGATTCTTGTCCCTAACCCACTCATTGCCTCCCACTAAGCCAGCCAATTCACTTTGCTCTGTACTGATGAAGGACAACAATCCGGAAACAGCGCTGTATGCAGATAAGTGACATTGGCTTGGCTAAGATCCCTTTTGCTGTTTCAAGGCTCGGTGAGTCAAAAGCAAATTGAGGATCTGTTACATCCAATAGAGGGCGCATGAGCTCCCCAGCTCCTTTCCCATAATGCCTTGTGATATGTAGATGCTAAGTAGAGGGCGAAAGGCAATTAAAATCTCTACACACCTTCACTGGTGCTCTCCTCAATGTGAGAGATTCTTGTCCCTAACCCACTCATTGCCTCCCACTAAGCCAGCCAATTCACTTTGCTCTGTACTGATGAAGGACAACAATCCGGAAACAGCGCTGTATGCAGATAAGTGACATTGGCTTGGCTAAGATCCCTTTTGCTGTTTCAAGGCTCGGTGAGTCAAAAGCAAATTGAGGATCTGTTACATCCAATAGAGGGCGCATGAGCTCCCCAGCTCCTTTCCCATAATGCCTTGTGATTGTAAATCCAAGTCATATATTACATGTAGCTATTTATTATTTTCCATTTGCGTTTAAAATATTAGCCATAAACCATTTGAGTCCCAACCCCTCTAAATAAAACATGTACTCAAACATTTAAGAATTGGAAGCTTCACTTTTAAATAATTACATTAGCTTACTAATAGGTACAATTTGTAATCTTTATAACATTTTTTATGTTTTTACTTTAATTTCTGCTTATCAGATACAGTGTATAAAATAAAATTTGACAGATTTTATTATGTGTCTCAGTACCTTAACTGCATATGTATGCATAGTACTTGGGTTGTGTCATGAAAATCTTATGTTATGGTCACCCCCTGCTTGGGACCTTTATGCATATGGTTCCTGTTCTAGAAAACTCAAGAGTAACCATTTATCTTCACGAGCACCATGTAACTGTATGTTTCCCTTGCTGCTTAGCTTGGTTGTTGTGTTTTCTGAAAAAAGAAATTGCTATTGGCAATTTGATGCCAATAGTGGGACTGAATGACTGATCACCCCAGCACTCACAATGTGAAAGGAGATGTTTCTGATGTATTCCAGGCATCTATACGCTTCAGTTTCTTTTTATTGCAAGCTTAAAGTCAATATATATCAGAAAATGACCCTTTCTTTAAATCAAGTCTATATGATAAACTTCCTTATTAATTTATGTGACTTCTTTTTCTTATTTTCAATGTCACTATACTGTATATAACTAACAGTAATTCTTAAGGCTGGGGCCCCACGTTGTGGAAAGGCGGCTTTTTTTGTTGCAGATTTTGCTGCGTTTTTTTGAGCCAAAGCCAGAAGTGGACTGAGAAGAAGGTAGAAGTATATTAAGCTTCCTACATATTTCCCATTCCTTTTGTAACTCCTGGCTTTGGCTCAAAAAACCGCAGTAAAATCTGCAACAAAAAAAGCTGCCTTTTCGCAACGTGGGGCCTCAGCCTTAATCTCACATTGTTCACTTTGAATCTCACAATAGTCTGACACTTCATGTTCTGTAGAAATTTCTTTTCATCATTTCATTATTGCAGGCAGGATTACAATCAATGGTACCACCTGTATATAGATAACACGAGGTCACAGTTGACTACAGGTGATAATTGCAGCTCCCCTCCTCCCTTTCTCTACACCTCTACACAGGTTGCACATCATGCCCAAAACATTCTCCCATACAATTCAATGAGTTCTCTTCAGACAAAAAATTCCTACAGTTTCAGAACTGCTTTTACCATAGCAGAGCAGCAGCTCTGGTCACCCCCCCCCCAATCAGATTTATTTACAGAAATACATCATAATATCAGAAAATAAAAGCAAATTAGAAACTGGAACATGTTTTAGGGTGTGTTCACATATATCCGGTGCAGCAGTCAGCTTCCCTCCAGCTTGGCGTCGTACGGTGCCAGATCTGTGCCTCAGCCAGATGGAAAAACGCGTTTTTCCATCTGGCTTCCTTAAAATTTCCTTAGTGCCGGATGCCCCGGGTGCTGCCTGAAGATGGATCGGCATTCTGAACAGTCTATGTACAGTAGTGAAGCTGGAAATTGCAGGCTTCACTACAGTACCTGAGCGAATTGCTCAGGATCGGTCAAGATCATCATGATAGCTCTTACAGATACAGAGCAATTCTCTGGAGAAAACGATGTTTGGCATTGAAATCCCAATGCAGATCTCAACAGATCTCAATTCCGACATCCTTTTAACGGTGAATTGCTCTGAATCTGTAAAGGCTATCATGATGATCCTGGTATCATTCTAAAGATGAGATTCTAACGGATCCTGAGATATGGGGCTCTAAAGTGTACCCCTCCTGCCTCAGGCAACATCTTAGAGCTGAAGGAGGAGGGGGAGGAGTGGAGCTGCAGACTGTATAAACAATGATAACTCATCAGGGTCTGTGTATATGACCCGGGGGGGGGGGCTAGCAGGGACTTCTGTCCATGTTATCCCCTCTCCTATCAATCGCAGAGCATGCTATACTTTTGCTCTCTGATTGTCATATAGAGGGATAATGTAATACCCCTCTAAGCCTAATCACAGGGGTATTCTTCTGTAATTCCTCTCTGAACCTAACCAGGAAGTTTATTGGTGCTGTGACCCAGACGTTTACTGTCGTCCAGGTCGCAGCACCAAAAGAGTTGCAAACACTTATACAACACATACACAAAGTCATCAATAAAGTTTACATTTTTTCACTGTCCTGTCCATACCTGATCTTTATAGAGTAAAATACGCAACCGCCTCTCTAGCAATATCCGTTACACGCTAAAATAATAGCAATAACGAATATTACTAGAGATGAGTGAATCAAAGCTGATGAAGTGGAATTCGATCCGAATTTCAGGAAATCTTCGATTCGCATTGAATCCAGATTTCCCCACGCTTCGTGGTATCGAATTGCATTTTAAACTAAGGACACGTCGGAATAGCATTTAGAAAGGCTATTCTACTCCTACCTTTGCCATTGCATCACGCCCCCTGTGATGTCCTGGTCCTCATCGCTCGTGTAGTAAAATAAACAAATGGCCGCCAGACATGCACAGAGCACAAAGGTAGAAGTAGAATAGCTTTTCTAAAGGCTATTCCGACGTGTCCTTATTTGTAAAATGCATATCCCTATATCCCCAGGCTCTCTGCAGCCAGGAAAATAGTTGTTTTTAATGTGATTCGCTAAAACTAACTATGACAATAGATGACAACTTATGGTTTTGGAGTAGAAATTTGTAAAAAAAAAAAGCCTGATGACAACTGATACATTTTTCGCATCAATTTTGGCATCAGTTGTAATGACTAAGGAACAAAAAAACTGATGCTGATGCAACTGATATATGTGAACCTACTCTTACTGACTTTTTGTAAAATGAGCACAGTCTTGTCCTACTGTATTTTGCTTTGATAACTGTTATCTATTGGATTTGTACAGCACCACAGAAACTGAATGGATAAATATTAATAATACTGCATTTAACTCTATTGAATAGTACCTAATTATATGGGGACATTTTTATTATTCACATTACATAAAAAAATTTTTCTTTGCTCCTCAAAGTAGATGATCAAATTGTTCCATTGAGTATTTTTTTTAATTGACCACAAGAGGGCAGTCTTGTTGCATTTGAAACTGACCTACAGCACAGTCAGTGCTTTTATCAGTTTGATATCTAGTTTTGGAATCAACATAAACACTCCATAACTAATCAAATGATGAAAAAATAACTTAAAGTATTAATATGTCATAACATAATATGACAATGCCTAATCTACCTTCTGTATGTCTATAGAGCAATAATCTTTGTTACTCTTCCATTATCATAGCCCATTCATGCAGTTCAAATTCATTAACCCAACTTTAAGTCAAGCATTTTATGTGTATGTTGTAATTTGGAAAGCTGTTTTGGCTGTCTCTGCATATCTTAATGCTGCTTACATGTTCAAGCAGGGGTTCAGAGGCTATGGAAAGTGTTAAACCTAGATGGCTGGCATCCGTTCTTGTAATTGCTGGCATTCTAATTTAACGGTACTTTTATTGTTTGGAATTATCTACTTTGACATTTGCGGTAGTCTGAAAAGGTAGACTTTGATGCATTTATAGATGTAGAATATGTTTTTGCAAATATTGACACTTAATTAACATGGAATACAATATATACTACTGTAGTTACATCCTGCCTCTGCTTCTGGGTTTTAGTTGTTGTCTTGCTCCAAGACATACCTTCAGCTGAGCTTTATTTCATGGTCATGTTCTGCTTTCATGCTTCTGGCAGAAGACCTGGCACTGTGACACTGTGTCAAAACTGCTACCTATAGCCACCACTATGTGGCACTCACTGCACAGAGATTTATATAGCTGCTATTGAGTTCAATCCCTGCTATATACAGGTTCAGTTTTAGATAGTGTAAAGGCAAATTTGGGGCCCAAAATGTTGAACTATAGTACTTATAGCACAGTCACATTCATACAATTTAGAAGGAGGTGTGAAGAATGGTAAGCTCTAGTACTTTTATGACCCTAGCACTCCTAGGGTCTTAAAGGGGCTCTCCATGAATGACAATTAATGGCCTATCCTTAGGACAAATCATTCATTGGAAATCAGTGGGAGTCTGAGACTGTCAGCTGAATAGCAGAGTGTATGGAGCCTGAAGCAGATGGCTGTATACACTGTGTAGTGGTTCAACTGTATTATTGTAGGTCATCTCACATTCAATTGAAGCAACTAAGTCATACATTGCTATGCCTTTGATGCTAGCCTTCATGTCACTTCTGCAGCCATCACTAGAGTTGTGACATTTGTGGTGTCTGCTGCAGCTAGTGTCTGGATGCAGCGGTCACATGACCATGTCGAAATGTCATTATTGGTAGCTAGTATAGAATTACTGGCAGTGGACCTGGGAAACAGAGCACTGGAAGCTGCAGGAATCCAAAAGAGGAGTATAATGTTCTATTCAAAATCTGTTTGCAAGCAATTTTTATGGGCTGAATAATCCCTTTAAGGGAACATTAACACTAGCAGTATATTATGTATTGTCCTGATATGTCAGAGAATCAGAACAACAGACATTAAAGTTTTTATCCATTCTCATTCATTTCACTGTTAAAAATGGCTTTCTTGCTGCATGCAAGGTTGTTTTTCCATTTAAAAAAATAAATAAATAACCAGGAATCTTCCATTTTATAAATGGAAAGTATTCCATTTGTATCCATCATTCACAGAAACTTTAGGCTATGTTCATATAACTGAGTCCTATACGTGGGCCATATTTCCCGGACTGAACATGTGTGAAATGGAGCTCCCTAATGGTCAGACCACTACAGTAACTGAACTATCAGTTGCCAGGTCAGTGCAGTAGCGATCTGGCCATTCTGAAGCTCTCTGCATCATAACTTACTATAATGCAGTGAGTACAATTTCACACAGCCTTGTTCAGACCAGGCAAATCGGCCCGCGCATAGACCATGTTTCCCACTCTCAACTTGGTTGTGTAAATATGGACATCATGTTTGATTCTCTGACCCACTGATGGAAAAAAACACTGGAAAGTCATCAGTAATGTGAACATATCCTAAAAAAACATACATGTACAGTTGAAATCAGAAGTTTAGATATTGTGGGGAACCGCTCAGGTAGATGCTTGGTAGCAGTGCAGGAATAAGGGACACAGAGGCTGGATCACACTCAAGTTTGGAGTTTATTTAGTTTCAGGTGCATAACAGTTTGCCATTATAAAGGCACAAACAAAAACAAAACCTTCTCGACTGAGAACTAACTAATACACAAATGTTCCCTCTCTATACAAGAGCCCGGCTGTCAGACTCCCACTCTGGTTATTCAAACAGGGGTGGCACACAGTTACCTTGTTTGCAGATTCAGACAATACGTCACTTTCCTCCATGTAGTGCCACACCTCCTTGTTCTGACACACAGCCTATATCAGGCCTTAGTCAACTGACCTCCCTGCTGTGGGCTTCTACCACACACGCTTTAACTGCCTGGCTGGAAAATACCTGTTCTCCCAAACCACACCCTTCACTTTCTCACATACCCTCCCCCTCAGTTCTGACCCCTCGGGGTGCACTCCAGACATTAAACAATGAGTCCGGGACAAGGCATCCGCATTGCCTTGCAGTTTTCCGGCTCTGTGCTCTACCGAAAAACTAAAGTTTTGAAGGGACAAGAACCACCTAGTGACCCTTGCATTCTTGTCCTTGGATCTGCTCATCCAAGTGAGGGGCGAGTGGTTGGTCACTAGACGGAACTGCCTCCCCAGCAAGTAGTACCTCAGGGCCTCTAATGCCCATTTTATCGCCAGACACTCTTTCTCTACTATGCTGTAGTTCTTCTCTATTGGCGTGAGTTTCCTGCTCAGGTAGGTGACTGGATGCTCTTCTCCATTCACCTCCTGAGATAGGACAGCTCCCAGCCCCACATCTGATGCGTCTGTCTGGACCACAAAGTCTCTGCTGAAGTCGGGCGTAATGAGGACAGGAGATCCGCACAAGGCCACCTTTAATGCCTGAAAAGCTCTTTCGGCCTGGTCATTCCACTGTACCATAACGGATCTTTTACCCTTTAGAAGGTCCGTCAGGGTCAGGACAGCAGATACTGTGGCAAAGTTGGGTATAAACCGTCTGTAATATCCAACAATGCCCAGGAATGACCTAACTTGTTTGGTGCTCACAAGTAGAGGCCATTTCTGAATAGCGTCGACCTTGTTGACCTGGGGTTTGATTATACCACGGCTGATCAAATACCCCAAATAGCGTGTTTCCTCCTTCCCCAAAGCACACTTCTTGGGGTGAGCGGTCAGGCCAGCTGCTCTCAGAGAATTCACCACAGCTTGTACCTTGAGCAGGTGACTCTCCCAGTCATTGCTGAAAATGATGATATCATCCACATATGCTGAGGTGTACCTTCTGTGAGGTTTTAACACTATGTCCATTAACCGTTGGAATGTGGCTGGGGCCCCTGAAGCCCGAACGGTAACACGAGATAGTGAAAAAGTCTCTCAGGGGTGATAAAGGCAGTCTTTTCTTTGGCGCAATTCTGTCAGAGGTACCTGTCAGTATCCCTTAGTGAGATCGAGCGTACTGTAGTACCAGGCCCCTCCCAGTCTCTCAATAAGTTCGCCTACCTGAGGCATGGGGTAGGCGTCAAATTTAGACACTTCATTCAGTTTCCTGAAATCGTTGCAGAAACGCAACGTCCCATCTGGTTTGGGAACTAGGACAATGGGACTGGCCCAATCACTTTTGGACTCCTCAATGACACGTAATTTTAACATTTTCTGCACTTCTTCTGAAATGGCTTGTCGACGAGCCTCAGGGACCCGGTATGGTCTCGACCGTACTTTCACCTGGGGCTCGGTAACAATATCATGCTTGATTATGGACGTACACCCGGGTAGCTGGGAGAACACGTCCGTATTCCTAGCTACAAACTCTTTGGATTCTTGCTGTTGGCTTTTCGTGAGGGACTCTGCTATTGTTACCCCTACTGCTACCTCTGTAGTCCTAACTGCAGCCTGTGGGACAGTACAGAAGGCAGTTTAGCCAGATATCTTTCTGTAAGCAGACTCTCTTGGTCTTTACACGCCTTTAACAGGTTTACATGATAAATCTTAAATCTGTTCTGGTTTTCTCCTACCGGGTTGACGAACCTTGTAGTTTACTTCCCCTACATTCTCCATCACCTCATAGGGTCCGTCCTTGCCATTTAGCAAGGAACTTACTCTCCATTGTGGGAATGAGTACGAGTACTCGGTCACTGGGTTTAAAGGTCCTTACCTTGGCCGACCTATTGTAAACCCGGCTTTGAGCCTTTTGGGCCTCCTCCAATTGCTCTCTAACTATGGACATAATGGCCGCCATCCTGTCCTGCATACCAGCGATGTGTTCCATAACACTTTTGTGGGGAGTGGGTTCTTGCTCCCACGTTTCTCTGGCAATGTCCAACAGACCCCTAGGTCTAGGTCTAAACAGATGTACGTAACTGTTTGATATTAAAGAGTTTACACAATTCCTTGGTTACTTTGGACATGAATGGGGTACCCTGATCTGTGAGGATCTCCTTGGATAGACCCACTCGGCAAAACATGGCAAACAACTCTTTGGCAATTAACTTCGCCGACGTGTGCCGTAGTGGGATGGCTTCAGGATATCGGTAGCATAGTCCATGACTACCAAAATATGCTGATTCCCCTAAGTGGACTTAACTAAAGGACCCACCAAGACCATGGAAATCCTTTCAAAGGGCACCTCAATAATGGGCAGAGGTACTAGGGGGCTTCGAAAATGTGCCTTGGGTGCATGCAACTGACACTCCGGACATGTTTCACAATACACTTTAACTTCATGATATACCCCTGGCCAATAAAAACGTTGCAATATGCGGTCCAGCGTTTTTGTGGCACCTAGGTGTCCCCCTAGCACATGTTTATGTGCTAAAGCCAGCACCGTCCAACGATAAGGCTGGGGTACCAGTAACTGCTCTAAGGTCTCTCCTCGCACCCTGTCAACTTAGTATAACAACTCCTGGTTGACAGCCATGCGGGGGAGCTCCTCATTAGGGCCTGGGCGCTGAGACACACCATTGATAACAGTAACATTCTCCCAGGCCCTTAGCAGAGTGGGGTCCTGGAGTTGTGCAGAACCAAAGTTATCATGGGACACCTCCAAATCTGACATCTGAGGCTTGGTGCCAGCCGCCTTCGCTTTGCCTGCCATTACCTCTATGGGAAACACAAAGCTACCATTTGCTTCTAACATGGCCAACCCTACGGCAGGAACCCTGGAGTCCAGGTCATTGGGTTCAAGCTCGTGGACCTGAGCAGACAATACTTGTGGTACTCTTGGGGGTGTGTTCTCTGACCCTTGCTTTCCCTGCCATAGAGTCCAAAACAGGGGAAAGTCCCGTCCCAGAACGAGGTCATGGGGTAAGTTCCTGACAACCCCTACCTCGTGTCAGCTCTCCCCACAGGGGGTCTGGATGGCAACAATCACAGTCGGTTAGTCTCTTGTATCTCCATGTATACACAGGACAGACTGTGCATTCAGTGACAGTCCCAAGGTCGACACAGGACCCATTAACGAGGGTCACCCGACTGCCAGAGTCTCGTGGTGCCACCACTGAGCACCCAGCCACGGTCACTTGGCACAGGTGGCGCTCATCAGCAGTGTCTGGGGAGGCGGCAGTGTAGGCTGGGGCAGCATAGAGTGACACCCTCTGACCCAGGCTAAAGTCCATGGGCTCCAAGGCACGGGGACAAATAGCCGCAATATGGCCCGGATCGTGGCAATCCCAGCAGATGACAGTCTCTCCCCTCTTCCTCCCCTGGGTCGCCATCTTATCCTGGGGAGCTCGAGGAATGTTGGCCCTCTGGGCCCTGGGGACTTGCGGAATCTGGGGGGGCTCCTTTCTAAGGGACTGTGTAGCCCAGTAGCGTTCCACCAATCCCACCAATGCATTGGCGTTAGTTGGGTCTCCATGCCCCACCCACTGCTGGATCTTACCCAGTAAAGCCCTCAGGTACCGGTCTATGAGAACCCGCTCCACAATCTGGGCTGTGGTCAACGTCTCCGCCTGGAGCCACTTACGGATGTACAAGGTGGTGAATTTGTGTCCTCGGTGGTAACGCCTCCTGGTATTCCCAATTGTGAACTCTTTGGGACTGAACATGCTGGTCCACACCCAGTCGTGCCAGGATCTCCGCCTTCACCTGCTGGTAGTCGCATGCATCGTGTTCACTCAGGTCAAAATAGGCTTGCTGGGGTTCGGCAACTAAGAAAGGTGCCAACACCTCGGCCCAGAGCTGCCATGGAAGCCTCTCATGGTTGGCCACTCTTTCAAATCCAGTCAGATAGGCCTCTACGTCGTCCTCTGCCATCATCTTGGTTAACGCTTTACGATCCTCATTTCTGACGTCCCGCTCTGGCGTTGGTGGGTCAGCCTTTTGCTGAGTGGCCAGCAATATCGACATCTGCTTGGCCAAGAGTTGGTTTGTCTCCTGTTGCACTGCATTAGCCTGTATCAGCTGCTTCACAACACAGTATACCCATATTAAACATACTCATTTTACTCACAAGCACATTTTCACAGGAATTAAAACAAAATGGTGACATTTAGACATTTAAATTTTTTTCAGTGTTACATTTATTTAGCCCTAAAATTTATATATTTAGGTTAAGGCCCCACAAAGCGCAACGCAGCGTTTTTTCATTGACTTTCACAGAGTTTTCCTCTGCGAACTTTCTGCCCTTATTATACCTAAACAGAAAACATCAGTGCTTCCACAGGTATAATTGACATAATGAGATTTTCGAAAACGCGGTAATTTTTGAAAACGCAGCTTTTCCGCTGCAAATTTTTCACTTCAATGTGTGGATGGGATTAGCCAGAATCCCATTCACTTTGCAGGTACTACAAAACGAAGTGTTTTTTGCCACATTGTTTCTGTAACAGCAAAAATGCTACATTTTCGCAATGTGGAGCCTCAGCCTTACAAGGGGGTTAAAGAAAAAATGCTTTCTACAATTTATTTTGGAATTTCTCCTGTGTACGGAAATACCCCGCATGTAGATGTAAATTGCTGTTTAGGCTTATGGCATAGAACATAAGTGAAGGAGTGATATTTGGCTTTTGAAGGCCATATTTTGCTGGACTAGTTTTCATTTGTTGCATTTTCAGAGCAGTACCAGTACCATGGAAAGTGACCCCATTTTAGAAACTGCACTGTCATGAAATTTATCAAAGTGTATAGTGAGCAATTTGGTTCCACATGTGTTTTATAGAATTTATTAACATTGGGCTATGAAATAGAAAAATAACATTTTTGGCAATAATGGTAGGGCACAGAAGGGGAGAATAGTCGGTAGGCTTTTGGAGGCAGACTACTATACTTTTGATAAGTTTCTGATGTTGTCAGCAGAGCCTGTTCACGGCTTTGGAAGATATCCAAGTTCAAAAGTTCATTTCAATCATTTTACAGATGCATTTGGGGTACTGTAAGATAATAGGGGTATAAGTAGAAAATATATAGGAATATTGTAGGCTGGTATCTGTAGCACCATCACAGCATGTAGAGTGACCTTTGGTACTTTGATTATCGTCAGGCATTTTTATAAAATTTCAAGATTTAGAGTATTATGCTGAAGTTGAAATTACAGGAAATGTTTCTTTTTTGAAATCTGCCGTATGACATATAACAATCTGTCAGATGCTCTTTAGCAAGATTGAAAACTTCCGCTTTTTCAGTACATAGTAACAAAGTGGCAGCTCGCAGTCTGTTGCTAAGATAGAATTTTAAATGCTAAGCAGCAAATTTCAACAAAAGGAAAGCTTTCCTGCACATGACAAGAAAAAAGTTCCTAATTTTCATACAATAGTATTTTTCTTGCTCAGTATGCAGTACCAAGTAAGACTATAAGCCTCAAGTGTACAAATGTACCCTGTCTTTGTTTGCAGACTGACATACTGATGAAAAGGTAACGTTAACTGATACATTGTTAAAGGAATCCTGGATATGTTCTGTACATATCTACAGTCATGGCCATAAGTGTTAGCACTCCTGAAATTTTTCCAGAAAATGAAGTATTTCTCCCTTAAAATTATTGCAGTTACACGTTTTGTTATAAATATGTTTATTTAATTTGTGTGTAATGGAACAACACAAAAAAAAAAAACAGAGCAAAAAAAGGCAAATTGTACATAATTTCACACAAAAATCCAAAAATAGGCTGGACAAAATTGTGGGTTTGAACTCACCTATGGCAAGTAACAGGTGTGGGCAATATAAAAATCACACCTGAAACCAGATAAAAAGGAGAAAAGTTGATTCAATATTTGCATTGTGTGTCTGTGTGTGCCACACTAAGCATGGAGAACAGAAAGAGGAGAAAAGAACTGTCTGAGGACTTGAGAACCAAAATTGCAGAAAAATATCAACAATCTCAAGGTTACAAGTCCATTTCCATAGATCTTGATGTTCCTTTGTCCACGGTGCACAACATAATCAAGAAGTTTATAACCCATGGCACTGTAGCTAATCTTTCTGTACGTGGACAGAAGATAAATATTGATGAAAGGCTGCAATGCAGGATAGTCTGGATGGTGGATAAGCAACCTGTTAGGGTCTTGCCAAACGTAGCAATACCCTGACACTACTGCAGGGGTCTGGGAGGAAGGACAGCGACAAGTGAGCCCTAATCTCACCCCAGCCACTGTCCCTTCCTATTGCCTCAGTTACCCTAAACGGTAAAAGGACAACCTGAAGACGAGCCCTATACTGAGTAAGTGACACACAGAACAGAACAAGACAAAAACAACACAGAAGCAGAGTGAGCAAGCCAAGGGGTCGGTAACAAACGAGCAATGCAGTACAAAATCAAAATCCAAAAGAATAGTCAAAAGGCAAGCCAAAGGGTCAGAGAAACAGGTAACAAAGTAGCAAGGGATATAATAAAGAGAGCAGGCAAAGACAGTGCAATAACCGGCAACTTGCTGAGAAAGTGACATCCAGTATATAGAAAGTCTGGGCCCAGCCCCAGACCTGATAGGTACACAGGCTGTCAATCACACAGGCCAGGAAGAGATTAACTCTATGCAGTTCAGAGAGAAATGCTCAGAACACGGGTGTGGCCGGAAATCCATTACCTTGTCTAGGACCATGTTCAGACTGAGCAACAAGAAACCCACACAAGGAACCAAACTGAACACGCCTCCTTCGCCACAGCGTGCGAGCGGAGGGTGGGGCAGAGACCTGAATAGGCAGAGACGTTACACAACCCTAATCAAGTTCCAAAGAAATTCAAGCTGTCCTGCAGGCTCAGGGAACATCAGTGTCAGCGCAAACTATCTGTCAACATTTGAATGAACTGAAATACTATGGCAGAGACCCAGAAGAACTCCACTGCTGACACAGAGACATAAAAAAGCTAGACTGCAGTTTGCCAAAATGTATGTGAGTAAGCCAATCTTTCTGGGAAAACCTCTGAGGGGGCGTTCCTTACCGCCCAGCAATGATGCTGAGCTGTGAGGAACGCCCCCCCCCCCCAAATACAGGGCTATGGACGAGTACGGTCTGGGGGCGTTCTTCACAGCCCAGCTAGACTGTCAGGAGCGCCCTTCTAACGATGGGCAGTAAACTAACGGCACCGATATCACCAGCCTCGGGGCACATAATGAGAAAGCCGACAGTGCGCTGAATTCAGCGCACTGTCGGCTCTCTAGCGGTATATAAAACTGAATGTGCATGAGGACGTGAAAGGTCCTCTTTAAGCTAACTGAGGTGTTTTACCCAATTACATTGCTTTATCTATCTTGCTCCATTTGTCAGATACAGCTAAATGTATATCCTCAGTATTTACAGCTTGTTGCCTAGGTTACGGACCACCTCTCTGGTCGGGGTGATGACTCAGTTTCTAGACAACTATATCCTTGTCTCTTTCTCCTTCTGCAAACTGTTCTCAGCTTCTGTTAAGGACTAGAACAGTGCTTAATCATTGTCTCTGTTATCTCTGTATGTAAATCCAGAGAACTGTGCTTTTTATAACATACACCAGTATGCTGCTAGCCAGAGCTGAAAACCAGTGGAGGGAAAGGAGACAGGAGATCAGGTGAAACTTTGAGGTGGGAGAACTCCTTTAACACCATATTTTCCTTACAGATAAAAAGGTTCACTGTACAAAGAGGGTCACATTCCCTAAAGATATTTTCCCCTGCTGAAGTCCAATCCTCCTTTATAATCTAAAATGGCACTCAGAAGAGTAGTTTTTTCTGACAGTGATGAACAAGGGGTCTTAATGGTGTTCTCTACTCCTCTGCATTTTAGTTCATATGTGTCACATCTACTGGCTACTTATTTCTCCCCTGTGGCCATTGCTGTAATGTCTGTGTATTTGTTTGTCTTTCTTGTATTTTTGCTCTGGGCAAAAATGTAGCTTCAATTTGCTAGGCTCAATGCAAAATCTGTAAAATGTATACTACTTGACAGTGACGCCATGCCACAGAGATGATACAGTACAAGGATGATGTACACACTGACCATGGTCACAGTGAAACACTATAAATGAATAATGATGTTACTGCACACAGTGTTAAAGCAGTCAGAAAATTAAGAGATAAGATTTACAGTGATATCACTGTTATCCATTAGAAGTTTGGACTCTTCAGACCCCAGGACTCAGGTACCACTCCAACCTTTGTACCCCCTACAGTATTTAAGTCCATGACTGTGTTTCATGTTGCTGTTCTCTATTGCCAGATGCTGCTTTATATACAGTACATTACATTGAAGACCCCATGCAAGCATGATGAGTTGGTAAATGGTTCACGACACGTTTTGCTATATACATATATTCCTCAGTAATAAGAATACTAGTGTTTGTGACTAATGTCAAAAGGTATGCAGTTTGATGTACAGTATGTTATTCGGTTACTGACCCTCTGCCTGCTTTATCCTGTGATTGTTTACTTGCTTGTGATCCTACCTGCTTATTCTTTACTGTGCTTCTGACCTCTGTCAGCTGTTGTAAGACTATTTAGGGAACTGTGTGGCCTCACACAGACACATATACTGTAGGATAAATAGCAGATCACATTGTGATAACTTCTTAACTGCATCACTTTTGATCTGAACTTGTCCATCAAAGAGGCCAAGCAAAGAAAGATACATCTGTAAACACACAGAGTGGCCTATTTATTAAGCAAAAAATGTGGTTAAAAAAGATACCATTTTTGATGCACACCATATGTTCACCAAAATTGTGTCACTGCAGCCATTTTTTGATGCTCATGACGCTCTCTTATCTAGTGACCCTTGGAGAGTAGAACTGGGTGGGGTCTTAAAGTTATCACTTAGAAAGTTATCAGTCAGAATATCATTTACATGGTGCTATAAACTTGTTGTCATTTTCTGTAAATTTTACAAGATATATTTCTATTGGTTGTAAACAATTCTCCTTTACCATACATACATCTTTGGAGTTGTATGTACCAGAAGAGAACCAGCTTTCTATTATTTTCTTTCAGGTACCTTCTTTTCTATGTACAATCCAGGTTTGTGAAATGAAGGCTAGGAATGGTTATGTATTATTATATTTAAAACATATTACTAGCATAAAGGCATGCTGTAATTTTACAATAAAAACTAACAGCAACCTTCTCAATTTAGTTCAGATGCATTGAACATAATTCAAGGACATCAATTGTCATAAACATTTGAATAAATAAGAAAATTATGTGAATGCTAAAAGCATATTAAAGGGGTTTTACCAACTCCCTGTTTCAGCAGCTTTACCTGCTGTCTCTTCTTCTCACTTCCTGTATTCTTCCACAAGCTGGGGGTGGGCTTTGACAGTTTGATAAACAGGACACAATGAAGTATCACAATTTAAACTTTGCGTTTACTATGAGAGATTATTTATTATGATTACTAGAAATATGATATAAATGAAGATTAAATAATATGCACAGTAAATGTATATTACATTACACAGGTTTGTACAGAACACTTACCTTGCTTCTAGAGAACAGACTCAGTGTTATCTTCGTAAATAACCTATCTAGAATCTATGCTGCAGTATCACACAAACAATTACTACAAATCGAGATATAAATAATTATATGTTTTTAATCTAATGTTGGAATAATAAAAATTATAATTTTTATCCAGGAATGAAAACTAAATCTCGACTTATTCAAACATAAATCACAAGTGTAGATTCAAATATACATGCCAAGTGCATTATTGCAAAGTCATACTGTGAAGTTAGAACATATTATACATAAGATGTGACCAAATATCATTAACATATAAAACATTAAAGTAACCTAAGTTAGTTACTCAGTAAGCCACAAATCACATATATGAACATATTGTATAATTGGTATATTGAAAGAAATAGCTACCAGATGACCTCCGTGACCTCCAACTTGAGCCCCAATGCGCGTTTCGCGCGCATCACATTTGGACTGCAATAAAGAGGAGAATCAGGCAGAAATAGGGGATATGTCTGATATACATAGCTGTGTTGGTTGTGATAGTAGTGGCACTTGTTCCCATGGTGGTGGTAGTAGAGGCACTGGTTACTGTAGCGGTACTTGGGGCAAATTTAGAGGAATCATGAGGGAGGAAAGGAGTTTATGACATATCAAAGTCTAAGAAATGTGATGGGGATGATTATGATGATTGTCTTTTGGACAGGACCTGAGAACTGGATCAAGGTGAAGAAGAGGTGATGATGATGATGACATCAGAGGAAAAGGGTGGTGGTGGCAATAAAGAACAGATCATAGGAACAAAACATCAAAACCTGTCAGGAGTACATCAACGTCCACTTTAGTCAGTTTGGAAACAGCTGATGCCTCTGCTGCTGCTTCTGCTGCTGGTGTATGCTTAGAAGCTGTCAGACCTTGGGCAAGCTCAGGTGAGGGTGGTGGTGGCAGAAATGTTTTAAGTGCTGCTGGTGGTGGCTTATCCCCAAAAAGGATAATTTATGATTCTTCGCTACCATTGTGTGTATAAATACTGGAATCCATCTGCCCCCTAAAAGGGATAATTTTTGGACTTCTTGCTAAAAATCATAGCTTTCACTAATACCACCATGTGTGTATAGACTGGCAGACATCTGCTTCCAAAAAGGAATAAGTTTTGCACCGCTTGTTAAAAAGACAATGCTTCTCCCGATACCACCTTGTGTATAAACACTGACATTCATTTGCCCCTTTAAAAGGGATCATTTTTGGACTCCTTGCTAAGAGCCATTGCTTCCTCCAATAACACCATGTGTCTATAAATACTGGAAGGCATCTGACTCCCAAAAGGGATAATTTTTGGACCGCTTGTTAAAAAGCTATGTCTTCCAAATCCACCGTTTATGTACAGTCATATGAAAAAGTTTGGGCACCCCTATTAATCTTAATAATTTTTAGTTCTAAATATTTGGGTGTTTGCAACAGCCATTTCAATTTGATATATCTAATAACTGATGGACACAGTAATATTTCAGGATTGAAATGAGGTTTATTGTACTAACAGAAAATGTGCAATATGCATTAAACCAAAATTTGACCGGTGCAAAAGTATGGGCACCTCAACAGAAAAGTGACATTAATATTTAGTAGATCCTCCTTTTGCAAAAATAACAGCCTCTAGTCGCTTCCTGTAGCTTTTAATCAGTTCCTGGATCCTGGATGAAGGTATTTTTGACCATTCCTCTTTACAAAACAATTCCAGTTCAGTTAAGTTTGATGGTCGCCGAGCATGGACAGCCCGCTTCAAATTATCCCACAGATGTTCAATGATATTCAGGTCTGGGGACTGGGAGGGCCATTCCAGAACATTGTAATTGTTCCTCTGCATGAATGCCTGAGTAGATTTGGAGCTGTGTTTTGGATCATTGTCTTGCTGAAATATCCATCCCCGGCATAACTTCAAATTCGTCACTGATTCTTGTACATTATTCTCAAGAATCTGCTGATACTGAGTTGAATCCATGCGACCCTCAACTTTAACAAGATTCCCGGTGCCGGCATTGGCCACACAGCCCCAAAGCATGATGGAACCTCCACCAAATTTTACAGTGGGTAGCAAGTGTTTTTCTTGGAATGTTGTGTTTTTTGGACACCATGCATAACGCCTTTTTGTATGACCAAACAACTCAATCTTTGTTTCATCAGTCCACAGGACCTTCTTCCAAAATGAAGCTGGCTTGTCCAAATGTGCTTTTGCATACCTCAGGCGACTCTGTTTGTGGCGTGCTTTCAGAAACGGCTTCTTTCGCATCACTCTCCCATACAGCTTCTCCTTGTGCAAAGTGTGCTGTATTGTTGACCGATGCACAGTGACACCATCTGCAGCAAGATGATGCTGCAGCTCTTTGGAGGTGGTCTGTGGATTGTCCTTGACTGTTCTCACCATTCTTCTTCTCTGCCTTTCTGATATTTTTCTTGGCCTGCCACTTCTGGGCTTAACAAGAACTGTCCCTGTGGTCTTCCATTTCCTTACTATGTTCCTCACAGTGGAAACTGACAGGTTAAATCTCTGAGACAACTTTTTGTATCCTTCCCCTGAACAACTATGTTGAACAATCTTTGTTTTCAGATCATTTGAAAGTTGTTTTGAGGAGCCCATGATGCCACTCTTCAGAGGAGATTCAAATAGGAGAACAACTTGCAATTGGCCACCTTAAATACCTTTTCTCATGATTGGATACACCTGGCTATGAAGTTCAAAGCTCAGTGAGGTTACAAAACCAATTTCGTGCTTCAGTAAGTCAGTAAAAAGTAGTTAGGAGTATTCAAATCAATAAAATTATAAGGGTACCCAAATTTTTGCACCGGTCAAATTTTGGTTTAATGCATATTGCACATTTTCTGTTAGTACAATAAACCTCATTTCAATCCTGAAATATTACTGTGTCCATCAGTTATTAGATGTATCAAATTGAAATGGCTGTTGCAAACACCCAAACATTTAGAACTAAAAATGATTAAGATTAATAGGGGCGCCCAAACTTTTTCATATGACTGTATATACACTGGCAGGCATATGTCACAAAAAGGGATCATTTTTTACCTCTTTTAAACGGTAACTGTTGCTTCAATTCTTCTTTTTAAATGAACAGTTCACGCGAATATAAGAAACCTTGTAAATATATATATAGCTTATCAGAGGGAAATGCACCTATCTCCAGTTATCTGATTATCTCCTGCCTGCTAAACTGATCAGTTGACTGAGAGATCCATCTACACTGAACACTTACTGATCAGCTTATATAAATGTCTATGGTGAGGGGAGGAGGAGCACAGACATAGCACAGTAAGTTTTTAGCAGATTTCTATCAATTTTCTAGCCGTTTTTGAGCAGATTTTAGTAGGACTGAACAGTATATATGTGAATAAAGCTCAGATGAGATCTTACTTTGTCTGCTCCAGGAGGTCTGTGTCTATATGTTGTTGCTTCTCTTTTACTCACTCCTCTCCCCTTCCATCTCCATAGACTTCTATAAACTTCAGTCTTCAGTAAAGACATGACTGAGCAGTGAATTGAGCAGTTTAGCAGCCAGGAGAGGAACTGATAACAGGAGATAGGACCATATTCCTCTAATAAGATATATTGCAAAGTTTCTCTTCACCAGTTCACCAGAACCAATAGCCATATATGTTTCTGTGACTTTGACATTACTAATGCTATCTTGGCATTAAACAGCTTGAAAGGAGTTGGAAACAGTCCCTGGAGACCCCAGGGTGTCATATATAGCTTTTCAAGGCAATCAGCCTACTTACAATTTGTACAAAATCAAATCAGATGGCTATTCAATTGAACAACAAATTTCAGGAAATTCATTAATCTCTATTGCTAACTCCAAATAAAACTTATACACTTATAGAACTTATAGTTGACTAGCACCTTGTGTGAGTTTTATCTCTGTGCATTCTAAATCCTGGCATTCACCTCCCTCATAGATTGTAGGTATGTGAGTGGATGCCATATTAGCATTTTGCGCTTCAGCTTTTTATATCACATACTGCAGGGGTCTGTCTGCATCCTACACAGAGCCATATTTCATCTGGTATTGGGTAAGTGTGGCCTTTTTCTGTGATATGTTTTTGGTTAAGACTATCTAGTATAAGTTTGCACTGTCTAAAATTTAGACAGTATTAGTAAATCTTCCCCAGTGAGTTCTGTAGTCACATTGGTCTTGCAGTAAAGAATCCCCATATATGATGATGGTGAAACCTTTGTTTTGTTTGTTTGTTATTTATTGGTTGTCTATGTGACTGATATAAACTGGAACATTTCCAAACTTTGAGAATGCAAATTCCTTTAGGCTATTTTTGTGAATCACAAACCAACAAAATATCTGGACAAACTGAGTACCAAGTAATGGAATTTTACTGTAGACAGGTAGGAAGTGAAAGGATTATAACATTTCTTTAGGATTCTCTGTTTTATTCTACACTTTAATACTATAAAATATATTCTAAAAGCATTGAAACAAACTACAGTACTTGAATTTATGTACTACTCACTGAACTAATTTAACATTTTACAAAAAACCCCCAAATAAAAAAAAATGCAGTGGTAAAACGTGATATTACAAGTTTTATGTCAGTTTCTGAAAAATGTCTATTACAAAGTTTATTCTTACAGTGTTGAAATCTTGAGATTTTTTACATCATTATATTTGGAGCAGCTTTGTAGTCTTGGAGAAAAAATCCTGCTGTGAATAGAATAGCAATGAGGACAGCAGTTGCTCCTTAGAAAAAGTTTACAGTTGGTGACAAATAATAAAGCTAATGAAATGGAAGGCAGGCTGCACTGTGTGTTATGGTTATAACAGATAAAATAAGTTTGTGCTTTGTATCAAATTATTTCTGACACTTGAGAAGATTCAGAATATTGTAAAATAAAGTCAAATCAAAGTAGCCTTCACACAAAAATGATACTCTCTCATCTGTTAGACCTTTTTAACAGGCCAAAGATACTCTTCTTCCAGTGGCTGTATCTTTTATCCATTCCCTTCTGGTCTTGCAACCAGCAATCAGACTCTAGAACTGACACAGTGACTCATTCATAGACAGGAAGTCACCTTCTCCATCCATTCCGATAAGACTCACATCAAGATATTAATAGGAATGAATATCTAAGCAGATAAACTAATACCGTCTAAGTTTTTGACAGTGCAAACTTGGACTAGACAGTCAAAAAGGGGTTTTTCTGTCCTCAGATGGTATTTTATATTGATGATCTTTTGACAGGATAGGTTATCATTATTTCATTGGTGGGGGTTGGACAACCAGACCCCATATTGATCAGATGATTCTGCCACATCTGAGCACTGACAGTTGGGGATAGAAGCAGTGCTGTTCCTGTTCAAGTAATAGACGCAGAATTGCAGTAACCACAGAGCCACCGCTATACAGGATGGAGCTCACCACTTATTACTTGAATAGGAGCAGAAATTCTTCCATCCCATCCTGTGCAGCAGCTTCCGGCACCAGGACACTGCCAGAACAGCTGATCAGTCCCATTGTGTGTAATTACTCTGTAATGTCTTTTTGTCTGTACTTGAACCCTGCAGTTTGTAAAGTGCTACGGATTATGTTGGCTCTATATAAATAAAATGTATTATTATTATTATCAGTATGGGGTCCAGTTGTCAAACCCCCCCGATCAGATACTAGTGACTAATCCTGTGCATAGGTCATCACTATATAAACCACCTGAGGGCCTGAAAACGCCTTGAGGCTAAGGCCCCACATGGTGGACTGCAGCCAAAAAGTGCCGCAGAAAAAACTGCAGCGGAAACATGACGGTTTTTGAAATTGCAGCATTTCCGCTGCATATTTTTTTCTGCAATGTTTGGATGGGATTAGCCAGAATCCCATCTACTTTGCAGGTACTGCCAAATTGCGGTGTTTACGCTACGTGGGGCCCTGGTCTTAAGCTGTGCCACATTTTTCAAAATGCCTAATGCTGTTTGAAAAATAGTCAAAGGCCCCACATGGGGGAAAAGCTGCAGCAAAAACCATAGCATTTTACAATCCTAGCGAATGCCATCCACACATTGCAGAAAAATATGCACAGAGGAAATGCTGCAATTTCCAAAACCATCACATTTGCGGACTTTCTGTAAAAAGTGCTGCAGGGAAAACCACAATGCATTTCTGCCACAGTTTAACCCGCAACGCTTTTTCGCTGCGGCCCACTTTGTGGAGCCTTAGCCTACCATTACACCAATTAATTGTCATAAGATATTGGTGCATTTTGGTCCATAGTGTTGCATATTAAGCCCTGTTCCATTTTACACCAGAAAGATAAACACAGGATACCAAATGTAAAAAAATAGCAAACATCTTTATTAAATTCCAAGTAATACAAAACACCAAATGACACATATACATATTACCCATACAAGACTCCAAACCCAAAATAAAAAAGAATAGTCTGTAATTATATATTTATTCCAATATGTTCTTAAAACCGACAAATTTATAGTCTAAGCAAGAAACGGTATATAGTACAACCAACATGAATACACAAATATACAATGAATCAATATAGAATCTAATTGTAAATACAAACCAATACAACGAGGACCGACCCAGCACACTTTTTTGCCAAAGTGTCTTCTACCTGTGTTCAGAGGGTCATATTTAACATGCTCTTAACCAACACAGGGTACCCAGTCACGAATAAGATAACCGCATACACATGTGGCCAAATACAGTCAGCAAACCACCTGACCACCTTTATGACCTTTTCTCACATTATCTTTCTGGGTGAAAATTTATAAAGAAGCACATAAATATGACAAATCTTATTTGTAGAATTATCATCTGATGTCTGATGCATTTTTCATGTCATGTACATGTGTTTGATTTATTCACTCTCTGACATTATTTGTCTCCTCTAATTTTCTTGCATTAACATGTCTGATCTTGCTTTAACATGTCTGACAGGCACATTAACAGCATCTGGCCATTATCTCTTGTACTTGCTTCAGTAGCAATAAATGATGGTCTAGTCCAGCTTGTTGCTGCAATGTTTTAGAATAAGTTCTGTTAGCATAAAAATGAATACGTCTTTGTCAATCAATCATGGAGGCTTTCTTTCTACAAAAAGAAGTGCATTTATAAATACCATAAAATCAGATTCTGATTGTTGGTCATAAAAAAATAATACAATGAAAACATAAATATAAAAACCTAATAAAGTCTCTCTATGTATGCTAGTCATAGGAATCCCCTAATTGGTTATCTGTACTCAGTCTTCTGCTTCTGGTCTGGTTACATTGGACATCACAATGCAGTTTTGTTTGGAAAACAAGTGCTGGATTGTCAGGGGTTTTAACACACAGGGACAGATTCTCTAATACTGTCTAAGTTTTAGACAGTGCAAATTCAGATTAGAATGTACATATTTATCACAGTGGCTGATGTTGGTTGATAAATCTTGTGCATATTTAGACTTTAGAGTTGAAGTTTATACAGCCTATTATTTGGCTTAGTTCAGACAAATAACCATGTCACATTTTTTGTTGCATCATTCACAAAGTAAGGCTGGGTCCCCATGTGGCATAAACACCGCAGTTTGCCTGCGGCGGAAACGCCGCAGAAAAAAATGCGGCGTTTTACAGTCACAGCAGAGTGGATGGAATTCTAGCAAATGTCAGCCCCACTTTGTGGAAAAATACGCGCAGCGAAAACGCTGCAATTTCCAATATCGTTGCAGTTTTAGAAATCGCAGCATGTTAATTGTACCTATGGAAACACCGGTGTTTCCCCTATAAGTATAATTGAAGCAGAAGGTCCGCAGAGGAAACCTCTGCGAACTTTCTGTGAAAAGCGCTGCGGGAAGAACAGTGATGCGTTTTTGAAGGAATACTGAACCAGCATGGTTACCACAGCATCTTGCAGCGGCATGCTATTCCATCCGGTTTGCGTTTAGTTGGACCATCATTTATTTTTCAACAGGACAATGACCCCCAAACACACCTCCAGACTGTGTAAGGGCTATCTGACCAAGAAGGAGAGTGATGGGGTGCTACGCCAGATGACCTGGCCTCCACAATCACCAGACCTGAACCCAATCGAGATGGTTTGGGGTGAGCTGGACCGCAGAGTGAAGGCAAAAGGGCCAACAAGTGCTAAGCATCTCTGGGAACTCCTTCAAGACTGTTGGAAGACCATTTCAGGTGACTACCTCTTGAAGCTCATCAAGAGAATGCCAAGAGTGTGCAAAGCAGTAATCAAAGCAAAAGGTGGCTACTTTGAAGAACCTAGAATATAAGACATATTTTCAGTTGTTTCACACTTTTTTGTTAAGTATATAATTCCACATGTGTTAATTCATAGTTTTGATGCCTTCAGTGTGAATCTACAATTTTTATAGTCATGAATATACAGAAAACTCTTGGAATGAGAAGGTGTGTCCAAACTTTTGGTCTGTACTGTATGTATTCCAGGGAAAGGGGGGGTGGGGGTGATTTGAATTTTTTTATTCCCTGTAATTATTTATTTATTTATTTTTACTGGATTTGTGAACCCCCCCCCCCCCCTAGGGGTTCTTGAGCCCAAGGGGGTTTGATCACTAATGCAATGCATTACAATGGTAATGAATTGCAAATTGCACCTGTATTACAGGATGCATAGAGCAGCCTGTAATGCAAATGAATAAGAGACAAGCCTAGAAGCCTTCAATAAGCTCCCTTCTGTCATAGCAACTGATCGCTAGCACCGGATCTCATTCCGGGAACCAGCGATCTGCAACAAAATGTTGGCGCCCATGTGCCTCCACAATAATAGCGTGTTGATAAGTTTTGACCGAGGCACAGGGGGCCTTAATGCCTATGATCAGTGCTGCACTATGACCTGGCGGCTATGGTGGCTGCTCAGCTCCTGGGTGGCCACCATATTTAAATACCTGACTATTACAGCAGATGATGGGAAGGCGTTAATGCATGTCATAACAATCATCAGTTCTAAAATGCATTTTTGTGGGTTTCCTCCAGGCACTCCAGTTTACTCCCACATGACAAAAATATACTGACAGGTTAGTTAGTGTCCCTTAAAAAAATGAGTGCCTGTACAGCAGCCACTACCTCCCTACGCTCCCTGAACTTTGAGTCTGTTGTGTGTGAGGAAAGTGCATTACAAATCTTAGTTATTGTCATATAATAAATGAATATCCAGTGTATTCCTGGTTCACTGCATACACCTGTGTGAGTTTCTCTGGGTTGCATACAGAATATTTCCATTTACCGTTATTGTAATTTTCTTGAACATTTTGTAACAGGCTCCCAGGCCTCAATGTCTCTTTAGCACAGCTATTCTCTCAGTATTATTTTCAGTGGCCTACAAAATTTAATTTGCTGTATTATGCAAGGAATCTGGTAAGACTGCTGCAATTCCAATGTTTTTCATTAAAGTTTTCATTAAAAAGACTGACATGTACCTTCCAGTCCTTTGCTCATCTATTGAAACATCTGAATTTCTTCAGTCTGTCTCTATGGGAATATCAAACAATGAGAAATGTGAGATCCCACTTTCTTTGTTCTTTTGGTGTCTAAGGATGATTATTAATGTTGCTGAAAAGAAAGTAATGGATATGATGACTATGTAACTAAAATGTAAGTGTCATACAGTGGTGTGTATTTTCATGGTTCTGTGTTTAGCATACTCCTAAAATCTGCATGTTTCATAAATGGCTGCATTTTTTGACCTCTTGTCCATAGATACCTAAGTGCAGTCCAAAAGCTCTTGTAAAAAAGCCACAGGCCTCATTGCTGAAAACTAGTGCAAACTGATAAGTTGCTTAGAGCAACCAGATTCCAGCTGTCATTTTGATTCGTGCAGGACAAAAAATGTGTGAGATGTGATGTGGTTGGTTGCTATGTACAAGACCTCCTTTTTGTTTGCATTGCTTTCATAAATGAGGCCGATGTCTTAGTGTCAGTGCAGTGTATGGTTAAACTCCTAGTTTGTATCCACTGCTTACCATCCGTTTTTCCATAGACATACATGTCATCTTCACTTTGACATAACATTGGCTGTGTTTCATACACTATGTTTTAAGCCAATTTAAGTTCTGGTTCATACTTAACTTATTTGAGCCACACAAAATTAAACAAATCTTTATAAGTTCAGCCATCTCTAGTTAAAATCAGTTTTCATTTGAGGCAGTGCGGGAGTCAGGAGATATCTTGCTCAATATGTGTAGATGTCTTAAAAATTACAAATATGATTCTTTGTGTATGAATTGAAATGAAATTATAAAGGGTTGCCATTATGACTCTCAAAGGAAAGTTCATCCTAAAGCTGCAATTGTGTTAGTGCTGGTTTAACTGTAATGTGAAGTGTCAGGAATCTCCCCACTCTTCATTCTACAACTCCCACAAGTCTGTATGGTCAGGTTTTAATGACATGGTTACAAAAGTAGTCACCAACATGGCAGGTGAACTGTAGATATGTCTGGAACAGGTCTAGGAGCAGAATCGGAATGAAATCAGATCTCAACACCAATAGAAAGGACAACGATGTAACAAGGCAGAGGAGACTTAGGCCTTATTCACATGACCTTGAAAAATGTCCATGTGACGGCAGTTTTTGCAATGTCCATCACACTGCCATTTTGATAACACATTAAGTTCAATGTGTATATTCACATGGCCTTTTTTATGGCCCCTTTTTTCATGGTTGTTAAAAAAAATGACTCACTGTCTTTGTCTGTCTAA
This sequence comes from Leptodactylus fallax, assembly GCA_947044405.1. Lineage (NCBI taxonomy): Eukaryota > Metazoa > Chordata > Amphibia > Anura > Leptodactylidae > Leptodactylus > Leptodactylus fallax. The sequence goes on from CAMRHE010000141.1 coordinate 2,490,078, forward strand.
ACAGACCTAGATCGTGCCATGTGAATAGACCCACTGAAATACATGGATTCTATAATGGCCATATAATGGCCATTTCAAAAATGACCTTTGCATGGCCATTATTCACTGCCATGTGAATAAATGCTGTTCATGGACTTGCATAGGTAGACATGGCCATTTTTCATGAAAAACACCACAGCCGTGAGTATAAGGCCTAAGACATGACTAGAAGAAAAATTTTAAGTTACTAACCAGAAGGTCAAACTGCAACCCAAACCAGACTGAGCAAAACAAAGGTGCAATCTACAGGCAATAGTTCTCTGTTTATATCGCCTGGAGACATTTCACATAAGGTCATACCAGGAAACCCAATACAGCTAGCAGCAATGATCAGGAGTGAGGGGCTGGATCGGGGCAAGATAACAGTTGCTTTAGACATTTCCTTTTATGGTACCTATGCACAGAATGCAGCCAATTGAAAACTAATCGATAATTTCTTTAATTTAATTGTCCCTCTGCATTTGTAATTTTTACATTTTAACCATTTAGAACGTGACCTAAAAACATCGTAATTTTCAAATCTGACAAATGTCACTTTAACCCCTTAATGACGCAGGGTAGTTTGTACGTTAATGCTCAGTGACTTTTTTCCCTCCCTGTCTTTCAAAATTCATAACTTTTTATTATTCTATCCACATAGCTATGTGAGGGTTTATGCTTTGCATTATGAGTTGTACTTTCATTTACCACCATGTTGGAGTACATATAATGTTTTCATTAACTTTTATTTACCTTTTTTGGGGGTCCATGTGAAATAACACAGAATTCTGTCATAATTTTTGCATTTTGTTTTTACGGCGTTGATTCTGCATTAAAAATGACATGGCAGCTTTGTCCAGCAGGTCATAATGATTACGGCGATACCATATTTATATTGGTTTTTATTATGTTTTACCGCTTTTACAAATAAAACGTCGTCTTTTGAAAATTAAGGACTTTCCTGGGGTCACTGTCTTCTGACGCCTATAACTTTTTTACTGTACTGTTGATGGAGATGTCAGGGATCTTTATTTGTATATGTACAAGTTGTTCTTTTTATTGGTCCCAATGTTTGGTATGTAGGACTGTCTGATCATTTTTTATTGTTATTTTTTTGGGAAAACCAAAGTGACCAAAATAAGTTAATTTGCACATTGCGGTATATTTTTTTTTTACGCCGCCCGTATGGGATAAATAACACTATTTTTGGATAGTGGGGACTTATACGCACGTGGGGATACGTGACATGTTTGTTTATTTATTTTTGTTCACATTATATTTTTTTTAATATAAAGGTGGGTTTTTTGAACTTTTTATTATTGCTCATTTATTTATTTTTGTGTATTTTTACTATGTGTTTCTGTGTTTTTTCACTTTTTACCTATCCCACAAGAGGACTTGAAGCTGGAATGTCATATCCCCTGTGCAATGTCCTGCAATACATAGTATTGCAGAACATCGCACAGTAGTTCCTATGGGAACTGTGCATAGGAAGTCAGGAGGCCGTGGCCCAGCCTCCTGGCTGCCATAGCAACCCCTCCTAACCCGCAATCTTATCGCGGGGAATACGAGGGGTGACGGGGGGCGATCTTGCCCCTGGACCCCCTGGATGCCATGATCACTATTGATCACGGCATCCAGGGGGTTAATCCGCCGGAGTTGAAGTATCTTCCAACTACGGCGGCTGGTCCCGCCCCTCGTCTGTGTAATACAGCCGAAAGCAGGGTGTAATGACGCAAGTACAGCTTTTGTGCCCGTGGCATTACAGCCCGCTAATAGTACTGAGCTGAGTGTGAACTATATACATGCTGCGATGTACTATTACGGCGTGGAGCAGGAAAGAGTTAAGCGATAATAACTTCAGAACACTTTAACTTACCCAAATGATTTTGAGGTTGCTTTTTCATCACACATTGTACTTCATGTTAGTGGTAAACTTTGGTCAATATTTTTTGCATTTATTTATGAAAAAATAAAAAATTTTGTGGAAATTTGGAAAAATTTGCAATCTTCAAAATGTGAAGTGCTCCGCTTTTCAGATAGATAGCCATACCACCCAAACTACTTAATAAATATTATTTATTGTATCTCTGCTTTATGTTGCCTTCATCTTTAAATTGTCCTTGAATTTATTTTGAATGTTAGAAGGTTTTAAAGTTTAATAGCAATTTTCCAAATTTATAAGAAAATTTCCCAAACCCATTTTTTAGGGACCACTTCAGTTCTGAGGGGCATTTTCAAGGCCTATACAATAGAAACCCCCCATAAATCACCACAAAACTGAACTGCTTAAATAATTCAAACAACATTTGGGAAACTTGTTAATCCTTAAAGCATAACTAAACTTTCAGACAACTTTTTTTTTTTTTCTGGCAGTATTTGTGTCATTAATAAATTTTATAATAGACTTTCTAAACACATTTTGTATAATTTCTGAATGTTACTGTGTACGGAGTAGGGGCTGTGTGAGATGTGAAGAAAATGAGAGTTGGGGAGGGTCACTTCAAACAGTCATATCTCGGACATTATAAAATGTACAAACTTGCTTTTGGTGTCATACGAAAGAGGAGGTCTAAATTATACCAAAAAACAAGTTTGTGCATTTTATAATCTCCGAGATATAACTGTTTGAAGTGACCCACCCCTACTCTCATTTTCTCTACATATTACAGAGCCCCGTACTCCGGTACACAGTAACATTCAGTGAGAGGCAGAAACAGCTCTCAATACAGAAACAAAGGAAAGAGTGAAAAAAATGCTAGATTTCACAGAAGTGATCCAAAATTTGTTAATAAAGTATATTACAAAATTTATTAATGACACAAATACTGCCAGAAAATAAAAAGTTGTCTGAAAGTTTAGTTACACTTCAAGGATTAACAAGTTTCCCAAATGCTGTTTGAATTATTTAAGCAGTTCAGTTTTGTGGTGATTTATGTTTTTTTTTTATTGTATAGGCCTTGAAAATGCCATTCATAACTGTAATAAATGTAATATACTTTACTAACAAATTTTGGATCAATTCTGTGAAATCCTGCATTTTCACTCTTCCCCTTGCTTTTGTATTGAGAACTGTTTCTGCCTCTCACTGAATGTTACTGTGTACGGGGCTGTGTAATATGTAGAGAAAATGGGGGGAGAGGGTCACTTCAAACAGTTATATTTCGGACATTATGAAATGTATAAACTTGCTTTTTGGTATAATTTAGACCTCCTCTTTCATATGACAAGAAAAGCAAGTTTGTACATTTTATAATGTCCGAGATATAACTGTTTGAAGTGACCCTCTCCTACTCTCTTTTCTTCAGATCTTGCACAGCCCCTACTCCGTACAAAGCTACATTCAGCGAGGCAGAAATAGCTTTCAATACAGAATCAAGGGAAATAGTGAAAAATTCAGGATTTCGCAGAAATGATCCAAAATGTGTTAATAAAGTATATTACAAAATTTATTAATGACACAAATACTGCCAGAAATCGAAAACTTAGTTATGCTTTAAGCATTTCATAATAATGAAAAAATATACCCCTAAAATTTACACATTCACGAGTTTAAAGGAGAAAATGCACAATTTGTTGTGCAATTTCTCCCAAGCACAGAAATACACCATATGTAGATGTAAACTACTGTATTGGAACATGGCAGGGCACCGAGGGGGAAGGAGCGCCATTCGGCTTTACAGGAGCAGATTTTGCTGAAATAATTTTTAGGCACCAGTATAACGAAAATACCCAATAAGTTACTGCATTTTGGAAGTACACCCCTCAATGAATTTAAGAGATAGCATCATCATCGAACTGGAGACAATAGGAGGCGGGCATAACAATTCTATATGGGAACTGGGCTTGGTAAGCATTACTTTTTTATTTAAATGTCACAACTACTACGTGGAGTCCACTGGGGAGGTGGGGTCCACTGTGAACAACATTATAAAAGGTGTGGGGCCACTGGGAACAGCATTATAAAAGGTGGAAGCTATTGAGGACAGCATTATAAAAAGGTGGAGGCCAATGGGGACAGCATTATAAAAGGTGATGGCTTTATATATACTGTTGGGGGACACTAGGGAGATCATTATATGTAATGTGGGGGGCACTGGGAAGAACATTATATAAATATGTTGGGGGCCATTAGGGAAAGAGTTGTATATATTTAAATGGGGGTGGTAATTGGAGCTTCTAGTTATTGTCCAGTATAGAGCACTGCAAATGTGTTTGGAAACTGTTGTATGGGTACGTGATGAGGCTTGGAACAGAAAGAGAACTGTTTTCATTTTGGAGGGTAGATTTTGCTTTAATAGTTTTCGGGTGCGATGCTCAAAAACCCCTAAAGAACCAGTACAATGAAACCCCCCCAAAAGTGAGCATTTTTGTAAACTATACCCTGCAGGTGTTTCACAGAATTTATTAACATGGAGCTGAAAAAGTGGAAATGGAGGGCAGAATCTTTTTCAGGTGCCATGACACAGTGGAGAGTACCAAGAAGTGGCCTCATTTTGGAAACTGCACACCTCAAAAAATTTATCAAGGGGTGTAGAGATCATTTTCACTCCAGAGATACTTTCCAAAATGAAATGCATGGTGGATGGTGAAAAATGAAATTTTAATTCTTGCCAGATATATGGCACTTCAGGGCTCAGAATGAAAGAGCACCATGTGCATTTGAGGCCTGATTTGGTGCTTTGCTCTGCATTGGTGATCAATTGCAGAGGCTCTGAGGTAAGAAGAAAGAAAAAAATTACCCCAGAATATGACATTTTAGAAACTAAACATCCCTCAAGAAATTCAAAAGGCACTCAGCACTTTGAGCCCAAGAGTGCATCACAAAAATTAATGTGCAAAGTGAAAATTGAAATTTTTAAGGAATATGCCATTTCTGTATCCTATATTTTGTGCCCACTTTGACTCATCAGACACATACACTCCTAAAATTTTAAGTAGGTTATCCTTTGTACAAAAAAGCTGTATATGTGGTCATAAAATGCTGCCTGTATGCATAGCAGTAGTCAAAAAGGAAGGGAAGCTGAACTTTGTGGAATTTGGAGAGTAGATTGAGGCTAAGGCCCCAAGTAGTGAGCCACAGCCAAAAATTACTGTGGAAAAGACCATGGCAGAAACGTATGACTTTTTTTCTACAGTTTTTTTTCACAGAAAGTCCGCAGAGTTTTCCTCTGCGGACTTTCTGCTCCTATTATACCCATACATAAAACACCAGCATTAGGTATAATTGACATGCTTCAGTTTTTAAAAATACAATCGTTTTTTAAATCACAGCATTTCCGCTGCGGATTTTTTTCTGCAATGTGTGGATGGGATTAGCCAGAATCCCATCTACTTTAATTTCTGTAAAATAAATAAATAAATTAATAAATTTTCAGGCCAAAAATGCTCACTTCACCCCTGATAAATTTATTGAGGGGTACAGTTTTTAAAATGGTATCACATGTGAAGAAATTCCTCTTTACTGGCATTTCACGTGCTCTGCAAAAGGGGGCATGATCTGTGCACCAAAAACCAAATAACACTCATTCCCTTCTGCTTTCTGCTGTATGCCCAAACAGCAGTTTATACCCACATATGACATTGTTAATTGGGTTATCCCAGGTACAACAATGTTATATATATGGGCTTAAACCACTGTTTGGGCACACAACAGCAAGCAGAAGGGAGGGAGCACTGTATGGCTTCTAGAGTGTAGAGTTAGATGGTTTGGATTTTTAATGCCAGGCCAAGTTTGCAGAACCCCTGAGGTGCCAGTAAAGTTAAATACACTAGGAAGTGAAAACTGCACCCCCCCTCAAAGAATTTATCAAGGTGCATAGTGAGCAGTAGTTTTTCAGATGTGAATACACAGCGGATGGTGAAAGTGAATATATAAGTTGTGTGGAATACATTGGTGTGGAATACATTTGGTACACCAAATTCCCATTTATTTTTCAATTAGCTCCTAGGATTGGAGGGGGCATTCTGGGAGGTCACTTCTGGTGTCTCTTCCCTTGTAACCTCTAAATCTGAGGTGTACTCTGATGTACACTTGCACAGCTTATACATTTTCCTTCCAGCTGCAGTCAGGTTTGCCATAAAGATGTGGTGATTTTTGGGTAATTGCTTTTATTTTTTGGTAATATAGCCATATGATATCTTGTTTTTTGTGGGATCATATGTATTTTTAATTACACCGTTTAAGGTGCCTATAATTTATTGACTTTTCCTGGAGGAGATTAAAAAAAACTTCAATTCTACAATTGCTTTTTAACATTTTACATTTTTTCCCCATACAGCATAAGTAACATATTACCTTTATTTTACAGGTTGGCACAATTATGGTGATATCTAAGTTCTTTTTTTTTATGAATTACTAATTTTTCAAATAAATCCATTTGGGGGAAAAAAATCTATTTTTGCATCAACATCTTCTGTGAGGCATAATATTTTTGTTTTTCTTTTGACAGAGCTTGTTGAGGGGTTATCTTTTTCAGGACAAGCATTTTGGGCTGCATATGACTTTTTGATCACTGATTGTTCCATATTTTAAGAGGTGAGACGATGAGGGAATTTTTTTTCAATATTTTTTACAACCTTCACAATGCTGGTGAAATAATTTTTCAATTGTTTTGTACGGGTTGTTTTGGATGTGGTGATACCAAATATGTATATTTTTCATAATTTTTACAAAGAAAGTAATTTTTTATGGGAAAGAGGCATATTTTGGGGGGGGGGGTTATTTATAATTTTACTTTGTAAATACTTTTGAACTTTTTTTTTTTTTTTAAGTTTTTTGATCGCTGGTTCAGTAATATACACTGCAATACTCATGTATTGTGACGTACACAGTCTATTAGCCTATGCAGATGCAGTTGCCAATGGTAGGATCAAAATGGCTGGGCAAAATGGCAGGCTCAGTGCCACTTATTTGACATGGGCAGCCATGGAAACGCATCAACACCCCTCGAACAAATCATTGGGGGGGAGGAGATAACAGGGGCAGAAGTTCTGCAAACCCCTTAGTCATCAGCCTAGCTCAGAATGCTGGTGCTACAGGCAGGTGTCAGTTGCATCTTACAGCTGACACCCTCTCTTGATGGCACCCGCTCAGCTCTTCAGTGGGTTCCATTACTATGAAGTAATAATGCAGGGAGGGGTTAATAGACTTAAATTCACAGACGGTGAACCAGAGCCACTAGTATACAAACTGAAATCACAGAATTGGTCCCAAACAAAAAAATAAAATGTAACTTTTAATAAGTAACCACTAAAATACACAATCTATCATCGACCTATCTAAATATACAAATATATACAAAAAGGTTGAAGAGAGCGTATTCAACCTGATAGAAAAAGTTGATCTCACACAGAGGGGGGAGGTTTCAAACGCTAAATTGACTCCAGATATATATATGTCGACCAAATATGTCAATGAAGCTACATAACCTCATATCATCCCCACAATTTGATTATTAGTGTGAACTAAAATAAAGAAGCTCTCTAATATCACAAAAACGCTCCTGTGAGACATTTCTGTCCCCAAACAGCGTCTCTAACTATCTCAACGCGTTTCCCCTTTCTATAAAGGTTCATCAGGAGTTGATAATGCATACTAGGACTATAATATGTCCCAAATAGATATATAGATGCAAAGATGAGTAAAAGCGCGGTTAAAACCACGATTCCCGGAGCTCAGATGGTAAGCTCCGGTACTATTATGCGGCCGACGCTGAAGCTCATACATTTGGATATAATATAGACATGCGCGAGTGAAAACACGCCCCCCAATGATGTCACAGTCAATCAGGGCTCTCAACATAGAGCAACCTATCGATGGCTAGTTATAGACAAATACTCAGGGGTGAGCGAATATTATAACACATAAATGAAGGATCAGAAATAGAAAGAAACCAAAGAATACCACTATATAGAAAAAACAAACATAAACAAGAAAAAATAGAGGGGTTAATAGACACTCAACTATATTTTCTCAGTGCACATCCTTTTATGCATATTTGTTATATAGTCAATAATTTCATTTGATTGCCTAATGGTATCCCCTGAATTCTGGTAGGTAAGCACTAAGTGTAACTGTTATATTATTCACAGATTTGACAAATAAAATAAATTATATGGCATTTTGCAGTATAAAACTAATCTGAATTGGCTTTAACAATGCTGACATGAGTTAGTCACACAGAAAATTAATTGAAACTTGCTAGGATGCTGATATGGTTGAATGGAATCCTTTAAAAATGCTAACAACCTTAACTGCAACCCCAAAGCAAAGATCTATGTGCAATATGATTTTAGTACTCCCTTAAGATCCCATGCTTCACTAAAGAAATGTTTACTGCAGAAAAGCCTTGAACATACAGTACTTGGCAGAATGCATATCCTGATATTAAAAACAGAATCTTTGCTTTGAGATTGCAGAAGGACACTTACATTTCAGTATGGGATTTCATTATCCATTGTATATAACTTGTTTTACTTCTTAAGTACATATTAATATTAGCATGTTCTTAATTTTATGTAGAAGACATAGAAAATAATGTGTTTAATGTATAGTCACAAGACTCTAAGGCAGAGCATTCATTGAGACAATACAATCTGTGTCTTCTGTCACTGAAACAATGATGCCGATCAAGTTTCTATCTAAAGATACATAAATAGACCAAGACAGTTGATTCCCCATTTGTACGAGTGTCCAGTTGTTTCCAAAGATTGTGATTCAGCAAATAATCCCACACCATCTGCCACACGAGAAGTTCAAAGACTTTTGTAGCAGCTTTTCAAGAACCCCAATGGGAAGGGCTGATGGTAATGACTACTCTCGGCTTGTCCCTAGTATCTAATGAGAAGGCTCACAGATAAGTCTATATGGTACATTTTCCTTTCACTGTAGAAGAGCAGGAAGAAATGTTCATTTCATTTCACTGTTGTGTTTATAGTGCTCTATGGTGGTCCATATCTGCCTGGCGACTACTACTTAGTTTTATACTCACTAGATATTATATACTCTATTAATCTGTGCACCCTTATAAAATTAGAAGTTTGATGAAAAAAAAAAGCATGCAGAGTCTTTTTATCTGAGCATGAGGCTTTGTTTCAGAGCCGTGAGAGTATGTCCTTGGGTTTTGCTTGGAATCGGAATAAGTATGTTCTTCCAGCTACAATAGATAATACATAGTTGTGATAGAAACTGTTGTGATAGAAAACAAATAATAATATACTGCTTTCATATATTTTCAACAACTTATGTTGAACACAATAGCATACTGTAACACAGCTATTCAAACAAGGTAGACAATTACATACATATGATTGCAAGACTTGTACTATATGTCATTCGATCCATCAAGAAGATGGGAAGGAATACTGCTTCTTATGTATCCCAGTATATGCTAATTTCCTTAAGTGGATGGATTTCACACAATCTTACTGTAAAACATGTAGGATACAGGAAATGATTGCACATTGATTTATTCACTGGCATATCTTCCATGTTCAATGGTTACTCAACCATACTTTCTACCAAACCTCACCATGTCTAACCAGAGTTTCTAGAAGAAGAGTAAACCACAATTAAATGAAGAGATGAGAAAAAGGCTGTAAAATGATGTTAGTCGGGAAAGGGTAACAGTCATTTCTAAGGTTCTTTATCAAAAGGAAAATCCTCATCCAGGAAAGTCACAAAACTTCTGTCAATTTACCATGTAGAAACCATTACAAAAATCTGTTGTTCCCTTGTTGTGAGAAGTGATGATGTGACCTGTTGGGACATGATTTTGCTGTTTCCAATGACATTTTGCTTCCCCTACAAAACCCTGCTCTTCTGGTTGTAAGAGGAATGGTAACATTGTATATGAGGGAGGTGTCCAACCTAATAGAAGTATTCTATCTTGCTAGTCTCTAAAGTCACTGGTGCATGCACAGTGAAGACAAACATTGACATTGGACCCAAGATGGCCTTTGGACAACACATAGGAATGGAAGAGAACAGAGAACATAGTCATAAATTCAGCTGGACCCGACAGAGGCTTAAAATCTTCTTTGGCACACTGAAGTAAGTTTATCTCAACTGTGCATGTACCAGATAAGGTAACAATGACATAGAGATGAAGTTGGCTGCCATGCCAGACTGACACAAGTAGATCACCCTACTATTGTACGTGCATCATCCAGTTTTGGCAACACAGACAAATATAATTTTGTCACTGCACCTGCTCTAGCTTTCAGCTAGCTCTTAGACCCATACAGAGCACCATGGTATGTTTAGTAGAGGAGTGAACTTAGCTAGGACAGGAAATAGCTGATGTAAACAAATGCAGAGTATATTGAAAGCAAGCAGTAAACACTGAACCTTAACACAGACAAAACCAAGGGAAAATCACTTGCTGATTGGGTCTAGTTTTTATGGGTAATTTCCAAATGACTACAAGGGTAAGTTCTCATGGAGGCATTTGGAGCTGATTTTGTGGCGGATTCTGCCTGAAACTCAGCTTCAAATTGTGTTCTGAATCTGCCCCACCAGAGACCAAAAAAAAAAAGCATCCTGCTCAATCTTGCTGTGGATTCCGTGGCTGATTCAGTTGCAGAATCTGCAGCACGAGACACTCTGCTGATTAGCCATATTCGCTGATCTGTGAGTAAAAGCCAAAGGGCTAAAAAGTGGAGATTTACCCATGTGAACATATCCCAAGACTTGTAGGTGCAATGGAAGCTGCAAATAACTTGTCAGGCCAAGTGTACAGGACCTACAAACAGCATACGCAAGCCAATGTTTATTGACATAAATGAGAAGTTACACATACAGTAATAGTAACTCTGGCCATATATTTCAGATAGCTATTGGATGAACACTTGTTTGTCTGACAGTTATCCCTACCAACCAAAACATGCAAGAGTTCTGAATAGGGAGAGGGGAGTAAGATGTTACCAGACGCCGCTGGAGACAGCTTATCTATTTTGCGAAGAAAAAAAAATTGGGCATGTTAAAATCCAACTGCCCAATTCTTCTATTCCTCAGCTGCTCAGCTGTAGAGAGTAAGGAGTCTACCATACACATGAGATGATAGACTTATCCTGCCAAAACATGGAGTTACGGTGAGTCACCAGCTTAAGGCTAAGGCCCCACGTAGCAGGCTACAGCAAAAAAGCGATGCGGGAAAAACTGCGGCAGCAATGCATTGCGGTTTTTCCCGCATCACTTTTCATAGAAAGGTTTGATTGAATATAGGCTTAATTGAAGCAGAAAGTCGCATAGGTTTCTTTTTGTAAAAAGTGATGCAGGAAAAAAGCGATGCGTTCCTGCCGCAGTTTCTCCTGCAGCACCTTTTTGCTATGTCTCGCTACGTGGGGCCTTAGCCCTAAACAATGTATCCCAACTCTCTCATTCATTTCAATGAGAGTCAGGAGCAGATTTTTTCCTCTAGCTGATATTTTAGCTAGAGGAAAAAAGAAGTTTCATGACCTATCTCCAGGTGGATTCTGCCTAGCAAGCCCCATTGAAATGAATGGAAGGCAGAAAAAAAAAACGGTAGAGTTTTTAAGCAGTGGCTTTTAAGCGTTTTTTGCAAAAACTGGTGCAAAAAAAATTTGTATTTTTTTCTGCCTTCTATTCATGTTAATGGAGTTTGAGGCTAAGGCCCCACGTTGCAGAAACACAGCTTTTTTTTGTTGCATATTCTGTTGCAGTTTTTCAAGCCAAAGCCAAGAATGTCTACAAAAGGAATTGGAAACAGAGGAAGTTCTTATACTTCTACCTTCTGCTCAATCCACTACTGGCTTTGGCTCAAAAAACTGCAACAAAATCTGCAACAAAAAAAACTGCGTTTCCGCAATGTGGGTCCTCAGCCTGAAAAGCAGAATCTGCCTGAAGATAGATCATGAAGCGTCTTTATTCCTCTAGCTGAAAAATCACCTAGAGGAAAAAAAATTGCTTGACTCCTATTGAAATAATGGGGACAGTTGAGAGGCGTGTTTTGAGATGGATTTTGTCTCAAATAGCCGCCTGTAAAAAACTGTGAACTTACCTTAAGGTATAACTGGGTCTCTAGTACTTCTAATCATTTTATAGCTGCTGGTAAACTGTAGGACATTTGACAGATATTAATTCAGCTAGAAGATAAGGTGTGATTCTAGTAACTCTAACAATCTGTATCTCCAGTAAATCTTTTTTTTTTTTTTTTTTTTTTAATATGAAGGAGAAAATTGTGTTTAATTCAAGGCAGATATCAAACTAATTTGAGTTAATGAGAATCTTTAAAGGTCATGTAATACATTTTCTTAAACAGTAAATTAAATTATCAGGAGTCCGGACACTGTTAATGCTGTCACTGCATGCTGATAATTTCTTTCAGTGCAGATGTAGCATGCCATAAAGAATATCTCTAGGAGAGCAACAAAATATTCATTGATCGAGTCTAATGTTGGATTGTTGCATTTTAATGGTTTGCGGACAAATCTATCCATTTATCTTTACAGGCTTAATTTAGGGCCAAATATCTGTGAAAGGCCATGTAATAAGACATCTGAATGACAACCAGTCATCATTAAAGATGTTAAAGGGAGTCTATTACCTTCCCCAACATGTTCAACTGCTACCGCCGAACACATTGTAGTGATAAAGAGCATACCTCTGTTATGTATGCATCCAGGAGGTCCGGGTCCAAACCCCCTCCCCCCCCCCCGTCACCCCACAGTTTCCCCACAATAAGATTGCGGGTTCTGAGGGTTGCCATGGCAGCCAGGAGGACGGGCCACTAATGTGTGATGTTCTGCAATACTATGTATTGCAGGACGTTGCACTGGGGTTCTGAGATCCCAGCTTCAAGTCCCCTTGTGGGACATATGAAAAGTAATAAAAAAAACACAACAACACACATAGTTTACAATACACAATAATAAATAAACCCACCTTTATATTTAAAAAATATATAATGTAAACAAAAATAAATAAACAAACATGTTACGTATCCCCACGTGTGTATAAGTCCCCACTATCCAAAAATACGTTATTTATCCCGTACGATGAACGCCGTAAAAAAAATATACTGCAATGTGCAAATTAATATATGTTGGTCACTTTGCTCTTCCAAAAATGTAACAATAAAAAGTGATCAAAAAGTCATACATACCAAACCTTGGTACTAGAGATGAGTGAATTTCTCAAAATTTCGACTCGGCAGTTCGATTCGAAGTTCCAAAAAAATTTGCTTCGATCCGAATGACTTTGCGGCGAATATTGCTAAAAAACACCTATTTCCTGGCTTCAGAGAGCCTGTATAGTGGTGTAGAACACTGTGTCTTGCAGTAACACGCATAGGGAGCCTACTGTGGTAGTCAAACAATACTGTGAGTCCGAGTGACATGCACATGACAGGTTTCGCTCTTAGAATCGATACACACTTCACTTATTTGGACAGTTACGGGGCCAAAACTGTCCAACTAACTCAAGTGTGAATCCAGCCTTACAGGTCTAGGTTAGTGTCAGGTAGAAAAAACCGTGCAGAGGCCCAACATCCTACTGTAGAGTGAAAGAGCGCACTCCTTTTACACTGTCATTTGCAGATTCCACATAGATGTCTAGAGAGTGGCAAGGCGACATAATGTGGAGTCGGCAGCAACATTAGGATGCCATACAGTGATCCAGTGGCAGCGGCATTAGGAGGACATATAGTGACCCAGCAGTGGCAGCGGCATGAGGAGGACATACAGTGACCCAGTGGCAGAGGTGGAGGTAGTAGCAGCCTTAGGGGGGCATACAGTGACCCAGTGGCAGCGGCATGAGGTGTATACAGAGTGACCCAGTGGGAAGCAGCAGGAGGAGGACATACAGTGACCCAGTTACTCCCCTGTGTGTCTTTGTTCGCCCAGGCAAACGAGGTGTAGAACAGCGTAACCCCACTGGGCCCTGCACATGTGGTATGCTGGAGGAGCATACACCTTATTTAAATGTGTTTATTAGTGTGGAAACCCATAAGGAGGACCATATTCGGCATTTTGTTCCTAGTATAAAGTTGCAGGCCATTTATCAATACAGTATTTTCAATAATTCAATAATTCGGAGCCACAAATCTCTGCCTTTATCACGCTTTTGTTATAGGTGTTCATTAGTGGGGAAAGAAATAAGGGGCATATTTGCCATTCTCTTCAAAGTAGAAAATAACCTTTTTGCCCTTTGCAATTACGTTTTTTCATCGAACAGTATGTCAGACAGAGAAGCGAGAGGCCATGCACAGGGGAGGGCCGCAGGCCTAAATGTTTCTGACGCAGGCACAGGTCGCAGCAGAGTAAGGGGGTGTGGCAGCAGGGTTCAGTTACAGAGGCCTGAGCTCCCAGTGTCAAGTAGTGGTCGTGTCTTGACCAGCAATCCAACGGTTGTAGACTGGTTGACTCGGTCATCCAATTCATGCCAAGTCACAACAGACACCCCCAGCCAAGAGTCAGTGGGTTCGTCAGATACAACCCTTAGTTGGCACGGTCCAGCAGCATGCCCTGTGCCCTCACCTGTCCTCAACTTGCCTCTGTCCTTTTCTGTTCCCTCAGCTAGAGAAGTACTCTATGCTGTGGGCTCAGATCCACTGTACAGTGAGGAGGAGGTATTATTATTATGTATTATTATTGTTTATTTATATAGCACCATTAGTTCCATGGTGCTTTACATTTGAGGGTTAACATACGGTACACAAGATATACAAAACAGATAATACTAACAGTGACCAACTGGCACGGTGGGATACAGGGCCCTGCCCGCAAGGGCTTACAATCTATGAGGGAAGAGGGAAAGAGACAGAAGGTGGGGGTAGAGGCTGTTCAGGTGGTGGTATGGAGACAGTAGCATTATTGGTGGTTGCAGACCTTCCTGAATAGGTGAGTCTTCAGGGCCTTCTTGAAACTTGTGATTGTGGGGGTCAGTCTTATGTGTCTTGGTAGTGAGTTCCAGAGTATGGGGGATGCACAGGAGAAGTCTTGGAGACGGTTGTGTGAAGAGCGGATAAGAGCAGAGCGGAGTAGGAGGTCTTTGGAGGATCGGAGGTTACATGCGGGCAGGTAGCGGGAGATTAGGTCAGAGATATATGGAGGGGACAGGTTGTGGATGGCTTTGTATGTCAGCGTTTGTAATTTGAACTCTATTCGCTGGGCAATGGGTAGCCAGTGAAAGGATTGGCAGAGGGGAGCGGCCGATGAAGAACGGGGGGAGAGGTGTATTAAGCGACTGTAAGGAATGTAAGGTGGATTGGAGGGGGGCGAGAATATTTGCTGGGAGGCCATGGAGAAGGGTGGTACAGTAGTCTAAGCGGGAGATTATGAGGGCATGGACTAACATCTTTGTAGTTTCTGGGGTGAGGAAGGAGCAGATTTGATGGATGTTCTTGAGTTGGAGGCGGCAGGAGGTGTTGAGGGTTTGGATGTGTGGCTTGAAGGATAGGTCAGAGTCCAAGGTTGTCCCAAGGTAGTGGACCCACGGGACAGTCAGCAGCTACTGCTAAGCTAAGATCTGGAGGAGACATCCGCCGCTTCCTCCAGTAGGCGGACAAGTAGTGATGAGGAGAGTGGCATGGGAGCTGGTGTTGAGGAGGACATCAGTGAACTGAAGACTGTAGTGGATGACGATGTAGCCGATCATAATTGGGAGGGGCTTCATCGTCATCAGGAGAAGAGGGTTGCAGCTTGCGCATGAGGCAGCGGGGGAGTCAGCAGGGTGACAGCAGTGGGAGGTCAGGAGCTAAACGTGCCTGGGGTAGACCATCCGCTTCTCAGCAGACTACATGCCCGGAAAGCAGTGGTGCAGGGGTTCATGGAGGCAGTGGCGGTAGTCAGTTAGCGTGGAGTGTTGGGGGTAAATCACCTACTCGGCGGTGTGGCAGTTTTTTGTAAAGCCGCCGGAGGAGGTCAACATGTGGGCAGAAGGTGAAGCATGGCCAGGGTGCCAGGTGTTGGCATCACAGCCCTGCGTCAACATATGCAGCGTCACCATAAAGTGGCCTGGGAGAGCTGTGGCTCCAATGTGGTGGTCTAGCCTGCCGCAGCAACCGCTGTAGCACCCAGAGGCATGCACGCTATTTCAGGCAGTCAAGGCTCCACCACCTCAGCCGAAGGAAGCTGTGTGTTCTTCCCATCATCTGCAGGTCGTGATGCTCATGCACCTCCTAGTTAGTCATTGCGACAGCAATCCATCACAAAAGCGATTTCGAAGAGACAACAGTATGCGTGCACTCATCCAACAGTGCAGAAGCTGAACGTGCTCCTGTCAAAGTTGCTGGTGCTGCAGTCCCTCCCTTTCCAAGTGGTGGACTCTGCATCTTTCAGAGAACTCATGGCTTGTGCCAAGCTGAGGTGGAGAGTCCCAAGCTGTCATTTCTTTGCCAAAAAGGCAGTACCAGCCCTGCACAAATATCTAGAAGAGAAGGTGGGCCAGGCCTTGATCCTGTCGGTGTCTGCCAAAGTGCACGGCAGCACCGACATGTGGAGCTGTAACTACGGTCAAGGACAATATATGTCATTTACGTCCCACTGGGTTACTGTGGTGCCTTCCCAGACACACCAGCAACTTGGACAGGTGACACAGCTTCAGCCTCCATGTTCTCACACCATTGGTCCTGCAACAATGTTAGCCTCATCCTCCACTGTCTCCTCAGCCTCCACTGCAGGGACAATTCACAGTACTCCTCCAGCATACCACATGTGCAGGGCACAGCGGTGTCACGCTGTTCTACACCTCGTTTGCCTGGGGAATGGAGTCACACAGGGGAGGAACTGCTCTGTGTCCTTCCTCAAGAAATTGAATCCTGGCTTTCTCCGCGACACCTCAAAATCAGAACCATGGTGACCGACAACGTGAAGAACATGGTGTTGACGCTTCGTGAAGGAGGGCTAAGCCATGCACCCTGCATGGCGCACGTGTTCAATCTGGTTGGCAAGCGTTTCCTTAAGTGTTCCATCCATCTGCAAGACATCCTAAAAATGTCAAGGAAACTTTGCATGCTCTTCAGCCACTCGTACACCGCCAAGCACACCCTCCTTGAGCTGCAGAGGCAGAATGGCCTCCCTCAACATAGGCTGATATGCGATGTTTCCACCCGTTGGAATTCCACCCTCCATATGTTGGATCGACGGTATGAACAGAGAAAAGCCATAAACAATTTCTTGATGATCCAAGCGGACAGAGGTACTCCCCTATGTACAGTTGTGTTAAAAAGTTTACATACCCCGGCAGATTTTTTGCTTTTTTGGCCTTTTTTCAGAGAATATGAATGATAACACAAATACTTTTTCTCCACTCATGGTTAGTGGTTGGTTGAAGCCATTTATTGTCAAACTTCTGTGTTTTCTCTTTTTTAATCATAATGACAACCAAAAACATCAAAATGACCCTGTTCAAAAGTTCACATACCCCATACCCTCTAACATCAATGACAGCTTGAAGTCTTTTGTGGTAGTTGTGGATGAGGCTCTTTATTTTCTCAGATGGTAAAGCTGTTCATTCTTCTTGGCAAAAAGTCTACAGTTCCTGTAAATTCCTGGTCTGTCTTGCATGTACTTCGCACTTGAGATCTCCCCAGAGTGGCTGAATGATATTGAGGTCAGGAGACTGAGATGGCCACTCCAGAACCTTCACTTTCTTCTGCTGTAGCCAATGACAGGTCGACTTGGACTTGTGTTTTGGATTGTTGTCATGTTGGAACGTCCAAGTACGTCCCATGTGCAGCTTCCTGGCTGATGAGTGCAAATTTGCCTCCAGTATTTACTGATAACAAGCTGCATTCATCTTTCTAAGTTTCCTGTGCCTTTAGCACAACTGTAACGTTAATGTTAGCCAGTGGTAGCTCATGCGCGACACCTGCCGTTTGCTCGTTCCCTTTGAGGAGGCCACTTTGTTAGTCAGTCGCCAGGACTACGAGATGAACAACGTCATTCCACTGATTCACATCCTGGAAAAAATGCTTTTCAATCTGGCTGGTCAGGGGACTGGAGATGTGGCGTCTACATCTCAAGGCCACATGAGCCCTGTAGTGGCAGAACTGGAGGAGGAGGATGAGGAGGACATTGGAGCACAAACAATGTGTACCCAAATGGGTGGAGAGGAGGAGCAGGAGCAACAAGAACAGCCAGAGAGAGATGAGGCGGATGAGGCAGATGACCCAGACACACCGAAGCATGCAGTGAGGATGGCTGCAGGGAGTCCCTCGGAGTCACTTGCGCAAATGGCCCGAAGAATGCTGACTTCCTTGCGCAGTGACAGCCAAATTGTCACCATTCGGCAGAGGGATGACTACTGGCTCTCCACCATGTTAGACCCTCGCTACCGGGGAAAAAAGGGGGCCTTTTTTACACCTGCTGATAGGGAGGACAAACTGAACTACTATAGAGATATCCTATGTAGTAAGTTGGCTGCTGCCTATCTGCACCATCGTCCATCCTCTCGCATATCTGACCGGGGGGACCCTGAGAGCTCAACTTGCACAGGCATGGCAGCTGTGGGAGGGGATGGGGGTGGCAGGAGCAGTGTCGGCTCCATCAGCAAAATGGGAACAAAATGGCGAATATGGTCCTCCTTATGTGTTTAGACAATAATAAACACCTTTAAATAAGTGATAACCACTAAGAATTATTAAATTATTACTGACAATACTGTTTTTAAAAATGGCCTGTAACTTTATACTGGTAACAAAATGGCGAATATGGTCCTTTTTATGTGTTTTGACACTAATAAACACCTTTAAATAAGTGATAACCGCTAAGAATTATTGAATTACTGTTGACAATACTGTATTGAAAAATGGCCTGCAACTTTATACTGGTAACAAAATTGCGAATATGGTCGTTATGTCTTTCCCCACGTTAAAGGCGGTTATTACAGATAAGTGCAGATATACAATAATTGGATGATAATTCAGTTTTTTTTTGGCACAATAGTGCTAAATAATGTTATGCCTTGGAAGAACAGTGAATAAGCCCCTTATAATAAACACCTTTAAAAAGGCTTTTTTTACAGATACAGTATGTGCAGATATGGCTTTGGCACAATAGTATTGAATAATGTTATGCCTTGGAAGAACAGTGAGTAAGCCCCTTATAATAAAAGCCTTTAAAAAGGCTTTTTTTTTGCAGATACGTGCAGATATTAGTGTATGATATTTCACTTTTTTTTGCTGTACTGCACTGCAAAAGGCTTGTTGAGTTCCACCTTGAAGACACAGATATGAGTAATGAGCAGCAGTATAACGGCAGTGAGTGCTGCAAAGTGAATTATGCTGCAAATTCTTGCTGTAAATAAGCCTGCAACCACCCCAAATTCTTCTCTCAATTCCTCCCTATCCTTCCCCTACACTTGTAATCCTCTTTCCCTGAACTTCTATCTGTTTTCAAAGTCTTACCCTAGCTCCTGCCGACGTCTGTCCCTACAGTAAGAGCGATGTGGAATGAATGTACCTAAAATGGCGGATGGTTTTTATAGGGCTGTGACATCACAGGTCCTGCTGGCTGCTGATTAGCTGCACGCTTGGCATTGTTGCTGATCCCGCGTTCCCAGAGTCCCTTCCCCCTTGTCCTAAAATGTGCGGTGGCCATTTAAAAAAAAAAATGCGATTCGATACATCGAAGAGTGAGGAAATGCGGAATCGTGGCGAATTGAAGATTTCCTGAAATTCGGATCAAATTCCACTTCTGTAGAATCGATTCGCTCATCTCTACTTGGTACCAATAAAAAGTACAACTTGCCCTGAAAATAACGAGCCCTGACATATCTCCGTCAACAGTATAATAAAAAATTATAGGCGTCAGAATACAGTGACTCCAGGACAATTGCTCATTTTCAAAAAGTGACGTTTTATTTGTAACAGTGGTATAAATATGGTATCGCTGTAATTGTAATGACCTGCCGGACAAAGCTGCCATGTCATTTTTAATGCAGACGGAACGCCATAAAAACAAAATGCAAAAAATTATGATAGAATTGTGTGTTATTTCACTTGGACCTCCAAAAAACGTAAATAAAAGCTAATCAAAACATATGTACTCCAAAATGGTAGAAAATGAAAGTACAACTCGTCACACAAAGAATAAACTCTCACATAGCTATATCAACAGAGAAATAAAAAAGTTAGGAATTTTGGAACATGGGGAGGGAAAATATGAAAAAAGTCGCAGAACTACCCGCAGAAATACGAACTACCCTGCATCCTTAAGGGTTTAAAGTGATATGAATATGACGCAGTTGGTGCACTGCTATTGCTGCTCTAGGAGGTTGGTTGGAGGATTAACTCCCATTGTAATGGGGTGTGTAAGTATGTGAGCCAGAGGGCGCTGTTGAGCGACCAGGCCAGGCCAGAAAAGGCTCTCAGCCACGCCTTTGGGAGGTGGCACGTAACTCCAGGAGGGCTGGAGTGTCCTGCAGGAAGCAGGAAGTGGTGGACCAGCTAGGACAGAGAGAGAGGCTCTGTCCCAGAGGGCTGGCGTCCACAGGAGTGGACCAGCTAGGACAGAGAGAGAGGCTCTGTCCCAGAGGGCTGGCGTCCACAGGAGTGGACCAGCTAGGACAGAGAGATAGGCTCTGTCCCAGAGAGCTGGCGTCCACAGAGGACTGTTGCTGGAGCTGAGTAACAGTCAGGACAGTTAGGGGCTCAAGGAGTGAGGTAGGCCCTAACTGTGGCATAGGTTTTTTTGTTGTTTTGTTATGTTGCAGTTAAGCTGAATAAAGCCACGTTTATTTTACACTTGGACCGTCTGAAAGCTATCTTTCCGGCGCCCAGTACCATGAACAACCGCTGTCCGGACCAGGAGAAGCCGCCATTTTGAGTCTAATTCCCCAAATTGTCACATATGGTGCTACGAACGCGGGCATAAAGAGATCCACGCAAGTCCTGGAAGACAAGTGTTTGGTGACTGCAGTACTGCTAAGTGTGCATTGTGGCCTACAGCTGGAAGAAATCTGTGATTTCAACTGAAGAAACCCAGGAGGGGGTGAGTGAATTGCAACATAGCAAGGTGTTTGTAAAACCTGGTGAAAGTAAAACTGTGGAAGAGGAATCCAGGGAATGGACTTTGTGTATACTGTGGCACAGAAGTCTGTGAAGTGTTTGCTGATGGCAAGAAAGTAAGCAATGTGTGTAGAAGCTGGATATTGCAAACAGTGTATGTGAAAGGCTATGGTGCCATGTTGGTGTTTTCTGTGGAAGACAGCAGAAAATGCTGGTTGTTGTAGTGCCACATAAGTTAACTGTGTGAATACAGGTGACTGCAGAAGATAGCAAAAAGTTGCTGTCGGTTGAACCCAAGGTTGCTGTGGAATATTGTGTAATCTTGTTAGTAAACAATGGGCAAGAAAAAGAGAATTTCAGCTTGTAAAAAAGCAGAGAAGTTATGCACAGGTTTATTAGTGCAGCAGTCTGAATGCAGAGAGACACAAAACCCGGAACAGATCATGTGGAATGCAAGTAAAGATAAAGGGTTGCATGAGAGTGACGCAGTTTTTCTAAAGCACCTCTGTTCTATGATTGAATATGTACCTACTGACGGTATGTCTCATATTGGAGTGCATGAGAGAGCCAAAGATGAAAATATTATTCAAGATGAGATTAAAACCATCAGGTTCATTTATGAAGGTGAAATATCTGATTGGAAATGGCAACTTGAGGTATCAGAAAAAGAGAACCTTAAGTTAAAGAAAGAGCTTGAAACTGTAAAGAGTTCGTATCCTAGTCATTGTGAAAATGTGGTACTGGGTTTGCCTGGAATGGACTGTGTCACTAAGAAGGAGTTTGCAGAAATGAAATGTGCTCTATCTAATAAAGTTATACAGAGTGTGGAGCAAAAGCAAGTGCTTGAGAAGCAATTGCAGGATTTAAAGGAGCAGCATGTTCAAGACTCTATTGCCAGAGTGTCATTGAAAAATTAAGAGATTACCTTGAAACTGCTAAACAAAGAGAAAGTGAACTCAAAGCTAGAATATGTAGCCTGGAGAGGGCGCTGTCAGGATTTTGTGAAGATAATGAGACGTCTGTTTTGGTGCAAAATAAAGACGAAGAATTGAATAATGTCACAGGGCTTCTTTCTCAAGCAGACAGCAAGTTTATCAAACTTTCCAAAGAATTTTCTACACTAGAATCTCAGCTTCAGGACACTCAGGAACTCTTGCAAGAAGAAACCCGACAGAAGCTTGACCTTAGTACAAGACTAAAACAAATGGAAGATGAGAAAAATGGTTTCCTTGAGCAACTAGAGGAAGAAGAGATAGCAAAAAGAGATTTGACAAAGCGGATTTCAACACTACAGGCTCAGGCGACTGATATGAAGAAAAAAATGTAGGATAGTATTGGGTCCTTGGACTCTGTTGAAGAACTAAAGAAAAAGTTGCAAAAGGAGCTAGACGCTACAAATCAACGGTTTGAGGAGAAGGCTGCTGCTTATGAAAAACTTGAGAAGACGAAAATTAGACTGCAGCAGGAACTAGAAGATGTAGGTGTAGACCTTGATCATCAACGTCGGATGGTGTCAAATTTGGAAAGGAAGCAGAAAAAGTTGGATCAGCGGCTTGGTGAAGAAAAGACTCTTTCTGCTAGATATGCAGAAGAACGTCACTGGGCTGAAGCAGAGGCCCTTGAATTGAAGGCCGAGTTAGAGAGGCTCAACAAGCAACGGCGCACTGAAATGGAGAATTTGGTTAGCTCCAAGGATGAAGTTGAGAAAAACCTGGAATCTGTGCAGATATTGTATGAGAACAAAGCTAATGCTTATGACAAGCTGGAAAAGGCCAAGAGAGAATTGGACCTCCAGATAGAAGACATGAAGATTCAGTTTGAGGGAAACCTGTCTAATTTGTCTGCTGAGATTGTAGATCTAAAAATGCTTGTTGCTAAACTAAAGGTGCAAGTGAACCAGCAGGAGGAAGTTGCACACATCAAGAAACAGCTGGAGTTTCAGATGGATCAAGTGAAGCGTGAGTCAGAAATAAAGTTGAAAGAGCGCACTTTTCAGATAGAACAGTTAAAAACTGAAGTGGAATCTAAAAGAGAAGAATTGGATCGATTGCAGCAGTCTCTATCCAATACTGAACCATCGGCATCTGCCCTGTCTTCAAAGATGTCAGCACTAGAAGCTGAGAAGGATTCGCTGCAGAACCTGTTAACCTCTAAAGAATCAGAGCTGCAAGGTGCACTAGTAAAGACTGAGATGGAAGTGGAACAGAAAAATGTGGCAGTGAAGAAAGTTCTGGAGCTGGAATCAGAGATTTGTGCGCTACAGAAGGCGTTAGAATTGGAAAAAGCTGCCAGCATAGAGGCAGAGAAAGGAGAATCATTGAGTCAGACAGCCATGAGTGACCTGTCCACTGATGTTGATACCAATGATCAGATTATGATGAAACCATGTGAGATGGTAAATAAGGTGAAGGGTCACCAAAAGTGTGGAACAAGAGTCCGTAAGAAGACTGACCACGCATATGTTGTCCCAACAGCTAAAGTGTCTGAAGCCATTGTGGATAACGGTGTTGCTGTACCTGTCTCTAGCCAAATGTCTGGTGGACAAACGGTGAATAATGACTCCATGTTGTCTGTGAAGGGGGAGTCAGGAAGTAAGAGATGGTTACATGTCACCAAGGATGTGACAGTTGTTAAAGACATGCCAGAAAATGTAGTTCAGTGTGATCTATTATGTGAGGGTGTATGGCCCTCGTACAGAAGGAGAAGATATTGCAGTACAGAGATTGTGTATCTCAAATAAAGAGGAGAGCAAGCGGCCTATGTCTCCTAAACTTCTAAGCCTTGATGGTGATGGCAAAGTTTGTTTTGAGATGAAGGTTACGGAAAAAGTACCCGTGAAACAGTTATACTCTAAAGATATTGATGTGCATTAAGTACATGTTAGTTGGTCTCTGAGCTCTTGTGGATTCAGGATAGGAGAAAATGAAGATTTTTACGGCTATTCACTGGGAGAATCAAAGTCATGCAGTGGAATAGCTGAAGACTATGGCGAGAAATGTGATGAAAATGATGTGATCCCCTGTATGGCGAATTGTGAAGGTGATGAAGAAAAACTTGCCTTTGCACAGAATGGCCAGGATCTTGACGTAGCAGTTAAAGTGATGAGAAACCGGAAGTGTCGAGTAACCGGAATCTGGAAGAAGAGACCCCCAGATTGGGAATTCTGGAGAGACACTGGACAGGCCTACTTGGTTGAAGAGGGACTTCATCATAGGATGTCTCGTCCCATTGTAGCTCACCCCATGGGTAATGAGGGGGAGGGTATGTAAGTATGTGAGCCAGAGGGCGCTGTTGAGCGACCCAGGCCAGGCCAGAAAAGGCTCTCAGCCACGCCTTTGGGAGGTGGCACGTAACTCCAGGAGGGCTGGAGTGTCCTGCAGGAAGCAGGAAGTGGTGGACCAGCTAGGACAGAGAGAGAGGCTCGGTCCCAGAGGGCTGGCGTCCACAGGAGTGGACCAGCTAGGACAGAGAGAGAGGCTCTGTCCCAGAGGGCTGGCGTCCACAGGAGTGGACCAGCTAGGACAGAGAGAGAAGCTCTGTCCCAGAGGGCTGGCGTCCACAGGGCTGGCGTCCACAGGAGTGGACCAGCTAGGACAGAGAGATAGGCTCTGTCCCAGAGGGCTGGCGTCCACAGAGGACTGTTGCTGGAGCTGAGTAACAGTCAGGACAGTTAGGGGCTCAAGGAGTGAGTTAGGCCCTAACTGTGGCATAGGTTTTTTTGTTGTTTATGTTGCAGTTAAGCTGAATAAAGCCACGTTTATTTTACACTTGGACCGTCTGAAAGCTATCTTTCCGGCGCCCAGTACCATGAACCACCGCTGTCCGGACCAGGAGAAGCCGCCATTTTGAGTCTAATTCCCCAAATTGTCACAGGTGGTACAGGTAGGCGATGGTAGGGGTCTGAGCAGCATGATCCAGATAGCTTAAGGCCCGCCCCCAGTGCACCAATTGCCTTATTTGTATAACATTTCAAAGCTGTTTTTCTCAAAATCTACAAAAATGATATATAACAGAGGTATGTTGTTTATCACTGTAATGTGCTCTGTGACACAGTGGTGACAATTAAATATGCTTGTGAGAGATGGTAAACCTCAAGGGTTTATGTCTCTTTACTTATTTGACATATACAATATTCAAATGTGAGTCATAGCCACATTTGCTTTGGCAAGTGCCACATCCTTGGGGTGGTCTGTGTTCCTGAAAGAGGACCAAGGGCTGGGCCCACAGGTTCAGCAGGTACACGATGCCACACAGACACACACACCGTTTTAATTCCCAGAACAATGTTTACTGAGTAAAGCAATGAAGAGAGATCTTGGAAAATATGCAACAAGGTATAAACAGAGAGAAAAATACAAAATGCTATGGAACAGATTATTGCAGCAAACCAATACTATACCCCTTAGTTCCCACAATTACGCAGTTTTCCTGGATCGGTCCCTCGTCGGGGTGCACCCTAAGTATTGCGCAATACTTTTTATAATCCAATGGTTAAATTGTAATCCACAGGCAAATGCTGTCTTCCCCTTCAAGTTCAGTTATAGGCCTTGCTCCAGCTCCCTGTAGTGCAACACTTAAAAGACAGGCCAGTCTCTCCAATGATAAGGTGTCAGCATAAGAGTTCCTTATATAACTATGTTATGTAGATGCAGCCAAGCCGTACTCACAAGTCCTTGAGGCCTTTCCTTCATGTAGTCACTTTATCTTCTGTGCCTCAGGGGTGTCTTGACTCCGTCCTCAGCCAGCACCACAGTCACTGTGTCCTAGAACTCAGTCCTCCGCCAGCACCAAGACTTCACCTGCAGTCATCTCAGCTCAGGCCTCCATCCAGCACAAAGCTTTCTCCAGCAGCCCAGCACAACACACCTCTGGCTTCCAGGTCCAGATCCTTCTCCACACCACCCCTCCTTTCCTGTTTCCTGCTGGGTGATGATGCAGTTCCCAATCTCTAGTGGGAGGCATCAAAACTGCACCCCTAGCGCACTGTCATACTTGTAGAAGTCCAACACATTCCAGTAATATCTATAATCAGACTTTGAACCCTAGATCAATATTTACATTAATTACATTAATACTTATGGGCACTTTGAAGTGCTGTTCTATCCTGTTTTTGTGTTGTCCTTTTCTTTGCTTCTAGGATGATTTAACAACTGGATACCCTTCTGGTTATCCCCCAGCTCATACATCATTGCCAGTGGTTTCCTGACAATGTTTCTGCTCCCTTAGTTTTAACACTAGAAGTCCCAGAGAGGGGTCATTTAACATTTCTACCTTTGGAACCCAGAGAGGATTTAAGCAAACAACCTATAATCACCGCTTTTGTTCTGTAATTAAGGCCATTACTGTCACACCACAGGATTTACAATAGGCTCCTGTGGGGGGCTGTGTGTGTGTGTGTGTGTGTGTTTGTGTGTGTGTGGCATGTCCTTCTTGTGTGACTCACTCAGTAACTGCGATTTTTTTGCGATTTTTTTTTTTCTGCACCCATTGACTTGAATCTAAATATACAAAAATGTAAATATACAAAAGAACAACTGTTATTTGTTTCCATGCTTTTTATTTTTGTTATGAAAATAATAAAAAAAATACAAGGAATAAAACAATTCCACACATATTTACAATAGGCTGCTGTGGGGGGCTGCGTGTGTGTGTGTGAGTGGCATGTCCTTCTTGTGTGACTAGCATTTCAGCACTTACTCAGCAGTCTGTCTGCACTGTCGGAACATACCTGGCACTGCCTGGGTATGTCCCTGGTACATTTGCCACACGTGTATTTGTAGCAGTCAACACATCTCTCAGTTGCACAATTGTTCGTGCATCGATGGTTGACCTGACACTTCGCCCTTTTGCCAGGGCTGGGTGTGGAAGGTTGTTGCCGAAGGAGTTTCTCCTTGCATGCCTTCTTTTCAGTCACATGAGAGCCACCTAACTCTTTTGCAAGCTCAACCAGGAAGTCCACCCGTCTCTCCTGCACCCCAGTGCATGCCTGATAAAGAACATGAGCATTCAGTGCTGCCATGTCAATCATGTTGTAGAACACGGCGAATGGCCATCACCGTGTTCCTGCACGCACGCTGTACTCCCGCACCATTTGGTCCATTACATCCACACCGCACTTTGTGTGGTTGTATTGTGTGACCGTGTTTGGCTTCCTTTTGTTGGTATCCTCAGTCTCAACCACGCTGTGCATGCTGCTGAGAATGTAGACGGCCTTCTTTCGTTTGGGTGCATACACTGTCAGTGTGGCACCAGTGGTTGAAAACACCTGAGTGGTGAATTCAGTGCGGTCCATCTGTCTAGCGGATTGAGGAATTTCCCGGCGACTCTTGTTGACTGTGCCGAGGATAGTGGTTTTCCGGCTAAGCAGTCGTTGTGCAAGTGACAATGATGTAAAGAAATTGTCCGTGGTTACAGTTCTGCCCTTGTCCATGAATGGTTCCATCAGCCTCATCACTACAGTTTCGGACAGTCTCTCCCCGCTGGGACGACTGGGGTCCTTGCCAAGATATGGGAGGACATTACAGATGCACTTTGATTTCAAGTCGCAAGCCACCCAAAACTTGATGCCAAACTTGTCTGGTTTTGTTGCAATGTATTGCAGAAAACAGCAGCGAGTCTTTGACGGGAAAAGCTGTTCATCAATAGTGATGTGTCGACCAGGGTTGTAGGATGCAATGCAGTTGGTGACAAACGATCTCCACACATCGGAGATTGCAGCAAACTTATCGGTCTCCACTCGCTCACTGCGTGTGAACATGTCATCAAAGCGTAGGTGTTGCATGATGTCTTGGAAGTGGTTTCGGGTCATAGTTGCAATGATCCTTGGGTTTGCTAGGTTTGCTGACCAGCTGTCATGTAGTGATGGAACCTTGGTCACCCCCCGCAAGATAATGACTGAAATAAATGCCATTAGTTCCAGGAGACCCATGAACCAATCCACCTGCTCCGTGTGACGTGCATGTTGAGTAGTCCATTCTTGAATGCTACGAAGCATGTCAAGAGTGATAAAACAGAGGAAGCTCTGAAGGCGACTCCGGACACTTCGTCTGGCCTTAGCACTTGGCTCTCCATCTGTAGGGTACGGTTCTATTGGGGTGAAATGGAGACGTTTCCCCACTTCTACTTCACGCCACACTGTGCCATCTTTTGCGGTCTCTGTCGGCTCACTCGCCAACCGAGCTCTCTTTTTTGGTAGAGGAGGAGTCTCCTCATCTGCAAGATAAATAATTTCAAATTAACATTTTGTTTTGGTTCTAAATAAAAAAGATAGTCAGGAAATAAAAATCGGTAATTTGAAAAAAATCTAACCTGAAGACAGCTCAGAGTCCAAATCCAGCTGAAGGACTATGTCTTCTCCATCTGAGTCAGAAGGGTTGGTGTTGCTCAGGATCAGTTCCAATGCCTGTTGAATGGTGTGCCTTCTCTGCATTTTGTTTCTTGTGAACAAAATAGGTGAAGCAGTCCCTTCACATCCCCCACAGCACAAAAGGCTGCATGCAAATTTGCTAAGGTGTTAGCAACCTTATGCATATTCCCAGCACAACAATGCAGCTGGGGGATGGGCAGACACACTCAAGAGCATCTTACATTCTTTTGTTTACACTCTCTTACAAGACCTGAGGTGGATCAACACAATTGC
Source organism: Leptodactylus fallax (assembly GCA_947044405.1). Taxonomy (NCBI): domain Eukaryota; kingdom Metazoa; phylum Chordata; class Amphibia; order Anura; family Leptodactylidae; genus Leptodactylus; species Leptodactylus fallax. Next base: position 2,518,707 of record CAMRHE010000141.1, read on the forward strand.
CCCCTGCAGATTCCTCAGACAATGGCCACATTTACAAATGAAAGGATGCTAATTGGAGCCATCAGAGTTGTCTGTTTGGACTAAGGGTCATTTGACCCTCTTTCAGGACTTCAAGGGGGAGCTCGAAATTTCTGGGACTTCTAGTGTTAAGAAATCATATCTAGAATGCACATCACATGTAGACAGCCCTTTTTTTTTAGCATGCAATTCTTTTCATGCACTTTATATATGTAATGCTTGATCTTTGACAAATTAAAACACACCTCCAAAAATTAGCTAGGTTAAGGGGTCAGAGGCCAAATATAGCTCTATTAGTGTAGGTTTTAGGATTGGAAGTGGTAGTTGCAGTTGAAAGGCAAGCATTTTGAGAATAGAAGATGTCATTGCTGATGTGTCATAAAACATGTGTTAACTGTCAGCAAGTGCTTACTGTTAAAGAGTACCTCAAGTGATTCACTTAGAAATCTCTAAATACGGTTTGGTAGCTTAATTCACTTGCAGGTGGGAGAACTGAAAGGAGAAAGAGAGAAAATTAGAGAGAAAAATCTATGTTATCCAAACAAGAAATTACAAGCTATGTATGTGTATGTACAGGCAGGGCCGGCGTTAGGGGGGGGGGGGGTGCAAACTGGGCAATTGCCCAGGGCCCCGTCCCCAAAGGGGCCCCTGGGATCCGGAACCTGATGACTCCGGATCCCGGAGTCAGGCCCTGCCAAATCAATAACAGAAAGGGACCTCAGGGCCCCTTTCCGAGGTGAGTAAAAATAACAAACATTTTTACTCACCTGTCCTTGCATCCGACGTCATCTTCTGGCGTTCCGGACATCACCGCTGAGGCCAGGCCTCAGCCTTAGCGATCACGTGGGGCGTGCTGACAGCGTGCCTCACATAATCGCTGAGGCCCAATCACAGGCCTCAGCGGTGACGTCCAGAACGCGTGACGTCAGCCGCAGAGAAGAAGAAGCCAGCGCCGGCGGGGATAGCGGAGCAGTGCGAGGAGGCCCAGGAGAGGTAAGGCAAGGTAAGTATAACTGTCTGTTATTTTCCCTTACCTCCCCTGGGCCTTCGATTATTATACTCTGGGGTCTGGGGTCTGAATATATGATAATAGCACTGTAGGGCCCTTGTGGAGCATTATACTGGGGGGCCCCTCTGGATAGCAAATTATACTGTTTGGGGCCAGTGTGGAGCATTATACTGGGGAAGGGGCCCTCTGGATAGCATGTTATATTCGGTGGGGCCTCCGTGGAAAATTATAATGTGGGGGGGGGGGGCTCTGGAGAGCATGTTATACTGTTTTGGGCCACTGTGGAGCATTATACTGGGGGGGCTCTGGAGAGCATATTATACTGTTTTGGGCCACTGTGGAGTATTATACTGGGGAAACCTCTCTGGGCAGTATATTATACTGTGTGGAGGCCATTTCTGGAGCATGTTATACTGAGTGGGGTCACTGTGGAGCATTATTCTGGGGGGGCCATCAGCAGAGCATATTATATTGCGTGGCGCCACTGTGGGGCATTATTCGAGGGGGACTAATGAGCATTATACTAGGGGGCCCTCTGGGGAGCATATTATACTGCGTGGGGCCTACTGTGGAATATTATACTGTGGGGAGGCTCTGGAGAGCATAATATATTGCGTGGGGCCACTGTGGAGCAAAATACTGGAGGGTGCACTGTGGAGCATTATACTAGCGGGGGCCCTCTGGGGAGCATATTATACTATGGGCCACTGTGGAGCTTTATTCTCGGGGAATTGACAGTGTGGGGAGCCTGCTATACTGTGTGGGGCCACTGTGGAGTGTATTATATTGTGTGGGGCTTTTTGAGAGCATATGATACTCTGTGGGGCCATTGTAGAGCATTATACTGGGGGGGACTGTGGGGAACATATTATACTGTGGGGGACTACTGTCGAGCATTATACTGGGGGAACCCCTCTGGGGAGTATATTATACTGTGTGGAGGTCATTATGGCGCATGTTATACTGTGTTAGGCCACTGGAGCATTATACTGGGGGGGCATTGTGGGGTGCATATTATACTGTATGGAGCATATTATATTGTGTGGGGCTGCTGGGGAGCATATTGCACTGTCTGGGGCCACTAAGGGGTAGTATACTGTGTGGGCCACTGTGGAGTATTATACTGTGTGGAGCCTTACACACCATGTGGGGCCACTATGGGGGGCTCAGGGGAGCATTTTATACTGTGTGGGGAAACTGGAGGGCTCAGGAGAGCATTTTATACTGTGGAGCATTATATACCATGTGGAGCATTATACTGTGGGGGGGGGGGCGCTCACAATTCCTGCTGGCAGCCCTGTGTGCTATGTCTGCATCACAGCTCCCTCACTATAATCTTGCACATACGTGTAGTGCTCCATGGCCATGTCATTCCCCATACAGTACTGTGCATGAGCTGGCCATGGAGTTATTGGGGCCTGCACAGTACTATAGGGGCTGACTATACTGGGAACATACTCAGTAACACCAGATAGTGAGCACATATGTAAGACTTCAGTGAAGGAGCCGTGGTGTAGGCTATTAGCAGGAAGCTGTTGGGTGGGGCCCCAGAACAAGATCCTCTGGTGGGCCTAAGGCCCTTCAGTCCGACACTGTATAACGGAGAACTATTATATATAAGGGAGGGTTACTATATATAATTGGGAAACTTAATTATGAGGGGGCTATTATAAGGGGGAACTATTATTTATAAGATGGGCTATTATTTATAAGGGGGGAACTATTATATATAAGGCATCCATTATAAGGGGGAGCTATTATTTATAAGAGGGGAACTTTTTATAAGGGAGGTATAATTGTTAAGTGGGCTTATTTATAAAGGGGGCTATTAGTGATAATGGGGACTATTATTTATAAGGGTAACTATTATTTACGAGGGGGCTATTATTTATAAGGGAGCAGTATTATTTTTACGGGGTATCTGTTACTGATAAGGGGGAATATTACTGATACAGGGCACTATTTATCATTTATAAGGGAGCTATTACTGATAAAGGTGTAATATTATTTATAAGGAGGTGCTATAATAACTGATGACTGGGTGCAAAAATCTATTAGGTGGTACAAAGGTGCTCATTTGAATTGTGTGTGGTAAAATGGGGCTTGTTATTACTTTTTTGTTGGCAGAAAGGAGGCATTATTATAGGGGTTGTCACTGGAAGACAATGATGTTGTTTGCATATCAGCATTTGGGGCCCCGCTTTTAATTTTGCACAGGGCCCCACTTTGTCTAAAACCGGCCCTGTGTACAGGGTACATGCTAGCTCAGCGGTCCCCAACCTTTTTTGCACCAAGGTCCAGTTTCAGTGGCCGGCAGTGGGGGAAATGGTGTGTATGTGTGTTTGGATGGGGGGGGGGGGGGTTGCTGGTTGTGGGCAAAGTTGGGGGTGGGATTTTGGTTGCAGCACCACCCCACATGTAATAGTGCCCCTCACATAGGTAATATCCTCCTCACATAAATAATGCTATTATCTGTGGGGGGTACTATTACTGTAATAGTGCTTTAATAGCACCCCCTTCCCAGGTAATAGTTCCCTCCCACCACATAAGTAATGTTACTTATGGGTGGTACTATTACAGTAATAGTGGCCTAATGGTGCCCCCACAGGTAATAACCCCCCCCCCCCACATAAGTAATGCTGTTACTTGTAAGGGAGCACTGTTTCTGTAACAGTAAACTATTACAGTTAATAGCCTCCCATAGGTAATAGTCCCCCTCCCCCACATACAATTCAATATTCTGTTGCTCTGTATAGTTATACTGTACTTACAGAGCAGTATAACTGGAACCTTGACCCCCTATTTTATGGTACCACTGGAAAGAAAATAGAAGATGCGTACAGGCTGTGTGCAAGAGGAGGTCCCGCCCATCCCATCACTGCTCTGTAAGTACAATAACTGTACATTTCAGAGTACGGGGGGGGGGGGTCGTCTGAGGGAACCTGCGGTCCAGTGACAGGTGATCCACTGCCTGGTACTGGGCCGCGGCCCAGTGTTTGGGGACCTCTGTGCTAGCTTATACAGTCCAGTGATCACAGGAGCCTCTGTACATGTGTACTAAGGTGTGCAAAACACTTCAGTGAGAGAAGTGAGACCACAAAGTGTAGAGTAGTGGTCAGACCACAAAAATGTAGAGACCATGACCAGACACTCAATTTTATTGTATTTGGCAAATAATGAAATATTGGTTGAAGGCTTTAAATATGTACTGTAGATAAACCTCAAAGTGTGCTTTAAAGTTTTTATTTTACACTGGAGGTACAATACACAATACAAGTAACTGTCATATGCATGTTGATACTGCCTTGCAAATCCTTTCTGAGTAAATTCAGCAAAGAGACTGAAAAGATGAGATGAGGCTGAGGAAAAAAATCTAATGCCCAGCAGTTCTGTCAGTAAACCATTTTCTTTTTGACTGGAGACCAAAAAAGATTGTTAAGAATAATGTGGACTACCAGACGTGTCATCTTCTGCAACAGCTGAATAAACAACTGACGTGCCAAACTTAATTTCAGAATGCACAGTTTATCTCTCCTTGGCATAGTTGAAGTATGACAACAGATGACCAGGCTGATGCATTTTATCCAACAAAAACAAGGAGAGATTCCACTGGGCACCTACGTGTCGAAATTGCATAATTGAGAATGCCTTGTCTTTTTAGTGCTTCCATTGCAGTTATTTTACATATAAAAACCTGATTTTTTTGCAAACTGAATGAAATCATGGGTCCAGGTATCTATTCTGGAGATTTCACATTTAAAGTAAGAGATGGTTGTGCATGTGGTTCATGAACATGGCCATATACATGGCTCTATGTATCAGCCATAAACTTATTACCAAGTATTGGTTCAGATCCTGACTTTCTAATCCTATTGGATCAGAAAAGACTTTCCCTAACCAGGTCATCTTTACAGAGCCAAACTGTGATGGCTATTGAACTGCAGATTTGATTATGGCTCTGTATACACTCAGGCAGATTTTCTTAGATAAATTCACCAGAATTGCAGTTTAATTGAAGAGTTTTCCGAGGAACATAGCCATATGCACATTTAAAATTAAATTTAATTTAGACAATTAAAAGTTGAAAATGTATTGAAAATTTAAATCATTTTAAATAATAAGAGTTTTAAAGTTTTCTCTAATCATCTTAGTGGTGACAATATTTTGTCTTGATGGGTTGCCAATGGATACGACCATAAATGCAGGAACTTTCTATAGTCTGGCATTTGTCAGTTTCTTTTGTACTGGTATTTTAGGGGCTCTGCAAATACGACATGGCACCCGAAAGCAAAATCTGCTTTTCATATGCCCAGTGTCGCTCCTTCACTTCGGCACACTGTTGTGTGCCCAAACAGCATTTTACATCCATATGTGCAACAAAATCTGTTCTCCCGCCATGTACCCATACAGCAGTTTGCAACCACATATGGGATATTGCCGTGTTCATGAGAAATTGTGTAACTAACTTTGGGGTGCTTTTTCTTTTTCACTTTGGGGATAAAGTGAGAATTTAGATTTTATAAACTGTTTCACAGTTTATAAAATCTGTGAAACAGTTGTGGGGTCAAAATGCTCACTATACCCCTTGATAAATTCTATGAGGGTTGTAGTCTCCAAAATGGGGTAACTTTTTGAGGGTTTTCATTGTATTTCTACTTCTATGGGCCCTGCAAATGAGACATGGCAACCTGAAACCTATTCCAGCAAAATCTGCTTTTCATATGACCAGTGTTGTTCCTTCCCTTCAGCGCACTGCTGTGTGCCCAAACAGCAGCTTACATCCACTTGTGGGGTATTTCCATCATCAGAAGAAACTGCATAACAAATTGAGTGAGGCATTTTCTCCTTTAACCCCTTGTGAGTGTGTACATTTTAGGGCTAAAATCTCAATTTATGCACAAATTTTTCATTTTCACAAGGGGTTAAAGGAGAAAAAGCACCCCAAAGTTTGTTACACAATTTCTTATGAACACAGCAATACCCCATATGTGGTTGTAAACTGCTGTATGGGTACATGGTGGGCCTTGGAATGGAAACAGCGCTATTTGAAGGACAGATTTTGCTGGAATAGTTTTCAGGTGCCATGTCGCATTTTATAGAATACAAATACAATAGAAACCCCAAAAAAGTGACCCCATATTGGAAATTACACCCCTCACAGAGGAGTATAGTGAGCATTTTGACCCCACAGCTGTTTCACAGATTTTATTAAAGGGGTTGTCCAGGCAAAAATGGACAACCCAAGTAAGTTTTAAATTGAACAGGGGTAGTGAAAAAAATTTAAAAAAAATGAATACTCACCTTTCCATGGTTCTCTGGTGCCTCCCAGTGCGGTCTGGTCTTCTCGGCGTGTGGCATGCCCCAGTCACACATGGCCAAAGAGGCCAATCAGCGGCCTCAGTGAAGGGCCTACGATGTCACTACCTGTGAAATCACAAGTTTCTTCCTGAGGCCTGCTGTGGCCCAATCAGTGGCTTCAGCAGAACTCAGAAAGAGACCCGTGAGAAGCCACTGAAGCAGAAGGATCGGAATGTGCCGGAAGGACACCGGAGCATCGGGGACAGGTAAGTATGATTTTTTTTTTTTAATTTTTTTCACCTTCCCCGGTTTTCGAGGCATTAAAAAAAATGCCTGGACAACCTCTTTAACAGTGAGACATGAAAATGAAAAATTGATTTTTTTTTCCAATAAACTGTTTAGCCCCAAATTTTTAATTTTCACAAGGGGTAAAGGAAACGCCACAGTTCATACACAATTTGTCCTGAACATTGCAATACCCCATATTTGGTCGTAAAATGTTGTATAGATACATGGTGGAGCTCAGAATGGAAAGAGGGCTGATTGGCTTTTGGAGGGCAGATTTTGCTGAAATAGTTTTCAGGTACCACATTGCATTTGTAGAGCCCCTAAATTAGCAGTGCAATGGAAATCCCCCAAAAATGACCTCATTTTGATAACTACACCCCTCACAGAATTTATTAAGGATATAATGAGCATTTTGACCCAAGAGATGGTTTCCAGAAAGATATGTGCAGTGGATGGTGCAAAATGAAAATTGAAATATTCCCATATGTATACTATTTCTTTGCCTGATATGTCATGCCAAGCTTGTGGAACTGTGAAAAGTCAGCTCTCCAGTTAGTATGCTCTGTTTCCTGATTTTGGGAACGCCCTACATGCACCCCTAATCTTTTGCCTGGAAATCTGACAGGGCTCAGAAGTGAGAGAGGCCTAATTTGGACATTTACACTGCATTTGCGAACATTTACAGAGACCTTGAGATAAAACAAATAATTCACCTCCAAAATATGAACTCATTTTAGAGCCTACACCCCACAAGGAATTTCTCTAGAGGTTTTATTATCATTTTGAGCCTAAAAGTGTTTCCCAAAAATGAATGTACAAAGTGAAAATTGAAATTTTTAAAGAAATATGCCATTTCAGTGCCCAATATGTTGTGCCTACTTTGTGTAATCAGAGACACTCACTCCTAAAACTTTTAAGTGGATTATCCATGTACAAAAAAGTTGTATATGTGGTCATAAACTGCTACTTGGACACACAGCAGGGCTCAGAAGGGAAGGAACACTTTGCTTTTTAGCTTTTGGAGTATAGGGACTGGTTTTTGGACACCATAAAATTTTTGCAGAGACCCGGAGGTGCTAGTAAATTGAAATTTCCCAAGGAGTGACCCCATTTTGTAGAAGCTACTTTAGGGTCTCTGTAAACGTGAGATGGTGTCTAAAATCCAACAATCTGTGCTCCAAAGGCCACATAGCGCTCCTTCACATCTACATCCCAGAAATATATGCGCAGTTGTAAATTGCAATTTTTCCAAAGATATGCCATTTCAGTGCCCATTGCGCTCAGCTTGTGTCAGCAGAGACACACACTCCAAAAACTGTTAAGCAGTTATTCCGGGAACAACAGCTTTTGAATCATTCGTCTCACAAGTTGAGCACAACATATTGCACACTAAAATTACGTATTTTTGGAAAAATTGACAATTACACTTTTCATTATCAGCTGCGTGTTCGTTTCTGGAAAATAAATTAATGCAACACTTGGGGGTTAAAATGAATAAATTCCTTCAGGGGTGCAGTTTCCAAAATGAGGTCAAGTGTCAGGGGATTCCACTGTATTGGCCTTTCAGGGGCTCTGCAAAAGTGGCATGGTGTCCAAAAACCTGACTCCCCTGTACGGAAACCAAACGCAGATGTGAACCGGCCCTAAATCAGTGCTCCAAAAACGAAATAGCACCCCTTTCCTTCTGTACCCAGCTATGTGCCCAAACAGAAGTTTATACCCACATATGACATTCACAATTCATAAATGTATCTAATATGCTAACTCCACCTAGGCCGTGCCTACAGTGCCCAGCAAAATGAGAAAATGAGAGGCTTGGCGCAAATGTTTGATAAATCTGTCTAACAGCACAAGCATCTCAGAATGTCACAAATTACTCCATGGGAAATGGGTTAATACATTTCCCACTTAGGCTAGTTGTAGACGACCGTTTGTATTTTGCTGTCAGCAAACTAGTAATCAGTGTTCTTTTTTTGCGTACAGTGTGTCATCAGTGTGTCTTCAGCATCAGTCCCGTATGTCCGCAAAAACGGACAGTGTGTGATCAGTGTATCATCAGTGTGTGATCCTAGTTTGCGGATCCACAAAAAAAAAAACAGGAGACATCTAATGATATCCCTAGCTTATCCGCAAAAATGGACGGCACACTGATGACAGAAGGAGTACATCAGTGTGCCGTCCTTGGTTTTTAGTCTCCCATAGGCTTCTATGGACGAGTCTGTTCTGCAAACACTGAACAGAATAGGACATGATCTATATTTTGTGGCACGGACCCTCTGACAGTACAGCGATATCAGTAGCTGAAACTAACGGCACCAATATCTCTGTAACAGGAAAGATAACAAAACTGAAAATGCTCTGGAGTCAGTGCAGTGACAACGTTGGGGTGGTATATAACATGACCTATCTTATAGGACATGAAAGGTCCTCTTTAATCTCCCCCACTGTGTTTGAGCCTATTATTGGGTCTATATTTCCAAAGGAGGTTTTTGAGTTTTGCAGTGACATCTGTCAATCAGAGAATGCCATTGTAAGAAAAAGTCAAGTATACTTTATTTATCTGTATAGTAAAAGTGCAATCTGATGAGTTTTTGTACATTTGAAAAGACAGTATGCAGAAACACACAGGCAAGATGGAAGCCAAAAGAATACTCTTTGGGCTTCTCTTAGTGAATGAAAACTTTAAAGGAAGTAAATCAGGCCCAAAATGCCTTCTATATCAATAATATTCCTGAGTAAGGCTGAGGCCCCATGTTGCGGAAACCCAGCTTTTTTTGTTGCAGATTTTGCTGTGGTTTTCTGAGCCAAAGCCAAAAATGGTTACAACAGGAATGGGAAATATATGGGAAGCTCTTATAATTCTACCTTTTGCTTAATCCATTCCTGACTCAAAAAACTGCAACAAAATCTGCAACAAAAAAAGCTTCATTTCCGCAACGTGGGACCTCAGCCTAAGGGTCTTTAATACGAGCAAAAATCTACCTATGTGGCCACAAACCAGTGAAACAATGGGAAAAAACAAATCAGCTTTTTATAGATATGCATCAACATCCAAATGCATCAGGGTGGACCATTTTGCCTTAATGCGTGGCATTAGGCAGTGATTCCAGAGAACAGCTGGAGCCCTTGCAGCTGAACTACAAATCCATAAATAGATGATTATTTCTCCATTGCTTCAGCAGGTTGTGGCCACAAGTGTATGTTTCTACTCCTACTAAAGGCCTCTACACTTCAATATTATTGGTTTGGGAGGTATCTTGGATCTGACAGAATTCCTTTAGACTAAAGCCCCAAGTAGCGAGCCACAGCCGAAAAACGCTGCAGAAAAGACCACGACGTAAACGCATTGCAGTTTTATCCTCCAGCGTTTCCATAGGTATAATCAATGTTTTTTGAAATTGCAGCATGTCCGCTGCGGATATTTTTCTGCAGTGTGTGAATGGGATTATGACTAATCCCAGGTACTATAAAACACAGCGTTACTGCCGCAGCCAAATTGCGGCGTTTACGCAATATGGGGCCCCGGCCTTAATGTATACTATACCTGTGAGCTTTTTTTTTAATTGTTTACATGCTTGGTATGCACAGTTTACCTTGGACTAAGTTAACAAAATGCAAAGGGAATGAATAGATGATAAATCTAAAGCTGGCCATAAACATTAGATTTCAGACTGTTGAAGTGGCAGATTTTGAAAATTCATTCGTATGTAAACCTACAAATAATTATTCCATACACCTGATTAAAGTTGATCATGACCATAATCGGTTGTGTTGGATTTTTTCAGTGGTTGTAATTGTTTGTGCATGGGCTAGACCCGTGATGGCGAACCTATGGCACACGTGCCAGAGAGGACACGCAGAGCCCTTTCAGTTGTCACGCGCCGTCGCCATGATCGCTCGCTAACAGCTGAAAACTGTCAGTGTAGGCCGCGGTCCGCAGGATCGCTGCTTACACGGTAAATGCTAAATAAGTAAAGACTAAATACTGTACTCTGGGAGGACCTTCTGACGTTATAAGGTCACATGACAGGGTAGGCGTGTCTTTACTTGTAAGAAGATCCTTCTGCAAGAAGAAAAGTTGTATCCCGAGCAGTGGAGGAACATGGAGAGATGTGGGGTTCAGGGTGTAGTTTGTGGGGAGAGATGTGGGGTGCAGGGTGTAGTGTGGAAAGAGATGTGGGGTGCAGGGTGTAGTGTGGGGGGTAGAGATGTGGGGTGCAGGGTGTACTGTGGGGAGAGAGATGCGGGGTGCAGGGTGAAGTGTGGGGGGGGAGATGCAGGGTGTAGTGTGGGGGGAGACATGTGGGGTGTAGTGTGGGGGGGGAGACATGCGGGGTGTAGTGTGGGGGGTAGAGATGCGGGGTGCAGACTGCGTGCAAGAGGGTATGGGGGTGCAGGCTTCATGAGAGCAAGAGGGGGAATGGGGGGTGCAGTCTGCATGTGAGCAAGAGGGGGGAATGGGGGTGCAGGCTGTGTGTGAGCAAGAGGGGGGAATGGGGGTGCAGACTGCGTGTGAGCAAGAGGGAGGAATGGGGTATGCAGGGGAGGCAGGTTAATTTAAGGTGAAATTGCTGTGTTGGCACTTTGCAATAATTTGAGTTGTCAATGCATTTTAGGATTTGACACAAGTAATTGAATTTGATTTATAAAATTGATTTAAATGTTAAGTTTGCTAACTTTGCATAGTTTTGTGTGTGTCTTATGATTGTACAATTGTGGTCTGTAGTCTGCACTGTTTTTTTTGTGACTCCCAAATTGGAATGATTATGCGCCTATTTACAGTGGGGAAAAAAAAGTATTTAGTCAGCCACCAATTGTGCAAGTTCTCCCACTTACAAAGATGAGAGAGGCCTGTAATTGACATCATAGGTAGACCTCAACTATGAGAGACAAAAATGAGAAAACAAATCCAGAAAATCACAGTCTGATTTTTTAAGAATTTATTTGCAAATTATGGTGGAAAATAAGTATTTGGTCACCTATAAACAAGCAAGATTTCTGGCTCTCACAGACCTGTAACTTCTTCTTTAAGAGGCTCCTCTGTCCTCCACTCATTACCTGTAGTAATGGCACCTGTTTGACATTGTTATCAGTATAAAAGACACCTTGTCCACAACCTCAAAGAGTCACACTCCAAACTTCACTATAGTGAAGACCAAAGAGCAAGAACACCAGAAACAAAATTGTAGACCTGCACCAGGCTGGGAAGACTGAATCTGCAATAGGCAAGCAGCTTGGTGTGAAGAAATCAACTGTGGGAGCAATAATTAGAAAATGGAAGACATACAAGTCCACTAATAATCTCCCTCGATCAGGGGCTCCACGCAAGATCTGACCCCGTGGGGTTAAAATGATCACAAGAACGGTGAGCAAAAATCCCAGAACCATACGTGGGGACCTAGTGAATGACCTGCAGAAAGCTGGGACTAACGTAACAAAGGCTACCGTCAGTAACACACTATGCCGCCAGGGACTCAGATCCTGCAGTGCCAGACGTGTCCCCCTGCTTAAGCCAATACATATCCGGGCCCATCTGAAGTTTGCTAGAGAGCATTTGGATGTTCCAGAAAAGTATTGGGAGAATGTCATATGGTCAGTGAAACTGTTTGGTAGAAAAAAAAATCGCTGTGTTTGGAGGAGAGTGAATACTGAGTTGCATCCAAAGAACACCATACCTACTGTGAAGCATGGGGGTGGCAACATCATGCTTTGGGGCTGTTTCTCTGCAAAGGGACCAGGATGACTGATTTGTGTACATGAAAGAATGAATGGGGCCATGTATCTTGAGATTTTGAGTGCAAACCTCCTTCCATCAGCAAGGACATTGAAGATGAAACATGGCTGGGTCTTTCAGAATCACAATGATCCCAAGCACACTGCCAGGGCAACAAAGGAGTGGCTTCGTAAGAAGCATTTCAAGGTCCTGGAGTGGCCTAGCCAGTCTCCAGATCTCAACCCCATAGAAAACCTTTGGAGGGAGTTGAAAGTCCGTGTTGCCCAGCGACAGCCCCAAAACATCAATGCTCTAGAGGAGATCTGCATGGAGGAATGGGCCAACATACCAGCAACAGTGTGTGCCAACCTTTGTTATGAACTTTTGTTATTGACCAAATACTTATTTTCCACCGTAATTTGCAAATAAATTCTTTAAAAATCATACAATGTGTTTTTCTGGATTTTTTTTTCTCATTTTGTCTCTCATAGTTGAGGTCTACCTATGATGACAATTACAGGCCTTTCTCATCTTTTTAAGTGGGAGAACTTTTACAATTGGTGGCTGACTAAATACTTTTTTTCCCCACTGTATGTGCCTTTTTTAAAAAGGCGCAAATAATAAATCTGGCGAACACATGTTCGACCAAGCAGCTACGCCTACTTTTCTTGCCATAATCAAAAGGTGTCGAATAGGGAAATCTCACATAGAAAAAAGGTGTAAACATTTCATAAATTGGATGTAATGGTGAAAAAGGCACAGAAAAGATGCAGCTCACGCCAAATTCAGGCGCAAACACGTTGATAAATGTGCCCCAATGTGTATCTAAAATCTAATGCGTAGAGGTAGTTTAAATCAAATTCATATTTTGTGTGACCAACCTTTGCCTTCAAAACAGCAACAATTCTTTTAGGCTAAAGCCCCACAGAAATGCAATATCTTTTGTTGCAGATTTTGCCACGTTTTTTTTTTTTAGCCAAACCCAGGAGTGAATTGAACAGTATGTTCTATATATTTCCCTTTCTTTTTGCAGGAATTTGGCTTTGGCTCAAAAAACCGCAGCAATGGCCTTGAAGTCGGCACACTTCCCTCATGATCCACAAATGACTAATCTCGAAGTAGCACATTGTCCTTGTGGTCTGCTGCATGCAATAATCATTCACTGCCTTCTGCTTCTCACACAGATTCTCCTGCATATTTAAGGTGGCGTTCCACTGAGTTGAAATGTCACAGATAAGGTGGTACAAAGGCAGACCGTTTGTTGCATCAAATCGAGCAGGGTGTTTTTTGCTACCTAAAAATAGCTGAAAAGCGCAGAGGCTTTTCTGACCATGAAGAGCACATCTTTTAAGCCACTATAAAAATTAATGTGGTGGCAAACCACCAGATTAAGGACATGTGCCATACAGGGACAACATGTTATTCATTCTAACTGCAGCACAGCAACAATATTAGTGCCATTGTTGCTGGCAACGCTTCCCAGTTGGAGTTGGCGAGGAGCCATCCAGTGGGATATTTGATGCAGGATACTGCAGAGCAGCTCCTCCGCTGTGTGGCTCCTCTGATGCAGGCTCATTAATTGTAAAACTACATGGCAGCACATCTTACAACCATGATATGATGGGGAAGAGTGGAAGCAACAAGTTGCCCTGGTGAACATGGTTGTGGGAAATTGTCCACCAAGGAGTATCCGGAGCAGGTGGAACTAGCACCTGGCCTTGTTGCCATGTATTGTTCTTGTCCATAATTGCTGCTCCATGTGACGACAGTGGCTTTCGCCTTTCCCCAGACTGACATATCCAAAGAACAGCCCACATTCTCCACATGGCAATGACATGACGATATAAAGCAGGGACAGCTTTTCTAGAGAAATAATGGCGGCTAGGTATCTTCCATGCCATCAGTTGGTGAAATACAGAGGAATCCACTAAGTGATATGACAGCGACTGCACAGCCAGCAGCTTGGCTAGGTGCAAGTTAAGTTGCACAACTGCCGGATGACTGGGCGCATGTCTGCCACTAACACCTCCAGTGCCACCAGACCCAACCCGCAAGCTTCCCACAGATCTGCCCCAGGCAGGCCTTTTGAATGTTGGGTCTGTGCAATAGTTGGAATTGTTACTATCACCACTGCTACCACCCGCTTTATCTCACGTCACCTTGTCAACCTGACCAGGTTGCCATGTCCTATCCACAAAAGAATCATCATCGGCAATGTCATCATTATAATTTTCCCCGTTTTTTTCTGACACATTACGGCCATACACACCCTGAGAATTTCCGCCTCCAGATTTCCTCCTAGCTACCCTACCAGAACATCTACCAGTAGTAGTACCACACCACCTGCCACTAGTACCTTCACCACCACCAGTCATGTCTTTCTCCTTTGCTTGTATACAATTCTGACTGTTCTCATGCAGCTCATCAAAAAAGGAGAAAGACTGTTCTGACTAGGAGAAAGAGATTTCTCAGCAGATGCCACATCATTACCAGGGATCTGTGTCAGTGAAAAATGTGAAGGAGTCATGGTTGACAATCCAGAAAGATCTTGCCATAAATTACATGTTATATAGGACACACAGAAGCCTGACTCACAATCCCATCACTCTCAGATGCAATATCCTCCTGTGACTGAGATGAGCCAGCTAAATAATCAAAAACTTTATCTTCATTCTCAGGAAGTACAACAATCCTGTGGCTACTGGCAGTGCCACCAAGACCAGAAGGTACTGTTGCCACCTAAATTTTTATTGTTAGTAGTACTTGCACACATGTTTCCTCGCAACCCCCCCCCCTTTTGCCTGTCCCCTGCCCTGTTTATAAAAAAAGTTATTTTTTGTTTTGTTGTTTTGTTTTATACAAAAGAGTTTTTCAAGAAAAGTCAGCTTTAAATAACGGGGATTCTTTTTTTTGAATTTTTTTTCAGATTAACAATACTCCATCACAATGTGTATTTGGTGGTGGGTGAGTAGAGTAGAAAATGAAAAACCCATTAAATAACGAGTTTTTTTCAGATTAGCACAGGCTAAACTGTTTATTGGGTGAACAAAAAGAAACGCTTAAACAGAGGAGTTAATTTTAAAGATTTGCACAAGTGGAATCAGCACTCTACTGTTAGAACAGCATTTTCTATTTAAACTGTTGCCCAAAAAAGCCCTTAACAAATGATTTTTCACTGACAGGATTGTTTTGTCAGTAAAACATATGTTTAAAAACTGTATACAGATGAAACTGCTCTATTGCACAACAGACAAAATTAGACTATTCGTAATTGATTAACTGTCCTGTCTGTGTGTCTGTAATTCTGTATTAGAGCAGCCAGGAATGCAGCAGTCACTCTCAAACTCAAACAGCAACAGCTAAGCCCTCACTCCTATTGATATCTATCACTAATCCGCCTGGGGAATTGCTTGAATTCCTATTGCTTTTCAGCCATGTGCTCTGTATGATGCAGTGAGATGAAACATAGACCCTACTTATATGGTCCTCAACATTGTCAGATTCTTGGTGCTTATTTAAATATAGCTGTATGGTTTGTTTGTACCATCAGTCTGATTGACTCCAAATTTATTTTGTAGCAGGACAACAACCCCAAACATAAAGCCAATGTCATTAAAGGGAGTCTTTCTCCCAAGCATATCCAACTATCACCACTGTGTTACAATGCACTTTACAGTGATAAACAACATACCTTTGTTATGCATGTCACTTTTGTAGATTTGTAGAAAAACAACTTTGAGGTCTTATACAAATGAAGCACTTAGTGCACTGACGGTTGCGTTTCAGCATCCTGGAGCAGTGCTCTTGCCCCTCACACCCCTACCATCTCCTGTCACCACAAGCAGTGAGAGTTGATCTCCCATCTTACTTGAGCAGCGAGAGCAGTGCTCCCAGGACTAAAGACCCACTCCAGTGCACCAACTGCCTCATCTGCATAAGACTTCAAAGTGGTTTTTCTACAAATCTACAACAGCGACATTCATAACAAAGGTATGTTGTTTATCACTGTTATGTGCTCTGTAACACTATGGTGGCAGTTGAATATGCTTGGGCAAGCTCATAGACTCCTTCTAAGAACTATCATCAGTGTAAAGAGGAACAAGGAGTCCTGGAGGTTTCCACAAAGCCCTGATCTCAACATAATTGACTCTGTCAGAGATTACATTAAGAGACTAAAGGCTTTGAGGAAGTCTACATCCACACAAGTTATGTGGTTAGATTTCCAAGATGTGCAGAAGAACCTCCCTGCCAAGTTCCTTCAAAAACTATGTGCAAGTGTACAGTACCTAGAAGAGTTCATGCTCTTTTGAAGGCAAAGGGTGGTCGTGCAAAATATTGATTTGATTTAGATTTCTCTTTTGTTCATTCACCTTGCATTTTGTTAATCAAATCTATAAACTACTTCTATTTTTGAAAGCATTCATACTTTGCAGCATTGTTTCTACACCTGCGTAAAACTTTTGCATAGTAATCTATATATATATATATATATATATATACTTTTCTAGATATATGATATATAATCGTTAATGCCTTCATGCATTAATTTACTCCCCTAATTTGCCACTTAATTATCTCAAAGTATCATCTGTTTTTCTGTATAGCTGTGAAATCCTTGTTTATGAAAAATATGTTGCAATTAGAGCCTGCAAACATTACACGTAGCCATCTGTCTTTTGCTTGCTGGCTTTAGTCTGTAACAGTTTATGGATTGAGACAGGATTAGAGACATGGTAGGAATGCAAGAAAATGCCGCTGATTCAATTCTGATTATAAAGGGAATTTACTAAAGGACCTATTCCAGAAAACTGGTGTAGCAGTGATACACCTTTAGTGTACAGCCCTGAATATTCGCCACTTTGTCTCCTTTCCACCCTGTTTGCCACTTTTTAAGTTAGTGGAGCGTGTCAGGCTGGGACGGGGATGGCTCACCATATCAAATTAGAGAAAACTGCCTTGAGATATGCCTGAATTATGGGCTAGTGTAGATTTCAATTCTGGCACCCTGGAAATCCCAAGGTTATGTTAGATTTATTAAGAGGCTGGAATTTAATAATTTTGGGCCATTTCACACCAGCGAGAAAAATAAGACTGACCTAGGAAATGCCAGTCAGAATAAATTTTCCCTTATGTGTTCTTTTTGGAAGAAAGTTTTTCATGCATTTTTGAGCTAAAGTCAAAAGTTTATTCAAGAGAAAATACCTATTCTTCTTCCTATTGGATCCACTTCTGGCAATAGCATTAAAAAAAAAAACAAAAAAACACACTAAGGCTAAGGCTTTTTTGTTTTTAAAGCGGGCACAGATGGCGTTACAACAGGACTATATGGGACAATAACCTCAATAATAACATGAACCCATGTAGATTCTTTAAATCATGCTTTATCTGTGGGTAAATACGTTCTTCTATATCTATCCTTTGCACGCCATTTCTGAATAAACCACCTGCTTAAAAGTATTACGTTGTTGATATAGTGGATGAGGGCAGCATTCTGTGCAATTGCCACAAACACATTACCACATTTTCCTTGTCTTACCCACATTAAGAACCGAATAGTCTTTCGTACACCATTTTGTAAAGTTATTTACAACTACACTATACTCCTGATTGTTACCATCAGTAATACACCTGACCAGCATAGAGAAAACTCTGGTGAATGGCTGGTCTCTTAATTAAACGGGAATCTGTAGTGTATACTGGGAATCTGTAAAAAGAAATGGCTCCAACACAGATACAGTAGCTGCTAGTGAACCCTTGGGGGAGGGGCACGACAGGACAATGAGCCCTAAGCTGAACTCCCCCCCCACTGTCCCTGGCTACTTGCCTGAACTGTCCTAGGCGACAGCCAGCAACTGGGCAGTGATCCCTTCTTAATATAAGTGATAATACATCTCAAATTTACCTCCGTCCCCTGAAAAACAATCCAGGAGTAACATTTTAACCCTGGGAAGGGAAAAGACAGCAGGTGGTGTCGCAGCAGCCTCAGCTTGATTCTGGGTGAGGACGTGTACCTGATTAGCCAGCTCAGACACCAAACCTGCGATTTCCCAGTAGCTGCTGGTGAACCCTGGGGGGAGGGGCACGACAAGACAGTGAGTCCTAAGCTGAACCCCCCCCACTGTCCCTGGCTACTTGTCTGAACTGTTCTAGGCGGCAACTGGGCGGCGATCCCTTCCTGATGTAAGTGATAACACATAACACAGACAGGAAAAACAACAACAAAAAGGAGGTTAGCTAGCCAAGGGGTCGGTAACAGTCGAGCAACGCAGTACAGAATCAAAATCCAAAAGAATAGTCAAAGGTAAGCCAGAGGTCAGGAATAAGAATACAGATAACCAAACAGCAAGGAGTAATAGCCAGCACGCAGAAGGCAATAACAAGCGCTAATGTGAATGTGAGCAAACAATAAATAGGAAGGAAGAACCCGCCCCAGACTTCATAGGAGGACAGGCTGTCAATCACACAGGTAAGGCTAAAATTAACTATTAGAGGAGCAGAGGGAAAGCAAGCTGAAGGAGATGGATGTGGTGGAAAATCAATTAAGAAGGTGAGGGAATAGGACAGTGTTCAGACAAACAAGAAAAACCCAAAGGAAGGAATCACAACCGGACTCGCCTCATGCGCCCGGAGGATGGCGCTAAAGCTCGGACGGGCAAGGATGTTACAGTGTGTGAGCATACTGTGTTATTCAGTCCTCCCAGGCCACTCCTCAGCTCTGTTCCATTATAAGACTTCAAACCATTATTTAGTTTTACAAAACTTTATTGGTTTAACATTTGTCAAATATATTAAAATCTATGCACATTGTTTATGAAAGACATTTAATCTGTTTCCTATATGTTGCTAGTGCAGCAAGCGACTTGCTACATCATATATCATTAAAAGTATTACAGCCATCTAGCAAACTTCATCAGCGTGTATATTTGTGTCATCTATCTATTACTCTGCCACAAAATAGTTTCGTCAAACACAGTAAGAACCATTTAACAAAATATGATTATTACCACACATAACCTTGTTATTATTAGCAAAATATCACCATTCTTGTTTCACAACAGAAAATAGGTTTTCACAGTGAGAAGAATGTAGTTGTAGTAATTGTTACATTTATTCTCTTGAAGAGAACGGAACTTATAATTTATAACATAACCAGATAGAAGGCGCTGGGCTCCAGGCATAGGAACTAGTAAATGGAGCAGCTGATTATAACAACCAATCAGATAGTTTATATTTGGCCTGCAGGTTAGAAAATTAAGTCGGAGATCTGACTGTTTGCTATGAACTACACCACTATATCCTGTGAAATTATCAATAAAAGCTACAGTGACCATGGTTGTGAGATTCAACGTAGGAAGCATAGGAGTTGTTTTGGGGCCCAATAACAAAGTGGATTCATTTCAACACACACATGAGTCTGGAAGTGGCATGTACAATTATTTTAAATTGTAATATTTATTAACAATAAGAAAAAATTGACGACATTACAGATGTAGGTGGTCTTGCAGGACCCCATGAATGCAGTTGAACAATACAGGTGAAAAAACTACACAAAATAGGACAGACTAGACGGTGGACAGGGTTGATCCGTACGGTCACTAGGGTGAGAGGAAGAAGTGAAAGGTGTATCAAAGCATAGACTTGGGGTCAGGATGTCAATGTCAACCCAACCAAGTAGGTGTCCCAAAATCCCCAGACAGGATCAAAGTTGGGCTGATGGTTCTGAATAGAAGCTGTCAGAAATTCCATTTGGCGGATGTAGCATATCTGAGAATGCAGTTCCCTTTCTGAAGGTGCTGACCTCCTTGCAATAAGACACTTGGTGGCCGTAAGAACGTAAGAAGATATAGAAGCAGCTTGGACAGTGGACAGTGAACTACCGCCATAGCAACCAAAGCAGCTGCTATGGGGCCTGCGGGCTTTTTTTTTTTTAACTGATCCCTGTTCCTGACCACAGCCACCTTCACTTCCCCTTCAACCCTCCAGGGGGCTCAGTGTGTCATATATCATGTCGCTGATGCTGAACAGCATCAGGACATCATTGACAGCGACGTGATATGGGGCGCACAGGGCTGAAGAGGAAGCCGAGACAGCCATGGGCAGGAGCGGGGATGGGAAAGTTTTCTCACCTCCCATGAACCTCTGACTGAAGAGACCCCTGAATATAGTAATAGTTTGTGGGTGATCCATTGTGGGACATTATACTTGATAAAGGGGTCACTGTGGGACATTATACTTGTTAAGGGCCTACTGTGGGACTATAGTGTGTGTAAATGGGGATTTATAGCATGTGGGGATCAGCAAAGGGAGCATTTTACTATGTAGGGGCCAGTAAAGGGGATGCTATGCTGTGTGGGGGTGGGTGTCAAAAGTTGACTATGGGGCCCAGTCTTTGCTATTTACACCCCTGAGCCTGGAGGATCTCCTACCCAGCCCCACGGGGGGGATAACATGAAGAAGTAGGATAACTGGGTCCATCAGGATGTCTAAAGACCGATCTCAATAGTCCCCTGACCATGTGCCAGTATGGACAGATGATCGGGAAGGCCCAAAATATGTGATGGAGCATGCCCCTTGACTTGCCGCACCTACAACACAAGGCTGGTACTGTGGGATTCATTGAATGTATTACAGCTGGCGTATGGTACAACAGTTTGATTTGGGTACAGATAGAGGTCTTTGATGTTTTACTCCATATCTGGGACCATACAAACAGAGGGAGTTCCCTACCCACCCAGGTCTCCCACTTGGTCATGTAGGAATGTCTGGGAAAGGGTTCGAAGGGACCATGGTCAGGATCTGATAAATAGAAGAGATCAGCCCCGCCATCATAATATATGTGCGACCTACATTTTTCAAAGATGCCTTTCTTATTCTGCAATGCAGCTCCATTTTCTTGAAAATCAAGATTTTATTATTATGTAAATTCACTAAAAAGGACTTTGAGAGCGTTTCTTCTTCTGCTTGGGCTTTACTCTCTGCTCTAGGTAATTGCCCCTAACTGCCGCCCTGCTCAGCCAACCACTGTTTGAATGACATCGTCCACTCTGTCACACTTTGTCTGCAGTTATGGGCGATTATTTGAGTGGCATTTTGAAGCCCTGGCAGGAGAGGACACACCCCTAAAGCCTTTTTCAGCTAATTTACATCAGAATAAAACATTAATTTTTATGACAATGAAGCTCCAGTGCAGAATAAGAAAGACATCTTCCAAAAGTATAGCAGCTGCCCTACAAGGTACTGGCATTAGTCTGTTATTGAATTTCCTGCTGACAGACTCCCTTTAAAGTGTCATGCCCTGGATGAAGCCATATTGGTGAAACTCAAGCCAGGTGGAGGACTGACCAGATGCAACACTTTTTTTTAAATTTCATATGCCTGTACTGCGCATATTTTTGTGAGTATAATATAACACATTTTCATGAAACTTTTTGCAAACTAGAGGTGATTTGCTGTATATCGATGTATATTTTCTAAGTGTTGGTTCACACTTGCGCCGTCACTTCGTCCGCCGCGAATCCGACATAGTGTGAACCCACCCTTAACAGCTATGAAAACTTGCTGAGTGTGTTGTCTGAAGGTGGGCTCATCACTCTTGAAGATGGCGTGAATTGTCAAGAAACTAGAAGATCAAGGTTTTTCAGATAGTGGACTATCTAAATACATTGGTGGAGTGCGGCAATACTAATACTTGCAGCACTGGTAGTTCTCTGGTATAATTTCAGTCTTTCCAATAGAGACTGCCATCATCCAAATTGCTATATGTTTTAGATGTGTATAACTGTGCTTTCTCTTAATGAGTTTCTTTCAAAATCTATAGAAAAGTCATTGTTAGGATGTCTATTGCATTGCAGCAGATTAGATTTTTACATTCACAAGCAGGGAAAACCATATTAGCATTTGTCTAATGTTTCTATGCCCAGAGGATACAATATCACTATCTCATTGTATGCAATGTAAATAGAATTTATAGTAAACAAAGTAATGCAAATTGTAAAATGTTCTGATGCCCCCAAACTGGTTTGTGCGCATTTTCAACCAAACTACAAGTGTGAGCTGTGACTGATTTTATTCTGGATTGTTCTGAGGCATTTAATGTCAAAGCCATACCAAAGTTTGATAAGGCAAGTGCATCTGGAGGGATTTGAATATCATATAGATATATGTATATATATGGCTTTTTAGAAGCTTAGTGTGGCCTTTGCAGGTAATTCCCATTTGTCAAAAGCTATTAGGAAGCATAGATCAGCGTGGATCGGAGGAGCACTGGAATGTGTGTGCCGGGAGATCAGTGGCGCTTAGGCTAAGGCCCCACATAGTGAGCCACAGCCAAAAACTGCGGAAGAGACAGTGCCATTTTTCTGTGTTGTGTGGATGGGATTAGCCAGAATCCCATCCACTTTGTAGGTACTGTAAAATGCAGGGGGTTTTTTTGCCAGGGGCCCCGGCCTTAATATGATTCCTATACCACTCTGAGTCTTTTTTTTCTTAATCAATCTGTTAGTTCTTACAAACATCTAGAATTTTATTATTCAACCCTTTGTCGATACAGGGAGCTCTGCATAAGAAACTCAGAACCCTCACTGCTATATATATATATATATATATATATATATAATATTTTGCATCTATTTAGATTTTTGTGAACTGTGAACACTCACCTTACATGCCAAATTGTTCTATTTAATGCAGGGAACTTAATTGGGGTAGGGAATGTTTGGCACTGCGGCTGTTACTGAAATAAAACTAACTCCCAGCATGTATATTTGCTCTGATCTTCTTGGAGCTACCCATAGAAATGAAAGGAGTTTGCTCGGAGTTGTAGTTGCACAGGAGGTGGAGTGCTGTAAGTTGCTGATCCCTGATTTAGATTGTGAACCCTACTTGGAAAAGCAATAATAATATCTATAAGCAAAAAACAAGACAAATGTGACATAGGGTTATAGAACCCTTGTGTACAAATAGTATTCACATTTCAACTGTTACAGTACAATAGATTTATAAGAGAAGCTTTTGTGTGTAATTGAAGGTGCACTTTCCTATTTAAGGTACATAGATCTTTTTCATCATACTTATGTGATAAATTTGTGTACCTATGCAGAATTTATTAGAAAAAAAAATATTGCAAATGATATAGCAAAAAGCAAGATGAGATTAGGCACAAAAGTAAAATAAAAGTTAACACCTCCCAATGTACTCCTAAACAATTCCACTTCTACTGGTGTTGAAGTGTCACGTGCTCTCTTGACAAATAACAGTCACAAATATTTGTAATGTGTTTTTCTCACACAATGAGCTCAAAGCAGAGGGAAATATGAGAAGCAGGGAAGTCAGAGGCTTCCATACAGGCACTCATGGGTGGAAACTCATGTAAACACATAACAAATATATATAAGACGCAGTGCTGCAGAGAATGTGTTTTTACTGAACCTATTGGTTGTCCACAATACATTTTGTTACTTACAGTAATTCTCCAACATTGTATCTATTGCTTAATAGTCATGTATTTTAATATGTTTTGACAATTTACTTTGTAATGTTATGTCTAAGACAATGCAGTCCTTAAATAGCAGCTAAAAACCAAAACTGTGGTATCACTGTGTTACAATTGTACTAGAGATCAAGCTTAACAGATGGGATGTAGAACAATACCCATCAGTGTGATCCCAGTTCCCGTCTTCAAATATCATCCTTTGTATTGCCAAGGCTGAAAGCCTTAGGCTCTCCAAAGCAGAACTAAAAACACCCTAAACTTCACACTCTTCACTTAGACACCAGATCACATACTATACCAAGAATATACAAACTGTGGAGAATAAGCTCAGTGGTAGCTGCAGCGGACCCAGACAGTCAGAGATAGACACAGAAGTTCAGTCCAACAGGTATTACCCTGTGTGTTTATTTTTCAGGAAAAACAGCAAAACAAATAAGCCTTAACTTTCAGGCAAAAAAATAACAGAAATCCTGCTCGTCTGAGCAACTAACTAAACAGACAACTGTCCTATCTGTACGTGTGG
Organism: Leptodactylus fallax; assembly: GCA_947044405.1. Taxonomy (NCBI): domain Eukaryota; kingdom Metazoa; phylum Chordata; class Amphibia; order Anura; family Leptodactylidae; genus Leptodactylus; species Leptodactylus fallax. The sequence goes on from CAMRHE010000141.1 coordinate 2,543,047, forward strand.
CTTACTTCAGCCACACGGCCAATAAATAGCGCAAAGCAATGGCAGGAGTTCACTCCAGAGCCTCACCAGCCTTTACAATGTAAGGGCAAGCCCCGGCTCCTCCTTTCTCCCCCAGGAACTGCTCAGGACTGAGAACTGGCCAACCTTTTATAGGCCTTTAATGAGGCCAAGCACCCACCTGTGTTCCCTAGTAGGACAAGAAGCAGTTAACAAAAATGACTTCTCACAACTGAGGTTTTGTTACCTGTGTTGTAAACCCACTTACCACACATAAATGAGGAATCTGGGAGAGACATAGCGACCTTCCAGAACCTTACCTGTCACTTTCTCACAAAACTATAACTAGCATGGCGTCTCTTGAAGACATTGCAATGTCACAATAGTGTATGTGTTTGTTCTTGTCGACTACTTTTTAAGATAATATCACAATAGTGTATGTGTTATAGGCTGTGCTTTATTGTGCTTTTACTGCAATAACATGTCTGTATGCGCTTTATTGTGATGATGCAACTGTGTGTAAAAATATTTTTATTCATTTATTGCCAGTACTGTATTCTGATGACATGATGTCACAATATTGTGTGGGTTTATAGGATTCATTTTTTGTAACAATGTCATAATAATGTAGGTGTGTAGTTGTAGGCTCAAGTCGATTGAGTTTATGTCATAATACTGAGTAGGTATAAGCTTTGCCACAAAATTTTAAAGTATTTTTGATATGTCCTGCTGTATAGTCATAAGATATTTTTTTTATTTACATAGTGCATTCTGTTGTAAAGATACTTAGGTCTAGGAATATTTTGACAGTGACAGAATCTTCATGATTTAGGCTCTGCATGCCACCACATTGGATTTGAAATGAAAAAACTGAGATGGAATTGAAGTCTATACTTTCAGGTTTAACCCCTTCCCACTGCAGGCATTTTTCGATTTTCGGTTTTCGATTTTGACTCCGCGCCTTCCAAACCCCATAAGTTTTTTACTTCTCTGTTCAAAAAGCCATATGAGGGTTTAATGTTTGTGGGGAAAAATTGTACTTTGTAATTTAATATTCTGTACAATGTACTGGAAAGCTGCAAAAAACTTCAGAATGGGGTGGAATTGGAGAAAAACTGTGTTTCTTACATTCTTACAAAAATTTGCATAGCTTTTTATGTTTTAACCCCTTAAAAAAATTCTAAACTTTTCAAAAAAGAAAAAAAAAGGTCCTGGAGTCACCATATGCATAAGGTGTCCTTTTTTGCGGGGCCAGGTGTACTTGTTAGTTATACCATTTTGAGGAATTGTTTTGGAATTGCAACCATTTTTACACAAAGCCTCTTCATTTCAGGGGTTCAAAAGTAATTGGACAAATTAACATTACCATAAATAAAATGTTTATTTTGAATACTTTTAGAAAATCCTTTGGAGGAAATGACTGCCTGAAGTCTGGAACCCATGGACATCAGCAAATGCTGGGTTTTCTCCTTTGTGATGCTTTCCCAAGACTATACTTCATCTGTCTTCAGTTTTTACTTGTTTGTCGGTCTTTCTGCCTAAATTTTTGTCTTAAGCAAGTGAAAGATCTGGCCATTGCAGAGTACTTCACTTCATTGCCTTAAAAAAAAACTCCTGGGTTGCTTTTGCAGTATGTTTTCGATCATTGTCCATCTGTACCGTGAAGCAGTGTCATATCAACCTTGTTGCACTTGGTTTAACACAAGCAGAAAGTAAATCTCTGTACACTTCAGAATTCATATAATCAATAAACACTAGTGATCCAGCGCCATTGGAAGCCATGCATGCCCATGCTATCATACTGCCTCCACTATGTTTTACAGAGGATGTGGAGTGTTTTGGATTATGAGCCATTCCAAGCTTTTTCCATACTTTCTTCTTTTCATCATTCTAGTACAGGTTGATCTTAGTTTTATCTGTCCATAGAATGTTGTTCCAGAACTGGGTTGATGTCTTTAGATGTTTTTTTGGAAAAATCTAATCTGGCCTTTCTATTTTTGAAGCTGATTAACCTTTACATGACGCAGACACTTTTCATTTTTGTTACTCGTTTTTTACTCTTGCATTCCAAAATCCATTTTTCCGTTTACATTTTATGTTTAAGATTTTTACATGAGAAGTTGTACTTCAAAATGGTACCATTTATTATTCTGTACAATGGGAAGTGGGAAAGATATTCAGAATGAGGTGGAATTGAAAAAAAATGTAGTACCACTATTTTCTTACAGGTTTTGTTTTTATGGCTTCCACTGTGCAGTAAAAATGCTATATTAGCTTTATTCTCTGGGTCGGTCCGATTACAGTGGTACCAAACTTAACCCGTTCCCGTCGGTGACATTTTTCAATTTTTGTTTTTTGTTTTTGACTTCCCGCATCCCAAACCCCATAACTTTTTTTTTTATTTTTCCATTCACAGAGCCATATGAATGCTTAATGTTTCTGGGGCAATTTGTTCTTCATAATGGTACCATTTATTATTCTGTACAATGTACAGAAAATTCAGAATGGGGGGGAATTGGAGAAAAAATGCATTTGTGCAACTTTCTTGCGAGCTTAGTTTTTACGACATTCACTCTGCAACCAAAATGACATGTCACCTGTATTCTATGTTTCAGTACGATTCCAAGGATACCAAATTTATATAATTTTATTTAAAAAACATTTACTAAAAGTCACCATATTCTGACAACCATAACTTTTTTATATGTCCGTGTATGGGGACACATATGGCATCTTTTTTGCGGAGCCAGGTGTACTTTTTAGTTATACCATTTTGGGGAATGTCTATTGCTTTGATCACTTTTTAAAATTTTTTTATCAGAGGCAAAACAGCAAAAAAAATGACGTTCAACGTACAGGAAAATTATTTTTATAGATTTTTAGATGTTTTCAGACACAGGGATACCTAATGTGTATGTGTTTCACAGTATTGAAGTACTTTTATATTTATTCCAGGGAAGGGGGTGATTTGAATTTTTAATATTTTTTCTTAACTTTTTTAATTGCACTTATTAGACCCCCTAGGGGTCTGATCATTAATGCATTCCATTACAATGCTAATGAATTGCAAAATATCAGTACTTCTATTGCAGGCTGCAATTAACCACTGAAAGTAACCACTCCGGTGCCGCGGTCACATTTGACTACGGCAATCTAAGTGGTTAAATGGCCGTGATCAGAGTCATCTCTGATCACGGGCAATGCTTCTGGGTCCCTGCTGTGTGAAGCATATTTAGTCATGTGCATGTATTACCTTGTAGTGAACCCTCTGTATTTGCTCTCATGAAGTCTTTGCTTTATAGACTTACATACTGATACACCTACTTTTAGGAGAGTGTTCTTGATTGGATGTTATGAAGGTTTTTCTTCACCATGGAAAGGATTCTGCGATCAACCACCACTGTTGTCTTCTGTGGATGTCCAGGCGTCTTTGAGTTACCGATCTCACCAGTGCACTCTCTGTTTTACCAGAATGTACCTGTTAGGAACCAAACGCAGTGCCGGACAGAGTTAGTCTTAGGAAATCCAGACCCATCATTGTACACTAAGGTAAAACAGCACCGAGTGCCCAGCGCCCCTGAACCGAAGCGGAACCAGCCTCCAGAGGTCTTCGCCAGAGCTTCTGATGGTGGAGTTGGACTTGGTCGCTACGTTTGGACAGAACCACAACAGTCCTAAGGGCACGGCGCACCACAAGTCACAGAAGGGCCCCGGAATCCAAAAGCCACTCACCTGAGCAAGTTTGGAGGCAGATGAATAGTGAAAGCTGGAGAAGATGCAGTAACAGGTTTTCTCCAGAAGGTGGCAGCAGCGCAGTAGAATTGTCGATTAGTCCGTGTGGGCAGCAGGAGAATCTCATAGTACCAGAGAAAGAGACGTAAGAAGAGTCAAAACAAGCCAGGTCGATTTCAGGAGGTCACGAGGTACAGAATCAGCATTCAAGGAGAGATGGTCTGGAAGGCAAGCCGTGGTCACAACCGGAGGGAGCAATAAACACAGAGGCAGCAGGATAGGTTCGAAGGTCAGGAATGAGGAGCTGGAGGTAAGGAAGGCAAACGAGACAGAGCACGAGGAGGAATTCACACCCAAGGGAAATGAATAACCAGCGAGAGCACAGCGCCGGAAGGGAGGCTAAATAGACAGGTGAGTGCTGGAAAGTTAACCCCTAGAAAAGCGAGCGTGCCGGAGTGTGAGTGGACCTCACAGCACTACTGCAGAGGTGCCGGCTCCGGTCCTAACAGTACCAAACTGTTTATTTGACCACTCCCAACATTTCTGCTATCTTTCTGATGGATTTCTTTTTTTTTTTTTTTGTCAGCCTAATGATGGTCTGTTTCATTTCCACTGAGAACACCTTTGACCACATGTTGTGGGCTCACAGCGGCCCATTAAATAGCTTTTGAGATATTTGTCTAATTACTTTTAGTCCCTTGAAAAAGAGGCAGCTACATATTACAGAGCTGTAATTCCCAATTCCTTTCTCCAATTAGGATGTGAATACCCTCAAATTAAAGCCCATATTGATTATATAACTGTATCTTGAATATGTTTTGAAAAACAGCTAATATGCCAAAACTTGTGTCACTATCCAAATACTTCTGGCTCTAACTGAACAATAGTAGGTGTGTTTAAGGGCAGTGCTGTACTACAATGTGGTCACAATATGTGTGTACAATATGGTCCAACCTGTAGGCAGCATGCTATAGAGCAGGAGGATCTGAGTAGATTGATATTTCGTTTTCTGGAAATTGATTTAGTGTAAACCTTTATTTATCCATTAAAATCTCCAGTCTTTCGATGTTGAAAAGTCAAGAAGGTGGATAAATGACAGGTTTTACTGAATCTTTTCCCAGGAAACTATATATCAATCTGCTGATCCTTCCTGTTCTATAACATGCTGTATACTGTATGTATTTTTAAGTTGTATTTTATTATATAGATTAGATAGATAGATAGATAGATAGATAGATAGATAGACTGTATATATATAGTGTATAACTTTAGTCAAGTTTGGTTTACATCATATACATTGAAACATGTGCTGGATAACATCTTTAAGCCAGTTATGTGGAGGGGAGATTCTGAGTCTCTGCAGGACAGAAATCTGGAGGCCACATGTTTACATATTCTGCCATATGCTAATATTCCATTGCTATTTATGACAGTCCTTTCCTGTTATTCATCTCATATTGAGAAAAGTGACATTTATGTTGCATAACCAGTGTTAGATAACGCAAAAAGTTTGACATGATAAGTGAAAAATCATTAAAATACTTTCAAATTTATCAAACAAAAGATGACTGGTTGGAAATGAGTTGTATGTGGGAATCTTGGTTTTATATATATTTATATAACATTTATATGTTATATAGGTGTATATTTTTAACTAAAAACATAAACGCCCAGGGCTACATTTTAAACAGAGCAAGGTCTTTAATAATCCGTCCGGTATCATACAGATCAATAATTCTTATTTCTACTCACATCTGTCTGCTATGCATCAGGTCTCCAACATTTTGTGCCATCATACCATATTGCTACATCACAAAGCACTCTGTGTACAGTTGTGCTAAAAAGTTTACATACCCTGGCAGATTTTTTGTTTTTTTGGCCTTTTTTCAGAGAACATGAATGATAACACAAAAACTTTTTCTCCACTCATGGTTAGTGGTTGGTTGAAACCATTTATTGTCAAACTTCTGTGTTTTCTCTTTTTAAATCATAATGACAACCAAAAACATCAAAATGACCCTGTTCAAAAGTTCACATACCCCAGTTCTTAATACCGTGTATTGCCCCCTCTAACATCAATGACAGCTTGAAGTCTTTTGTGGTAGTTGTGGATGAGGCTCTTTATTTTCTCAGATGGTAAAACTGCCCATTCTTCTTGGCAAAAAGTCTCCAGTTCCTGTAAATTCCTGGGCTGTCTTGCATGTACTGCGCGCTTGAGATCTCCCTTGAGTGGCTTAATAATATTGAGGTCAGGAGACGGATGGCCACTCCAGGACCTTCATTTTCTTCTGCTGTAGCCAATGACAGGTCGACTTGGCCTTGTGTTTTGGATCGCTGTCATGTTGGAACGTCCAAGTACGTCCCATGCGCAGCTTCCTGGCTGATGAGGCAAATTTGCCTCCAGTATTTGCTGATAACATGCTGCATTCATCTTTCCTTCAACTTTGACCAAGTTTCCTGTGCCATTGAAGCTCACACATCCCAACATCATCAGTGATCCACCTCCATGCTTTACCATAGGAATGGTGTTCCTTTCATCATAGGCCTTGTTGACACCTCTCCAAATGTAACGTTTATGGTTGTGGCCAAAAAGTTCGATTTTTGTCTCATCACTCCAAATTAGCTTGTTCCAGAAGTTTTGAGGCTTGTCTCTGTGCTGTTTGGCGTATTGAAGGCGAGATTCTTTGTGGCATTTGTGCAGTAATGGCTTTCTTCTGGCAACTCGACCATGCAGCCCATTTTTCTTCAAGTGCCTCCTTATTGCGCATCTTGAAACAGCCACACCGATAGTTTTCAGAGAGTCCTGTATTTCAGCTGATGTTATGTGTGGGTTTTTCTTTGTATCCCGAACAAGTTGTGCCCAAAATTTTGGTTGGTCTACGTGGTTTGGTTTCTGGGCATGTTATCAGGCCAAAATCACCAGGGTACAGTGATGGCCAAAAGTATTGGCACCCCTGCAATTCTATCAGATAATACTCAATTTCTTCCAGAAAATGATTGCAATCACAAATGCTTTGGTAATGATATCTTCATTTAATTTGTCTTCAATGGAAAACCACAAAAAGAATTGTTAAAAAGCCAAATTGGATATAATTCCACACCAAACATAAAAAAGGGGGTGGACAAAAGTATTGGCACCCTTTGAAAAATCATGTGATGCTTCTCTAATTTGTGTAATTAACAGCACCTGTTACTTACCTGTGGCACATAACAGGTGGTGGCAATAACTAAATCACACTTGCAGCCAGTTGAAATGGATTAAAGTTGACTCAACCTTTGTCCTGTGTCCTTGTGTGTACCACATTGAGCATGGAGAAAAGAAAGAAGACCAAAGAACTGTCTGAGGACTTGAGAAGCAAAATTGTGAGGAAGCATGAGCAATCTCAAGGCTACAAGTCCATCTCCAAAGACCTGAATGTTCCTGTGTCTACCGTGCGCAGTGTCATCAAGAAGTTTAAAGCCCATGTCACTGTGGCTAACCTCCCTAGATGTGGATGGAAAAGAAAAATTGACGAGAGATTTCAACGAAAGATTGTGTGGATGGTGGCTAAAGAACATCGACTAACATCCAAACAAGTTCTAGCTTCCCTGCAGTCCGAGGGTACAACAGTGTCAACCCGTACTATCCGTCGGCGTCTGAATGAAAAGGGACTCTATGGTAGGATACCCAGGAAGACCCCACTTCTGACCCAGAGACATAAAAAAGCCAGGCTGGAGTTTGCCAAAACTTACCTGAGAAAGCCAAAAACTTTTTGGAAGAATGTTCTCTGGTCAGATGAGACAAAAGTAGAGCTTTTTGGGAAAAGGCATCAACATAGAGTTTACAGGGGAAAAAAAAGAGGCCTTCAAAGAAAAGAACACGGTCCCTACAGTCAAACATGGCGGAGGTTCCCTGATGTTTTGGGGTTGCTTTTCTGCCTCTGGCACTGGACTGCTTGACCGTGTGCATGGCATTATGAAGTCTGAAGACTACCAACAAATTTTGCAGCATAATGTAGGGCCCAGTGTGAGAAAGCTGGGTCTCCCTCAGAGGTCATGGGTCTTCCAGCAGGACAATGACCCAAAACACACTTCAAAAAGCACTAGAAAATGGTTTGAGAGAAAGCACTGGAGACTTCTAAAGTGGCCAGCAATGAGTCCAGACCTGAATCCCATAGAACACCTGTGGAGAGATCTCAAAATGGCAGTTTGGAGAAGGCACCCTTCAAATCTCAGGGACCTGGAGAAATTTGCCAAAGAAGAATGGTCTAAAATTCCAGCAGAGCATTTTAAGAAACTCATTGATGGTTACCGGAAGCGGTTGTTCGCAGTTATTTTGTCTAAAGGTTGTGCTACCAAGTATTAGGCTGAGGGTGCCAATACTTTTGTCCGGCCCATTTTTGAAGTTTTGTGTAAAATGATCAATGATTTGACTTTTTTTTTCATTCTCTTTTGTGTTTTTTCATTGCAAGCAAAATAAATGAAGATATTATTACCAAAGCATTTGTGATTGCAATCATTTTCTAGAAGAAATTGAGTATTATCCGACAGAATTGCAGGGGTGCCAATACTTTTGGCCAGCACTGTATGTGAACTTTTGAACAGGGTCATTTTGATGTTTTTGGTTATCATTATGATATAAAAAGAGAAAACACAGAAGTTTGACAATAAATGGCTTCAACCAATCACTAACCATGAGTGGAGAAAAAGTTTTTGTGTTATCATTCATATTCTCTGAAAAAAGGCCAAAAAAACAAAAAATCTGCCTGGGTATGTAAACTTTTTAACACAACTGTATATGAAACTCTCTAAACATTGGTTGATATGTAGTGTATGAATCCAGTAATCTTGACAACTGTCCTGTATACAGTATCTGTGTACCGGTTTGACAGAAAGATGATTATGGCTTGCTGCATTAAGGACAGATAGTAGAGGGGAGAGTTTTATTAAGAGGAAGCCCAATAAGAAGAAAATTGCAATAGTCAGGATGAGAGAGAATCAGACAATAAGGGTTTTTGATGTTTCCACAGAGAGAAAAGGGTGGATTCTAAAGATGTTTTTGAGGTACAGATGACATGAGCATGCAAGTGTCTGAATATGTGGGGTAAAAGTGAGATCTGAGTCAGATACAACCCCCAGACAGTGGGCATACTGCCTACGTGTAATAGTAAGTCCATAGACAGAAATGGAGAAAACAGGGTTAGGTTGTTTAGAAGATGGAGGGAACACAGGAAGTTCAGTTTTAGAAAGATTAAATTTCAGATAAAGAGAAGACATGATGTTAGAGACAGCAGAGAGACAGGCAGTAGTGTTTTGTAGTAGTGCAGGGGTGATGTCACGGGATGAGTTATATAGTCGGGTATCATTAGCATAAAGATGGTATTGAAAGCCAAATCTGCTGATGGTTTGTCCAACTGGGGCTGTGTACAGAAAGAAGAGGAAGGGACCTAGGACCGAGCCTTGAGGAACCCCAACCGCAAGGGGCAGAGGAGAAGAAATAGCACCAGCGAATGATACACTAAATGAGCGGTCAGAGAGATAGGAAGAAAACCAAGAGAGAGCTTTATCCCTGAGGCCAATAGAATGGAGCATAGTGAGGAGTAGTTTGTGGTCTACAGTGTCAAATGCTGCTGAGAGATCCAGAAGAATAAGTAGTGAATAGTTCCCTTTCGATTTAGCAGTCAAGAGATCATTGGCCGTGTCTGTAGAGTGTAGTGCACGAAAACCTGATTGTAAGGGGTCCAGAAAAGAGTTAGCAGAGAGATAGCGGATTAGGCAGGAGTAGACCAAGCGCTCCAGGAGTTTAGAGATGAAGGGGAGGTTAGAGACAGGTCGATAGTTTGATCAAGGGAGGGTTTTTTCAGTAGTGGGGTTATGACAGCATGTTTGAAGGAGGAGGGGAAGATTCCAGAAGAGAGGTTAAAATTTTATTAAGGTGAGTTGTAACACTAGGGGACAGAGACCAGAGGAGGTGTGATGGGATAGGATCACTTGTGCAAGTAGTGGGGTGAGAAGAAGAAAGGAGCTGGGAGACTTCTTCTTCTGTTACCGGGTCAAATAATGAGAGTTCACAATGAGGAGCAAGGGAGGGAAGGGGACTGGAGACTGCTGCTTGGAGAATGGGTTATTTCCTGACGGATGTTGTCGACTTTGTCTTTAAAGTACGTGGCCATGTCTTGAACACTGAGGTCTGTGACAGGTACCCGCACCTTTGGCATGAGGAGAGAGTGAAAGGTGTCAAAGAGTCGTTTAGGGTTATTGTAGAGAGAAGATATGAAAGAGGTGAAGTAAGCTTGTTTGGCGAGGTGAAGAGGAGAGTTATAGGCTTTGAGCATAAACTTGAAGTGAAGAAAATCTGCAGATGTGTGAGATTTTCGCCATAGCCATTCAGCAAATCTTGAGCATCGCTGAAGAAAACGTGTTTGAGGAGTGTGCCAAGGTTGTCAGTGTCTGTGTTGGGATTTTCGGACAGTCAAGGGTGCTACTTTATCCAGGGTTGCTTTGAGAGTATATTTATGCGAGTCAAAGGCAGATGTATGAAAGTTTATTGATATACAGTTGCATAAGCGTTTTAAGTATCTAGAGAAAGAAACTACTGTATTTTTCAGACTATAAGAAGCACCAGACCATAAGATGCACCTAGGTTTTAGAGGAAGAAAATAGGAAAAAACATTTATGGGGTCTGTCATGGTGGTGGTGGGCCCTGGTTATCTCCAGCTGGCCATGGGCTCCATACCGTTCTGGGCGACCCTGCTCCTGCCTCCTATGACCCCGCTCTACTGCCCCCCCCCCCCCACTACATTAGGACTATAAGACGCACCCTTCCAAATTTGCATCTTACAGTCCGAAAAATACGGTATATAACTGGCAGGATAAGTGAGGGTGCATGCGCAGCTCTCTCCATTCCCTTGTATACCAGTTCTGAAAAGAACCAAGTAAGTGTGTTCAACTATTTTCTAAATTATATGAGAGTGAATGGATGGAGTTATGCATGTACATCACCTTTCCAGTCACAGTGGTTGCCATTTGGGGGTTAGGTGAACTCTGATCTCGAAATTGGTGCAGGTCTCACAAGTGGGACCACAATCTATTGGACATTTATGGAATATCTTGTAGATGTGTCATTAACGTCTGTGATGGGAATATCCCTTTGAACAGCTATTATTTTAGAGACAAGCTGGAAGACTATGGAATGTGGATAGAGAGTGGTAGCAAGGTAAAAACACAAATCCAAAACAAACACGTTTATAAGCCCAGAAACCAAGTGTATAAATTGTACTTGACTGTAAATGCTCCCACACTAGTGTATTATAATGACAGAAGTACCCTTAATAAGAAAATGCAGCTGTTAGAAATAATAGCAATAATAGGGATGTTTGTTTCTTTTTTGGCATTTTCGGAAACATAACTGAATACTTTATATTGGCCTTAATATAAATACCAAAGCAACGAGTCTTTCCATTTTCACTTTTCACATCCGTTCCATGTAAAATGGATAATCCTTGCTGACTTGCACATTATTAGTAATCTCAAGAAGATGAGCACTTTGGAATCATCCCACTTCTAACACTTGTTTCCTCTGAGAAGACTGCATGCTTCCAAACATTATTTAATTAGGTCTCTAGCACATTCTGTACATGGAAAATGACGCTTGTAATTACAAAGTGAGATGAAGAGTGGAATTTCACAGTTGGAAGAAGTCACTGGCAACAGCACAGTTATCCACCATTACATAACTCTTGCCTAATAGCACTTTTATTTTCATTGTTCCATAAAGCCCTGAAGGTACACTTGTCCACTGCAGAAAGTTAAGAAAACCGGGACACAATTGCATTGTAATTTGTTTCTTAGGAAACTGTTTATTATTCATTGGCTCTCATCCTTTTATGGGCAAATGCCATATGGACACAATTGATGTTTTGAATGCTGGCATTAAAAATGGGCACCTCTACTGTGTAGGCTTTTGTTTCTTTTGGCATTATGGATTATATATTATCTTTATAAAGTATAATTCCAAATCTGTCAGCATATGATTCCAGCAATTCCACTTGTATCTTTCTTGCCAAGATATCTGAGGTTTGTCCACAATTTGGTACATTAAAGGGAGTCTATCAGCAAAAAAACTCAATTTTAAACTAATTACACAGTAAAGTAGCCTTTATAAAGGCAAGTCCAACCATACCTTTTGTAAGAAGATCATTTGTAAGAAGGTAGTTTTGTAAAAAAAAACCTTTCTAGCATCATGCTAATTAGCTTGATGCAGCAAAGGGGGCATTATCCTTCAGCTCCGTGCACAGCCGCATCATCAGTTTCCAATGCTTCTTTCCCTGTTGGTGCTTTCCCCTGCTCCTCTTCATAGCTGCATCACTTGCTGCTTCTGACGTCTGGCTCGTATGAAATCTTGTGCATGCGCAGTACGCCATCTTGTTTGGAACCGCAAACAAGCCTCACTGAGCCATACCAAATTGAGTTTTTGCTGATAGACTCCCTTTAAAAGTTTTTTAGTGATGCTGTTCTCTCAAGGACCAATAGGAGCAGCCCCCTTCCAACATTGTGGGGGATAATGTTTTATACCCAATCTTATGTCTGCTGCTTCCATTTTCTCTCTGGAGTTGTCCCACTCTCTCCTTACTCTTCTCATTTATTCTGATTTTGTATTGTACTCTGCATTTGAAATCCAAGCTGGTGATAGAAAGCGTTTAATGTTGTGGTGTTGAAGCTATGGAATTAAAATCAATTGTGAAATTATAGTCATGCCCATAATCTCCTAGGTTTCCTCTGTGGACTTTCTGCTTCCATTCCATTACCTATAGGGAAACCGCCGGCGTTTCCGAAGGTATAATTGACATGCTGCGATTTCCAAAACCGTGATGGTTTTGAAAATCTCAGCGCGTCTGCTGCACATATTTTTCCCCAGTGTGTATGGGATTAGCTAGAATCCCATCCACTTTGCAAAGACTGTAAAACACTGCTTTTTTTTTCACCACGTGGGGCCCCAGCCTTACTGACCCAAAGCCCCTGGGACCTCAACTAATTGAAAATGACCATCCAGCTGCATTTCTGACTTGCGACTGTCACTTTCTATAATGGAGACATTAAGATGTAGATACACTGTGAACAGCTTCTCCACCTAAACTCTATTTTAAGGTCCACCCTTTCCAATAAATTACAGCAATCAGATCACTGACAATTAACTATAATATACAGATGGGGTACAATGCACATACACAATTCAGCAAAGCTCTAAAAAAATGAAAAGAAAAATAGGGGTTTACAATTCATTATGTGTAAAGAAATGGATTGCATTTGCAAGTAACAGATAAGCTAATAGAGTATAGGCTTCAGCTTTTAGCTGACAATGATCAAAAGTACTGATATTTTCCACAATATCTGTAGTAGGTTTTCTACATCCAGTAAAGGTTTACAGTGCTTTCTCTGCCATCATTTGTTTGTGACATTCTACATACATTTCAGTTGTGTAAAATGTCAGCAGAAAATAGTTTCACCTTCCAAAAACAAAAACTTTAAACAGTAAAGTTTTTTTTTTTACATATAGTTAGGAAATATTGTAGAAGTCTTCAGAATTTAATATAATTCAGCTATAGATCACAGGTAGGATGGCAATCAATATTCTACTAGGTTAAGGTCAGATACAGACAAATATAGAGTTGTGCCATCAATACTTAGATGATTGTAAAGGCCAAAACAATTTATAAAGCTGTTCAGCAATATCCAAAGGAAGAACCAACAAAACACTGCACAGAAAGCCAGAAAAGAACAAGTAATCCCAGTGTAGCAACACAGGTTACTAGTGCAAGTGACCTGCCCTTATATCTATAATATAATCTTAATATAAGATGTTAAAAGTGGATAATTTGTGATAGATTTCAAAAGTGACTTCCTGTGTTTTTTTCTAGTCTTAGTTCATAAGGTCATTCCATAAATACTTACCGTATGCATTTCAAATTTCATAAAAATGTTAAGACCTTGTACTCAAGCTGAGACTGACCTACTAGGGAATGATTGATTCCACTGCTGGGTCCACAAGTCAAAATTAAGACCTCATGCACACGACCGTTATGTTTTTGATGGATCTAATGTCCGTTAAAAACTAAAGTTTGGGCTGAGGCCCCATGTTGCGGAAACACAGCTTTTTTTGTTGCAGATTTTGCTGCAGTTTTTCAAGCCAAAGCCAGGAGCAGATTGAACAGAAGGAATGAGTATAAGTGCTTCCTAAATATTTCACATTCCTTTTGCAGCCATTCTTGGCTTTGGCTCAAAAAACCACAGCAAAATCTGCAACAAAAAAGTTGCATTTCCGCAATGTAGGGCCTCAGCCTGAAGTGGTTTCCAGGATATTTTACTATTGTGGCAGGAGGCCAGGGAAGGTGACAAATAAAAAAAAAAAAACGCTGGGACAGGCCGCTGGGATACCAGAGCACCAGGAAAAGGTGAGTATGTTTTTTTTTCTTTTATTTTTCAACTTCCCCGACCTCCTGCTGCAATAATAAAATATTCTGGACAACCCCGATAATGTTCATTTTTGACGTTCATTTTGCATCAGTTTGGCATCCATTCTGTTTCTGGGGTTTTTTTTTTTTTGATAGCCGAGTGTTACCAGTTTTGCATTAATTTTTAACTGTCAGTGAAAAAAATGATTCAATTTTATTGGTCTATTTTTGAGCCAACCCACTGATCTGTTTAATGGACGTGAAAGTGATGGCAATCCATTTCATGTCTGTTAAATATGGGTCCCATAGACCCATTGTGACCGCTTGCCCGTCAAAACAGACAATAGGTAAGATAACGCAGGTCAGTTTTTTTGACTGACGTAAAAAACCGACTGTCAAAAAACAGACATGTGTATAGACATACTGTATTGAATTCAATGTGTTGTCAAAACCGACATGTGAAGGATGCTGCAAAAACATCCGTCGCATGTTAATTTATGTCGTGTGCAGAGTCTGAGAGACAGTATAATACCAAACTGCTTCTTATTGCCAAAGGTCTGAAGTACTTTTGGAGTCTGGTCTGGGGTCTTATTTAATTTAGGGGTATCGTCTGGGGTCTGAACTTAGGGGTCAGGTTTGCAGTCTGATTTACTTTTGGCATCCGGATTGGGGTCTGAATTATTTAGAGGTCTAGTTCTGGTCTGAATTATTTAGGTGTCTGGGGTGTAATGAATTTAGGAACCAGGTCCGTGGTGTGAAATAATTTAGGAGTCTGGTGTATGTTGTAAAATAAGTTACTTTTACCGTGTATGTCAGGTCTTTAAACATGTTGACCACTCAGGAGCTGAGCGAGGGATATAGCTACTGGGTCTCCACTGAGTTACAATGCAGAGGCATAGCAGCAATGCCTGCCATCAGAGTCCACTCATGGGCTTTAACCACTTAGATCAGGGGTCTCAAACTCGCGGCCCGCGGGCCAACTGCGGCCCTCGGGACAATAGTTTGCGGCTCCCACCTCAATATCAAAGTTTATTGTTACTGCGGCCCGAGTAAGGTAGCAGGGTATGGAGCCCGCGGCCAGCTGGAGATGGCCGGGCCCCGGACCATTATGATAGTGGTCGGGGAAAGCCTGGTTCCCCGACCGCTATACATACTGTTATTGGAAAGGGGCCCTGGCATATTGCAGGCCCCTTTCCAATACATGCCAGCCCAGGGGAGGTGACTGAAAATAATAAATAGATATTCTCACCTCTCCTGGGCGCAGCGTTCTCTCCGGCAATCCTCCGTCATACTGAGGCCTTTGATTAGGCCCCAGTGGTCACATGGGGCGCGGGCGCGTAATGATGTCAGTGCACCCCATGTGACCGCTGACGCCCAATCACAGGCCTCGGCAGCGATATCGGAAGAGGGTCTGAAGACAGCAGGATGGAGCGAGGATGCCAAGGAAAGGTAATACAAGGTGAGTATGAATGTTTGTTATTTTTAATCACCTTCCCTGGGCCTCCGATTATTATACTCTGGGGTCTGAGGAGACCCCAATGTATAATAATAGCACCGATGCGGAGGGGGCTGTTGGGAGCTTATAATACTGTGTGGGGGCCACTGTAGAGCATATAATACTGGGTGGGGGCCACTGTAGAGCATATAATACTGGGTGGGGGCCACTGTAGAGCATATAATACTTGGTGGGGGCCACTGTGGGGGGCATATAATACTGGGTGGGGGCCACTGTAGAGCATATAATACTGGGTGGGGCCTACTGTAGGGAGCATATAATACTGGGTGGGGCCCACTATGGGGGGCATATAATACTGGGTGGGTACCACTGTGGGTAGCATATTATACTGTGTGTGGGGGGAGCAATGTAGAGCATATAATGCTGTATGGGGGCCACTGTGGAGCATATAATGCTGTGTGGGGGCCACTGTTGAGCATATAATACTATTTGGGGCCACTGTTGAGCATATTTTACTGTTTGGGGACCCGTAACCGGTTCAGGTGGGGCCCCATGTCAAATGTTCGCCTTGTGGCCCAGCCATTCCTAGTTACGCCACTGCCCCGGAGTATAATAATCGGAGGCCCAGGGGAGGTGAGGGAACATAAAAACCAATGTACTTACCTCTCCTGCGATCGGTGTTACTCCGAGCAGGCTTGGGGCCTCTGGTGACGTCATCAGGTCGCGTCGCTGGCTCGATCACGTGACGTGTGTGCGCAATTAAACAGGGCCGAAAGCTGCAAGGAGTGCACCGATGTCCAGGATAGATAAGTAACATTGGTTTTTATGTTTGTCACCTCCCCTGGATCTCCAATCATTATACTTTGGGGTCTGAAATAATACCGTGTGCAGGGGCCACAATGGAGCATAATACAAGTGCAGGGGCCACTAGGGAGCATAATACCGTGTGCAGGGGCCAATATGGAGCATATTACCGGTGTGGAAAACCTGATGCGGCCCAGCCTCACCCAGACTCTACCTCCAGCGGCTCCCGGGTAAATTGAGTTTGAGACCCCTGACTTAGATGCCATTAGATGCTATTTACTGGTGGTGCATGCACTACACCATGTTTGTTGAAATTGCGATCCCTGGAATGAGATCTGGAGGTTGCAATCTGTTTGCCATGAGATCCTATTGAAGGATAGTGATTGGACTCCCTGGGGTTCAAGACCCCTAGGGGGATCTAAAAAAAAAAAAAAAAATCACAATTTCACCTTCAAAAAAATTTGAATAAAAAATGGTTAAAACATCAGACATTCCCCAAAATGGAATAATTAAAAATATATCTGGTCCCGAAAAAACAGGCCCTGTTTACGGAAATATGATAAAGTTATTATTTATTTCAATGTGACTGATATTTTTTAAAATGTTAAAACATAGTGAAAACTGTATAAATTTGGTATCACCAAACTTGGCATCATCATAACGACCTCCAGAATACAGATAACATGTCATTTTGAATGCAGAATGAACATTTTAAAAACAAAACCCATAAGAAATTGGAACAAATGTAGCTTTTCTCTAATTCCACCCCAATCAGAATTTGTATCCAGATTCCTAGTACATAGTATAGAATAATAAATTGTACTTTTATGAAATACAATTTGTCCTGCTAAAATTAAGCTCTTATCCAGTTCTGTGAATAGAAAAATAAAAAGTTATTGCTTTTGGTAGAAAATTGAAAAAAGAAAAATGGTTGCGATGGAAAAGGGTTAAACAGGTTGACCAGTTTCAACAAATAAACGTTATTTTTTGTATAATGAAAAATTATACAATTTTCCAATATACTTTCAATATGAATTCCACGCAGTTTCTAGGTCTCTGCCTTCTTTCATTCATTGCTTACTTCCAGTGGCTAAAAATCAGTTTGTGATCATGTGGTGGAGAGTCCATGGTCGTGTTATGGACAAAAAGATGCACGACTGGATATAATCACAGCACAGTAGTCATACGACTGCCTTGTAACGAGCTGTGCACATTTGTATTCACCACATGACCATGGACTGATTTTTATCCACTGGAAGTAAACATTGGCAGCAAGCAGAAATCCAGAAAACAGTGAGGAATTGATACAGAATGTTTATTAGAAAATTGTATAACTTTTTAATGTACAAACAATTACATTTATTTGCGGAAACTGGACAACCCCTTTAAGGGACATAGCATTTTTTAACTATGCCCCTCCTTTCATCTGTATCTGTTTCTTGGCAATATTATTTTGGCAGTATACTATTTGGGTGCATTGAGCAGAATTAAATGTACAGTAATGGGTGGCATAGTATTGCTTGTAGCAGCAGGATGGCAGTATTTAAAAGCAGGGGGTTTGTGTTGCTATAGAGGCTGGGTATGGATACAGAAGTAAAGGGCCAAAGATGTCTTGACATGAAACTTTGCAATCATCAGGAAATATTAATATGAGGGAATAGGCTGGATTGAATAGACATATAAACTGAACAATTCCAATAAGAGATGGCATCAGCTGTGAGTCACCAGATTTACAAGTTAGATATTCTTCTAGCATAGTTTGCAGCATAATGATTCTCTATAAAGCAACTGGGTACCACTGGTATATGTTTCATGTATAGTCACTGTATGTTGTCATTATTGGCTTATATTTTTATTTGCTATAATTTCATGTTTATTTTGGTATATTACATTTACAATATAAAGTAATCGATTGATTGGTACTAGCATAATGGCAATGACTGATTCTTCTCTTTTTTAGCCATTCTGTTGTAGATTTGCTGGTGTGCTTGGCATCATTGTCCTGTTGCATGATCCAGTTTCAGCAAACTTTAGCTGTTGGATAGATGGCCTAACATTTGACTCTAGAATACTCTGATATACAGAGGAGTTCATAGTTGACTTAATGATTGCAAGGTGCCCAGGTCGTGTAACTGAAAAACAAGCCCAAATCATAACCCCTCCACCACCATGATTGACAGATAGTATAAAGTGTGCTGTATGCTGTGTTTTGCTTTTGCCAAGCATGGAGCTGTGCATTGTGGACAAACATCTCCACTTTGGCCTTGTCTTTACAAAGGACATTGTTTCAGAAGTCTTGTGGTTTGTTCAGATGCAGATTTGCAAACTTAAGCCATACTGCTATGTTCTTTTTAGAAAGTAGAGACTTTTTCCTGGTAACCGCGTCAAACAAGCCAAACTTGTTCATTTATTTTCTAATTGTACTCTCATGAATTTGAACTTGTAACATGCTAACTGAAGCCGGTAGAATCTTAGATACAGCTCTTGAGTTCTTTGTAATTTATCTGAGCATTGCACGATCTTACTTGCTGTGACGTCTACTCCTGGCCTTCATATTGTTTGGTAATGGCCTTATAACCTTTCCCAGATTAATGGGCAACCAATTGCTTCTCCAAGATCATTGATGATGTTTTTCTTCCTTGGCATTATGTTAACACACCCCTGAATGCTCCCGATCAGCAAACTGTGGAAGAGTGAAGAAATCAGGCGATACCTTTTAGAGGCTAACTGAGTATACAGTATTTACTATAGTATATAGTATATAAGCTTTCGGAAGTACTAGCTCCCTTCATCAGACATGGTGTTATACAAGAAACTGAAAATTCACAGATTTTTTGTGCTCTATATATACTATACTAAATATACTCAGTTAGCCTCTAAAAGGTATCGCCTGATTTCTTCACTCTTCCACTACTTTCATTGGCTAACACGGTAAACATTATACTAATACGATCAGCAAACTGCTAAAACATCTGCTTTTATGGAAGTGTTTACACTTGCTGATGATCAATTATTCATGGGTGTTTTTTAGCAGCATTTGGCTGCTGATTACTCTCTTAATTCCTATGGACACAGTAAGAGTGTATTTTAGTTTTCACACATTGCTTCTGCAATTGGTCTAGCTTTTGTTAAATTAACCCCTTCCCTTCCATTTTTCGCTCCAAAGGCCATAACTTTTTTATTTTTCCATTCACAGAGCTTTATGAAGGCTTAATTTTTGCAAAAAATAAAAAAATAAAAAATCTTGAAGTTGCTATATGTTGACACCAGTAACTTTTTTATATTTCTCTGTATGGGGATCCCTAAAGCATCTTTCTTTGAAGGCACAAGTGTACTTTTTCTTCAGACCATTTTGGGGACTGTCTGTCGCTTTGATTGCTTTTTATTTTTTTTTTTATTATGTTAGGTAATGTTACAGCTTTTCTTTGGGACCCCAGAATCAATCCCACTTGTGGGCCCTAAGCAACCCAGGCTGATACTGCTTGTACTTATTTCATCTGCTGGAATGACATGACAGTGTACAACGTATTTCTTGCAGTTGATCTACAATAATATAATTTCTAATTAAAACATTCTTCCGATTGTGGTCTTAAAAATTATATGCAAGTCAATGTTTCTACAGCTTAGCCGTATTGCATAGCAGAAGATTTAGGTAGTCATAAATCTGCTTCCTGGCTTATTATGCTCTTAAATGACCTTGGCACTGAACATTCTCTTTTCCAGCTATACCCTTATACTGTATATAATGTATCACTGAAAGATTTTTGAAGAAATAAAGATATGGGTGCTTTTTAAAAGTTTGTGGGAATTAATATAACATTTTCACCATTGTTATGGGTGTCTGGGAGTTAGACTGTAATGCGGTTGGCAACGTCAACATCTTTGCAGTGATGATAAAAAGGGAGTTTTGTAAATGAATGAACAGTCAGGCAAGACAGATGTCACTGTGACTAAAAGCTGCTCTGAGATTGCTTAACCCTAGTCACAATCTGATGTGGAACATCTATTTGATCCTCTGATGGAAATAGAAGAACAAAACCAAAAAAAAATGAAACAAAGGAAGAATGATATGGGAATGGAGACGCTGTCATTGTACCACAATAAATATTTGATAACATTTAAATCTGATACATAGTATTCTGACAAAGAAAAACTGCATTCCAGAGAATGAAAGAGACTGGGAAACCCTCTTTACATAATGCCTCCTCTAAGGGTAATGTTTACAGGTCTCTCTAACAATATAATAGAACCAGAGCCTCCAGTATCCTTGGTGAGGTTTCTATCTAATCCTATCAGTGGTTTATTTTCACAAGAATCTAGAACTGCAAATCTGACAGATTTTTCTTGATTTGTGGTAGAAGTTTGTTTTATATTTCTTCTCCGAAAAACATTACATATACACATTTCTAAGAACATGACATTTACACATTTTAATGAGTTGTGATTCTTTATACCTGGATGATTTTGTGATTGAGAAAGCTGAGAGTTAAAAAACAAAGGCCCACATTTACTATTGTGGTTATGTCTAGACACTGGCACATCTTTGGCGCAATGTAGTCACATCTAGTTTGGCCTACAAATTTTTTGACTTGCTAGACGTATTCGTGTGGATTATAAGAAAAAGCTGCATGATTTAAATGTGCCACAATGCTCCAAAAATGCACCAAAAGTGTGTTGGAAAATTCTGGCTCAAAGTAAGCCAAGTAAAAGGTGGCACAGACCATTAGGAAAAGTTGATTGGCAGATTTGGATCTCGTGTTGGTATAGTTGGGATTGTGATTGGTTAGATTATGGGCTGTTCTTATTGGGTATGTGATCTGTTGATTCTGTCACAAAACAGAATATGTGGAAAAGGTTCAAGAATATGAATATTTTGCAATAGTTGCTTAGAATAGGACAAGAGGGTATATGATTTGCTTTGATTACTGTTTTGCACACTCTTGGCATTCTCTTGATGAGCTTCAAGAGGTAGTCACCTGAAATGGTCTTCCAACAGTCTTGAAGGAGTTCCCAGAGATGCTTAGCACTTGTTGGCCCTTTTGCCTTCACTCTGCGGTCCAGCTCACCCCAAACCATCTCGATTGGGTTCAGGTCTGGTGATTGTGGAGGCCAGGTCATCTGGCGTAGCACCCCAGCACTCTCCTTCTTGGTCAAATAGCCCTCACACAGTCTGGATGTGTGTTTGGGGTCATTGTCCTGTTGAAAAATAAATGATGGTCCAACTAAACGCAAACCGGATGGAATAGCATGCCGCTGCAAGATGCTGTGGTAACCATGCTGGTTCAGTATTCCTTCAATTTTGAATAAATCCCCAACAGTGTCACGAGCAAAGCACCCCCACACCATCACACCTCCTCCTCCATGCTTCACGGTGGGAACCAGGCATGTAGAGTCCATTCGTTCACCTTTTCTGCATCACACAAAGACACGGTGGTTGGAACCAAAGATCTCAAATTTGGACTCATCAGACCAAAGCACAGATTTCCACAGGTCTAATGTCCATTCCTTGTGTTCTTTAGACCAAACAAGTCTCTTCTGCTTGTTGCCTGTCCTTAGCAGTGGTTTCCTAGCAGCTATTTTACCATGAAGGCCTGCTGCACACAGTCTCCTCTTAACAGTTGTTGTAGAGATGTGTCTGCTGCTAGAACTCTGTGTGGCATTGACCTGGTCTCTAATCTGAGCTACTGTTAACCTGCGATTTCTGAGGCTGGTGACTCGGATGAACTTATCCTCCGCAGCAGAGGTGACTCTTAGTCTTACTTTCCTGGAGCGGTCCTCATGTGAGCCAGTTTCTTTGTAGCGCTTGATGGTTTTGGCCACTGCACTTGGGGACACTTTCAAAGTTTTCCCAATTTTTCGGACTGGCTGACCTTCATTTCTTAAAGTAATGATGGCCACTCGTTTTTCTTTACTTAGCTGCTTTTTTCTTGCCATAATACAAATTCTAACACTCCATTTAGTAGGACTATCAGCTGTGTATCCCCCTGACTTCTGAACAACACAACTGATAGTCCCAACCCCATTTATAAGGCAAGAAATCCCACTTATTAAACCTGACAGAGCACACCTGTGAAGTGAAAACCATTTCAGGTGACTACCTCTTGAAGCTCATCAAGAGAATGCCAAGAGTGTGCAAAGCAGTAATCAAAGCAAAAGGTGGCTACTTTGAAGAACCTAGAATATAAGACATATTTTGTTGTTTCACACTTTTTTGTTAAGTATATAATTCCACATGTGTTAATTCATAGTTTTGATGCCTTCAGTGTGTATCTACAATTTTTATAGTCATGAAAATACAGAAAACTCTTGGAATGAGAAGGTGTGTCCAAACTTTTGGTCTGTACTGTATATATTTATTTATTATTTATTTATTATGCTTACTTATATAGCGCCATCATATTCCGCTGCGCTTTACAGATATATATTATACCGTATTTTTCGGACTATAAGACGCACTCTTTTTCCCTAAAATTTGGGAGGAAAATGGGGGTGCATCTTATAGTCCGAATGTGGGGTGTTTTGGCGGAGGGGGGGGGCGGAGGAGCGGGGTCGCAGCATCGCCCCACTCCTGCCATCGCTGTCTTCCTGCAGTGGGAGGAGTGGGGGCGATGCTGCGGGCCTTGGCCTGAGAGGGTGTGAACCTAACGGCATCCACCGTGCTGTTACAGTGGATGTCGGGTCTGTGAAGATGAGGGTGGCCGCTCTGCAGCAGAGCGGTCGCCATAGCTACTGAGTCTCCGCTGTAATGTGGAGAACCGGAGCTAATGCCCGCAATCAGAGTCCACTTTGATCGCGGACATTACTACCTGTGAGCCCCCTAAAGGTAGTATAGCTGCCCCCGGGCCCGTACCTTTCTTGTTGCAGGACGGCTCCCAGGTTTATGAAGGTTATGAAGACTCCCAGGTTTGCCATAGTATCATTTCTATTGCGGCTGGTCTATGACCAGCCACAATAGTAATGTACAGAATCTCCCATAGACTGCAATACACTTGTATTGCAGTCTAT
Source organism: Leptodactylus fallax (assembly GCA_947044405.1). NCBI lineage: Eukaryota > Metazoa > Chordata > Amphibia > Anura > Leptodactylidae > Leptodactylus > Leptodactylus fallax. The sequence goes on from CAMRHE010000141.1 coordinate 2,566,471, forward strand.
GGGACTTGCAATCAAATGATTGTGAGGAAGGGGGGGGGGTAATAAAATAGTAAAAAAAAAAAAAAAAAGTTTAAAAAAAATATAAAAATTAAAAAAAATAAAAGTTCTAAATCACCCCCTTTCCCTAGAATACATATAAAAGTAGAGAATTAATCTGAAACACCTACACATTAGGTATCCCTGTGTCCAAAAATGCCCAGTCTACAAACTTATACAAATATTTTTCCTGTAGGGTGAACGTCATAGCGGGAAAAAAAAAGTGCTGGACCGCCATTTTTTCTCTGTTTCGGCTCTGATTTGAATAAAAAGTGATCAAAGCAATAGACATTCCCCAAAATGGTATAACTAAAAAGTACATCTGGCCCCACAAAAAAGATGTCCTATGCATGTGGCCTTGCAGCTGTTGCAAAACTACAACTCCCATATATTAAATACTTTACCACATTTTTTTGCTTCAAAATTTTTTTCCCTATTTTCCTCCTCTAAAACCTAGATGCATCTTATGGTCCGGTGCGTCTTATAGTCCGAAACATATGGTTTTTATATATATATATATATATATATATATATATATATATAATGTGCGTATGTGAACCTAGAGGGCGCTAGGGAGCGACCCAGGCTAGCCCTGAAAAGGCCCTCAGCCACACCTTTGGGTGGGGCGTGTAACTCCAGAAGGCTGGAGTATCCTGCAGGGAGCAGGAGATGGTGGACCAGTCAAGGACAGAAAGAGACGCTGTGTCCCAGAAGGGCTGGGGTCCACAGGGGACTGTTGCTGGAGCTGAGCAGTAGTCAGGCTAGTTAGGAGCTCAAGGAGTCAGTTAGTGCCCTAACTGTGGCCTAGGTGTTTGTTGTTTTGTTATGTTGCAGTTAAGCTGAATAAAGCCCGTTTATTTTACACTTGGACCGTCTGAACGCTATCTTTCTGGCGCCCAGTACCTCGAACCACCGCTGTCCGGACCAGGAGTCGGCCGCCATCTTGAGACTAATTCCCCAAGTTGTCACATATGGTGCTACGGATTCGGGCATAAAGAGATCCACGCAAGTCCTGGAAGACAAGTGGTTGGTGACTGCAGTACTGCTAAGTGTGCATTGTGGCCTACAGCTGGAAGAAATCTGTGATTTCAACTGAGAAACCCAGGAAGGGGTGAGTGAATTGCAACATAGCAAAGTGTGTGCAAAAACTGGTGAAAGTAAAACTCTGGAAGAGGAATCCAGGGAATGGACTTTGTGTATACTGTGGCACAAAAGTCTGTAAAGTGCTTGCTGATGGCAAGAAAGTAAGCAATGTGTACAGAAGCTGGATATTGCAAACAGTCTATGTGAAAGGCTATGGTGCCATGTTGGTGTTTTCTGTGGAAGACAGAAGAAAATGCTGGTTGTTGTAGTGCCACATAAGTTAACTGTTTCAATACATGTGACTGCAGAAGATAGCGTTCAGACGGTCCAAGTGTAAAATAAAACTGGCTTTATTCAGCTTAACTGCAACATAACAAAACAACAAACACCTAGGCCACAGTTAGGGCACTAACTGACTCCTTGAGCCCCTAACTAGCCTGACTACTGCTCAGCTCCAGCAACAGTCCCCTGTGGACCCCAGCCCTTCTGGGACAGAGCGTCTCTCTCTGTCCTTGACTGGTCCACCATCTCCTGCTCCCTGCAGGATACTCCAGCCTTCTGGAGTTACACGCCCCACCCAAAGGTGTGGCTGAGGGCCTTTTCAGGGCTGGCCTGGGTTGCTCCCTAGCGCCCTCTAGGTTCACATACTCACAATATATATATATATATATATATATATAACTTTGGGTGATTTAAATTAATTATTTAGTATGTTTTTTCATATGTTTTATATTATTATATTATATTGGTTTTATTATGCTGCTTATTATATTGCTTTATTATATTAATACATTTAATTGTATGAACTAGTTTTTATTATGTTCACAATTGATATGAGTATTGTGAGAATTGTGATTTATGTTCGTTCGAATGGGGTTGGCTATTGGAACTCTAATGCCTGACATGCCATGTGTTTACAGTGTCACAGTATGGGAGAATATGTTCACAGTTTTTAAAGACCCACCAGAATACAGAAATCTATGCGGAATGTGTGGTTTTAGAAAATCTGTGAAGCGGTGGTGTGACCTGTGTGTATTTTGAGCTGTTTGTTTTGAACCATGACCTTGTGAGTATAACATCTGGTGTGACATCTCGTATATTAGTATGATCTGCACTATTTTGGGATGTTAATTCAGTGACTAAGGATCACCCCAGCATTATATGGGATAATGTTACCTCTAGATGGTGCAATAAAGGGTTGTCACTTCAGATTGCAAAAAAAAAACACAAAATTGTACAGAGCCAGGGGCTTTAAAAAGAATTATGTATTTAAGATCATATGCTAATTTGGGAGTTAAGACCCTTTTTCATTTTTCCATCTATGCAAAAGCCATAACTTTTTTTTCATTTTTCCATTGGCATACCTATTTGAGGGCTTGTTTTTAGTATGAAGCATTACATTTTTAGATAACAAGGGGGTACATATAATATCTTGATAAACTTGTATCTAATATTATTTTAATGTTTTTGACATTCTGTATTTTTTGTTTTATGACGTTCACTCTACTTAATGAATTAAATAGTAACTTTTTTCATTTGCTTATTACAATGGTTACAATAGTTTTTCACAGTGTTTTTGTCCCTCTAAAGAAGTTGAACTTGAAATCTTTTTATCTCTTACATAATTCATTGCACTGCCATGCAGTGTGTTATATACAAGTGCATCTCAGTAAATTAGAATATCATCAAAAAGTTATTTTTTTTTTTTTAGTAATTCAATTGAAAAAGTGAAACACATATATTATATTGAGTCATTACAAACAGAGTGAACGTTTTCAAGTCTTTATTTATGTTAATGTTGATGATGATTATGGCTTACAGCCAAGGAAAATTCAAAAGTCATTATCTCAGAAAATTAGAATAATTAACCCAAAACACCTGCAAAGGCTTCCTAAGCATTTAAAAAGGTCCCTTAGTCTGGTTCAGTAGGCGACACAATCATGGGGAAGACTGCTGACTTGACAGATGTCCAGAAGGCAGTCATTGACACACTCCACAAGGAGGGTAGGCCACAAAAGGCCATTGCTAAGAAGCTGGCTGTTCACAGAGTGCTGTATCAATGCATATTAATGGAAAGTTGAGTGGAAGGAAAACGTGTGGTAGAAAAAGGTGCACAAGCAACCGGGATAACCGCAGCCTTGATAGGATTGTTAAGAAAAGGCCATTCAAAAATTTGGGGGAGATTCACAAGGAGTGGACTGCTGCTGGAGTCAGTTCTTCAAGAGCCACCACACACAGACGTATCCAGGACATGGGCTACAAGTGTCGAGTTCCATGTTTCCAGCCACTCATGACCAATAGACAACGCCAGAAGCGTCTTACCAGGGCCAAGGAGAGAAAGAACTGGACTGTTGCTCAGCGGTCAAAGGTGTTGTTTTCAGATGAAAGTAAATTTTGCATTTCATTTGAAAATCAAGGTCCCAGAGTCTGGAGGAAGAGTGGAGAGGCACACAATCCAAGCTGCTTGAGGTTTAGTGAGAAGTTTCCACAATCAGTGATGGTTTGGGGAGACATGTCATCTGCTAGTTTAGGTCCACTGTGTTTTATCAAGACCAAAGTCAACACAGCCGTTTACCAGGAAATTCTAGAGCACTTCATGCTTCCCTCTGCCGACAAGCTTTTTGGAGATGGAATTTTCATTTTCCAACAGGACTTGGCACCTGTCCACACTGCCAAAAGTACCAATACCTGGTTTAATAACCACAATATCACTGTGCTTGATTGGCCAGCAAACTTGCCTGACCTTAACCCCATAGAGAATCTATGGGGTATTGTCAAGAGGAAGATGAGAGACACCAGACCCAACAATGCAGACGAGCTGAAGGCTGCTATCAAAGCACTCTGGGCTTCCATAGCACCTCTGTAGTGCCGCAGGCTGATCGCCTCCATGCCACACCGCATTGATGCAGTCATTCATGCAAAAGGAGCCCCGACCAAGTATTGAGTGCATTTACTGTACATACTTTTCATTTGGCCAACATTTCTGTGTTAAATAATTTTTTTTACAGTTGGTCTTATATAATATTCTAATTTTCTGAGATAATAACTTTTGGGTTTTCCTTGGCTGTAAGCCATAATTATCAACATTAACATAAATAAACACTTGAAAAAGTTCACTGTGTTTGTAATGACTCAATATAATATATGTGTTTCACTTTTTCAATTGAATTACTAAAAAATAAATAAATAAATAAATAACTTTTTGATGATATTCTAATTTGTTGAGGTGCACTTGTAGTCTGTTACAGCCTAATAGGGATAAACTGAAGACAGACCTGGAGGTCTTTATTAGGCCCTGGCAGCAATGTAAAGGCTTTGGCGCTCTGCAATCGCATTCACAGGTGCGTCAAAGTTTAGTGGAGGGAGCCCCCCTCCTCAAAAACTACTTGAGGCTTAGGCCCCACGTAGCAAAATGCAGCAAAAAAACACTGTGGAAAAATATGCGGCAGAAATGCATCACAGTTTTTTTCTGCAGCGTTTTCCACTGCGTTTTCGCAGACTGTATGCCCTTATTAGGGTAGGTTCACATATGTCAGTTGCATCAGTATCAGTTTTTTTTGTCCCTTAGTCATTACAACTGATGCAAAAATGCATCAGTTGTCATCAGGCTTTTTCACAAATTTCTACTCCAAAACCATCAGTTGTCATAAGTTGGCATCAGTGTTTACCATCAGTTTTACTATCACTTATAAGTGGTGTATGACTTGTACAGGGACAGTATACTGTATGGGGGCCAATAATGGAGATGACATATTGTATGGGGGCCAATAATAGGGAAATATATGTTTTTTCCTCTCCCATAGGCTTCTATAGGCGAGTCTGTGCCACAAACACTAAGCAGAATAGGACCTTCTCTGAGTTTGGCGGCATGGACTCTCAGCCCGCACACTGATCCGTGGAATACACGGTAGTGTGCTTGGACCCATAGGAAATGAATGGGTCAGTGTGCTATCTGCCAGGGGTCTTAGCCAAAGACAGAAGTAGCTTTAGCAGAAGTATAAGAGCTTCCTTTATATCTCCCATTCCTTTTGAAGCTACTCCTGGTTTTGGAGCAAAAAAAAAAAAAAAAACCCAGAGATTTTCCACAAAGTATGACCTCAGCTTTAAAGTGGTTATCTTAGATTATTTTATTATCTGAGGCTATTTTTATATTTCCATGTACGGGGATGCATAGAGTATCTTTTTTTGCAGGGCCAGGTGGGGTTTTTAGTTATACCGTTTTGGGGAATGTATATTGTTTTGATCACTTTTTATTACAAATTTTTATCAAAGGCAAAACAGTGAAAAAAAAAGCGTTTCAGCACTTTTGATTTTTTTTTCCCACTACAGTGTTCACCATAAGGGAAAAATATTTTTATAAATTTGTAGACTGGCGTTTTCAGACACAGGGATACCTAATGTGTATGTGTTTCACAGTACTAAAGTACTTTTATATGTGTTCTAGTGAAGGGGGCGGGGGGGTGATTTTAATTTTTAATTTTCTTTTTACTACTTTATTTTTTGTTATCTTACATTTATTAGACCACCCTAGAGGTCTTGAACCCCAGGGTGTCTGATAACTAATGCAATACATTACAATGCAAATGTATTGCAATGCATTACAAAATATCAGCAAAGTCTGGGAGCCTTCAATAGACTCCTGGTTGTCATGCCAATGGGATGCCGGCCCCGAATTTTGCTCTGGGAGACGGTGATCCCCAGCAAAATGGCACCTTGGTCAGCTTTGACCGAGGGAGACCCAGTGATCGCTCCGGCACCCATCCCACTCTCACACAGCCTGAAACCCCATGTCATCCTCTTTCTCATGCAGACTTAACCCCCATGTCCCCTTCTCCCACACAACTATACCCTCAATGTAACCCCATTTATCACCCCCATTTCCTCTTTATTTCTCAAGCATACTGCACATCCCCCTCTATTTCTCATACAGCTTGCTCCCCCATGCCCCCTCTTTGCTCACGCACAGCCTGCATCCACATTCCCCCCTTGCTCACAAACACCTTTCACCCTCTTGCTCAAACTCAGCCTGCACACACATATACAGGCTGTGTGTGAGCAAGAGGGGAGAATGGGGGTGCAGGCTGTGTATGAGCAAAAGGGTGACATGGGGGTGCAGGCTGTGTGTGAGCAAGAGGGGGGAATGGGAGTTCAGGCTGTGTGTGAGCAAAAGAGGGGAATGGGGATTCAGGCTATGTGTGAGCAAAAGGAATACATAGGGGTGCAGGCTGTGTGTGAGCAAGATGGGGGAATGGGGGTGCAGGCTGTGTGTGAGCAAGAGGGGTACATGGGGTGTGCAGGCTGTGTACCCCATTCCCCTTCCCCACACACAGCCTGCATCCCCATGTACCCCTCTTGCTCACATGCTGTTTCTTCTATCCTCCTTCCACCAGTCTCCGCCCCAAGCAGCTTCCTGTGTACCACCACCACTGTCCTGTACAATCCAGAATAGCTCCACCCACACAAGAGTCTGATCACATGGTCATGATGTCATCAAGGGTCCTTTAGCTCACTAGGATTTAGCATCTACCCTCATCAGTCACCAACCCGGTGGATATGGGGGAGGGGGAAGCAGGAGCAGGATGAATACCTCGCCCCTTCCATGACCCAATCACTATAGAAGTAATTTCTCCATCCCGTACAGTGCTGCTGCATCGGAAAGTAGAGTGCAGCACTGGGGGAAGATATATCACGGTCCTGATCCACATAGGTGTTCAGCTGCTGTTTTCTCTCCAGTTTCACTTTGATTTTAACTGCCACCAAGTGCTGCAGAAATGTAGATGCGGCGGCATAGGCGTCAGACGGCTTAATGGTCACGGCGTCGGATCTCTGACAGAGCCGGACATAAAAACATTGCAGGGAACGTTTTTTGATCTGGCTCCATCAGAGATCTGACACTTTCTGGCGGTAAAACTGATGCAGTTTGCACTAGAGCTGATCTCATAGAAAACTATGGGATCTGTCCTGATCAGTGCGCCGTACATATGTGAATGCACCCTTACAACTATATGGAAAATGGCAATGTTTCCACAGGTATAATTGACATGTTGCAATTTTCAAAAATGTATGCATTTTTGAAAACGCAGCTTTTCCACTGCAATTATTTTCTGCAATGTGTGGATGGATTGACCAGAAGGTAGAGAAATAAGTAATTCCTATATATTTCCCATTCCTTTTGTAGCGACTCTTAGCTCGAAAAAATGCAGTGGGACATCAGCCTAAATGTCACGGTCGTTATTCACTATGGCATCTAAAGAGTTAAATGCCTAGGGTTAGAAGTGGTGCACGATGGCTCAGTGGTTAGCACTGTAGCGCTGGAGTCCTGGGTTCGAATCCTGCCAAGGACAACATCTGCAAGGAATTTGTATGTTCTCCCTGTGTTTGCGTGGGTTTTCTCCCACACTCCAAAGACATTCTGATAGGGAATGTAGATTGTGAGCACAATATGGGAAAGTGACTGTTAATGCCTGTAAAGTGCTGTGGAATAAGATGGTGCTATATAAGTACACATAATAAATAATCTTCAGCACAAGTCAGGTCCCATGTGCCAAAGATGCACTATTTCTGTGCCAGTTTTCTGACTTGAATATAGTATTGTAAATTACCCCCATATTCTGCAGTGAGTGAAAAAGTGTTTGTGTATCATGCGTCAAATGAGTGAGCAGTCTGTATGTGTCTTATAAGTATACATCATGCCAATGTTCAATGGTGTGAATGCATCATGTATGGAATATATTATATATTTGAGTAACTGTTGTTGAATGGAGGCGGCAGACAAACGTCTTGCACAGGGGCCCTTTTCTGTCAGTATCCACCCCTGGAAAGGAACATGGTAAAAATGCATGGTAAAATGTTGCTCCAGATAAACCAGGCCAATTTTCCCATAAAAAAAAAAAAAAAAACAATGTGCAAAAAAAAAAACAGGAACAAAAGAAAGATAAATACTGTGTTAAAACACAGTAAAAGAAAACACCAAATGAATGTAATGTAATTGTTGTCATGTTTCAAGCCTAAGATAAATTTAATGAGAATAAACTAGAACTAACACATCTGTTGCTGTTACCACACATGGAATCAATGTAAATTTGTTTTGTGAGTCTTGGGAAATGTGCTGGGCAAAGTACCAGGTGAACAATTGATGTGAAGTATTTTGTCTTTATTTATTCAATTAAATGTGTCACAACAAATGTAGCGTTTGTCTGACTAATAGGGCTCATTCACTAAAGACTGGAAAAAATAAGTGAAATACTGAAGATTTAGTCATGTGCTTCTATTATTGAGGTTATATTCTGATTGTGATTCTCTCTCAATAGTAACATGTGTAAGGTGTGTATATATATATATATATATATATATATATATATATACTTAAAGGGGTTGCCCAGTTTCAGAAAATAAATGCTATTGTGTGTATAATGAAAATTATCCAATGTTCTTTTTATATCAATTCCTCACAGTTTTCTAGATCTCTGCTTACTGTTGTTATTTGTTTATTTGTAGTGGATAAAAATCAGTCTATGGTCATGTGATTTACGGTCCATGGTCATGTGATGGCCACACAGGTGCACAGATCATTACTAGGCAGATGTCTGAGCTGTGCACCTGTCAGTCCATCACATGACTATGGACTGATTTTTATCCATTGGACCTAAGCAGAATGAGTGTGGGCAGCACAGTAGCTCAGTGGTTAGCATTGCTGCACTGGAGTCCTGGGTTTGAACCCTGCCAAGGACATCTGCAAGGAGTTTGTATGTTCTCCCTGTATTTGCCATACAAAGCCATACTCATAGGGAATGTAGATTATGAGCCCTATATGGGACAGTGACTGACATTGTCTGTAATAGTGCTGCGGAATATGATGGCGCTATACAAGTAAGCTAAATAATAATCTAGAAAACCGTTGGGAATTGATATATATATATATACACATCTGGGCGATCCACTTTTAACTCTGCAAGGATGTACCCATAAGTCCTTGCAATGGTAAGCAGCTGCAGAACTGGTGAACTTGCTGTAACTACAGCCAGAGCTTCTCTAGAGAAGGCAGGGACAGATTATCATCCTCCCTACCTTCTTGATCGCTGTGTATACAGTCATAGGAGCCACAATGATGCAGCTCTCTTGTGACCAGGTGGTCACGTGAGCTGCTAGGGGCTGGGATTGCTGCGATTTTTTGAGCCAAACCTAGTAGTGGCTACACAAGGAAAGGGAAATATCTAGGAAGCAAAGTATACATATGACTAACATATGACTAAGAAGTATAACTGGTACAGAATGGAAGTCTAAGTACCAGGGTCTATTCTTTATACATCACATTGTGCATTATCTTTAACTTTTCACAATGCACATTACCTTTGCATTACGGCTGCAATAATTATATCCTGTATTGTAAAATCATTATGCTAATTACTAATGTCCTCTCTATCTATAGATATTGATGATATGCTCATTATCTCTAAGCTGTGACATCACTGTAGTGGTTGTGATTTCACTGTTGTCATTCTGTGACATCACTATGATTATTCATTTGCTGTTACCTTACTTCAATCATTACAGTTTGACATGATTTAATATTTAGATCACTGCTAATATTATTATGTCTGTATCAAAATTATTATTCCTGTACTGTAGTATTGCTCTTAATAAGAGAAACAAAATAGTATTCTTGCAGTTTGGATACCTTTGATTGGCTAACCAATATAAAACATGTTACAAGACAAGCTTTCAAGACTAGGTCACTTCATCAGGCATAGTATAACAACCATCTAGAAACAAAAGCTTATGCACAAAAGAACAGAGAGGTGTGGTAACAATATAAATATGTACATGGGAATGAGCTTGAAGAATGTTCTTCATTAGTTTCCTAATAAGCAATGGGAAAGTTTTATTATCTCTAAACTGATGCTAGTTCAGAGATCTGGTGACCCCACTATTTCTGGAATAGATTCCTTAGATGTTGTAGCAAGACATAAATCCTTGAGACAGATTCAGTTCTGTGTGCAGTGTGTCAAATACTGTCATAAACGTGTATTCCCGGAATCTTCTGTCCCTTTGGGATTTCAAACTGCCATTTAGTATCAGTACTTTCATGCACATGATATTATGGTTAGGACCACAGAAATGTTTAACTACAGGAAGTTATTTTATTTTTTTTCCTTTCAATAAAATGGTAATGAGACCTTATCCATTTAGTGAACATAATAAAGTACTCCACATTAGATGTAGAACATGTGAATGTCTCAGGAATCGCATAGTCCTTCTGAGTGTTGGGGATCTAGATCCAGTCCATGGTCATTACATGAGAGCAATTTTTGCAGCTCCTTATTTTGCAAGAACAGTCTCTATTCTGTGTAGCTGATGGTAATGAGATTCTAATGATATTTTTTTTATATATTTGGAAGTTGACAGTAACATAGCAGGGGAAGGTCTGAGAATATTGTTTTCAGACGTCATCCTTGTGTAGCATATGGTGTAGTTTTTTAGTGCCCCCAGTTGTGGATTGTAGGTCACCACCAGAAGCACACAATTGTTTTATGTTTTTGTCGATTTCTTGGTATATTTATTGCTCTGATGATTTGGTGATCTGGTACACTGAAGATACATTTTTTTGCCAATCAAGAAATAGTTGTGCACATGAATGAATCTAGTAAGTTAGAGTACAGGAGGACAGACTCTGAAGCAATCTCATTTGCCTCAAGTTTTACCCAGCAGGCACTAAGTCCATCCTCATATGGAATATAAGGATTACGCATCCATGGTGGCTAGGATGCCAGAATTAGGGAGAAGACCTATAGTGGTTAGCTTCTTCAGTAGGTTAGTGGTGTCCTGTAGATAGCTGGTGGTCATACCAATGGTTTCAGGACACTCTCTGCCCAGGGCAGCATGGTGGCTCAGTCGTTATCACTGTTGCTGTGCACTGCTGGGGTCTTCAAAGCCAACAAACATCTGCATGTAGTTTGTAATTTACCCCTGTGTTTGCATGGTTTCCTCCCACATGCCAAAAATATACTGACAGGTAAATTGGATCCCTGTACAAACAGTTGACCCTTGAGGGTGTTGGGGATGGGCATCTGTATGGTAGCCACTAAATCCCCTACTCCATAATGCTCCCTGTATTTTGAGTCTCCCTGAGAAAAGCGCATTACAAATGTTTGTCATTGTCATCCTGTGATTTTTCAGTGTCAGAGTCAGAATTGGGGGGGATGGTGCTGTTGCTAGGTGGCTGGCCTGTTCCCTAGAACAAATGCAGTTTTCAGAGTATAGATTCTTGCAAATTGAGTTTTGTTCTTCAGGAAGTAGCTACCTAGCACCAGCCATTGGTTAGTGGCTCTCATGAATCTTACCTAGTCTATGGAATGCCGAATCTGCTTAATAATGTGGAATGTCCTTCTTAAGTAGATTTCCTTTAATGGGGTTCACCTGGCAAACTAATTATTACAGGTGTTTGAGATTGATTTCAGTGATTCAGAGAGTCATAAAACCATCCATCAATTTGAGTGAAAAACAAAAAATTTATCTACCTAAATACAATTTTCATAATAATTAGTAAAGTATTATAGATGACTTAGTCTTTCTGGTCTGGATGAGGGAAATCCTTCCCACTACTAATACCTGTTCTAAGAAACAATACAAATCATTGTATTCACAAATCAAGTATTGAGCAGGAAATACAGAAGAGATGCATGTGTGAATCACTGTGTGAAGTTCTAGCACCATCTTTCATGAGCTGACAGGCTTTCAGCCAATAGACATTGGTAGGTGGACACCTTACAGTGCTGATGTCATATACAATATATAAGGTGCTGTAAGCATGAACACAGGCATTTGCAGTAATGGTGGAACTAGGGCTGAGTTTGTGATTCATATTGCTGCATCATACAGAGCACTGTAAAATGTTCTGAAAAGCTTACAATTGCAAGTAATAGGAATAGGATATTTTAGTCAAATGTAAGCAATTACAGGCAGATTAGTGAAAGAAATTATAGCTAGGAGTGAGGGAGCAGAACTGTACTGCTGTATACAGAGTGTAAAACATAACTTTTAGTCATTTTTTTTTTCCGTTAAATACAAATAAACTGCTATTCTAAAAGCAAAGCAATGATTCTGTCTGTGCTAATTTAAAAAAAAATCTTTGTAAAAAATTTTTTTTTTTTTTGGTGTTCACCCAATATATAGTCTCAGGGATCGGAGGTCACCCTAACAGATACATCCACTCACTGTATACCAATTCATGGGATCATCTGTTCACCTTACAACAGGGTAACACAGTTAGTAATATTCACTCTTCAAAAGTAGGGTAATGTTAGAGCCAAAAGACAATCTTATTAAATTATAGATTTATATGAAAAACAAAGACAAATACATACATACAATATAAAATAAAAGGGAATAACTTTACAAACCTGGTTTGTTTAAGTCTGGCTGGGAGCTTCAGCATAATCTGAAAAAAAAAAAAACTCTTATTTAGTTTTTTTTTCTGCTGCTCTGCTCACCCAATACACAGTGTAAGGCTAGGTTCACATCTGCGTTCGGGATTCCATTTGGAGGGGTCCGCTTCGGGACCCCCAAACGAAAACCTAATCCGCTTAAAAAATTGGTTACCTTAGGAAACCCGCGGACCCCATAGACTATAATGGGGTCCGTGTGGTTTGTGCTCGGAGTTTGTGCCCCTGCTTGCAGAGCTTTTCTCTCCGCATTTTCATGCAGAGAGGGGAATGGAATCCCCAAACATAGTGCAAGTGCAGGTTTGAACATAGCATAACTGAGTGTTAATCTGAAAAAATATTTACTTCTTAAACTTTTTTTTTTTTGTTGCTGCTCATACTGTATATACAGTATTGCAACCGTGCCAATGTAAAAAAATTCCTTACTTAAGCTTTTTTTTATCGAATAATATACAGTCTAACAAACTGCACTAATCCGAAAAAACTTTGTCATTTTTTTTTCTGCCCTGCTCACCCAATACAGAATGTGATAGAGTGTTCATTTGAAAAAACATTCTCTTCTTAAGCAATTTTTTTGTTGCTTCTCATAAATACAGTCTTGCAGCCTGTACTAATCTAAAAAAACCTGTTATTTAAAGATGACTTTTCTTGAATTACTTGTTTGTAAAAAAAAAAAGCAACAAAAACAATAAAAAACATACACAGTGTCAGAATTGTTGCCAATCAGTATCATTATTATAATTAAGCAGTGTACAGTAAAAAATGACTGAAGAAAAACAGGGCAGGTGACAGGCAAATGTAGGGGGGTGAGGAAACACTCATGCAAGCAATAACAATAAGAATGTGGGTAGCAGCAACAACACTACTTCTGGTTTTGGTGGCACCACCAGTAGCTGCAGGATTTTTGTACTTCCTAAGAATGAAGATTAAGTTTTTGATAACTTAGCTTGCTCATCACAGGAGGATATTTCATCCAAGAGTGATGGGATCTTGAGTCAGGCTTCTGTGTGTTCCTCCTCCTCCTACATAACACATTATTTACTGTAGGGTCTTTCTAGGCTGTGAACCATGTCTCCTTCATATTCTTCACTGACACAGATCCCTGGTATTGATGTGGTACCTGCTGAGAAATCTATTTCTTTGAGGCAGAACAGTCTCCCTCCTCTTTTTGATGAGCTAGATGAGGACAGTGAGCATTGTGTGAAAGCAAATGAGGAAGACATGGCTGTTGGTGGTGGAGGTAGTAATGGCAGAGAGTGTGGTACCACTACTGGTAGTCATTCTGGTAGGCGGGCTAGGGGGAAATCTGGAGGCGGAAATTCTGAGAGTGTGGAGGAATCTCATGGCCATGATGTGTCAGAAAAAAGCAGGGAAGCCAATGACCAGAGATAAGCGAATCGAAGCTGATGAAGTGGAATTCGATCCGAATTTCAGGAAATATTCAATTCACATAGAATCCGAAATTTCCTCACAATTTGTGGTAACGAATCGCATTTTGTTCAAAATGGCTGCTGTACATGTTAGGACATGGGGCAATTAACTCTGGGAACACGGGATCACCCACAATGCCATGTGTGCAGCCAATCAACAGCCAGCCCTGTGGTATTACAGCCCTTTAACCCCTTCGCGAGCACCCACTGCATGTTTGACCGCTGCATCCAAGGTGTTAAAAGCCCCGATCGGTTATGGAGCAGGGTGTTAGCTGTAACTGACAGCTAACACCCTGCTCCATAACCGATCGGGGGTTTTAACACCTTGGATGCCGCGGTCATGTTTGATGTTTGCATCTAAGGGGTTCCGCCATTTTGCTGCCCACACGCCCACCAAGGCTCTCTGCAGCCAATAAATAGCTGTTTTTTAATGCATTTCGCCGCAATTTCATTCAGATCGAATAGAATTGTATCGGAAAATTCGGCGAAGTTGCCGAATCGAATTTTTTAATACTTCGCCCATCTCTAACAATGACCTTGCCGATGATAATGATTCTTTTCCGGATAGTACATGGCAACCGAGTCATAAGGTGGCATCAGATGACGAGGGTGGTGGCAGTAGTGATATTAACAATTCCATCCAGTGTGCAGGCCCAACATCCAAAAAGCCTGCCTGGGGAAGGCTCACAGGGAAGAGGTGGTGGTAGTGGTAGACATGTTGTTGCTGCTGCTGTTGTTGATGGCAGAAACTACACATGGTCATCTCCGATGTGGGAATTGTTTTCTACATTGCCAAGAATAAATTCATGGCAATGTGCAGGATCTGCAAGCAGACACTTAGCATTGGCCGTGCAGGATCAAATATACACACGTGGACAAAATTGTTGGTACCCCTCGTTTAATGAAAGAAAAACCCACAATGGTCACAGAAATAACTTGAATCTGACAAAAGTAATAATATATAAAAATTATATGAAAATGAACAAATGAAAGTCAGAAATTGCTTTTCAACCATGCTTCAACAGAATTTTTAAAAAAAGAAAACTCATGAAACAGGCCTATACAGAAATGATGGCAACCTTAACTTAATATTTTGTTGAACAACCTTTTGAGGCAATCACTGCAATCAAACGATTCCTGTAACTGTCAATGAGACTTCTGCACCTCTCAACAGGTATGTTGGCCCACTCCTCATGAGCAAACTGCTCCAGTTGTCTCGGGTTTGAAGGGTGCCTTTTCCAGACGGCATGTTTCAGCTCCTTCCAAAGATGCTCAATAGGATTTAGGTCAGGGCTCATAGAAGGCCACTTCAGAATAGTCCAATGTTTTCCTCTTAGCCATTCTTGGGTGTTTTTAGCTGTGTGTTTTGGGTCATTATCCTGTTGCAAGACCCATGACCTACAACTGAGACTAAGTTTTCTGACATTGGGCAGCACATTTCTCTCTAGAATCCCTTGATAGTCTTGAGATTTCATTGTACCCTGCACAGATTCAAGACACCCTGTGCCAGATGCAGCAAAGCAGCCCCAGAACATAACAGAGCCTCCTCCATGTTTCACAGAGTTCTTTTCAAGATATGCTTCATTTTTCCGTCTATGAACATAGAGTTGATGTGCCTTGCCAAAAATTTAGATTTTTGTCTCATCTGTCCATAGGACATTCTCCCAGAAGCTTTGTGGCTTGTCAACATGTAGTTTGGCAAATTCCAGTCTGGCTTTTTTAAGTTATTTCTGTGACCATTGTGGGTTTTTCTTTCATTAAACGAGGGGTACCAACAATTTTGTCCACGTGTGTAGGAACGACATATCTACGCACTCACGTGAAAAGGTATCACCATCTTATTTGGCAAAGTAGACTTGGCAGTGGCACTGGCATGGGAAGTGAGAAAGACTCCTCCCTTAATCTTCCTTGTAGACAGGCCACATCTACACCTAGCATATGGTCATCATTATCATAATCATCTCCAGCTGTTTCTCCTCCTCTTCCACACCAAGATCAGTTATCTATAAGGGAATGTGTGTGTAAGGGGTACAAGTTCGATAGTGGCAATCCCCCTTTGAAACATTATTGACTTGTGCATTCCAATGCAAATTACTGGTGCTCTGCTGCCATCTAGGGGCAAGACCTTGCATCTATTTTTGACCTGAATTGTAGGAGGATTATGGATGATGTCACTTCCTGGAAAGAGGGCTCCAGAATAAGGGTGCATAAAGTCCTGCAAGGCTACAAATCTGGTTGATATAGTCGATAATCTGCTTTGAGAAAAGAAGCCTTCTACAACAAGTGCAGATACACACAGAGACTTTATCCAGAGAAGGCCACACGTGGGCCTAATGTATGCTATACACCTGAAACATCATCACTGCAGGAGATACATTCTCTGCCCAGGAAGAACCAGAGGAAAACCATAAAGTTAAGTGTTGTATTACTTGGCATGTAAGAGGACTATAAATACATACACATTGTGCACTCGCTGATAACTAGGAGTGCCTTGGGGCCTAGAAAGAGGCTGTCATCGCTAATAGTTGTTTGAGCTACCGGTTTGCCTGAGTTCCTGTTAATAAAGAGGCTGTATCAGATATCTGTACTGAACCAGTTGCTGAAGAAGTTCTTGAGTGAAATATCCAGTTCTATCATACTCCATTGTGGTCTCTCTCTTTCTCAAGCTAGTGTGAACCTAAAAGGGATTACTACAATAAACCCTAACATGTGTCCAGAAAACAGCAATAAGCACCCAGTCATCCGCTGGTTATGCAATTTAACTTGCATTTGGCCAAGCTGCTGTACCACGTAGTGGTTTCCACTGTATATCGTCAAATGATGGCATGTGCTCCACACATGATGGCTATATTGCAAAAAAAAAAAAAAAGGTTTTATAACCCATCGACTTGTAAGTGCTACAGGCTTCTTGTTATTTGAGAGACAAATTTGTGGCTGTGAGCCACTTGAAAAATGATGAGGAACTGGCTTTTCAAAAAAAAAAAAAAAGCCACCAAAAATTATTCGTTTATGAGAGCAGAATGCCACATCAACATTGAGTTGGTATTGTAAGATGCAATGGTGAGATTCATGGTTTTATTTATGGTTTTATTAGGCTAGCAGTGGCATGTGGTACTGCCAACTATAGAATTTCAAGAAAAATTTGGGGCACACTATCAGCGTGCTTGGCCTGAAAAAGCTAGAATATCTCCCGAAATGGAAACCTGAAAGGGAGGCAGAAGAGAACCTGAATTAACCTGCAGGTTATTCCTGTATTGGACCAAATGCCACATCAACATTGTGCTGGCACAGTGACAATTTACAAAATTAAAAAAAAAATATCAGGGCACACTATCAGCGCTTGTCTAGCCTGCCTTCAGAGCTAGACTATCTTCCAAAACTCATCATTACGACTGAGGTAAAACCTGTTCTTCTTCTCACAAACTATTAAATATTTAAATATGGCGGATGTTCAGGAGCTGAGCTGCCGGGTCTTCGCTGTATTATACTATGCTAATGCACACGATGCCCCCGATGCTAATGCCTACGTCAGTGCCCGCATACGAAACAAAAAGTTTTCATTGATATCATTTTAGGATTCAAGTGACTTATTGATTGCTTTGTATTTTATTATTTGAATGACAGGATAAACAAAAATGGCAATTTTCACAGTATTTTTTATTTTTATTTTTTATGTCATTCATCGTGCAGGTGAAATAGTGTCATAATATTATATGCCAGGTTTTTACAGATGTGGCATACAAAATATGTTTAAGTTTTTTTAAAGCATGTAAAACATTTTAATGGGAAAAATGGGAAAGTTTCTTTATGTTTTTTTCTGTTATTTTTTACATTATTTAAAAAAATATTTTATTTATTTTATTTTTCCTTTTTTTTCCAAGTCGATCACCTGTACAATACACTACAATACATGTATATTTCAGTGTATTGTGTCTGTTACTGAATTGTAACAGGCATTCTATTGGGGCATGCTAATAGCGAGTCTATGTTGGCAGTCACAGAGGACTAGGGTTGCCACAGTAACCCATTGGCACCCCGCAGTCGCACTTCTCAGACCTCTCAGATGCTGTGGCCACTATGGACTATAGCATCTTAAGGGTTAAATAGCAGGGAACAGAGTTTTTACTGTGTCGGCTGTTGCAGTGAGAGCCTGGCTGTGATCGCACAGGGTTTGCTTCAGATCCCACGCAATCACCATCACATACAGTATATGTACGTATACATATGTGGGAAGGGGTTGAAGTGGCAGACCAGCCAGATGACTGGGTGCAGATTGCTGTTTACTCGACACACATTCCTTTATGGATGATGTTGGTGTAGAGGAGGAGGAGGAGAAACAGATAGAGATGATAATGAATGATAATGATGATGACCATGTGCTAGGTGTGGATGTGGCCTGCCTACAAAGATGATCATGGGAGGAAGGAATAGAATGATCTTGCTCAGTTGGTGATACTGGCAATTCCATTTTGCCAAATGAGCTGGTGATGTCATTTCATGTGAGTATGGAGAGACCCTACACTATCTCTACCATTACCACAACTAGTTTCTGGTGATGCTTCCAGCATCTTATACACAGTATATGACATCAGCACTGTAAGGTGTCCATCTACCACTGTCTATTGGCTGAGAGGCTGTCAGCTGATGTCAGGTGGTGCTAGAAAGTTACACAGTGAGTCACACACAAGTATCTCTTCTGTATTTCCTGCCCTAACATTTGGAGGTGGCCATTTTAGTTCATCTGAGAGGAATCTTGATTTGTTCTGTTTCAATTCTGGAATTGTTAACAATTTGAATCTGGTTTGTGATGAAGTGATTCACCCATCTCTAGTCAGGATTAAAAGCATCAGCATCAGCAACCTTGCTCAATACAATATCTGAAACATAATGAACCAGAAATTTTTCAGCTTGCAGCACCAATCGGAGCCACAATAGGAAACTGACACCCACTGACTGCACCAGCAGGTACAGTTGTACCTAGAGTGCACCTATATTCCAGTAGATAACCCTGACCCCATGAAATTCTGGGCCAGTAGTTCAGTGGAAGGAGCCAGCTCAGTTTGCCATGGGAGTTTTGACTTGTCCTGTCTAAAACATAATGGCCAAGAGGTTGCTCAGTGGTGTTGGTGGCACCTAGGACAAAAATGTCCAGAACTGGCATGGAAAAAAATACTTTTGTCAAAATTAATAAGGTATGTATCCATGAGGATTTTCACACACATCTGGCTGATGACTCTGAATAGTGGTGCCACCATCTCCCTTTATCATCATGTTCCATTTACTGTATTGCCGATTTTGCCTGCTACTCCTAAACAGCTACCACCACTGCCTCCACTCAGCCAGACATG
Organism: Leptodactylus fallax; assembly: GCA_947044405.1. Taxonomy (NCBI): domain Eukaryota; kingdom Metazoa; phylum Chordata; class Amphibia; order Anura; family Leptodactylidae; genus Leptodactylus; species Leptodactylus fallax. Next base: position 2,585,809 of record CAMRHE010000141.1, read on the forward strand.
TCATGCAGCCCCATCCATCATGTTATGGCCTGCCACACTGCCACACATGTTTCCACAGCTACCCCCACTATCACCACTCAGCCAGACATGTCCTTCAGTCTGGAACATCATATTAGGCTCTGTTCACTGCCACACATGTTGCCACAGCTACAGTTGAAACCAGAAGATTACATACACTATATAAAAAGACACATATGCATGTTTTTCTCACTATCTGACATGAAATCAGAATAAACCTTTCCCGTTTTAGGTCAATTAGGATTAACAAAATTATTTATATTTGCCAAATGCCAGAATAATGAGAGAGAGAGAATTTTTTAAGGCATTTTTATTACTTTCTGCAAAGTAAGAAGTTTACATACACTAAGATTACTATGCCTTTAAACTATTTGGGACAGCCCATATGATGATGCCATGTCTTTGGAAGCTTCTGATTATTTGTTTATTGGCAACATCTGAGTTAATTAGAGACACGCCTGTGGATGTATTTTAAGGCACACCTGAAACACACTGCTTCTTTGTGTAACATCATGGGAAAGTCTAAAGAAATCAGCCAAGATATCAGGAAGAGAACTGTGGACTTGCATATGTCTGGTTCATCCTTGGGTGCAATTTCCAGATACCTGAAGGTGCCTCATTCATCTGTACAAACAATTATACACAAGTACAAACAAGATGGGAATGTCATGCCATCATACCGCTCCAGAAGGAGACGGGTTCTGTCCCAGAGATGAACGTGCTTTGGTACGGAATGTGCATATCAACCCAAGAACAAAAGCAAAAGACCTTGTGAAGATGCTGGCTGAAGCTGATAAGAGTGTGTCATTATCCACAGTGAAACGAGTACTATATTGACATGGGCTGAAAGGCCAGTCTGCCAGGAAGAAACCATTACTCCAAAAGAAACACAAAAAAAGCCAGATTAGTGTTTGCAAATGCACACAGGAGCAAAGACCTTCATTTTTGGAGACATGTCCTGTCTGACAAAACTAAAATTGAACTGTTTGGCCATAATGACCATTGTTATGTTTGGAGGAAAAAAAGGAGAAGCTTGCAAGCCTAAGAACACCATCCCAACTGTGAAACACGGGGGTGGCAGAATCATGTTGTGGGGTTGTTTTGCTGCAGTAGGGACTGGTGCACTTCACAAAATAGATGGCATCATGAGGAAAGAACATTATGTGGTCATACTGAAGCAACAGCTCAAGACATCAGCCAGGAAGTTAAAGTTTGGGCACCAATGGGTCTTCCAAATGAACAATGACCCGAAGCATACCGCCAAACTGGTTACAAAGTGAGTTAAGGATAACAAAGTCGATGTTTTGGAGTGGCCATCACAAAGCCCTGATCTCAATCCTATTGAAAATTTATGGACAAAGCTGAAAAGGCAGATGCGAGCAAGGCGACCTACAAACATGGCTCAGTTACACCAGTTCTGTCAGGAGGAATGGGCCCAAATTCCTACCAACTATTGTAAGAAGCTTGTGGAAGGATATCCAAAACGTTTGCCCAAATCATACAGTTTAAGGGCAATGGTACCAAATACTAATGAAATGTATGTAAACTTTTGACTTTGCAGAAAGTAATAAAAATGCCTTAAAAAATTCTCTCTCTCTTATTATTCTGGCATTTGGCAAATATAAATAATTTTGGTAATCTTAATTGACCTAAAACGGGGAAGGTTTATTCTGATTTCATGTCAGATAGTGAGAAAAACATGCATATGTGTCTTTTTATATAGTGTATGTAAACTTCTGGTTTCAACTGTACTACCACTGCCATCACTCAGACTCGTCCTGTGGCTTAGTCCATCACATTCCACTATAGCACACTGTAGGTGCCACAGTGTTTGAACTCAAAAAAACAAAAAACATTTTGATTTCACATTTGCGCTTATAAAGGGCTAATATCTATTTATTTATTTATTTTTTGGGGAAAGCCAATTCTTCATCACTTTTCGAATAGGCTCACAGCCTCAAATTTTTCTCCAAAATAACAACAAGCCTGTGCCACTTACAAGCCATCAAACTGGGTTAGTTATTCTGCAACATAACAGCCATGTGTCTAAAAAAACACGGGCAAGCACCTTTTCTGCCCAAAAAGGGTCATTTTTGAGCATTTATAAATGTTAAAATGTGTAAAAGCAAATTTCAGTGCAGTGTATAGTTAAACTCAGAGTTTGTATCCACTGCTTACTATCTGTTTTTTTGCATAGACATACTGTACATGTCATTTTCACATGTTCGATCTTAAACAAATCTGGGACCCAAGCCACCCAACATAAAACAAATTTTGAGAGGTTTGCCCATCTCTAATGAAGACTCTATACTGGGGTATTCTTTGAGAAACTAAATCAATTATGCCAGTAGATGACAGCCAGCAAGCTATTCTTATATTGGTAATATAATGAAAGGATTGGCCAATAAGGAGGATTGCCCTCCTAATAGTTTTAATAATACTAACTTGGAGAAGCGGAGTGGGTTAGTATTACTATTGCAGGCCATATTACTCTACTTTTCAGCTTTAATCAGCATTAAAATCAAAGGTCAAGCTGCATCTCCAACCTTAAGGCTAAGGCTGGGCTGCAGCAAAAAAGAGCTGTGGGAAAAACCGCAGCGGCAACGTATCGCGTTTTTTTTTCCTCAGCGTTTTTCACAGAAAGTCTGCAGAGGTTTCCATTGCAGACTTTCTGTTTCATTTATACCTACAGGGAAACAGCTGGTGTTTCCTTAAGTATAATTGACATGCTGCGATTTCCAAAACTGCAATGGTTTTGGAAATCGCAGCATGTCCGCAGCGCATATTTTTTCACAAGGTGTATTTGGGATTCACTAGAATCCCATCTACCCTGCAGTGACTACAGGGTCACAGCCTAAAATGGATATTCCTCAAGGTCTGGTCTGTAGTGTCTATTGAACTAAAGACACTTGTGATTTATAAGAGAACTGGATTAATCTCTGCAGAAAATAGCACCCGAATATCGGCAATGCTGATTCAATTTCTAAGGACTACAGTCCCTGACAGAAGTTCTGTCGCTTATCCATGTTGTGGAATCAAAAGCTTATAACCTGACTTAAAATTCATCCATTGGTTTCAGAAATGACTCATATGAAAGCTGAAACCCTCTTTTATGAGAGATGTCCAAAATGCTAGTAAAATCTCTCACTTCAGATAATTCATCAATGGACCACCCCTGCAAAAGAAAAAATAGTTTTGCCTGCTAAGCTCATTAGGGCCACTTATTTATCATTCTGTTTGCCCCTTCTGAACCATGCGGAAGACCTGGTGACACTATGAAACACCAAGTCAGTATCCATGGACCTACCTGCTGAGACAAATGAGTCAAGGGAATTTTTACTTGATGTGTTGCAGCAACACAGAGAGGGGCGCTGTCTGTTCACCTCATAGATATGTCTGGGGGGGTGAGGTGTTGGAACTGAGCCCCATATGAGGTTCTCCACTATGCACAGATATGAGTAGATATGGGGAACCCCTCAGGATTCATTTTGTTTCAAATTAGGGTGGCTCAGGTCGAACAAGTTTGTTATGACCAACACCTTAAATTGGGTTGAAACATAGTGTATAAAACCCAAGCACTCCCAGGAACCTATCTATCTAATTTCTAGCACATCCAGCTGAAGTTATGACAAAGTGAAAGTACATTATTATACTCTGAGGTCTGAACTCAGACCTCAGAGTATGATAGGCAAAGGTCCAGGGAAGGTGTCTGACTCCCTCTCTCTGCCTCCTCGGTGACATCAAGTGCCTAGCCGCGCTGAGGTCATGACGAGATGACTCTCAGTATGCCCATGTGACCGCTGGTTGCCCAATTACAGGCCTCAGCGGTGACGCCAGGTGAATGATGTCACCAGGAGAGTTCTGCACTCCCCAAGAAGGCCCAAAAGAGGTATGTGAAGGTGAGTATGAATGTTTTTTATTTTTTTCAGCTTCCATGTGCCTCCACCTATTATACTCTGGGATCTGAAGAAACCCCAGAGTATAATGCGGCAGCCATTTTAGTTCGCCATAGATGAATCTCAATTTACTTTTTACTAAACCAAACAATTTGGAATATTCAGGTCAAACCTGGCTCAGTACGATTCGATTTGTGCATCAGTACTTATGAGTTTTATTTCTTCAAATCTTTTTCTATATAATAAAGTGTTAGCTGCACTAAGGAAAGATCATACCAGTTTCTGTTTGCTCTGTTTGGCTTTCTGCAGCCTCCAGAAGAAGTTGAACAGCACCTACATATTCTAGTGATAGACAGGGATCACATGAATCAGACCATCACCATTTGGACATTATTGACAAAGACAAATAAAATGCCTTTAATATTGTCAATAAGACAGAAAAAAATTGCTTTAAGTGAAACTTAAAGAGTCAGTAGACATCAGCTCATAGCTGGTGTACATTTCCCACAGATTTCTGGTGTAAATGTTGATAAATCTGGCAGGGCTGATAGCCTCGTCCCCTCTTTGCCCTTGCTACACCCACTTTTAGCGGAAGTGAAGAGGGGATGAAAAAGTAAAAAAGTTGTAATTTTTTTTTACGCAAGTCAGAGGTTTGCAGAATAAAATTGTGACTTTTTATGCCTTGTCCACCAGAAAACTGGCGTACAAAGCATAATAATTACGCCCCATTATGTTTATAACTTATATGTTGTTAAGTTTTTTATGATGGTTTTTAAATTTCCCCAGACTCATTACTCTTACAGTACTAGACATTCAACAAGATTAACCACTTGCCTGGAATATGGATGAAGATAAAATACATACTCATAGGAAATGTCTCATAAATACAAATAATTATACCTTATACCATCTTATTTCATTTTAATACAACTTTCCTTTGCAGAAAAATGTTATTTGTATTAAAACATTTAAAATAAATGTGTAGGATATAATTTGAGAATAATTTAACACTTCATCACACCGAAAAATTATTCTGAAATAATAGTTTGTTATAATCATATAAAAAGAGTGTAGATATTGTACCTATGATTTATGTGATGTACTTCAACAGAAGATTAATAGAGAAAAGCAGGCCAAATCCCATCAATCCAGCGCTTCAAGGGGCTGTCTGGTTTACAAATTTGTTTTGAGATTAATAAACTGTAATCAAACAAAATGGGCTCCAATTAATTCCCCCCATCTGCACAGAATGCTTATTTCTGGGGGACCTGGGATGTCTGTGCATTACATAGAGAGTATATTGATTTAGGATTTGATACTGCAGGTAATTTGAAACAGTTTGTCCATCACAATGCAAAGTCAGATTGTTATCCACTGAAGGTTCAAGCGCTGGTCTTAAAAACACCAAAGAATTTGTGTCGGAAACATTTGGGAAATTGTCATTATACAAAGAACACCATTTATAGATATAGACAAGTTTAACCACTACATAGCCAAGTTGATACACTACATAAACAGTTGGTAGTCGCCTTAACTTGACTTTTTTCAATTTCTTTCAATGTCTTTTGTTGGGAATTATCATGGTGCTGTGAGTTATCAGATTCAAGAAGAAGGTGTCTACATTTTCATTTGCTGAAATTGAAATGCCCCTTTAAATCTACAGATGTTTTGTCAGGGATCTGAACTCCCCTAACCAATGTGTGGATGTGACTGTAAAAGGTGTCTCTGCTAGCACACTTCTACATTCACCTATCACACTAAGCTACAAAGGAGTGACGTGCCCCTCCCCCAATTTCCACACAAATAGCTGCCACTACTCCCCATGTACAGTAAACAAGACACCAATATACCAAAATCACTCACTCCTGCTCTCTCATCATCCTAGAACACCTGGATCAGTATATTCTTCATCTTATTAGTCCCATCACGGCCTCCCTGCCTACTCAGGAGCATCAAAGTGGCATTTTAATGCTTCTTGTAATTAGCTGCCGTCTTAGCAGTTACTTGCCAAACAAAACATAGAAAAGAAAAACTGTCAGGGACTGTTTGCAGTTTGTCTTAGTAAAAATTGGCACTGAGATTGTCTTTGTAGACTGGTGAACAACTCGCAAGGGTTCAACCTGATCTTAAGTGCAAGGGTTAATTACTTAATCCAATGTTCTTTTAAAAAATATTCCAGTCACTGCCAACCAATTCTGTCAGGGATCTGAACAACCTCTATCTACGCAAGCTCATATGACCCTGAATGGGATTTTAAATAGAGGACTCCCCTACCACACTCACCTATCACAGACTACAAAAGAGTAAAGCACCCCCAACAACCACAAATCCACACAAATAGCTGGCACCAGCCAACACTTACAGTAGATGAGACACCACTATATCAAAAGCATTCATTCCTGAGCCCTCTAGCACCACACAGTAAACTTCTAGCACACTGGTATAAGAAAGGTAACAACGCTAAGCAGTATTGTCCCTCTTCAGGATTGTAGGAATGATTTAGAGCCTAGGACAATCTTGTTACACTACAATATTGAATATACACAAAAAGTACAGTGCTTACAGTTACAAAAGAAAATAGATACAATAAAAAGACATACACATAAGCAAAACAGTATACAAAATAAAAAGAAAGAAAACAGACCTGGATATACTGTAGAGACCAGCAGAAAATTTGGACAGGTTGCAATCTCTGTTGCATATCCAGGTATCTGACCATGCTATCTTGTATATAACCATGTTGTAAAGAAATGATATGTGAACAATTGATGCAGAATATTTTATTCAAACCAAACATGAAGATGAAATCATAATAATTTTAAAGCATATGTAAACTGGGGTGGTTCTGAAGGTTAGTGAAATTTGCACTTAGGCCTGGAGAAGCATCTGTATTCTCTGACTATATTACTATATGAAGATTGTCATAAAACTTGAATTATGACACAGGTGACCCTTGAGGTTATATTTTTTCCTTTGTTCCATATAGAACTTTCCCATAGCAGGTTTTCAGGCTTCAACTATCACACAGTTGCAATGTCTAGCCTGAAATCCCACACAAAGGCATTGGGGTTCTTTGTATACCTGTAAATGAGTTTGATTATCTACCATTGATTTGACATCATTGATCTAATCAGTTACTTGCATCCTCAGATGTGGCATTTGACTGAATTAACACCTACAGAAGACTTACTCATTACACAAGGCATAACTCCTAGCAAGAAACAAAGTTCATAACTGCAACATAGGATATTTATAACTCATACCATAATACCATCTATAACGATGGTCTCCAACCAGTATCCCTTTAGATATTGCAAACCTTCTAGCAGGTCCTGAGAGGATGAAGCAAAAGCTCACAGAGTGACAGACTGGTACAAAAGGTCAGTAAAAAATGTGCTGCTTATACAGTGATGTAATGGAGGCAAGGTTATTGAAAGCTGTATGGTTTTCTGAAGAGGTGAATTTTTAAGTTTAGTGTGAAATTTTAAAGAGAACATTTCAAAACCAAAAACAAGCTTTGGCTCTTTAAATCCTTTAATAGGTTCTGCTCCACTGATTCCACAGTTGTAATATTTCCTATATCTCCCACAATTCCCAAGCAATCATTGCAGTTAGTTTTTGTGCCTAATATGCTAATTAAACTTCTATTGTCAAGTGGTTGGTATCAAGCAGGATTAGGAAATGGGTGTGATTCTGAGCTCTCTGACACTTTCCAATCAGAGGCAGACTGCGTCAGAGCTTTGAATCACGTCCCCTTGCCTGGTACTACCTGAGAACTCCCACCCAGTAGAGAACCTAATTAGCATATCAGGCACCAACTCTAACAAATTTAACTGCACTGATTGCTTGGGAATGATGGGAGTTACAGAAAAAATCCAACTATGCCAAAATCAGTGGAGCTGCACCTATTGAAGAATGCAAAGAACTAGAATAGGTGGAGGTGGTGAAAGGTCCTCTTTAATGATTGGAGAGAATCAATGACCATATAAAAGTAACAGATGTAGAATTAATAGGAATAATGTATTAACATTGATGTAGTGAATTTACAGTACAGTGGAAACAATCCACTGTAGCAACTGGATTACAAAAGTCATGTCCATAGTTCATTTCTTTCAATATGAATTGCACATATCATCTCATGGAAGGAAATATGATCTGTAATAGGGTGGGAAGATTGGATTTTACATGTACAATAATTACCATAATTTGCAGGATGTAACCACTTTGTATTTGGATAGGTAAGATCTTCAGAGAAAGTTGTGGTGTTTGTGGAATATGAATATCTCTTGTCTCTGGCTATTTTATTTAAGTTTTCTAAAAGAACAGCATTATTGTTGCCAATTTATGATCATTTCTGTATAGAAAGATTGGTATGCATTTAATGAGTCTTGCAAATGAATGGTGCTTTATACAGTGCTTGCTGTTCTGAATCAGCTGAGATCTGAACCCGCAAGATTTTAAATTCTAATAAGGAAGACCACTTAAATATGCATATTATATGCCAATCATAAAGACTTATTAGTCGGAGGGAAAGCAGAGACTGCTGCTTTAGTCACATTTAGTTTATGCTTCATACGGGCTCGGTTGAATGGGTATCTGCAAAACAAAGTTACTCTGGCAACACGCTTAAAATTATTAACTCTTTTACTATGCCGCCTTTACAAAGTTTTGTAGCAGAAATGCACAAAGATCTGTTATCACTTAGAAGATCTCAGTTATACAGGAACCCAGTAGGTCTGAGAGCCCTATCACCTTATGTCCACTGTCACCACCATGTTACAGAACACATTACAGTGATAAACAACATACCTTTGTTATATATGTCATTTTTGTAGATTTTGAGAAAAGCAACTTTAAAGTCTTACAAATGAGACATCACGTTTCATACTTGAGCAGCAAGAACAATTCTCCCCAGTGCACTAAGGGTGGGTTCACACTTGCGGCGGCACTCTGTCCGCCGCGAATCCGACCTAAATGTCGGAAAACTGGATAGGGAAAGGTTTGCGACGCTTTGCTTAAAAACCCATTCAATTGAATGGGTTTTTAAAGCAATGCGCAGGTGTGCGCTTACACCCTCTGCGCTGCAAAGACAGTTTTTTTCGTCGGGCACAAAGTCGGACATGCAGAGGGTGTAAGCGCACACCTGCACATTGCTTTAAAAACCCATTCAAGTGAATGGGTTTTTAAGCAAAGCGTCGCAAACCTTTCCCTATCCAGTTTTTCGACATTTAGGTCGGATTCGCGGCAGACAGAGTGCCGTCGCAAGTGTGAATCCACCATTAAAGGCTTAAAGTTGTTTTTCTTCAAATCTACAAAAATGATCTAAATAACAAAAATATGCTGTTTATCACTGTAATGTGCTATCAAATGTGGTGGTGACAGATGAATATGCTTGGGGAGGTGGTAGGCTGCCTTTATATTGTAGGTAATTACCTAAGCTAATAACCTTTATGACTATTACTGGTGGATTGTTAGAGAGAGGTACTCTAGTGCTGAGATACTGAAAAACAAGGGGCTCTTAACTGATTTTGCAGATCACCAGGTCCTTTCCAGCAACCACTGAAGCCACTGATTGGCCTTAGCATTCACGTGTGGTGCAGGACTTCTGATGGTGAATGGGCAGCAGCAGCAGACACTGGAGTATTGGGGACAAGTATGATTTTTTTTTATGTTACACGTTCCCTGGCCTCCTCTGTGAATTTTCCAATTCCTGGGCAACCCCTTTAAAAGTAACTCCTGGGGCAGCAGACTCCATATACAATGATATAACATTAGCGGTTACCCATAATATAAACCTCCAGGATGGCGCCAATCCCCATCAAGCTGTTAGAGTCTTTGTCTGACTTAGTAAAGGCTAAGTTATATAATGCAACTGTGAAGAACAGTGACTTTATATCTACGACTTTTCACAAACAAGCACATCATTTACATTTGTATACTATCGATATTAATCAGTTGTCTGCTTTCGTTGTGTTCCATAGGGCAGAGCTGTAATAAACGACTGCAGCTTAGCTATAAAGCCCTCAAAAGTCTGCACTATTCTACATACTGCTTCCTGTTTCACCCCAGGATCCATCTATGGCAGGGGTCCTTTGCCATGCCTTACACTGCAGCTGCACCTATTAAGATTGTCTGCTGTATATAAGGAAGCCCAGCAGAGAGTCACAGAGAGATCATTTTTATTACAGGAAAGATATAACTGTTGCAAACTATTAGCAACTAAAACACCTGTAAGAATAAGACAGTGACTAGGAAACCTGCAACCTCACAGTAGTAGACTTGCAAGAACAAAGATTTTTATGGAACATATGTACAGTGGGGAATAAACGTATTTAGTCAGCCACCAATTGTGCAAGTTCTCCCACTTAAAAAGATGAGAGGCCTGTAATTGTCATCATAGGCAGACCTCAACTATGAGAGACAAAATGAGAAAACAAATCCAGAAAATCACATTGTCTGATTTTTTAAGAATTTATTTGCAAATTATGGTGGAAAATAAGTATTTGGTCAATAACAAAAGTTCATCTCAATACTTTGTTATATATCCTTTGTTGGCAATGACAGAGGTCAAACGTTTTCTGTAAGTCTTCACAAGGTTGGCACACACTGTTGCTGGTATGTTGGCCCATTCCTCCGTGCAGATCTCCTCTAGAGCAGTGATGTTTTGGGGCTGTCGCTGGGCAACACGGACTTTCAACTCCCTCCAAAGGTTTTCTATGGGGTTGAGATCTGGAGACTGGCTAGGCCACTCCAGGACCTTGAAATGCTTCTTACTAAGCCACTCCTTCGTTGTCCTGGCGGTGTACTTGGGATCATTGTCATGCTGAAAGACCCAGCTACGTGTCATCTTCAATGCCCTTGCTGATGGAAGGAGGTTTGCACTCAAAATCTCACAATACATGGCCCCATTCATTCTTTCATGTACACGGATCAGTTGTCCTGGTGTCTTTGCAGAGAAACACCCCCATGCTTCACAGTAGGTATGGTGTTCTTTGGATGCAACTCAGCATTCACTCTCCTCCAAACACGACGAGTTGTGTTTATACCAAACAGTTCTATTTTGGTTTCATCTGTCCATATGACATTCTCCCAATACTCTTCTGGAACATCCAAATGCTCTCTAGCAAACTTCAGAGGGGCCCGGATATGTACTGGCTTAAGCAGGGGGACACGTCTGGCACTGCAGGATCTGAGTCCCTTGCGGCATAGTGTGTTACTGACGGTAGCCTTTGTAACGTTAGTCCCAGCTTTCTGTAGGTCATTCACTAGGTCCCCCCGTGTGGTTCTGGGATTTTTGCTCACCGTTCTTGTGATCATTTTGACCCCACGGGGTGAGATCTTGCGTGGAGCCCCTGATCGAGGGAGATTATCAGTGGTCTTGTATGTCTTCCCTTTTCTAGTTATTGCTCCCACAGTTGATTTCTTCACATCAAGCTGCTTGCCTATTGCAGATTCAGTCTTCCCAGCTTCGTGCAGGTCTACAATTTTGTTTCTGGTGTCCTTCCACAGCTCTTTGGTCTTCACCATAGTGGAGTTTGGAGTGTGACTGTTTGAGGTTGTGGACAGGTGTCTTTTATACTGATAACAATGTCAAACAGGTGCCATTACTACAGGTAATGAGTGGAGGACAGAGGAGCCTCTTAAAGAAGAAGTTACAGGTCTGTGAGAGTCAGAAATCTTGCTTGTTTGTAGGTGACCAAATACTTATTTTCCACCATAATTTGCAAATAAATTCTTAAAAAATCAGACAATGTGATTTTCTAGATATGTTTTCTCATTTTGTCTCTCATAGTTGAGGTCTACCTATGATGTCAATTACAGGCCTCTCTCATCTTTTTAAGTGGGAGAACTTGAACAATTGGTGGCTGACTAAATACTTTTTTTCCCCACTGTATGTTCTGATTAGGGATAGGGTAGAAGATGCTGCCAAAATTTTCTGTCCCCGTTGCTCCGGTGTCCTCCCGTGCCTCCCGGTTCATCTGCTCCTGCAGCGTCTTCCGGAGTTGTGCTGAAGCCGCTGATTGGCCTCAGCAGTCATGTGACCGCTTCGGCCAAACAGCGAAGGGCCTGAATGTCACTACCTGTGACATCACGGGTCCTCTTCCGGAGGCCTGCTGAGGCCACTGATTGGCCTCAGTGGTCACATGATGGTTGAGGACAATCAGCGGCTTCAGCACAACACCAGAAGAGACCCAAGACGAACCAAGAGGTGCGGGACAACACAACAGAGCAATGAGAACAGGTGAGTATGCATTTTTTTTTTTCACTGCCCTCAGCAGATTTAAACTTTAAAAGTTTTGCCTGGACAACCCCTTTAAAGGATATCATACACATTAGCTATTAAGCCAGTCCCCTAAATAGTCGGGACCAGCCAATATACTTCTAATATGTATGGCCAGCATCTCATACTTCCCAGATAGATCAAGGGAGACAGACAATTGGCAGCATGGTATAGCAGGAATCTCTAATGACTTCTAAGCTTTTTGGCATGCAATATTTAAAGGCTGGTAAACAATAGATAGCTATAAAACTAAGCTTTACAGTTTTTCATGAAATAAATGTTAAATTCTTTTTTAAATTTAGACTGTTTTTCTATATATCAATCTCAATTTTGGAAATAAAGGTTGGTACATTTTGAAGGCGATAGTAAAAACCATCTCAGTACTGACTTTGTAGTGTAAACAATGCCTGCATCCCAATTAGGAGAGACAGAAAGTGAGCAATGTTTTGCAAGTGGATTAGGTTCCATTAATGAAAACAGTCTAATGTCAATGCATTGTGAGGAGAAAATTGGTTGAGTCAGTGAAGATTAGCAAGTAAAATATTCCTGTAAACACAACACCTTGTTTTCCTCCAAAGACATTTGCTATCAGTAATTGCAAATGTACACAGAGAACTAATAGGGTGATTAATCATAGGGTACAGCATGATGCCTTCAGTAAGTATTATTTCAGAGCCTTGCTATAGATTTTGGTGTATAAATAACCTTAGGAGCAATTCTTAAAACTAGATAATTGTTCAGCTCTCTTTCAAAATGCCAAAGTGTCATAAATGTTTAATTTTACCTCTATTTTCTTCGGTTACCAGCTACTTAACAAATACAAGTGTAGCATGCTTCAAATTTGTGTCTTTGCCACTTTTAGTTCTATTGGGTTTTTGCATAATATAATTCTGCTATATTTGTGATACATAAAAATATTGATAAATAATATATGGTTTAATAGTAACCACTTAAGGACAGCTTATTTTGGCCATTAGGGCAAAGATTTTTTTTTTTTTCATCCTTGCCTTCCAAGACCCATACATTTTTAATTTATATGTTGACATAGACTAACAATGAAGTGTTTTGTGTGGCAAGTCTTTTAATTTTTTAAGGGCATCATTATGTGATACATATAATGTATTATTTTTGTTTTCACGGGACGGAATGAAAAAAAGCAACAATTCAGAAATATTTTTGTTTTTGCTTTTTGGGTTTCATTTTTACAGTGTTCAGTATACTGACAAGTTACAGTTTTTTATAGGTATTTTTTTATACTTTACTGTTGTTTTAGAAGTTTTTGTGTTGCCGTGTTCTGGGTGCTTGATTTTTACAGAACTAGTTGATGTTTTGGAACATAAGCAGGATGAACAAAAAGCAGAAATTCTGGCATTGTTTTAACCTTACACCCCACAATCATAAAAAGTTGCAAAATATTTGCAGGAGCTTGTGCTCTGTCTTGGTCGATATTTACTTCTATTTTGCTGGGTAATTATGACCGAAATAAAAATCACAATTAATTGAACATTTTACCTTGATTGGGAGGCGGAGTCTGGCTGCTGACTGTGATGGATGCATAGGAGCTGGGCTCCTAACAGAAGACCAGCAACTTCTGTTACTCCTAACACTTGATTATGGTCTAACCTGCCAAAGATAAGTCCAGAGACCCTTCAGGGATACCCAGGTTGGATAACATGTTAGCTGAGGGTGCTGGCTGTGTTATATCTGAACCTGCTTTTGATTAACATGTGTATGGCCAGTTGTAGAGCAGAAATGTGTCCTCCTTATTGCACTTCAGAAGAAGTGTGAGAGTCTTTGTCGCAGATTCACAGTTGGTATCACATGCTGCGCTATTTTTGCCTTTCAAACGACAGATGGAAACCTGACAGGCTCCATTATATTTAATTGGGGTCCATTGGGCACTGTTGGTGTGGCAGATCACGCACAAAATTTTGCTGTTATGCATTTCACTGTTTGAAATTGCCTATGGTTATGTGAAATTTAATAAGAATGTTTCTTGCATATTCTTGTTCTTCCTATAATTCTCCTGTTATTTCACTGTGTTACATCTCATTTGCTGAAATTATTTCTCTACAGGTGTTTTGCAGAAATGGGATGAAAACTCTAATTAAATCTTCTTGATTAGTAATCTACAAAGAACTTTATAGACGATTTAATATACTCTTCCAGAGATCATAAACTATACCTGATTTCCATTCTTTGTAGATAGCAATTGTAATTAATATGCTCCTTAAGTATCACTGAGAGTTCTGCATAGCATTCTAATATTTATTGCATTTACTATAGGTTTTCTTTACAAAATAACAGAAGTAATAATATAGTACTATACAGAGACATATTTAGAGGGCTAAATATCTTGTTGGCATTTCCCAGCTTCCATTTTAGTAATTTACAGCATCTGCAGAAACATTGCACTATAAAGTCCATGGGGGAAATTTATCATGAGGGGGATTTTTAAAATTAGCACCAAATTTATCAAAATGTTGCAAATTAAATTTGGCACATCTCTAAGGGCCGATTCACATATGCGTTCTGGTTTCCATTCGGGGAGTCTGCTTGGGGACCCCCTGAACTGAAACCTATACATATAGAAAAGCGGTTACCTAAGGAAACCCATGGACCCCATAAACTATAATGGGCTCCATGTAGTTCCGCTCGGTTTCCACATGAAACATGCGGAGAGAAAAGTACTGCAAGCAGCACTTTTCTCTCTGTATGTTTCGTGTGGAAACTGAGCGGAAACCACGCGGACCCCATTATAGTCTATGGGGTACACAGGTTTCCTTAGGTAGCCGCTTTTCTGTGCGTATAGGTTTCCGTTCGGTGGGTTCCCAAGCGAACTCCCGGAACGGAAACCCAAACGCAGATGTGAACCGGCCCTAAGTCTGTTTCCTCTGTCCTAATATGTTATTCCACTTTCCACACCACCCCCTAACTGGAGTAAGATTGTTACAATTTTTGTGAGATGTTAAAAAGTTGCATTTAATAAGGGTAACCACACCCACTTTTTAAAAGTTAAGTGAGTGGTATAAAAATTCAAAATGTCTCTAAAGCTAAGGTCCCATGTAGCGAGCTGCAGCAAAAAAAATGCTGCGGAAAAGACTGTGGTGGAAACGCATCGCGTTTTTTTCCACAGCGTTTTTCACAGAAAGTCCGCAGAGTCTTCTGCGGACGTTCTGCCCCTAGCAGAGGCGTAGCTAGCGGGGGGGGCAGAGGGGGTGGCTGCCCCGGGCCCACCCCGGGGCCGCCATTAATACATCCTTTATTTCTAACTAGATCGGTGTCTGCAGACACCGATCTAGTTAAAACGCTTCCTGCAACTTAACAGTATTGTAAACCGCAAGCCAATACAGGCCTGCGGTTTACAAGGCGCTGAGACCACAAACGGATGTTCTGCTTCTCAGCACGGGCGGCGTGATGACGTGACAACATTGCGCCGCCTGCGCTCAGACACAGACGTCCTGTGCGTGGACAGGGAGGAGGCGGCAGCTCCATTCATCAGCATCGCAGGTAGGTGAGTATGACTTTTTTTTTTTTGTGGGTATATTAATAGCATAGCTCCCAGTGGGGGAGTCACGATTTTACACAGCTGTCCCGCATAGCTTACAGTTTGTCCCGCTATGCCCCTGAAGTGTTTTGCTATTAACAAACTTTATTAGGGTAGTGTAAAGTGTAGATGCTAAATCCTAGTAGGTAAAGGACCTTTGATGATGTCATGACCATGTGATCAGACTCTTGTGTGGGCGGAGCTATTCTGGATACTGCGGGACAGACTGTGATGTTACACAGAAAGCTGGAAACAGAGAGTGATCGAAGAGACAGGGACACAGCATGTGTGAGGAAGAGGGGGGAACTGGGGGCAGATGTAGGGGCCAGTTAAATTGAAGGCAGATGGAGGGGGCAATTAAACCTCTGGCAGATAAAGGGGGACATTAAGCTGGTGGTAGATGGAGGGGCAATTAAACTGGGGGCAGATGAAGGTGGCATTAAGCTGGTGACAGATGAAGGGGGAAATTAAATTGGTGGCAGATAAAGGGGGACATTAAACTGGGGGCTGATGAAGGGGGCATAAAGCTGGTGACAGATGAAGGGGGACATTGAGATGGTGGCAGATAAAGGGGACATTAATCTGGGGGAGCAGATGAAGGGTGACATTAAACCGTGGGGGGTAGCTGGAGGGGGACATGTCTGCCTCTAGTTGCCCCCAGTTTAATGTCCCCCTCCAACTACCCAGACTGTTTAATGTCACCCTCCAACTGTCTTATAGTTTAATGTCACGCTACAGCTGCCCCAGTTTAATGTCCCCCTCTGGGGTGCGATTAGAGGGACTTAATACTGTGGGGCAATTGGAGGGGACCACTATAATGTTAGGGTGACTGTAGGAGTATTATACTGTGTGGGGGCACATGGAAAAATAGATGAGAATGGGCGGAGTCAAAATAGAAGTGGGTGGAGCTAAATTTGCTGCGGCGCGCATAGCACGCCATATATTTTGTCCCTCTTTCTGTCCTTTGAAAGTTGGAAGGTATGTAATAGTATAAGGGGTGGTTAGGAGGGGGAAATATAACTATAAAGGGAGGATTCATTACAAGTATGTACCCAAAATAGAATAGTGCCATTAATAGAATGCAACAATCCCTCATACAGCTATGTAGATGGAAAAACAAAAAAGTTAGGGCACTCAGAAGGCAGGGATACAAACATGACAGGTTCACTTTAAGTTGAGCCCAACAGCGCTATCTTTTTACATAGTAATTTGTAGATGCTCAGTCAGCTATGGGTCAGGTCTATTATGTTTCTATAGAGAGACTGCCTTTGCAGGTCACCTTACGATGTGTAGAGTCTATGCTCTATTAGGAATCCTGGTGATCTATAGCTAGAGTGAGTTTTTTCTTTTTCCATCAAGGAAAACTTACTTAAATATACCTTCACCATTCATGAGCATTTGCGAATTTTGTGCACATGCTTAAGGGAGTCTCATTCACAAAACTCATTTTTGCTAAACCCACATTGGATTAGCCTTTATAAAGGCTATTCTCATCCTACCTCTCTTTTTTTTTTGCAGATATGCAAATGCATTTTTTTGCAGATATGCAAATGAGGATCACAGAGCACAGGGGGTGTTCCCCCTGTGCTCCAAGCACAGTAGCATCATACCCCTCTGCCTGTTTTCTCCCTCGTATGCAAACCCCCTCTGATGACGCGCTCTGTTCTTCTCCCTTCTCTTCGCTGCGTCATTAGCAGCATCTCCATTTGCATATCTGCAAAAAGCGCTTTTATTCGAAAACGACTGCCTGCAAAAGAAAAACAAAGGTAAGACTAGAATCGCCTTTATAAAGGCTATTCCAATGTGGGGTTAATGAATAATGTGTTTTGTGAATGATAGACTCCCTTTAATGTGTAAAACCATTTCCTTTTATAAGAAATATTGATGTATAGAGCTAAAATATTGTCATATAATCCTGGATGTATTTTTATGGGTTACAATTTTTTTGGATTCATTGGTAGGAAATAAATGAAGAGATTAATTTTATCTCCTTGTGGAATTTGAAATATATACTGAAGAAACTGAGCGGGGTGATTTACAGGCAGGGTTTGCTCCCAAGGCATAGTGAATACATATGTCTTTAAATGTGTAGTACATTTTTGTCACTTTTAATCTTCAATACTTTCAAGGGGATATTATTTGACAGCTGAATGTGTGCCCTCTGGTAAGCATAGTCACAAAATTCTACACAATACCTGAAAATTCTGAAATTCCAACTTCCATTTTATGACTTCATCATTTCAGATTCCATTCTGTAAGGTAAGAAATATCAACAACATTATATTAAGCGAGAGGTACATGAACATATTCCCTCTAGGTTAGTCCTAAATCTTCAGTTTGCCATGACCTAGTGGTTAATTTCCTGATGCTTAATGATTCATGTACTAGGTCACAGCAAAAAAAAATGCTCATGTAGGGATATACAGTGGGTACGGAAAGTATTCAGACCCCTTTAAATTTTTCACTCTTTGTTTCATTGCAGCCATTTGCTAAAAGCAAAAAAGTTCATTTTATTTCTCATTAATGTACACTAAGTACCCCATCTTGACAGAAAAAAACCCCAGAAATGTAGATATTTTTGCAAATTTATTAAAAATGAAAAACAGAAATACAATACATAGCCACGTTTCGCTCCTACAGTGGAAGGTCTCTTGAGTGCCGAGTTTTCTATTCAATATATAATGGGGTTGGACCTATTATATGGTTGGAGTGCCGTGCAACTCTCTCTTTTTTGCTTTTTAGGCTGGCGCAACATACAATATTATTGCAGAGGGGTAATTCATCAGTGGCTAACCTACCACAATCTGATGTAGCAGCAATGTGGATAAAATTTAAACCCACAGCATTTCAACTAATGCTGCAGCTTTTAACTGCAGAAAATCCAAAAGTTGAGCACCAGAAAACAACTGATTTCAGGTGTGAAATTTTTCATCGTGTTAATCATGTGTGGCCCTGTTCTCAGGTTGAAAACTATAAATGCCCATAGCTGTTTTTGCTTTTTAATGTTGTTCATTCAAAACTACAATAAAAGCAAAAAAATTATATTAAAGATCCTTAGTGATCAGAAATACATGAGAAGAGTGGATGCACAGTGCCATGCTGTTTTATTGTGCTTTTGGATGTGTTTAGTTTTAACCCTTTTAGGATAAGGCCTCCACGTTGCAGAAACAATGCTTTTTTTGATAAAAGGTTTTGCTGGGTTTCTTTAGCCAAACCTAGTAGTGGCCACAGAAGGAATGGGAAGCTAGGAAGCACTTATACCTCTTCCTTATACTCAATCCATTTCTAGCTTTGCTTAAAAAAGCTATTTTTCTGCAACATGAGGCCTTAGCCTTACCATTTTACAATTTGATATTGGTATGGTTAGAAACATAACATAATTTAATTGTGGGCATAAAATTTGTTTAATTCATTTTATTATAATATTGTGAGTGAGCATGTTGACTAGCACATATCTATCAAAGAATTACATTACAGGATAGCCACAAGGGGTCGCAAACCCCTTGAGGGTCGTGTGAAGACTGCCTGGGGTCATGAGCCATCAGTAGCAATTATGCTGTGCAGTCCTGCACTACAGTCCTGATAAAAATCAGCAGCCATATTGGTAGCATAGCACTGCATAGACTTCAGTGGTGGGTCTAGAGGAGGTCAGTAAAAAATAACAAACAGTTATACTTACCTTTGCTGGGCATCCAGCGATGTCCCGGTGTCCTTGTCAGACCAGTTCCAGGCATCTAATTGATGCGACACGCCACTGTGATTTGGTCTCAGTAGTCACATGGGGTGCACTGATAGCATAATGCTGGGTCAATGTGTCATGACGTGAACACATGACGGTACAAGATGCCTGACGAGGACAGGGAGGTGACTACAGAACGCCTCTTGATGACGGGTGGGTGCCCTGGAGAGGCAAGGTGAGTATAAGTGTTTATCCTCACCTCCCCTGGGCTCTATTTGTTATACTCTGGGGTCTGAGTAGTATTATACTGTGGGGGGCTCTTGGGACCATTTTATACTGTGTGGGAACACTGTGGATGATTATACTGTGTGGGGCTACTGTGAAGTATTATACTATATGGAGGCACTGTGGAGTATTATACTGTGTGGAGACACTGTGAAGCATTTTATACCATGTGGGGCATTATACTGTGTGGGGAGCAGTGGGGAACATTATATATACTGTGGGGTCGTCACAGGAAACTGTAAGATACATCGGGAGGAAGGGGGCCCACAAATTTTGCCAGTATGAGGCCCAAATTTACTGATGGCAGAAAAGAATAAAAGGCAGAATACAGTGCTAAAAGGAAGAATAAGAGGAAGATTTCAGTGGAATAAGAGACACAATACAGGTAGGGACATTTATTTTTCAAAAGCAACTAAGAGGGGGGTCCCTGGCAAAATTTGCATCCAAAAGTGTGTCCTGCCTTCATGAACTTTGGGAACCACTATGCTAGAACATACAATAGCTATCAATAATAGGTTCACACCACAGGATAGCTACATGGACTTTTTAAATTAAATTAAATGGTATAAGTAGACATACACCAGAGAGGAATAAAAATTGTGGGCGCACAAATTAAATGGCACAAGTTGGCATGCATCACTTTGCACTAAAATTTGTGGCGCAGAAATTAAATGGGATAGCTAAGCATGTACCAAATTAGGAGTAAAATTTGTGGTGCACAAATAGGGTAGGAAGTCTAAAATTACATTATTCAGGTGGTTATAAAATGAATTTTCAGGGGGCGGGGGGGTAATTCATTATCCAGGGACGGATAGTATATCTTAAAACAATTTTTCATGTGCAGGCCAGGTTGTTTGGGACTTGTCTCACTTGTCTCTTTCATTTGGAAAAGTGCTGCCCAGGTACATTGCAAATAGCCTCACAAAGTGCTGGGACCCTGCCCTTCCAGATATTGAAAAACAAGAACCTTGATGATTTTTTCCTGGAATTCCAGGATTGGTGAAGCACAAACACATTGTACATGGCCTACTGTGTTATGTGTTAATTTTTCTATACCAGGCCCTTGTTTTTCTCATGGCATTCTAAAACTTTAGGATCTGGTACGAGTGGCCCATATATTGAGTGTAGTCAATGATATATCCTAACCATTTGATAGCGTCCAGCAAACAGTTGACTCAGGTCTTGTATAAAACGTAACTTTTAATGAATAAACATCACAAAAATTAATTAAAAACCCAGAGAGAGTCTTCCATGCCTGGCTATGACTAAGTGGACTGTTTCCCCGAAACACGTAAGCCAAACACCCCTCTCTTTTTACACAAACATGGGAGACTCTCTCCGGGTTTATAATTAATTTTTGTGATGTTTATTCATTAAAAGTTACGTTTTATACAAGACCTGAGTCAACTGTTTGCTGGACGCTATCAAATTGTTAGGATACCTCTTCACCTTTTGCCGGTAAGGTTTTGTCTGTGCATCAGAAGCCTCAGGAAGATGATGACTACCTATACCATGAAAATGTGAGTTGGGCTGTGTGTTTTGGATTTTGATTTTGTTGCATAGTTAATGATATAGTCAGGCTTGTGAATTACCTCAGCAAAGCTTTTGATCTGGATTGGGGACCATGTGGCTATATATGCCATCTACCTGACACACAGGAAACTATCAGAAGACACGGCCCTTTCTAAGTGGTGCCCCGAGTAGCGCTATAGGAAGGCCCTGCTGGTTGCGCCCGACTGTGCCACATGCTGCTGTAATTCTAGTCACAAGGTCTTTAAATAGCGAAACATTAGTATAAAAGTTGTCTAGGTAGACATTAGAGATGGACACACCAACTTGTACCGAACTGGGTTCAACCTGAATATTTCAAATTGCTCATTTTTTTTATGAAATTGAACAAACAGAAATTCGTCTCAGGTGAACTAAAATGACTGCCACATAATACTCTGGGGTCTCTGGAGGTATAATAGGTGGAGGCCCAGGGGAGGGTTTCCTTATGGCATCTGGCACTCCCCTGGTGATGTCATGAGCCTGGCTTCACCACTGAGGCCACCAGTGGTCACATGGGCACGCTGAGCATCATGAACCCAGGCATATGACTTCACCAAGGAGTCCAACAGAGTGCCAGATGCCTCAAGGAGGCCCAAAAGAGGCAAGGGAGGATGAGTATGATTGTCATGGGCATCTACCTATTATACTCTGGGGTCTGAAGAGCTTTCCCTTAAAATAAACAAGGGATTCATCCACCAAAATAAATTTAAAAGAGACATACAACTAGAACATTTTTGAATTAAAGTGGGTTATTATGGGCCTTAGATTATCTCTAATCGTTACCTGGTCATAGCCTTACGGAACATTGGGGAAAAATAGATCACATTTGTGCTCCAACTGTATGGAAAAAAAGGGGTCTGGTTTACTATTAAGTGAACCCAATCTTCTTTAAGAAAAAACTAATTTAAGAAAATCCAGCTCCTGCAGGCCAGTATTGTCAAATTGTAGAGTCTTATATTATTCTGGGGAAACCCACATAGGGTTGTCAAATGCAGGAGCCACTAGAGTCTCAGTTTTGTGATGCCTTGTAGGAGGCTGCATAGAGTCATTAGAGAAAGAGGATGATGAGGATGTCAGGATAAAAGGTGCATAACCCTCACTCCTGGACTTTGATGGTTGCGCCTGACTGTGCCACATGCTGCTGTGGGGGCCAATGTGGCCCCCACACAGTATTATATGCCCACATTTGCCCCCAAAAAGTATTATATGCTCCACAGTGACCCTACACAGTAATATATGCGCCACAATGGCTCCCACACAGTTTCATATGCTCCACAGTGGCCAAACACAGCATCATATGCTCCACAGTGGCTCCACACAGTAATATATGCTCCACAGTGGCTCCCACACAGTATTATATGCCCACAGTGACCCCCAAACAGTATTATCTGCTCCAAAGTGGCCCCCACACAGTATTATCTGCTCCACAGTGGCCCCCCACACAGTATTATATGCTCCACACTGGCCCCCACACAGTATCACAGGGTTCGGCAAACCCTGGCACATGTGCCAAGAGTGGCACGCGAGGCTTATTTTCCTGGCACGGCAGCGGAGTCCTCGCCCAGCAGCGGAGTCCTCGCCCAGCAGCTTCGATCGGACCAAACATGGCCGAAACAAAACTGCTATTATTATACTGTGGGGTCTCTTCAGAGCCCGGAGTATAATAAGCGAAGACTCAGGAGAAGTGATGAAACATAAAAAACAATGATACTCACCTTGTTCCCTGCGCTACGCGGCGGCTGTGCGATCTGCAGGCGCTTCTGACAGCTGACAGGGCCTCAGGGGTCACGTCTGCGTCTGACGTCATTACGCATAATGACGTGACGTGACCCCAGAGACTCAATCAGCAGTCGCTGACTACAGGCAGAAGCACGGAAAGAGAACAGAGCGGCTGCGGAGCGTGGAAAAAGGTATCATTGTTTTTTTATGTTTGTCACCTCTCTTGGTCTTATTATACTCGAGGGTCTGAAGAGAGCTATGAAACATAATACGGTGTGCAGGGACCGTTATGGGAACTAATACCGTGTGCAGGGACCGCTATGGGATCTAATACCGTGTGCAGGGACCGCTATGGGACCTAATACCGTGTGCAGGGACCGCTATGGGACCTAATACCATGTGCAGGGACTGCTATGGGACCTAATACCGTGTGCAGGGACCGCTATGTGACATAATACCGTGTGCTGGGGCCACTATATGACATAATACCGTGTGCAGGGGCCACTATGTGACATAATACTGTGTGCAGAGGCTGTTATGGGATATAATACCTTGAGCAGAGGCCGCTATGGGACATAATACCGTGTGCAGGGGCCGCTATGGGACATTATTCTGTATAACTGTGTGTTTTCTGCATTAAGGATGTGTTTTTGCACAGAAAACACAGGCATTTTTTTGTGCAAAAATGCACCATGTGAACGCAGTTTTACATTGAAGTAAAAGTTCCAGTGGCCTAAGACTATATCTGCATCCAGATACATAGTGTGTATTCACCATAAGGATTCCACCATACAGTGCTCCTGGACACATACATTTACCACTAATTGGGGCTGCACATGGACTTTCATTGCTTCTAATCGGAAAGTACAGGAGCGTCCCAGGAAGTAGCAGTAAACACATGTGTCCTAAAGCATCTGGTGGCAGCACTTCTGTTTTATGGTTTGTAGTATATGACTTTAGTTTAGGGGTCGTCAGACTTTCAATTATTGACCGGCACTCCGAGTACCTCTTTGATTTTTTAATTAAAATCGGCACGCCAAACAAAAAAGGTTGCCTACCCCTGCAGTATCATATGCTTCACAGTGGTCCTCACACAGTAGTATATGCTCCACAGTGGCCCCCACACAGTATTATATGCCCACAGTGGCCCCCACACAGTATTATATGCTCCATACTGGCCCTCACACAGTATTATATTTTCCACACTGGCTCCCACACAGTATTATATGCTCTACACTGGCTCCCACACAGCATTATATGACCACATTGGCCCCCACACAGTATTATATGCTCCACAGTGGGCCCCACACAGTATTATATGCTCCATACTGGCCCACACACAGTATTATATGCTCTACACTGGCTCCCACACAGCATTATATGACCACATTGGCCCCCACACAGTATTATATGCTCCACAGTGGGCCCCACACAGTATTATATGCTCCACAGTGGCCCCCACACAGTATTATATGCCCACATTGGCCCCCATACAGTATTATATGCTTCACAGTGGCCCCCACACAGTATTATATGCTCTACACTGGCCCCCATGCAGTATTATATGCTCCCAACAGCCCCCCAGAGAGCCGGTGCTATTATTCTACAATGGGGACACCTCAGACCCAAGAGTATAATAATCAGAGGCCAAGGGGAAGTGATTAAAAATAACCACCAAAGTCCACCACCAAAGGAGCCATCAGAAGAGGTGATAAACTACCTTACAAGATCACCCCTTGACGCTGCATTCACGAATGTAAGAGTCATAAATTGTCAGTTGCTCGATATAGTAGTCCTATACTGAATGCAACTGCAGTGATGAGCAGCAATGAAAGGACTAACCATTACACACACTAAAGTGAGTAGGGGCAGAAAACTTCCAGGATATCTGCAGCACAAAGCCAGCAATGAACTCAGACACCAAAGGTCAGCTGGTTGATGTGTAAGGTTACGTTCACATGGAGGAATGTGCTGCGGATTTGGGGGCACAGCAAAATCCCCCATATTCACAGCAGATTCCACCTAGAATTTGCCTTCCATTGTTTTCAATAGGAGGAAGAGATCGCAGAAGGATGCTGAAAAAATAAGTATCCTTCTTGAGACATTCTGCTAATTAGGTCATTCGTCTGGGCCTAATCAGCAGCAGAAAACCGTAACAGAATGCTAATGCCATCACGGGTAGCCTACGGCCAAATATGGCCACGGAAAATGAAGGGGAACTCCTCTTCATTTTCCACCGTGTGAACGTACCCTAAAGGTGGTAATGCTATATAGGAACTGGGTTTTAGGTACTGACCCATGGGTGAGGTTTGGTGATATAAATAAGGTTCAGGAGGGAAGGGTTTTTAATAAAAATCTAAACATGAGAACAAGGGGGCACAATCTGAAATTAGTTGGTGGGGGAGAGATCAGAAGCAATGTGATACTGAAAGAGTAGTGGATGCTTGGAACAAACAAAAAGCAGATTAAGTTGTAAAATATACAGTAAATGAATCATGCTTGAGATAAACAAATGTCTATCCTAAGATAAAAAGGATATGATACAAGGGTAGAGTAGAATAGAATAGAATAGATGAACCATGCAGTCTTTTTCTGCTATCTTCTTTGTTTCTGCCATATAGAACTGTTTGTTACTGCTTCGCTTTTAATGTTTGTATGAAATCCAAAATTTGTCCACAAGTCAATTTTAACATAATGTAATAGGCATTTATTGGTATCCTAGGTGTTAGCAATTCATGACCCATGAATTGAAAGTGTGGCTTATGAAAATCCCCTCATTTGTCGATAATGCTTTTAAACTAATTTAGGCGACTTTAAAGCCGCTTACACACTGGTCAATACGAGGCATTACAGAACAGCATTAGTCAGGAATTAATAGCGTGTTAGAGAGGAGATTTATAACTCTATTCAGTTTAGCAGCAGGTAGAAAATTGTCACAATTTATTTATGAAGTAGCAGAAGGAAAGATTTTTACATACCTGGATTTTGGACAGTTAATATGTCATAAAGCCCATTTATTTTGTGTTTCTGATCAGCTGCATTGATAAAATACTTTTTCTTCAACTGTGTTTTTATTCATTTTTATCAGTATAAAACAATTCAACCAAATAAAATGCTCAGTATAAAAAAATTGACCATAGTAGAATCCATATAAAATGATGTAACAGAAAATTGAGCAGGAAGGGAATGGAAGGGTGTGGAAGTCTGTAAAAAAAAAAAACCCACGGTGTTTTACAGTACCTGCAAACTAGATGGGATTCTGGCTAATCCCATCCACACAGTGCAGGAAAATATTTGCAGCGGAAATGCTGGCGTGTTCCGTATATATACTGTATAATAGGGACAGAAAGTCTGCAGAGGAAAACTCTGCAGACTTTCTGTGAAAAGCGATGCAGAAAGAAGCATTTTTTGGCTGCGGCTTGCTACGTGGGGCCTTGGCCTTAGGGCCTTCTTATCCACCAGCTGGGGTAGCAGGTTGAGCAAGTATGTCTGCGGATCTAATGGCAGATCGCAGGCATGTTCATAATATGTGAAACAGTGACACCTCTGTATCTCGTATCTGTATCTCCAGCAATTGGCCTGGGGGCTGCTAGAGCAGTGCAAAAGCTTTGGCGTATGGTACCAATGGAGCAATAGTTTAAACTGACTGCCTTTATAAGTCGTCTGAGATAGTAGTGCCCAGGTAGTCTTCACAACAGGCCATATATAGAAATCTAGGAAGCCTATTGATTGGGGGTCTATTAAGGATGGTGTAAATAGTGGAGATAAGGCCGCAAGTAGAGTAGATGTGTTTGATTTACATAAACACTCAAATGAGGTGTGGGGAAGGTAGCTTGGTAGCAGCCGTGGTGCGGACCCAACCAGTCAGTGACAGGGAGACAAAGTCCCGTGTAACACAGGTTTATTTGAAAAACAGTAAAAATAAATAAACCTTACATCAGGCACAGAATAAACAAAATAAAATACAGCCTTAACTTCAGGCAAAAATGAGAAAACAAAATCCTGCTCGTCTGAGCTTCTAACTAAACAGAAACAAACCTAACTATACGTGTGGCTTGCTCCAGCCACACGAACAAAACAAAACGGCAATCAGTCACAGGTCTCACCAGACTCTCAGCTCCAGACAGACCCAGACACCTCCACTCTCTTCCAGGGTCTGCCCTGAAGTGCAGGTTCTGTAGGCCTTTATGGGCCAGTAATGAGACCTACTCAAAATCCGCCCTGGACCAGACATATGTTAAAAACCTGGGGCTAATATAGTGAGACTCCAGTACTCTGCATGTCACCTTCTTACAGTGGATATTTAGAAACTGCAAAACAACGCCCAAGTGTAATGGCGGACTGAAATGTAATAAATGTAATGCAGTGCACTAGTGGATGGGAGAGAGAAATTCTGTTGGAGCAATTCAAGGTATAGCTTGGTACATAGTCTTCGCACTCTACAGTGGGTATGGAAAGTATTCAGACCACTTTAAATTTTTCACTCTTTGTTTCATTGCAGCCATTTGTTAAAAGCAAAAAAGTTCATTTTATTTCTCATTAATGTACACTCAGCACCCCATCTTGACAGAAAAAAAAACAAAAATGTAGATATTTTTGCAAATTTATTAAAAAAGAAAAACTGAAATATCACATGGTCATAAGTATTGAGACCCTTTGCTGTGACACTCATATTTAACTCACATGCTGTCCATTTCCTTCAGATCCTCCTTGAGATGGTTCTACTCCTTCATTGGAGTCCAGCTGTGTTTAATTAAACTGATTGGACTTGATTAGGAAAGTCACACACCTGTCTATATAAGACCTCACAGCTCACAGTGCATGTCAGAGCAAATGAGAATCATGAGGTCAAAGGAACTGCCCAAGTAGCTCAGAGACAGAATTGTGGCAAGGCACAGATCTGGTCAAGGTTACAAAATAATTTCTGCAGCACTCAAGGTTCCTAAGAGCACAGTGGCCTCCATAATCCTTAAATGGAAGAAGTGTGGGACGACCAGAACTCTTCCTAGACCTGGCTGTCCAGCCAAACTGAGCAATGGTGGGAGAAGAGCCTTGGTGAGAGAGGTAAAGAAGAACTCAAAGATCACTGTGGCTGAGCTCCAGAGATGCAGTAGGGAGATGGGAGAAAGTTCCACAAAGTCAACTATCACTGCAGCCCTCCACCAGTCGGGGCTTTATGGCAGAGTGGCCCAAAGGAAGCCCCTCCTCAGTGCAAGACTTATGAAAGCCCACATAGAGTTTGCCAAAAAACACATGAAGGACTCCCAGACTATGAGAAATAAGATTCTCTGGTCTGATGAGACAAAGATTGAACTTTTTGGCGTTAATTCTAAGCGGTATATGTGGAGAAAACCAGGCACTGTTCATCACCTGCCCAATACAATCCCAACAGTGAAACATGGTGGTGGCAGCATCATGCTATGGGGGTGTTTTTCAGCTGCAGGGACAGGATGACTGGTTGCAATTGAAGGGAAGATGAATGCTGCCAAGTACAGTGATATCCTGGAAGAAAACCTCTTCCAGAGTGCTCTGGACCTCAGACTGGCCCGAAGGTTCACCTTCCAACAAGACAATGACCCTAAGCACACAGCTAAAATAACAAAGGAGTGGCCTCTGAACAACTCTGTGACCATTCTTGACTGGCCCAGCCAGA
This sequence comes from Leptodactylus fallax, assembly GCA_947044405.1. Classification (NCBI taxonomy): domain Eukaryota; kingdom Metazoa; phylum Chordata; class Amphibia; order Anura; family Leptodactylidae; genus Leptodactylus; species Leptodactylus fallax. The sequence goes on from CAMRHE010000141.1 coordinate 2,614,438, forward strand.
GCCCTGTCCTCAACCCAATTGAGCATCTCTGGAGAGACCTGAAAATGGCTGTCCACCAACGTTCACCATCCAACCTGACGGAACTGGAGAGGATCTGCAAGGAAGAATGGCAGAGGATCCCCAAATCCAGATGTGAAAAACTTGTTGCATCATTCCCAAGAAGAATCATGGCTGTACTAGCTCAAAAGGGTGCTTCTACTCAATACTGAGAAAAGGGTCTGAATACTTATGACCATGTGATATTTCAGTTTTTCTTTTTTAATAAATTTGCAAAAATATCTACATTTCTGGTTTTTTTCTGTCAAGACAGGGTGCTGAGTGTACATTAATGAGAAATAAAATGAACTTTTTTGCTTTTAGCAAATGGCTGCAATGAAACAAAGAGTGAAAAATTTAAAGGGGTCTGTATATTTTCCGTACCCACTATATATGCCAAACCTTAGAAATTTAATTAATTTATGAAAATTGTATAGCTTTGTTTAGCTAAAGGATTAATTTCTGTAAAATAAAATTAGACATTTCAGAGTACTGTCTATAATATTAAACTTAAGAATCAATATACACTGTAACTACAAATGGTTATGGCAATAATGACTTATGCTCACAACAGAGTTTTTTGCATGGGAGTTGTATGGAGACACACGGCCTCTGCATGCTGCCATATGTATGGAGACTACCTTAATATCCTGTATATGGAATTTGATTTCATATAGCAGCATGCAAAGGTACAGTGGTACAGTGAGGGTCCATAAACTTGGATGGATGCCATATCACAGCTCCCTACAACTTGAAGATAGACCTGAGCTGTTATATGCCGTGTACATACAGTGGGGAAAAAAAGTACTTAGTTAGCCACCAATTGTGCAAGTTCTCCCACTTAAAAAGATGAGAGGCCTGTAATTGACATCATAGGTAGACCTCAACTATGAGAGACAAAATGAGAAAACATATCTAGAAAATCACATTGTCTGATTTTTTAAGAATTTATTTGCAAATTATGGTGGAAAATAAGTATTTGGTCAATAACAAAAGTTCATCTCAATACTTTGTTATATATCCTTTGTTGGCAATGACAGAGGTCAAACGTTTTCTGTAAGTCTTCACAAGGTTGGCACACACTGTTGCTGGTATGTTGGCCCATTCCTCCGTGCAGATCTCCTATAGAGCAGTGATGTTTTGGGGCTGTCGCTGGGCAACACAGACTTTCAACTCCCTCCAAAGGTTTTCTATGGGGTTGAGATCTGGAGACTGGCTAGGCCACTCCAGGACCTTGAAATGCTTCTTATGAAGCCACTCCTTCGTTGCCCTGGCGGTGTGCTTGGGAGTATTGTCATGATGAAAGACCCAGCCACGTTTCATCTTCAATGCCCTTGCTGATGGAAGGAGGTTTGCACTCAAAATCTCACGATACATGGCCCCATTCATTCTTTCATGTACACGGATCAGTCGTCCTTGTCCCTTTGCAGAGAAACAGCCCCAAAGCATGATGTTGCCACCCCCATGCTTCACGGCAGGTATGGTGTTCTTTGGATGCAACTCAGCATTCACTTTCCTCCAAACACGACGAGTTGTGTTTCTACCAAACAGTTCTACTTTGGTTTCATCTGACCATATGACATTCTCCCATTGCACTTCTGGAACATCCAAATGCTCTCTAGCAAACTTCAGACGGGCCCGGATATGTACTGGCTTAAGCAGGGGGACACGTCTGGAACTGCAGGATCTGAGTCCCTGGCGGCGTAGTGTGTTACTGATGGTAGCCTTTGTTAAGTTAGTCCCAGCTTTCTGCAGGTCATACACTAGGTCCCCCCGTGTGGTTCTGGGATTTTTGCTCACCATTCTTGTGATTATTTTGACCCCACGGGGTGAGATCTTGCGTGGAGCCCCTGATCGAGGGAGATTATCATGGTTTTGTATGTCTTCCATTTTCTAATTATTGCTCCCACAGTTGATTTCTTCACACCAAGCTGCTTGCCTATTGCAGATTCAGTCTTCCCAGCCTGGTGCAGGTCTACAATTTTGTTTCTGGTGTCCTTCCACAGCTCTTTGGTCTTTACCATAGTGGAGTTTAGAGTGTGACTGTTTGAGGTTGTGGACAGGTGTCTTTTATACTGATAACAATGTCAAACAGGAGCCATTACTACAGGTAATGAGTGGAGGACATAGGAGCCTCTTAAAGAAGTTACAGGTCTGTGAGAGCCAGAAATCTTGCTTGTTTGTAGGTGACCAAATACTTATTTTCCACCATAATTTGCAAATAAATTCTTTAAAAATCAGACAATGTGATTTTCTGGATTTGTTTTCTCATTTTGTCTCTCATAGTTGAGGTCTACCTATGATGTCAATTACAGGCCTCTTTCATCTTTTTAAGTGGGACAACTTGCACAATTGGTGGCTTACTAAATACTTTTTTCCCCAACTGTAAGTCTCAACTGTGTGTATATAATGTATATGATTGTGGTGATCGCTTGCATAATCTGCTTAATGTCTTTGGTAGTGGCTCTCTCAAAGAAATTGTCACCATTACATGCTAAAAGTAACCAAGTAAGAAAGAAAAGGGCTACAAGAGAAAGACCAGTGTGCAATTCCTTTTAATAGACACATTAGGTCAATGGTAGCCTTTTGACTTTGTTTTGAAATCCATAGCCATCTTTATATGGTATTCACAATGTAAAAGCATGTAATATGCAACCTCAAAATATTCACAAGATTGCAAAGAAAAAAAAAAAGATAAACTAACAATAAACTGAAATGCTTAGTCTGATTTCTACCAAAAATGCAGCTACTTATAAGTCTCCCAGATGCACCTGAATTCACAGATATCCTAAAGAGGATTTAGTCAGTATTGCTTCCTAGGGTTTGAAAACCTGCCATCAATAAAAGAGAGAGCGAGGAAATAGGTTTTACCATACTTGGAAACAATATTGTGCCCATGCCCAAAGGAGTAAACAGAGAACAGTAAATGCATTCATCACACTGACAGGTGTACCTTACCTAAGCAGCTTTAGATGATGATAGTGCCAAGCAACCCCTTTCATAGGGGCTTATAGATGGTGTCAATGTTTAATCTATAATTCACTGAAGAGTAAAACCATCCAAATATGTAATTATTCTTTTACTTTGTTAGTTTTTGCTTAGTTTACCCATGAAATATTTCATTATATAGATGTGTCTTTACCTACCTTTCCACTTATCACAAGATATCCTGAGATGAGTGGTGTAAGATGACCAGCTTTAGGCTAAGGCCCCACATAGCGTGCTGCAGCAAAAAAGTACTGCGGAAAAAAACACGGCGGCAACGCATCGCAGTTTTTCCCGCAGTGCTTTTCACAGAAAGTCCGCAGAGTTTTCCTCCGGCGTTTCTGTAGGTATAATTGACATGCCTGCAATTTCAATAACTGCAACAGTTTTGGAAATCGCAGCATGTCCACTGCGCATATTTCTCCGCAATGTGTGGATGGGATTTGTTAGAATCCCATCCTCTTTGCAGAGACTGTAAAACGCCGCATTTTTGTCTGCGGTATTTCCACTGCGACTAAACCACAGCATTTACACCACGTGGGGCCACGGCCTTAAAAGAGAATTTTTTGTACTACTCACAACACCCGACATTGTAGTAGGCTGGGGACCCATGTGGCGTAAACGCTGCGGTATGCCCGCAGCATAAACGCTGCAAGAAAAAAAGCGGCGCTTTACAGTTGCAGCAAATCCCCACTTTGCAGGAAAATATGTGCAGCGGGCTAGCTACGATTTCCAAAACCGTGGTGGTTTTGAAAATCGCAGCATGTCAATTATATCTATGGAAACGCGGTTTACCCATAGACATAATTGAAGCAGAAAGTCCGCAGAGAAAACTTCTGCGAACTGTCTGTGAGAAGCGCTGCGGGACGCTACGTGAGGCCTTAGCTGTACAGACTTTTTTTTTGTTTTTACAGAGCTAGTCATCTTGTGCCATTTATCTTTGCATATTTTGAGCCGAGAGAACATGAAAGGCACGTCACCAGGACTGTAGCAACAAACATTCATACCATGGACTGTGACAACTACAGAAGGACTACTTTTCTTATGCACTTTTCTCTTGTGTGACACCCCTTCAATGTTTGTTTTTGTACAATTATGTGCCACAAAATGAAAAGAAATGGTACTATCATATTTGTCCTGTTTCTACCGTAAATAAATTGTAATATGTCCTTAACCAACCCTACTTCTTCCCACTGTATGATGCTCACTTAGTGGTCCTCTACCAGTATAATGACTACTTAATGGCCCCCATGCAATATAATGCCCCCTCAGTGGCCCATCAAACAGGAAAATGCCCCTGCAGAGATTCAGTGAGTGATAGTGATAGACAATTTCAGTCATATGTCATTGATACAATGATATTCATGATATGCAGGCTTCTCTATCTATCCTATGCTGATTGACAGGTCTCTCCCTATACATATAAATAAAAGCTGTCAGTCAGTGACTGGAGGGTAGGGAAAGCCTGCATATCATTGGATTCTGCGCTGTAGTCCTGGCTTCATGCTGTACAGCTTTTAGGCCGCATCCAGTCCCGGCCTGCTGGTGCTTTCACTTCTCAGGAAGTCATTTCAGCTGCATTTAATTAGCAGCTGCCTGGATTTGCAGGTGTGTTCCAGTAATTAGTGCATAGCGGATATGACCGGGGCACACCATCTAAGGGCACTCTAACTATAAATAACTTCTTCGGAATTACAGTAGGTTCACACTACTGTTATTAACATCAGTTGCTCTCATCTGGTAGTAGAGTGACTGATGCATATGGAGTACCCCTCTGGTGTCTGTATTCATTTTCATGTAAAAAAAAAAACATGACATAAGATTTATTCCATCATGTTTGAAAGGTTTCATCATGTTTTTCACAATCAGTGGTGGCTTTTCCTTATTATAGATCCAGCAGGGATTAAATCATTTTATTAAGACAAATTCTGATCTCTTAATTTCCATAAATTTACAGAATAATAACATTGACGCAAAGATCTGTGATATTCAGATATAATGTGTTGTATATTTATAAGCAAACATACTGCATTGCACTCCTAATCTAGTCCTGCATATTTCTGTCTGCAGTATGTCAGCTCTTCTGGTCTTGAAGGAAAAGTACAATGATTTATTGTCTAAAGGAGAAGTACAATAATGCTGAACTCAAGAACAAAACCAGAAAGTTGTCCTGCGTGTAATTGGTATTCAATGTTCGCTGCACACTCTGGTAATAACAACTGGCATATAAAGGGCTATCAATCTAAATTGATTATAAAGCACTTTATTGTTATTGCAGATTTTCTACGCCTGCAGTCTTTGGGTTCTGTCTTGTCAACAGGCATCTAAGGTTGGGATTTACATTCAAGGGGAAATTTACATAAAAAACATTGCAATTTTGCTGAGCTAAAATGAGTTAGAAGATGTATAAAATACACAAGACCGTATGATGACCAATTAGTTTCTTAGTAATTAAACATATAGGCATATGTACATCAGGAAACGTTGGTGTATTTGCTAGTGGGATGGTGGTGTACAGGTTATTATGGGAGCCATGAGTTCACTTCCAACCTGGGTATCATTTGCGCTGAGTTTGCATGTTCTCTTTGGTTTTGAGGGTTCTTTTTGCTTTAGAATATTATTAAAGGGTTTATGAGCATAAAATATTCTTGTCATAGGCAACAAATCTGTACAGGCCTCTTAGATAAGAAATAGATAAAATTGTTTGCAGTCTAGCCAATGTACTAGCAGCGGCACAAATATTTTTGCTAGTTTTCTTCTATTGTATCAGTTTGGAGTCCAGGCTGTTAGCTTAGGCTACATTCACATTTACATCTAGTACATCTGCGTCGTTGATTGCATCAGGAGATTCTGTCAAAAATGCCAGCCCAAAAAGTACTACAAACTCCACCTCTCAACAAAGAAGTATAACGGACACCAAAGCAGAAACCCAAAGGACCCCCATTATAATCAAAGGAATCTGTATTGCTATCCGTTACAAGATGGATCTTCTTCAGGATCCATTCCAATTTTCTGTATCTATGATCGAACAGAAAAACAGAATGGATGCTGCAGATGTGAACCTAGCCTTACAGAGTATTACCTAGATTGGGTCCAATGGTATCCACTCCTCAAATGAAAGCAGGACTAACTTTGTACAGATTTGCAGCCTCTGACTATAAGGCTCATGCACATGAGCATGTACTGTAATCTGTTCAGCATTGTGCAGAGACTGTACAGCTCTTTAGTATGAAGCCATAAGGTCTGTGTAACTGGTGTACAAGCTTATTCAGATTATGCTTCTATGGAAGCATACATACCATTGTACATACTGAATAAGATAAATTTTGTGTCTCCTGGATTCTTACAGAACCTGACAGAGACAACACCTGTATGCCTCTATATGAAGTCAGAAATATATGAAGGTCAAGTTCTCACAACCATAATATAGCCATATGTATAAGTCCTAACTAAGAGGGTTCTCATTCACTAAAGCAAATGTCTTGTCTTGAAAAGTGGATAAGACTAAAAAGAAGTGTAGCTCAAATATTTTTTACGCATTTTTCTTTAGATAATTTTGTTTAAATTTTCAAATTTCATACTTTATAACAATTCTAAAAGTCTTCCCATATCACGCTGTAAATCAGTCCAAATCTCATGTAGGTAAAAGCATACGTCTACACAATTTAATCCATAGCTAGGCGTAGCAATGTATTCCAAAATACTGTATATCAAACTGGCTGCCTTGTGGAGATAACATTACATACATCTTTCAAGATTGGACTCTGTAATGTGAATTGGGACAATGATACAAAGAGTAGTATTTTTCATGATAATTTACTGTGACTGAACATTGAATGAAGACACCATTATATGCGTTAGCACTTAGTGTGGGTGTAAGAGGGAAGAGGTAAGCAAAAATTGAAAAGATAAACACTTTTTCAGTATTCCAAGCAATTCGGAGAAGTGTTTCAACCTTTCTGTGGTTCACGATTCTTCTTTCAACAGGTGTTTTGTTTTATTAAGCCCCATTTTTTAAGTAAACAGTGGATTTTGGGAGCATTGTGAGGGAATAGAATTTTGAGGTGGTTAATAATTACAGTAAAGTTATCTGGGATCTAAGTGTGGACAGGAAGAAGCTGGAGAGTGTACACTGAGAAGGTATACAAGAAGGGAATAAGTAGGCTACAATTCCTCTGGAAGGTTAGGTCATTTAATGTATGCAGGGATATACTGAAGGTGTTTTATTAGACAGTAAAGGCAATTTGTTTTGCAGTAGGACGTTGTGGTTGGAGTGTTAGGGTTAGTGATGTCAACAGGTTGAATAGATTCATTAGGAAAGCTTACTGTCTTCTGGACAGGTTTGAGGAGGTTCTGATGAGGGGAATTTTGAGTAAATTTATGGAATACATCAACCCATGCATCAATTTAATTCAGTGTTTGTTGCTGAACTCAGTAATTTTAGCACCAAATCATATGTATCAAATACATAGTAAGGGTAGCTACAGGAGATCCTTTTTGCACTCAGGCCCGATTCACATCTGTGTTCGGGTTTCCATTCGGGAAGTTTGCTTGGGGACCCCCCTAACAGAAAACCAACTCTGAAGCGGACTCCCCGAACAGAAACCCGAACGCAGATGTGAACCGGGCCTCACCTAGTGTACTTTATAGCATGTCATTGCAGCTTCAAATAGGGGATGATTTATAGGAGAAAACTGGATTGTGAGGGGAAATGGTAGGTTATGGCTAGAGCATACTTAATATTTTATGATACATACAGTTATTATCACAGTTGTATTTTATATGTTGTGTGCTTTGATTGTATGTGTTAAATGAATTTTATATTGCTAATAAAACACTAATTTTTGTGTGATTATGTTTATATCTGTGTGGTTGGATAATTATTTTTTGTTGAGGACTAAAATTTCCCAGTTTTCGGACTGACAAAGTTGCATGTAATTTTATCTTATCTTATCTAAATTATTATGAATTTTCATTCACAATTAAAAAACTATTTCTTAAATTGTTTACATTAACAGCCAGTAATAACTTTATTGAATGGATTGTTATTAGGTAAGGTTGATACATATCTATGTTTGCTGTTTAAAGTTTTTTTTTTTTTTTAATTAATAAATATTTTAGCAGTGTTTAATATCAATGTATATTTTTTTACCTTTTTAACGCTAGGTTCACACTAGCGTTTGGGTTTCCATTCTTCGGGTTCGCTGGGGACCTGAAAAATGGAATCCCGGTCTGCTTAAAAATCAGTTACCTGTGGAAACTAGAAACATAGACTATAATGGGGTCTGCTGGGTTTCCACTGGTTTCCACCTGAAAAATGCAGAGAGAAAAGTCCTGCTTGCAGGACTTTTCTCTCCGCATTTTTCAGCGAAATGGGGAATGGAATCCCTGAATGTAGAGCGAGTGTGAGTGGTGTAAACCTAGCCTAACGCTGTCTTTAATACTCTTAAAGATTTTCTTTTACTAATTTTCATTGGTAATAAAATGGGAAGTGCAGCCATATTACATGTCACTTTTGATTTGTGTTCTAGATTGTCTTAAATATGCTGACAAAATGATAAGTGGTTATGAATTTCTTAAATGGTAAGTCAAAGGTGATCAATATGTAACTATAAAACAAAAATTACTGCCATAACAAAACATAAAATAAATACCAATATCTTTGTTAGTAAAACATTACATTATTGTAACATTATTATAGAACTTTAGCTGTATCTATAGTTTCTGATTTACTAACATAAAGAGGACCTTTCCCCACCTCCACCAATTCAAATTCTTAGCATCTGTTAATAGGTGATTCCGACACAGTTGGAATTTTTTTCTCTATCCTTCACCGTTCATGAGCAACAAGTTAGTTTTGGTGTCTGATATGCTACTTAAGCTCTGTATTGTCAAGTGGGCAGTGTCATCAGGAGGGGTGGGGGTGATTCAGAGCTCCAATGAGAGGCAGCTATTTTCAGAGCTCAGAGTCACACCCCTTGTCTGCTTCTGCCTGACACCGCCCTCCTGACAGTACAGAGACTAAATAGTATATCAGGGACCAAAAGTAACAGCATTGGTTGCTCAGGAATAGTGGGGACTAGAGAAAAAATTCCAACTGTGCTGGCATTGGTGGAACAGCACCTATTAGATGATGCAAGGAGTTTTACTTGTTTGAGGTGGTGAATGGTCCTCTTTAAAGCGATTTTTCATTCTGGGCAGAAATTTGCAGTTTTGGTCAGTAGTTTATTTGTTTTGGCACTCTAATGTTAATACATGTACATGATATGTTGCAATTATATGGAAATCTATTCATCCCCTTGTGTTGAAAACAACTTTGATTTTTATGATCCAGCAAGAAAGAAATCAATATAGATAATGGTTTACTGCTTTGAAATTTCACCACATGTATACTCTGAAGTTGCTGTATGTTTGCTGCTATGTTAAATGTACTAAAGCCATAAGAGAATAATGATTTTCATTGACATTTTTATGTTGACAATGCTTAATACTTTCTCTTTTAAATTGCATTGGATCTAACTAAAGGGCTTAAAGGGGTTTTCCCAGGATTTGCATATTGGCGACCATCCTTAAGATGTGACTATTGCGGTTCCAACACCTAGGACCGCTGCCAATCAGAAGTTTGAAAAGGTTCACAAGCTGTGGCTTCTTCCCTGTGCTGATTATGTCAAGTTCATTACAGGGTACAGCAGTAGCTCAGTCCCATTCAAGCGAAAACAGTCCCTACGCAATGTACGATGCTGTGCTTGATATTCAGTAAAGAGGTTCACCCGAACACTGCTGCCCCCACCGATCTGATCACATATTGATAGGATAGGTCATCAATATATAATTCCTGAAAAACCCCTTTGTAATATAGCTGTTCAGTGGGAAGTAAGCAAATGAATCACAAAAGTACAAGTTGGGGACTTCCATACATACAGTGGGGAAAAAAGTATTTAGTCAGCCACCAATTGTGCAAGTTCTCCCACTTAAAAAGATGAGGCCGGCCTGTAATTGTCATCATAGGTAAACCTCAACTATGAGAGACAAAATGAGAAAACAAATTCACAAAATCACATTGTCTGATTTTTTTTTTTAACAATTTATTTGCAAATTATGGTGGAAAATAAGTATTTGGTCAATAACAAAAGTTCATTTCAATACTTTGTTATATATCCTTTGTTGGCAATGACAGAGGTCAAACGTTTTCTGTAAGTCTTCACAAGGTGGGCACACACTGTTGCTGGTATGTTGGCCCATTCCTACATGCAGATCTCCTCTAGAGCAGTGATGTTTTGGGGCTGTCGCTGGGCAACATGGACTTTCAACTCCCTCCAAAGGTTTTCTATGGGGTTGAGATCTGGAGACTGGCTAGGCCACTCCAGGACCTTGAAATGCTTCTTACAAAGCCACTCCTTCATTGCCCTGGCGGTGTGCTTAGGATCATTGTCATGCTGAAAGACCCAGCCACGTTTCATCTTCAATGCCCTTGCTGATGGAAGGAGGTTTGCACTCAAAATCTCACGATACATGGGCCCATTCATTCTTTCATGTACACGAATCAGTCGTCCTGGTCCCTTTGCAGAGAAACAGCCGCAAAGCATGATGTTGCCACCCCCATGCTTCACAGTAGGTATGGTGTTCTTTGGATGCAACTCAGCATTCACTCTCCTCCAAACACGACGAGTTGACTTTCTACCAAGCAGTTCTACTTTGGTTTCATCTGACCATATGACATTCTCCCAATACTCTTCTGGAGCATCCAAATGCTCTCTAGCAAACTTCAGAGGGGCCCGGATATGTACTGGCTTAAGCAGGGGGACACGTCTGGCACTGCAGGATCTGAGTCCCTGGCGGCATAGTGTGTTACTGATGGTAGCCTTTGTTACGTTCGTCCCAGCTTTCTGCAGGTCATTCACTAGGTCCCCCCATGTGGTTCTGGGAGTTTTGCTCACCGTACTTGTGATCATTTTGACCCTACGGGGTGAGATCTTGCGTGGAGCCCCTGATGGAGGGAAATTATCAGTAGACTTGTATGTCTTCCATTTTCTAATTATTGCTCCCACAGTTGATTTCTTCACACCAAGCTGCTTGACTATTGCAGATTCAGTCTTCTTAGCCTGGTGCAGGTCTACAATTTTGTTTCTGGTGTCCTTCCACAGCTCTCTCTGGAGTGTGACTGTTTGAGGTTGTGGACAGGTGTCTTTTATACTGATAACAATGTCAAACAGTAGCCATTACTACAGGTAATGAGTGGAGGACAGAGGAGCCTCTTAAAGAAGAAGTTACAGGTCTGTGAGAGCCAGAAATCTTGCTTGTTTGTAGGTGACCAAATACTTATTTTCCACCATAATTTGTAAATAAATTCTTAAAAAATCAGACAATGTGATTTTCTAGATATGTTTTCTCATTTTGTCTCTCATAGTTGAGGTCTACCTATGATGTCAATTACAGGCCTCTCTCATCTTTTTAAGTGGGAGAACTTGCACAATTGGTGGCTGACTAAATACTTTTTTTTCCCCACTTTATATATATATATATATATATATATATATATATGTATACACAGTCATATGAAAAAAGTTTGGGCACCCCTAATCTTAATCATTTTTAGTTGTAAATATTTGGGTGTTTGCAACAGCCATTTCAATTTGATATATCTAATAACTGATGGACACAGTAATATTTCAGGATTGAAATGAGGTTTATTGTACTAACAGAAAATGTGCAATATGCATTAAACCAAAATTTGACCGGTGCAAAAATTTGGGTACCCTTATCATTTTATTGATTTGAATACTCCTAACTACTTTTTACTGACTTACTGAAGCACAAAATTGGTTTTGTAACCTCACTGAGCTTTGAACTTCATAGCCAGGTGTATCCAATCATGAGAAAAGGTATTTAAGGTGGCCAATTGCAAGTTGTTCTCCTATTTGAATCTCCTCTGAAGAGTGGCATCATGGGCTCCTCAAAACAACTCTCAAATGATCTGAAAACAAAGATTGTTCAACATAGTTGTTCAGGGGAAGGATACAAAAAGTTGTCTCAGAGATTTAACCTGTCAGTTTCCACTGTGAGGAACATAGTAAGGAAATGGAAGACCACAGGGACAGTTCTTGTTAAGCCCAGAAGTGGCAGGCCAAGAAAAATATCAGAAAGGCAGAGAAGAAGAATGGTGAGAACAGTCAAGGACAATCCACAGACCACCTCCAAAGAGCTGCAGCATCATCTTGCTGCAGATGGTGTCACTGTGCATCGGTCAACAATACAGCACACTTTGCACAAGGAGAAGCTGTATGGGAGAGAGATGCGAAAGAAGCCGTTTCTGAAAGCACGCCACAAACAGAGTCGCCTGAGGTATGCAAAAGCACATTTGGACAAGCCAGCTTCATTTTGGAAGAAGGTCCTGTGGACTGATGAAACAAAGATTGAGTTGTTTGGTCATACAAAAAGGCGTTATGCATGGCGTCAAAAAAACACAACATTCCAAGAAAAACACTTGCTACCCACTGTAAAATGTGGTGGAGGTTCCATCATGCTTTGGGGCTGTGTGGCCAATGCCGGCACCGGGAATCTTGTTAAAGTTGAGGGTCGCATGGATTCAACTCAGTATCAGTAGATTCTTGAGAATAATGTACAAGAATCAGTGACGAATTTGAAGTTACGCCGGGGATGGATATTTCAGCAAGACAATGATCCAAAACACAGCAACAAATCTACTCAGTCATTCATGCAGAGGAACAATTACAATGTTCTGGAATGGCCATCCCAGACCTGAATATCATTGAACATCTGTGGGATAATTTGAAGCGGGCTGTCCATGCTCGGCGACCATCAAACTTAACTGAACTGGAATTGTTTTGTAAAGAGGAATGGTCAAAAATACCTTCATCCAGGATCCAGGAACTGATTAAAAGCTACAGGAAGCGACTAGAGGCTGTTATTTTTGCAAAAGGAGGATCTACTAAATATTAATGTCACTTTTCTGTTGAGGTGCCCATACTTTTGCACCGGTCAAATTTTGGTTTAATGCATATTGCACATTTTCTGTTAGTACAATAAACCTCATTTCAATCCTGAAATATTACTGTGTCCATCAGTTATTAGATATATCAAATTGAAATGGCTGTTGCAAACACCCAAATATTTACAACTAAAAATGATTAAGATTAATAGGGGTGCCCAAACTTTTTCATATGACTGTTATATATATATATATATATATATATATATATTTACACACACATACATACATAACATAAGCATGAATATTTTGACAACTATTGACAACTACAACTCTCTCTCTCTCTCTCTCTCTATATATATATCTTTATGATTGTTAGAAATGTATGTATCTCTCTCTTTCTCATATAATACTTTCCACTGATGTTCCGGGGTGCGGATATCCATTAGACTGAGACCCTGCAGCGTCAGTGGAAAGGCAAAAAATGTAATACTGCATATGTAGGTCACATGACTTACATATATTACTGTAAAAATAAGAAAAAATTGTTAGGAAATGTTACTTAGAAAGTTGAAGGGGGGGCATGGGGGCCTTAGGTTTAAAATACCGATTTATCCTGGACAACCCCTTTAAGGGGTCAGTTTACTTTATATTAAAAATATTCTCTGTGCCCAAATAACCTTGTTCTTTCTTTGTTCTGAACTTTACAAGATATTTTAGGGAATCTCAGTATAACATGTATTCTGTCAGCTCAGTATATCAAATGTCTGTGTTTAAAATCACAGCTAATGTTGCAGAAAGTAATTAAAAACTGTGGTGTCAGAGGCATCTGAAAGAGTGTCTTGAGGATGGACACTGGACAGATGCCTCGGCAGCATCGCCACTACTGTTTCCTTGGACACATACCAGTTTTGGAACACTCATCCTAAGATCTAATAAATTATAAGGTGGCTTCAACTATTTTTAAACCAAATAATATGTTATTGTAATTCTGTATGGGTATAATTTATTGGAAATCTTGTAATTTTGCATTTAAATTCACCTTTTTTATAGACTTTATTTACATGTAATGATAACTTTCACATTTTGATCACCAGGTTGTAAAGCAGTAGAGACCAAATATCACAGATGAAAGGTGGACACAATAATATCCAGTCTAAGCAATGATGTACAGGCTAAATCCATCAGCATCCTCTCTTCTGTCCTGAGGAATTGCTACAAGGTTTAAGTAATGTATCTGCCTGAAGTGTAGGCTGTTCATCTTGGAGTGTAGCCTAGACTATAGAACGATACATATCCTATAGGAAGCATTATTTGTAACTTCCTTCACTCTGGTAAACATACATCAGTTTACTGTATACAGGGAGGTGTTACATACAGTACAGGAAATAGAAACAAATCATATGCAGATGATACAGACAGAAGAACTTTCCATTCTTCCTCTTTCTATACTGTCATTCCATGCAGCTAGTGACAGTAATGAATTCTGTATCATCTCCACAGTAGTATTGCACTGGCTGCCAGTTGCCTGTGAAATCTGAAACCAGAGAGGGCTGTCCTGCTTCCTTATCCCAGCCTCTTACACGGTGCAGTGTGGTGACACATTCACACACAATCGATCCTTGCAACTTCAGGGACAGTGCCCTGCTACACTACATAAAGCCTAGGTGACTGACTGGCACTAATCCTTGATGGTAGTGGGGTTGGCATCATAATTCAGGAGTTTACAAGGATCTCTCTGCATGGCCAGACTGCGTGTACTGGAGCTGTACAGTATGTGAGCAAGTTCATCTCACTGACAAGACATATTTATCTGATTGCACCTTTGCCTTGTGGATTGCTATAAAACTCTATTGGATTTATTTGCCACAGAGGTCACTTGCAGCTCTTGGATCTGATCAGTTGTTGGAAAGGGTAAGTGCATATTCTTCTTGTCTGCATCTTTAATTATTGACACTGAAAGTTATTCTGCTATCCTAGGAAGGAGCAGCTGTCATGTGGAATGTGTCTGGGTGACTGGGGACTCTGTTCTCCCACAGGGTTAGTGAAAGATCTGCAAAGGTCTGGTGTGATTTCAACTGTCATAGGGTACACATCATGTCCAATGCGTCAGTTCTGACTTCACAAGGATTAGTCTTCCTAAAGGTTTTTGACTGCCCTATAAGACTAGGACCAAAGATTAGTTTTTTCTAAAAAAAAAAAAAAACCCAAGAGACTGCATGCTTGTGCTGTAAAGGATACCCTAAGCTAACTTTACAGCTGCCACTATATGAGTGCTTGTATCTATAAAGAATTTGAGTAGACAGCAACCTACATGATGTTCTTATATTTCACAAACTGTGTCAGGAGAACATGTGTTTCTGTATTTATTTTTAAAATTGTTAATGTGCCTCCAGCCCTTTTGTAGTGGGACAGTATTTGTGACAAGGCAAGGTGACAATTGTGCCTCCTTGTATTGCATATAGAAATTGTAGATAATTATTCCTGTAACAGCCATAGGCTTTAAAACAACAGTCATCAACTTTAATACATTTTTCCGGGTAATAGTCATAATAAAATAGCATGTTCGGAAGTTGGGGCTTGATATTTTATGAGCACGGCTATGCTAGTACATGTGCACGACCAGTTATCTTGACATACTGTATGATACTATGACTTCAGACTACCAGTTAACTCCATTGTCTATAAGATTCAGTGGTAGTCTGAGACATTCCCCTGGACTTTGCAGGCACCTAACAGAAGATATCACCAGAGACTTGTGTATGGAGTCCTCCACACTGCTGAATATAGGCATGAGATCATAGAGCCCTAGTTTTCACAAAGTTATTTTTTTATGTTTTACTTAGCGAGGGAGTTTTTTTCTTAATCTATTATGCAGATGAAAGTGGATCTTCAGTCACTTACACTCAAGGTCTTTGTTGTCAGAAAGTTCCACAGAAATTGATGTTTATGGACAACTTTAGCAAAACCCTCACCATTCTTTTGGAATCATGAGCCTTGTCTAGTTTGTTTTGAAAGTGTTTAAAGGACTTCTCCTTATCATACTGTAGGTCTCCGTACCCCATCTGTAAGAAAAACTAACAAAAACAAAATAAACTCTGTAACCAGGAATGTTCATGTGACTGAGAAATAAAGGATGAACTTTCAATGCTTTCAGTAGGTATCCTTGTCAAACAGTGACATAGAGATGATGATGAGGTTGGTAGGTGTGCTCTCATGCTTCCATCATCCTCTGCATTGAGAAATAGAGCTGTCCAGTTAATCAGACAACCACTCTTTCTTGCACCATCATTTTATCTTCCTAACTTCTAGGGTGTTTGTAGTTGTTACAGGTAGCTATGTATATTATGTACTGTATATTAATTTTGTGTCGCCATAAAGTGTGTGGTTGATCTTCTGCTGGTCACACCATAATATCAACGTACTACACTCTAGACAACCAAGCAAACAACTGATCTTGAGAACCCCCTGGTGATCAGTAGTGAAGCTTTACTTATTTCTTAATGGAATCCAATGGTTGTCAATGCAGTGGCATGGTTGATTTTCTGTTTTCATAAGTCCTATTCATCTCTACGGGACTTACAAAAAACACATAAAATAACCCACCTGACTGTGTCTATACTCTCGGCCACCTCAGGCTGTTGCAGGTAGACAAGTATTCCAATCTTAGGCATGAAAGTATGAGTTGGGAATACCCCTTTAAATATTCACAGTGATCATGAATTCTAGTTAGTTCTGTTAATTTTCAGTATATTTTTAATATTTCTTTTATTCCTAGCTAGAAATTGCTTATGTCAGTGACATCTTGAAATAAATAGGTAATCAATAGGATAGGTTTTTAGATGGGTGGGGGACGAGGACCCAAGGACTACCACAAATCAGCTGTTCGAAGTTTAAGGGGTTTAAAAATATTAAAAATATATTTGATACATTTGATACTGTGCTAAAGTGGGGGTGGATAATGCCCTTATTCAACTACTGCACATAGTGTACTCACACTTGGAAGGTCGGTATTCTAGTGTTAGGGTTACCTGCTTAGATTTTAGTTATGCATTTAATACCACTCAAGGCTGCTGGCGCAGAAACTCCAGCAGATGTCTCATACTGAATTTTTGGAGAACTGAATTAGCAACTATCTCATGGATAGACCGGCACAGCTAGATTTGTGCTTCTTGAATAGGTGTGCGAGTGCTTTTGGGTAGAGATGGGCGAATCGGTTCATACAGAGCCGAGTTCGACCCCCAAAATATTCCAAATTGTTGTTTTACGAAACTGAACAAATGGAGTTTCATCTAGGGCAAACTAAAATGGTGGCCTCATTATATTCAGAATGTTTTACTATTTTTACTACTATTACTCCTACGATATGTATGTGACCATGGTCATGGCTTGTGGCATCTTACTATGTGCTTTATGGGATCTATCTATCTATCTATCTATCTATCTATCTATCACAAAAAAATAAAGACTGCACCAGAAATGATACAGGTGCCAAGCCTCAGGTTATAGGCAAAAAAAACAATTCTTCTAATTTTTCACTATTTGAAGTGCCGTCTGCTTTTTGTGGACCATCTATCTATCCTATTATTTATCTATTTAACCTAAAGATAGTTCAATAACACAAGATCTGAGGGGGTCTGACATCCAGCACCTACATTTATTAGGTGTTCTCAGCGGCTGATACACAGGGAATGGAGCAAGAAGCAGGCAGCTCTGTTATCTGTGCAGTTACAGAACTGAGTCACTGCTGATCAGCTCCCATTCAAGTCTTGCTCCTACATTGCCTCCTGCTCTGTAGTTGCCGAGGGTGCAGGGTGTCTGACTAGTGCGCAGGAGAAGTACCCTTCTGATCAGATGAATATTACTTGTATTTCACAAATACAGTACGGTCAATGCTCACATTAAAGGGCTAGAGTGCTGGGCTCAATAATGCCAATGTAAGATTCCTTTAAAGGCAGTGCTAATCAGTCTGCCAAATGGCCAGTGCCACAAAACTACATGTGTGAATGAGCCTTGTGATGCTGTCAGATTATGCATAGTCTGGATCAATGAAAAAATATCTTTACAAATGTCTTACGTCAAATATTGAATGTTTTATGCAATTTTATTATCAGACACCAAGGTTTCTGAATCTTTTCCTTTTTCTTAGGGTACCCATATACATTAGACTGTCTTTTAACAGATGAATTTGGTGGCAAGAAGGATCGGCATGTTGAATTTCAATACCTGATCCTTTTGTTCTCAGGGGAGATAAGCTGAGGTGTCTGGCAGCAGTTTATTCCCCGCTTTCCATTTAGAATACATGCATACATGCTTGGATAAGTATTAGGGGAGGGACAAGATCAGAAGGAATAGCTCGTAGGCAAAAGTGTATTTGGCAAGCAGCTATTCAAGGTGTATGTTTGCCATTAGAACTTAATTGACTATAATTGTGATAACTACTTGAATAGTTGTTCTGCATGTCCAACTTTTGCTGAGCTTTCTCATACAGCACTTTCCTAATATATTATTATATTGATGACCTATACTTAGAATATCTTAATTTATCAGTCCATCTCCTTGACATATCAGCTTCTCTCATCATCTGCTGCCGCTGGAACTGCGTTATGGACGGAGCCAGAAGTAGATGGTTCTGTCCACTGTTAAGTAGCTATGCTGGGTTACTGCAGATCAGCTCCCATTCACTTGATCTGAAGTAAGCCAGCACAGCCACTATACAGTGGATGGAACTGTCTGCTGTATAGTTCCATTGCCAGTGGCTGCTAAGAACAGCTGCTTGGTGAGGATACCGGGTGTCATATTGAGGACCTATCTTAAAGGGGTTTCCAGGATAACTGTTTCTTTGCCACCATGTCCTTTCCTGAGGCCTCAGTGGCCTAAGAAAAGGGACATCACAGGTGACGTATGCGAGTGATGTCCAGGTTCATTTACTTAGGCTGCTGAGTATGTTGATTGGCCTCAGCGGTCACATGCTGTAGAGACTTTCACCAAAACAAGACCCTGGAGCAGCAGGTCCTGTCACAGTGTTTTTTTTTACCTTCCCTGGCCTCCTTACAAAAAATAGTTAATATGATACCCGGCACCCCTGCCAACCAGCAGTTCTTTTTTTTTTTTTCAAAGGTGGATTTTTATTAATAAGAAAAAGCATTTTTTAACAATACAGGGGCAGAAAAAAACAAGGGAAAAGAAGTACCGGCATTACACAGTCATATGTTGCAGCAGTGAAAAAGTTGACAATGATAAACAAGTGGTACTAACGGTATAGACTCAAGTGTGATCGGAGTCCTATAGAGGACACTCAGAGCCGATATCAATAAGGGTTGGGAGGGAGGATGGGGGGAAAGAACAACACAAAACATCACATAGCTCTTTAAACGTACAGGAGAAAATAGTCTAAGAGTATATACCAGTAGAAGTCTAGGGGTATATTTCAAGAGGATGCTACGAGGAAGGAGGACAGGTCAAGTGCGGAGAGGGCCTCCTGCTTGGGCAACATAATCAGACCAAAGTGCCCAATTAGTACAAAAGCTGGGGTACCTGTGGCTTTTACATGCCAGCATATTTTCCAGGGTGTAGGCCAGGTTGACGTGTTGTATGAGTTCCGCCACTGTCAGGCATAGCACACTCTTCCATTGACGTGCAATCATCGCTTTGGCGGCTAAGACAATCTGTCCCAGCACTATTTCCATGCCACTTGGGAAGATATCCACGTCCAGAAAGCAGAGTGCTAGGCCTGGGGACAGCGAGACATTAACGTCCGCCAGAGAAGACATAAACCGGAAAGTGGCCGTCCAAAAAACAAGCACTGGGGAACATTCCCACCACATATGTATGAGAGTGCCCAACTCGCCACAACCCCCCCAACATAAGTTCGAATAAGTTCTATATGAGCCAATTGAGTGTAAGTCCTATACCACCGAAGGGATATTTTACATGCCATCTCACAGTGGGCAGCTCCCCTTGACACTTGCCTAACAAACCCAGTGGCCCCATACCACTCCTGTAGAGGAGTACACCTAGCAAGGTCAGACTCCCAACGGATCAGGCAGAAAGGCTTAACCTGGTTCACCAACCAGCAGTTCTTAGCAGCCACTGTTCCAACTTATATATCATTGTCCAGATTGCTCAGATGATGGGTCACATGGATGATGCTATATTTAGTCCTATTTAGTTCACCTTTTGCATGCATTACGCAGGACTATTATGGTCCATACAATTTTTTTTTTTTAGATACAGAGAACTATAAACTAAAATATTCCATCCCTGCATGTGACCTTTTGTCCTGGTTGCCCCAGATCATAATTAAATGCAGGCAGTAGAGGAGGGCTAGAAAATAAAAATGCATTCATACTTACCTGCATCCATCCCTCCTTCCCTGCATTTGGTCATCCATTCTCACCGCCACTCTGTGTGTTTACAGAGGAACTATAGTGAGGTTGTCACATTGACTGGCCTGCTGAGATCAGTTAATGGCTACAGAGATCCTGTCTTTGTGACCTCACTGCTGCAGTTTCTCTGTATACAAACAGACCAGCAACAGTGACAACTGGCTCTGCACAGGAATGGAGCGAAGGATGCAAGTAAGTGTGAGTGCATATTATTTTCTAGCCCTGCCACCTGCATTTAATCTTATGATCCCAGAAAACCCCTAAGAAGCACTTAGGGATTTTTTTTCATCTTTCACCCCTTTAATAATTCACATTGTGTAAATACAGTTGTTAAAGGGAGTCTATCACCTCCCCCAAGCTTATTCAGCTATAACCACTGTGTTACAGAGCACATTACAGTAATAAACAGCATACCTCTGTTATGTATGTCACTTTTGTAGAGTTGGAGAAAAACAACTTTGAAGTCTTAGGCAAATTAAGCAGACGGGCCTTCAGTCCCAAGAGCACATTTCTTGATTCTTGAGTAGTATGGGTGATGTCATACCAGTTGGAGGTTGAAGTCTCAATGCAGGGGGTTGTAGAGGCAGGAGATGGTAAGGGTCTGAGTGACAAAAGCAGTGCTCCAGGGAGATGAAGGACCATTCTAAGTGTATCAACTACCTAATTTGTATAAGACTTCAAAGTTGCTTTTCTCCAAATCTACAAAAGTGACATGCATAACAAAGGTATGTTGTTTATCACTGTAATGTGTTCTGTAACACAGTGGTGACAGTTGGATATGCTTGGGGAAGGTGATAGACTCCCTTTAAATTTAAGACCTCGTCCTGTATACAGACGCTGTAAATGCCCATTCACTTCAAGTTATTGCTACCCGTATATCAGATCCAATTAACTAATCATTTTTTTTGTTTGTTTGTTTTTTTTTAATAGTAAGAATGGATACAAATGATCATCTATTTGCATAAAAAACAGATCATGTTTTTATATGTACAACTGTTGGGCGAAGAAAGGAAGGGGGGTTATCTATACAGACCAATCTGACTAGGAGAGGTTCACATGCATACATCTATAATGATGACCAGACATGCTAACAAGATGATATAGGTCAGTTTAATTCCTGATTTAAACTTCACTGAATCTACATACACAGAGAATATTGGTGTGGAAGTTTTATATGGGAAAGGAGACATAATATACTGCAGCGATACTGCTTGGTACAGCCTCCACGAAGCTCTTACCTAAGGCCACTGTCCTGTACTAAGGGACACATACCAACTATAATCACCCTCTCATCTGCCCACACTGCTTAGGTGCGTTAAAAAAACAGATGGATAAAAATGGATGCAATTATATGCACTATCCATATGCATCCATTTTACATTGTTAAATAAAATGTATCCATTGGAGATCTTTTGCTGGAGGACAAAAAAATCATGGGTTGATATGCTTTTCCATCTGTCAAAAAAGTGCACAGAAACAAACATCTGACCAAATGGAAACAAAAGAGATTAATTTTTTTTTAACATTAGAATTTATATGTCCACCGACAAATACATTTGTATTGTCGCTTTGCTTATTAAAATGTATTTGTCAGATAGATGTGAATGTACCCTAAGAGAGTCAGAGTGCCTGCACGGGACTTGCAGTATGAAAGTGCTAAAGCTGATAAAATACGGGGTCAGAAAATTAATGACTAAACTTCACAAAATGTGAAATGCAAAATTGGTCAAATATAAAGAAAATCCTGGAATGCTTCTTTTAGCATCCTAAGAGGAAATAGCTGATACTGAAGTTTTAAAGTGGCTCCAAGATTTTGATTCACCTAAGAAGGTGCCTAAATAACAACTCATGTTTTGTCCACTCTTAGATTCTATCTGGGCCATTGGACCACTCAGACTTTGAAATGCCTCATAAATCACTGAATATTATAATATTTGCTTTTTACTGTGCCTTGTACATCTTATAATATTCCTTTCAGGAGCAAATCCCTTGATAGCCTCCAGGCAGTTGTCTTCATACAGCTGCTGTGTTACTAATATAGTAAGAGAAAGCCATGGAGATCAATGTGACATCAGCAGCAAAGTGCACACTAATACTACAGCTCTCCAGAACATAGTCCTCTGCCATTTCATATATTCTCTTTTTGCAGTTCACATCAATAATATTTTGATGCCAGTGCATTTACAGTGTATTTTATGCTGGCCACTGGAGCCTTGGCGGATAGATACTGTACATTTCTATCTAGTCAGTGTCAGCCTCATGCACATGGTCATATTATGGCTTCATTGTTTGCAGAGCTATAATAGGTCACCCATGGAAGTGCATGTGGCCTTTACTGTAACTTTGTATGGATCAGATTTGTTACAAATTTTGTTTGTGTATGAGGCCTAAGAAGTTACATCTACAATACAAAATTCCTGATCAAACGTACACAACCTATATATAAGTATATAGGTTATTTGCAGGATCATGGGAAGCTGAAGAGCTTTTTGCTTTTAAAGACTGATGTAAGCTAAGCCATAGTAGTCTATTAACTGGCAGCAAGTATATTAGAAAACAGAAGGTAAGCAGTTTCAATGTACTTGTCATGAAAGCTGTGATTTGCAGTTTAGAGCCAGCTTTGTTTCACTGGTTTTTGCCTACAAGCAGAAATGTGCAAATACAATGTAGATGTCAAACTGCATGAACTTGAAACGCTGCTAGGATCATATTTCTGACTCTGGCAGGACTCTGAACAACAGCTTATAATATCATTTGAATATATAGCTGTATTTTAACTTATTTTTCACTGCGTATAAGCAACCTTCAAGGTGATCCCAGTACCACATGCCACTGGCATTATTAGTTAGTGGTGGACAGAACAAATGGGTTTAACTACAACTGGATGATGCATTGCTTGTCACAGGATCTTGGCAGGAAAGGAGAAGGATAAACATTTAGATCAAGTTATCTGGTTATTATACGTATATTGTTGCAGGTCAGGATATTAATGCAGATTACAATACCATGTCATCATGATATTATTGAGGACAAGGTTGTGATGACCTCTCATGTTTATGAATAGAGTTTTTACCATGAAATTGTAGTATTATGATGTTTGAATTTAAAGCAGTAATAAATTATTGGGGCATTTCTGTATTCAAGGTGAACGTGCTTATTAAAGGAGCTGTCCAATTTAATAAAAAATAGCTTAATTTTTTATAAAATATTAAAACAAGTGTTATGTCTCTGCCTGTTCGGGTCTCTGCGCCACCCTCTGCTCGCATGCTGCAGCGTAGGAGGCGTCCTCAGTTTGATTCTTTGCTTAGGATGCATAGTCTGAAAGCGGTCCTAGTTCCCTTGCTATGTAATGGATTTCCAGCCACACCCATGTTCTGAGCATTGTTTCTCTCTGGACCGCATAGAGTTAATCTGTACCTTGCCTGTGTGATTGACAGCCTGTGTACCTATCAGACCTATAGACTTTCTATATACGGGATGTCACTTTCACAGCAAGTTGCCGGTTATTGCACTGACTTTGCCTGCTTTCTTTGTACCTTTGATTTTGACCTTGCTATTATCTCTGACCTTTGGCTTGCCTTGTGACTACTCTCTTGGATTTCGATTTGGTACCACTATTGCTTCTCTGGTTGTGACCCCTGGATTGTTTACCATTCTTCTCTGTAGTTTGTCTTGTTCTGTGTGTCACTGTACTCAGTATAGGGCTCGTCTTCAAGTTGTCCTTTTACCGTTTAGGGTAAACTGAGGCAATAGGAAGGGACAGTGGCTGGGGTGAGATTAGGGCTCACTTGTCTCTGTCCTTCCTCCCAGACCCCTGCAGTAGTGTGAGGGTTTTGCTACGTCTGGCAAGACCCTAACAACAAGTCACATTCAACCTACCAATCCTCCACCACTCCTATTACAATTTTCCCCAATTCCCTGCCGATCTCTTTACTTCCAGCTCTGTTAAAGATATCTTAACACTTTAGTGTGACCTCTGTAGCCAATAACTGGCCACAGCTATTCTCAGAGGTGTTGTCAGGTCACCATTAAAGGGAGCAATTTGCCTTAGCTGTCACTTGTCCTTGGGAGGACGTCATCATTGGAGCAGAAAGTACAGGGATGGGAGAAGTGAGGGATCAGGAGTAGTCATCTGTGGAATGGGGTTAATAGTTTGATTATGATTTATTTTATTACTATATAACATTCACAGTAAATGGTTGAACAACACTTTTCATTTCTTTACGAAGAATATTTGTTGCTTTTGATAGTTTCAAAATAATAGACACTTAAAAACATGTGCCCCCTATACTAATGTGAACATGCAGTTGGCTAGTTTAGCAACTAGCTGAGTATTCACAGGTAAGTATTCATTATTTTTACCTCACCCATAATTATTATTTTATATGGGAGGGTGGAACAAGCATGGCTTGTTATTGCTATAAGGTAGGGTGGGCAACTA
Source organism: Leptodactylus fallax (assembly GCA_947044405.1). NCBI lineage: Eukaryota > Metazoa > Chordata > Amphibia > Anura > Leptodactylidae > Leptodactylus > Leptodactylus fallax. The sequence continues at coordinate 2,639,237 of CAMRHE010000141.1, forward strand.
TGACCCAAATCAAAATCACAATTAATTGAACATTCTACTTGATTACAATTAATGAATGGTTATTTTAGGACAATCCCCTTTTTACATACCAACCCCCTTATTTCTATGCCACACCATGCTACTGAACTTTGGTTTTGGTCATTCACATATCAGTAATCCTGATTTGATAGTGTACAGTTAGTAACATGTTTCTTAGCCACTGGCAGTGTGAGACAGGTTGATATGGATGCAACATAATTCAAATAATTGATCAAGTTCACAAGGATGAATTGAGCCCACTTTCAGCAACAGTTATTTTGTGATTAATTGCCCTATAACAAGGTCAAAATTATTACCTCAATGCATTATAATCATGTTTATTTTATTATATTATGTCATTGTAAGGTGTGGAGGGACCCCTCCTAAATATGTTAAAATACTACGTTACAAAGGGGTACTGTGTCTCTTTAAGGAGACTGCCTTTGCAGGCCACCTTTTCTTGTGTGCAGAGTCTTACAGACCATACATGCTCTGCTGGGAATTCTTGAAACAAATGTGCAAAACGTTCTCCTCTACCACCTCCTTTTGGATGGTATCTCTATATCGATCTATGCCTGGAAAAGGTGACCTTCAAAGGCAGTCTCCTTAAGGCATAGATCCCCACCTGACCCATGTCTATGGACTCGAACCTAGTCAACTAATGCCCTGTTTTGTACAGATGAGGGGCAATATCCTTGACACCGCTGCCTGCGGTCAGGTCTGTCTTCCTTTTGGAGGAGATATTCTGCTTTGGCATTAATCCCAGGTTATGCCACTAGGCTTCTTCAAAGCTAGACATACACCTATAGGGAGAGGTTTTCCTTTTTCTAACAAGGATAATTTTTTGCACATTTCTTCCCATAGCATGTTACAGTATGATTACTGCAGGGTCTGAGGGGTGAGATTTATAGCACACCACAGAGAACATCCATGTGTCATGCACTGTCCTGTCAGACACTTTACTAGGCATAACACTCCTGACAAAGCACATGCCTCATGACCTGGCATAAACAGAGTATTATCATTTAGCCCCATATATTAAGAAGTCTCAGTAGTTTTTTTCTTTTGGTATGTGAGCTCAATTGACAGCTAAATCTGTGTCTCTAGGGAGCTTGTGCATCTCGTTCAGGCTATGCAGTCACTATGTCCAACCACCTATACCTACAAACATAAACTAATTTGGTATTTACATTAAATATATATTATATATTCTACATCACAAGGATAATAACACGAATAATAAATAAACATAAATAATAATAATAATAATAAATAAATAAACAAACATGCACTTTGACTGAAAGCAAACAATATTACCTCTATACTATAGCTGCAGACAGATGGACTGTTGTTATGTAGCGAATACTTCTCTTGATTTTAGCAAGGAGGCATGAATTATAATAAGTCCTATTAATGATATGGTATGAGTGAAAAGCAGAACACTTGATTCTGATGAACATCATAAAACAGTTCTAGTGGTGTAGCAGCCAGAGTTGAGAACATCATTTCTCTCCATCAGCTGTACATGCAGTCCAAGGTGACTTGTCCGAGCCACTGGGATTGAACCTGATGGTATACGCCTTCCCTGCCTGTTCTCAACAAAAAAAGAGCTTCTCTAGTTTCTATGGCCAGGAGTGAGAAAAATGATAACGATTTATTAATGAGAGCAGATAGAAAGCAAAATCTGCTTCACTGCACCTGTCTGGATTGTTTTCAGCTCTAGGCTCTGGATGCTGTGAATATCATTTCCATTCAAAAGCAAAAAGGAGAGTTTTACACAGCAAAGAAAGGTGTATTTGCCCTGTGGGATGAAACCTTTGCAAACATTTTTTCCAGCATCTCCAAATTTGTACTCAGTAATATTAAACTGTTCAGATATACTGTACTACTGTACTATATTAGATTACTATATACTACTAGGTAAAACATCCTGCACTATATAAAACACTGTTTATAAGATGACAAATCATATTTTATCATGTAATTGTGACATTTAATTAAAATAATGTTATAGTAAAATATGTAAAAACTCTGCCATTGATTTAATAGTAGCTTGAAGAGATTCCAAATGAAAAATGAAAGAACCCAGAGACTAAAGAAAAGTGAAGCAATATAAAAGATGTCATGGTTAGAGATTCTGTAAAAATGTCTGTCAAGCACTTATTGGGGTTTTCCAGAACGCTGCAGTATATTTCTACCTTGTATTGTTGTGTTTTACCTCTAGGATATACCATTTTATTAAATTATTGTTACAGTACTTTTATAGCAGTAACATATCTCACAGCGCTGTCCAGAGATTGTCTTCACCTGTATTCGTCTCTGTCGTAATCTAAATTTCCTGTCTCAAACACACATTAAGGAACATTTTTATAGGGTGCCAGTTAACCCACTGTAAGGTAAGAAATCAGGACAGCAATCCAGCAAACAGATCTTCTTCACGTGTTGTTGTATTAGAACATGTTGTCTTTCAGATCCAAAATACACTGCTTTTGAGTTATAATGTGTGTGTGATATGCAACGTTTTCGAGTTTAACCCTTCTTCAGTCCTGATCATGGTGTATAGGACAAAAAGGGGGGGAATTTATCAATGCATCTATGACAGTTCTCTGGCATAAATGTGTGCCAACATTTTTAGAGAGAATAGGCCCTAAGGAATTTTGGGAAAGTTGGAGAATTATTTGCATAATGCTTTCAAATCAAAGATATTTGTACTTAACTTACAGTACATATCTCATGACAGCCTTTACGTTTTCCTGCCTCCCCCTTAATACTTTATGTTAACGCTACTCTATGTGAACACAATATACTTTTGATATTTGCCTTTTTGACAGTAATTCTGTCATAAATCACTTAAGGTGTGAAATGTTATGCACTCTACCTATCAATTTATGGATGTGTCCACACTCACCTGATCTCCGGTTTGGTATTAAAGATTCCAATTTGTCTTGAAACCAATTCAGCACAATATCATAACATGCTGACAAAATCCTTGAAGGCATGCAATTTCCCCTTCCTCACTAGGTGGTCACCCACAGGCACGTATAGCATAGTTAGTTAAGATATCAGTTTATGATAACTTGTTACAATCTGCTTAACTTGTGATACACATATCTGGACATACCCAGCAAAGTAGAGAGGTAAGGGAGGACACATATATATGTACTAACCAGTCTTCTAAACTTTCTCAAGCAGTTGTCCAAATGCTATAATGTTGTGTGATGTGCTCTCAGTTCTTTGTTCAGACTTCAAGTGTAACTCTCATTTTATTTTATTTTTTGCTATTCTGTCAGGGGGTGTTTGGTGAACATTTTTTAATCTACTTAATTTATTTATCTAACTTAATTTAATAGAAAACAGGCTCTAAAATTCTAACTAGTATTTCTCTAACTAAGTTGTTACCAGGAAAACATTGTGCACATTTGTATTGCCAGTATATAGAGCTGTAGCATTTGCCAAAGTGGGGAAGGTCATCTCAAATGGCTATATCTCTGGTTTTATACAACCTAGAAAAATAGTTTGGCATAATATGAAAGCTAAGATTCTCATATGCTGTCAAGATTACAGTAGTAGCTACAAAATAACCTGAGATATCACTACTTAAAAACACATTTGGGAATTTGAGCTGTATATGTAGCAGTTCATTCTACATATGAAAATCACATTCTTGGCTGTGTTTTTAACTAGTGATATCTCCGTTTTTTTTCTTATATCTAGAGCTGCATTTGAAAGCTGAGAGTACAAGTATACAGGGGAGACTCTCCCTGGCATTGCTTAGTTAGAGCATTGCAAGTGGGAACTTTACAGCCTGTTTTCTATTAAAAGAAAATTAGATAAAGTATATAACAAAAAATGTTGACCCCGACACAATAGCAAAAGCAAAACAAGACGGGAGTTACACTTTTTCAACTATGAAATTGCGCATAATGGCCGTAGGACATAACCACATGCCTTCCTTCTCTTTCTGTATTTAGTATAGACTTTATCAGTGTTATTGACTGGTTCTTTTTGTTGAAAGACAATGCAGACATTTAAAAAATAGTGAATATTGTCTTGTATACCATATGAATATTTAGCTGTTAACTCTAAGCTATGTTTTATGACAATAATAAAAGTAATAGTGCCTATTTATTATGGAAAATTCATGGCACCTCTCTTCACATGGAAACATACACAGAATAATGGTTATCTTATTAGATGTGGTTCCCTATGGTTTTGTTCTGTAGCACATTGTGACATATATTATGCCAGGCCATACTTTGGGTCCTGATTAGTTCCCTGTTGTCTGCCAGTTATTAGGGGACCGCTGTTATGAGCCAGATGGTCTTACAGTCAAGAAACACTTCAGTGCTGAGATGTTAGACCTTCTGCTGTCTGTGATGCTCCTGCCAGGATCCTCGTGCCATGCATTGATCAGTTATCATTATGAAATAACAGCAAGTCTTTTTTCAGCAACCTGTGGATAAAGCAGTTCTTAAAAATAGTGTTTGTCTCAGATAGCACATGTATTAAAATAGGTGGTAAGTTTTACAACGTTGCCCCACTTTACACTATCTTATACTTTCTGATGACAGCTGAGACACCACATATGTGATTATTTGTTAGGAACATCTAGTTCCAAGGAAGAAATGAGACTGATGAAATCCAACCAATCCCTTGGTTATTGTAGGTCACAGCATAGGCTGACTGGTACTGGTTTCAATATATCTTGGATATATTAGATAATTAAGATCTATCTACAGTCATATGAAAAAGTTTGGGCACCCCTATTAATCTTAATAATTTTTAGTTCTAAATATTTGGGTGTTTGCAACAGCCATTTCAATTTGATATATCTAATAACTGATGGACACAGTAATATTTCAGGATTGAAATGAGGTTTATTGTACTAACAGAAAATGTGCAATATGCATTAAACCAAAATTTGACCGGTGCAAAAATTTGGGTACCCTTATCATTTTATTGATTTGAATACTCCTAACTACTTTTTACTGACTTACTGAAGCACAAAATTGGTTTTGTAACCTCACTGAGCTTTGAACTTCATAGCCAGGTGTATCCAATCATGAGAAAAGGTATTTAAGGTGGCCAATTGCAAGTTGTTCTCCTATTTGAATCTCCTCTGAAGAGTGGCATCATGGGCTCCTCAAAACAACTCTCAAATGATCTGAAAACAAAGACTGTTCAACATAGTTGTTCAGGGGAAGGATACAAAAAGTTGTCTCAGAGATTTAACCTGTCAGTTTCCACTGTGAGGAACATAGTAAGGAAATGAAAGACCACAGGGACAGTTCTTGTTAAGCCCAGAAGTGGCAGGCCAAAAAAAATATCAGAAAGGCAGAGAAGAAGAATGGTGAGAACAGTCAAGGACAATCCACAGACCACCTCCAAAGAGCTGCAGCATCATCTTGCTGCAGATGGTGTCACTGTGCATCGGTCAACAATACAGCACACTTTGCACAAGGAGAAGCTGTATGGGAGAGTGATGCGAAAGAAGCCGTTTCTGAAAGCACGCCACAAACAGAGTCGCCTGAGGTATGCAAAAGCACATTTGGACAAGCCAGCTTCATTTTGGAAGAAGGTCCTGTGGACTGATGAAACAAAGATTGAGTTGTTTGGTCATACAAAAAGGCATTATACATGGCGTCAAAAAAACACAGCATTCCAAGAAAAACACTTGCTACCCACTGTAAAATTTGGTGGAGGTTCCATCATGCTTTGGGGCTGTGTGGCCAATGCCGGCATCGGGAATCTTGTTAAAGTTGAGGGTCGCATGGATTCAACTCAGTATCAGCAGATTCTTGAGAATAATGTACAAGAATCAGTGACGAATTTGAAGTTACGCCGGGGATGGATATTTCAGCAAGACAATGATCCAAATCTACTCAGGCATTCATGCAGAGGAACAATTACAATGTTCTGGAATGGCCATCCCAGTCCCCAGACCTGAATATCATTGAACATCTGTGGGATAATTTGAAGCGGGCTGTCCATGCTCGGCGACCATCAAACTTAACTGAACTGGAATTGTTTTGTAAAGAGGAATGGTCAAAAATACCTTCATCCAGGATCCAGGAACTGATTAAAAGCTACAGGAAGCGACTAGAGGCTGTTATTTTTGCAAAAGGAGGATCTACTAAATATTAATGTCACTTTTCTGTTGAGGTGCCCATACTTTTGCACCGGTCAAATTTTGGTTTAATGCATATTGCACATTTTCTGTTAGTACAATAAACCTCATTTCAATCCTGAAATATTACTGTGTCCATCAGTTATTAGATATATCAAATTGAAATGGCTGTTGCAAACACCCAAATATTTAGAACTAAAAATGATTAAGATTAATAGGGGTGCCCAAACTTTTTCATATGACTGTATCTATCTATCTATCTATCTATCTATCTATCTATCTATCTACAGTATCCTTTATTCTATCTATCTATCTATCTATCTATCTATCTATCTACAGTATCTATCTATCTTTCTATCTATCTATCTATCTATCTATCTATCTATTTATCTATCTATCTGTCTGTCTACAGTATCCTTTATCCTATCTATCTATCTATCTATCTATCTATCTATCTATCTATCTATCTATCTATCTATCTATCTATCTATCTATCTACAGTATCCTTTATTCTGTCTTCTCTTCTTCTTCTTCTATCTATCTATCTATCTATCTATCTATCTATCTATCTACAGTATCCTTTATCCTCTATCCTATCTATCTATCTATCTATCTATCTATCTATCTATCTATCTATCTATCTATCTATCTATCTACAGTATCCTTTATCATGTCTATCTATCTATCTATCTATCTATCTATCTGTCTGTCTGTCTGTCTGTCTGTCTGTCTGTCTTTCTGTCTGTCTGTCTATCTATTTATTTATCTATCTATCTTCATTCTACTATCAATCTACAGTATTTTTTAAGTCTATCTATATATCTTTCTACTAAACAGTAGCTCAGCTTTACATAATATCTTGGCATATGTAAGTCCAAGCATTAGACAACTAAAAATTATAACTAATTCATAAAGAATGTATTTATACATGATGAAGTCTTTTATTCACATATCATTCGTTCTGCACTTTCTTGTCTATGACTGTTGCAGCCAGTTAATGGTCTAATAAAGATTACCCCTTAAGGTTGATTGATTTTTAGACAGCTCCCATTTGTAAATCATTCGGTGACTGCTTTGAGGCATTGCATAAAGCTGTCACGTTTAGTGATGATAGATCACTGTGAGATATTAATTGTTTTACTCTCATAATAAAGAAACTCATTTATATATACAGTAGTTCTCTCATTATATATACATTGTTGGAGTTGTTTAATTAATCTAAATAATTTTCAGCAGGGTCTTATGTAATAAAAAATTGGGCGAGAAGCCTTTTTACTTGTAATAATATTATAATATTATGGTGGTGGGGTACAGTGAAAAATTATCTTTTTATAATCTTGTGCTAGAAATAAAGCTGTTGTAAAAACAATATGAACAATTGAAACCTCTCCATTACCAAACAGTGACAAAGCTACATATAGTACATGCATTTTTTCTGCTGTTTTACTGTGATTGCAGTCTAAGATTGTAAATACACAATCGTTTGTCACAGTTTAGAGGGGTTTTCATAATACAGGTGCATCTCAATAAATTAGAATATCTTTGAAACGTTTATTTTTTTCAGTAATTAAATTAAAAAAGTGACCTCCTATATTTTCTAGATTCTTTACACACAGAGTGTTCTATTTCAAGTGTTTTATTTCTGTAAATGTTGACTATGGATTACAGGTAATGAAAACCAAAATCTAAGAAAATTAGAATATTGTAAAAAAAAGTTCAGTATTGTAAATTCAGTGTGTCACCTGCCAAGGTTTCCTAAGACTTTAAATGTTCCCTCAGTCTGGTTCAGTAGGACACACAATCCTGGAAGACTGCTGAGTATGAATTGTATTACTGAATTACTGAAATGAATGAACGTTTCAAAGATATCCTAATTTATTGAGATGCACCTGTATATACATGGATCCCTTATCCACAGGAGAATGAGGTCCACAAGTTCCTCTGAATGCTCCATGTGATTGGAACACTGGTGAGCATGCTCAGTCACTGCTCCAATCACATTTATGGGACTTCCAGATTGATGATCTCCAGCAGTTCCATAAAAGTGAATGCCCATTGACATTGGGCACTTGTTTTCGTGATCAAAGTGGTATCAGCAGTCAGACACCAAGCAATCAGATATTTAACCCTTATCCTGTATGGATTTTTAAAAAGTACCCAAAATGCAGCAAATGTGATTTTAAAAGACCATAATGTACATTTAAATTTGCTGCTGCCTTCTGGTGCCTCACTGACCTTCATTCTGTTATAATATAACATTTCCTTCCATTAACCTTTTTTTCAAAACCCTTATAGTCTGAAAAATGTTGGCTAATCCTGCTTATTTCACAAAAGTGCACTATGTATCCCAAGTGAAGTCTGACTTCACCAGGCCGGACATTTTAATTTTAGTAATGAAAAGAAATGTCATAGCTATATCATGTGAGCTCCTTGATAATGTTAACAATAAGTATTATTTCTATACAAAAAAAGTCATGTTTTAGTTTAATAAAAAAAAATAATACAAGTATACTCATACATAGTAGATTTGCTGCAGAAATTTCTGTGACCGACCAATTCATCTGAAAGGGGTTTGCAAACATCAATGAGCTTGCTGCCAGAACAACTCCAGATCAATGGAACTGATTTTTCTTCACAGAACTTTTGGTAGTAACTCTGCTGTTTGTGCATATCCTCTTACTGTTTAAATTCCCTTTTTACTTGTGTCTATCTACAATTCTGTGCTTTATAGCATTACTTTATCTGGGATTAGATCTGGTGCAATTGTTACCCTGGGTTGCCTGGTTCATGATTTACTGAGATATTTACATGTACACACAGAAAAGTGATAGCTACATAAACAATACAGATTTAACGGGGTTTGCCCAAGTTTTAATGCTAACATGCTGATTGGTGGGGGTCCTACTACTGAGACCTCCACCGATCGCAAAAACAGAGGGTCCCATATGTCTGAATGGAACAGCAGGCCAAGCAAGTGCTCTACCGCTGCCTTCAATCTTTATAATACTGCTGGAGATGGCTGTGTACAGTGCTCAGATATCTCTAGCAGTGAAATAGGGAATGAATGGAGTAGCAGTGAGCATTTTTGGACTGAGGAATGGGATCTCCAGGCTCATAAACAGTGTGAGTCTCAGCTGTTACACCTCTACCCATCAGCCTGTTATACACTCTGCTATGGTTAGGGGATAACGTTAAATCTTGGGCTAACTATTCACAGTATTTGGAAAACTAGAGGAATAGGACTATTAAATCTAACTCTTAACTGAAGTAAGGAAATGTACATTTTTTCAGGTCATTGCGCTATTGACATATTACAATCACCAGATATGTTATGCTGTTTATATTGTGTATGATTTTTTTCTGTCTTTCTGAAGAAGGCATGTTTGTTTTTGTGTTTTTCTGGATGACGATGAATTTACTGATTCAACAAGTAGAAACATGGTTGCTGTTTAGATAGTAGTCCTGAGAAGCAGCTATATCTAAGCACATACCTTCTAAGCCGCAGGGTGTGCTGGAGGCGAGAGAGCTTGAAGTGCATATAACGCATATTATGTTACTAGCATTCCCTGAAGAATTGCTGCTTTGTTTTGATAGTGATCTACACATCAGGTCAAAAGTTCTGTGTTCTGATCACTCATTCCCGACATAGCTGCTTCTTGTTCTGTTGGATGCCAGAAGGGATTTTCAGAACACATATTGATGTTGCTGGCATGGAATGGTCTTTGACAAGTCATAGAAAGCTCCAACATTTCTACCAACACAGAGAAAGGAAACCCGATCTTCCCTTAACCCATCTCCATTGGTGGGAAAGTGCTAGGGGAGACATTTCTTGAATCTCTGATCAGATGTCAGTTAGGGATATCATTTAAGTACATAAAGGCACATAATGTGTCTAATGGAAAATGAGTTATTCTTACATAGCTTGCCCCTAGGTCATTCAGGATAGATTTCTGTGTCTGGATAAGTAATTACCCAAAAATTTTGGCTGAATGACACTAATATAATATCCTGCACATGCAGCTTTATCAGTCACAATGTTCTGATGTGCAGTTCATTGAACATTTGTGGCCTGATTCACTTTTGTCAGGTGTTCTCACAATTTTTTGACTTGAGAATTTGGTAGTAACATAAAATATTAATTTGTTGTCCATGAGTTGCAGAGGTTTATAGATATTCATGAAGCTATTACTTTTATTATATGCAGTCTAGCTGTCTGCTTATCTTTCATCAGGAATGTTTTGCAATGGCAGCTATGGATATTTTCTTATCCATGATCCATGCGCTGCTCCTTTATGTATCGGATTATAATCAGAAAGCAAAAAAATTGATAATGCAAAAATACATTCAGTGCATTGTATGCTGTACACACTTTGCCCACATTTGCTAGTGTCAGCAAGTACAGTGTATTAAGCAGGGCTGGTTTTTCTATAACTCACAAAAGACCTATGGAAGGCCCTGTAGGAAAAGGTCTGTGGTCCTCAAGATAAGATTTCATTTATAGATCATACAGCAGGAGTTCAATAGTGCGATACTATCTGTTAAATAATAAAGTACATGCAACTAATTTTAATAATTTTCCCCATTCTCATTTTTCAGTTTTCTAAATTGTCATTGATTAAAGGGGTTTTACCATCTGGGCAATTTTACCCTATCCACTGACTCCTAACAATGAGGAGAACATGCTTTTGCCCCCAATTCTGAATTGAATGGTGATAGTTGGGCAGAATGCACCATTTCATTCATTTCAAAGGGAGTACCAGAGATAGCCATATGTTATATGCTGCCCAACTAATGTTCCATTTAGAAAGGGGAGAAAAACTTCCCGATAGTCCTGAGCGGGGGCAGGCTGAGCACTTGGACCCACACCAATGTACAGTTTATGCCCTATCCTGTGGAAAACCCCTTTATTCTGAAGCCACATGTTGCACAAAAGCTGTTTTTTAAGTTACAGATTTTGCTGCAGGTTTTGAACCAAAGCCAAGAGTGGCTTCAAAAGGAATCAGAAATATAAAGGAAGACTTAGGAGGCGCTCACACTACCGTTAGTAGCGTCCGTTGCTAGCATCTGTTACAAAATGTTAACAATGGACACTAACAGAACCATCATAAATCCGTTAAAAATCCCTTTGCTTTCATTGGGATTTTATCTGTTGTCCGTTAGTGTCCATTTGCACCAAATCTGTCACATGTCCATTTTTTTTTTCTGGGACATAATAACGCGGGATGCAGGACTTTTGTGTCCGTTCAAAATAATGGACTTATGGCAAACGGCAAGCGTCTGTTATTTTTTAACATCAATGTCTATGGCTAATGAACAGTAACAGACGGGTGACCGTTATACTGTCCGTTATCACAGTGAATTTTTTTCTGCACATGCTCAGAAAGCATAAACAAAAAAAAAAAGCTAAAAAAATAGACAGTATGAAATGGACACTAACGGACACTAAATTATGCTAAATGGATCAGTTAAAAAACAGACACATTAACATCAGTTAGTGTCCATTATGAAAGGCGTCCATTTTTTTTTAGCGGACAATATCAGAACGGACATCCAGTGCTAGAGTGACATCCAGTGCCCCCTTATACTACTTCTGGCTTTGGCTTAAAAAAAAAACTACAGCAAAATCTGCAACAAAGAAAGCAGCTTTCCCACAACGTGTTGCCTTAGCCTTAAACCCTGTTCTCTAGAATCTCTTTTAAAAACTTTATGGGAGTACATTGCATGTATATTTGGAATACTGTCTTATAAAATTTATCACACACTGTTAACTTGAAGATGGTTGGCAAACTGAAAAAAAAAACTATTCTCTTTATTTATTATAATATATTGAAGGGATTGTCTAGCATTAGTCAACAAAGTCTGCTTTTATGAATATGTTTACAATTGTACTAGGGAAGCATTATATGCATTCATAATATAACCATGGATTCACATGGGCAGTGTTGAGCAGTAAAGCATTGTCTTGCTCATAAGATGCACAATGAACACAATAAACAGTAAGTGATATGTTTGTGCAGCTGTTTTGCAGGGTTGGTTGACTTCACGTCAGTTTCACTTGCAACAGAGCGTGACACCATATTCTTGTAAACAACTTTTACTTTTGGACTTTTTACTCTCCATTCTATCATCTGTCACTGGTGGCTGTTTAATAACTCATACTCTTACTAAACATAATACGTTAGGGTGCACCAAAGTCCACTTTGGGATTTTTATCCTGATTTTTTTTTTTTTTTTTTTTTTTTTTTTTACACTTAGTTGCTATTTGGTATTCAAATTGTCGTTTTATATAAAATAAGGAAATCTACTCAGCTGTTGCTCAACAAAAGGGGTATCTTTGCAGCCCAAGAATATTAAAGAGAGACTGTCAGATGAGTTATAGCTGATAAGCTAATAGTGCCTAATAGGGCATTATGACTTATTTTTGGTCATGCCGTCCTTAAAGTGAAGACAGGTGTGTTTTGCTACTTATAATGACCTTATTATATTGTACATTAAAGAAAAAACGGATCTGTTTCAAGCTTCTGTGTACAATAAGGGAAAAAGGTCAATTGGTCGCTTTTTGTGAAATGCAAACACATTGGGAGACATGTTCTTTGGCCATATTCAGTTTCTTTAATAGTTCTCATACAATGCTACTCAAAGAAACAAGGTAGAACTTGAAAAGATGATCACATCAGCAGAAAGAGTCTTCTTCAAGAGAAGATTTTGTAAGTAAAAGGGAATCATGCTTTGATGGGCACATTGAGCCCTAGACTGGAGAAGTCAGCGGCATGGGTTGTGGGTATTAGACCTTACACTTCAAACATGAAGTGCCTTGTATGTTGCTGAGCAATATAGTGGCTGCAAGTCCATGACTTTATGCCAGTCACACGCTGTGCTTTCTTCACTTGAATTCACTGACTGTACAGTATACAGTATAGCACGGAAGGGATAAAATATTTGCTTCAGTGCTTTTTGACAGCTTAGAAACATATACTTTAACCTGTACGCCATAAATGCAGCATCTTAAACTGACCTGCTGTTGACCTAAGTCAGTCTGCACAGGTCTGATAAAGAACCTTTAGAAGTTTTACATTTCCAGTTAAGGCAACAAATTGAATTGAGCAGTTAAAGGGGTTTTCTGGGATTTTAAAGTGGGATAAAAAGTGGTAAAGTGGGATAAAATAATAAAAAGCCCAAGTACTCACCTTTTAAATCTTCCAGCCGTTCTAGCCCTGCTGCTCTAGTGCCTGCCGTCTGTACTTACTTTCCTTGCATAGAGGCCCCCAACTGTCTGCCCCTTGGTGATGTCTTAGTCTTTTTATTATTTTGTCTCATACTCCCGCATTGTGAAAATTTTGTCTGATCCCAGAAAAACCTTTGGGCCAGAAGCACACGTTATGTTCTTGCAGAGTTTTGACTGCTGCAAAATTGAAGGTGGCTGACCTGCTGCCAAGTACAGTAGCAGTGTAGTGGTTGGGACTTATACAAACTCTATCCACACATAGCAGAAAAAACCCACAGCACAAAGTGTCAATTAATACTGTGTGTTTGCCCATAGGTTTGAACCTTTGAAATGCAAAGGTTGAAAGCTGGGTCCGCCACCTGGGAATCACTGCTGAAAGACATGGCAAAAACCAACAGTTTTCAACAGTTTTTTTTGCTTTTGTTGGGTCTACTGTGGGATGTTGGCTGCAGTCATCTCACAGTTGAGCATACATGTATGAGATATAGAGCAGGAATAAGCTATCCTTTACACTATATGATCTACCTTTTGTAGAGCCCGAGTTAGATAATCTAGCAGGGGGCCGGAGATAAGTATATATGGCAGGCAAAAGGACACAGCTGTATTGCATGCTGCTATTTTCAGATGCCCATAATAGCGATAGCAGTGACATTTTGATACATAGTATTTAGTACTTTTTGTAGTGAATACTAGCCATCAATAAGTGTGTAAGATGTATGTGCTTGAAGTCTATATAATTTGTCCATCAGCATTTTGCTGGTAAAAAGTAGTGAAGGATAAACTGAAGGACAGACCTATGAGGATGCAATTTTTCCCACTTGTGCTATATGACCTGTTCACCCAACATCAAACCAAACCACTGATGCTAGGTTCACACTAGCATTTGGCATTCCGTTCTTCGGGTCTGCTTGGGGACTCGAAGAATGGAATCCTAATCTGCTTAAAAAAGCGGTTACCCAACTATAATGGGGTTTCTGCCCAGTTTACGCCCGAAAAATGCGGAGAGAAAAGTCCTGCTAGCAATACTTTTCTCTCCACATTTTTCAAGCGGAATGGGGGACGGAAACCCCCTATGGAGACTGAGCGCTAGTGTGAACCTAGCCTTAGTTCTCTCTAAGATACTTATATTTATAGGGCTGTATAGGAAAGTTGGGTCACTACTAAAAGTTCCACAGTTTGCCACAGTGTCTGTCTTAAGGTTGGTGTCAAATCTAGTCCCCTGCAGTTCTGTGAACTAAACATAGGTCACCATAGAACCCTTCAGTTCTGCAGAATTGCTATGGGTCTGGTGGTATAGTTTTGATTAGCACTTCAGTAAAGATATAAAGCAATACTACATTTTCTTTCTTCTGTGCTCCTATATATTTCTGGGTGACAACAACGGTTTGTCACCTGCTTTATTCTGGACCTGTTGCTAGTCAACTGCCCAAACAAATATGGGCACGCTGTTCCATAGAAAAGGCAAACTATACTCCCTAATGGGTAGCAACCATATTACAGGATCTTTTCAGAAACTGAATGCATATTGTCTCTTGAGCCTTGTGTACTAACAATAGTAAAATATGCAGTAAACCAGCATGAGAAATATTTAAGACTTTCTGATGAAGATTCTGATGTCATCATTATTATAATTAATGTATAGTGATTATTTACCATTTTTTTCGTTTTTTAAATGTGGTAGCAACACAAGTTATAATATTTTTGTAAAACAAATCTTAATAAACCAACCATAGTCATTTAGTCTTTTAATGTAAATGTATTTTAGATACCATGGCATTCGCAGCTTGTAAGTGTTTCTACCTGTCTTTCCCTATTTAACAGACCTTTGATACATATTGCGCTTTCACACGGTTCATTTTTTCTAATAGGCAGTCTTATGCTAGAGAGGAATCTTTACAGGTCAGTCCACTCTCCTGCATACTCCTGGGTACCATTTATTTAAATGCTGAGCTCCTCATAGACACACAAGTGCTTTATATATGTCCACTCTCCATCTAGGCTATCTGTGACTCATCTGACACTAGGAATGGCTATGAGAGCACTTTACACGGTACATGTGCTTGAAACAATTTGTCATGAAAGGAGATTAAAGCTCCATGCCTCCACTCTATCTGCCTGAGATAATCTGCACAGGACACGCAGCACCTCAGCAGCTGTTGGCAAAGTGCTGCATTCGGAGTGCTGTATTGTGAGAGCCTGCAAGAGGAAATAGAGAACAGAGAATTCTAAATGCACAGGTTCCCTTCAGACATTTGCATGCTGTTTGACAGTGTGACTTCTGGAGCCCTGCTTCTGATATCTCCATCATCGATCGAGAAGAGAAAGGGAAAACGTAAGTTAGTGTTGTCTCATTTCTTTCATAAAACCTATTATAGAAGGGGTGGTATTTATGAAAGACACATCGTAAAATGAACATGTGCTAAAACATGTACAGCTTACTTTATTTCTAGTGAGGTCCAAAATTATCAGATATACCAGTGAGCTGTAGGAAGACGGTATACACACACAAAGAGGGATGCTTCTTTTTAATTAGTTACAGTAGGCTTTCCTTCTTGTGGAAGAATAATTGTGTTCCTATGCTGAATCCCTAATGGCTTTGAAATCCTTAAAGTGGTAGATCTCACATCTTCGGTGAAGACATAGCTGTAATTAAGATGCTGCAAATGTTTCTTTGACATAGCCGATTCAGGTATAAATGTTCTCTCTTTGGTAGGCGAGGATGCATGGCAGAGTTGTTATGATGCATTAATAAGAAGTGATGGGAAGGCAAGAGACAGACATAATGGCATGGAGTAGTTATATATCATTTTGATAGGGTAATCTTGGCATGACATAGAATCTGTTAAGAGTTACTTTAAGATGCCCTAGGGCTTAAGAAAGAGAGCAGAATTTATTAACTGCGGAATTCCAATATCATATTTGGAGAAGGTAAATGTTCTGCTTTACGGTATTGATCTTACCATTTAGAAGAAAACTACCAAGCAAGTTGAATGCAAGACTTCTACCAATGCTGTTTCACAATAAGTTATAGGAATAGTGTAGCTTATATTTTTGCAATTTTATTTTAGCTCAACATATCAAGAAACCACTTATACTGATATTTACGTAGTGTTTAAGATGCATTCACATATATCAGTTATTCCTGTGCCAGACACAACTGATGACATTTATGTGCATGTCATGCACTGATCCAGGACCAACATACATAGCCAGACATTGCAGGGAGATGCCCAGTACCAAAACAGATGCACTGGATTGCAGAAAAAAATTCCCATAGTAAAAAGTGAGGAAAAGCACCAGGTATTTGTGAACCTAGCTATACTTAGTGACATCTTTCAGCCAAGCTGAGTTGGTAATTTAACTATTTAGCATATCATGATAAGTCTGCAACATAACATAGTATGTAGGTTTAATGGAGTCCTAACAACTTTTGTTGTGTCACAAAACAATTCTGTCTCTCCTACATCTACAAAATTTATTTAGAACTTAAAAAAAAGAAACATTTAAAAGTATGAATTACTTTGGTATTTGTTATTGTTATTTGGTATTAAAGGGGTCTTCCCATTACATGTAGAGTTTGGATTCCAACCCCCCCCCCCCCACCAGTCACTAAAACTGGAAGCTACCATCAGAGATTTTGTTTGCTATGTGGTTGGCTCAAATACTTGGAAGATGATGGCCAATTGGTGGCCAGGAAATATGGTAATGCTTGCTATTTACCCTATCAAAAACTATGGAATCTGCAATAGAGGTTATGAATGAAGCATCCAGTACAGTTGTGGACATAGCTTTATATCCTTTGGGGTCCATGAGGTGATACCCTAAATAGCTAAGAAGCTAATGTTCCTAGTCAGTCTTCGCAGCTATCAAAGACCATCTTTTTGAAAAAGACCATCCCCTTATCCAGACCAGATTTCTTATGAAAGACTTTCACTTCCATATGTTATGTCTACTGACCATCTTCTTTGAGAAGCTCACACCCCCCCCCCCCCCATAAGACCACTTTTCAATACAATTTTGGCTAGTTGTCTCAGAGGTTTCACTAAATAGTATATCTTTACAAAAGATATATCTTTGGTCAGGATTTTTAAAAGATGACAAGGTCATCAGAGTTTTTGATATATTAAAGGGTTTTTCTTGGATTAGAAAAAAAGTTGTATTGTATTTTTTTGTTTTTTTTGACAAAGCCACATCCGTCTGTAGGCTATGCTTTATTTTACATAAAATGCTGAATAAACAGAAGTTGATGTATATTAGCTATGGTACAAACACTTCTTTGTCTATTACCTACTCTCTGTTACTTCTTTTTTGTCTTCTACTGTATACTCTACATTTTTTTGTTGTTGGTAATTGATGGGTTTTCTGAACATATACAGAGCCTGCAAGCAGGGTAAGGAGCATAAAGGTTGTTGGAGGGTGTGGAAGATGATATTATATTGCATGTACAGTGGGGAAAAAAAAGTATTTAGTCAGGTACTAATTGTGCAAGTTCTCCAACTTAAAAAGATGAGGCCGGCCTGTAATTGGCATCATAGGTAGACCTCAACTATGAGAGACAAAATGAGAAAACATATCTAGAAAATCACATTGTCTGATTTTTAAAGAATTTATTTGCAAATTATGGTGGAAAATAAATATTTGGTCACCTACAGTCATGGCCAAAAGTTTTGAGAATGACACAAATATTATATTTTCACATGATCTGCTGCCCTCTGGTTTTTATGTGTGTTTGTCAGATGTTTTTATCACATACAGAAATATATTTGCATTCATATTATGAGTAACAGAAGCTTATATTGACAGTTAGAATGAGTTAATGCAGCAAGTCAATATTTGCAGTGTTGACCCTTCTTCTTCAGGACCTCTGCAATTCTCCCTGGCATGCTCTCAATCAACTTCTGGACCAAATCCTGACTGATAGCAGTCCATTCTTGCAGAATCAATGCTTTAATTTTGTCTGAATTTGTTGGTTTTTGTTTGTCCACCTGTCTCTTGATGATTGATCACAAGTTCTCAATGGGATTAAGATCTGGGGAGTTTCCAGGCCATGGACCCAAAATCTCTATGTTTTGTTCCCTGAGCCATTTAGTTATCACCTTTGCTTTATGGCAAGGTGCTCCATCATGCTGGAAAAGGCATTGTTGAGCGCCAAACTGCTCTTGGACGGTTGGGAGAAGTTGCTCTTGGAGGACATTCTGGTACCATTCTTTATTCATGGCTGTGTTTTTAGGCAAGACTGTGAGAGAGCCGATTCCCTTGGCTGAGAAGCAACCCCACACATGAATGGTTTCAGGATGCTTTACAGTTGGCATGAGACAAGACTGGTGGTAGTGCTCACCTCTTCTTCTCCGAATAAGCTGTTTTCCAGATGTTCCAAACAATCGAAAAGGGGATTCATCAGAGAAAATGACTTTACCCCAGTCCTCAGCAGTCCACTCCCTGTACCTTTTGCAGAATATCAGTCTGTCCCTGATGTTTTTTCTGGAGAGAAGTGGCTTCTTTGCTGCCCTCCTTGAGACCAGGCCTTGCTCCAAGAGTCTCCGCCTCACAGTGCATGCAGATGCACTCACACCTGCCTGCTGCCATTCCTCAGCAAGCTCTGCACTGCTGGTAGCCCGATCCCGCAGCTGAAACACTTTTAAGAGACGGTCCTGCCGCTTGCTGGTCTTTCTTGGGCGCCCTGGAGCCTTTTTGGCACCAATGGAACCTCTCTCCATGAAGTTCTTGATGATGCGATAGATTGTTGACTGAGGTGCAATCTTTCTAGGCCATTAGGTGCAATCTTTCTAGGCCATTAGGCCAGTTAGGCCATTTTTGTGCAGTGCAATGATGACTGCACGTGTTTCTTTAGAGATAACCATGGTTAACAGAAGAGAAACAATGATGGCAAGCACCAGCCTCCTTTTAAAGTGTCCAGTGGTGTCATTCTTACTTAATCATGACAGATTGATCTCAAGCCCTGTCCTCATCAACACCCACACCTGTGTTAATGGAGCAATCACTGAAACGATGTTAGGTGGTCCTTTTAAGGCAGGGCTGCAATGATGTTGAAATGTGTTTTGGGGGATAAAGTTCATTTTCTAGGCAAATATTAACTTTGCAAGTAATTGCTGTTAAGCTGATCACTCTTTATAACATTCTGGAGTATATGCAAATTGCCATTACAAAAACTGAAGCAGTAGACTTTGTAAAAATTAATATTTGTATCATTCTCAAAACTTTTGGCCATGACTGTACAAACAAGCAAGATTTCTGGCTCTCACAGACCTATAACTTCCTCTTTAAGAGGCTCCTCTGTCCTCCACTCATTACCTGTAGTAATAGCTCCTGTTTGACATTGTTATCAGTATAAAAGACACCTGTCCACAACCTCAAACAGTCACACTCCAAACTCCACTATGGTGAATACCAAAGAACTGTGGAAGGACACCAGAAACAAAATTGTAGACCTGCACCAGGCTGGGAAGACTGAATCTGCAATAGGCAAGCAGCTTGGTGTGAAGAAATCAACTGTCGGAGCAATAATTAGAAAATGGAAGACATACAAGCACTGATAATCTCCCTCGATCAGGGGCTCCACGCAAGATCTCACCCCATGGGGTCAAAATGATCACAAGAACGGTGAGCAAAAATCCCAGAACCACATGGGGGGACCTAGTGAATGACCTGCAGAAAGCTGGGACTAACATAACAAAGGCTACCGTCAGTAACATACTACGCCGCCAGGGACTCAGATCCTGCAGTGCCAGACGTGTCCCCCTGCTTAAACCAGTACATATCTGGGCCCGTCTGAAGTTTGCTAGAGAGTATTTGGATGTTCCAGAAGAGTATTGGGAGAATGTCATATGGTCAGATGAAACCAAAGTAGAACTGTTTGGTAGAAACACAACTCATCGTTTTTGGAGGAGAGTGAATGCTGAGTTGCATCCAAAGAACACCATACCTACTGTGAAGCAAGGGGGTGGCAACATCATGCTTTGGGGCTGTTTCTCTGCAAAAAGACCAGGATGACTAATCTGTGTACATGAAAGAATGAATGGGGCCATGTAGCGTGAGATTTTGAGTGCAAACCTCCTTCCATCAGCAAGGGCATTGAAGATGAAACGTGGCTGGGTTTTTCTGCATGTCAATGATCCCAAGCACACCGCCAGGGCAACGAAGGAGTGGCTTCGTAAGAATCATTTCAAGGTCCTGGAGTGGCCTAGCCAGTCTCTAGATCTCAACCCCATAGAAAACTTTTGAAGGGAGTTGAAAGTCTGTGTTGCCCAGCGACAGCCCCAAAACATCACTGCTCTAGAGGAGATCTGCATGGAGGAATGGGACAACATACCAGCAACAGTGTGTGCCAACCTTGTGAAGACTTACAGAAAACGTTTGACCTCTGTCATTGCCAACAAAGGATATATAACAAAGTATTTAGATGAACTTTTTTTATTGACCAAATACTTATTTTCCACCATAATTTGCAAATAAATTCCTTAAAAATCAGACAATGTGATTTTCTGGATTTGTTTTCTCATTTTGTCTCTCATAGTTGAGGTCTACCTATGATGTCAATTACAGGCCTCTCTCATCTTTTTAAGTGGGAGAACTTGCACAATTGGTGGCTGACTAAATACTTTTTTTCCCCACTGTATTGCAAATATTATAATGCATGTGTCCTATTGATAGACAGAAAAAAATGTAATGATTGGCAAATATACTGTATGATGATGTTATCACAATAACAGGAGATTCATCAGCTTAATGCCACTCTTTTAGTTAAAGAAATTCATTAAAGTGTCTACTATATCGATAAAAGGAGCACAGACAAAGTCATATTGGAATATGACAAGGCAGAAGTCAGCTTCCGTTGTACACATACTGAAAAAATAGTGCTGCAGTGCCTATTCCCTATAAAATGTCATTTAATGGCTCTAGAGCCAAAGCAGTTTTCACAAATGTATTCTCTTGGCCCTAATATATCCTCTGTACAAGCAAAAAAGCCATTATATCTGCGGAAGCCAAAAATATGCTCTGCAATGAGCTTAAAGTTTCGCTATTGTTATTGATATTTTTGTTTGTAGACTGAAGCTGAACTATTTACTACTATGAGCTATTCACTAGCATATACTTTTTTTTCCCTTCCCTATTACCAAATCAATCCTACAAGTAACGGTAGAGAGTGGGGTTATATTTATTGTGTACTGTATATCAGGCAATTGCTCAAAGTGCAAACCCCATTGCTTTAATCTTCTTGACATAAAAAAAATTGCTGTTTTATAAATGTAAAAGTAAGTAAAGCAATGGATGAATCAGCATCAATTTTCTTCAGTTGGTTTAACGTTGCTGATTCTTTGAATAGCCTGGGATTCACTAAAAATAGTTCACTATTATGCAACGTCTACATAATAACTGGGCCATATGCACTTGAATTGCTAGAATTGTTCATCTTATTGTCTAAAATATGATTGTCTATTAAATGATCATTCATCTCCATTACCAAGACATCTATTGGGAATCATAATCATTCTGAAATCATGAAACCAAAAGTAAACTAGTCCTTGAGACATACTCTGTTATAAAGTTGTTAAAAATCCATTCAAGCATTACTTGGTTATATCTCATCTGGGAATTCATGAGTGACTAACTAATATGAAAGCCATGAAATCACCTGCAGGCAAGATGGAAGTACAGTACCAGAGGATCAGGATGCAATCCCTTTAATCCCAACAGACTCTGCAGAATAATAAGTTCAACTAGATGGGCCTGTAAATGTGCCCACTAAAGTGCAAGTGGAAAGACATGCTGAGAGCGGTTGGCTACACTTTATCTTGTTATGACACCTTTTGCTTAGTATGAAGGGGGCATCTCAATAAATTAGAATATCTTTGAAATGTTCATTCATTTCAGTAATTCAGTAATACAATTCACAATCAGCAGTCTTCCATGATTGTGTGTCCTACTGAACCAGACTGAGGGACCATTTAAAGTCTTAGGAAACCTTGGCAGGTGACACACTGAATTTACAATACTGAACTTTTTTACAATATTCTAATTTTCTTAGATTTGTGTTTTCATTACCTGTTATCCATAATCAACATTTACAGAAATAAAACACTTGAAATAGAACACTCTGTATGTAAAGAATCTAGAAAATATAGGAGGTCACTTTTTTAATTTAATTACTGAAAGAAATAAACGTTATAATAAAGATATTCTAATTTAATGAGATGCACCTGTAGTGAAACTTCTGATATAAAGTGTACTGCCACCAAATACAGTTCAAAGTAAACCTGTCATCTCTCTTGGCATGTCTGTTTTAGAAAATACTTGTATTACGCATGAAGTAACAATTCTGGAACATGTTTCTTAAGTGGGCACTGTTGTTTCTAAAAGATTTCTCTATATATAGCCTGTATGGTCCTATAGCTGTTTTTGACTGAGAGCAACAGTTATAGAGCAGATTCTCCCCTATATTCTGTGTTCAGTGTATGACAGCTAGGTTGCACCCACCAATTCAGAGAGTAATGAAAACTAGAGGTGTATGGAGAAAACTGCTAAATAAAAGTCATGTAATGACCAGAAATATTGCTACACACCCATAACGTATTATCCTGAAAAGTCAACTGAAATGATGGGCACACTTTAAGTCCCCTTTACACAGATCAAGAAACAGACCATTTATTGAGAACTACCAATTCTAGGAATGATTGTTCCTAATAATTGTCTCTTGTATAGATGCTGCAGGGCACATGATAAATTATAAGTTGCTTGTTTGCTGGGTGATTGTACCTTTTATACGGTCTTAAAAATACCAGATTATTGACAGTACAACGTCTGTGTAAACTGGGCATGTTCTGGCAACATATGTAAACTGTATGGGGATGAAGGAATCATAACTATGATTGCTGCATTTAAATGCAGCAAATGAGGAGGCACCGATCTTAGGAACAACAAATGAGGGGGCACCGATCTAAGGAAGAACAAATAAGGAGGCAACGATTTTAGGAACAACAAATGAGGGGGACTGATCTTAGGCACAACAAATGAGGGGGCACTGATCTAAGGAACAACAAATGACTGGCACCGATCTTAGGAATAACAAATAAGGGGGCAACGATCTTAGAAACAATAAATGAGGGGCACCGATCTTAGGATCAACAAATGAGGGGGCCCCGATTTTAGGAACAACAAATGAGGGGGCACCAATCTTAGGAACAACAAATGAGTGGGCCCCGATCTTAGGAACAACAAATGAGGGGCACCGATCTTAGGAACAACAAATGAGGGGGCACCAGTCTTAGGAACAACAAATGAGGGAGCACCGATCTAAGGAACAACAAATGAGGGGGCATCCATCTTAGGAACAACAAATAAGGAGGCACTGATGTTAGGAACATCAAATGAGGGAGCACCAATCTTAGGAACATTCATTCCTAATTACTGATTTCTTAATTGGCACATGTGAAATGGTCCTTTAGAACTCTATATTGTGCAGGTCTTTTTTACACTATGGCTCTTGGAAATTTGACAACTCTGTATTACCATTCCCTTTGACATAGTGGTCGGTCCTTACACAGACTGACACTGGCAGCTCTGAATAGATGGTATAAGAATATATAAGGACATACCTCCGTACCCAGATGTCAATTTAGTCATAAATTTTAGCTACAAATAAAGGGGATTTTTTAAGATACAAAAAACACTAACAAACATAAAAAAATAACAAAAGAAAGGATACTTACCAGTTTTCTTCCCTGCCACTTCCTTCACCCAATCCCAGCCCATCCTGCCAGTGTTTGTTTCCATGGGTACAGAGGTGATATGTCTGTATGCATCATAACACCACTGCAGACAATCACTGATGTCAGCAATAACATGCCATATACTGCTGAGGTCAGTGTATTGGCAGAATAGTGACATGGTGTATACAGCAACCACAAAGATAAATGTTACCACTGCAGCAATAAGGAGGACTGGACATGTGGCACTAGAAGCAGTGGGGTAGACAAATTATAGGTATTCTTTATTTTCTTACATTTACTTATTTTCTTACATTTACTAGAGCTGGGCCATATTTTCTGCAACTTATAAAGCCCCTTTAATAAAGGAACATCACAATGCAAAGATGTTCCAAATTGTTATATTGTGGTGAATTGTTATGTCGGAGTAGTTGACAAGTCTGCTTAACGTAAGGATATTTTTATTACTACTATACATTTCACAAGCCAGGCAAGTGAATAAAAAACATCACAAAAAGTAGGTACTAACTCGAGATAGGCAAGCCTTGTGCAACCCTCTTTGAACTTCTCAATCCATTCATACACACTTCTCTTTGTGACAAAACATTTTCTCCATACTGTGCACAGTCTTCGATAAATATCGCCACCAGACACAAAAATGAATCAATGCAAACTGCTCTTCTTTCATACAAATCACTTGTGGGGCAGCCATTTTTTTTTGCACAAATGGACTGACGTAACACCTTCAAATCTGTACAGTAGTGACCGGGGAGACAGTGATCTCATATGAAATGCACTCATAAAATAGTGCAGCCAACAGGAGCTTTAATATAATCTGAGTTTGGATAATTTTTAACTCAACATCGTAAATATGAATTGAAAATGATATACTTTATAACAAATACAGACTTCTGCATCATTATTATTTTCTGACATGTTTTTGGAGTTTATTTTGTGACAAGTTTATCAAATGTTGTAGGCCATTGCAATAGACACATTTATATTGGAGAAGGTGAGGTGCTTTTGGTCAGTTTTATGGTGTAATTTTCTGCCAGTTTGCTTGTTCACCATTGGATATTTTCCAGTACCAAGTTATTAAGCATATTAAAGCATTAATTTATCCAAAATCAGACCACAATTTGTCATCAGGCGAAAAGATGGCTTCAATCTGCGTTTGGGTTTCCGTTCGGGGAGTCCGTTTGGCGACCCCCCAAACGGAAACCTATACGCATAAAAAAGCGGTTTACCTGGGAAACCTGTGGACACCATAATACAGATATATTGATGATTTGTTTATAGTATGAATCCTTTGAAGGACATCTTAATATGAGGTTCATGAGCAAGTTTGGTGGTCATGCAATTTAGTTTCTAGATGTACGGTTGATGGTGAGTGAACCTGGATTTGAGTCAAGTGGATACAGGAAGCGCAACTAATGCTCTCATGAGATATGAGAGCGTTTGTCCGTTTCATATTAAGAGATTGGTGCCATATGGGCAATTTTTAACATTAAAACATCTCAATAGTTCTGAAGATAAATTCAATCTACAGACCAAACAGTTGAGTTTGAGGTTATATGATAGAGGTTACCCTTGCCAAGTTCTTAAAGAGGCATATGTTAGAGCAAATACACAGGATAGACAAGCTTTATTGACAGAAATTATAAGAGATAAAGAGAAAAGAGGTAAACAATTTGTCCTTTCATTTACTCATAATCCCATGTGTAACATGATCAATTCAGTGACAAGGAAGAACTGGCATATAGTGAAATCAGACCCATAATTGAGTAAGGTTGCAAGTAGAGAACAGATAGTCTCTTTAAAAAGATGTAACAATTTGACAGATATCCTGGTTAGAGAGTGCATACTACTTGGCTACAAGACAATAGACCCAAAGGCAACTATTGTAAACAACTGTACAGTAATAGGTAACCAATTTTGGGGAGCTATATTGTGAAGGTGGGAGAATTTATTACCTGTAAGACCAACTATGTAGGTTATTCTGTGATGTGTGGCAGTGGACCATATTACATAGAAAAACCATTAGAATTATCTTCAAGAGGTTTACGCTCTATAAAAAAACAGGCTGTGGATCATCTAGGTTAAATAAACATGTATGGGCCGATCATGGAGCAGATAGTAGTAGCTTAGTTTTATGGGGCTAACTAGAATCTATCAGCTGAAAAATGGTGGGAATAGAAATAATTTGGTACTGAAATGGAGGCACAGTAGGGTTAATAATCACTATGATTGGAGATTGGTTTCAAAATAAATGAGACAGTATTGACACTGTTTCAAAATATAGGTAGGGTTGGCATCTCTCATGATTGTTCGCTTGTTAGGCAGGGCCCCAGGAAATCTGTTCCTAGAACCCCTAGCTATTGCAGCTCAGCCCAGTTGGAGCAAAAAGGGCAAAGCTAGAATATCAGACAGCTTGTGGACAGTGGTAGTACTATTTTTGGATGCAAGCACCAATGTTCTTCTAATCATGTACAACACACCTAACTTAAGGTAGCATCCTGGGAAAGGAATTTAACTTTAAAAACATCCTTAGGACATATAGGGTTTAACTGACTTTAGTTTTTATCAATCACAGCTTCTTCTTCTTATGTTATATGAAGCCCAGGGGTGTAGCTATAGGAGGGTGCAATGGTATCAGTCACTACCAGGCTCTAGACCCAAAGTTCACTCTGAAACATAAAATATTATACTATTCTATAAGGGTCGGGGTCCTGTTACAGATTTTGCATTGGGGTCCAGGAACCCATTATTTGCCTGTCTATATTGATCTCCTGCCAGCCAGATTTGTGTTCAAGGGTTCTTTTGAAAGAACTTTCTGAAGGCTGCACCCCATATTATACTAGTGAGTGCGATTTATGAATACCAAGAAAATTGCCTGATACTGAATCCATAAATCACAAAGGAACAGTAGGCAGCAGATTAGAAAACAACCAAGAAAAAAAGAATTAATGTTTTGTAGATTAACACTTCAATATCTGGTGTCTTCTTTCATCACTAAATAGTCAGTAAAGATGAAAAAAAAAACCTTATTTATGTACCAAATCAGATCAAAGAACAAAAGAATGTGTTGTGTTCAAAATCTTATAAAAGTCCATTTCCAAGATGTGAAAATCAACCTATAGTGCATCTGCTGTAGCTATATGGCAAAATGTTTGCCAGCTAATTCAATAAACCCTGTCTCAGTTTAATAAATAGTTATATAGAATATGCAGATATAATCCTGGAGCTTTACAGTAGATGATTAATGCTTGATTTGTAAGGTTTATTTAGTGTAATTATATGGATGTATTATGTATCTGATAAAAAAAAACCATTGCTTTACCTTTAAAAGATTTTTTGCTCCAGCAAAGCCTAGCAATCATGTTGGTCAGTGCCACGTAGAAATTCTGCAGTGCATTCTCTTGCAAGTTGCTCTAGCGAAAACCACACGTTGTGGAAATGCAGCTTTTATGGCTGTTGCGGGAACACAGCAGAAAAAAATGTTTATATTTTACTATACCAGCAAAGTGAATGACATTTTGTGTAATTTCATCCACACATTGTGAAAAAAAATGCTGTGAAATACGTAGTAAGTTGATTTTACCTGTGGAAACATTTCCGCTGTGTTTTTTTAGCAGTGTTTTTTAGCTGCACTTCTGCAACACTCAGGAAACATGAGGCTGCAAAAGGTTACAAAGGTTAAAATCTGAGAGTAAAACCCAAGGCAATAACTGACATGCGGTAGAGCAAGTAATTTTGTACTACAGGTTTTGGTTGCATCACATGCTGCTACCTTAAATAGCAGTGGGTCACCTGCCAGCAATTTTGCTGCACTTTCTGAGCCCAGTCTTAGACCATATTCACATGTAAGTGTTTAGGTCAGTGATTTTCATCAGTGATTGTGTATCATAACCAGAGGGGGGTTGAAAATGCAGAACAAGTGTAAATCTTTCCAGTATAACTTCCACTCCTGGTTTTGGCCTACAATCACAGATGCAAATCAGTGATCAATACACTGATGTGTGAATAACGCTAGGTTCACACCTGCATTCGGCTTTCCATTCTTTGGGTCCGCATGAGGACCCGAAAAACGGAATTTATAATCCATTTGGGTTACATTACTTACGCATATAGGTGGATAAAACCTCTCTAGAAGAGACTCTGTTCTATTTAGCTACATTTTGTGGGTTTTTTTCTATGTGGTTTAAACCGCTTGTGTCTCTTCTTCCTCATATTCTTGAAAAATTCTCTTATTGTTCCTTGAGATTATATCAAAAAGGCAACTGAATCAAATATTTAGTAAATTAGAAAAAATTGTGAAGGTTATGTCACCCCATAATCATGATACTTGTAATAGCTGTGGTAAAACTCTAAGAAGACTATGAAGACCTAGTTCTCGTTCTCATAGTCCATGTATTAAGTGGCGTTTGTATAAAATAGCAAAGTGCAGCTGGTTTTATTGGCATATTCAGAAAAGTTTCTATTGAGGCTTCAGAAATCTGATGAATAATGAAATTCTATAAGGTGATATTTTTGCAGGGTCATCTCAAAGACTTAAACATCCACTTACTCTTCTGTCTAATCTTTGTGGCATCATCACTTTACATTACAAGGTCAAAGGTAGTTACCAGCAGTGAAAAGTTCAGTGAGCATTGTCATGTGGATGTATGCTTTGAACCAAAATTAATAAAACTTATATTTTGTAGAAATTTTATCACTTTAATAAACATTATTTGCATACATTGAGGGGAATTATTTACTAACATGTATTATTGCTGTTTGAATATACCATAAAGGCTATGTCCAACTATACAACTGTGACATGCAAAAATTTAAAATGCCGCAAATGTGCAAATTTTATATTATTTCCTAACATTTTGTGTATACAGTTCATATACAAATCTTTGTTTCCATGGTTACAGACTACAAGCAAACCCTGTGCAGTCTGATCCTGTCATCAATTCCCTACCATTTGTCACCTTTCCCCATATATTCTGGTTTGAGAAAACAGGGTTCAGCTACAAAGAAGTATGTAAAAATGGTAGGGCTTTTTATTTTTTCAATAGTTCACACTATCCACCAAAGTGTGCATACCATAAGTTAAAATTTTATTAATTGCTTTTGGCTTTGGAAACCCTCTAGAGTATCAGTCCATTAATTGTGATGATGAAAGCACTTCGTATTTTATATAGAATTATAGCATATTCATTGACATATACAGACATGGACAAAATTGTTTGTACCCCTCGTTTAATGAAAGAAAAACCCACAATGGTCACAGAAATAACTTGAATCTGACAAAACTGGAAATTGCCAAACTACATGTTGACAAGCCACAAAGCTTCTGGGAGAATGTCCTATGGACATATGAGACAAAAATCGAACTTTTTGGCAAGACACATCAGATATATGTTCACAGACGGAAAAATGAAGCATATCTTGAAAAGAACACTGTCCCTACTGTTCTGGGCTGCTTTGCTGCATCTGGCACAGGGTGTCTTGAATCTGTGCAGGGTACAATGAAATCTCAAGATTATCAAGGGATTCTACAGAGAAATGTGCTGCCCAGTGTCATAAAGCTTGGTCTCAGTCGCAGGTCATGGGTCTTGCTACAGGATAATGACCCAAAACACACAGCTAAAAACACCCAAGAATGGCTAAGAGGAAAACATTGGACTATTCTGAAGTGGCCTTCTATGAGCCAAATCCTATTGAGCATCTTTGGAAGGAGCTGAAACATGCCGTCTGGAAAAGGCACCCTTCAAACCCAAGACAACTGGAGCAGTTTGCTCATGAAGAGTGGGCCAAAATACCTGTTGAGAGATGCAGAAGTCTCATTGACAGTTACAGGAATCGTTTGATTGCAGTGATTGCCTCAAAAGGTTGTGCAACAAAATATTAAGTTAAGGGTACCATCATTTCTGTCCAGGCCTGGTTCATGAGTTTTCTTTTTTAAAAAACTCTGTTGAAGCATGGTTGAAAAGCAATGTCTGACTTTCATTTGTTCATTTTCATAGAATTTTTATATATTATTACTTTTGTCAGATTCAAGTTATTTCTGTGACCATTGTGGGTTTTTCTTTCATTAAACTAGGGGTACCAACAATTTTGTCCATGTGTGTAGATGGCATAAGCATTACAATTTCCATGCAAAGGAGTGAGACATATCATCTGACCATAGTTTTCATATATGGACTGTCATGATTCAAGCACCTTGAATTGATATGTTGGGTGGAGAAATCTTCAAGTACTTTTTTGTTAAGCTGTAACAAGCTGAAAGTATGGGGTTTGGGGATTTGTTTTAATGACTTGAATAGACTTTATAAAAACATATTTTACTGAGTAGGAAATGCTGCTGTGTTAAATAGAAGAATTTATAACATATGTTGTCATTCAGGAACTAGCACAATTACAAGAGGATGCCTACAAAATCTTTCTGTTATCATGTGTATGTTTCTGCAAGCTAGACTTTAAAGCCTCATCACATTTATGGTGTACATCGCCTCTGGGAATTTCAATACATATTATAAATTCCAGCTAAAATCTTCCCGATGGACCTGATAGCATTTACTTTAACATCTTAGAAAGTAAAATTAGAACTTTACTTTGATTAATATTTATAAATCAATTAATTCATTATGGCTTTATACTTTAATGATGAATCTTCAAAGGGACTTAATAGTGTTTGATAATTCTCTAAATATCAGGTAAAGTTTACAATTAGAGTAAATTGACAGATGGCAGAACATATCCACAGGATTAATGTATACTGTATATTATGTCCATAATGCAGTCTGGAGAAACATGATAATATGACTATGACTGCCAATCAATAACAGAATAATTTATTAGAAAAGTTCTAGACATCCTCATAGCATTCATGTAATTGGTATACAGCCATTGAAAAAGAAAGTACACCCTCCTTTAAAGTAGCACTTTCACAAACCATTTCAGGTAAATGCAAATTATGAAAATTGTAACAAGGTAGTCTTACTGGTGGGTCTATTTGTGAGTTATCCCCTCCCTTCTGGTCCTCATCTGTGTCATGTGACCCGAAGTAAGATTGACACAGCATCCCATGTATGAACAGGAAGTCAGTTTCTCTATTCATTCTTATGACAGACTTGATGTGCGATTCATAGACATTAATAGAGAAACTGACTTCTTATGCACACATAAGATGTCATGTAAGTTGCAAAGTCACAACATTGACCACATACACAGCTGAGGACCAGAACAAACTGAATAACCCACAAATACAGTAAGATTATATGGCAGGATAAAAAAAAATTGTGGGATTGCTATTTTAAGTCTATGTTTTATTTATCAATAAAACATAACAGATGTGTCAATTTCACAATCGCAAATCAGCATGTAGAAAATGGGTGGAATAAAATAAGTGCACAAAATAATTTGTTATAATGATTTTTGGTTCACCCTTCTTTACAACATTGCTTTGGTTCACTATTGTTTGCTGGCATTAATTTATTAACAGCTTACTTAAAGGGTTTTTTTCAGGCTAAATAATTGATAAGACATATCCTCAGAATAGGTCACCAATTAAAGGGAACCAGTCACATGAAAAAATGTCTGCAGGCAATATGTTATAGAGTAGAAGGAGTTGAGCAGATTAATTTATAAGACTATGGGAGAACATTCTGTATAATATTCAGTATAACTTTTATTCACTGAAATTTCTGTTGGAGGCGGACCTATCAGTGATTGACAGTCTGCCCTCTATGACTGTGCATACAGAGATAGCTGTCAATCACCAATAGGACTGCCCCCTTGACTTCCCAATATAGGAAAACAGAAATTTCATTAGATAAATGACAGGTTATAATTAGTGATCAGATACTTCTCACGAATATTCCCAAGGTTCGCCAGCAGTTTTGTTCTGAACTGGAACTGCTGTTATTATACTCTGAATCATACTTACCTTAATATACTTGCAGAATGAAAAGCATTTTTCATGTGATAGTTTCCCCTTAAAGATGAACAAGGGTATGACAACTGGGCCCTATTAGCTGTTTGAAGAAGCTGCAACATTCAGGTGAGTGCAGCTCCATAAATTTGTACAGTGGTTGTGCTTGGTGTCATAACTCAGTACATTCACTTGAATGGGACTGAGCTGAAGTCAGGCCATGTGACTGATGAAGGTGACATCATATGGCCTGTGAAGTGGAAGTGACATTCAAAGAGCCGGTGACACTCAAACAGCTGAACTGTGAGGGTCATATCTTCAATTGGTAACATATAAACATGTTATATAAAAGCATATATACCCTCTTATAAAACAGTGATTTGCCAGCTAGCACAATTGGAAGTATCAATGACTGGAACCACAAAGCACATCATTATATGGCATTCTAGGAGGCATCTATGGCACACAGTGCCTTGTATTATAGGGTGACTGGCACTGTAGGGTGCATCTTTGGCTAACATTCTGAGAGCATCTGGAGATGGATTAGGAAAGTCTGTGGCAGGTATTCTGGGAGACATTTGTGGCAGGAAGCTTTGTTGTATGTGTGACAGACATAGTGCGTTTGTTGTGGACATCCTGTTGGGCATCTGTGGCAGACAATCTGGGGGCATACAAGATTAATGGCTTATAGTATACTCTGCACCATAGCTATACAATTTGCATTAGCTTTGTCCTTTTGTTATTTATAAGGGTTTATTTTTTTACCTCTTTTCTATTTTCAAATGCTGAGGGGTGTGCAGTAATGTATGTTTGTATGCCATAAATTGTCTAACATCTGTGCAAAGATCAGATATCGATCATTGTGCCAATTATCAGAAAAAGATGCCAACTGAAAGGGGCAAATACGTATTCATGCTACTGTACATGTGTATAATTGCTTGTAATACAATAAAATATTAAAATGGCATCTCCTTATCCCATTTAATAATGCGTCTGAGTAATTTGCTGTATACATTACATATCAGTTCAGGTATTCTACAGCTAATGGCTGTAATATTTTACTGCGTTGAGTCAGTCCTTTGTCAATTTCGTGAAATATCCTTTGTGACTTTAATGATTCGCTGGAAAATTAGCTCCCCTAAAACCGTCAACTACTCACCATGTCAGTGTCATTTTACTCCACTATAATAATTCCAGCTGATTGGTTCTAGCTAATTTCATCAAATGGTATAAATTTCCATTTTATGGCTGTCATTCACATTGTTTACTGCTGGAACTTTACCATAGTCTGGTGTCTCAATGACATTTTACAGCCTTGCTGCTGATTTCTAAATGCAGGCTCACCTACTAGGTGTACATTGCATGGTTTACACTGAGAACTTGACTTATTATATGTTTTTTACATAGAACTATAAAATTATATTTTGAGTAATTTATTTGTTGACAAAAGAATAAAGCACCAGGAAAATTACATATGGTAATATTCAAATACAATGCTCTATCAAAGTCATGTACCCACTCATTGGGGGAATTCTGGCATTGGAATGATATTGCGGCAAACATGTACCTGTTCCATGCCTCTCTCGCCACATTGTGATGTTAAATCCCCCACGCTCCATAACCGATCGGGGGGATTTAACACCTTGGATGCAGCAGTCAAACATGTGCGCTCGCGAAGGGGTTAAAGGGATATGACATCACAGGGCTGGCTGCTGATTCGCTGCATGCATGGCATTGTGGGTGATCCCATTTTCCCAGAGTTCCTTGCCCGGTGTAGAGCAGCCATTTTGACATTTTCACTAAATGTGAATCGTTACCACGAAGCGTGAGGAAATTTTGATTTGATGCGAATTGAATATTTCCTGAAATTCGGATCGAATTCCACTTCTGCAGCTTCGATTCGCTCATCTGTAATAGCAAACTGTGATACTTATTAGGTGAAGTTTCAACAGCATCTGCAGTTCGATGTGGAGAGGGTCTAGATGGTGCTGTTGGTAGGATAGACCAGTCAGGCAAGTGCAGAGGCAGTAATTCCAGGGCTGCAAGAAAACTAGGTAGATCATCAGGGTCTTGCAGTTCAAAGTGTTCAAAGTGCCATTTTTCTGGACCACCAGCTGGAATGGAAAGCCCCAAAAATACTGCAAATCATGTTCCCGTAAGAGATCCAGGAGAGGGTGCATAGCTTGGCGTCGAATAAGTGTAGAGTGTGAGAGATTCTGAAGAAGAGTGAGATTAGCCCTGTCAAAGTCTACCACCTCAAGATTTTTCAATTTTAATTTAATCTTTTATCTGGTAATGGTGCAAGCGACATATAACATCACGGGTTTGTTTACATCAGAATTAGGCGGGCCCAAAGCTCTATGTGCTTTATCTATCTCTAGGTCATCTCCAACAGGGTGGTCAAGTATTTTACTGAAAATGCATTGTATAGTCGGGGTGAGGTGAACCGTTTTGGTTGCCTCTGGCAAATCCCGAATCCTGATATTATTTCTCCTGCTGCGGATCTCAGCATCATCATATAATTTGTAGAGCTGTTAAATATGTTGGTCATGTACATCCCATTTAGAGGAAAGAGCATCCACAGTGGCAATGCAGTTTGGTTAGTCAAACATGTAGGTCAGCAGAGGGGGCAGGAGAGAGCATGGCAGGGTGACTCTGAGCCCTGTGGAGAGGTATGGCCCAAGGTTACCATTGCAACAGGAGCAGCACTATCTGGGAACAGACTGGAGGAAGGTGTTGGAGGGCCCATTGTGTCAATGGAGGAGTACAGACTTTGGGGAAGTGCATGCATTGTAGTACTCACTGTGCCTGCTGGGGCTGAGCCAGAGTGGAGAGATGGGCTAAGATGGCCACCAGCAACATCCAAGGTTCTCTGGGGGCCCATGCAGCACAGACCCCTTGTGATCTGGGGTGTCCCAGGCCTCTTCCTGACCATTTAGGCCCAGGATGTGACTTTCTAGTGGGTTGGAGACTGCCTATGTGTGTGGCCGGAGCTCCAGTGAAACAATTTTAACTCCGCCATCTGCAGGACACCCCCCTACCATAAATTGATTTTATTGTCCTATCATTGTGATATCTGATTGGTTGAGATTCTGTTCTGAGAATAAATGTACCCTCATGTTATGCAATGCATATTTATTGTGTGGTGGGAGTGGTCTGTCCACCATTGTTGTTTTTTTATGTTTTATATGTATTTCTTTGCTGTATTCCTTACCTTATGTTATTATATTTTGTGTGACAAACTTTGTATGTGTCAAATGAAAAAAAAAAACTGTTAATAAATGAAACTTAATAAAAGAAAAATAAATATTTCCTCTTCTACTTTATTTTGAATTTTTTTGCAGCATAGACTGGTATAAAGTTTCCCATGTGCATTATGCTATTCCATGTGTCTGGTGTCAGTTTCTTACCTGTTCCTTTTCTTGCTGCTTCTACCTCTAGATATTAGGCTGTGACAATATTTTTCTTCTTGAGATTATGTAGATCTATGTGCCACCCATAACAAGCTTCAGCAGTTCTTTCACCATGCAATTGTATGGACTATACCACACAGGTCTTCATAGATATAATAGATAAGTTCGGTCACACTGCAGTATGAAGAAGACAGTTCAGCTTCCCTGGCTGTATACTTCTGATCTTTTACGTTGTTTATATGGAGACAGTGGCGTAGCTAGTGGGAGGATTAATACATCTTTTACTTTTAACTAGATCGGTGCCTGCAGACACCGATCTAGTTAAAACACTTCCTTCAACTTGGCTGTCTTGTAAACCGCAAGCCACATGAGGCCTGTGGTTTACAAGAAAATGAAAACAGAGACAGACATCTTCTTCTCGGCACAGGGAGACACGATGACATCACAACATCGCGCCTACTGCGCTGAGACGCAGACGTCCTGCGTGTGGACAGGGAGGAGGTGACGGCTCCATTCATCAAAGGATTGCAGGTAGGTGAGTAGAATTTTTTTTGTTTTGTTTTAGCTTAGTTGTGGGTAATTTAATAGTATAAGGGGTTGTTAGGAGGGGGAATTATAACTATAAGGGAGGGGGCATTATCAACATAAGGGGGGTCATTTATATAAGGGTTATTGGGGGGAGCCTGTTTATATCACACGTTGTTTGTTTATAGTGACGATGTGATGTAATTACAGTCTTGTCACATAGACGTGTATAGGATGAGGCTGTAGTTACATGACATGGCCGCTATGAAATGTATGATACTATATAAACAGAGAAGGGGTCACGGCGCTTACACAGGTACCACGGTTCATTCAAACAGCTGATCCTGGGGGTCCCGGGTATTGGAACCCCACTAATTTTTTTTTACCTTTTGTTTACCTTATAATTAGGAAATGTCTGGGGCATTATTAATAAGGGGCACATTATTTAAATGGGGTACACAGGGAAGTTAATATAAAGATGCACTTGAGAGTATTATTCATTATGGGGGGGTTATAGTATATATTTTATAATTGGGGGTAACAGCAGGATGGGTGTGCAGGTGAGGACAATGTGGGTCAGGTGCCTGGAAAAGTGAGGAGCTAAAGATGTCTGTGCTGCAAACTTTACAGAGACTGGAATAAATGGTCATGGTGGTCCAGATGAAAGAGACGGGGAATATGAACGATTAGTCAGAGACGTCACCTGTAAGTCACTAAATGTTACTGCCCTGTAGTCACCTAATTGGTCTGCAGAGCCCTTTGTAGAGCCGATATATACCACTATACTGTCACCGTATAGTGATAATAATCATTATACCTAAATTGGGGGCCCACTTGGACATGTTCGCCCCCTCTAACCAGGCCCAGGAGAGGTGAGGCAAGTTGAGTACAACTGTTTGTTATTTTTTACTCCGCTCCCCTGGGCCTCTGCTTACTATACTCTGGGGTCCGAGGAGATCCCAGAGAATGGTAGTGTTTCGTAGGTAAACAAAATTTGGGTTGAATCAGTTCGCTCATCCCTACAAGTGACTAAATTTGATAAAACAAATTCATACAAAACAATTCTCATACTCTCCCATATAAATCAAAGATACCGAATAAGTCTACTTTGTTTAAAGTAATGTAATACTTGAGAACTAAGGTCCCCATTTATGTCCTTGCCATTTACACTTGCCTGATTATTTCATATCTCTTTTACTTCAATAAAATTGGACTATCATAGTGTAGCTTATTTATTTATTTATTTATTAAGCTTACTTATATAGCGCCATCA
This sequence comes from Leptodactylus fallax, assembly GCA_947044405.1. NCBI lineage: Eukaryota > Metazoa > Chordata > Amphibia > Anura > Leptodactylidae > Leptodactylus > Leptodactylus fallax. Next base: position 2,676,463 of record CAMRHE010000141.1, read on the forward strand.
TATTCCGCAGCGCTTTACAGACATTGTCAGTCACTGTCCCATATAGGGCTCACAATCTACATTCCCTATCAGTATGACTTTGGAGTGTGGGAGGAAACCGGAGTACCCGGAGGAAACCCTGTTTTATGGCTGAAAACTATTCAGTGAGATTTTGTATTTATATACACACACAAATGGTGGACATCGAAATGTGTTTAACATCAAAGAACATAATTTAATTCAGGCATATCCAAACCTTTGGCTGGCACTATATATAGTGCCACTTTAATGTACACTGTGTTTGCAGCAAATTGTCAGGGTTAGTTTGTTCTTAAACCGGTAGATTTTCATGTTTATAGTTTATAAAAATGAACACAAAAGTGTGAATCTATAGGTTAAAAAACCAAGACTCATAACAATTGCCATGGTAATCTGACATCCATACAAATGTTAGCATTATATTTCCCTTCATTTTGCATCCATTGATCTCTTAGAAAATAGCTGTGCCACCAGAATAAATAATAGTAAATTCAAAGCAGTCCTGGTCTTTTGTATGCAGCATTCAATGTGCCTGCAGTTTGCCACAGTGGAGAACCTTACAGACTCCCACCGAGATTGGAGAATTCAGATCAAGATGTTATTCGCTTCATATCTTTAGATAATAAAGCTGGAATGAGAAGTAAAAAATGAAATATTCTCACTTCTAGCTCATGTCCTATGTATTGAATGGCAGCATGCTTTAGCTGCATGCAGTCTTGTTCTAGCTAAGACATGATTTGCAAACATAATACACTGTAACATATTCTCCAGCCAGAAAAATGGTGAAGAGGGTAGATTGACTAAAGACTCAAGAGCACCTTCAACAACTAGAAGTTGTAAAATGTTATCCTTTCTAAAACATGACTCTCCATGTAATGGAATGTGGATAGTAAGTTTGCTCCTTCTTCCTAGCAGTTACAATTACGTTTAGTGCTCAGAATTCTAGTAATCTGCAAATCGATGCTAAGGCTGCATTCATATAGAGGTTCTTGGGTAAACTTAGTGTTCATGTTAGGAAAGCTCCTGATGTACACACTAAACATGTTCATTCCATTGACAGACAGAAACCAAAACAGCATGCTTTTGTCCATTGTCTAGCCATTGTTATGCACTATGTTATTGTATCTTTTGGAATCCTGTAAGACAACATAGGTAGCGTCCTGCAGGTAGCGTTTTTCCATCCAACTGAGGCACAGATCGGCGCCAGAACTGATGCCTCTTGTGCCAGAACGGATCCCATAGAAAACTATGGGATCCGTTATGGCATCAGTTTCCCTCCTGGTCATGTGCACCACGCTGGAGGGAAACTGATGCTAAGAACGTATTTATGTGAACGCACCCTAAGAGATCCATTGGTTCTGTTCAGGGACATAATTACAGAGATAACCAGTGCACCCAAGCTGCAGACCTTAAGGTCCTAAAGGCTCCTCTGCCACATAAGAGGAATAATACTATCATAATTTATTACTATTATAATAAATGCTTCTCTTATGTATGTGAACTTATATTTACTTAAAGTTAACCTGTCATATCGAAACTGCAGGGTAGTCAAAAGACATCATGTTATAGAGCAGGAGGAGCTGAGCAGATTGAAGTTTATGCAGGGGTGTAACTAGCAAATACTGGGCCCCATAGCAAACTTTTGACTTGGGCCTCCCCCCCCCCATGGCATATTGCCCCCTTTCCTGGCCCCCACACAGCATAACACCCTATTTACACACACTATAATGTCCCAAAGTGGCCTCCACACAGTATAATGTCCCATAGTGGCCCCTGCACACAGGATAATGTCACATAGTGGTCCCTCCACACGGTATAATGTCATATAGTGGCCCCTCCACACAGTATAGTGTTCCATAGCGGCCCCTCCACACAGTATTATGTATCATAGTGGCCCCTCCACACAGTATTATGTTCCATAGCAATCTCCATACAGTATAATGTCCCACAGTGGCCCTTCCACAAAGTATTATGTGCCATCGTACCCCAACGGTGTTCATTGCAAATATTGCAAAAATTTCGGGTTCAGCAGAACCCAAAATTTTTGGGGTATACCACCCACGAACTATTATTATACTCTGGGGTCTTTTGAGACCCCAGAGTATAATGATTGGAGGCCCAGGGGAGGTGACAAACATAAATACCAGTGGTACCTCTATCAGACATATAAAAAAATAAATGACAAAAAAACACAAAAAAATGCAGCAATGAGGAAGGTGCTAATGTTAGGTTCACACCTGCGCCTGCTCTCCGTTCCCCATTCCGCTTTAAAAATGCGGAGAGAAAAGTTCTGCAAGCAGAGCTTTTCTCTCCACATTTTTCGCCCTTTTCCGGGTGGAAACTGGGCGGAAACCTGGCGGGCCCCATTATAGTCTATGGGATCCGTGGGTAACTATTTTTAAGTGGATTAAGTTTCCATTCGAGGGGTCCCCAAGTGGACCCCAAAAACGGAAACCCGAATGCAGGTGTGAACCTAGAGTCAGACAAGTGTATACACAGAGTACAAACTGTATTATTGCTATAGTTCATATCTAACTATTTAAATTTGAGGTTCTTTTTGTATTGCTTTGTGGCCATAACAGATTGGCCATAAATGCCATTGAGAGGGTTCAGAGAGCTGTATGCTGTCACATAAAGCCGTGTGCATATGGTTAAGCAAACTACACAGTGAAATAAAAGAAGGGAGGGGGAGAGCTGAGCTGGAGCTGTGCAGGTAAAATGAAAACAGAGAAGAGATGATCAAGTGTTCTAGGGAACGTCCTGAGCCAGAAGTCTGAACATAGACGAGGTGGTACTATATATTGCAAATAAGGTTAGATGCATGTGGTTTTTCACACACAAATGTGTTCATATCTTTTAAAGGGATTCTATCATTAAAAAACATGTTTTAAAAATATAAGCACGTAGGAATAGCCTTTATAAAGGCGATTCATCTCTTACCTTCATCTTGAAGGTCCGCGCTGCCGTTTTTTGAATTTTTATTCATTCTTCATTGTGCTGAGAATGCACAGTGGGTGTTTCCCCTGTGCTCTGAGCAGAGCGTTGTCATCCTATCCAGTGCCGCCTTTCTTTTGCTCCAGCCATTCTCCTTCTCTTCTTACATGAGATCACCACAAAATGGCCGATGGACATGCACAGTCGGCTGTTCCGTCGGCCATTTTGTGGTGGTCTCCTGTAAGAAGAGGAGGAGAATGGCCGGAGCAGAGGAAAGATGGCGCTGGATAGGATGACAACGCTCTGCTCAGAGCACAGGGGTAACGCCCCTGTGCATTTTGAGCACAGAGAGAACGCCCCCTGTGCATTCTCAGCAGAATGAAGAATGAATAAAAATTCAAAAAATGGCAGCACGGACCTTCAAGATAAAGGTAAGAGATGAATCGCCTTTATAAAGGCTATTCCTATATGCTCTTAGTTTAAAACGTGTTTTTTAATGATAGAATCCCTTTAAAGGAGTTTTCCTACTGTATACAGCTATCTCCCTAAATGTATAGAGAGTACACACATGGAGCACTTATAAAGTTGTGGGCCTCTGTATTCCTGATTATGGGGATATCCCGGCAGTCGGACACCCAGCAATCAGACACTTGACACGTGGTGCAGATAGAGAAACTTGCAGGTCCCCAATCTTGAGATCGCTGGGGGTCCTACTGGTCAAACCCGCAGCAATCAGATTTTAACCCATATCTTGTGGATAGGGAATAATATCTATAGTGGAATAACCCCTTATACTTACACTGTGTTATTTTGCTATTGTGTTCTTTTACTTTGAAATGCTTGCTTGTTGCCCTGCAGGTTTAGAGCACAGTGGATATTTCCTATGAAGTATACCAAAATTTTTTACAAAGCTATCTCATTTTGCTATGGTAAAATATCACATGTAAACATGGCCTCATAAGATTTTTAGTCTTCTGATAGTATCATTGAGTTTTTTCAACTTGCAAAATTCATTTTGGACTACAAAGCTAGGATTATATAATAAAAGTTATGCAGCATATCCATTTTATGGATGGAACTGGGTTCATGAACACCACACTGGATGCCTGTACACATTTCATTTTCCTTCAAGTTTTTTTTGCGGTTTTTGAGGTGGATTCTGAAGAGAGCAGAAAATGTCCTTTATGCTTTTCTTTACCTTTTCCATACTTATTTACGCCTTCACCAAAAATTTGATCAAGACCTACAGTAAAAGTGTATGGCCATCCGGATACTGTAGGAAGGTGACAGACATTACTGCCGTTGAATGTTAACAAGCAAGCATTGATCCTGACAAAACACAAAGTATTTTCAGCAGATGGAGCTTAATGTTGATTGACATATCACTGTCAATAGGAATTTACCAGTCACAGCAAGAATCATTACTAGGCTAAGAGAAATTGTGAGTGGTAGCAAAGTTTTAGAACTATGATCAAAGATTTTTAAATGTTTCTTAAGAAATTGATAATATTTTTGTTTTCAACAATGTTAACAAGAAAGGGGTTAAAAAATGAGTAAGTCCATTCTCTAAGAACAGCTTTAATTTCAGGGGAGCGGTTGCATCCTATAATACATTTGCAAAATTTGCAAAACTGAATTTCCCCATTGTGGGACTATTAAAGGACTATTATTATTATTATTATTATTATTATTATTATTATTATTAAAAGGCTAATCCCGCAATACATGAACTTGTGGGGTCTTCCAGAGTGGAAGATCCCTTAGCAGTTCTTCCCTCTAGCTCATAGGAAAGTCTTGATCAGGCAACCCTTTTAAATATAATATACAGTAGAATCATAATGCAAATGTGAATACCTGTACAATGAGACCTTTAGAGGGTACCTGAGTTGAAATATCTGATGGGTCTTGCTGGGCAATCTGTTCTCTGTCTGTATAAGCTATATGTGGTATGAAGGTTTGTAAATAAAGTACCATATTTTTATACTTTATTTTATTTTTATAAGACTCTCTTTTTTTCCCCCAAATTGGGGAGCAAAATGGGGGGTGCGTCTTATAGTCCGAATGTGGGTGTTTTGGCGGGAGGGCGGAGGAGCGAGGTCGCAATCAGATTTTGTCTGTATAAGTTATATGTGGTATGAAGGTGTGTAAATAAAGTACCATATTTTTATACTTTATTTTATTTTTATAAGACTATCTTTTTTTCCCCCAAATTAGGGAGGAAAATGGGGGGTGCGTCTTATAGTCCGAATGTGGGTGTTTTGGCAGGGGGGGGCAGAGGAGCGGGGTCACATCATCGCCCCACTCCTGCTGCTGCCTGCTTCCTGCAGCGGCAGGAGTGGAGAGTTGCTGAGGGACCTGGGCTTGGAGCAGCGGGTGTCCCGGCGGTGTGAACCCATACCGGCATCCGCCGTGCTATAACAGAGCAGTCTGTAAAGATAATGGCGGCCGCTCTGCTGCAAAGCGATCACCATAGCTACCAGTTCTCTGCTATAATGTACAGCGGAGACCCAGAGCTAATGCCCCTGATCAGAGTCCACCCTGATCGTGGGCATTACTACTTATGAGCCTTCCCCCCAAAGTTAAGAAAATGCAACTAAAAAGGGCCCGGTGGTAACTTTTTAGTTGCAGGCCGGCTCCTGCGCGGTGAGATCGCAGGAGCCGACCTGTTCCTGTGACAGCCAGGAGCCTACTGAAGGCTCCCAGATCTGTCATAGTAATATTACTATTGCGGCTGGTCTATGACCAGCCTCAATAGTAATGTACATAATCTCCCATAGACTGCAATACAGTTGTATTGCAGTCTATGGGACTTGCTATCAAATGACTGCAGGTCCAACCCCCTAAGGGGGGGCTAATAAAATAGTGTAAAAAAAAAAAAAGTTTTAAAAATAATATAATACATATAAAAGTAGAAAATGACTGTGAAACACATACACATTAGGTATCCCTGTGTCCGAAAATACCCGGTCTACAAACTTATAAAAATATTTTTCCCGTAGGCTGAATGTCGTAGTGGGGAAAAAAAATCATAAGTGCCGAACTGCCGTTTTTTTCACTGTTTCGCCTCTGATTTGAATAAAAAGTGATCAAAGCAATAGACATTTCCCAAAGTGGTATAACTAAAATGTACACCTGACCCCACAAAAAAAGATGCCCTATGCATCCCCATACAGCTGCAGGGCCACCTGTCAATGTGACCTTGCTTCTGTTGCAAAACTACAACTCCAATATACAGTGCCTTGCGAAAGTATTCGGCCCCCTTGAACTTTTCAACCTTTTGCCACATTTCAGGCTTCAAACATAAGGATATAAAATTTAAATTTTTTGGTGAAGAATCAACAACAAGTGGGACACAATTGTGAAGTGGAACAAAATTTATTGGATATTTTAAACTTTTGTAAAAAATAAAAAACTGAAAAGTGGGGCATGCCAAATTATTCGCCCCCTTAAGTTAATACTTTGTAGCGCTGCCTTTTGCTGCGATTACAGCTACAAGTCGCTTGGGGTATGTCTCTATCAGTTTTGCACATCGATAGACTGAAATTCTTGCCCATTCTTCCTTGGAAAACAGCTCGAGCTCAGTGAGGTTGGATGGAGAGCGTTTGTGAACAGCAGTTTTCAGCTCTTTCCACAGATTCTCGATTGGATTCAGGTCTGGACTTTGACTTGGCCATTCTAACACCTGGATACGTTTATTTGTGAACCATTCCATTGTAGATTTTGCTTTATGTTTGGGATCATTGTCTTGTTGGAAGATAAATCTCCGTCCCAGTCTCAGGTCTTTTGCAGACTCCAACAGGTTTTCTTCCAGAATGGTCCTGTATTTGGCTCCATCCATCTTCCCATCAATTTTAACCATCTTCCCTGTCCCTGCTGAAGAAAAGCAGGCCCAAACCATGATGCTGCCACCACCATGTTTGACAGTGGGGATGGTGTGTTCAGGGTGATGAGCTGTGTTGCTTTTACGCCAAACATATCGTTTTGCATTGTGGCCAAAAAGTTCGATTTTGGTTTCATCTGACCAGAGCACCTTCTTCCACGTTTGGTGTGTCTCCCAGGTGGCTTGTGGCAAACTTTAAACGAGACTTTTTATGGATAGCTTTGAGAAATGGCTTTCTTCTTGCCACTCTTCCATAAAGGCCAGATTTGTGCAGTGTACGACTGATTGTTGTCCTATGGACAGACTCTCCCACCTCAGCTGTAGATCTCTGCAGCTCATCCAGAGTGATCATGGGCCTCTTGGCTGCATCTCTGATAAGTCTTCTCCTTGTTTGAGATGAAAGTTTAGAGGGACGGCCGGGTCTTGGTAGATTTGCAGTGGTCTGATACTCCTTCCATTTCAATATGATCGCTTGCACAGTGCTCCTTGGGATGTTTAAAGTTTGGGAAATCTTTTTGTATCCAAATCCGGCTTTAAACTTCTCCACAACAGTATCACGGACCTGCCTGGTGTGTTCCTTGGTCTTCATGATGCTCTCTGCGCTTTAAACAGAACCCTGAGACTACCACAGAGCAGGTGCATTTATACGGAGACTTGATTACACACAGGTGGATTATATTTATCATCATCAGTCATTTAGGACAACATTGGATCATTCAGAGATCCTCACTGAACTTCTGGAGTGAGTTTGCTGCACTGAAAGTAAAGGGGCCGAATAATATTGCACGCCCCACTTTTCAGTTTTTCATTTTTTACAAAAGTTTAAAATAACCAATAAATTTCATTCCACTTCACAATTGTGTCCCACTTGTTGTTGATTCTTCACCAAAAAATTAAAATTTTATATCTTTATGTTTGAAGCCTGAAATGTGGCAAAAGGTTGAAAAGTTCAAGGGGGCTGAATACTTTAGCAAGACACTATTAAATATTTTACAACATTTTTTTGCTTCAAAATTCCCTGTACAGCTCCTGAGAAGTAATTGTCATCAGTTGCCCATGAACCTGTACAGGAAATATTTCTCTGCTCACGGACACACATAGTTTTATTTCCTGTTCTGAATTTGTTATTTCTTGTACAGGTTCCCTAGCATCATATGACAACTACTACTTAGGAATTTCACAGGCAGTTACATTAAAGAAGCCTCCTGCTTGAAAGCCTCCATGGAATATGGGAATAGTACAGACTAGGGAAGTGTAACTTGAAGAGGTAAAGTTGCTTCTATACCTATGTTAAGACTGCACTTTATCTATAGGTGTTGAGTCAGTTTATTTTTTATAATAGTCTGAATTATGATAGTAATAAGGACTTTTAAAAATAGTCTTTGGCAGATTATATTTAGTGTAATAAAGGTAAAAAAACAGACATTTTAGTGAACTATCCCAAACAAGGGAATTAGACTCCAGTCACTAACCATTGGACTAGGGCTGGGCAAATATGTCCTAAATAAAAATCACGATTAATTGAACATTTTACCTCGATTAATGAATGATTATTTTAGGACACTCACCTTTTTACAATGTCCCATCCCCTATTTATATGCCACAACATGCCACTGAATTTTGGTTTTGGTTATTCATATATAACCAATCCAGATTGTCCAGATTGGATAGTGTACAGTTAGTGATTTCTTCTTTAGCCAATGGTGGTGTGAGTCAGGATGGTGTGAATGCAAAATAATTGACATAAATGATGTGTGCAAGTTCACAATGATCAATTGAGCTCACTGTCAATTTTGATTATTTTTTGCTTAATTGCCCAACCCTATATTGGACTCATCCAAACTCTTCCCCATGTCTCAGCTTGTGAAATTTCTTAGGTACTAGAGAAGGTACCTGAAATTGCCTGGAATGATCACCTGGCAGCTGCATCTCCTCTTCAAGAGTTATGACTGAAAACATTAATATGTGCTGAAAAATATGTAATGGGAGATGATTTATCTAAAGTGGTGGAAAAGTAAAATGAAGCAGCAGCCCTTAGAAACAAATCTGGTGTCAGTGTCATCTGTCCAAGGTTCTTTAGAAAATGTGCTTATCTTATTGGTTGGCATAGACAACTGCTCCACTGTTCCTTCCCATTTAGGATTATGTAGTAAGTGTAAGTGTATGAACTGTTACTGGCAGATAAAAATGTAAAAAGTAAAAACTGGCAAATCTTGGAGACTGCACATGATGAAGGATGATTTTCTACTGGTATAATACAGGCCATGTTTATGGCAATATTATGGTTTAATATATATTTCTCCTCTGAATACAATCCTTTGATAATGAATGATCAATATTGAGAACAATAGTGAGTGCTGCAATTCTCTGATAAAGATTCTATTGGCTAATATAGGTCATGTGAGTGCTGTTCTCTGGCTAATCCTCTGATAATGTTGTATGCCAGCAAGGCTATTAAGAGTGAAGGACCTGCAAGCTTCTATTGGATAATACAGGTCTTCTGATGCTGTCCTCTGATAATGGCTGTTCACAGAAAACAATAGTGAGTGAGTGCTGCAATCCTCTGATAATGTTGTATTTCGGTGAGACTATTAAGAGTGAAGGACCTGCAAGCTATTATTAGCTAATACAGGTTATGTGATGTGATATGGAGGAAGGTCCTAGAGAGCTGAAACCTGGTTTAAAATCTACAGAAGAGCCTGATTTATCTATGTGCCAAATTTGGTTGGTCCAGTCATTTGGCCACACATAAAGAACAACAACAGATATCAGACAACATAAATCATTTTTATAGAAAGAGATAATGAGATGCTGAAGTGTCACAGTTTTCAGTGTTGTGACAGCGCAGTGACACTGTATTTACAGGTGTTATACATCCTTATAATGCTAGAGCATCGTGTGAGATGTCACAAAAAGTTCTCCGTTATCTTTGTACAGCTCAATCAGAATATTATTATTTTTGCTTGACGTCTCTTTCCAAATGTTTTAGTCACAATCACAGGCTGATTGCTGTTTATCCGATAGAAAGAAGATGAAAGCTAATATATTCATGTAATTATTATTTACATGCTGGATAAGATGATACTGTAGACAAGTATCTATTACCACCAGTTATAAAAAGATATGCCTATCACGAAACCATTAGAATTGCTTGCTCTCTAACTGTACACATTTGAGGAGGGTGGGGAATTGTAAAACGTGAGACATGCAATATTTGGAGTAGTGCAAAAACTTTGGTGCATTATTTATTTGCCATTTTCTCCCTCATTTTCACTGGGAATGCAGTTTTCTGTTTTTGCTTTGCTCTAGGTGAATGTTCTCAGGCCAGTCCCTCTAAAGCCATACAAATGATCTTACATTCATTAAGATTTGTAAGGATGGTCAGGTGATGTGAGACAACTCCATTCTATGTGTAGCGGTCAGATCAAGTTACTGCAGATCAGCTCCTATTTACTTGAATTGGACCTGATCTGCAGTGAATAAGTTCACTAATTACACAGAGAACAGAGCTTTCTGCTTCCTGCTCCATTCTCTGAGTATCAGCTGCTGAAAACAGCTGATCAGTGGGGGTGCTAGGAATCAGACACACCACGATATGAAATTGATGACCTATCCTATCTGTGTTTTTAATGCAGAAAACCCCTTTAAGCACTTGATTCAGTGTGTCCAACTATGTTTACTTCATTTTGACTCACATCTGTTATATTTATATGCTTACGGTAACAAACACAGTCCATGAATACCAAGGTATGATTTTGACTTTAAATTCTTGTCTAGTCATTAATAGATATAACGTGGCATTACACTGTGCAGGTGGTGAGTAACGTGGCATTATACTGTGCGGGGGTGACTAACATGGCTTTATAATGTGCTGGGGGCACTAATGTGGCATTACACTGTGTGGGGGCTAGCGTGGCATTATACTGTATGGAGGAAACTAATGTAGCATTATACTGTGCAGAGGCATTAGCATGGAATTATACTGTATGGGGACAACTAACATGGCATTATACTTTTCAGGGGCCACTAATATGGGATTATACTGCGCTGGGGCACTAATGTGGCATTACACTGTGGGGGGCACTAAGGAGCATTATACTGTGGGTGGGGGCATTAAGGAGCATTATACTGTGGGGGGTACTAATGGGACATTGGTGCCCCATACAGTATAATGCCCCATTATTGTGCTTCCTCTGTATACTCCTTAGTTTCCCCCCACCCACAGTATAATTCCCCATTACTGTCCCTTATACATGATTTACATTTAAAGGCTTAGGAAACCTTGGCAGGTGACATACTGAATTGACAATACTGAACTTTTTTACAATATTCTAATTTTCTTAGATTTGGGTTTTCATTACCTGTAATCCATAATCAACATTTACAGAAATAAAACACTTGAAATAGAACACTCTGTGTGTAAAGAATCTAGAAAATATAGGTCACTTTTTTAATTCAATTGCTGAAATAAATAAACGTTGCAAAGATATTCTGATTAATTGCGATGCACCTATATAAGCCTTTAAAATCCCCTTCAGAACCGAAGTGGTGCCTAACAAATGGGTTTGAAAAATTTTCTTGTAAATCTGGAAAATTGCTGTTAGACTTGTAAATCTTCTAACGTCCAAATTAAAGGAAGATTAAAAGATGATGCCAATATAAAGCAGAGATATGGTAGATAATATTTATTAATATATTTGGGTAGTATGACTGTCTGAAAGCAGAACATTTTACATTTTGAAAATTGCAAATTTTTCCAAATTTCAAATCAAATTTCCTTTTTTTATTATTAATAAATACAAAAATATTGATCAATGTTTGCCACTATACTGAAGTACAATGTTTCACGAAAAAACTCTCTCAAAATCACTTGGGTAAGTTAAAACGCCTTAAAGTAATTGCCATATAAACTGACGCGTCATTTTTTTAAAATGAGACCGTGTCCTCAAAGTACTTTTAGGCTGTGTCCCTAAGGGCTTAAATAATATTTATGTCTTTCTACAATATTTTTCTTTTATAACACAATGTACCACTAACAACAACTTTTCAAATTGCTTTTCAATTTTGCTTTTCTTTTTTATTTTGTTTTATTATTTATTTTGTTGATATTGTATTTTTTTGTATTTTACACATTGTGTCATAAAAGACATTTTAGGATTTGAATATTACCTTTTTTATTGCTGATTTCCTCTCTAAATGGGGCTGATATATTAGCCCTAGTTATTTATTACAAGATGGCTGGACCATTGAACTAAACAAACCCTTCTACCTCTTGTGTTTCACTATTTCCTCATAGATTGTAAGCTCTCGCGAGCATAGCCCTCCAACTATTGTTGGATACGATAAACTCTTTGTCATATTATAATTTCAAATACTGTTTGTTCATGAACCCTCTGATTTGTTAAGTGTTGAGGAATATGTGGGTGCTATGTAAATAAAGTTATTTTTATTATTATTATTATTATTATTATTATTATTAAGGGGAGGACAGCTTCCTGGTCGCTGACCCAGGATCAACGCAGCTTTCATCATGGCAGCTTTCTTATCTGTATACAGAGTTCATTGAGTGCTATGTATACAGGGATCACGAAGGCAAGGATGGTCTGTTTTCTCTATGGGGAGTCCAGCTGGCTCACATCTCCTGCAGCTTCACAATCTCTATTTAATTGCACATTTTGCATTGATGTTCATGGACATCATTGCAGAGTTGCTTGCTAACCCTACAGATGTTTAAAAGATCTCACATCTACCCCATCAAAAAATCAATTACATCACCAGTCGACACCAAACTCTCCTTAGAAAATAATATACTATCTCATTGAATACATTCAGCATATCCAACTTTGTAAAGGAAACTCATTGATGTATGACACTTTCCATAGTGACATTGGAAGTTAGATTATTTTGCTACTTAGTGAGAATTTGCAAATAGCATCCAATGTGACAGATTCACCTCTAAACTGGAAACCTTAATTTTATTTGACCATCATTGTAAATAATTGTTTTGCTTCAGTGGCAAAACTGCAATGAATTACCTTTGAATTATTAGGTTTATGACTGATAAAAAAGCATTATTTCTGTAATCTTTCTTGATTTAACTTACACCCAGTGAAATTTCAGCTATATCATGAATTGTTAAAGATTGTTAAAGAGCAGTTACTAAAATAGCAGGGCAGTTTTAGTGTTCTGATTTGTTATACTGTATACATTGGCATAACTATAGGGGTCACCGTGCTCACAGGGGGGGGGGGGGAAGTCCCAGAAGCCAAGAAAGCCCAAAGGTCACCCTCACCACTCTGGGACTGGATAAACTGATCTCCTTTCAGATTTCCTTTGATGGTTGGCAGTCTGTGCATCATAAATTTATGATCCTTGCATTCTGGGCAGCTAGAAAGAGAAGATTTATGATACACAGCCTTCCACTTTTAGAAAAGAAGAAATTAACTATTTAATTGCAAAAATATCAGTTGGTCAGCAGCATATAGTCAAGGAGGGATTATTTGGGGGAGGATATTGCACAAAAGGTGGCATGATTACTATGTGGGGGACACTGACAGTGAATGGGAATAATAGGAAGCAAGTGTGCACAGACATGTTGAAAACAAGTTTTTATGGTAGCCTTGGCTCAGACAGAGAAGAATAGGGAAATGTAAATGTAAAATGAATGTGCTGGACAAAGCCAATGGCAATATATAATTGTGATTTATTTCTGTTTTGCAGCCATTAATTGGTTGTTCTTTTAACCAGCAGACCACCTGAGAGATATTCTTTCACAGTAAGGCTGAGGCCCCACGTTGCGGAAATGCAGCTTTTTATTGTTGCAGATTTTGTTGCGTTTTTTTGTAAACCACTGGTATGGTAATGGAGTGGGATTTCGCAACAGCGCTCAATGATAGCAGGGCTGATGATGCCACTGCCCAGGGAGACTGAACAAAAGGCCTGGATTGGCGTATTTGTTGATGACGCGGCTGTGCACAGGGACTGAAGGCAATGCCCCTGTGCTCCGTGAAACTAATTTGCATATGTCTTAAAACAGGTTTGTACATGCATCCCGGTGGCTCATCAGAATTTGAAAGGTATGGTTGTAATTTTATTCCTATCATGTACATTACCATACCAGTGGTTTTACAGTTGCTGTATGAGCTGATGGACTCCCTTTAACATTTTTGGGGGGTCCATGTGAAAAAAACCCACAATTCTATCATAATTTTTGAGTTTTGTTTATATGGTGTTCACTCTGCATTAAAAATGTCATGGCAGCTTTGTCCGGCGGGACATTATGATTACAGCAATGCCATATTTATATTGGTTTTGTTATGTTTTACCACTTTTACAAATAAAAAGTAACTTTTTGAAAATTAATGATTTCCCTGAAGTTACCGTATTCTGACACCTATAACTTTATTACTGTTTTGTTGACAGTGAAACAGTCATGGTCGTAAGTGTTGGCACACCTGAAATTTTTACAGAAAATGACGTAGTTCTCCCAGAAAATTATTGCGGCTACACATGTTTTGTAATGCACATGGTTATTTCCTTTGTGTGTATTGGATCAACACAAAAAAAACCTGAAAAAAAAGGCAAATTGGACATAATTTCACACAAAACTCCAAAAATGGGCTGGACAAACTTTTCAAAATTGTGGGTAAAAAACTTTGTTTCAACCCTGTGATGCTCGTTCAAAGTCACCTGTGGCAAGTAACAGGTGTAGGCAATATAAAAATCACATCTGGAACTAGGTAAAAAGGAGAGTAGTTGACTCAGTCTTTGCATTGTGTGCTTGTGTATGCCACACTAAGCATGGAGAACAGAAAGAGGAGAAGAGAACTGTCTGAGGAATTGAGAACCAAAATTGTGGAAAAATATCAACAATCTCAATGTTACAAGTCCATCTCCAGAGATCTTGATGTTTCTTTGTCCCTGGTGCACAGAATAATCAAGTTTAACAACCCATGCTAATCTCCCTGTACATGGATGGAAGAAAAAAATTGATGAAAGGTTGCGACTCAGGATAGTTTGGATGATGGATAAGCAGCCCCGATCAAGTTTCACAGAAATTCAAGCTGTCCTGCAGGCTCAGGGTGCATCAGTGTCAGCATGAGCTATCCATCAGCATTTGAATGAAATGAAACGATATGACAGGAAACCCAGGAGGACCCCACTGCTGTCACAGAGACATAAAAAAGTTAGACTGCAGTTTGTATGTGAGTAAGCCAAAATTCTTCTGTGAAAATGTTTTGTGACCAGATACGACCAAGATAGAGCTTTTTGGTAAAGCACATCATTCTACTGTTTACCCGAAAACGGAATGAGGCCTACAAAGTAAAGAACATAGTACCAACAGTCAAATATTATGGAGGTTCAAAGATGTTTTGGGGTTCTTTGCTGACTCTGGCTGGGTGCCTTGACTAGCAAAGGATTTTGGGTTGCAATGTAGGGCCCAGTGTCAGAAAGCTGGGTTTGCGTCTTAGATCATGGGTCTTCCAATGACCCCAAACTTACTTCAAAAAGCACCCAGTAATGGATGGAAACAAAGTGATGGAGAGTTCTGAAGTGGGCAGCAATAAGTCGGATCTAAATCCCATTGAACACCTGTGGAGAGATCTTAAAATTGCTTTTTGGAGAAGGCACCTGTCAAATATGAGTAGTTTGCAAAAGAAGAGTGGTCCAAAATTCCAGTTAAGAGGTGCAAGAAGCTTATTGATGGTTATATGAAGCGACTGATTTCAGTTATTTTTTCCAAAGGTTGTGCAACCAAATAATAAGTTGAGGGTGCCAGTAATTTTGTCCGACCCATTTTTGGAGTTTTGCGTGAAATTATAACATAGTATTGCAGCACATTGAACATAGGCTCCCTTTGTGTAATGTGCATAGGCAGTCAGAAGGTTGTTGGTCGGCCTCCTGACTGCCATGAATAAGTTTGCAGGGGATCTGAGAGATGGCAAGGGGAGGCAATATTGCCCCCCGGACCCACTGGATGTCATGATCGCTATAGATCACAGCATCTAGTGGGTTAATCTGCCAGAGTTGGAGTATCTTCCGACTCTGGTGGCTAGTCGCGGGCCTCAGCTGTGTAACACAGCCGAGTGCCAGAAGTAATACCACGGGCACATCTCCTGTGCCCGTGGCATTACAGCGCTGTGCTGTTACAGCACTGAGTGTTAACTACACACTCAGTGTGACATAATAGGAGGGCCCAGAGCAGGAAGGGGATAAAGAAAGTCTGTCAGTTCAAAAATGTCTTCCAAACTAATAATAGTGTTGTGTGTGGGTCTTAAATAGGAGCAAAAACATACCTTTGTGATCACAAATCAATGAAGCAATGCAGAGATAATCATCTTTTTATGGATATGCAAATCAGTCTGAAAGTGCATCGGACAAGACAGCCTTAAGTGCTTTGACAATGCTTCTGTAGCTGTAAATGAAATTTTCAGCCTCTGTCTGCATCACAGCTGTCTATAGACAAATTTTCCAAATCAGACCCTGCCCCTGGTGCACTTACTTGTGATTTGCATAGCTATAAAAATATGATTATCTATGCATGATTTCATTAGTTTATGGCCACAATGTAATGTTAATTAATTAATGTTAATGTTTTCTTAGCGGGTATAATGGCTGACATTTCCCTCTATCACCCCTGGTCAGAGCTGCGGCATCTTAGGGGTTTTACTATATATTGGAGCTGTGATCGCCCCCATCCCACAATGTGTTCCAGCCGAGGTCTGATCAGTGACCCCGGGGTCTGCCCCACCGCCAGGGCCGGTTTTAGACAAAGTGGGGCCCTGGGCAAAATTAAAAGCGGGGCCCCAAATGCTGATATACAAACACCACCATCGTCTTCCAGTGGCAACCCCTATAATATCGCCTCCTTTCTGCCAACAAAGAAGTAATAACAAGCCCCATTTTACCACACACAATTCAAATGAGCACCTTTGTACCACCTAATAGATTTTTTCACCCAGTCATCAGTTATTATAGCGCCTCCTTATAAATAATAATTCCTGCTTATAAATAATATTACATCTTTATCAGTAATAGCTCCCTTATAAATGATAAATAGTGCCCTGTATTGGTAATATCCCCCTTATCAGTAACAGTCACCCCGTAAAAATAATACTGCTCCCTTATTAATAATAGCCCTCTCATAAATAATAGTTACCCTTATAGATAATAGTCCCCATTATCACTAATAGCCTCCTTTATAAATAAGCCCACTTAACAATTATACCCCCCTTATAAATAGTTCCCCTCTTATAATAGCTCCCCCTTATTATGGATGCCTTATATATAATAGTTCCCCCCTTATAAATAATAGCCCCTCATATAAATAATAGTTCCCCCTTATAATAGCCCCCTCATATTTAAGTTTCCCAATTATATATAGTAACCCACCCTTACTGTATATATAATAGTTCTCCGTTATACAGTGTCGGACTGAAGGGCCTTAGGCCCACCAGAGGAAGTTGTTCTGGGGCCCACCCAACAGCTTCCTGCTAATAGCCTATACCACGGCTCTTTCACTGAAGTTTTACATACGAGCTGACTATCTGGTGTTACTGAGTATGTTCCCAGTATAGTCAGCCCCTATAGTACTGTGCAGGCCCCAATAACTCCATGGCCGGTTCATGCACAGTACGGTATGGGGAATGACATGGCCATGGAGCACTACACGTATGTGCAAGACTATAGAGGGAGCTGTGATGCAGACATAGCACACAGGGCTGCCAGCAGGAATTTTGAGCCCCCCCCCCCCACAGTATAATGCTCCACATGGTATATAATGCTCCATAGTATAAAATGCTCCCCTGAGCCTTCCACAGTTTCCCCACATGGTATATAATGCTCCACAGTGGACCCACACAGTATAAAATGCTCCCCTGAGCCCACCATAGTGGCCCCACATGGTATATAAGGCTCCACACAGTATACTACCTCTTAGGCAGGGTTAACACTACCGTTGGATTCCGTTATGATGGTGTCCGTTAACAAAAAAAAAACGGACACCTATCATAACAGACATTAACGGACACTAACTGATGTTAATGCGTCCTTTTTTTTAACTGATCCAATTAGCATCAGCATCAGTTAGTGTCCGTTTTTTAACACTATCCTTTTTTTTTTGTTTTTTGTTTCTGCTTTCTGAGCATGCGCAGAAAAAAAACGGACATAAAATAACGGACAGTAACTGATGGCTATTACCCATAGACTTAAATGTTAAAAAAAATAATGGACACTTGCTGTCCGTCAAGAATCCGTTTTTCCAAACGGACAAAAAAGTCCTGCATGTAGGATTTTTTGTCCGCGGAAAAAAAAACGACTTCTGATGGATAGGGTGTAAACGGACACAAATGGACACAATATAAAAACCCATTGAAATGAATGGAAATTTTAACGGATTTCTGACGGTTCAGCTAGTGTCCGATGCTAAAATCTTGTAACGGACAATAGCAACAGACACTACTGACGGTCACCAACGGTAATGTGAACGCCCATAGTGGCCCCAGACAGTACAATATGCTTCCCAGCAGCCCCACACAATATAATATGCTCCATACAGTATAATATGCATCCCACAGTGCCCCCCCAGTATAATGTTCCACAGTGGCCCCCACAGTATAATATGCTCCCCACTGTCCCCCCCTGTATAATGCTCTACAATGGCCCCACAGAGTATAATATGGTACTGAGAAGCCCCACACAATATAATAAACTCCACAGTGTCTCCACACAGTATAACAGGCTCCCCACACTGCCCCTTCCCCCCCAGTATAAAGCTCCACAGTGGCCCATAGTATAATGTTCTCACCAAAGGGCCCCCGCTACTATAATGCTCCACAGTGCCCCCCCAGGATTTTGCTCCACAGTGGCCCCGCGCAATATATAATGCTCCCCAGAGTGTCCCCCCAGTATAATGCTCCACAGTAGGCCCCACACAGTATAATATACTACCCGGAGGGCCACCTAGTATAATGCTCCTTAGTTCCCCCCCCGAATAATGCCCCACAGTGGCGCCACGCAATATCATATGCTCTGCAGATGGCCCCCCCCCCAGAATAATGCTCCACAGTGACCCCACATAATATAACATGCTCCAGAATGACCTCCATACAGTATAATATACTGCCCAGAGAGGTTCCCCCAGTATAATGCTCCACAGTGGCCCAAAACAGTATAATATGCTCTCCAGAGGGGCCCCCCAGTATAATGCTCCACAGTGACCCCACACAGTATAACATGCTCCAGAATGGCCTCTACACAGTATAATATACTGCCCAGAGAGGTTCCTCCAGTATAATGCTCCACAGTGGCCCAAAACAGTATAATATGCTCTCCAGAGGGCCCCCCCACAGTATAATGCTCCACGGTAGCCCCGCACAGTATCATTTGCTCTCCATAGGAGCCCCCCAGTATAATTCTCCAAAGTGGCCCCAGAGAATATAATATGCTCTCCAGAGGACCCCACATTATCATGCTCCACAGAGGCCCCATACAGTATAATATGCTATCCAGAGGGGCCCCCCAGTTAAATGCTCCACAGAGGCCCCACACAGTACAATATGCTATCCAGAGTGACCCCCCAGTATAATGCTCCACAGTGACCCAAAACAGCATAATATGCTATCCAAAGGGCCCCCCTCCCCAGTATAATGCTCCACAGGGGCCCCACACAGTATAATAGGCTATCCAGAGGGCCCCCCTCCCCAGTATAATGTTCCACAGGGGCCCCACACAGTATAATATGTTATCCAGAGGGGGGCCCCCAGTATATTGCTCCACAGGGGCCCTACACAGTATAATATGCTATCCAAAGGGGCCGCCCCCAGTATAATGCTCCATAGTGGCCCTACAGAGTATAATATGCTATCCAGAGCCCCCCACCCTCCAGTATAATGCTCCACAGGGGCCCTACACAGTATAATATGCTATCCAGAGGGACCCCCCAGTATAATGCTACACAGTGGCCCTACAGACTCCGTTAGTGCTAGTGTTATATTATACTCTGGGGTCTCTTCAGACCCCAGAGTATACAGTCATGGCCAAAAGTTTTGAGAATGATACAAATATTAATTTTTACAAAGTCTACTGCTTCAGTTTTTCTAATGGCAATTTGCATATCCTCCAGAATGTTATAAAGAGTGATCAGCTTAACAGCAATTACTTGCAAAGTCAATATTTGCCTAGAAAATGAACTTTATCCCCCAAAACACATTTC
This sequence comes from Leptodactylus fallax, assembly GCA_947044405.1. Lineage (NCBI taxonomy): Eukaryota > Metazoa > Chordata > Amphibia > Anura > Leptodactylidae > Leptodactylus > Leptodactylus fallax. The sequence goes on from CAMRHE010000141.1 coordinate 2,696,508, forward strand.
AACATCATTGCAGCCCTGCCTTAAAAGGACCACCTAACATCGTTTCAGTGATTGCTCCATTAACACAGGTGTGGGTGTTGATGAGGACAGGGCTGGAGATCAATCTGTCATGATTAAGTAAGAATGACACCACTGGACACTTTAAAAGGAGGCTGGTGCTTGCCATCATTGTTTCTCTTCTGTTAACCATGGTTATCTCTAAAGAAACACGTGCAGTCATCATTGCACTGCACAAAAATGGCCTAACTGGGAAGAGTATTGCAGCTAGAAAGATTGCACCTCAGTCAACAATCTATCGCATCATCAAGAACTTCAAGGAGAGAGGTTCCATTGGTGCCAAAAAGGCTCCAGGGCGCCCAAGAAAGACCAGCAAGCGGCAGGACCGTCTCTTAAAAGTGTTTCAGCTGCGGGATCGGGCTACCAGCAGTGCAGAGCTTGCTGAGGAATGGCAGCAGGCAGGTGTGAGTGCATCTGCACGCACTGTGAGGCGGAGACTCTTGGAGCAAGGCCTGGTCTCAAGGAGGGCAGCAAAGAATCCACTTCTCTCCAGCAAAAACATCAGGGACAGACTGATATTCTGCAAAAGGTACAGGGAGTGGACTGCTGAGGACTGGGGTAAAGTCATTTTCTCTGATGAATCCCCTTTTCGATTGTTTGGAACATCTGGAAAACAGCTTATTCGGAGAAGAAGAGGTGAGCGCTACCACCAGTCTTGTCTCATGCCAACTGTAAAGCATCCTGAAACCATTCATGTGTGGGGTTGCTTCTCAGCCAAGGGAATCGGCTCTCTCACAGTCTTGCCTAAAAACACAGCCATGAATAAAGAATGGTACCAGAATGTCCTCCAAGAGCAACTTCTCCCAACCGTCCAAGAGCAGTTTGGCGCTCAACAATGCCTTTTCCAGCATGATGGAGCACCTTGCCATAAAGCAAAGGTGATAACTAAATGGCTCAGGGAACAAAACATAGAGATTTTGGGTCCATGGCCTGGAAACTCCCCAGATCTTAATCCCATTGAGAACTTGTGGTCAATCATCAAGAGACGGGTGGACAAACAAAAACCAACAAATTCAGACAAAATTAAAGCATTGATTCTGCAAGAATGGACTGCTATCAGTCAGGATTTGGTCCAGAAGTTGATTGAGAGCATGCCAGGGAGAATTGCAGAGGTCCTGAAGAAGAAGGGTCAACACTGCAAATATTGACTTGCTGCATTAACTCATTCTAACTGTCAATATAAGCTTCTGTTACTCATAATATGAATGCAATTATATTTCTGTATGTGATAAAAACATCTGACAAACACACATAAAAACCAGAGGGCAGCAGATCATGTGAAAATATAATATTTGTGTCATTCTCAAAACTTTTGGCCATGACTGTAATTATCGAAGGCCCGGGGGAGGTAAGGGAAAATAACAAACAGTTATACTTACCTTGCCTTACCTCTCCTGGGCCTCCTCGCGCTGCTCCGTTATCCCTGCTGGCTTCCTCTTCTCTGCGGCTGACGTCACGCGTTGTGGATGTCACCTCTGAGGCCTCAGCGCCTCAGCGGTGATGTCGGGAACACCAGAAGATTACGTCAGACGCAAGGACAGGTGAGTAAAAATGTTTGTTATTTTTACTCACCTCGGAAAGGGGCCCTGCGGCACATGACGCTGAGTCTCTTTCTGTTATCGATATGGCCATCCCTGACTCCGGGTTCCGGAGTCATCAGGCTCCGGATCCCGGGGGCCCCTTTGGGGTCGGGGCCCTGGGCAATTGCCCAGTTTGCCTCCCCCTAACGCCGACCCTGTTCACCGCTTCCCTCCACATACCTAGTTGATCCTGCCCATAATGGAGACTGTAAGCCTCATTTCCATTTTGTCTTTATTCCTGTTAAACACTTATGGGGTTAAGATACTTCATATGCTGTTTTTACTTATTTAAGTGGTGCAGTTTTGAAAATGGGGTGATTTATGGGGTTTCTAATACAAAGGCCTTTCAAAACCTCTTCAGAACTGAATTAGTCCTTTGAAAAATGGGTTTTGAAAATGTTCTTGAAAATTGCTGTTTGACTTATAACTTCCATAAAAATTAAAGGGTGATTAAAATTTAATGCCATCTTAAAGCAAAGCTATGGTAAATTAGATCTATGACCTAATTTGGGTGGTATGACTATCTGTATGAAAAGCAGATCATTTCAAATTTTTTAAATTGCATATTTTTCAAAATTTCCACCAAATTTCCTATTTTTTCATAAATAAACACAAAACATATTGACTAAAATTTACCACTAAGACGATGTACAATCTGTCCTGAAAAAAACAGCCCCAAAATCACTTTGGTGAGTTAAAGTGTTCCAAAGTTATTACCGCATGAAGTGACACATATCAGATTTGTCAAAATGACATCATTTTGAGATACCACATGTCAAAAATCGGTCAGGAATTCAAAAACTGGCTGTGGCGGGAAGAGTGTTAAAGGACTCTAAATGCCATTGTTAATAGTTTGGGAGGCATTTTGGAATTGACAGACTCTCTTTAAACTGAGATATTGCTTTTGCAAAGTACATCTGAGGGTGCATTTATACATTCATACTTTTGGATGCAGCTTTTGAAGCCAAAACAACAAAAGAAGTAGCATCTGTCCTTTATACTTTCTAAACTTTTCTATTCAAACCTGATTTTGGGTTTAGAAACTGCATGCAAAAAATTGAACCTGTAAACACAACCTAAATATTAACACTGTCTATGATTTAATGTATACTGCATACTACTGCAAGGTGAGAACATGTGACTTTGTAACACAGATGCTTTATTTAGGAAATAAAGCAGATCCAGTGACTGTATAGAACTTTATATTCTGAGAAACATTGCATTGCCAGCTACTGGTGAACCAGGTTATTTCTTGAAAGGACCACTACAATGGAGAAAGATTTGGAAGTAATTGTTGATAATTAATTAAATTATAGAACTCAATGCCAGTCTGCTGAATCCACAGCCAACAAGATGTTGTCATGTATTAGGGAAGGCATGGCTTCAAAGGAAGAAAATATTATTTTATCCTCTTATAAAGCACTGGTGTAGCCACATCTTGAGAATGCAATCCTGTTTTGGACACGGATTCATATCAAAAACATGAGATCTGGAGAATGTTTTGAAAAGGGCAACCAAATTGGAAGATCCCACTTATGAAGATAGGCTATCAAAACTAAATTTGTTTAGTCAAAGAAAGAGAAGTGTGAGGAGGATATCATATCTTTATATAAATATGTAAAAGGTCTTGATAGATTATTTGTTCTACAAACCAAAGATCACGGAGTCACTGCTTATATTTAAAGAAAGTGCAATTTCATCACAAATTTGGAAGCATTGCTTTACTGTCAGAGCTGTAAAATTATGGGACATAGATTTGATAATGGCAGAAAGTATGGCAAGCTTTATAAATAGCTAAATATCTATATTGTGATCCACAATAAATAGGGCTACTGGTGTTAATGTAAAATGTTGACCTTAAGGATCTGTCCAATAGCTGTCATTAACAGAGTGGTTTTTGTTTTCCTCTGGACAAACTTGAGTTTGTAAGCATAAAAAAGAAGGACTTGTATGATAAGTATGATCATAAAAATTATAAGGCTTTCTGCTTTGTACTAAAATGTATACAAGTTAAAAACAAACAATGTTGGAGCCTTCAGCCAATCAATATGTGGTAGTCAGAGGTATCTATTTTTCGCAATTGACTAGCCAATGAAGTTCTAGGTTATATGTTCACTATGTAATGAAAAATGCTACATGAACACAAATAAGAAGCCTTCTTTGGTTGGCCAGTGTGAAAATGCTGAACATCAGATCACAGTATAACTAAAGTGTGATTATACTCTTACAAGTTATAGATTATATATTAGAATGTATTTCTTAGCAAGCAGAATATTACAGGATATCTTACCAAAAGTGCAATGCTGGAACATCAGTCAGTGAGTTATAAATTCATTTGGTTTCTTTATGTAATTTTCCTTTTTGACTGGCCAAAAAAATTAGCAGTTCTAGACTAGCAGTTTAAAAGTATCTGTCCAACATAGAAAAAGTCCAATGGACATATAGATCATATGTGACCTGGCTGTTCCAAAAGTCATTGTGAAGCACTGGCAGTAGAGCCTGTGAAAGATCCTCAGTGCGCCAACACCGTTTTGGCCACACCTGAGTCCTCTTTCATATAAAACCCACACTCACCGCCAGTGAATGTTGGGTTCACAAGATAAATACAAGATAAGCCTTCTAAATTTTATATATTTATTAACCCCTAAATGGGTCGGTATTAACATCTAACACATGCAGTTCAGAACAGATATGCAGGTAAATACAAGCATTAACAGTTACTAGTTACAAGATACAGTACAAATAAAATAAAAGGGATAAAGGTGAAATGATTACTTTACCACACATGTCCTTGATGTGGTTCTGTAGTCCAACACTCACACATGCTCTGTCATGTGTGAATAACCAGTGGAGGCTGTTTAGCATGTGGCATTAATACAATAATCCAGCCTGCATTCTCTCATCACAGTCTCTCAGCATTAGTCCAGTAGTCTCATCACAAAAAATCTCCTCATGGTCTGTCTGTAACAACTCTGTAGTCTGTGATGGTCTCAGCCCAAAACTCCATAGCATAATCCCCATAGCATAATCTCCATAGCATAATCTCCCCCCACAGACCTCTTACCTCATCTTTTATACCCTTTATGCCACCTCCCAGAATGAGGTCACCAGCAACAGCAAGTCTGATGAGTTAATGCAATCAAGTCCAGATCTTTTGTATATGGCCGATCCAAATGAAAGGATACAATGTTATCAGCCATATCTGATCTACAGTGCAGTCTGGACAATGCATGTTTCTTTGATCACTCAGGACTGTATAGGAATACAATGGAGCCCTGCTGTGATGGATACAAAGCCCTATTGTTCCAGTGCTGCTACTACTGCCAATATACACCTAGGCTTATAGCTGCGCACATTATGAGTAAATGGAACTAGAGAGAAATACGCTACCCAGAGACCAAAATACATCCCTGAGCCACAGCCACACTTAAGCAGAATCATCACACCTCCCCCTTTAGATGGGGCTTGTAGGAAGTAGGGGCCTACGCCCCTCTTCTGAAAGCACCTCCGCCTCCAGCTTCTCAGGCTCTGGCCCCAAGGCTTTCTCACCTCCCCCCGGGGTCCCAGCAAACTCGGGCCTTGTCAGACTCTGAGGGTGGTTGAGCGCCACGCGCCTTCAATATGTCCAGACTAGGGTCAGCTTGGACAGCCTCTCTGAACTCTTGGCTGGAGTGAGAGAAAAGAGAGGTGCCTGTTACATAGCTGCCGGCCCCTTCTGTCTCTCTAGTCTGACTAGGGACACTTCTAAGGCCCAGGCTCTGAGCCACGTACACTTTGCTACCTCCTGCCTGTTCCGGGTCCGCTTTCTGAGTGCGGGCATCCCGTAGCTTTACACTCATGACCTCAGGCCCTTGGGAAACCATTCCAGAGATCCCATCCCGGAAATCTCTGCTCTCCTGGCTACCCTTGGCCTGCTCTCTCAGGGTCTTCCCCACACTAGCAGCTAGTTGGGAGAGTTCTAGGGGGTTCTGCACCTCCCCCTTTGCTTCCAAACCTACATCCTGTTCCTCCTGTACTTGGGTGGGTGATGGTGATACCTTGGGCAAATGACTGAGATCAGGCTTCCCCAAACCATCCCCCCACAATACATTGACAGGTAATACAGTTGACATACCCCCTTCTGGGATCTCACCTCCAGTACCCCATGCCCTCTGCACTTTGTCTCTCATAGTTGAGGTCTACCTATGATGTCAATTACAGGCCTCTCTCATCTTTTTAAGTGGGAGAACTTGCACAATTGGTGGCTGACTAAATACTTTTTTTTCCCCACTGTATTTAAAATGCCTCACCATTGTGTATTCGCCATAAGCACAGCACTGCAAATAAAATTTGAGGAAAAATGTGTTATAAACATTAGTTCTTAGTGATAGTAACTGTTTCATGCAAATTCAGTTTAATACTCTCAAATTTAGTTTTTTGACAGATTATATATTGATTTTACTTTGTGTTTATATCCTTCAATTTCTATGTACAGCAAACACTACCTCCTACTGTAACACTGTCAACTTCATTGTTGCACATACTATATACTCTCCTCTCCTTTCTCCTTTGTGATCACGGTCTCAAGAAATTGTGTTATGGTGACACGTACAGGTGTGTGCTTTCTTACCTTTCCTGTTGGTTAGACATGACCAGATATATGTGTTATGAGATAACTATCTTTTCAAGACAGTATTGTTTTGTGATATCGTATTGAAATGTTAGATGATGTCTATTTACAGCCACCCATTGGTTATGTTGTGAATTCTGCCATGTTGTGAATTCAGTTTTGCCATGTCTTTTTTTCACCCAACTGCTGCTAAAATGTTTCATTGTAATCAATGCAGCTTGCTGTGTGATATCTGATGGTGTTGTATCTGCAAGATTAATCCAAGATTAATACAGATAACAGTCTGTATGCTAGGGATTGAAAGGGTGACTTTACTAATATAACCTGACTACAGAGGAAACTGATGGCAGTCAGGATCCACAGAACTGTACATCCATAACAAATGAGTAGTACAGCAGCACTACAAAGGTGCACATGACAGAGGAGTACATTTTTATAGTTTATGGCCTTTGAACACATAAACTTTGAACCAAGTTGTGCTTTAAGTTTTTAACACTCTATAGTATTAAAGTGTAGAATTAGTCATATAGTTACACATAAAAGTTAATGTGTAGACATTTTTTACTGTGACAGCCTTGTTATAGCTCTTAATCAGTGGCACAGTTGCAAATATTGTCCAACCTAGACTTATCTCCAGCAACTTTTACATATTTGCTGTTGCTAAGATATCAAGACATTTTTGTGTCTGGGGTGTGATTATCTAATAGGGATGCAGTACAGGATCTGTCCAGCTGAGAAGAGTCTTCAGGTAAAATGTATCAATTAACTGACCTCACATTGTGGCAGATCACTACAGACAATTGACTGACAGGTTGTGCCAACCTCCCACTGGCAATGGTATTGAAAGATGAACATCTTTGGAAACATTTTTTACTTAAACTGTAATTTAAAGTTTTTGGCAACGTTTCCCCAGTATTAAATTTATCAGTTTTATTTCTGCATCTTATAAGTGGTAGCACTTTATTCACCAGATAATACATCTCTCCCAGTGATTTACATTCTTTGCATTTTGCATTCAAAGTGCAGTGATGAATCATACAAGGAATAGAGCACATTTGCTACACTCCTCTATTTATCAGGATGATATTATTAATATAAGGTCTGCAAATTTAGAGTAACAATACTGTGAAAATCACATTCACATTGGATGACATCTTAATATAAAAACAGGGTCATATTTAAAGCCAATGGCTGTAATGACATTCCCTTAATCTTTCACACTAAGTATTTATTGGCTGCAAATTAAGATAAATTCAATTAAAATGTAAGGGGTATTCCAAGGAAGTGAAAATATACTAACCAGAGGTCTGATCCCCTGCAGTTGATCCCCTGCAGTTCCGATTTTGCATGGGCCCAGATCCCCGCTGCTCGATACACACCAGAATTGCGTGGAGATGCCTGCACATTCAGTCATTGACTAAGCCAGGTCATCTTTGTGGTCAGTTATTGGCTGAGCTGGCATGTGTCTTGAGACAACAGAAAAAAAAAGATCAATCGGCCCCTGAGAAGCTTTGTAAGTAGTTGGATATTGGTTAGAATATGTATCACATTTTTTAAGAGCTGTTGATTCAGAATTTTTTGTGGCGAATATAAAAACTTTCCCATCAAAATAAAATGCTTCTATAACTCCTTATCAAGCTCTTCTCCTGCCTGATAAACTGCTCAGTTTCACTGAAGACAGGCTGCAGTTTATAGAAGTATATGAAGAGAAGACGTTAAAGGAAAAAGAGCAGTGAGTGAGAAGTAAAGAAAGACACAAAAGTCCTGGAGTAGATTACAGTAACAGATTTATTTTACCAGAACTTTAGTCACAGCTATTCTACTCAGTACTGCTAAAACCAGCTGGGAAACTGATAGAAATCTGCCTAACACTATTGTAAGCAGCAAGTGAATATGCTTGTTTCTCTCTCACTGGTTTCTTCCTCTTCTTCTTCTCACCACTCTCCATAGACTGTTATACATGCCAACCTGTAAAGCTTCTGCAGTCTTCAGGCCTCTCCTATGCTGATCCAATTAGTAGCTGAGGAGGGATATTTAAACCTGGTTCCTGCTCATCCAGCTGCCTGTTTGGTTGTACCTAATGTGGCTTCCATATCCTGATTGTTTGTGTTTGACTGCCCTATACTGACTGCTGGCTTGTTACTGGCTTGGACACATTCATTCTCCTGTTTGTGTCTGCCTTGTATGTGTTTTTTGGGGTTCTGGTTTAACTTAACAGAACGTGGAGAGTTTATTTATTAAGATAACTTGGGCCTCAAATTCAGCAGTCAATCTGGCTTTGCAGCTGGTGCTGGTCAAGGTGTTTGGGTGCCTGGGATCTATCTTTCAGCACTGTGTAAGATTAAAATAGCCAGTTCGACTGTTTTCTGTTGTCAGACAGTTTCTGCAATTTCTGATATTTGCTCTAGAGACACTATAATAACACTGATCTGTTTGTAAGCTATAACCCGTATTTAGTGAAGATACGGGTTATAGTAAATTGAGCAGTTTAGCAGGAAGGATAAGTCTGACAAGAAGAAATAGCAATATTTTTCTCTGATATATTACAAAGTTTCTAATATTCACCAAAACTATTCAATTTCATAAAAAAATGAAACCACAGTTGCTCTTTAAGTATATCTTCATTTTCCTGAAAGAAAAACCTTTAACTCAAACTAAAAATATTAAATTGCATTTTGTTTTAATAGTTTATGTGTGCAATCAGTCTTTATGGCATGTCCACAAGATGAGACCTGTGAATATTCAGGATCCTCACTTATCTTGAGAATAGGTGTCTAGTGACACGATCTCCATCCCTATCTTTGAAGTGTTACAGTGACAAAGCCTGCATTAATCGGATATTTATGACAAGGTCGGTGAATACGCTATATATGTTTAAGATAGAAATATCCCTTAAAATGTGGCTGACCTAGGGTCATATAACACTGGCCTAAATGAATAGGGCAAAGTAATCAACTGATCAATATAATGTATTTTTTGTAAACAGAGTCTTTTTACCATAACTACTGCATGGGAGATTCAGTACTGCTACATAGTGCCTTTCTTGCTCAATTTCTGCTTCTCTAATTACATACAGTCAATAGCTTCTTACAGTATTGATGGCTTTTTAAGTAACTTTCATTTATCCTTTAAGCAGTTTTTCACAAGCTGATTGGAATTTGGAATAGCGGTATCAACATATCTTATAGCCGTATAAGACCACAAGCAAATTGGTGGATTTGGGAACTATCATTGAAAGCAAATGACCTCAATGCTTGAATCTATAATGATACAACTTAAAAGGAAAAAGTGCTGAAAGATCTTATTTAGTTCAAATGATTCACATTCATGAGAAGAACACTTATAGTTTGATTTCTAATAGGTTTATGCAACGAGGATTCAGAAAACTAGTAGATCAAATACACAACTTAAATATTATGATTTCTGAATTGCTACTGTGATCAGGTTGATTGGCATTTTAGATCAGACTAGTTATACTTTACTGTATTTAAGTAATCAAATCAACAGATATTATGTTTTAGATATACATGGCACTAGCTTTACAGCTGGCCCCTGACACCAATTCATTTACAATGTGAAGCTATGGTCTTATGTCAAGGTGCCAGTAATTATACAATATATTTCACTTACATTTTTATGAAAGCTCTGTCTTCCTAAACATTGATCACAACCCATGTGTGTATGAGTCACTGACTCACTGTGTGACGTTCTAGTGCTAGCAAACATCAGCTGACAGCCTCTCGACCAATAGACAATGGTGGGTGGACACCTTACAGTGCTGATGTCATATACAGTATATAAGATGCTCCAAGCATCTCCAGAAGCTAGATGCGGACGGTAATAGTGGAGATAGTACAGGGTCTATGTTTCATCTCATTGCATCATACACAGCACATGTCTGAAAAGCAATAGGAATTCCAGCAATTACACAGGCAGATTAGTGATAGAAATCAATAGATAGGAGTGAGGACATAGTTGCTGCTGCTGTTTGAGCTTGAGACTGCTGTATTCCTGCTCTAATACAGAATTACAGACACACAGATAGGACAGTTAACCCTGGCAAAAACTGTGTGACGATACTCCAGAATATTAACATCAAAAAGGTAGACTATTAAACCATTATTGCTGCAACGTTTCGGGAACAAGTCCTTTCATCAGGCTAGGATAACAAAAGTAGGGGTAAAAGGGGAAAAAACAAAGACAAGGAAAGTTACAGAGAATTCGCACCATCATACAGACAGAAACAAGTAATCTAAAAAAAACACAGAAAAAAATCAATATGACAGTAAGATATAACAAACAGTACAAAGGTACAGGGCAATACTACACGGGAATAGGATATATATGGGAATACAAACAAGACTATAAGTTATGTATGGCAAAAATAAGTACAAATACGACTATCCATTATTACAGGGGGAACTAGGGATAATGTGGTAGTGGGAAAACCTATTAGGGCATATATAATAAGTATTACATGGCTAGATAAGCAATATATCACATAGAACATGACATAGCATTTGTGTATATGGGATATCTGGTGCAAGTTTCATAGGAATAGCATATAGTAGAAACATTCAGGAAAATTTGCACACGACTTTGACCTAAAATAAATAAAAATGTGATAAATCTTCAAAACAAATCTTTTTTGTCTGAAGAAGAGAATATGAGAAAAGGGAGGCGCTTGTATAGATATTTAAGAGGAATACAGGAGTCAGGTATCTATGTTGGTAGAACGGATACCAAGCACATTCGAGAGTGAACAAAAGGGGCGGGTTTAACAAGAAATAACTATTGCATAGTGAAGCGACAACTTATAGGAGATCCGCTGGTGCTGTAAGTAGTACAAGTGAGAAGGCAGATAAAGAGATCACAGGACTGAGGTGAAAAGAGCTGAAGCTACAGCATAATCATTGGTGGGTAGCAGGGAAATAAACATAACACGTAAGCTTCAGTATAAATCAGGGATAGAAAAAGGCTTCTTACCGTTGGTGGGTGGTAAGCAGGGATTACACAGCATTCAGAGAGCCTGCATGCAGGGACTCCTTCCAGTCTACCATACTTGGCAGCCAAAACTCTGGAACCTTCCTGTGCTTAAATTGTGCTCAATGCGGGAACATCCAAAAGGGAGCCACATTTACTCATCCTCGAACAGGCAGACGATTCAGGATTAAGGGCCATTTTACATGCGACACTGACTTTGTGGTCTATCTAATTAAATGTTCTTGTGGGTTAGGATAAGTCGATGAAACGACAATGAGTATAAAAGAGCAAATATCCAAACTCAAGTCCACAATCAGGAATGAAAACCTTGAACTCCCACTACCGCTTCATTTTAAGGAGCATACCCACAAGTTACTGTACACCAACTGAAATTTTGCATCATTGAGTGGATCCCCCCTCTCCGCCGAGGAGGTGACCGAATTAAAACTTTGAAGACCCAGGAGATGAAGTGGATCCATACCCTAGACACTGTACATCCACATGAACTCAACAGAGACTTTAACCCTATATTATAATTATGGAATTCTAACGATATCCTTTATTTTCATAGGTCACTCACAAGTTTAAGGTGTGTTTGGGGTCCCGGGATTACATTTATACTGTAACAAAATCCTCTATTCCTTGCCCCCCCCCCCCCCACCCACTACAGCTGTCATACTCTTTTCTCTCTACTTCTTCTTTCTCCTTCACCTCCTTTTTTGCCTGTTTCCCATCTTATAACACTTCTTTTTCCCTTTTATTGTTCATACCCCTTATTTAATTTTTCACTCTTCTTTCACATCAATTTTTTTCCATTCCCATCAGTTTTGTCTCCATACTATTTATTTCCTCATTGACCTTTTTCCTACCTTCCTATTTCTGTGTATAGCTATTCAGGAATCACTAACATTTCCTCTCTTTTTTCTCTCTTTTCTTATTCGCAATCCCTATTTTTGTTATTATAGCCTGATGAAGGGACTTGTTCCCAAAACATTACAGCAGTAATGAATAACTGAATTGTACACCATCTTCCTTTTTGATGTCACTACTGTCAGTAAAACTTTTGAAGATAATATTCTGGAGAGCTATCACACAATTTTTGCTTGGCATACGTTTTTGGGGAATTTGTTCAGTTCCCTTGGTGAACGTGCACCCAACAGATTTGTGCCAGTTGAATTCCGCTTCATATCTCTCTTTGTTGTTAGGACAGTTAACCCCATCCTTCCCAATAATCTAATTTTGTCTGTCATACAGTAGAGCAGTTTAATCTGTATACACTGTCTTTAAGCATACCTTTTACTGACAAAACAATCCTGTTAGTGAAAAGTCCTTTGTTAAGAGCTTTTTTGAGCAACAGTTTAATTTTTTTAATGAAATACATGGCAACTGCTGTTCTAACAGCAAAGCGCTGATTCCGCCTGAGCAAATCTTAAAAAAAAAAATCAGTTATTTAAGTGGTTTCTTCTTCATCCAATATACAGTCTGGCCTGCACTAATCTGAAAAAAACTCTCTTTTTATTTTCTATTATGCCCACTTACTACGAAATACACAGTGAGAAAGAATGTTGTTAATCTGATAAAAAATATTCAAATAATTTCTTCAGGACCTGGCAACCAGTCAGGGAGACAAGATGACATCAGATGAAGAGACCTAGAGGAAGCTTGCAAGGTGGGGGTGATGGCACTGGTGGAGTTAGTGGCAGACATGTTTCCACTGATGGCGATGCTAGCTGCAGCAACTACACTTGGTCATCTCTCATCTGGGATTTTTTTTTGTACATTGCCACATGATAAACCCATGGTGAAGTAAAAGATGTGCAAGCAGAAACTTAGCCGTGCCCAAGCACGAACAAACGTAAGAACGACATCTCTATGTACTCACATGAAAAAGCATCACTATCTTATCTGACAAAATAGACTTGACAGTGGCAGGGGATGTGAGCAAGACTGTTCTACTCCTTCTCCCTGTGACCTTCCTTGTAGGAAGACAAGATCTACCGTGTTTCCCCGAAAATAAGAAACCCCCGAAAGTAAGGCATAGGAGAGGTTTTGGAGAATTGCCTAATATAAGGCATCCCCCGAAAGTAAGGCGTATGTTCCCGAACAGAACATACGGTATATACGATATGTGAGCCGCGGGAGAACCCCACAATCTCTGCTATCATTATACTCCGGGGTCTTTTCAGACCCCGGAGTATAATATCGGCGGCCCAGGGGAGGTGAGCGAACATAAAAAACTATGTGCTTACCTGTCCTTCTCCAGGCTTCGGGCCTGTTTGGTGACGTCGCAGACGTCAGCGGACGTCATTTTGCGTCGCGACGCCGGCCGGATCATGTGACGCGGCCTGGTCTAACAGTGAAGAAGGCCGGAGTAGCGCACGGGCATGCACCGGAGCGAGGAACGGGTAAGCAACGTTGTTTTTTTTATGTTTCTATCCTCCCCTGGGTCTCCGATCATTATACTCTGGGGTCTGAAAAGACCCCACAGTATAATATTGTTCATGGGTGGTCCACTATGGGGCAAACTACTGTGTGCAGGGGCCACTATGGGGAATGATACTGTTTGCAGGGGCCACTATGGGGAATGATACTGTGTGCAGGGGCCACTATGGGGAATGATACTGTGTGCAGGGGCCACTATGGGGAATGATACTGTGTGCAGGGGCCACTATGGGGAATGATACTGTGTGCAGGGGCCACTATGGGGCATGATACTGTGTGCAGGGGCCACTATGGGGAATGATACTGTGTGCAGGGGCCACTATGGCGAATGATACTGTGTGCAGGGGCCACTATGGGGCATGATACTGTGTGCAGGGGCCACTATGGGATATGATACTGTGTGCAGGGAAATTAATGGTTTGGATTGTTATGATGATGTCCTAGAAGATGATGACATAACTGTCATTGAATAAATTTTACTTTCTATTCGTACCGTAAATATTGGTAAATGTACCATACTGTTAATTGTTGTACATGGAAATAATGGTACGGTAGTAAGAAATTCTTGATAGGATTCACAGTTTGTCTGGTTATGCTGGTTTGTGATGACAAATACTGTACAGTACCGTATATAATAAATGTTCATTTTTTTGTTCAGCAATAAATGTGAATTCTTCTTCATTGAAAAAAAAAATAAGACATCCCCTGAAAATAAGACACAGCACATCTTTGGGAGCAAAAATTAATATAAGACGCTGTCCTATTTTCGGGGAAACAGGGTACACCTAGCACATGGTCATCACAACTGTTTTTTCTCCTCCTCTTCTATGCCAAAGCCAGTCATCCATAATGGAATGTGTGTCCAGGAAACAGCAATATGCGCCCAATCATGCAGCAGTTGTGCAACCTAACTCTCACTTGGCCAAGCTGCTGGCAGTGCAGTCACTGCCATACCACTTAGTGGATTTCAATGCGTTTCGCAAATTGATGGCATGTGTTTGATCTCAGTGGAAGATTCATAGCCGTCATTATTTCTCTAGGACATTCCTTGGATATGTCATTCTGGGAAAGGTGCACACCACGGTTGACACGTGGCGCAGCAATTATGGGCAAAGACAATACATGGCTTTCATGGCCCGCTAGGTCAATGTTTTGAGCAGCAGCGGCCCGGCCACAGTTCAGAAATGCAACAAGGCGAGGTGCTAGTTCCACCCCAATTCTGCAGGCCCAGTTCCAACACCATGGCAGGACCCTGGGTCCACGCTTATTCATAATTAGTATGAAGCAGAGGTATGAGTATTGAATGGCAGTTCTCTTAGACCCTCACTATAAAGACAAAATGGGAGAATTCTTCCCTGCTTCTTAAGAGAAATTTGAATATTGTCAGCATAGGTTGTATACCCAGCTTACCAAAGTATTTAGCCAGTCGCATGTGTGGCTAGGTGGCCTCTGCCCACCTCAGCCAGCACTCCACCTCCTCTTCCAGCGCCACAGCTCCAAGTGTCAGAGGGAATAAAAGCAGCAGTATTAGCAGCTAGGCCCAGAACAGTAACTGGAAGATGATGGACCAGAAATTTTTCAGCAGGTATAATCCTACCTAGAGTGCACTGATATTCCAAAAGATAACTAACCTAATAGGTTAGAGCAGTGGAAGGAGCTGGCACAGTTTGCCATAGTAGTTTTATCTTGTCCGACCTCAAGCATGATGGCTGAAAGGGTGTTCAGTGCAGCCAGTGGCGTTATAACACCTTAAAGGACAAAACTGTCCACCACTAGCATGAAAAAAATTACTTTTTTCAAAAATAATATGGAGTGGATCAGTGAAGATTTTCAATCACGTCCGAATAGCGGCCACCACTGCCACCATTTAGCCAGACATCCATCAATTATACACTGACGCATCTTTTTGCCACAGCTACCATCACTGCCACCACTCCACCACTTGAGCCAGAAATGTTTTGCGGCCTGGTCCATTATAACATTCCATGCTGTACTGCCACTCAATTACTGTATAATGCCTTCATAGATTATATGTATTATATATGTCACTGTGCATATTGATTAATTTTCACAAATTGCTATATTGGAACTACATTCACATTGTTTCTGAACCATCATATTCCACAACAGCAAACTATTGCAAACTGCCATGTGTGTCTAAAATATCAAAGGCAAGCACCTTTACACAATAAATGGGTAATTTTTGGAGCGTTTTAAATCTCAAAATGCACAAAAGCAAGTGTCAGCGCAGTGTATGGTTAAACTTGCAGAATTATCCACTATTTACCATCCATTTTTCCATAGACATACATGACACTTTCACTTTGACATAACTTTGACTGTGGTTGCCTTACAAAGCTAGAAACTGGATAGATAGGTCCCTAAGAGTGTTCTACACTATGTTTTAAGCCATTTTAAGGTATGGTTCATATTGAACACAGTAAACCTGAAATAAATATTGAATCAGAGCCACTTGAAACTGAAACTAAACGAATCTTGAGAGGTTCACCCATCTCTAGTTACTAAAATCAACTGTTTTTATTAAAGGGAGTCTATCATTGCCCCCAGCTACCGAGCTGGGTTTGACCCAAATATTCCAAATTGTTAGTTTTTTTACGAAACCAAACAAATGGAGATTCGTCTCTGGCAAACTACAATGGCTGTCTCTTTAGACCTCAGAGTATAATAGGTGAAGGCCCAGGAGAGGTGACAAAAAAAATCATTCATACTCACCTTCCGTTACCTCTTTTGAGCCTCCTTGCACTGTCTAATGCTTTCCAGTGATGTCATGCGTCCGGGGTCACCACTGAGGCCTGTGATTGGGTCACATGGCCATGTAGAGTGTCATGACACTATGATTTGGCATGCCCATTTTACCGCTGATGCCTGTGATTGGCCCTGGGCACATGACATCACCGGAGAGTGCCAGACATCACCAAAGAGGTGTAGGCAGAGCACCAGATGCCGCAAGGAGGCCAAAAGAGTTAATGGAAAGTGATTATGATTTTTTTTTTACACCTCCCCTGATCCTCCACCTATTATACTCTGGGGTCTAAAGAGACTCCAGAGTATAATAATGTCACTTTCACTTTGACATAACTTCAGCTGTGTTTGCCTTAGAGAGGTAGAATTAGCTAGATAGGTTTCTAGTTGCCCTGAGAGTGTTCTACACTGTATTTTAAGTCATTTTAAGGTGTGGTTTGTACTGAACTTGTTGGACCCAAAACGAATCTTGGACCACCCGAACCCAAAATTAAACAAAATATGAGAAGTTCGCCCATCTCGCATGAACCTTATGACTCATGTGTTTCCTACTGCTTTTTAGTTGCTTGAGGGTGTTTTTTGATCACTATAGTTTGATTATGATATGTCTACAGTCACCTTTCTATGTGGCAATTTAGTGGACAGACATTTTATTAAAACTTTATTAAGAACTGGAGAATTAAGTTATGTAAATAACCCAAGAAACTTTAGAGAGAAAGAGATAAAACACATTTATTTGCCAAGCTCAGGATGTTAGTTTTACATTCATGTTTCAGTGACTAAAATGTAGAGGCTATAAAGCAATACCTTACTATAATGAAGAGCATTAAACAAGTAGAGTAGCACGTGTAATTGTTTATTACCTATGTCAACACTGCTTTAAACAGAGGAATTCTTTTTTATGGTACAGTATTTTCCATATTATGCAAAAATCTTTTATTAACATATTAATTCTGATGACTGTGAATTCTGTGAAGACAAACTTCTATATTGTAAAAAATATAGCTAGCATTGCCAGTGCATTTATTGTTAAAAAAGAGAGAATAGCCAAATGGGTCTGAATACTCAGCAGATGATGCCAGTACAGCGCAAAAGTAGTTATTTGTATTATCTTGCTCAGCTCTATGCAGAACTGTTGTTTTCATGCTGTCAGTGTTTGATGAGGGTAGGATTACCAATGTAATGAACCATAGTTCCCATGATTCTTTTCTTCTATCATTAACTTTGCCTCTATTAACATCTGCCTGCATGCCCCTCTATTGCAAAGTGTAACTTAGTGCTGCAACACCTCCCTGTCTACTTTGCTGTTCTTTTCTTCACTTACTGAATTCTGTTTTATTTGCTACCCAGCATGTGAAACATGATTCCTTGAGACACAGTAAAGGAAAGAGAAAGAGCTAGGGAGAAATATCCATATGAGGTATGTGATTTGTGACATCCTGTACATCAGGGAGTATTGAGGGGCAATAATCATATGTTCAGAGCATCACACAAGCAGGGATGAACACCCCGAGTGTGACCAAGTGACTGCATATGAGAATAGCTTACAGAGGAATTTCAGATATTATATTAGTAATCTTTCTGCAAGTAAATCATTTGCACAAAAAAATGCAAAAAAAAACCTTTAAAAAAAAAAAATCACAATTCTACAAAATTGGGAGAGTGAGCATCTTAGACATAGGCATGTACTCCATTAAATTTCACACACTTTGTACTACCATTATATTTAACATATTTGGACGCATTTACTAATAGTAAATACTAATAGTGTTTTACAGTAGACAATCTTCAGCTGCACCAGATTTATCAAAGTGTCTTATATTTGATAAATCTGGCGTATTGTTGTTTATTTATATCTCTTACTTGTTAGGCTGCCTAATAAAAGGCTAAACATTTTTTGTGAATATAAGTAATTAAAAATTTTACAGTTTTAAAGATTTTCTCTGGGCACATTCTTTTGACCTGATTACTTGCTAATGGATACGACCATTAATGCGGTAACATTATATGGTCTGGAACTCATCAAAGAACCAGCCATGATTTGCTTATTTTGAATAGGTTATCAGGCAAGGACGCTACATGCATGACAAGATAAATCAGTCACAATAAGGAAATCATGGTTGGGTTCCTGCAGAAAGTTCTTGCATTCATTGTCATATCCACTGGCATATCCAATATCCAGTGGCAACAAATCAAGGTAAAAGAATGTCACCACTAAGATAGATAGAGAAAATCTTTAAAGCTCTGCAAATTTTTAATTACTTACATTCACAAAAATGTTTAACTTTTAATTGTCTACAAATTTAAATATGGTTATGTTTGTGAAAACCCCTTTAATAATTCCATGCAAAAGGTGCATTGGGAACCAGGTCTGTGGACTCACCGAGCCTCTGACCCCTGTAGGCATATTCTTGAATCTGTGGCCCACCTTCCCGCCTAGGTCCCACAAGCGACTCTGGCTTCAACTTGTGACTATCGCCAAATCTATGATTCCTTTATACTGGGCATCCGAATCCCCCCCTCCAGTATCCCACTTTCTACGGAAAGTCTCTCAAGTAGTCTGGATGGAAGAACTTTCCCACTTAGAACTTCGCACCCACCAGAAGTTTAGCTCTATGTGGGCGTCATGGTATAATTTTTCTAATGATCCTACCTGGGCGCACCTGTGGGAACCCCCTGTTTAATTAAAATACCCTCTGAGATCCTTGGCCTTTCACCCTAAGAACTCATCGTCTCCCCCCCCCTCCCACGTTCCATTTCGTATCGTGTTTTTAGTTATTCGTTGTATGTAATACACCAGCTCTTCTGACCGTTTGGTTAATGATTGTTTTGTCATGCTCATTGTTTTCAACAATGTATATTCATTGGTGTTATTTGACAATCCAATAAAATGTTAATTATAAAAAAAAAAAAAAAAGGTGTGTTGGATAGATAACCCAAGATCCATTTTAAAAGTACTTTGTGATTGCTGAATTATGGCTGATCCTAATTAAAAGGGACAGTAATGCATAATCTTGTTAACTCTTTCAGTTCATATTACCCGCCTTTCCACAGATCAGATATAAAAATAAACATTGTAGAGCACACACACATTAGGTATCCATTTATCTGAAAATCTACAAACTTCTAAAATTATGTTTCCCATATGGTAAATACCATAACAGGAAAAAAAAATCAAAACAGTCGAGCTGACATTTTTTTACCATTTCACCTCCCATAAAAATTTAATAATCAAAACATGAGATATTTTTCAAAATGGTATAAATAAAAAGTACACCTGGTCCTGCAAAAACATGACAATGTATGCACCCACTTTCTACAGAAATATATCAGAATTTTATATTTTGATTTTTCAAAGTTTTGGATTTTTTTTATAAAGTGTTAAAATGTAACAACATGTCATTTTGGCTGTACATTGAACACTGTAAAAACAAAGCCTGTAAGAAAGTCACGCAAATGCAGCTTTTCTCCAATTCCACCCCATTCTGAATTTTTTCCAGATTTCCA
This sequence comes from Leptodactylus fallax, assembly GCA_947044405.1. Taxonomy (NCBI): domain Eukaryota; kingdom Metazoa; phylum Chordata; class Amphibia; order Anura; family Leptodactylidae; genus Leptodactylus; species Leptodactylus fallax. Next base: position 2,716,449 of record CAMRHE010000141.1, read on the forward strand.
GTATATTGTAACAATAATAATAAAGGGTACCATTACAAGGTACAATTTGTCTTGCAAAAATTAAGCCCTTATATGGCTCTGTAAATGGAAAAATAGAACTGTATGGCTTCTGAAAGTTTGGGAGCGAAAAATAGAAAAATGGCTGCAGCGGGAAGGGGTTAAAGGAAATATATAGTACAATCCTCTGAAATACTGTATATATTTGTCCCGCATATGACTATCTAACCCTTTAATGATGCTGAGTAGTTTGGGTGTTAATGCGTCTTTTTTCCCATTTTCCATCTCCACCATTAAAAATTAATAACCTTCAAAAATTCATATTTTTCTGCCGACAATACCATGTGAAGGTTTATCCTTTGTGTGACGAGTTTCACTTTCAGTTGGCACCATTTTAGGGTACCTAGAATGTTTTGATTAGCTGTTATTAATGTGAAAACAACCTTCAGGGTAATAGTAGGGCGCACACGCAGTTCTGCAATAAAGACTATGTGCATTGAAGCAGTGGTGTACTGTCCTGGCTTTATTGTAGATCTGTAGATGCACGAGAAGCAGTTGTCAAAAGGTGAGTATAAGCATTTTTCTTTAAATTCTCCGCCCAGATAGTCCTAATATTTGGGACACCGAACCAGCTGTCTTTAAAGACCTGTTGGTGGGTTAGTGTCCCAAATATAGGTGACAGAAAGTCAAAGGAAAGTATTACCCTTTCCTTTCTAGAAATGTGTGAGAACTCCACAAACTGTATCCGCATCCACAAATGTGTGAGGTCCGTACTTTTCACAGACAGCACCCCATGCTGCTCATTTGCAGGAGGTGTTCTGTCCATTGTTGTTTCACTTTTCACGTCTGTGAAAAGCAGATCAACTTTTTTTTTTTTTTTTCAATGCTTCAGTTTTTTTTTTCACAGACCCATAGACTTTTATTGATGTGATGCATCCATGAAAAATGCACTGCTGTTATTTTTATGTGGACCTACAGTTCGAAAAGAAAAGTGGGCATCGGAATAAACATATTGAAAAGAATGGGTTCATATGATGTCTGCAAAAAATGTGATCTTCATACGTGATATCTTCACGTGTGAATAAGGCCTAAAGGTGCATACATAGGCATATTATAACTCCATACAACCCTCTAATGTAAATTTCACAGAAATGTGCCACCCATCCAGGGCTTGGGGCCACATGAAGGCCTTTTTTAATTTGTCAAGTTCTTTAGGCAACAATCTCTTGCAGGAAGTGCATATGTAATGCACATCTACTGTAAGTCTGGGGCTACACACAGAATTCGCTTTCAAGCGTTGTAATACCAACTGTAGCACAACACTTGCATTTCATAGGAATACAATGAATCGTGACTCGTGAAGGGTATATGCAGGTAACTCACTTTCCATCACGTATACATGTATATGAATAAGCAATTTCCACAACAGTCACAGTTCAAGATTTTGTGCATCAGATCTATGTAGTTATAGCCTTATACATTCACAAACTCAGTTTTATAGCAAATAGTGAAAAGTAAAGTATTATTCAGATGGAAAAAAAAAAGATTAAGCTTTTATAAATATCATAAATGAGACTAAAGTAAGAGAACTTTCAAAAAACTCTTGACTTGCATTGTGCGTTTATAAGGTCGACGAAGCATTAAATCTTATTGTAGGATAGGTAGTCATTCATGTGTTTATGTAAAGGCCACATTGGTCTTGGACTATTACGGCAGAAATGTAGGATGCCAAGCTTCCCTTTTATCTCTTGCCAACAGTTAGTAATTAATGGGGTCATTTATAAATGAGAAACATGTAGCCATATGGCACATTTAATTATGTGCTAAGACAGCGTACACAGGTAGGCTCTTGTGTTCCTCTTACATTAAATGTCCTTTTACAATCACCCTATGATTATATATACAGAATGATGGTTTCACAGGAATATTCTTGTAAAATAATAATCTTAATTTGAAACAGATCTCTAACCTTCTGCATTATAGATCTCAAATGGTTCCATAATGATGTAGAACTTTTAGTGGATTATTTTAACAAAAGAAAAAAAGAGATTAAATTGGTTATGATGACATTGATTGGGACATAGCATATGGGCAATCTGTATGACACATGGTTGGTGACATACTCAAGAGCAAAGTGACTGTGCCAGGTCAAAGTAGTGCCATGTTGCCTTCAAAAGCCACACCCAACGCAAAGTCCAGGAGAAGTGGCATATGATGGAGCCACACTCACAGGGACTGACTTTTGGAAGGAGTTGGCTGATTGCACTACAAAAATTTCACAACAGAAGAGATGCTACCAGCCAGTGGATGCAAATCATTCCTATCGAGGTCAACGACTGTCACCAGACCAAAGGAAGAGTTATGCCATATTAGTAGCGCCCATTTGAAGAGGGTGAAAGGCGTAGGGCTATTGACACAGAGCCAGAAGCCCAGGTGCGGAGGAGGACCACAAAAGGACTGATCACTGCTGAAGTGCTGGGCTTGAGGAGTGTCAGTTGCCAGTTGCTAAGGACTGTACTGCTGTTTATTGCTCACTGTGTGTATATATGTTGAGTTGAAAGACAGGAAGGAGGCGGTTTAGAGGCAAAGCAGTGAAAAGCTATATCAGGATACCTGAGTAGGAGCAGTCAGTTTTAGAAAATCTACTGGAAATCATCTTGATGCAGTGCATACATGTGGCTGTTAGTTGGGGCAGAAGGCATCCAATGTAGATCCCTCTTTCTAGTTTGCAGGTAGGTCTCTGTTTGGCAACCCAATTCAGAGAAATGTTGCCCTTGTATGAGTTTGTTTAGTATTTGAGAGTGAGTGAACCCCTCAGTAGTAGTAGCATTCTCTTTCCGGAAACCCAGAAAAGCAACTGGAAGTTTGTATACCCTGATTTTACTAGGGTGAAGTAAGCTGTGAGCAACTACTAAGAAAAGGGCTTATTTCGTTTCTCCATCACCAGAGTTGACCTTGTCAACAACGGATTGTCAGGGGGGAGATGTTGAGGACTGAAGGTCAACCTCTCTAAACTATGCCCTAGTAAGGTGACTGTTGATGCTGTGTCCCTACACAAAACAGGTTAGAAACACCTGTGAATTGAGTTATATTCAATTGTAAACTCATTTTACTTATCAATGTGTGACCATTGTATCAATGTACTGTAGCACTGTGTCAGACTGGCATTGCTTTGTGCTTTCACTTGTAGATACAAGTAAACAGGCAGAACTGTGGTTGTGCCTAGGTGTTGTACCACAGGGGGACTTATTTGGCACATCCTTGATATTACCCCTCTTCGCTGCTGTGTGTTATTGAGGTTACACCAGGGGAAGGGCTCATTATAAAAAAAGAGCCTTTTATGGGGTCCAGTGGTCTGGCCACATGGTGTTCCTGTCTGGTTTATGCCCTTCTGTTGCAAAACAGTGGATGCCTATGTCTGTGAATGCAAGTGGGTGCGATGTTGCTCACCGCCTCATGCAAATTCTGGTAACTTGTGGTTGCTGTATGTAAAGTGTTGTGACATTTTGTATGCCAACTGTGTCCTTTATTCTACAATCAATCTAAGTAAAATTTCAGCTCTGATATTTGAGTTGGATGGTTCTTGGCGTCTTGAATACACCACAACACCAATCTGCATAGACATCATGCCCCCCATAAGTAGATATATATTATAACACATAGGCATATTACTGTTCATGCAGTTGCATAGCATACAGCGGGACAGTAAGAAGATGTAGCAGAATAGCAAAGAATTGTAAAAAATATATTTACTGCTGATGTATTTACTCTACCAAGTCATGGTAACATATCCACTTTCTCGGCATGTGTGTGACCTGGGTGAATGAAGGTATCCTCTATTAGTGTTTATTATTCATATCACATAATTTAGTGTCCTAAAGAACCTTAGGCTAGGTCCACACCTGCGCCTGCTCTACGTTTGGGGTTTCCGTCCCCAAATCAACTTAAAAAATGCGGAGAGAAAAGTCCTGTAAACAGGACTTTTCTCTCCGCATTTTTTTGGGCGGAAACCTGGCGGACACCATTATAGTCTATGGGGTCTACAGATTTCCGCGGGTAACCGCTTTTTAAGCGGAGTGGGTTTCCGTTCTTCAGGTCCCCAAACGGACCCGAAGAACGGAAACCCGAACTCATGTGTGAACCTAGTGTCAACTTTAGTAAAATAATACACAGGAAATGCGAAGGGTAATGGAAATATTATAAACACTGGACTTATTTAAGAAAAGGAACATTTTACTAGGATTTATGAGGAATTAAAGCAAGTCTGTGATAGATATACAGATTTTGCAGTTAATCCAAACATCAGCAATTTGTAAACCGGCTGCAGCGTGATATTTTATCACAGAAGACTACAAAAATCAATGAAAAGTCATTGGAGAAACATTGTATAGTGATGTTTCATTGTTTTTGTGGTCTTTTGTGATAAGATAGCACTCTGCTACATTTGTATTTAACAACAATCATCACGGAAATGAAACTGGGAAATCACAAGCTAGAACACATATTCATTGACCATTTTCCTATCTCATCCCATACCAGCACTAGTATTGTGATGATTTTATTAAAGCAGCATGTGGAACAATAAATTCTATCACACTGCACAAGAAAAGAAAAATGTTTTGTTTTTCGCAAGACTTCATACAGAGATTACCCGATTTATCATTTTCATTATGCTATTAACTCATGTCCCTTTCAAGCTTAGATTCCACCTTTATCACAAGCCATGAGTTATTTTAATTTATAATGAGGATATTTACATTTAATTTTAGAAATAAACTATAATAGCATATAAAACTTGAATTAGTACTTTTATTATACTGCAAATAAACACATGAGCCGCCAGGACCAAATGCATGTCTCAGGTGTTTGTATTTCAGGACTTACTACTTAGATAGGATTAGTTCATATCAGGAATTTGGCTGGTTTCACACCAAGGTTCCTTTAACACTTTTGCTGCATTTTTGCAGTGTTTTTTGTTGAGGGAAAAACATTGAAGCCAGATATTAAACACAAACTGATCTTCAATTTTTTCAAAAAGCCAGTCAAATTATCTGTGCCCAAAAACATCAAAACAAAAAAACTGGCAAAAAATCCTTCAAAGTAATACAGGTGCTTTTTAAGTTTTTTAATGCAAAAAAACATCAGTGAAAAACCCGAGAGTGCAAGGATAACTACAGATGTGACCAGACCTAACTCATCTCCAACAGCTTAGTTAACTAATGTAATTTCAACACAATATGATTGCATGCTAACAAAAGCCTTGAAAGGCTGTAGTTCACACCTTCTCCTTTTATCCACATATAGACATAAATAGAATAGTTGATATATCCATTTATATTAACTTATCAGGAGATCATGTTGCTTTTAGAAAAGCTGCTTAACTTGTGACACACATAGCTAACAGCACAGGAAGGTATTGCTTTAACCAGTTAGTGACTGACCTTGAGACTTTGTACGTCGGTCACTAATGGGTTTTATTTTGATGCAATAGACTTTCTATGTCACTTCAGAATAAGCCAGGGTCTTCTGCAGTATATAAAGCAGGTGCCTGACTACGAAGATCCTTTTCCGAATGCCAATGATAGGAAAATAAACAACATTTAACCCTTTTGATACTATGGTCAAGAGTGAAACTGGCATTTAAAAGGTGTTGGAGGGAGGGGGGTTGCCTCCATTAGCCATTGGCACCCTTGCAAGCACTAATAGCTTTAGATATCTTTACATGCCAGTCAGGGACCTAATAAAATCCCCCAAGTCTGAATTCAGTGTATCTGTAATAATAATAATAATAATAATAATAATAATAGTCCTTTAATAGTCCCACAGTGGGGAAATTCAGTGTGTTACAGCAGCAAAGATAAGATAAGCAGATACAAATACAAATACAACATGTACAGGAATGTTCCAAGGTGAGAGGCATTACATTAATAGCAGACAGACAGATAGGACGTAGCAGAGGAGGAGGGGGGGGGGGAATTTAACAGGCAGAGAGATATTTCAGTTCTCTGTATGTAATGATCTCCGCTTAGGTCGGTGTTGGTTGTACAGCCTAACCGCGGCTGTATTAGGCCATGCCAGAGGTAGTGGAATGTATTATGTAAGTCATTATGTATGTCAGAGAATGCAAGCTCAAGTCCTCTAACACTAAGCAATTTAAAAAAAAAAAAGCTAAAAAATAATAAAACATTAATACTACATCCCAAAATGTATTGTGAATAAAAAAAATAAAAATTGTTATTTTTCTCTGCACTGTGACTGACATAAAAAAAATATAAAATCACATTGGCAGAATTGAAATTTTTTTGTCTGTCTGCCACTAAAAAAGTTACAAAAAGGGATCAAAAAGTGTTATATTTCCCAAAATGGCATCAGTAAAAATGTCATATCTTCCTTAAAAAAAAACAAAAAAAAAAAACTACGCAATTCTGTTGACAGGAAATAAATAAAGTTATGGCTCTAGAAAATTTATGAATTCAGTAGAAAAAGGAGTTTTACTTTGCAAAAGTAGTAAAACGTAAAGGAAAATATGCAGATATGGTATTGATATAATCATATCGCCACCCAGTGAATAAATTTATCAAGTTATTAAAGCCACATGGTGAATGGCACAAAATTTATAGCGTAAAAAGACAATGGCAGAATTGTTGTTTTTCTTCTATCACTTCCCAGAAAGAGTTAATAGAACATATAATTAATGCACTTTATTTAAAAATTTAGATGTTTAAAAATGTTGAATGCTGAAAAACCTCTTTAGGCCGGGGCACCACATGGCATAAACGCCACAGCAAAAACCACAGCGTTTTACAGTCCTTGAAAAGTGGATGGGATTCTAGTGAATCCCATCCATAAATTGTGGAAAAATATGCGAGCGTATACACTGTGTTTTCCAAAATCGCAGCATGTCATGTCAAATGCCAGCGGTTTCCTTATAGGTATAATGGAACCAGAAAGTTCACAGAGGAAACCTCTGCAGACTTTCTGGGAAAAGCTCTGCGGGAAAAACTGTGATGCATTGCCGCCATGGTTTTTCCTGCAGCGCTTTTTTGCTGGGGGCCTTAGTCTTAAAGTTCCTGTCACTAGGTGTCTCCCTCCTTGCTAAATTTATGTTCACTCCCTGTTATTAGGGAAGGTTCATCTTTAGAAACCAACAAGCTAAAGACGGAAATACAGTGAAGGGAGGCTGGTTTCTCTTCATGCAATGAATGGATGGGAAGGGCCTCTGCATGTTTATATACAGATCTGCTGCTGCTGCAGTCCCAGTAGCTGTATGCATGTGAGTGTAAGGCATCATACTAGCTGCTTATATTTTGTGGTTGATAGTATCAATGGCAGCAAGCAGGTTTCTTTATTGTGCTGAAAGTTCTTTTTTTATTGCATCATAATCTGTATTTGGAATCCCTGAATAATTTTTTCTCATAGACTTCTTAATTATTTGTTGTCTGCTATTTTACAAGTACTGTCCGCAGGACATATATATTGTATGTAACAGCAGAAAATCTATAGGTTTCTGTGTATAAGGAGTGATTTTGTTGTTTAGAAGGAGATGCAAAGTCTCATATAAAAGTGAGGGACAGCTGAGAAAAGTACGATTTACCATATTTGGTGGGAGTGCGCAGTCCCTTTTGGCATGCTGTGTTTGATCTATATTCCCCAAGTGAGTGGCCACTCCATCATGCCCTCACCCCAATTGGCTCTTCTTTCATTAATTTCTTGGAAGATTTCCGCGGTGAAGGAGGACCTCTTGCGACACTTCCTCACGGCCGCTAGAACGGTTATTCCAATGCCAAGTTATTCCAATATATTTTCCATAGTTTATGAAGCCACTCTTTGCTTTGGGTCAAAATAAAAAAAGAAAAACACTGCAAAATGTACAACAAAAAATGGAGCTTTTCCACCATGCGTGGCCTCAGCTTAAAATATTGATTGCCTATTCCTAGGCTGGGTATAGGTCATCAATATCAAATTGGTTGTGGCAAAAAACTAAGCACCCCCACAAACCAGTTGTCTGAAGATATCGCAGCATTAAGACAACTTCTGTAGTCTTCAATAGCTACCAACCTCTGTACCATACATTGTTGAGCAGCTGTGCTTTATATTGCAGCTCACTTCTATTCACTTAATTGAATGAAACTGATCTACAAAACAGGCCAAGTGACCGATGAATATGATGTCATATGTCAGTTCTGCTGCCACTTCAAACAGCTGATCTGTTGACTCCCATCAATCTAATATTGAAGACCTATCCTAAAGATTAAAGTAAAGTCATCAATATTTTAGTCCTTTAACTATGTACTGTGAATTGTAAAGCTAACTAGGTAATGTAAGGAAACATGTTACCCATTCCACATAGATTTGCAAACTGATGAATTCCAAATTTAGGTTCTGTTCATGCATGCATCAAAGACTCGGATTTGAAGCTTCTGTCTCAGATAAAGTCATAATTGACACCAAAATTTGCGCTATATGCAGTGTTTTGTTCCAAGCAGGACGACACCGGTCCAAAACCCCATAATAGGGTTGCCGAAGGAGTCCATCATACCACTGGTCAGGCAAAGTACTGCAGTTTCTGTTATGAATGCAAGTGTGAATGTATTGCGATAAAAAAAATCTGAAATGTCTTCTATGAGAATATTGACACAGATAGGTTAGGGGCACCTGAATCAAACTGTGTTTTACCTGTGTTTTTCTCCTCGATGCCTTTGATTCTGAGATGTCACCATGTTTGTCAATATGCAAATGAGCTCTTTGGAGCAGTGAGAGGGCTGTCTTACCTGTTTGGAGTAAGGGCAATGCATATTGACAAAAACAGCTATTTTTTTTTCAGCAAAAGAGGCACCAATTCATAAGGGGATAACACTGTTGATTCAGGTGACCCTAAACTATCTACCTGCAGAACAGGGTTGATATGCTGGGTTCTAGTGGCTGCTGAACTGTGAGTAGAAAAATACAAAACAAACTTGACATTAACATACACATTAGACTGGTTTTAATGAAATTGAATGATTTCAAGCAATTAACAATCATTGGGTTAAATTAAACAATAGGTGAATGAGAATGTATATGAAATTTTCATTTGAGTCGCTAGTAGAGATAGGAGATCCTCTCAAGATTCATTATTTTTTGGGTCAGGTGGTTCCGTCCAAAGATAAGTCTTGGGTCAAATAAGTTCGGTATGAACCAGAGCTTAAATTGGCTTAAAACAAAGTGTTACTTTGTGCAACTAGGATTATCATTTCTGGCCCTCTAAGGAATCACAGCCGAAGTTATATTAGAGTGCCAGTGACATTTATGTCTATGGGAGAACAGATCGTAAGCAGTGGATACAAATTACTAGGTTAACCATACATTGGTCTGCCACATTCCTTTATGCATTTTAATATTTAAAATGTTCCAAAAATTAGTCTGTTGAAGCTTGCCCGTGGCTTTTTCTACACTAATGGCAGTTATATTGCAAAAAGCAATAGCTTTATATAACAATTAGCCCGTTTGCGGACTTGTAAGTGCAACAGTCTTGTTATTTTGGACAAAAATGTGTGGCTTTGTGCCTGGTTGAAAAGTAATGATGAAGAAGTGGCTTTAAAAAAAATATACATATATATCCTTTTATGCGAGCAGAATGCCACAACAATATGATATTGGTATTGGAAGAAGCAATGATGGGGTTGTTTGTTTTGTATTCTTGTTATTATACCAACAGTATGGCAGTGGTAAGTGGCACTGGCAACTACAGAATTTGAAGAAAAAATTGTGGCACACTGTCACTATGCCTGTCAGTTGAAAAGTGGAGAATTGACCAAGGAGTAACAATTACAGAGTTTCAAGAAAAAAATAATGGCACAGTATCATCGTGCCTGGCCTGCCAGATGAAAAAGCTAGAACATATTCTGAAATAGATAGGATTCTATGACCATGAGAACACCCAGAAAAGAACCTGGATTATCCTGCTAGTTATTCTTTTATAGGAGAGAAAAGCCACCCAAAAATTTACCCTTATGGGTATATTTTATTCTAAGGAGTGACGATTTATAGAATTTCAAGAAAAATTTCTGCCACACTCTCAGTGTGCTTATGCTGCCATCTATAAAAGCTGGACTATCTTCCAAGAATGATCATGATTTAGAAGTTGTTATTCTTCTTCCTCTCACTGCCTAACTGTGAATGTTTGCTGTGTGATATATAGGAAAGTGATGACATCACTGATGCTGCGGTTGTCTCTGCTGCTGAGACATTTGATGGCTTACTCAAGGCGCTTCAAAAGATGACAAAAGATGGGAAACCTCTGAAAATTAATTTTATTTCAGGTTCAGACAGTTCAGCCCAAAAATTTTACTATGGGGTGTTTTCTGACCCAAGAGTATAATTGGTGGATGTCCATGGGAGGTGTAAAAAATGTAAAAAAAAAATTCACCTTCCCCCACCTGTTTTTGGCCTTGCGCCGGCTGGCAATCTCTTTGGGTCCTCTTCTGGACTCTTCCGGTCTCCTGTAATTGCCAAAAAACACCCTATACAAGGAAATTTTCACTATAGACTCTTCAACACACTGCATGATTTCTTCTCAGTCATTTTTATTTCACTGCTTGTGAGATAATAGTGATTGGTGACAATTCTGAGACTGTGTGTATTTGTTTTGGTTTTTTTACAATAAACTCTAGTTGAAGGAAATTAGGTAATAAAATTAGATTTAGCCTTGGAAGGTTAATCTGGCCAGTATTATATTATAACACACTGCTTGTTTTTTTCCCATGATTACGGCATTTTGTATGTATTGGTTAAGAAAATACACTATTGTACAAAAAAAAAAAACCCTTAACAAAATAAACTTTTGCACTATAGACTACAACAAGCTGTGTCAGTAAGATTGTTTTATTTTTCCAGCATTGCTCCCAAAACAACGTAACAAAATGAGATTTTGCGCTATAAACTAAAACACAGTAGCACAGCTTTGGATCATGCAGTGATGATAACATTGTTTCGCTCATCTCATTGCTAGCTCATAAATAATCTTTGCTCATTGCAACCCATCACATTCATTGCAGCTTTCATTTTCCAGGCATACTATCGAAGTACTAGGACAGTTTATCTTTTAGACAATTTTATGAATCTCCCCTATTGTTCATCCTTTGTCCAATGAACATGTATGACCAGTTTGAACAACTAAAATGTGTATGGTCATGTCTAATCGTTCTCTAGCTATCAACCTCCTTCCATCTAGTTTGTATGGCCACTTTTCAGAGGAGTGTCTAGAGGTTAAGCATAGGGGAACACACATGTCCAAGTGGGACCCCAGCTCAGGCAGGGGCACACCTCTAATGAGGCGGCACTATCCACAACAGCTAGGAGGGGCGGCATGGAGGAGCGCTGGTCTGCGTGTGTCTCGTTAGGTCACATCGCTCTGCAGGTAAATTTACCTGACATGATGCACGCAGCCTAGGTTGCCCTCCTATTCCTAGGCTGACCTCCTACTCCTAGACTGCCCCGGGCTCACTGCTTCTGTGGGGCCCACCCCGGGCCGCCATTAATATATGCTTTACCGTTAACTAGATTGGCATCTGCAAGACACCTATCTAGTTAAAACTCAAGCTGTGACTCTGTCTTGTAAACCGCAAGCCACTTCAGGACTGCAGTTTACAAGACACCGAGAAGACAGACACAAGACTTCTGCTTCTTGGCGCAAGCAGGCGTGATGACATCATAGAATCGCGCCTCCTGCGCTAAGATGCAGACGTCCTGTGCATGGGTGAAGAAGAGGAGGCAACGACTCCATCAAGGGATCGCAGGTAGGTGGGTATAACTTTTATTTTTTTTTAGCACAGTTGGTCATTTTAAGGGGTCTTTAGAAGGGGGCACTTTATATAAAGGGGCTTTATGAACTTAAGAGGTGTTATTTATATAAGGGCTATTAGGGATATTATTAATACCAGGGGGGTTATTTATATAAGGGGTGATTTGGGAGCATTATATATATAAGGAGGTGGTTATTTATATAAGGGGGCATTAGAGGACATTATGAATAGAAGGGGGCATCATTTATATAAAGGGTCATTAGGGGAGCAGTATTTATGACAGGGCGAATCAGGGGTATTATATAAGGGAGCAATTAATTAAAAGGGTTGTCCAGGATAACCACTTTTTTAATATGAAACCAGGAAAGGTGAAAGAAAAAAAAAAACCCTACTCACTTGTCCCTTGTGCTCCGATGTCTCACACCACAGTCTGGTTCTGCTGCACCGGTGTTTTCTTCTAACGGAAGTCCCCGCCGGACCTGACCGCTGAGGCTGCTGACACGGGATGTCACAGTGCTGTGGAATCTTCCACTGGAAGAAAACACCGGAGCAGCAGGACTGGGACGCGCTGGGAGACACCGAAGCACCTACTCTGGCCTCATATTAAAAAAGTGGTTATCCTGGACAACCCCTTTAAGGTGGCACTTGGGCTTTATTAAAGGGGCTTTCCAACTCATTTTTATTGATGATCTGTCCTTAGGACAGATTATCAATAAGAGATCAGTAGACCCCCCCCCCCACCCCTCTGATCAGCTGTATGAAGGGGCTATGGTGCCTGTTTATATTACACACTATCTGTTTATAGTGACCGTGTGATGTAATTACAGCCTTGTCACATAGACATGTATAGGACGAGGCTGTAGTTACATTACATGGCCGCTATGATATGAATGACACTATGTAAACAGAGAAGTGGTCACGGCGCTTACACAGGTTTATTCACATAACTGATCCTGGGGATCAAGGGTTTTTGAGCCCCTCTGATTTTTTTTTTTGATAACCTGGAAAACCTTTTAATTAGTTAACACCTGGGGCAATATTAATAATGGGCACTATTTATACAGGGTACACCTGGACATTCTTAATATAAAGATGCACTTGGGAGTATTATTCATTATGGGGGGGGTTATATCATATATTTTATAATTTGGGTAGTGGCAGGATGGGGGCTTTGTGTAGGTGAGGACAATGTGGGTCAAGTGCCTGGAAAAGTGTCTGTGTTGCAAACTTTACAGAGATAAGTCACAGCTGGAAGTGGCCATGCGGTCCAAAGGGAAGAGAAGGGAAATGTGAACGATTAGTCAGAGACATCACCTGTAAGTCATAAAATGTTACTGCCCTGTATTCACCTAAATTATAGAGGATAAATACCTGATTGATGGGGGTCTGTCTGCTCAGGCTGAATATAGGCATGTTGCTTGGTGGATGGACGAACCCGCGTGACTCCCATTCGCCTCAATGGGAGTGCCAAAGATAGCTGAAGAACAGTACTCAGCTATCTCCGGCACTCCTATTAAAGAGAATGGAGGCCATGTGGGCTCATTCATCCACCAAGCAGAAGATGTGTGAAGTTATTTTCATTGTTAATGCCATGTTGTTGATCTCTGATACTGAATTAATACAGTAAGAAGAATTCTTAAAAACTGTTTTATGACTTTGTGTATTGTGTATGTTTATTGTGCGACAATAGAGGCGTGTGGAGCTAGTAGCATGTAAGCTCGATTTTTTTTAATTTTTTTTTTTGGTGGTGGTGATGGGGCGCCTTTCTACAGTATAGTCCGCCTCAGGCAGCAAAGAGGCTTGATTCACCCCTGTCTGTGAGGACCATTTAGGTGAATACAGTTGTGACTTACTGGTGATGTCTCTGACTGTAATCGTTCACATTTCTCCTCTTTTCCCTCTGGACCGCCATGATCACTTCTTCCAGCTGTGACTTGTCTCTGTAAAGTTTGTAGCACAGACGTCTTTGGCTCCTCACTTTTCCAAGCACCCGACCCACATTGTCCTCACCTATATAAAGTCTCCATCCTGCTGCTATCTCCAATTATAAAATTTATGATATAACACCCCCAAATGAATAATACTCCAGAATGCATTTTTAAATTGATAATGTCCCAGCATACTACTTTAAATAGTGCCCTTCATTAATAATGCCCTGCGTGTTTCTCAATTAAAGAAGTTTTGCAGGTCAACAATAAAAACAAAAAATCAGTGGGGTTCCAAAACCCGAAACACCCACTGATCAGCTGTTTGAAGGGACCATGGTACTTGTGTAAGCGCTGTAACCCCGTCTCTGTTTACACTGTATCATTGTCAAGTACATCATGTATTAATGGCCTCGGAGTGATCCCCACAGAATCTGCCCCAACTCCCCCACTAGCTACACCTCTTCCACCTTTATATCAGTTCGCTCAAGTAATAGATTAATAGGCACGCCAAGCCTCATAATGTCATGACCCCCCCTCCTGAGGCTTATTGTGCCCATATGACCGCTGGTGGCCCAACCATAGGCCTCAGTGGTGACCCCAGGCACATGACATCACCAGGAGAGTGCCAGATACCTCAAGGAGGTTCAAAAGAGATAAGGGTAGGTAAGTATGAATGTTTTTTTTATTTTTTTTCACCTCTCCACTCTGGGGTCTCTTTGGTGCCATTTTAGTTCACCCCAGACAAATTTGTTTGGTTTTGTAAAAAAAAACTGAACAATTTGGAATAATCGGGGTGAACCCGGCTCAGTACAAGTTGGTTCACCCATCTCTAATCAGTAGTAAGGCTAAGGTCATATCTATATCAGAGGCTCCATTCGGAGCATCAGTAGAAAAATCTGTTAAAAATTCTGAATGAAAGTCCTGCATGCAATAGTTTTCTATTTTGCAAAATGATGGATGCCAAAACGGAACCCCAACATATCCCATTATAGACAATGGGATCTGTTTGGCTTCATTGGAGTTTATCATTTTAAATATCCAGCACTTCCATGCTTCTGCTCCTGTAATGGAGCAGAACCACAGCGCTGATGTGAACATAGCCTAAGTGACAAGCAAACAATCAGAGAGCATGTCCTACCACAAGCTGACATTGATTTATAATGGAGAACAAAGAACTTGGGGACAGTGTCACCCTTAGTAGTTAATATTAGTCATTTCCTTCCCACCTCTCATTGCTTCTCGCCTATACCATGTTGAGATTTGTAATTAACAGACTGCTTATAGCCACCAGCAATTAACCTCCTCATTACAGGATCAATCTATTCAGTTTTAAGCAAGCAAATTACTATGCAGAGTTGCTGTAACATTCAGGTTTGCTTCAGCATCATTTTCTTTCATAATAAAAATGAGAAAATGTTAAGTTGGTAGAAGTTCAGAGATGACATTTATTTGTAAGTAGTTCAGTGCTACAGTAAACCTGACAAATAATGGAACATTTTTAATAGTGGTATAAAATTCAGAACACAGGTGTAAGACCTGCTTATAAGGTAGCAAGCCTTGCTTCTTGAAATAGAAAGCATGCCCTCTTAAAGAAGAAAATGTAGAAGATATACAACAGGAAAGGCCAAATAGTCCATCTAGTCTGTCTTACATTATATTTATTTATTTATTTATTTTATTTAACATTTTACTGTTTCTTTTTTCTTGTATATAATCTGATATAGAACTGCAAATTTCACATTTGAAGTATTTCGTAATCTTTTGGTAAAATACCATAACTTAAAATAGATAAATATGAAAGTGGTTCATTCTTGGTTATTAGGGTGCTGCCACCTTAGCCCTAACCGATTACCCGCACTCCCTTATTAATGGCTACATGGTAGCCTGCAAAGCTACGCAGTAATTGCAGTGTCCCCCAAAAACCCACTGCTTATGACTTTACCCATTTCATGTATGCATAATGTGTTTTGCACTGTTTTAGGCTAAGGCCCCACGTTGCAGAAATGCAGCTTTTTATGTTGCAGATTTTGTTGTGTTTTTTTTATCCAAAGCCAAGAATGGCTACAAAAGAAATGGGAAATATATAGGAAGATCTTATACATCTACCTTTTGCTCAATCCACTCCTTGCTTTGGCTCAAAAAACCACAGCAAAATCTGCAACAAAAAAAGCTGCGTTTCCGCAACATGGGGCTTTAGCCTTATAATGTTTTAATACTTATTGCACTGTTTATTTCTGCTATTTTCCAGCTTTATGCTGGGTAAGAAAGAGTTAAAAAGTAATTTGCCATTTCTGTGTTGTTGTGCAAGCAGGACTGGTTTGTGCTCTGGGCTTTCTAGAAGGTGAGGGGAGTTTAGTGGCTGCTAGGAGACCCCAACTTTTAGTCAGGTAGTTACTTCTGTTTACCTCAGATTGTCGTTAGCTTTAGACCAGAGTTAGGTTTAGAGCTTGAATGGGAAGGGTTTGAAGAAGCTAGGTTAGCTAGCGTCAGATAGGGCTAACAGGCAACCCTGCTGTTTATGGAACATCTCCACTGCTGACCAGTGTGAAAACTTAGGTATCCATGGGCAAGACATACCCTGCATTTCCTAGTGGTTGGAAGAAGAACTTGGTCCCAGGGGTCGCCCTAGATCACCACGGTGGAAAGGGAAGGAAGGGGTAACACACATAACCACTCCTGTCCATGTATGAAAAGTGGCAAATGTGTGGAACCTGGTACTGTAAGGGAATTGTACCTCCATGTTGCTCTGTAACTGGATGTTTTCTGCCAAGTAAACTGAACTGTAAGCTGTGCCTGTTTCAACTGCCATTCTGTCTCCTGTGACTTTATTCATGCCTAACATCAAGGGCACTCCAAAACACCATCACACCATCACAAGGACTGCCCTTGAGGACTCAACACCATTGCCTCAGTGCGACCAAATAATCACTATGGCATCCTAGGGTCAGTAAGAGAATTTGGCACCAGAAGTCACTGTGAACAGTGAGGACACCATTTTGGGCCTACTCAGGCTTGTTCTACCTCCACACTGCTAGCACTCAGGCCGCCACACAGTAATAAGGAACAGTCAGTAATCATACATTATGAGCTAAGTTAGAAAAAAGGGAAGGATAGACCACACCTGACTTTGCTATCATAAAGTACTGTTAGCAAATTGTGTAAATGACATCAACTTTTACTGAATGTATAATGGCTTAAATCAATATCTGGGTCTAAATCAATGTTCTTTACTCTGATGTTTGGAAGTAGTTTAGTTAATAGAAATGCTCAAAATGTTAATCTTTTGCACTGCATTGTACTTGTGGGAGACTAAGATGGTAGAAACAGTACAGAATTTGTCCATGCCGGCAGTATTTGCTTCTACAAACAGGAACTGCAGAGGAGAAAGGTTGGCTGTGTTCCATACTACCTGACACATCCATGATTTGCTCCCTTCCTTTGTTTGCCTTTTACAGCTGAACCACACTTTAAAAAGTAGGTTAGCTCCCCGCTGACTGCCACAGGCATGGAGATAAGTTTGAAGAATACAGTAGGAACCCTTGCAGTGCAACTTTTGTTGTCAGGGACTATTTATTTTACCGTTGTGTATCTACTGAGAAAACTATTTTGCTTTTTTTTCTTTCCTTTGGTAGAAAGATGATTTCATGTATTACATTTCTCTTTTCTCTTGCTTCTTTAACAGAAAAGTCTATCAGTCTCATTATGGATGACTACAATGTCTCTGCAGAGAGTCCCCAAACTGGCCAAGGACGGCAGAACGCAATTAAGTGTGGATGGCTGCGGAAGCAAGGAGGTTTTGTCAAAACCTGGCACACGCGCTGGTTTGTTCTCAAGGGAGACCAGCTCTATTATTTCAAAGATGAAGATGAAATGAAACCTTTGGTGAGTAAGTGAAACACTGAAAATAACCAGTTATAATAAAAACATAGTCCAATAAAAGGTGACTTATTATAAATTGTGTACTTTCAAACATCTCCATGCAATCGGCTCGACTTGTAATATATCAATGGCGGGTCTGATGGTATTTATAATGATCTATCTCACTGTATAACGTATATGAAAATGCTCTATTTTTTGAAAGATTTTGTGGAGTGTTTCTGAATGGATCAATTTGGGACTTAAAATACCTTGCTACTGGGGATTTAAATGTTAGGCTAGATTCACACAACAGTGAATACTGGTTGTGTGACGTCCGTCCATTATTACAGACCGTCAAAATATAGGTCATGTCCTTTTTTTGTCCGTTTTCACAGATCCCTCCATGCACTGAAATGTATGGGTAATATGTGAAAAGGGGTGCTGTTTGGGTGCAAGACGGCCGTGAAAGAAGGATGTTTTTCACGGCTGTTTTGCACCTTTTCCATGTAAATGTAGCCTTAAGCCGGGGCCCCACGTAGCGTAAACGCCACGATTTGGCAAAAACTGCAGTGTTTTACAGTACCTGCAAAGTGGGTGGGATCTTGCCTAATCCCATCCAAACATTGCAGAAAAATATCTGCAGCGGAAATGCTGCAATTTCAAAAACCTTAGCGTTTCTGTAAATCACATCATGTAAATTATATGTACGGAATCACTGGCGTTTTCCGCATAGGTATAATATAAGCAGAAAATCTGCAGAGGAAAACTCTGCAGACTTTCTGTGAAAAGTGCTGCAGAAAAAAACACAATGTGTTTCCGCAGCAATTTTTCCACAGTGCTTTTTGACTGCGGCTCGCTACGTGGGGCCTTAGCCTTAGGAGGTTTTTTTCACATATTCCTTATGCTCCATAAGCGATGGTGTTAGTAGAGTCTTCTATTTGAAAAGGTTTTAGAGAAAAATTGTTCTTGTTGATAAACAAGATAAACCATTTTTTCAGTTTTGACGTTAGAAATCTACTTGGTAGCCATTGGCAAGTAGGACACCTTTTCTTTTTAGGCTATGTTTGCAATGCATTCACAGCGGGCACTACGTGTATACTTTGGGAAACTAGTCCAGATTGTACCAGACTTTTGTCAAAATGTCCTCTTAGCAATTGTATTTGAAAGTTTAGTAGCCTATGCTTTCCGAAACAAAAACACCTCACACTAAATAAATAAAATGGTATGAATACTTTGCAAAATTATCAACATTGCATTATTAGATTGAATGTTTATGGTCTGGCAGATAAATAAAAGTTGAAAGTTTACATGTTTTTGGCTTCAGTGATTTATAAGATTTAGTTATCAAATGTGAGTTTTCTTCATGACAAATGGAGATGTTTGTCACAGTGACTAAAAGACTCCTTCTGTAACTTTTTACAGATGACAAAGTGGAAGTTATCTGATTGGCTGCCAAAGTGAACAGCTCCGCTCTTTGCCTTCAGTAGTTTTTATAATTGAGGCAATAAAACAGTTTTGGGGTGGTATCCATACCAAATAATTAAGTCAAGAACATAGAAACAGGGATATGATTGGTAGTAATTTTTATTATTAGTGTTTGCCATTATAACTTACATATGTAGCAAGTAATGATTTATGTTTTAAAGGGAATGTGTAATCAAAAATGACATATAATTTATTTTTTATGTAGAACATAGTTTGTTTGTTTTTTTTTTTTTTTTTTTTACATTTTTCTAACTTTCCAAGTCACTATCTATACACTATCTACTATTTTAGTTATCTCACATACAGTAGCTATTTTTTTCACCAATACTGTGCATTGTGGGTGTGCTGTCAGAATTACCTTTTTATCAGTGGAGGTTGGGGTTACAATGACAGATGACTGCCCTGTTATAGTACTGGGAGCTCTGTTCACACCTTGCCCTGACTGTACAACTACAGTAGACTTTTTTGGAAACTAATGGAAATTTTAAAAAAGTTTACAAAACAGTTACAACCATTCAGTTTTAGGATGGAAGACAGAAATAAGAAATATAATAATAATAACAATAATAATAATAAAAAATATATATTTTTTTAATTATCATTGTCTATATAAATGTCCCAAATTGGCTTTAAATTCAGAGTATTTGTCTGATCTAATAGGTAGACATTTTTAAAGATAAACAGTACAAAAGTACTGGATTTTGTATAATACTCTCTCCCAACTTTTTATTAATGACCAGGAATTTGTTGTTTTTGTCTAAAATACAGAGTCGTACATTAGTCCCCTCATTATAGTCAGCCAAAGTCCTCATCATAATATCCAACTACAGTTCTCCATAATAGCTAGACAATGCCCCCACATAATATATAGGCACAGCGCCTTTTAGTAAGTACAACCCCCCATAATAGTTAGGCAGCCTCTCCCCCATAATAACAAATAGTCATAATAGCCAATGGCAGCTAGACATAGCTCTCCATTAAAAGCTAGGTACACCCCCATAATAGCTAAGTACAGCCACCATAATAGCTAGACAGTGCCCCATTACAGCTAGGAACAGCCCCATGTAATAGCTTGACAGTGCCCCCATATAGCACCTAGGCACATTAGGTATTTCCCTCATAGTAGCCAGCACAGCCCTCATAACAGTTAGTCATATCCTATCCCAAACACATTTCACACTGCAATAGACAGCTATTTGTATTTGAGATATGAAGATATGTATTGATGGACAGGATGTGTCTTCCAGACATACTGAGACATCCCTGGTTGAGAAGTACACATCTTCATACCAGTAATACATAGAACTGTCTATTGCAGTGTGAGATGTGATGCTGGGTAGGGAGCAACAATGTTCTTCCACTTTCTCCATCTCTGCACAGGAGGGGGAGAAGGCACATATTCAGTACTGTATTGGTGAATAGCATCAGAAACTGCCTCTAGAAGCTAATACACAGTGCATGCTTGATGGAAATCTGTAGAGCTCTTGTTCCCAGCATGTCCGTCCCATAGAATGCATACAATAATAATAGTAATAATAATGTATAATAATAATAATAATAATAATAATAATAATAATAATAAGTATGCCCAAAAATATAAGCCAGTAAAAATAAAAAATTTAAAAGTTTTATAACTAGTGTCGATTAGAAAAATAATTAATGTTATGTTTGCTTTAATTGCATACATGTACATATAAAGGCTTTACTTCTAGACAAGCAAAGACATGATTTAGAAATGTGCAGTGTTTATGACAAATGTCTTCCTGGTTAGTGTACATGATAACTTATCTGACGCACTAAAACTAACAATTCTGTCCTATCGGATAACATATACAGTACACTGCTGATACTATCGGTTTCAATGTCCTGAATATACTTATGAGAGAATTCTTTCAGGCTTGAATATGAATCAGTACTGGCCCTGGAGCAAGTCTTGGGAACTGAAGGCTATGTGAGTTGTAAAGGTCATCTATATGGCTGCACTGTATGGCTCTCAGAGCAGACAAGCTGAGATTTCAAAGGCAGCTTTTGTGCGGTTCGGCTGCAATGCTGGAATTTCCAGCACTTGTTTTGCTGTTTCCAAGAAGCAATTTTAGTCTGCTTTTTGTGAAGGCGATTATTGAATATTAGAGTAAGCTTAAGGCTGTTTTCACTTGTGCAATGGGAGATGTTTCAGTCGGAGATTCAAGTACAGTCATATTCTCGCTCATTCTATTTTTATTTAATAGCACAATGGGTCTCAGAAAAATGTAGCATGTTTGCCCCTGTTGAGAAAATGAAAGCTAAATTCTGACTGGTCATTTTGTAAATGTGCAAAATGGATCTACTTTTTTCAATTTTTTTGAAGCTCGTGGAATTTTAAAGAAAAGCAATCACAAACGCTTAATGTTATGCAGCAACTTATAAACGCTGGCATACTGCACAGCAGTCTAAGCAAAGCTGCTCATTCATGTGGTCTATATATGCCATATAATATTATCAGTGGCCGTTAAGATAATAATAAAAGTGATGAGAAACAAAAACAGCACTCCACCACTCATTGTATGGCAGTGTTCCTACATGACCAGAGAACAGTGACTACACTTAGTATGTTATTTTCTGGCTGTGAATTAAGCACAGGGTGTGCAGAGGATGCAGTAATATCTGGGCCTCAGGTCCTCTGTGGGCCCAAAAGCGATCTATAAGGTAAGAAATGAAGAAAGTTTTAAGAGGACAGTACAAAGGTTTGAGGGTGACTCATGATAATTAGTCACTTTTCACACAGTGATCTTTGTGCAATAAAAATGCAAAAAAGTTGAATTGAAATGCCAACTAGAGACCAAATGAACACTCTTTTCACCTCCTTTGGTATTTAGGAGTCTATGGGTCTGTTTAAAGATTCCATTCACAATCATGTACAGTTATAACTGTGGGTGGACATTATTATGCAAATTACCTTGTGTATATAATGTATTGGTGAAGTTAGTACATACAGTGGCATGTGACATGGGATGGCATGAGTACATTTTGTACTATGCCCACGAGCTTCAATCTGTATGTTTGTTATTTTGGAGGCCCAAATCTTAAATCAAAGACATTTTATAGAACTACTAGCCTTTCTTTTGACTTATAGAGTCTGTTCTATTTATATTTTATAAGACTCTATGGCGGGATTCAGGGTAAGTTCACACGGTGGAAAATAAAGAGGAATTCCTCTCAAATTTTCACCGTCATATTTTTCCACAGTCTACACGCGATGCTGCAGTCTACACGCGATGGGATGCCGATCAGCAAGGAGTCTCAAACTGTGGAATCCGCGGCAAGATCAAGCAGGACACTTATTTTTTCAGCGTCCTGCTGTGATCTCTGTCTCCCATTGAAAACAATAGGAGGCAGATTCTGGACTGAAACTGCAGTGGATTTGGTGGTGGAATCCGGAATCCACTCTAAATTCATCCATGTGTTTTAAGCATACATGACATGTCACAGCAGAGCACCCAGAGCAGAGGAAGAGCGGGCCAGGGAGCAGTGTGGTAAGTACTGTACTAATACTCAACCCTGTATGGGGGCAGTGATGGGGGCCACTATATGTGAAACACTGATGGGGGTCTGGCCATGGTATGAGAACCACTGATGGGAGCCATTGCATGTGGACCACTGTTGGGAGCCACTGTATTGGCGAAATTTTACATTATGAGGGCAGTGATAGGGGCCATTATACTGAATGGGAGCAGTGATGGGGCCATTATACTGTATTGAGATACTGATGGGGGCCATTAAACTGTATACATTATACTCTTTGGGTCAGTTATGGGATCATTATACTGTATGGGGCAGTGATCCGGGCCATTATATTGTATGGGGCAACGATGGGGGCCATTATACTGTATTAGAGCAGTGATGGGGCTATTATTTTGTATAGGGGCAGTGATGGGGCAATTATACAGTATGGGGACACTAATGGGGCAATTATACTGTATGGGTTAGTGATGTGGCCATTATACAGTATGGGGACAGTGATAGGGGCCAATAACCTGGGAGTCATTAAACTGTGTGGGACATTAGGGGGGAATATTAAATGGGATGTCCATATTTCTAATATTGATGGCCTATTCTTAGGATATTATTATTACATCTGCAGGGGTCTGACAGCCAGGACCCCTACAGATCAGGTGTTCCAGTAAATTGTGGCAAATGGTAATGTTTACATGTTGTGAGCCGCATTGCTCAATCACGCTACAGTGTGTAGCAGTGGGTTTAGGTTTGTAAGAGACTTCACACTCAGGAATGTAATTTCCGAATGTCATTTATTTATCACCAGTTCGGTGTATGTGGTGGTTGTCAACAGAAATATCCAAACAATATTACAAAATCTGATCAAGTCAGAGTGTAAAGACGTAGACGTTTTATCCATTGTCTGAGTGACAACATGGGATCTTTACACAGAGATTGTGTGACCCATCAACTTTACCTAAGCCTCTTTATGAAGAAAGTTTCCCTATAAACACATGATCAAATTACTGAGATGCAGTATTTCATTTTTGTTGAATTTTAGCGTAATGTCTCCTGAACATTCTCAATATATAACATGTATCTTTGAAAAGTTACTATGTATAATTTAGAATGCTAAAGGAATAGTTGATAGGCCTGAGTGCATTGGCTTAGAGAGCGTTCAACACTACATGAGAGCAAAGGGATTTAATCCATTCTTAAAATGGTCTGTGTCAGCACTTAGAAGTCTAAGGAATGGATTTTCTGCTATCATTCTCAAGGTTTATGTTACCTTCTAGCTGCACAGGAATATTTACAATTCATGTACAGTAATGATTATCTACTACCTTGTCGTACTCTAGAGACTAGTGTAATGTCTGGAATATTTATCATAAGGACTTTCACAAAGGCTAGTTTAATAAGAACTTTTAACCATTGCATATTAATAATTTATAATAGATTTAGTTAATTATCACAGAATAAATATATTTCATAGATGGGTCACACTCTGATAACCTCTCAAACACCATAGAAAGTCTGACTTTCTCCAGAGATGTGGAGTTCCCATTCCATGTTGTTTATGGTGTATGAGGGGTTGTTAAGTAAGGGCTCCATACAAATCTGATTAACATCAGCCGATCCCACCAGTGCCGCTGTATATGGTGGCCTTCCATCTCTCTATCAATAAGTGATGTCATGGGAAAGATAGATAGGTCATGTTCAATTTTAAGATAAGCCACCACTAGAGGTGTCTGGCAGGATCTTACTCCCCTTTCCCTATTTAGAACATTTGCAATCTCAGCTAAATTGTGCATGTAACGAAGAATATCTGTCATCCAAACAGACAGCTATCTAAGATGTATGGGCTCCTTAAGAGAGTACCCAATTTCTAAGATAAAAATAGACTTTTTCCATATATGAAATAAAATTTATATTTCATACACGAAGTAAATTTTTTTAAAAATGTTTTCAGAATAATTTTATCACATGCAATTACAGAGTCAAATTGAAATACCTATAGGTTGTGGTAGCACTGTATCTAAGAGGTGGAGTGCCAGTTAAATTTATCTCTGCTAATACCCAGAAGGGAAATTAATTTAAGTTGAATATTGCTGTCTATTCAATTATCAAGATGTACAGCGAGGCACAGAAGCTATTACAATTTAGAAAGGATATACCAGGTTCCTATCATTTAACACTGGGCTTTAATCTAGAGGAAAACCCTTTGACTATATTGTTGCCGGAGGGTTTTAGGGGAAGAAAATGTTGTGTCAGATTTTTTTTTTAAGTTTCTGATGTGTGTTATTGTTGAAGTTATTAGGAAAATTATTATTCAGAAGCAATGTAATAAAGATTAAAAAAATTAAAGGTGTCCTGTGAAGAGTAATGTCAGTGCTACAGAATACAAAGACCTTGCTTTATACAATTGTATGCTTCCAATTTTTTAGTAACAACATGGAAAGGATCTTTCTTGTCTCAGCATTGTACCCATGAAGATATGGTTTGACACCCATTGTGATCAATTGGATTGCCAATGTCTAGCCTTTTCCAAACGAAAGCAGTGTCTGACTCCCTAAATTCCCCTTTGACTGAATGGGCAGGGGTTGCAACAGGCATGCTCCAATATCTTGTAGAAAGCCTTCCAAGAAGGGTGGAGGTGAGGCTGTTATAGTCCCAAAAGGGAGCCTATCTCCATATTAACGCTGATCGTCTCACAAAGACTTTACACTAAAAATCAAGGGAATTACAGGATATAAGTAATGGTTGACCTTTCTTTTTTATTTTACAAATTTACCTGGTGCAGAGACTTGAGACCTTCCCTGTTACTATTTGCTTGCTGGATTTCCACTTTATCAGATGATAAGCAATGTTACCTATGTATTACAAAACTGTATAAAAAGTTGCCCATGATATCTAGAGCGGGACAAGTATGACAGAAAACAGGTATGTCTTGCAAGGTCTGGCGGTATTTTTATGTCTAAAATAAAACAGATACTCCCTCATATTGTGTAGAGGACCCATACATTCCTCTGATTAGTTTTTATAAATCAGTTGTTGGTGAGTTTAACCCATTTTAATATTTTGAAGACAAATAGTGATATTAAGCCAAGGCTGTATGCAAAGATGCCCTTTATTTTCTAGATTCAACATTACAGACAATGGAACAGTGAAAATAGGTAGTAGATTTATTTTTTTTCTTCAGTTGATTTTTCACCTTTTGCCCCAGAAGCATATAAATGTAATGAGTTGAAGAAGTGACAAAATAATTGAAGCGTTATTGCATAAGCTTCTAAATGCTTTGTTCAATTTTCATCATTAAACAGATCTACTTTAGAGCATGGCTGAGTGAACCTTTCATTAAATGTCTATTTTTCAGATGTCTCTCGTATAGATTCTACAACCTTTATTTTAGTAACTATTACTTTCTTCTTGTAACCTGCCATTACTTGTGGGGTTGGATGAGCCACTTTAATGACTTTATACTTGTATGAGGTGTTCTTGCACTAGGGTCATATTATTGCTGAATTATTCAGCTTTATTAATACTTTATGTTAATAAAGTCCCATAAAGGACACTTGCTGCTAAAATACTATGACACTTTTTTTGTATGTAGTCTATGTGACATCAGCTCCTCATACTAATTAATACTATTAATAACTGGGCTTTCTAATATTACTCGTCAATTACATACACAGATATTTCCCTGCTAACCTTAGCTCTCTTTAGCTGTCAAAACCTGCGCCACTTGGAAGTCTGGAAATATTAATTCATGGTTAACTTATATTGGTCCTACTGGTCTTTACTTTACAATCCTGTCCATGCGGCATCTGCAAGGCTACCATATAGACAATAAGGTCTCATCATGAATATGAAGGCATATGGACTGCAATACTGTATGTTCTTTAGGCCCTTAACAATCTGGACTGCCAGCTAACAACCTGCATCACTATTTTAGGAAGTACATACCAACCCGGGTATTGAGTTCGAATGTGGCTTACCAAAATGTTAGCAAATCCAGTTTTGTTTGCAGGTTGTGTACTAGATGCAACAGTCATACTCAGTTATTACCATAGGAAGTGATGTAGACAACATAAACATTTATTATAGTGGACAAAGTATTAATGTGGACTGTGCCAGTTTTAGACAAACTGTGGCCCTGGGCAAAATTAAAAGTGGGGCCCCAAATTCTGATATACCAACAACACCATCATATTTCTACTGACAGCCCCTTTAATAACGCCCCCTTTCGGCCCCCAAAACAATAACAACCACCCCTCCTTATGCCCACACACAATTCAAATAACCACCTTTGTACCTCCTAATAGATTTTTCCTGCTTATAAACAGTGGCCCATATCAGTAATAGCCCCCCTCATAAATAATAGGGCTCCAATATAAATAGTCCCTCTTATTTAATAATAGCCCTCTCATAAACAATAGTTCATCTTATAAATAATAGTCCACATTATCAATATTAGCCCTCTTATAAATAATACCCCTCTTAACAATAATATCCCCTTATAAATAATAGCCCCTTTAACAATACCCTTCTTATAAAGTTTCCCTCTTATAAATAAAAGCACCCACATTATAATAGCATATAATGTCCCCTCTTATTTTAGGTCTGTGATGATTCCACTTAAATATGGCTATAACTCCAAGATGTATTTTGATCTCTGGGTATCATATCTCCCTCTTAATTCTATTTAATTTAACTGTGCGTAGCTCTAATCCTAGGTGTATGCTGTCAGTAGTGGCAACAAGGTAACAATAGGGCTTTGTATTCATCCCAGAATGGCTCCATTGAATTCCTACATAGCCCTGGGTGATCAAATACATATGTATTGTTTGGCCTGGGCTGTTGATCCGACCTGGTTGATAACATATAGATGGCATTGTGTCATTCCACTTGGTCCCATCTCCTTATAAAGAATCTTGACTTGAGTGCGTTAGTCAATCAGACTTGCCGTCGCCGGTGACCTCATTCTGGGTGGTGTAATCAAGGGTATAGAAGATGAGGTAAGAAGTCAGTGAGGGAGACTGTGCTGAGACTACAAAGAAGAGACTACTGAGGATATACTGTGATGAGCATGCAGGCTGGAATGCTGTGATGCTGCTGCTAGGAGCCTCCACTGGTTATCTCCACATGTCCACATGCTATGTGTGAGTGTTGGACTATAGAGCCACATCAAGGATATGTGTGGTAAAGTAATTATTTCACTTTTATTCCCTTTTTATTTTAAGTGCTGTATATTGTAACTAGTAACTGTTAATGCTTGCATACATCTGCATATCTGTTCTGAACTGCATGTGTTAGATGTTAATACCGACCCATTTAGGGGTTAATAAATATATAAAATTTAGAAAGCTTGTCTTGTATTTATCTTGTGGACCCAGCACTCACTGGCGGTGAGTGTGGTTTTTAGTAAAGAAGTCTCAAGTGTGGGCCAACGCGGTATTGGCGCACTGAGGATCTTTCACAAGATCTATTATAAATAGTTCTTCTTTTAAAAATAATAACCCGCCTTATACAGTGGGGAAAAAAAAGTATTTAGTCAGCCACAAATTGTGCAAGTTCTCCCACTTAAAAAGATGAGGCCGGCCTGTAATTGACATCATAGGTAGACCTCAACTATGAGAGACAAAATGAGAAAACAAATCCAGAAAATCACATTGTCTGATTTTTAAATAATTTATTTGCAGATTATGGTGAAAAATAAGTATTTGGTCAATAACAAAAGTTCATCTTAATACTTTGTTATATATCCTTTGTTGGCAATGACAGAAGTCAAACATTTTCTGCAAGTCTTCACAAGGTGGGTGTTTTGGGGCTGTCGTTGGGCAACACGGACTTTCAACTCCCTCCAAAGGTTTTCTATGGAGTTGAGATCTGGAGACTGACTAGGCCATTCCAGGACCTTGAAATGCTTCTTACGAAGCCACTCCTTCGTTGCCCTGGTGGTGTGTTTGGGATCATTGTCATGCTGAAAGACCCAGCCACATTTCATCTTCAATGCCCTTGCTGATGGAAGGATATTTGCACTCAAAATCTCACAATACATGGCCCCATTCATTCTTTCATGTACACGGATCAGTCGTCCTGGTCCCTTTGCAGAGAAACAGCCCCAAAGCATGATGTTGCCACCCCCATGCTTCACAGTAGGTATGGTGTCCTTTGGATGCAACTCAGCATTCACTCTCCTCCAAACATGACGAGTTGTGTTTCTACCAAACAGTTCTACTTTGGTTTCATCTGACCATATGACATTCTCCCAATACTCTTCTGGAACATCCAAATGCTCTCTAGCAAACTTCAGACGGGCCCGGATATGTACTGGCTTAAGCAGGGTGACACGTCTGTGTCCCTGGCGGCGTAGTGTGTTACTGATGGTAGCCTTTGTTACGTTAGTCCAAGCTTTCTGCAGGTCATTCACTAGGTCCCTCCGTGTGGTTGTGGGATTTTTGCTCACTGTTCTTGTGATTATTTTGACCCCACAGGTGAGATCTTGCTTGGGATCTTCCATTTTCTAATTATTGCTCCCACAGTTGATTTCTTCACACAAAGCTGCTTGCCTATTGCAGATTCAGTCTTCCCAGCCTGGTGCAGGTCTACAATTTTGTTTCTGGTGTCCTTCTACAGCTCTTTGGTCTTCACCATAGTGGAGTTTGGAGTGTGACTGTTTGAGGTTGTGGACAGGTGGTTGTTATACTGATAACAATTTCAAACAGATGCTATTACTATAGGTAACGAGTGGAGAACAGAGTAGCCTCTTAAAGAAGAAGTTACAGGTCTGTGAGAGCCAGAAATCTTGCTTGTTTTTAGGTGACCAAATACTTATTTTCCACCATAATTTGCAAATAAATTCTTAAAAAATCAGACAATGTGATTTTCTAGATATGTTTTCTCATTTTGTCTCTATAAATAATAGCCCCCTTATAAATAGTTCCTCCCTTATACATAATAGCCATAATAGCCCCCTTATATATAACAGTCTCCCCCTTATAACAATCCACCTTATACTGTAATAATTGTTCCTCTCTTATAATAGCACCC
Organism: Leptodactylus fallax; assembly: GCA_947044405.1. NCBI lineage: Eukaryota > Metazoa > Chordata > Amphibia > Anura > Leptodactylidae > Leptodactylus > Leptodactylus fallax. The sequence continues at coordinate 2,746,024 of CAMRHE010000141.1, forward strand.
TTATATATAATAGTCTCCCCCTTATAAATAACAGTTCCCTGTTTATATATAACAGACTCCTCCTTATAACAGCCCCTTATATATAATAGTTCCTCTCCTATAATAGCACCCCTTATATATATATATTCTTTCTTTCTTTCTTTTGTTTGAGTTGGAAGGGACCTCAAGGGCCATCGAGTCCAACCCCCTGCAAAAGCAGGAATTCCCTAGATCATCCCAGCTATATACCTATCCAGATTCCGCTTGAAGATTTCAATTGATGAAGAACTCACCACCTCCCGTGGCAGCCTATTCCACTCCCTCACTACCCTTACTGTTAGAAAGTTTTTCCTAATGTCTAATCTGAATCTCCTTCCCCTTAGTTTCATCCCATTACTTCTCGTGCTTCCTTCTGCTAATGAGAATAGGGTTAATCCCTCTGCACTGTGACAACCTTTCAGATATTTTAATACCGCTATTAAGTCTCCCCTTAGCCTTCTCTTCTGCAAACTAAGCAGTCCCAATTCTTTTAGCCTTTCTTGGTAGGACATGGTTTGTAGACCTTCCACCATTTTGGTTGCTCTTCTCTGGACCTGCTCCAATAAATCGATGTCTTTCTTAAACTGGGGAGCCCAGAACTGTACACAGTATTCCAGGTGGGGTCTGACCAGGGCAGAGTACAGCGTAATAATTACCTCTCTTGATCTAGCTTCAATGCTCGTCTTGATACATCCTAGAATTTTATTAGCCTTTTTAGCCACCGCACCGCACTGTTGACTCATGTTGAATTTGTGATCTATTATTATGCCCAGATCCTTTTCCCCTGTACTCTCACTTAGTTCTATTCCTCCCATACTATATATGCTTCTTGCATTTCTGTTACCCAGATGTAGAACTTTGCATTTGTCCCTGTTGAATACCATTTTGTTCACCTCAGCCCATTGTTCCAGTGTGTCTAAGTCCTTTTGGATGCACTCTCTCTCCTCTCTAGTGTTGGCCATTCCTCCTATATTTGTATCATCTGCAAATTTTATTAGTTCCCCATTAATCCCATCATCCAGATCATTTATAAAAATATTAAAAAGTACTGGGCCCAGGACAGAGCCCTGCGGAACCCCGCTTTTACTTTCTTCCAGTTTGATGTATAGCCATTTAGAATTACTCGTTGTGCCCGATCATTTAGCCAATTGTGAACCCACCTTACTGATATTTTATCAAAGCCATACTTGATCATTTTTTCAATAAGAATGTTATGTGATACTTTATCAAAGGCCTTACTAAAGTCAAGATATACTATGTCCACTGCATTCCCCTGGTCCAACCATTCAGTGACTTTATTATAGAAGGAAATAAGATTAGTCTGACAAGATTTATTAGGCATAAAGCCGTGCTGGCTCTGATTAATTAAAGCCTTCCCATCCAGGTACCTAATTACATGTTCTTTAACGATTTGTTCAAAGATTTTTCCTACTATCGAGGTCAGACTTACCGGCCTATAATTTCCTGGGTCGTCCCTATTCCCCTTTTTGTAGATGGGGACCACATTTGCCCTTTTCCAATCTAGAGGGACCACTCCTGTTTCCCATGACTTATTAAAGATTATTGCAAGGGGTTCTGTTATTTCCTCTGCTAATTCTTTTAAAACTCTAGGGTGTAAATCATCCGGTCCTGGGGACTTGGTTTCCTTAATCTTAGCTAAATGTTCTCTTACCAAACCTTCACTTATAATCAGCTTGGAGTCCTCATTCCCCTCATCACTATCACCATTAATGTTGATATTTCCATCCATTTCTTGGGAGAAGACAGATACAAAATATGAATTTAGTAACTCCACCTGCTGATCCACCATGTTAACTTTTTCACCCTTTTCGTTCTTCAGGACTCCAATGGTTTCCTTCACTTTTCTTTTGCTCTTAACATATCCCCAAAAACCTTTTACCTTACTCTTAACTTCTTTTGCAAGCTTCAATTCGTATTCAGCCTTAGCTTTTTTAATGCTTATCTGCAAACTGCTGTATACTCTCCCTTAGATATAGCTCCCATCTTCCACTTGTTGTATGTTTCCTTTTTCTTTTTTAGTAGGTTATGTAATTTTTTGGTCATCCATCCTGGAGTTTTTTGGTGATTCCCATTTTTCTTGCTTCTAGGTATTGTTAGTTCCTGTGCATTAATGATTTCCCTACAGAAAATTTCCCACCCCTCATGTGCATTTTTGTGCTTAAGTATTTTTCGCCATGGAATTCTACTAACCCTTACCTTTAGGCCCCTAAAATCTGCCCTACTAAAATTGAGCCTTCTAGTCTTTGTCTTCTCAGGTCTTCTTCTTCTTACAACCCCAAACTCGAGTATAGCATGGTCGCTGAATCCCAATGTCCCTGCTACCCTTAATTCCTTAACCATGTCCTCCTTGTTAGTTAAAACTAGGTCCAGAATGGATGTTGCTCTCGTGTTTTTTTCTACTAACTGGGCAATGAAGTTGTCTGCTAGAGAGGATAAAAATTTGATAGAGCTTTTACTCGTAGCTGTGTGAGTTTCCCAATGAATATCTGGGTAATTAAAGTCTCCCATGATAACAATTTCAAATTTCTTCGAAAGCGTGGTCATTTGCTGTGAAAAAATCTCATCCATGTCTTCTGTCTGTCCTGGTGGTCTATAATAAACACCTATTATGATGTCCTTATCATTGTTTTTCCCCTGAATTGTTACCCAGATATTTTCCAATAAGTTATCATTTTGTAAAACTGTGATTTCCGTGGAAATGTGATCTTTTTTAACATACAATGCAACTCCTCCCCCTCTTTTATTAGTTCTATTTTTTTTTAATAGGTTGTATCCTTCCATCTGTATATTCCAATCATGCTTATCGTTCCACCAAGTTTCTGTAATACCAATGACATCATATTTTTCCTTCTGTATTATCAGCTCTAATTCTCCCTGTTTATTTCCCAAGCTTTGCGCGTTTGTGTAAAAACATTTCAGATTGCGCTCTGATAGTTCCTTTTTCTTAATTTCATTCTGAGTATCCTGTCTTGGGTCCTCATTACCACATCTAGTAACCTTGTTTAGTATATCCTTTAGCTGCATGTTCTTGTCTTCCTTTTTACTTCCCATCCCCTCCTCTTCTAGTTTAAAGCCCTCCTGATAAGTGTGGCAAGCCTTCTGGCAAATATGTGTTTCCCAGGCTTTGTGAGATGTATCCCATCTCTAGCAAGGAGTCCATCATAGAGGTAATTCACTCCATGGTCCAGAAATCCAAATCCTTGCTCTCTACACCACTGTCGAAGCCACTTGTTTACCTCTAGTATTTTATTCCATCTCCTGATACCATAACCATCAACTGGGAGAATTGATGAAAATACTACCTGCGCATCCAGTTCCTTCACTTTCTTTCCTAGATTTTCAAAGTCTTTACGAATAGTTGGTAAATCATTTTTAGCCGTGTCGTTTGTACCCACATGTAACAGCAAAAATGGGTAGTTATCCTTGGAGCTGAAGAGGCATGGAATCCTATCGGCCACATCCCTAACTTTTGCTCCTGGGAGGCAGCATACTTCTCGTGCAGTTATATCTGGCCTGCAGACAGCTGCCTCTGTGCCCCTTAGCAGTGAGTCGCCCATAACCACTACTCTTCTTTTTTTTCCTCGCAACGCTATTTCTTGTTACTCCCTCTTGTCTCTGGGTGACTTTTGTTTAGATAAAATAGATATTCTTATCTGATAGATTATTCTTATCGTTTTCATCAGTCTGCATAAGAGTTTCATATCGGTTACCTAGCTGTGTAAGTGGTGATGGCCTTGTGATCCTTTTGCATCTCTTGGTCACCTGTATCCATTTATCTGTCTCTGTAGGTTCACTCAAGTATTCTTCCCTTACTATATTTAGGAGGTTTGCTTCAGTCTCCACCACTGTAGGCTCTCTCATACTTTCTTCCCTTACTATATTCAAGAGGCTTGCTTCTGCCTCATCAATAAAAACCTCACTTTCTTTGATGCCTCTCAACGTCTCTATTCTTTCTTCCAACCTCTGCACTTTAGCTTCTAAAAGGGCCACTAGTTTGCATTTCATACAGGTGAAGTTGGCTTTATGGTCAGGCAAATCTGTAAACATATAGCATATGCTGCAGCTTACCATGTGAGTTTTCTCCTCTTCCATATTCCTCTCTTTTGGCCGTGCTGGGCCGCTACTGACCGCCGTGAAGCTCACTCCTGGCCCCACTGGGCTGCTGCTCGCCGCTGTGAAAAGCCCCCGGGACACAGCGGTCTACCCTCCGCACGCTGCAACGCTGACTCCTGCTCACAGCTGACTCCTGCTCACAGCTGACTCCCGCTCACAGCTGACCAGTGGGCACGGCGGGCTGCTTCCCGGGTGGCGGTCTGGGTGTCCGTCCCTCCTTCCCTTGTAGGGCGCCTCCGCTCTTCCTCTTGCTGCTGCTGCCGCCCGGCAGTAGGCAAGCAGCTCTCTCCTGGCTGCACTGGGCCGCTGCTGGGCCTCTGCTCACCGCTGTGCAAAGCGCCGCTCACAGCTCACAGCTGACTCCTCCCACACTCCAAAGACATATAATAGTCTCCCCCTTACAACAGCCCCTTATATATAATAGTTTCTCTGCTATAATAGCCCCCCTTATATATAATTCCTCTCTTATAATAGTGCTCCTTATACATAATAGTTCCTCTCCTATAGTAGCCCCCTTATATATAACGGTCCCCCCTTATAATAGCCCACTTATATTTAATAGCCCCCCTTATATATCTAACAGTCTCCCCCTTATAACAGCCCCCTTATATATAATAGTTCCTCTCCTATAAAGGCCACCCTTATATATAACGGTCCCCCTTATAATAGCCCACTTATATTTAATAGACCCCCTTATATATAACAGTCTCCTCCTTATAACAGCCCCCTTATATATAAAAATTCCTCTCTTATAATAGTGTCACTTATGTATAATAGTTCCTCCATTATAAATACTAGCCCCCTTATATTTAATAGTTCCCCCACTATAAATATTAGCTCCCCTATAAATAATAGTTTTCCCCCTTATCAGGTAGTCCCTTTCCCTCACCAGAAAACAATAAATCTTTTACTCACCTTATCGTGCTCCCACGGTGAATGGAGCAGCCGAAGATTCTCCCTGTAGTAGTGGCACAGGTGGCGCGATGCAGTGATGACATCCTGTACGGTACCAGCAGTCCTCTATGGCAGAGCAGGGACTTTTCAGCTCCCTGCTCTGTCATAGGATTAAGCTGCATCAGCGTGCACAGCACGCCGATACAGCTGGGGAGCTCCCCGGGATTCAAGCCATCAGGCTAAAAGTCTGATGCTCCGAATTCCGGGGGCCCCCTGGGGACGGGGGGCCCTGAATGTGGAGGCTGCATAAGCAAGCTTCTATGGAATAATGAAATCACTTTAATAATGTAGATAAAAATGTTATATGGAAACTTACAGTATAATTGAACTTGATTGTGTAACTATGTATCAGTAAATAAATGTGATATAGAGACAACATCATCTAGCATATCATGTACTTACAGTATATAGTATAGTATGGAATACAGTTCAATGGCAAAAATTGTAGAATTGGTATATTGGGACAGATTTAATAATTCTAACACATAGAAAGATGTACAGTCTGAAGATGTGTCAAATTTATCATTGGCTCATGTGGTTTGGATTCCAGTGACCACCAGTATTTATGGTTTGATATAAAAGCAAACTGGGCAGTTATACACTACTACAAAAGTAACAGACTTTAGAGGGACGAATTTCAAGGAAATGGGAGAGTGTTTAAAAAGGGAATTAAAAGGGTGGAACAAAACAACAGGAGTGTATGCCCAGTGGACACTATTAAAAGGGGCCATCTTAAAGACAAACTGTATGTAAGACAGACTAACAATATTAAAACAAGAAAGAGACTAGAGAGGTAAATAGTATAGTAAAGGCAAAGAAGACTGCTTTTAAGAGGCACAAAGCAAAAAGAAAAAAAAATCCAGATGTGTAGCTGATAGAGAGCTGAAAAAAGACATAAGGAGGCCAAACAAAATGTTGCTAAAGCATAAGAGGAAGAAGAAACAGCCAAATCTATTAAGAAAGGGTATACACTTTATTCAGGTTTATTAGTGATAGAAGAAAAACTGTGGTTACTTAAATAGTTACTTTTGTTCAGTATTTTCAGAAATCAGATTTTGAAAATTATAACTTGTATGGGGATGACATTACCACTAGGTTTAGGGGATCAGACCCAGTGTTTTGGGGGTTTAAAGTCCAGATGGCTTCAAAGAACTTTGATCTGTGATTGCTGCTCCTCTAATTGATTTGTGTAACCAGTCTCTGCAGATGATGTTTCTGAAGACTGGAGAATGGCCAACATTGAATCCATCCATAAGAATGGTAACAGAGAAGAAACTGGAAACAACAGACCAGTTACCTTGACCTCAGTAGTGGTAACAATAATAGAAACCCTCCTCAAAAAATGATAATCGACCACTTAAAAACCTGCAACTTGTGGATCCAAAACAGCATGGTTTTACTGAGGGCTGATCATGTCAAACTAGTCTTATTATTTTCTTTGACTATGTCACAAAAGTGTTGGACAAAGGTGGTGCCATGGATATCACCTACGTGGATATCAGCAAGGTCTTTGACACAGTGCCACATAAAAATAATTAAATAAATTATTAATGATTGGACTTTAACCCCTTAATGACCGGGCCATTTTTTGTTTTTGCATTTTCGTTTTTCCCTCCCCACATTCCAAGAGCCATAACTTTTTCATTTTTCAGTTCTCAGAGTCACATGATGGCTTATTTTTTGCGAAACAAATTGTACTTTGTAATGTCACTATTCAATATTCTGTGCAATGTACTGGGAAGCTGGAAAAAAATTCAGAATGAGGTGCAATTGGAGAAAAACTGCATTTGCGCCAAATTCATATGGGTTTAATTTTTACACCATTCACTGTGTGGTAAAAATGACATGTTACCTGTATTCTGTGGGTCAGTACGAACACGGCGATACCAAATTTATATAGTATTTGTAATGTTTTGATACCTTTTAAAAAATTAAAAACTTTGTTAAATAGAAAAAAAAAATTTGCATCGCCATATTGTGTCACCTGTAACTTTTTCATATTTACATGTATGGAGCTGGGTAAGGCGTCTTTTTATGCAGGACAACATGACGTTTTTATTGATACCACTTGGGGAAAGATCTGATGGTTTGATCACTTTTTATTCAATTTTTTATAGGAGACAAAGTGTTGAAAAAAACGCTATTTGGCCATTTTGATTTTTTTTCCCCGCTACGCCGTTCACCGTATGGGATAAATATTTTAAAATTTTAATAGTTCGGGCATTTTGGAGCGCGGGGATACCTAATGTGTTTATGTTTACTTTTGTTTATTTACTTTTATATCTGATCTAGGGAAAGGGGGGTGATTTGAACTTTTGTGTTTTTTTTAATTTTTACATACTTTTAAAAACTTTTTTTTTTTATACTTTTACTTGTATGATCAGACTCCCTAGGGACCTTGAAGCCTAGGGAGTCTGATCGATCATACTATTCACTGCGATACTACTGTATCGCAGTGAATAGCAAAATGCCTTCACTGCTATTAGACGATGCCTCTGGCATCGTGTAATAGATATACTGTAATGACAGGCCTGGGAGCCTTCAATAGGCTCCCGGCTGTCATGGCAACCAAGCGCCGCCCTCCGATGACGTTCCGGAGGGCAGCGATGAGGTAAAAATGGCGGCGCCCTTGTCGGCTCCGCAATTTAGACGCCGCGGTCGCGTTTGACCGCGGCATCTAAAGGGTTAACAGGCACCGATCGCTGCTGTTAGCTGCTGTTAGCTGCGGGTCCTGGCTGTATTATACAGCCGGCACCCGCGGTGTATGGAGAGCGCTCAGCTCCTGAGCGCTCTCCATACATCGTCATGTGACTCAGGACGTACTATTACGCCCTGTGTCGTTAAGGGGTTAAGGGATTGTCTAGGATCTGAAAATATTTGATACTGCTGACCTATTTACAGGATATGTCATCAGTATCAGATTGGTCAGGGTCCAACACCTGAACCCCAAACCCATACCTCCCAACTTTCAAACGACAGAAAGAGAGACGGAATGTGTGGAATGCCCAGTGACGTGGCACGTTTAGCTCAACCAACTTCTATGTTGACTCCACCCATTCCCATCTAATTTTTTTTGTGCCCCCAAACAATATAATGTTCCTACAGTCACCTTAACATTTTACGCCCACATTATAATGTTCCCCTCCAATTGCCTTCACAGTATAAAGTCCCTTTCCTGGTGCCTCAGTTTAAACTGGGTGGAAATTAGAGGGGGACATTAAACTGGGGCAGCTGGAGGAGGACATTAAACTGTGGGGGTAGCTGGAGGGTGACATTAAACTGGGGGAAGTTGGAGGGAGACATTAAACTGGGGGCAACTAGAGGGGGACATTAAACTGTGGTCACCTGGAGGGGGACATTAAACTGGGGGCAGCTGGAGGGGGGCATTAGTGATGTCATCACATCGTGCTTACAGCTCCCGGGGCTGGGTGCACATTCCGGACGCATATGAATTGAAGCCAGGACATACCTCCCGCCAAGTGGGACAGGACCCAGAATCTGGGACTGTCCTGCTGAATCGAGGATGGTTGGGAGGTATGCCCAAACCCATCAGCTAATGCAGCTTTTGGAAGCTACATAGTAAGTATTTGGCAGGAAGCAGCCCTGCTCCTATTCAAGTGAATTAGAGTGGGGCTGCACATATCTATCCTAAGGTAAAATGAATATAATATAAGGGCGGACTAGATTGACCACGCCATCTTTTTCAGCCATCAATCTTCTATGCTTCTGTGTTTCTACATTATAATCAGTTTCCTCTTTAGGCCACTTCTTGGGTGATATAAGTTAGACCAGTAATAAACCTTGTACATTTTCAAACTCTTTAGAATTTTTTTTTTCTAGAAGATTATAAAAATATCCAGCAAGGAGCAAACATGAATAGTAAATTGATTTGCACCAAACTGCGAGGCGACAAGAGCTCAAGGAACAACAAAATAGGAAATCTGCCCCATTGTTTTAACAGAAAAGTATGCAGCTGAAGTCTAGGCATGTAACTATCTGTTATATATAATATTATAGTTCTTTATAGCTTTTAGCTGCAAGGACATCATATCTACAAAAATATGCCTGTCTATTCAATGTATAGTTCAATTTTTTCTATCCAAGCCAAAAGTTTAACAATGGATTTTCAAAGTGTAAAGACTTTAAAATGAATGTGTCACCAGAAAATGACATATTCTTTATGTCAAACATATTTTTAAGAATTTTTGCTGATTTTATTTTAATTTTTCATGTCACAATATACATTTTAATAAGTAGTATGTCCTGCAATTTCTACTCTGGCCTCTAAGCCTGGGGGATAACACCTCTATGGATAACATGACTGACCCTTTGTGGCATCCACTACTGACAATAAATGATGTCACAGCTTGTCTGCTCCACCTCCCTGCACAGAGCATGTCTAGAAAACTTTCCCATAGACATTAATGAGTTGACGCTAGACTATTGCTGCCCAGGGCCATGACCCTACTGTAAAGCATATGACTAAATGCTGTTAACAGGGCAGAGTAGAATCTAATGCAAGATGGCACCCCCATAATCACATACAGAAAATAGAATAAAAGAAATCAAAAAATAAAAACTAATAATAATAATAAACTAATAATAAATGTCTAAATTAGACACACTTATAATATGCTGCTATAACTGTATTCTAGCCAATAGAGGGAATCTGCTTTCCTTTAGCAAAGATCAGGGGGGCAATCTGGTGCTTTTGCCAAGCCAAGGCAAGATAGCTTATTATTGTACCCTCTGGCACCTTCCCAGCTAAACTGCTATAAAAAGGTTTAATAATGTATAGAATCTGAAATATAGGGAAGATATCAAAGGAGTCTTATATTCGCATTGTTGTTTAACAGGCAGTAAAGTATAGTCTTTGTAAATGAGGTTGAGTTAATTATGGGTGTTAAGACAGACACACATTACTGTCTATTATAGTTTCTGAATGTCTAACATCTTCATTGTGTCTATGAAAAGCAAGAAATTCATTTAGTGAAGAAGAGCTTGCCAATTCCTAAACAAGTAAATGGTTTCCATTGGTTTTTAAAACATTATTCTGGAGAAGCATGGGATTAGTGTTACCAAAAATGTGCTGCAGCAAACTTCTATGTTTATAGAGAAGAAAAAAGTTACCCAATAAAATGTGTAGAAGTATTCTTTTACATTACATATCAATGCATTAATAAAGAGTAGCAATCATTTCCATAAGTTTTTTATTCGTTTATTGTAGTATATATTGTTACCAATGTAAAAGCATATAGAAAAACTGATACAATGGGGCAAATATACTAATGCTGTCTAATAATTAGATAACGCAGACAAAAGATGCACCAAATCTTTAACAGTAGCACATGTTATGTCATAGATTTGGTGCCTTTTTGGAGTACCTCCTAAGTGGTATACCTTAAACCATTATTGTATGGCAAACATCAGGTGTATTTTACAATGCACCAAATGTATTCCCATTTGTATACACTATGGAAAAGCACCTAGTGAGATGCAACCATATATTCTTTTGGGTGCAAAAAAATAATCTGTCTAAAGGTTCCAGTGAAATGCATGGACTGGGGGTGCACCTTTCCAACCACTGTCCATTCAGATTGGGAGGAAATGTCTATTCCTAACAGTCTCTTCATACATATTCATATGTTCTCTGTGGGGGAAGGAGAGTAAGCCTTTAACATACAGTTCTGGTGTACTGGCAGTGCTTATAATTCCTGAGAGCAAAACAACAGCTGTGTTGAAATCCATGAGGCTCAACCCTTCTCTTCCCCCGATACCTGCTATCAAGGGAGTGTTGGGAGACCCCCATACATATTGGATGGTCTGCAGGTCCCGCTGAAATTGAAAAATTTGGCTGATATAATGTCACGTGAATTCCCAGAGAAGAATAGAGGAGGGGAACCGAAAATGCTAACATAGTCAGGGGGAGTGTGCTGTTAGAACTATATTAAATCCAATTTAGCAGGACAACCATCTATATAAATGATTTACGCAGACCACATAGCAGCAAAATGGTAAGACTTTTTTAATGAAGACTGTTTAGAAAGCTGCTTAATTTTCACTTAGTAAGCAAACGATCAGTAAAAAAAAATGCAGTGCAAAGGTGTCTATAGCCTTTAATATTAGATACACAAGGATTTAGATATACTAAGACTTGCCCCATTGAGTCCCATGCACAACTAGCTATTATCACACATCTATAATAACATGCATAAATGTACACAGAGTCAAACAGAAAAGGTTAAAGTTGAAAGAACACTGTTGCGTAAAACACAGCATTCCAACATGTTAATGATAGAAACACTATAATCAGCTTTGTTCTCCTTTTCTTTCATTGAATACAGTATAACAAAAAAGCTTCTTACACTCTGGTTGCCAGATTCATCGTCAGAACAGATAAATTTGGGCAATGCTAGTTAATATCTTTATCTTGTTTCCTAGTTGAGTTTCCTTGATGAGAAACAGTTAAATGCCAAAATCAGCACTGCTACATCTCTATATGATGGACTGTTTCACAACAGAAAACGTATCAGCAATGTACTGAATGAGTAAAGTTATTATATGTGTACCCCTGCAGAGAAGGAAATTAATTCAAGAAAGATGCCTAGACGTACTTGGCACCTCTAACGGATTTTCAGCTGGGTAGTCAAGCTTATTCATACTTATACAGACAAATGCACTATGTTTGAAATAATCTCTATTCATGTGAAAATATTATTTAGAAAATTACTATGTTATAATTAAAAGTATTCTCCAGGTTGGTGGATGCCTATGATATAGAGGACCTCAGGACCTCAGAAGTCATCAGTATGAGATCAGTGGATGTTTGATACCTAGACCCTTCACCAGTCAACTGTTCCAGGCAGCCGCAACCTAGAAAGGCAATGTAGTCAAGAGTCAAAGGCTCAGTCAGTTATATAGTGGCCATGCCAGAGTAAGGCAACTCTGCTAATGCCAAATGAATAGAAGCAGAGCTTCTGTACTTCAGCACTGCCTTCCTGGTTTCGACACTGAAAGCAGCCTGGATCAGCTGATAAGTGTGGACTCTGGATGCTGGGTTCCCACCAATCAGTATAAAGCACAGCCTGTAGCCCAGAAAATACATTAAAAGGGTTGTACAGGATTTTATTCATGTCCTAAATATCTGATTGGTGAGGGTCCGACAGCCACTCTGTGCTGTGTGTAGTGCCTGTCTAGCTATTCTGTTATCCTTTCTAACTTTAAACTGAGCCGTCTAACACTTATGTCGAAAGTGGACACTATGACTTAAAAGAATGAATGATGGTGCTCAGCTATGACAAATATATACAGTTAGGTCCATAAATATTTGGACAGAAACAACATTTTTCTAATTTTGGTTCTGTACATTACCACAATGAATTCTGAACAAAACAATTCAGATGCAGTTGAAGTTGAGACTTTCAGCTTTAATTCAGTAGGTTGAACAAAATGATTGCATAAAAATGTGAGGAACTAAAGCATTTATTACACACAATACCTTCATTTCAGGGGCTCAAAAGTAATTAATGAAATAATTGTAAATAAAATGTTAATTTCTAATACTTGGTTGTTCACCCTTTGTTGGCAATGACTGCTTGAAGTCTTGAACTCATGGACATCACCAGACGCCGCTGTGTTTCCTCCTTTTTAATGCTCTGCCAGGCCTTTACTGCAGTGATTTTCAGTTGCTGTTTGTTTGTGGGTCTTTTTGTCTGAAGTTTAATCTTTAACAAGTGAAATGCTGCTCAATTGGGTTGAGATCAGGTGACTGACTTGGTCATTCAATAATATTTCACTTCTTTGCTTTAATAAACTCCTGGGTTGCTTTGGCTCATGTTTTTGGTCATTGTCCATCTGTATTATGTAACGCTGACCAATTAGTTTGCAGTCTTCTCTTTATGGTAGATTTGGATATTGATACGCCTACATCCTGAAGAGTGTTGTTCACTTGGTTGGCTGTTGTGAAGGGTTTTCTCTTCACCATGGAAATTATTCTGCGGTCATCCACCTCTGTTGTCTTCAGTGGGCGTCCAGGTCTTTCTGCATTGATGACTTCACCAGTGCTTTCTTTCTATCTCAGGATGTGCCAAACTGTAGATTTTGCCACTCCTAATATTGTAGCAATTTTTTTCCGATGGCTTTTTTCTGTTTTCGCAGCTTAAGGATGCCTTGTTTCACCTGCATGGACAGCTCCTTTGACTGCATGTTTTCTTTACAGCAAAATCTTCCAAATGCAAGACACCTCAGACCAACTCCAGGCCTTTTATCTGCTTAATTGAGAATGACATAATGAAGGAATTGCCCACACCTGCCCATGAAACAGCCTTTGAGTCATTTATCCAATTACTTTTGGTCCCTTTAAAAACAGGGTGGCAACAGCTGAAACTTCTAAACCCTTCATCCAATTTTAATGTGGATACCCTCAAATGAAAGCTGAAAGTCTGGACTTTATGCCCATGTCCATTATATAACTATAACTTGAATATGTTTCAGTAAACAGGTAAAAAAAACTAAATTTGTGTCAGTGTCCAAATATATATATGGACCTACAGTAACTGTAAATGGCTTCCTTAAAGAAATAAAGTAGTGGCACCCGCCCAGACCAGTAAAAGTCCATTATTCTTCAATATAAAAAAACAGCACAGCGGGATAGGGGTGCCAACATGTTCAGGTAATGGACCGTTTTGTGTACTCATGAGTTTCTTCAGGTCTCATGACCCTAAGGCATATCCTAAAGATATCCTAAGCATAGTTCATAAAAAAATAAATCCTGGAAACCTCTTTAACCACTGTAATATGTGATCTAGGTTATGGTACATGACTTGCTGTATATTAGATGTAAAGTTTTGTACAGGATTAGAAAAGCATTGCTTCTATTTTAAGTCAGTGGGACTGAGGTGCAGTATCAAACACATAAGCTTTAGGTGTGCTGCTGTTTTGGAAAGTTTTGTAACCTTAAACATAGTAACACAGAAGATAAGGTTGAATGAAGACAAAGGTCCATCAAGTTCAACCTATACCCTACAGTGTTGATCCAGAGGAAGGCAAAAAAAAACAAAACATTAGGCTAGTGCCAATTGCCAAATGTTAGGGAAGAAAAATTCCTTCTCAACTCCAAATCGGACAATAAATATATCTTTTTTTAATTACTTTTGTCTATATTAAACTTCATTTGCAAAGTCCCGGCCCATGCTTCCAGTTTCTCTAAATCCCCCTCTAATATTTTACTACTCTCCTCAGTTTTGATAACTTTACAGAGCTTAGTGTCATCTGCAAATAAAGAAACTTTGTTCTGTAAACCCTCTACCAGGTCATTAATAAACACATTAAAAAGAAGAGGGCCCAATACTGACCCCTTTAAATGAGTTGTTTGATAATTAGCATTAATTATTAGGTTATTAATGTTTAATTAGTGCTATACCACCCCTGGGACCATCACCAATAAGCAGAATGAAGGGGACATAGCATTTACTTATATATTTCTCCAGGATAGTTTTGTCTGTGAACTTAGATGGATAAGTAGTAACAAAGCAGTGGGTAGCTGGGCCAGAACTCGAAATATTATCCATTGACCTCCATTTATATATGCAGGATTACATCACTGAAAATAAACAGGACTATACCTGTCCCATCTCAGATAGCCTATTTATGTAATATAACATTTCTAGTGTTAGTTACGAGAGCGTGCCTGAGGGCTAAAATCAGCATATTAATCTTCCTTGGTCCAGGCAGTTATTTGATATCTATTCATTCTTTGCATTCTTGGGATAAGTAATAAAAAGGTTTTCTTTACAGAGCAGAAGTTGGCACGTGGGTAGGGCCATTATTAACTATTCACTGTTCTGTCAGATTATGCAAAAGTCATTATTAGACTCCCACATAGTCCCTTCTGAACACTGCTCATTCCTGTTGTTCTGCTTATTCAACAGCCCAAGAAACAGCTTGTTAACTTTTTACTTTATCTTGATACATAACTCTAGAGCAACCTTTTTTGTTCGGCGTGCTGATTTAAATTAAAAACATCAAAGATGAGGTACTCGGAGTGCCGGTCAATAATTGTAAGGCTGACGACCCTTATACTAAAGTCATATACCACAAACCATAACATAGAAGTGCTGCCACCAGATGCTTTAGGGCACATGCGTTTACTGCTATTTCCTGGGATGCAGCTGTACTTTCCGATTAGAAGCAATGAAAGTACATGTGCAGCCCCCGATTACTGGTAAATGTATGTGTCCAGGAGCACCGTATGGCAGCAGCCTTATGGTAGAAACACACTATGTATCTGGATGCAGATATATTCTTAGGTCACTGGAACTTTTACTTCGATGTAAAACTGCATTCACATGGTGCATTTTGCACAAATAAAATGCCTGCGTGTGCAAAAACACACCCTTATCCTGAATAATGATCCATAGTGGCCCCTGCACATGGCATTATGTCCCATAGCGGCCCCTGCACATGGTATTATGTCCCATAGCGGCCCCTGCACACAGTATTATGTCCTATAGTGGCAACTGCACACGGTATTATGTCCCATAGCGGCCCCTGCACACAGTATTATGTCCCATAGTGGCCCCTGCACACGGTACTATGTCTCATAGCGGCCCCTGCACATGGTATTATGTCTCATAGCGGCCCCTACACACGGTATTATGTCCCATAGTGGTCCTTGTACGCAGTATTATGTCTCATAGAGGCCCCTGCACACTGTATTATGTCCCAAGGCGGCCCCTGCACACGGTATTATGTCCCATAGTGACCCCTGCACACAATATTATGTCCCATAGTGGTCCCTACACACTGTATCATGTCCCATAGTGGCCCCTGTAAAGTTTATACACAGACATCTTCGACTCTTCGCTTTTTCAGGCACCTAACCCACATTTTCCTCACCTACTCAAAGTCCTCATCCTGCTGCTATCGAGTTATAAAATATATAGTATAAAAAACCCCTGGGAATGAATTATACTACATATTCATCGTTGAATTAATAATGCTCCTGTATGTCCCCTCCATTAATAAAACCTTACATGTGTTGTAGCAATTTGATATATAGAGCAAATTCTGCTGAATACCTTCTGTGAAAACCTAATTAATTAAACAAACAGGTCACAGGCCCGGGAAACACAGACATACACTGTATGCAGACTCATGGTATGTATAAATGTCTCATTTTATTGTAACTGAGTCCAGCTTTTTATACCATTTTACAGATAAGACAACACAATACATGGACCTGACTCCAAGGTTGTATAAGATCTACAAGTGTCTCTTGGCTGAGTCATCAAGTTGGCTTATTTGAGAGGCAAATACAAACAATTGGTCTTTCACATAATACTATAGTGCAGGGGTCGGCAACCCCTGGGACACGTGCCAAGAGTGGCACGCGAGGCATATTTACCTGGCACGGCAGCGGAGTTCTCACCCAGCAGTTTTGATCGGACCAAACACGGCCGAAACTAAACTGCTATTATTATACTGTGAGGTCTCACTGTAGGTGCTGCAGTGCATTGGATTATGGAAGGGAACAGGTAAAAGGTGAATCTCAAAAGGCGTTTAGTGGGGGGGGGGGGGCACAATAATCATGTATAAAATGCCTTCAAAAGACAAGGGGTCACTCCTTCCACCTGAAGAAAAAAGATTCAGCCGCCAGAGGTGACAAGGCTGTTTCAATGTAAGGATTGTGAATCTGTGGAATAGTCTACCCCAGTTTCTTGTCACAGCAGCAACAGCTGACAGCAAATACAACTTAGATGCCTTAATACAGCAAAATATCATTTATGCTTATGTCATTGCATAGAATTATTATTTTCCTCACCCCTGCCCTTCAGCCATGTCTTTTTCCCATCTTTTGGTTGAACTTAATGGATGTACATGTTTTTTCAGCTGTACTAACTATGTAACTATCACTATCAACATGAATATATACCATTTTGTAAAGATATTGTAAACCTTACATTGTGTACTTTCTGGGTCCATGTGTTTAGTACCTACCAATAGTGCTCTAAAGACATGAATGTCAGAACAGAGTATCGCAGCAGAATAATGTGCTGTGTTACATTGCAAAAATTGTTCAGGAATGGTTTGAGAAATATGAGAAAAACTTCAAGATATTGACTTTGTCCCCAAAATACCCAGTTTTCAATTCAATCCAGTGTCTGTGGTGTTTGATAGAAAAACAAGACCAATCAATGCAGACCCCAGCTCTTAAATTGCAGGACTCTGCCACCTACATCTTGGTAATAAATAAAACAGGACACTTTCAGAGGTCTTGTGGAGTCAGAAAGGGACTTGCAGTGCACAATATTAGGCAGGTGACTCTAATGTTATGACTCTGTGTTAAATGACCTTTAGTTTCAAAGCAGAGCTGTCAATCTGATTATATGGGCTACAAAAGCATCAAATCAGCAGAGCAACAAAGCAAAATATGGTATATACAGAATGTTTTTTACTTGACACTTTCAAACATAAACACTTTCTGTATATGTTAAACTCCTAGAAATCTTTAAAGGAGTTTTTCAGCCTTGGAAAAATAAAGGTAAAAATGCATAAGGGTGTCTTTGAAGAAGAAAAGGTTACCTGCCCCCACAAAATCCCCTGTTGCTCTGGCCTAGGGATTGCTAGTTATGCACTGACAGGCTCGGACTGGCCCATCGGGGTAACGGTGAATCCGTGCCTTTAGGGGGCCCTACCGGACCCCCACTGCTTTTTTATTAGGCAGTGGAGGTTCAGTAACGGCCCATATTCACTTACCCCTCCAGCTCCTGCTTTCAGCCTCTCCTCTTCCCCCTTCAGCCTACAGGGGGCCCCCATGCGCTGCACATTACATTGTCATCATGACCTCATGTGCGGCGCATAGGGCCCATTGCAGTGGATACAGCAGATAGAGCTTTCTACAGAACAGGCGAAGGATGGGGTCAAGTGAAGTGGCCATAAAAAAAAAATTTGGCCCAGACAACCCCTTTAAAAAGGTTGTCCATAACATGGCAGCCATGGAGGTGTAAAATTAAAAAAAAAAAAAAAAAAGTATACTCACCTGTGTCTGTACGGTCTCATGGCGGCGCTTTATTTCTGGAAATACTGTACCTAGTTGGTCTTAGCGGTCACATGAGGTGCAGGACTCCCAGCAAGAAGACACCAGCACGAGACTGAATGGATACTGGCGGTGGACAACAGACTGCCGGGGACAGGTGAATATGCTTTTTTATTTTTTTTATTTTCTTTTTTATTTTACACCTCCCTCTATCTATCTTTCTAATATTGATGGCCTGTCCATAGGCCATCAATATTACATATGCAGGGATCTGACAACCAGGACCTCTGCAGATGAGCTTCTCGAGGAAAGTGCAGTTTCCAGTAATGGTAATAATTCCAGAAGCCGCACTGTTCACTTGCCATACCGAGTGTAGCGGTGGGTTTAGGTAGTGGTCCACATCGTATGTTATTGCCTGTAGCTACGCTGTCTTTGTACAGGTGATCTGCAGGGGTCCTGGCTCTGGGCGGTGGGCCCCTAGAAACAATTCCACTGGTGGGCCCTAGACATCCCAGTCTGACACTGTGTGCTGAGGTATACTGCAAGAAAATGCTCCGATAGAGCGTACAGCCAAAGCAGCAGGAGATCATGTAGAAATGAGTAACTTTTACTCTAGGTTCACACTAGCGTTCGGGTTTCTGTTCTTTGGGTTCGCTTGACCCGAAAAATGGAAACCCTATCCACTTAAAAAGAGGTTACCCACGGACCCCATAGACTATAATGGGGTCCACCCAGTTTCCGACGAAAAATGGGAAGAGAAAAGTCCTGCTTGCTTTCCGCCTACTATAATAATTATAATGGAATGGGGGGCAGAGCCTCATACTAACACTCAAATGCTAGTGTGAACCTAGCGTTATTTTTTTTTAACTATATTTTTATTACGGTATATAAAAACAAGGGCTACAGAAGAGAAGAAAGGGAACAAACGAGTATAGACTGCATAGGTAGCGTGTTGTATAAACATAGTATGAACCTTTAGTTATTTTAACATGTCCCCTATTATGCACTTTATCCTTATCTTTTCCAAGTCTGGAAAACCCCTTTAAGGCTAAGGCCCTACGTGGCATCCTGCAGCAAAAAAGCGCTGCAGGAAAAACCGCGGCAGGAACGCATCGTGGTTCTTCCCGCAGCGCTTTAGACAGAAAGTTCACAGAGGTTTCCTCTGCAGAATTTCTGTTTCAATTATACCTATGGGGAAACCGCCGGCGTTTCCATAGGTATTGACGTGCTGTGATTTCCCAAAATGCGCCGGTTTTGGAAATCGCCACGTGTCCGCAGCGTGGTTTTTACCAATTTGCTAGAATCCCATCCACTTTGCTCTGACTGTAAAACGCTGCGATTTTTTCCATGCTGTTTCCGCCGCGGGCGAATTGCGGCGTTTACGCCACGTGGGGCCCCGACCTTATGCTAAAATCTCTGTCATATTAGTGACCAGTTTGTGATTAACAACTGCTGCACGTTTCAGTTTCACAGTTGTATGCATTCACAGATGAAATTATTTTAAGGATGCCTTGCTGAGCGAACTTCCAATTAAGATTTCCAAACGCCCGAGTCTGGTTTTCTGCCAGAGAAGGTTACAGTATCTGCAGGGTATAAAATAATTAACCACTATTTATGAGTTTATCGTTGAGGATGGTATCGTGAATGGGACCAACTCCTGAGTTACCTAGTCTGGTGTATTCTTACTTAGTTACTCGAAGAAGGTACATAAGTCTCTGCACTACACAAATAACTGCAACTGCATCGAGCACTGAAATGGCCTATCTCTGGAAATATTGCAATTTTCACTTTCCAACATTTCATCAGCTGCGCATTCATTTCTGTAAATTAAATTAATGCAACAGTCAAGGGTTAAAAATGCTTGCTACACCACTTGATAAATCCCTTGAGGGCAGTGGCGTAACTAGGAATGGCTGGGCCCCAAGGCGAACATTTGACATGGGCCCCCCCAAGCCGCCGCCCCCAACCCCCCCAAACTGCCGCCCCCACCCCCCCCCCACACACACAAACCGCATTCCTGCGCACACTATTATTCCCCATAGTGGCCCCTGCACACGGTATTATGTCCCATAGTGGCCCCTGCACACGGTATTATGCCCCATAGTGGCCCCTGCACACGGTATTATGCCCCATAGTGGCCCCTGCACACGGTATTATGCCCCATAGTGGCCCCTGCACACGGTATTATGCCCCATAGTGGCCCCTGGACACGGTATTATGCAGCATAGTGGCCCCTGCACACAATATTATGCCCCATAGTGGCCCCTGCACACAGTAGTTTGCCCCATAGTGGCCCCTGCACACAGTAGTTTGCCCCATAGTGGCCCCGACACACAGCAGTTTGCCCCATAGTGGCCCCTGCACACAGTAGTTTGCCCCATAGTGGCCCCTGCACACAGTAGTTTGCCCCATAGTGGCCCCTGCACACAGTAGTTTGCCCCATAGTGGCGCCTGCACACAGTAGTTTGCCCCATAGTAGCCCCTGCACAGCAGTAGTTTGCCCCATAGTAGCCCCTGCACACAGTAGTTTGCCCCATAGTAGCCCCTGCACACAGTAGTTTGCCCCATAGTCACCAAACAGGCCCGAAGCCTGCGGAGCGGCGGAGAGGTGAGTTACAGTGTTTTTTATGTTCGCTCACCTCCCCTGGGCCCCCGATCGTTATACTCCGGGGTCTCAAAAGATCCCGGAGTATAATGATAGCAGTGATTGTGGGGTTCACGGTAGCGACTGCCACAGGGCTCCGGGCCCCGTAATGTTCCGGGCCCTGTGGCAGTCGCTACCACTGCTAACCCGGTAGTTACGCCCCTGCTTGAGGGGTGTAAGTTCTGAAGTGGGGTCACATGTCTGTGGATTCCATTTTACTGGCAATTCAAGGGCTCTGCAAAAGTGGCATGGTGTCTAAAAACCAAACTGTGTTCCAAAAACCAAAATAGCGCTCCTTCCCTTCTGTGCCCAAACAGCAGTTTATACCCACATATGACATTAATTACGTTATCCTGTGTACACCAGTGTCACACATGTGGGTATACAGTGCTGTTTTGGCACATTTCATGATGCAGATGTGAAGGAGTGCTATGAGCTTTTGGACCTCAGATTTAGATTGTTGGTTTTTGGATGCCATGTCACGTTTGCAGAGACCCTAAAATTGCCCCTATACAAAGGGGTCACTTCCTGGGGAATTCCAATTTACTGGTACCTCCAGGGCTCTGCAAAAACTACTTGGCGTCCAGAAAGTCCCCCTAAATCTATACTCCAAAAGCTAAAAAGCACAGTTCTCACTCCCTTCTGTGCCCTTCTGTGTGCCCAAGCAGCAGTTTTACACCCACACATGCGA